>JAUPFT010000017.1:22205812-23568312 GCA_036936625.1 Parnassius smintheus behrii
CCGATAACCGATGGGGAAGAAAGGTTCTCGAGTGGCAGCCTCGTACCGGTAGGCGTAGTGTACGGCGACCCCCCACTAGATGGAGTGACGATCTGGTAAGATATGCAGGAAGTCGATGGATGCAGGTGGCTCAGGACCGTGGTTTGTGGCATTACTTGGGGGAGGCCTATGTTCAGCAGTGGATTTGTGAAGGGCTGTAATGATGATGATGATGATATTTTATATTCAATAAGGGTAAAACGAAAAGAGTACAAAAGAAACTATATCTGCTTAATTGAATCTGAAAATCTGATTCATAAATATTTTGAAATTCTGTTTTCAAACCGATTGCTTCTGGAGCATAGAGTTTTTATCGTGGCCCCTCATTATAGTTGTATTAAGGATGCAACATAAATGCATCTATCGAGCATTGATTGACCAGAAAGGGAGCTAATTCTAATTTTATTAAAAAAACGCGGTACTCATGTACAATACAGAAATTCTCGATATCGTTGGGTTAATATTAAAAAGTAAAAAGACCCAATAATAGTACTAGTCGACTTTTATGTAAAATTATGGTATTTTCGCTTAGTATTATTATGATGCTATACTACAAACTATGAAATAATGGTACAATTAGGATAATTATACTACGAAATCCGACCCTGGTTACGTCGTGTTATGATATGACGTTTGTATTGTGACAGATGCGCTACTTTTTCTTGTATGAAAAAGTTATGGGTAAAATATTTAAATGAGCCTATCCTTCCTTTTGAAATCTTGATTTTATATACATTTTTTTAAAAGTCTTATTACATTTAATTATGACATATATATGTGCCATTTTGTTCGATAACTCGTTGTCATCTTGTAGGTAGAAGACATAATCCCGTTGCTGTAGAAATTTTGGGAGTCTTGTTAAAAAAAATGCGACAAGTCGTTTTGACAGTCCTCTCTTGAAGTTAACACTACCCAAGCAATTCGAAAAGACCGAAATAGGTGAAAATCTGAGGGTACAAGGTCAGGACTATATGGTGGATGCATTAAAACTTCCCAAACAAGCTTTCTCAAGTTTTCCTGAGTGGCTATATCTGTGTGGTCTGGCGTTATCATGATGAAATACGACTCCTTTTCTATTGGTCAATTCCAGCCGTTTTTTTTTCTCTATTTCTTGCTTGAATCTCACTAGTCACACATTCTGTAAATAGATATTTGACGACTGCTGATCTTGAGGTCCTGAGTTCGAATCCCGAGTCGGGCCAAAAAATCAATTATTGAGTTTTTCTGTCAAGAAATTCTCAGTAGCTGCCCGGAGTCAGGAAGTTGACGGTGTTTCACCCCCGTGCCTCGGAAAGCACGTAAAGCCGTTGGTCCTGCGCCTGATCTCTCTCCCGGTCGTGTCGGTTTACCGTCCCATCCGATTACGAGAGTGAGGGAATAGAGAGTGCACCTGTGCTTGCGCATACACTTGGGCACTATACTCCTGTCCTGCGCCGATGGCTAGCCTCCGTTGAGGCAGTCCGCCGTGGCTGAAATTCGGTCTGGAGGACATTATTATTAAATAGATCTTTGAACGGAACCCATTGATGATAATTCCCGTTGAAGGTCATCAAGCTTCGGTGTAGATTTTTCTTGATGAGCTGTCAACCATATTTTTTTGCTGATCGCCTTCTTTATGTCACTACTTGTTTATGTGAGCAGCTTGCTCACATGGATGGAAAATTCTTGTTCGAATGTTACGTTAGCACCCTCCAGCTCGCTGTCGAGCTCCCAATAAAGAGAGTTGCTACTTTGTTTACGCAACATCTCATCTAGCTTGCTGTTAATAATGCGGTAAACTAGTCGGCATGGATTGAAAGTTGCTGGTATAATGATCGGAGTAGAGGGTCTTGATTTTTCTTCAGTTGCCAAGAAACATTATATGTAGTCTTTTGTTTTTGTATAAAAACCAAGAACTTGTCCGTATTGATCCTGTACAATGTAGGGATGTTTTTCATCACACAACTCACGTACCTGGAGGTGAAGGTAGTGCAATTCCAGTCAGTAAGTATCCAGTCTCCAGTCATTTATTGACGAGCAGTCCTACTGTCGGCGCCTTCCTTTTGGAAGTTGCTGAGCAGCCGCTCCATACGAGAAACCATCTGTTGTTTTTTGCTTGTAAATCTTCCACGGTGTTGTTGTGAATAGGTATTCGATAGGTGTTAACTTTTTGCGGTCCGTGTGACGATGAACTTCCAGCGATATCTGCGCCTTCTCAATCTGCCTGGTGAGACCCGCTTCTGGGAGGCTAGATAAACTGATTCGCTATCACCGAAAAAAATCATAATCACACTTCACTTTCAAAGGACCAAAAAGATGTTGTGCTTTTGATGTAAATGTTAAAATATAATTGTTAAAATGTTTAAAAATGTTAGGTGTACGAGTACGAGACCTTGTTGGTGTCCGTACACTTACTGGTTAAAATAAATACTTTAGTTAAATGCCGCCTACATAATGTGTAATATGTTCGGTAAATGTGTTAACTCAGTTTTGAATACATTTTTATTACTTAAATGATTCTAGTGTACCTAAGGCTTTTCTCAAGCCTGTAAATTTAAGTTTGAGTGAGATTAAGAAGTGAGCGAGACAGAAATCCTTTTTTCAAACATCCCAGGGGCACCATGGGCCATTAACGATATTTTTTTTAGTTTAGGTTTGGTTTTCTTTTTAGAAGAGTTTTATATTAAACATCAATTATTCTATTCTAAGATTTATTACAATCAATACTTAAACTGACTTTTTTCGACGCAACGGCTTCCGTTATTAACAAATTCGACTACTTCCGTTATATTTTGCCGCGTAATAATACTTTACGATACAAGGGACTTAAGTAGCCGATGATTTATTAGCTTCACACGTTTTAGTAATTGGTTACTTAAGTTCCTTATATCGTACATTATCTTATAGTGCAAAAATGAATCAAATCTACGAATACTTGACTTCAATTCAAATTCAAGAAAAACATTATTTGAAATTAAAATTAAAAAAAAAATGTTCTTTCTGAGAATTCTAGATTTTAAATATCAACATCATATCGGAATGAAGAAGTTTTGTTAGTAAATACAGATTACAGAGAATTAAAAATTTCAGTACAAGAATTACAACATCAATCTAAAGATTTAATTAAACGGGACTAAAGATGTAACGAGAATCTAGTAATAGTATTTTTAATAAGTGTACTTAAAAAAATTAAAGTGGCTATTATTTTAAAAATACACACATAACTTTATTTTTTTATTTTATTTTCTGATAACTATCGTGAGTTGGGCTATCACCCGTTTCCGGCTTAACGGTGATTTCTGTGACAGCCCATATAGCTGATACGTTTTTGCTTATTATCAGGAAATAAAGGAAGTACGTATAGCACAAGTGGTAATATGTTTGTGTGTGTGTGATGCAGGAGGAGGCGGCGGCGGCGCGCGAGGCGGGCGAGGCGGCGGCGGCGTGGTGGCGCACGCGCGACACCAAGGCCGACGCCACCATCCGCCAGCAGGCCAAGCTCATCGACTTCCTGCAGGTACGCGCTGCCCTCACCTTGACCTAGTGCTCGTCATCACCACGGCTGATCATGTACTCTTCTCGGCTATGTCGACTTCGTATCCTGGCGTGAATCAAAATCTGAACTCTGAGTTAAAGAGCTGGCGTTTGATCTGTTTCGTCTGCACGTCGTTTTGGCTCGTTATGACTGCCATGTTTAGTGATCGTAAACGCAACAAATATAGTTATTTTTTCTGTCATGAAATTCTCAGTAGAAACGCAGAGTCAAGCAAAGATAGATGCGCCTTCACCTTGAAAACTGTGGCATTATTTTTGGATGTGTTCGTTTGCAAGACGTTGATGCGCGCACACTAATGCAGTAGTGTCACCTCTTATTATCTTGCAGAATTGGTGTATACTACTATCGTTTGTCGCACAAATGAGCACTGATTGCAAATGAGTGAGGTCACTCATTTGAGAATGGACACATTTCGAAGTGGTCATACTATGTATCGTAAGGGCGCATCTAACTATTTAAATCTTTGGAGTAAAGGAGGCTCTCTACCACGTATGGTAGAGCCATGCTACAGTTATATTAGTAGTATAGTTGTAGCACGAATGGGTCGGCTCGACTGGGGAAGGACCACGCTCTCACAGAATACCAGCGTGAAATAGTAGCTTAATGCTGCTGTATTTCGTATGGTGAGTGTAGAGAACCGGAGACCCTTTTTACTGGAAACGAGGCATTCCATCTTAGTCCTCACGGGTGACAACGCATCTGCATTTTGATTCGTAATCGAGGATAGATGTAGATGTCTATGGGCCACAGTAACCACTTACCGTCAGGTGGACTGTGTGTCACCCTATCCTATAAAAAAAAAGTAGCTGGCGGTATTTCACCCCCGTGCCGCGGCACGTAATGACTGGCTCTGCACCCTTCCGGTCGAGACGGATCATCTCATCATACTGTTGACTTGTGGGAAAAGAGAGTACTACTATAACCCGAACATACGAACCGAACATAGTTGTTCAAGTACGTAACGTAACTTGCTCGTGTACATTAAAGTACATATTACTTTAATGTACACGAGCAAAAAATCCACATCAAACAACGTAATATAATATTATTATCATTTATACGAGCTATGACGAGTTGACGAGGCGATGCTGCGGCTGGTAAGTGGCTAGCTCGTGTATCAGTTCCAAAAGGTCGCACCTCACATACCATTCTGGACGCGTGCGGATCATATCAGCCAGACTACCACAGTTTTCTGTGACAGTCTGGCTGCCCTGTAAAAGTCGGACTTTCATACGACGTATTGCAACATTGCGGCTTGCTAGTGCTGCATACCACAAAGTGATTTGTCGCATCAAAATTTTTGAGCAACATTTCGCCCCATGCCGCATAGGTCACTGTTGTACTGTGTGCTTATATATATGTAGGATAGAATAGGAGAGAGGGTCAGTAATAAATCTACATTCAAGACCACTGGACGTATCATTTATTCCTCGAACCTCCCGACATTATATGGCGACCCTGCCAGGATTCGAACCTGGAATCTTTTGATCCGCAGTCAGAAGATTACAACTGTTACCACTGTACTGTTGTTATTTTCTAAAATGCCACAAGGCGCACTTTACATTATTTACCACACGAAAGTGTTACTATAGCTCCGATGAAAATATGACTTTAGATCAACTTAATGTCTACATAAGCTTAGCATTAGAGTAATAATACTCCCCACGAAATCTACAACATAGTGTTGGAAGCTTACTGTTTATAATATACATTTCTTTGTAAACTTAGGTGGTTTATGTATGTTTTAATTTTCACATCTGAATATGCCTCATCCATATAGAAATCTCTTAATAAGTATGTTAATTTAAAATTTGATAATAAGTACAATGTATGAATGTTGTTGGTGTTTCGAATAAATTCTTCCAGTAAATTCTTCATAACTAAACAAATTTATTCAAAACATTTGTTCAGTTATGAAGAATTTACTGGCCTTTGAAGCCACTGAAGATTTTACTCCATTGTACTCCAAGTTTGTACTCCAAGATTGTACTCCATCACATTTTTAGGTGCGCGTCAAATGATGCATATTTTAAAGGTTAAATTATACTCGCCACGCCAAAAAGACAAAGCTGCTTCCTTTCCAGTATATCAGTATGACGTTTTTGAATCCGGTATTTCTGATTTATAACTAGAGCTCTGTTCACTACGGAGAGCATAAACCATCGCGTTCAGAACACCGGACTGATCTATTTTCTTGACATTAGAATCAGTTTAGGCTTTATTTCGTGTTAAATTTTAAGTTAACGGCTTTTAATAAGTTATCTATGAAATTCAAAATATATCATTTGTTTAAATTGTAATAAAAATTATTAATATTACCTACCAATGCATTTTGTACATAAGCTTCAAATTATTATTACAGGCTAAAGTGGAAGAAGCGAATCGCAAGAAATGCTCACTTAGTAATAAATTGTTCGGACGTTCAGGACGTCGTGCCGCCGCATCGCCGCCGTTGCTGCGAGTAAATAGGTAACATATTACTCGCTATCAAAACAAAGGCATTCCATCTTAGTCCTTAGGTTTTTATACGTGGTAGAGCCATGCTGCAGTTATATTAGAAGTATAGTTGTAGCACGAATGGGTCGGCTCGACCGGCGAAGGACCACGCTCTCACAGAATACCAGCGTCAAATAGTAGCTTAATGCTGCTGTATTTCGTATGGTGAGTATAGAGAACCGGAGACCCTTTTTACTGGAAACGAGGCATTCCATTTTAGTCCTCACAGGTGACAACGCATCTGCATTTTTTTTCGTAATCGAGGATAGATGTAGATGTCTATGGGCCACAGCAACCTCTTAACATCTGGTATACTGTGTGCTCGTTTGTAACCGTATCCTATAAAAAAAGGTGTGACGCATATCTGAGGTTTTCTTTGTTTACTGCAGGAGTCTATGGTCCGTAATGGCCACTTGCATAAATTTAAATTTTAAACTGTTAGTGTTTGTTACTCATTATAAGAAAATATGTATAGTATTTGACTATGTGGCAGATATTTAACTAGGTGCTTCATCGTGTTTGAGTATTAATTTATTAAATCACATGCATTATTTAACAATAATAATGGTTTAATTAAGTACAACTTTTATTCTGATGTTTTTTTATATAGAGTTTTCAGATCACGCTATATTTGTGGACTTTTTCGGGAATCTAGTGCGTTCAACTAACTATATTTTGTGCAATATTATTTCTTGTTTTTGTTTGTTGTTGTGTTGTTTACAATGTTTATCTTTAACAGGGAACTCCGTGAAGAAGTTGAGCGTTTACGAGCCAAGCTCGCAGCTAATGACATGTATGTTTTTGTTTTTTTTTTTTTCAAAATAAAATTATTTATTAATTTTTATGAGTTTTTGTCACGGTATAATGTTTTCTATTACAGCCCGCCTACTCCAAGACGTGAGAAACCGGTTGATAGACCTAAGAAAGTAATTAATGGGTAAGAATTATTTTATCTAACCTGTGTACTGTAAGTTTTTTATTTGTATCTGGTATAATACCGCGGCTTTATAACTTAGTTCTCAGAGGTGGCAACACATCCTTCGTTTGAAGTTGACCGTAGGAGTCTATGAGCTGCCGTAACCACTCAGTACTATAAAAAAGTTTAAATAAAGAGTTATTCGCCTATACTCATCACGCTGGGCAGGTTGGTGAGCGCAACCGATAAGCTGCTACTTATCATCATTGATCTTTGGTATACGAGTTGTGTATCTTTAAATGAAAAAAAAAACACTTGTGACCCAACAAAGGTGATATTAATTACAGGAAAGATGATCCTTTACATCATTTAAATCTCCATAAGTATTACGCGTTTTATTTATCCTTACCCTTACCAGCTACAAGGAGTGGTCTTACAGTGAGGTCGGAATGCGTGAGACAGCTGGTACAGATATCACCTCTCCGCAGGTGACCAAGCCAAGCGTGAGAGTTTCGTTACATCCTCCATACTACGATACAGGCATAGGTTCAGTACTGGGGAGGTTAAAGAGTTTACTATTTAGAAAAAAGAAACAGCTGTTTTATTCATTTATTTCTTGTTTCAGAATAAATACGGATCTATCATACGACAAGATGGAGTCTTCGCTGCTTATTGTTTGGTAGGTTAAATAAATACTGCTCCATTAAATGAAATTAGGGCTTATAAAATCTAAAACAACGCACACTGATCCTTTAGAAGTTAGCTGCAACAACCCGCACGTTTCAACAGGTCTTCACTCCATCTAGTGGGGGGTCGTCCAACACTGCTTACCAGTACGAGACATACAACTATCGGTATAGATTTAACTTGGACTGTGGACATTAGACATGATTGTTGTTCCGTTCGTTGGTAAAGAAAAGCATAAGACGTTGGCCATGCTAGAGCGACTGCGATTTAACCTCTCAGTCCCCAAGCGGTCGAATTCAACCGTGGCGCTATACCGTCAAAATTCAAGCGGTCGGATTCGACCGTGCACACCCACAATACTTACTAAGAAGTCACGCCTTCCGCGCGCAACAAGACCGCGAACAAAACCGCGAACCCGACTCCGGCTGTAGTAAGGAAGGAGAAGCCGCCGCCCCCAATAATTTTGCAGGATAAATCTCGCTGGAGCAACGTATACAAGTGGATAGACTAAAAATATCTTCTGCCCCAAAGTCCACAATGGACCGCAGGGTATTCGTATCCACGTCACAACGACGAACGATTTCCGCGCTTTAACTGCGCATCTTAAAGCTCAGAATCTGAGCTTTGACACATACTCCCTCGCGGAGGACCGTAACCTCCGTGTTGTAGTTCGCGGATTACCTAAGGAGCTCGAAACCGAGCACATCTTAAGCGATCTTAAACCGCAAAATTTCCCAGTCAGAGAAGTGCACAGGATGCACCACGCGATCGATAAGAAAACGGCATCTAGATTTTTGCCTAGTAATGTTGGATCTTTCTCGGGGGGGCAAAGAAATATATAATATCACCCGGATTTGCAACCTCACGGGGATTGCAGTAGAGTCCCCACGCAATAGGGGCATCGTTGGCCAATGCCACCGATGCCAAATACGCCCACTCGGCCAGAAATTGTTTCGCCCGGCCTAGGTGCGTGAAATGCCTAGATCATGGCACACCCGAGTGCCCCCGAACGCCCGAGTCGGAGGGCCCTCCGAACTGTGTTCTGTGCGGCGAAGAGGGACACCCAGCGAGCTATCGCGGGTGTACCAAAGCGCCGCGTAGGAAGCAGAACGGAGGAGCAATCCGACGTGGACGAGCGGGCAACTCCAGTAGGTCGCGCCCACGGCATTTTGCCCCATCAGTCGCACCAACCTCGGTGCCGCACCCCGCGCCCGCTCAGGCTACAGCCAAGCCCGCCCCCGTTCCGGAAGGGACTTCCGGGCAAGGCCCAAGTCCTCCAGTGCCTTCAGCACCTAAACCCAACACATGGGTTAAGCCCCCGGCGATTATCAGCGCGGCCGCCTTACGGCCAGTCCCTCCTGCCAGGCCCAAAAGCCCAAACCCGCCCCTCAGGCACCGTCAAACATCGACACTGACCTTTCGTTAGTGTTCGACTTCGCCAGCAATATAAATGTAGCCGAAGTTACAACCTTAGCCCGCAAACTTCGCGAAGCCAAGTCTATTCAAGATAGGCTCAATGCTACCATTGAGCATATCAATCTTATCCAAGCGATAGGCTCGTTCCATCCAGTGCGCCTAAACCAACTTCTTTCGTAATTAAAATGGAAGTACGACCTATAGGTAGAACCAAGCCTAGGTCTCTGACTGTCGCGTTCTTTAATGCAAACGGTATCAGAGATCAAAAGGAAGAGATCATGTATTTTTACGCGACCATGATATCGACATCATGCTAGTGCAAGAGACCTTCTTGAAACCTAGTTTGAGCGATCCCAAAATAGCTAATTATACCCTGGTAAGAAATGATAGGCTGACCGGACCTAAAGGCGGCACCTTGATCTACTACAAAAGGTCCTTGCAATGTGTACCGATAGATACTCCACCGCTTACTAACTTAGAAGCGTTGGTCTGTAGGATAGCACTTACGGGCCATGCGCCAATAATAGTTGCATCAGCATACCTGCCTCCCTTAAAAAGTATATTAGATATCGGCTCTATTAAACCTAGGCCCTTGCGTATTAATCGCGGGAGACCTAAATAGCAAACACGTTAGCTGGAATTCTAACGTTAACGATTCCTAACGGAATTATTTTAAGAGACCTCACGGAGAGACTTAACTTCGACGTTATCGCTCCCGAGAGTCCAACACGCTATCCTTATGCAAATAACCAACATCCGGACGTCCTTGATATAGCACTGCTAAAAGACAGTACACCGACTTACTATTAATTCGACAGAGGTTATTATCGAACTAGTCTCAGACCACAGGTCGGTCGTTTTACAACTGGGCCGGCCGGCATGTGAGGTCCCTCAGACCAAAACTATTGTCGACTGGCGTAAACTTGAGGTCAAACTTAAGTCTACGAACTCCCAGCATTTGGACACTATACCTGACAAGATAGACTCGCTTGAGGAGGCCCATAGCGCGATTAGCGCCCTTTCGACTCACCTCACATCAGCGGTCGAAGAATGGTCCCGTAGGGTTCGTGTGTCGAGCGATCAATACACGAAACTTCCGGCAGATGTTCGACGGCTGATTAGAGCGAAGAATTCCGCGCTTAAAACTTATGACCGCTACCGCACGGAAGCCAATAAACTTCGGGTACGTTCTCTACAAAACGAGATTAAACAACGAGTAGCCGAGTTTAGTAATGATAGCTGGGATAACCTCTTAGAAGGTATCGAACCATCTCAAGACGCTTTCTGGAATTAACGAGAGCTCTTAAAGCCGATAAATCATCACCGATGCCGCCTCTCGTGAGGCTGGACCACCCTGATCTCGCCTTAGACGATCTCGAAAAAGCCGAATGCCTAGCTGACAGTCTAGAGTACCAGTGCACGCCATCCACCGCACCAACAGATCCCGCTCACCTACTAGAGGTAGAAACGGAAGTAGAACGTAGGTCTGCCCTGCCACCAACGGGCGAACCACTCGATTCTGTGAAATAGATGAGAATAGATCAGCCCCTGGGCCAGACGGCATCAGCAACAAGGTGATCAAATCCCTTTCGGCGCCACTTATTTACCTCCTTGTAGGAATATTCAACACTTTTCTCACGAGCTGCTCCTTCCCGGACATCTGGAAAGAAGCAGACGTAATAGGGATCCCAAAACCGGATAAACCGCGTAATTGTCCCTCTAGCTACAGACCCATTAGTCTGCTCAACACTTTGGGCAAACTATACGAGCGTATTATTCACAAGCGTCTCCGTCTTTACACCGAATCTAACAGACTCCTCCCAGACGAGCAGTTTGGCTTTAGAGCCAGTCACTCATGCACTCACCAGATTCATCGCCTAACAGAATACATTCTGTCTGGCTTCAACCTAAACCCGACAAGTAAAAAGTCTCGAAACACGGGGGCCCCCTTCTTCGATGTCGCGAAGGCGTTTGACAAGGTCTGGCACGACGGCTTGATTTACAAGCTGTACAAACTAAACGTGCCCGATAGGCTAGTGCACATCATACGAGCCTTCCTTTGGAACCGCACTTTTCGATATCGAGTGGAGGGAACCCGTTCTTCGAAATACTTCCTCAAGGCCGGGGTCCCACAAGGCTCCGTCCTATCTCCACTCCTCTTCACACTCTTCACGAGTGATATCCCTAAAGACCCCGTGGTAAACACCACACTCTTCGCCGACGATACGGCACTCTATGTCTCAGACTGCAACAAAAATAGCCTCCTCTTAAAGCTCCAAAAAGCCACCAATCGCCTAGGTGAATGGTTCCGCCAATGGAGAATTGACGTGAATCCCCAAAAGAGTGTAGCAGTATACTTTCAACGGAATTCAACAGCAGGTTCTAAACCAAAAACGATTTTCTTATACGACCGCCCAATCCTTTGGGGAAAATCGGCCAAATGTCTAGGCGTCACGTTCGACTCCCGCATGAGTTTCGCGACGCACATAAGTGTAGTACGCAACAGAGCCAAGTCAGTCATTGGCCGTCTACACCCTCTCGTTAACTGCAAGAGTAAGCTGTCGTTAAGACACAAACTCCGACTGTATAAAACCTGCGTTATACCTATTATATATGACCTATTACGGCCTTGCAGGCCGCGAGCCTTGAGTCAGATGAAGCTGGAAGAGTCGCATAGACAGCGCTAACATCCAGAAAATAGAGTGTCGTAAATTATTATATTCTTAGCTCTCTTAGTGCGCTCAGCCAATTCTTGTATTGCTCCTTCAGTTACAAGCATGTTTTGACGTAATCGCAAGTGGTGTACTTCTTTAGTAAGTTCCTCAAGTTGTTTCATTATATTTGGTATTTGCGCCATTAGTGATTTACAATTGACACATAAGAAATCACTCGAGCTATGTATATAATTTTCATGCTTGCTAGACTATATTGGAGACTGAGACATTATTTCGCTGATAAACTTTTACGTATTTATGTTCTGCATCGCGGTAAAATCAACACGATTTGATTTTGAAGAAGACGCGCGGACACGTACTATGTCCTCCGCTGGTCGCGGTCGCCAGGCGCCCACGCCGGGTGCGCCAACTTGGCGCCTCCCGTTCGTCGTGTATGTTATTTTTCCCGCTCATCACAGACGCAAGACGCGCCGCGCTAGCGTGGCACACGACTAACTTTGTGTACTTTTTTATTATATGCGAGCAGCAATGCAGGTCTAGGTAAAGAAACCAGTATCACTGCGTCCTATAAGATCTATTGTGATCGCTGCTATGGCTATAGTTCACTGCTAAGCCCTATGTCTTCAATAAATAGAAGAAGTTCCTTAGCCGTGAGCAATTTCACTTCTTCTGGGCGGAGTACATAGTTTCCCAATGAGTGTTACGTTTGAGCATTAAGGGTTAGCAAAAAACTTTGTGTACTTTCAGGTCGGACGGTAGCCGCGAGCGGCTGGGCGCGCGCTGCGAGGACGCGACGCTGGTGCTGTCGCGCGGGGACTCACAACTGCGCGCGCGCCTGCTCTCGCCTGACGCCAGCAACTTGCCGCACAACGAGGCTAACCGGGCATTCATGGTATACACTTGTTTTTTATTCACTTATATTTTAGGGAAACTGCTAGACAAACTTATGGCCTTTGATGGACGGCATATACCCATTTCGTTTTCGCCAAGCATAAAATATCGAAGGACCGGTCCACCATCACCGACTCGGTAGCTCTCTCATCGGCTCGGCTCTGAGCCTTTCCTCCCAAGGTTCAAATGATTTTGTTTTGTCTAAAAAGTGCGTTTGGTGCAGGTAAAAGTGGAGGGGTGCAGCTCGCCGCGCGCGGAGGCGACGGTGGTGTGTGCGGGCATCGCGGAGCGTGGCGACTGGCTGCAGCGCCTGCGTGCGCGCTCCCCGCCCGTGGCGCTCGCCGAACGCGCGCGCCAGCCGCCGCCGCTGTGCGTCACGCGCACGCCCGCGCTCGCCGCGCTGCACGTGGCGCCGCACGTGCTTGCACTAGGTACGTACAGCGTACACATTGCGTTACTGCACGCTCCTCCAGCCGCCGCCGCTGTGCGTCACGCGCACGCCCGCCCTCGCCGCGCTGCACGTGGCGCCGCACGTGCTTGCACTAGGTACGTACAGCGTACACATTGCGTTACTGCACGCTCCTCCCCGCCCGTGGCGTTCGCCGAGCGCGCGCGCCAACCACCGCCGCTGTGCGTCACGCGCACGCCCGCCCTCTCTCAAACCTTACTCTTGCCCTTGCTCTTCAAACTAGGTAAGACACATCATTTTATTTCGTTGAGCGGATGTGGGCGTAGTAATTCTTACCAACTAATATAATGGATTTTCGCAAAGTAATGCCTAATTCTATTAATTTACTTCGGTTGCGTTTTTCCAACACAATTGAGGGGTTGCCAATACTGGGTGTTGTTGCTCTAAAGTTTGTGAATCAATAACAACAGTAACATTTGATAATTACCTGTTGTCGGCCACTGGTTGTTAACAGTTATGGGTAGTAAAGAGCATCGATAGGTATTATAGACAAGGAACTCGCTAACCCTATTGAATTTTATTGTTTATACAAACTCAGTAATATAAAGCCAAACAAATTATAATTTGATTTATGATCAAATAGTTTGATATTTTTTATTATTAGCTGTAAAGCAGATGTTTCAAAATGGGCCAAGTCTATGTACACTATTTCAAAAAAAATAGAAAAATCTGTAGAATTCCGGAAAAATACAGATAATGTATATGCACTTATTTATGTATAATGGTCGCACCTGCCAACAATTGTCCTTGGCACCCAGGGTTGACTGGCAGAGAATGCCTCATAGCATAAAGTCCGCCCTATGTACCCTTTAGCTTAAGGTCTTACATGTAAGTTTTTAAATAAATACATAATTCATTTAAATGTATCCTGTCTTGGTAAACAATTGATGTTTAATTATTTATTTTTATCGACTTTTAACATGGTGTCTCTCCGATTTAGTTACTATGTGCTTATAGACAATGACAGTAAACCACAAAACGACCATTATCATGGAAAGAGAACTGTCAGTTGTCACCAAAGTGTGAAAAATATGTGAAATATAAACATGTCAAACGTTAGTAATCAATAAAAATGGCAGCTTAAAGCCATGACGGGTTTTTATTGTGTGTTGCAATTTCAAGTGTAATTTCCTGTGCTTTACCAGTAAACAAAGTCATTATAAAATAATTAGACAGTTGAGAACCGTTTATAATATGTTTCCCTATTTTTGAGTATAGTGTACAAGGACCTGACCCAGGCTCCATACATTTTGGAACATCTCATTTACTTGTGGAATGTTATCCCACTTTCCTTTTGGTAACGAGTTTTACAAATAACGCACAATCTCATTATTACTAAAAATAATTCTTATTACATAACTAAATGAAATATTCAAAATACTGTAATTTTTTCGTTTTGCTTCAAATCGGCACAAACATTTTGTAGGGTATAGCCAGTCCAGCGTACATGTATATGTATAAAGGTCATTGATTCGTACCGATTCCCATAATCGAGTCTTTATAGCACCTGTGAGATGAGATGGGAATACTGGTTTTGTTTATATTGATTAGAAATATTTAAATATATGAATCCAAAAACACATCACGCTGTAAGAAGCTCATCAATATTAAGGCCCTAAATTCGCTCAGGTATATTGGCGACATTTTAATTTGAATGAATATATATGTATAATTATTGTAAGATGTAATTTGATGTAATGTTGGCCTGATGACTCATGTTTGTCGGAATATAGACGTTGCAATTCTAAATATCTCGAACCTTTAATATGCTCCTCCCCATGAAATTTAAAATGTAAACGTAAAACAAGTTCCATATAAGGGTAAAAGCCTCCCAATATTTGGGAGGGGGGGCTATGCAACCCATTCTTATTTTATCAGCTTACAAATATTCACTTTTGGACATAGACCACTTTCACAATAGGAAGAATTTACGCCTTAAAGTTTTTACATTTACACAAATTTTACAATTGCTTAATACGACCACGTCATCTTTAACAATATAATCCTAATTTCAATATACATGTTAATATGTAGGGTGCTCCGACGGCCTATACTCTCTCCGCGGTCCAGTACGAATCGAGTGGGACAGTGACGTGTCTCCGCCAAGAACCGAAGTGAACTGTGTGCAAAGCATAGTGTCGACGAACGGACGAGCGCTGTTTGTATGCAGTGGTATATTGGCTCATGGTGGCCTGTTAGCGCTGGGTTCTGCTCTGCGACGCTCCGCAAACCTCAAGCCCACCGTCAGCCTCAGTAGAGTACAGTTGCCTGAAGTGTCCGCCCCATGTCTAGTCAAGGTCAGATTACATCTTCATTTTTGTACATAGTAGCTTGTGTGTGTGTGTGTGTGTGTTTGCGTGCGTGCGTGCGTGCGTGCGTGGGTGCGTGCGTGCGTGCGTGCGTGCGTGCGTGCGTGCGTGTGTGTGTGTGTGTGTGTGTGTGTGTGTGTGTGTGTGTGTGTGTGTGTATTTGTTAAAAATGTATAAGCTGCGCCCATAAAGAAACGATTAAAAGTGGCGTCTGCCCGATTTCTCGCTTTTCTCTCGCTTACACTGTTGTCACGTCTATATTTACATACCATTAAAATGCAGTAAATGAACATTCACTTTTGATTAGACTAATGTTAAACACTCGCACTGGTGAAAAATTCGTTCCGCTATGCACTGCGCGTGGTGCAATAAAATGGGGAACCAGGACACCGTCTGTTGCGCTCTCTGTGGCACTTACGGTTCGTACTGCAGGCATAGTGGCGCACCACTATCGTGTCCATTATATAGGTTATGAAAAAGTAAAGAATGCAAAATAAAAGAATACTTCAATAGTTACATTTATTATTAGTCAAAACACATACTGGGAATTAATAAAATGAATAAAAATTTAAAATAGGTATACAGTAGTTAATTTTTGTTTGAGTCACAGTCGCTATCACTGTCATCACCTACGCTAAATGTGCTGCTTTCTGCAAATCTTCTTGAAGTGCTTTGTCGTGTAAAACATATTTTCGCCAATTTTTCACTGTAACATTTGAAATGGCTGTGTGAATTAATTGCCCCACGTCAGAAATTATGAACGTGGTTACTGTCACTTCTCCACTAAGTACCACAAGTGGTACTTGCCACTTCTCCCTTTACTATTGTACCCATATAAGTTCTATTGGGTTGTATTGGCAAGTTGGTGGCAGGTGGATAACTTCGTGGCCCCTCATTCATTTGTCAACTGATCCAAATGGATCTATAATATATCCGGGTCTTTTTACTTATTGGTAAAGTTCCACTTTAAGCTCTGACTCTGAAAATGAAATATTTTTCTGCCTGAGCCAGTTCTGTATTTCACATTTTTTATATGCCGATGTAAGTGCATTGTTTATTTGCTGTGAGTGGCTTGTTAGCTTGCATTGTCCATTATCATAACTGACGTCTCTTCCAAACTATAGTGCTCGTGTTATCAACTGAGTCGTTGGGCCATTAATGTCAATAACAATAGGAATGTGCCACCCACAGACCACCCAGCCTACGAGACATGAAACCATACATTCTCTAGTTAAATTAGTCTGTTAATATTATATATTATAGATACTTTTTTGGGCATCTCTACTTACACGTGCCGCCTGCAGCTCCTCTGATTGATAGACAGAGACGCAACTATAATACTGCGTGCTTGACAAGGACAGCCTCAGAACAACGACCAGAATACGTTGAACCCTCACGTTTTTAGTATTTTAAGATTATTAAATGCTGCACTTATCGGTGTAACGTGATTTTATCCTTCCTAAAATTACGTTTCCTGCTATCACTATCACACCACTTTACTGCGCACGTAGGCATGTTTTCTGTTTTCTATTTTAAAAAATCGTTGCGCTAAAGACGCAGTGCACAGGTCTGTTGTCTGGTCGCAACTAAACAGGGTAGCGTTCGTGTTCAACTATATAGGCTCTGGTTGAGCAGATGAAGTACAGAAATTGGTCGCCTTTCGTTACATGTCTCGTAGGCTTCTTGAGTCTGCCTTATCGCGGCAGAGAAAGCTACCTTCTTTGCATTTGTCGTTAGTTCGATAACAAGGTAAGGACCTGTGTACATTTTTTTCATTTCTATGTCTCACTTCGATCTCGACAGTTGTGCATAATGGACAATTTATTCTCTCTTTCTTTTTCAAAAATAAAACTGTGAAATCAACGTGCAACCACGGATAGTTATTCACAATATATTTGTGTTTTTAAATGAATTGTAAAGAGATTCTGTAAAAAATATCCCAGCTTAATTTTAATGAAACACGGGAAAAAGTTGCCTTTATTTGTAGCGTTAGCAGAGCGACAGTCGATCGAATAAAAACGGAAATATCGCAATCCGGCGGTCCAACTAATCAAGGGAAAGTTTTAAAAACCAACTACTGTTAACCATATTGATAATTTTGATACGAGTGTGCTAAAACACACTATATCTACTATGTATGACCCATAAGCCCCGTGAGTGCGAGCGAGATAGACTGATTAAAAAGATTTATTGCCCGGCCACTCGGTTGGTAACGCAGTGCTATAGTCAGCCATTCCATAAATCGTCCAACCATCGGGTAAACCATTTTTTGAAACATGGCGTCCATTTCATGGTGGTAATCTTCATTTTTACTTTTGATTACTCGAAATACTCATTTGGCGTCCAGTAACAATCCATGATTGAAACATCCAGCATTTCAAACCACAAGCCTACCTCCTTTCCCTATTTTATTAATTCAATCATCTTCCCCTTCAGTATTAACTCACATACGTTTTCGGGAATGATTTTGATTCACCCACGTTTCGTGTAATTAAAACCATGGCTAATTAAGGAAAAGCGATAACGTTTGTCATCACTTTTCCTTTAATTGGTCAAGTTTACTTAAAAATTGTAACCTAGCACGAACAATATCTCTTCTCTCTATTGCCCGCACGTATTCATAAACTACCGCGCTCCAGCACACACTATTCTTCATCCTTCTATAAATCAATAAGCGGATAAGTGACGCACAAAGTCTGTCCCTAGCGCACCGATGATTTCGATTTCGGTACTGCAGGTAGCGAGTGTTTAACATTAGGGATGTGTTCCGATATAAACTGCGAGCGCTGCTCAGTACTCTCACTGGTGAAAAATTCGTTCCGTTGTCGACTGCCAGCATACTGCCGCAGTACTCTAGGGAAATATATAAAGTCATAAATCGCCGCCATTTTTATACTGTGGGCACTGGCGCTTTCGAGATAAGTTGCTCAGTACTTTGATCACGTAATCAAAAAACAAAACGGTGCCTGCAGATTAACAGCTTTCACGAATGGTTATTAATATTATTAATCAATTTTGTTATTCGAATGAACTCGGACATTTAGTTTTAAAAGCAACAACATGCATTTTTTTTCTTGTTGAACAGAAAACGTGTACTTACATGATAAATATTTTCATTTGTAAACAGTGCCGAAAATGGGGATACATTGGACTGCGTTCTATTTTAAACACTTACCAGTATAGCAAACTAAAAAGGAACTGCTTTACAGTGGTCACAGTGGATATTGGAACACAGCCTCTATAAGTTACAAACACGTTTTCTCTATGTTACCTGTACGGTAATTGTTATTTTTGAGATATAATTTATGAGAAAAACTGACTTTTGTTTGTATTTAATGCAATTACAACGATTTATAACTTAAAATATTATTTGACCAGTGAAAATATTTTATAGCTACTATGTTTTGCTGACCTGACTGTTATAGTACTTGCTGCCATTATTATATCATTTAATTATTTATTATTGGCGCGACTTATAATATCATACATTTATATGTAGTTAATTCTTTAACTACTCAAGTTTATCTGGTGGAAAATGCCACGACACATTTAGTTTGTCCATTGTTAATTTTAATTTTAAAGGAGCCTACAATAAAGCTTAAATAAGTAAAAAATAAATCTTAATAGGATAACTTTTTCACATTTTTATGTAATAATAATTACAAGTAATAGTAATAAGTTATCTCTAGTCTGTGGTGCGGTCATGGACTTCTCCCATAGAATGTAATAAAAAGGGGAATTTTTATATATACATAACACGCCTGTCACCCAGAGGGATAGGCAGAGACTAAGGACTTCCATTGCGCATGATCCTGACACACCTCTTTCGCATCCTTTACCTATAATCTACGCATACACGCTTGTCGGATAAGGGTACTCCTAATCTGGCCCATTTTCAATATATCGCCAATTTGATCGATAAATCTTCGTCTAGGCCGCTCATTCCCGACGCTGGCGATTACACTGCAATATAAATTTGCTTTGTCACTCTTTCCTACTTCATTCTTTCTACATGACCAAACCACCGAAGCATTTCTTTCTTAATCCTGGTCACTACATCATTTTGCACACCACATTTTTCTCTTATCACACAATTTCTCACCCTGTCATTCAGGTTCAGCCCTAGCATACTCATCAAAGACCGCATTTCTACAGCATTTATTCTACTTTTGTGCTTTTTCTGCCACACCCAACTTTCACTATCATACATTAAAGTATTAAGCATTATGAATTACCATAGGTGCCTTTTTCAGACACATTCCGACTCTTCATAATAGTTTAGAGCCCCATTCACTCTATTTCTTGCCATCACTTGTCGTTCTATATCCTTATTCAAATAATTAAATCAATTTTTATACTAACCTATTTATAATTCATGATGACTATTATGTTAATCGTGCAAAAACTATCGCCATATGAAATTAAGAGGGTTAATAGTAAAAAATGTTCTCTCTGTAAAATCAACGTAAACTAAACAAGTATCTCTCGTCCCAGGTACTTTCGGAAGAAGCTACTGAAGGCCCATGTGCTGTAGTCGCCTGTGGCCGGCGCGTTTTTATTTTACGCTTCGACGCAGTTAGCACTGAATTCAAGATAGCGCGCTCGCTCACAATTGACAGACCACCAAGTTCACTACTGCTCACGACTAAATGCTTGTTCCTCGCTGGGGAGAAGCCTCTTAAAGTGAAATTGCCCTCCGGCGCATTGGAAACCTTCGCGGTGGACGAACCGACCGTCGCTGCTGCCTTAAAAAGTCACTCTTCACCTAAAGCAATCATCCTTGTAAGAAACGAGCCCATTGAGCTACTCATTTGTTTCACGGAATGTGGCGTGTTCGTGGATGAAAACGGTAGGCGTACACGTAACGAAGACCCTAAATGGAGTTCGGCAGTACACGGTTGGGAGTTTGTGGCCCCCTTCCTTTATGCTGTAGGAACAGACAGAGTTACCATAATATACCTCAACGAAGAAGCATACAGAGCCCCGCCGTGTACCTGTGAAACGTCATCCACAACGTCCACTGCCTCTGAATGTTATGTGCCAGAAGTGTTCAATTACAAAGTGAATGAACCTGCCTTACTCGGAACAGCACCTAATGGAATAATTATAAGATCGAAGAGTGACGACGGTTATTCAGTTTCAATAGTAGACGGTCTCGCAGCATTTCGAAGCATAGGCGCCTCGGTTGAATCACTAGAAACAACTTCAGAGTCAAAAGGCTCTTCCACTGACTTGACGCTCTCATGCACTGACTTGTCACAACACGAACTGTCTAATGAAAGTGTGGAGGTGAATACAGGGTTTCTTGCCGATATAAGGAAAAGAGCGAAACAACTTCGCAATGCAAATCGTAAGGGACAGTCTTCCGATGATGTGATCAAAGAAATTCTTACTACAGAAGTTGGACTGAAGCGGGTCTCATCTGGAAGGAAATCTCCAGCAGTAACTTCAGAGTTCGATTCCGATTCTGAAGGAAATTCCGATGAGAAAGGAACTGGCTCTACAAAGGGCACAGCTGATTTATGTGCTGAAATGTTTGCAAGGCAAGTGCGATTCAAATAGGATTGTGATACATAATATACGTAACATTAACATGACTTATGTATTTGCTATATTATATTTAATTTAATACTATATCCTTTTACAGTTAATCATAATGAATAATATGGTGCATATCTGTACCTTGTTAAATTTTACTTACAAAATTAAGATTTTGCTCAGTTGACTTAATATTATACCTTAATAAGTAATTGCAATAAAGTACTCTTATAATATATTTAAATAGAGCATCATTATGTAGTGATGAAGTCATCAGAAATTACAGTTTGTGTAAAGTTTTTTTTTAATTTGTGTGCATTTTGATAGTATTAATTGTTTGAGTTTTGCTCAATACTTGTATTTATTTCTTAGTCATTTGTTAGTCCTTTAATTTTATTTATTACTTGAATATTGAAATGTTTCCGTTAGTTTTAGAATTCTTATAAATTTTGTAATTGACATATTTTTTCATAATTCTGTAATGTTGTTTTCATTCATCTTATATGGAATGACTTTTATCTAGGTGGTAGGACTTTTTGTCTATGATCCTTCTGGGTAGATGCCGCTCTCTTATCTAATCACTATGATCTGGTTTGAAGGGTATATAACGGGTATAATTGGACAGGCTGTGAAGCACTTCATCTTAAACCACAATGCGTCTGGTTCCTGCTTTTTTGAAGGTGTCTTAATCTAAATATCGCCTTATTTCAGATTTTTTTCTTACGAATTAATTTTTAAGTCTGATAATTATGAAGGTGGCTTGCCTATTTGAAATAAGAAATTCGTCACTATGTTTAATAATTTACTGTGATTTGATACAGCATATTAGTATGATGAATGTTTTAAGACTATACCAATAGAATAATTTTAATTGTAATTTATGGTAACTGATGTTATTGTTTATTATATTTTTTTAAAATGAATGAATTGCGTTTCTTCTTTTACTGACACCATTAAGTAAACAATATTCGTCTTATTACAAAAAATAGTTTATAATTAGTTATTTTACCATTTATATTAAACCAAAGAATATACAACATGTAACAAAACCCTATGGTTCCCGTTAAGTGTGTTATCAGAATCAGTATCCAAGCGTATAGAAATGATTTTTTTTCAAAAAAAACATTTAAAAAAATTAATTTTAATGAAAAAATTTTTTTTGCAATTTATCATAATGATTTCCTCTAACTCACACGACTATCGGTACTACCTACCGAGCAAGGTCTTTGACAATCTTCTTACTATTAGTTTTTACGGAATTTATCGCGTATATTTAACTTTTTAAATACCCGACGTTTCGAGAGCTTTACAGCACCCATGGTCACGGGAAGCACTGAGATGTTCAACGTCCAGATGTCATAGTTAAACGCGGTTACCATAGATTAAAATTTAAGTTTTGTTCCGATCTACACAGTATGAACTTATGGCATCATGAAGTCTTGTAGTTGTATGCTTGGGTTGGGATTTAATTTTATTTATTATAGGATCCCAAGCAGATGGTGTACCCAGCTATCTTCTCTATTGAAATTAGGATGTTTTTTGATTTCAATAGCCTCGCGAATCATCCTTGGAAGGAATCGGTGTTCTTTAGCGAGGATTTGTGGTCTATCAAATCTGATGTAGTGACGGGGGCGATCCTGTACGTGTTCACAGACTGCAGACTTCCCAGAGCGTCGATTCTTCACATCAGCTATATGTTCTTTAACGCGGGTTTTAATTGATTTTTTAGTTTGTCCTATGTAGGAGAGACCACATTCACAATCAAGCTTGTACACTCCTGCATCTTGCAGAGGGACGTTACACTTGACTGATGGTAAAAACTGACCAATCTTCTTCGGCGGCTTGAAGTATGTTTTGATGGAAGCGCGCTTCAAGATGTAGCTAATCTTGTCAGTGACTCCTCTTACATATGGCAGTACAGTAGGTACACGCTCGACTGTGGCCGGCTTCACTCGTTCTCCGTGACGTAGGCGTGGGACCCGAAGCTTGTTGTCATTCAAAACTTGCTTGACGTGTTGGAGCTCGGCAGCCAGGTGTTTACTGTCACAGATCCCTCGTGTTCTCTGAAACAAAGATTTACCCACGGTAGCTAACTGTGAAGGATGGTGGTGAGAATCACCGTTTAAATATCTATCTGTATGGGTCTTTTTTCTATACACAGTATGACTCAAGGTGTTATCAGGATTCCGGATTACTATTACAGCGAGAAGTAGTATTTTGTCAGCGACATTAAAGACCTACGTCTGGTAGACAATGAAACTATGGTCAGTTTTGATGTGCAGTCATTGTTTACATGCTTACTTGTTGAAGACTGCATCTCAATTGTAACTAGAAGGCTGGAAGAAAACAACATGCCCGTAGAATATGCAGTATTACTCAGACACTGCCTTACTTCTGGCTACCTATTGTGGAAGGAGGAGTTCTACAAGCAAGTAGATGGTGTGGCGATGGGCTCACCTGTATCTCCCATTGTCGCCGACATATTCATGGAAGACTTTGAGGAGAAAGCCCTGCTTACTTCTCCCATAAATCCAAGATTCTACGAGCGGTACGTAGACGACACTTTCACAATTCTACCTTTAAATAAAGTAACTGCATTTTTAGACCATCTTAACTCTATAAATTCTAAAATTCAGTTCGCAATGGAGTTAGAGGCAAACAATTCCTTAGCTTTTCTAGATGTGTTAGTAATCTAGAATCCTGATAACACCTTGAGCCATACTGTGTATAGAAAAAAGACCCATACAGATAGATATTTAAACGGTGATTCTCACCACCATCCTTCACAGTTAGCTACCGTTGGTAAATCTTTGTTTCAAAGAGCACGAGGGATCTGTGACAGTAAACACCTGGCTGCCTAGCTCCAACACGTCAAGCAAGTTTTGCATGACAACAAGCTTCGGGTCCCGCGCCTACGTCACAGAGAACGAGTGAAGCCGGTCACAGTCGAGCGTGTACCTGCTGTACTGCCATATGTTAGAGGAGTCACTGACAAGATTGGCTACATCTTGAAGCGCGCTTCCATCAAAACATACTTCAAGCCGCCGAAGAAGATTGGTCAGTTTTTACCATCAGTTAAGTGTAACGTCCCTCTGCAAGATGCAGGAGTGTACAAGCTTGATTGTGAATGTGGTCTCTCCTACATAGGACAAACTAAAAGATTAATTAAAACCCGCGTTAAAGAACATATAGCTGATGTGATGAATCGACGCTCCGGGAAGTCTGCAGTCTGTGAACACGTACAGGATCGCCCCCGTCACTACATCAGATTTGATAGACCACAAATCCTCGCTAAAGAACACCGATTCCTTCCAAGGATGATTCGCGAGGCTATTGAAATCAAAAAACATCCTAATTTCAATAGAGAAGATGGTTGGGTGCTACCATCTGCTTGGCATCCTATAATAAATAAAATTAAATCCCAACCCAAGCATACAACTGCAAGACTTCATGATGCCATAAGTTCATACTGTGTAGATCGGAACAAAAGTTAAATTTTAATCTATGGTAACCGTGGTTAACTATGACATCTGGACGTTGAACATCTCAGTGCTTCCCGTGACCATGGGTGCTGTAAAGCTCTCGAAACGTCGGGTATTTAAAAAGTTAAATATACGCGATAAATTCCGTAAAAACTAGTATTATTTCAATGTGTAGTGTTCGCGTAAATATAAGAAATCATAATCTTCTTACTCCTCGGCCGATGCAGAGTTAATAAAACCACATACAATTTGCAAATTATTTTTTTTTTTTCATTAATATTTTTTAAATGTTTTTTTTTTAATTATTTCGATATGCTTGGATACTGATTCTGATAACGCAGTTAACGGGAACCACAGGGTTTTTGTTACATGTTGTATATAATCACTTAAACATAGTGTTGCTACTACTACGTTTTAGTAGTGGTTATAGGTACTCATCTTCTCGCCGAGTCTAAAACTAAAACGTAGTGTTTCAAGAAAATGGATAAATGAGAAATAAAATCTAAAGTATGGCATTTGACTTCAAGTGTCAAGTTTTGCAAAAAGTTTGTCAAATAATTTTAACCCAAGTTCAATAATATATAATAATAAAGCGATAGTCATCATCATCTGCATCAGCCTGTAAGAGTTCATTGCTGGACATGGGCTTCTTTCCTGCCCCATCCTCCCTGACTTGGCACAAGCATTACGTTTTGTAGCCTGATTAACAATCGCCTTACCAGGTGTAAAATATTTGGAACGGCGTGAGGAGTTGCTATGGCAAGTCTATGGCCATTTTTCTAAAACTCCTAAAAGCGAAGCCAGACAATGTGTTGCCGGTGCGTTGAGGTGCTAGTGTGGTGCGATGTGCGGTGCCCAGCAGCACGAGCAGATAGACGAGAAGGGGAACGACGAAGCGTTTCTACGCTACGCTTTAAATATAATACTGACCTTACACAATACCGATTTACTGATACCAAGACGCTGCGGCATAGTAAGCAGCATTGCAACGGTGGCGGCGCTACATGGGTGGGAGCCGGTGATTAATTCGAAATATATTTTGCATATTTCCATTTTAATACCGCTCACTGCGTATAAGTGCCGTGACAAATAACTGTTTGTCTAATTTATATGATATTCGATTTATTTTATTTAAAATTTAAAGCACACACCTTTTATTTTATTGAATATTAATTTCTACCAAAATCACTGTCGCCAAACTCAACGAATGCAGACAGTAAATGTGTAACAGGTAAAAATAATTTGAAAACTTTATGTTATAACGTCTTACACTTATTTCGTATTCAAATTGATGATGCGTAGTATATTCCTTTGGATCCAAAAAAACAAATTGGACTTGATTGGTTATTCTGTTTATCCATCCTAGGGTGGATACTCGGAAACGCGTGTTCATCCACTCGCCCCAAACGGGCAGGATTATCGGAAGCCGTATATAAACATACCAATAAAAATATATAGAGGAGCATTTTTAAAAATAATGTGCGTGCGTGCGTGCGTGCGTGCGTGCGTGCGTGCGTGCGTGTGCGTGTGTGCGTGCGTGCGTGCGTGCGTGCGTGCGTGCGTGCGTGTGTGTGTGTGTGTGTGTGTGTGTGTGTGTGTGTGTGTGTGTGTGTGTGTGTGTGTGTTGAAGCGCCTGTCAAATGATATTAGCAGTTCTAATGCCAATATTAGTTCGTAAGCCGTGTAGGTTATATATATATATATATATATATATATATATATATATATATATATATATACATATAGCCGTTATGTTTTTAAAACAAAATATAGTTGTATCGTAAAATATATGTCATCGTTTGTAAAAAATTAGAAACTAAGAAGGTCGATTGAGCAAATTACTGCATTTTATTATTAAAAAGGAGAAAAGGAGATCATATTCCTATTCATGGTCCTAAATCGAAGCCGGATTTGAAAAAACGTAATTAACACAAGATAATGGGTGCGTTTGGCAGAAAAAAGCGCTAGCAAGCGCTTGTAAGCAAAATGGCGATCGTAAGCGGTAAGCGCTGTCAAATCGTAAATAGCTATTTTCCTCTAGGACACGAAGTAAGTTTTAACCGGGGAACCTAACCTAATTTAAATATATGTTTGTAAAGTATTCATATTAAAAACTTACCAATCATGAATTTTTAATAACATGTATATGTCTATTCATGTCATATTACTTAAAACTAATATTGCACAAAACAACTTATAAACTCTACTTAAAAACAAACAAATTAAATAAGCAAAATGGCGGATTGTGTCAGCGCTACTGAAGTAGCAATCGTGTCCTGGCCGAAAACTATTTTAGCGCTTGTAAGCGCTTGCTAGCGCTTTTTTCTGCCAAACGCACCCATTATTTAGTGGAATACGCTTGGGAAGTCTTAACTATTCATTGTGGAAATACCACCGAGGGAGTGAAGATATTTAACCAAGAAATCTGGAGTCTTAGCCCCTTAGATATTGGACTATTATTTAATTTATTTAACCCAGCACTCATTATCAGGTAGTATTTTGTGTAAATCGACTGCTAATTTATCAGGTTAGTACCAACCAAATTACCTACAAAATAACTACGTATAACTTAAAGTATTTAATCAGCTAAAATTCATTTAATATTGTTTTATATAGTTTCTAATAACCGTCAAATCATAATTAAATTAAATTATAAAGCTTAGTTAAATTATATTGACGATATTATAATTTTTTTCTTTATTGGGTTTAAACTACCAAAATAAGTAAGGGAATTAGTTTTCTTTTCTTTATAACTGTAAACAAAATTGTATAAAACTACTTATGAATTATATTTTTAAAATATAAACTTCTTGTTTGTATAATTTATCAGGCATTTGCACTAGTCTCCCAATCCCAGCCACCATGCCAGAAGATAAGGAGCAAATTAGGAAACGAGCTAGCTACAAGGGACAAATAACTGTTTTTTCAAATTATTTAAATTCACAGAAGGTATTGTTGTGTGAATAAGTCAACTAGCGCCATCTAGTGTCAGGAACGAGAGCAAGGGGAGCTTTGCAGAGAATGACATCACAGATCTCTCAACCGACAGCGCCACCCGAAGGACTAAGTTTCTAGAAAATCTATACTCGAACTCTCGGTACCTTGCGCGTGTTTACTTGAACATTCCGGATATTTTGCTAATTTAAATAAATAGGTGGCGCAAGATGCGATCGCGGCAGAGTAGAGTTGAACTCGGCGACAAAGCGAAGCTTCGGAGCGGAATTAAGTGAATTAGTGTGTTTAATTATTAGTGTTTTTAACTTTAATTTGTATAAAGTAAATTAAAGTGTTAATTTAGGTAATTCTATCGGCAATTTTTATTGTCACGAACCCTAAGCTCGCAACAATTGGTGTCAGAAGTGGGATAAAATAATGCCGATTTTACCTAAGGAGGAAACGGAGGGTGTCCGTACCCGAAGTCAACGCCAGCAGGAGACGGACCAGAGGAGATTTAGTGGTGCAACGCCGCAGATGTCTGAGGGCCAGCCGCCGGCCACGGAAGCCGGTCCGTCAGCAGCTTCTACGTCTGTGGCACCTGACTTAGGTGCTCTGATGGTGATGCTGCAGCAGCTGCGGGGCGGACAGGAGGAACAGGCCCGTCAGTTGAAAGAGCAGCAGGAGGAACAGGCCCGCCGACACGAGGAACAGGCCCGCCGACACGAGGAACAGGCCCGCCGACAGGAGGAACAGATGCTCCTCATGAAGGACCTTCACGCTACCTTCGGGAAGGAGATAAAGGAGTTGAAGGACAGGGTTGCTCACCATGACAACCGCCTGTCGGAAGCTGAAAACCGAATCGAGAAAGCTGAAACCCGAATCGACCAAGTAAACAATCGGGTTGACAACGTAATGGCTGACATGAAGAAATCACTGGACGAACTCAAACTTGGGAATGGAACTACAGCTCCCGTAGTAGCTGCAGCACCTTCGCTACGTGGATTCAAAGTGCCGCCGTTCGACGGGACCTCTTCCTGGTCGGCCTACAAAATCCAGTTCGAGGCCGTCATGGAGGCGAACGGGTGGAATAAAAGCCAGGCCATGACTGCTCTCACCCTAGGCCTGCGCGACCAAGCCTTAACTGTGTTGGAAGCTCTCGGTAAGAAAGTGACCTATGAGCAGCTTCTTGAGGCCTTGGAGGCGAGATATGGTGACGCTCACCTGGAACACGTCTTTCGTGCGCAGCTTAAAGATCGCGTGCAACGCAACAACGAAAACCTGCAGCAGTGGGCCCTTGAGGTGGAGAAGATGGTTCGAAAAGCATACCAGTCTGTACCTGCGCTCATTGGAGGGAACCTGGTGCAAACATTCATCGACGGCATCCGCGACCTGGAAGTCAGAGCTGCTGTGAGGCTCGGGCACCACGAGACGCTTAAGGACGCCTTGGCCCATGCACTGGAGGTAGAAGCCGTGCGGCAGGATCATCGTTCCCATCGCGTCAGGGAGGTTGCAGCAGCTACAGTTCGCGACCGCAACAAAGGATACAGCCCTAGGTGCTATGGCTGTGGGGAAAAGGGCCATCTTCGATCCAGCTGCCCTAAGCGAACCCTAGAAAGGGAAGGTGAACGATCCCAGGAGGGTAGTGCGGCCAACAGCACCGCCCAGCAGCAGCAGGGAAACGAGTAAAAGCCAGAACTGCGGGGCGGGTGCTGGCTGATGTTAAAAGAGCCCCAAGGATCTCGATCTCCAATGATTAGACTGTTCCCATCATGGGTTTGTATGATGGGAACAGTCTAATCATCAAGGGCGAGGTCAACGGAATGCCGTGTAAACTGACCATAGACACTGGAGCCTCTCGTACGGTTGTTAGTTCCCAACTTATAAGTCAGTTCCTTGGGGACTCCGCATACAACCGAGAACGCATTAATTTGGTAACAGCCACCGGTCAGCGTATACCCGTCCGTAGAGAGAAGGAGATGGAGTTGAAGCTTGGCAACGTGATCTACCTGCATAATGTCATCGTGGCTGATATAATAGACGACTGCATCCTAGGCCTAGACTTTATGAGGAATAATTGTTTTGAGATCGACGTTAAGCAAGGTGTTTTGAAATGTGGACAGGAGGAACTTTTTATGGAAGGTGCGTTACCAGGGAACGTGTACAGCATTAAGAAGATTGTTCTTCCGCCGAGATCGGAAACGATTGTTCCGGTTAGTCTTCCCCGAAAGGCTGGGCAAGCTCACCGTTGTGTACTTGTGGAAAGGGTAAACAATGACCTTCCATGGAAAGTAGCTCGAACCTTGGTCAGAACCACTGACATCTCAAGAATACGTGTGTTGAACCTTTGCGACCGGGAACAGATTATAGAAAAAGGCACACTGGTTGGCACTTGTGAGGAAGTGGATTGGTTACGTCGGTGCCAATATATATCGAGTGGGACACCCAGCAAGGTTTCAGAAACGAGAGTGACCACACTTTTGGAAGACTGTCGCAGTGTTCTCTCCCCGAACGAATTGGTCAAGGCGAAGAAGTTGTTACTCAAGTACGCCGATGTATTCTCGTCAAACGATGCTGACATAGGAAAGACTGGCTTAGTTCAACACAAAATAAACACAGGAGAGGAATTGCCTATCCGTCAGCGGCCAAGAAGATTGCCGGTAGCACGTGAAAAGGAAGTGGAAACCATGATTGAGGGAATGGTGAAGGATGGTGTTATTGAACCTTCATCTAGTCCATGGTGTTCACCCGTGGTGCTGGTAAAGAAGAAGGATGACATCATCATCGTGGACCGTACATTTGAGGAACACCTTGAAAACCTGGGACGCGTGCTCATGAAGATTCAGAGTGCCAATCTCAAGCTGAGTCCGAAGAAATGTTCACTGTTCAAACGGCAAGTCAAGTTTTTGGGGTATGTAGTGTCGGAAGAAGGTATCCGCACGGATCCAGAGAAAATTGCGGCTGTAAAGGATTGGCCGGTTCCAAAAGACAAGACGCAGGTTAGAGCATTTTTGGGTTTGTGCTCCTATTACCGGCGATTTGTGAAGAACTTTGCAGATATAGCCAAACCTCTGCATAAGCTAACCGAGGAGAAGCGACATTTCTGCTGGGATGAAAGTTGTAATATCACATTCCAGGAGCTCAAGGACCGTCTGTGCAAAACACCTATTTTGGGATACCCTGATGCAAGCAAAGAATTTATAGTTGACACAGACGCAAGTGATATAGGACTTGGCGGTGTGTTGTCTCAACGGAATGGTGACCAAGAGGTCGTGATAGCGTACTTCAGCAAGTCGTTGTCAAAACCGGAAAGGAACTATTGTGTCACAAGACGCGAATTGCTAGCTGTGGTAAAGTCGTTGCAGCATTTTAGCAAATATCTTCTGGGGCGAAAATTTCACTTACGAACTGACCATGCTGCACTAAAATGGCTATTGCAGTTTAAAAATCCAGAAGGACAAGTTGCGAGGTGGATTGAACTACTGCAGGAATACGACTTTGAGATCGAACATCGCAGCGGGAAATCTCATGGCAACGCAGATGCATTATCACGAAGACCTTGTCCTGAAGATTGCAAACATTGTACTAGGCAAGAGAGTAAGGGAGTGGTATCCGTGAGGATGCTCAGGGCAGACCACCTCAGCAACGAGTGGAAGGACAGCTTACAACGTGCACAGCAGGAAGATCCGGACATCAAGCCGATCCTGGAATTGATGAAGGCCAGTGCTCCCAAGCCCAAGTGGAGCGACGTCTCAGCGATGAGTTCGACCACTAAAAGCTATTGGGCCCAGTGGTATAGCTTGCTGCTTCAGGATGGAGTTCTGTGCCGTAAATGGGAAAATGTTCGGGGAGACAGCTGTCATTTACAAATGGTCGTCCCTAAAGCTAAAGTACCGGATGTTCTACAGCTGTACCATAATGATTATTCAGGAGGCCATCTGGGAGTTAAACGAACTCTACTGAAGATCCGAGAATGGTTTTACTGGGTCCACTGTCGAAACGATGTCGAGGACTGGTGTCGCAAATGTACAAGTTGTGCGGCTGTAAAGGGACCTCAGACTCGTAGTAGAGGTGCATTGAAGTTGTACAATGTTGGTGCACCATGGGAGAGAATAGCCATTGACGTGGCGGGGCCGTTTCCGGAGAGTGAAAACGGTAACAAGTATTTCATGGTTGTGATGGATTACTTCACTAAGTGGCCAGAAGTCTTCGCCATTCCAAATCAAGAAGCTTCAACAGTTGCAGATAAACTAGTTCATGAAGTCTTCTGTCGTTTTGGAGTACCTTTAGAGATTCACAGCGATCAAGGAAGGAATTTTGAGTCTCAAATATTCCAGGGAACTTGCCGAGTTATGGGTACTCATAAAACAAGAACGACTTCTTATCACCCGCAATCTGATGGAATGGTGGAACGATTTAATCAGACATTGGAGAGGTACCTAGCAAAAGTTGTAGACAATCGGCAACGAGATTGGGACAAGCACATACAACCGTTTTTGTTGTCATATCGAAGTTCTGTTCACGAAAGTACAGCAGTGACACCAGCTTTCGCAAACTTTGGAAGAGAATTACGGCTGCCTGCAGACCTGATCACTGGGATATCACCTGATGCCCCAAGCAGTATAACCGATTATGCATGTGACTTGCGGAACAAAATGAATGACATTTATGAGCACGTCAGACAATCGGGCCAGCAAATGTCTGAGAAAATGAAAACCCGGTATGACCGCAAAATGAACAATAAAGGGTTCAACGAAGGTTCATTAGTGTGGTTGCTCCGCAGCAAAGGGAAATCTCCTAAGCTTCAAGCTAAATGGGACGGCCCGTACCGGATTGTAACCAGGATCAACGATGTGACCTACCGGATACAGAAAGGCGCAAGAGGGACTCCTAAGATCGTCCATGTGGATCGCTTGGCGCGTTATTATGGGACCGATAATGCTCGAGACGAGCATTATCGGTCCCATAATAATTATTAGGAGGGGGCAGTGTTGTGTGAATAAGTCAACTAGCGCCATCTAGTGTCAGGAACGAGAGCGAGGGGAGCTTTGCAGAGAATGACATCACAGATCTCTCAACCAACAGCGCCACCCGAAGGACTAAGTTTCTAGAAAATCTATACTCGAACTCTCGGTACCTTGCGCGTGTTTACTTGAACATTCCGGATATTTTGACAATTTAAATAAATAGGTGGCGCAAGATGCGATCGCGGCAGAGTAGAGTTGAACTCGGCGACAAAGCGAAGCTTCGGAGCGGAATTAAGTGAATTAGTGTGTTTAATTATTAGTGTTTTTAACTTTAATTTGTATAAAGTAAATTAAAGTGTTAATTTAGGTAATTCTATCGGCAATTTTTATTGTAACGAACCCTAAGCTCGTAACAGTATCTTCATTGGCTGCTACTGAGGTAAATGAGTTGCAATTACGTATGAGTAGGATTGAGTCAATGTATGAACGATATGATGAGGTACAATTATCCATCGAGTGTAATACTGATAACATAGACGCCCAGATATTAGAACGAACTGAGTTTGAATCCCTTTATTTTAAATCGCTTTCTCTTGCAAAAAGAATCTTAGCAGATTGCATTAAGTCAGATGACGCAAACAGTGACGGTGGCTCTCATTCCGGCAATCACAAATTTGTTAAATTGCCCACTATTCAACTACCTAAATTTAATGGTTCTTATGATAATTGGTTAGAGTTTCATGACACGTTCATGAGCCTCATACATTCAAATGACGAGATAGATGATATAAATAGGTTTCGCTATCTGAGAGCGTCGTTGGAAGGGCCCGCTGCTGTGGTAATACAGTCAATCGAATTCTCGGCAGCTAATTACACCGTCGCATGGACTATATTATGTGATAGATATGATAATAAAAGACTACTAATTCAAAACCATGTGACAGCCTTATTCAATATAACACCAATTAATAAAGAATTGTCTGTCAACTTAAAGCGTCTCATTGATCAAATAAATAAAAATTTACGTGCATTAGAATCCCTCGGTGAGCCAACTAAACATTGGGACACACTTCTCATTCATATTATTACTCAAAAATTAGATGCTAAGACATATCGTGAATGGGAAGAGTCTAAAGGTCGTTTGGAGAAAGATACACCTATTACGTTCGATATGTTTTTGATGTTTTTAAAAAATCGAGCCGATTTAATCGAAACACTAGAAATGTCTCATTCTGCTGCTACTAACCGTTTAAATTCTTCTATAAAATATGCTCCAAAAGTTAAGGCAATGCTTTCAGTTCGGGATACCGGTAATAAAAACGGTTCGGCTTTTTCCGCCAAACTGTGCCCTAAATGTAAGGGTGACCATAAGTTAAGCAGTTGTCCTCAGTTTCTTGGATTAAGCAACGATGCGCGTCTACAGTTACTGCCAGACTATAAAGCATGTTTCAATTGTCTTAATTCAGGACATTATGCAAATCACTGCAAAAAGCCAGGATGCAAAATATGCCACCGAATGCATAACACTCTCGTGCACGTCGCGGATCACCAGTCAAAACCAATTACAGATATTAATACATCTAACACGAGTAGTGGTAACAAACAAACACTTCGACGGGCTTACAGTCGTCATCCAATTCTAACGCACATTTGTCATTGTCCGCAAAGGTAGGCACTGCATCGTGTAGTGAACGAGGCGACGTATTGTTATCGACGGCATTAATTGAAGTCATAGGTAAGAATGGTTGTCCATATATTGCTCGTGCTATTCTTGATAGTGGCAGTAACGCTTGTTTAATAACTGAAGAGTTATATCAAAGGCTAGGTTTGTCCGCTCTAAATGTAAATCAGTCGGTAGTCGGTATTAATAATGCTTCGGCACACATCAAGAAGATTTGTAAGGTATCGATAAAATCATTGAATGATAACTTCTCTAGTAATCTTCATTGTTTTGTCCTACCGTCAATAACCGAAAATGTACCTACTAGATATGTTAATTTGTCAAACTTAAAAATTCCATCTAATATTTCTCTGGCAGATCCTAATTTTCACTCACCTGCTCCCGTTGACATGCTTATAGGTGCTGACGTTTTTTGGGACTTAATAGGAACGAATAGAAAAGCATAGTTTCACAAAAAACGCAGCCGATTCTTTGTGAAACTAGCTTAGGATGGTTAGTATCAGAGGTCCGATTGATTATAGATATGTAAAGAAGGGGGTCAACTCTATTAAATGTAATTTTACAAGAATCTTTCAAGATGAGGCTCGTAAAGATTTAGATGAAGATATATAAAAACAGTTAGTACGTTTCTGGCACCTCCTCATTACTCAAACGAAGAAAAATTATTGGAAGAACACTTTTTAAAAAACACCACGCGACTGGCAAATGGTCGTTTTTGCCTGAGGATACCCTTAAAATATAATCCTGACGTATTAGGTGATTCTTGGCCACGAGCTAAGAAATGTTTACTATCGCTAGAGCGCAGGTTAGCAGGTCAGTCTCAGCTCTATGAAATGTATAAAGAATTTATGTCAGAGATGCATTTTATACCACATCACGGTGTGCTGCGGAAAAGTAGTACTACTACTAAATTAAGAGTCGTTTTCAATGCTAGCAGTCCGACTTCTTCTGGTGTTTCATTGAATAATATACAGATGGTAGGTCCCGTGGTACAGGACGACCTTTTGTCCATTCTTTTACGCTTTCGGCTACACAAATACGTTCTCATAGCTGATGTTGAGAAAATGTACCGGCAAATAGTCATTCATCCCGATGATCGCTATTTGCAACAAATTGTCTGGCGTGATAACCCTTCAGAACAGCTTCAAGCTTATCAACTTAACACCGTGACTTACGGCACCTCTAGTGCTCCCTTTTTGGCAACGAGGTGCCTCCAACAATTAGGCTTAGAGTGTACCGATGACAAGGTTGCTCAAGTGATCATTCACGATTTTTACGTTGATGACTTGCTAACGGGAGGGGATGATATTAACGAGGTTATAGATTTGCGCCGTAAAGTGACTTCCACACTTGCATCAGCTCATATGGTTTTGCGAAAGTGGAAGTCGAATGAATCTCAACTGGTTTGTGAAAATGATATTTCTTCGCTTGATTTAAATATTAGTGGCTTTGAACCGACTAAAACTTTAGGCCTTGGTTGGCAATCACATACTGACCAACTTTGTTTCCCTATAGGAGGGCTATTCTCAGGTAAAACAAAGCGTGATATGTTATCTGTGATTTCACAGATTTTTGATCCACTAGGACTTCTATCTCCCTGTGTAATTAAGATGAAAATGCTTCTTCAACAGTTGTGGCTGCTCAAGCTGTCGTGGGATGAGCAGTTGACGCCAGAAATCAGCAAGATGTGGGCTGAGATAATAGTAGATTTACCTAAATTAAATACTCTACGTATTCCACGTCGTATTATTTGTGACTCGCCTAGTTTATTAGAATTTCATATTTTCTCAGACGCTTCTGAGCGTGCATATGGCGCCTATTTATATGTGCGTAGTGTTAATGATCAGGGTGAGGTTTTAATTTAATTATTGATGGCGAAAAGTCGTGTCGCGCCGCTTAAACCTATAACAATCCCAAGACTGGAACTTTGTGGTGCACTTGTTGGAGCTCGCCTTTACCAAAAGGTTGTAGCATCGCTGAGACATCAAGTTAAGCGCACTTTCTTTTGGACAGATTCGTCCATCGTGTTAGGATGGTTAAAGGTGTTACCTAGCAAGCTACAACCCTTTGTTAGAAATAGGGTTGCTGAAATATTGGAGAATACTGGAAATTGCGAGTGGAGGCATGTCCCAACAGAGTGTAATCCAGCCGATCATATTTCTCGCGGTGTGAGTTGTAAGGATATTTCATCCATGAGTAAGAGGTGGTCAGGACCGGAATTTTTAAAGAAAGAGGTCTCTCACTGGCCTGCAAATTTCTTAAGTATTAATCACGAGTTGCCTGAGATTAAATCGTCAAATGTTATCCTCCACGGAATACTTCATTCTAACAACAATGAAGATTTAGGCGGTAATAAATTAATTGAATTTAAACGCTTTTCTAAATATACTAGATGAAATCGGGCCGTTGCTTATGTGCTGCGTTTTATTAATAATTGTAGAAAGCAATCCGTTCACGGTCCTCTTAGCAATCAAGAGTTGCAAACCGCACTCAATGTTATTATAAGAATATCTCAGAGTGAATCATTTGAGGAGTACGCCATGTTAATTAAAAATAAAAGCTTACCCACTAAAAGTCTGTTACATAAATTTAATGTATTTCTCGATGATAATAAATAATGCGTGTTGGAGGGCGTCTCGAAAATTCCGATTACTGTTACGAGAAAAAACATCCCATACTTATACAGTCCACTCATTATTTCACCAAATTGCTCTTCAATTATGAGCACATAAGGTTAATGCACGCAGGACCACAGCTAATGTTGGCCACTATAAGAGAGATGTACTGGCCGATTAGAGGTCGTAATTTGGCCAGATCTTGTTATTGACAATGTGTAAGATGCAATAGAATGAAAGGAAAAACCATCTCTCCAATAATGGGCAACCTACCACACCAACGCATCCTTTCTGGTTTTCCATTTCAAAATATTGGACTAGACTATGCGGGACCAATTCAATCTGTTTCTCGCCATGGCCGTGGTTGTAAAATTGTAAAGATGTATATAGCTATTTTTATTTGCTTCGCGACTAAGTCAATTCATCTTGAATTAGTGGGTGATTTAACTAGCAATACCTTCATATTAGCTTTGCGCAGATTTATGTCAAGAAGAGGGAAACCTCTTAATATCAGAGTCCAGTCAATATATTACTCGTAAGTGGACGTGTTGTCGATTAGTGTAGCAAAAATCCAGTGTCAGTGCGTGCGAGTTTACTTCTTACGAAGCGCTTTCTAATAGCAGTTGCGGCTATAATCCCGTGTGTTGTGCTAACTATAAAAATAATATTTTAATACTATAACACTCGGCAGCTGCCTGTGGACTCGCGGGGTACCTCACCTCACCCCCGGCGCGATAAGAGACAAGTGACATAATTGCTGTCGCATTCAAGCGCCGCTTGCACCTGCATTTGTTTGCATGTATACGTAGTTGCCGCGATTTTGAACGTAATATGCATCAATGCTCCGCCTGTCATACTAAGATTAAGGACTCTGAATGCATGCAATGTTGTGTCTGTGTGGCATACTATCATTGCATATGTGTCGCCATTTCGCCTGCTCAGCTTAAAAACCTATCGACTGAAGTTAAGGCAGATTGGCTGTGCCCTGAATGTAAGAATAAAAAGCCGCGCAGCGATAACTCTAATACACCGGTCCGGCCATCGACGCCCAGTAACCCCAAAGCTAACGTCACCTTGCGCCGTAAAGGCCCGGATTCACTTCTTGAGTCAGACGCCGGTACGAGTTTTAATGTATCACGGTCGGAGTTGCGTGTTATTATACAGGAGGAGATGAGGGTCATCATGGAAGAATGCGTGAAAGATTTGAAAGCTGACCTGAATAGACAACTACAGGCTTTTAGGGGAGAGATCACTGGTCTCACGGAATCAATACAATTCATGAGTGATTCGTTTGAGCAATGTAAAAAGGATTTGAGTGGCTGTAAGACTAAAATTGACACAATTATTAAGGAAAAGGAAACCCTACAGAGTGATCTTATCATCATTACTAGCCGTCTTAATCAAATGGAGCAAATCTCTCGGGCATCGAACCTGGAAATCCAATGTGTTCCTGAGCGTAAGTCTGAAAACGTTTTATCTATTGTAACAAATTTGAGCAAAACCATATGCTGCCCTATAAACGAGTCGGATATCTTATATTGTTCACGCATTGCTAAGAAGAACCCCGAGAGTACCCGTCCTCGCTCTATTCTAGTTAAACTTAACAGCCCTCGCTCCAGGGACTCCCTGCTAGCCGCTGCATTGAAATACAATAAAACTCACTCACAGGAAAAATTGAACACGGAGCATGTAGGATTGGGGCCTAACAGGAAGACTCCCATATATGTAGTAGAAAATCTTTCACCTGAGAATAAGCTTCTTCACGCTTTGTCCCGTAAACGTGCAAAAGAACTTCAATACAAACATGTATGGGTCCGGGGCGGCCGTATATATATGCGGAAAACTGATACATCTGAATACGTCTTAGTGCGTAATAAATCGACCCTGGACAATTTATCTTAGGTTCTTTTCGTTATTTTGTAATCTATCGTGTAATAGTATATGGCTTAAAGTTCAATAGTTTAAATGTATATTTTCAAAACGTTAGGGGTCTTCGAACGAAGACGACAAACTTGTACAAAAACATATTAAAATACGATTATGATATAGTAGTGTTATGTGAGACTTGGTTAAATAGCACTATTTTTGACTCCGAGTTGTTTAGTGATCGTTACGCAGTTTTTAGACGCGACCGCGAGACTAGTGGCTTCCATCAGGACAAATCTGGTGGCGGGGTATTGGTGGCTGTGTCAAAGCATATTTATTCCCGTAGGCTACACCATTTTGAGAGTAAATGTGAGGATATTTGGATCGAATTGAATATACCTACGGAAAAAGGTACCCCAAATAAGCTTTTATTGTGTGGCGTCTACCTCCCGTCGCCCATTCAAAAACATTTTCTGGAACATTATATCGACAACGCTAATAGAGTCTTAGAGTCTAACGCAAAAGCGGTAATTTTGGGAGATTTTAATCTGAGTGGTATTGCCTGGAACGATACGGAGGTACCGTTTGCTGTAAATGGCAATAATATGACTAAGTCTTCATTTGAAAGCACTTTACTGGACTTCATGGCTTTAAATAATCTTACACAATATAATACGGTCCTAAACCATAAAGGCAAAATTTTGGACCTCGTTCTCTCTAATCTTAGTATTCAGTTGAAAGTGACACGAAGTAACTCTGAGCTCAGTTCTGTAGATGATTATCACCCACCGCTGGTATTTACGCTGCCTTCCAGGTATTCAGCTAAACTTCTTTCCCGTAATTATAATGAGAGGCATAACTTCTATAAAGCTGATTTTGAAAAAATATCTAATTATTTAAGCTCGATACCATGGGAGAGTGACCTGGCTTCGTGCTCCTCAGTGGATGAAATGACTAACAAATTTTACTCAATACTAAGAAGTTCTATCTTAAAATATGTTCCTAAAAGCAAACCAGCATCAAAAAAGTTTCCCCCGTGGTATACCAGGGATCTTATTCGCCTCTCACGTGAGAAGTATAAGCTCAGGATAAAATACAAAAAGTACAATAACCCACTCGACGAACTGGCATTCCAAAAAATTAAAAAACGGTGCTCTGATTTAACAGAATCTTGTTATCTTAAATATATAACTGATCTCGAAAAGTCCCTATCAGTAAATCCAAAAAAGTTTTGGACCTTTCTCAAGAGTAAAAAAGTCAATAGCAATGCGTATCCATCTGCAATGACTTTCGATGATAAGGAAGAAACTTCTGGTACTGGTATTTGTAATCTCTTTGCCTCCTATTTTGCCTCGGTTTACCGACCAAGCTTGCCTCTCTGCAATGTACCTGATCTAGAATACTCAGCCTCTTGCTTCCTTGGAAGTCTCACCCTTAGGCGGGAGGATGTTCTGAAAACTCTGAAAGGACTAGATAAGAATAAGGGAGCTGGACCAGATGGAATACCCTCGTTGTTTGTAGTTCAATGCTGTGAATCTCTTTCCTTTCCTCTAACAATAATATTTAATGAGTCTCTAACGAATGGCGTATTTCCCTCGATCTGGAAGGAGGCGAGAATTGTTCCAGTTTTTAAGTCGGGAGATTCGGCATCCGTGAAGAACTATAGGGCCATTTCGATACTCTCAGTCTTTGGGAAGGCATTTGAATCGTTGGTTTGCCCGGTCTTGTCCTATCACATAAAGCATTTAATTTCTCCTTGCCAATCAGGATTTTTGGCATCTCGCTCAACGGTAACTAATTTGATCCCGTTTGTGGATTTTGTTTCTAGCTCCCTTGATTCCCGTATTACTGTAGACACCATATACACCGACTTTAGTAAGGCTTTCGATTCAGTTGATCACAAAATTTTACTGGGTAAACTTTCTCGTTTGGGTGTGTATGGCAGCCTTCTGGAATGGTTTGAATCCTATCTTTATCAGCGCAAGTCGCACGTTGTGGTTAATGGCTACGCATCGCATTCCTTTCAGCCAACTTCCGGCGTTCCACAAGGTTCGCATCTGGGTCCAATCCTCTTTAATATATTTATTAATGATATCGCGGGTATCTTTGATCACGCTGCTTGTTTCCTTTACGCTGATGATATGAAACTGTCTATGCAGATCAGAAGTATTAATGATTCATTGCTATTACAGGAGGATCTAGATCGACTCGCTGGATGGTGTAGGGAGAACAGGTTATATTTAAATACTGAAAAATGTAAATTTATCAGATTTTCGAGATGCAAAACGAATTTGTCGCCGTCCTACAATATTGCCGGTCAAAAATTGCAAGAGGTGGACTCTATTCGCGATTTGGGCGTCATTATGGATAAAAAATTACGTTTTCATAAGCACATTGACCATGTCGCAACAAAAGGTTTCCAGATGCTAGGGTTTGTGCTGCGGAATGCAATGGAATTCAAAAAGCCCTCAACAAAAGTTCTCCTGTATTTGGCATTGGTTCGTTCGGGTTTGGAATATTGTAGTCAGGTTTGGTCCCCACATTATGAGGTTCATATCAGGCGAATCGAGCGAATACAGAAGAGATTTCTCTGGCACCTATCCTACCAATCTAACAAAGCGAAACTGCTGCCCTCATATAAGGAACGTCTTGCCTATTTTAAAATGACTAGCCTACAAGAGCGAAGAATGTTTTTGGATCAATTGCTTTTTTATAAGATTATCAATGGCCTCATTGACTGCCCTGCGTTATTGCGATCTGTCAATTTTAATATCCCATACAAGTTGCCGCGTCGCGTACGTTACGTTCCATTCTCACCAAAAGATGCCAAAAGTTGCTTAGGTCACCATGCCACCATGAATCGCTTACAGAGACAGTACAACTTAATATCTAAGTCTTACAACATCGACATCTTTTCTGACAAGCCGTTGAAATTTAGACGCAAGCTCGGTCAGTTTCTCAAGTCAATGGTGTCTGTTTGATTCAAGTATCTATATCTATTGTTTGATTTTTTAACATATAAAAATAATGATTGTTAAATGATGATTAAAATGTTTAAGTTGTCATTTGCTTAGTGTTAACTAACCTATTTAAGTTTTATTTGCATAGTCCACATTTGCATGCCGTGGCAGCCTATAATTAAGATGACGCTTAGCTTTAGTTTGATATTCATGTTACCTTAAAATCCATGTATTAGTGTTCGTCTTGTTGGTTGTCCTTTTAAATAAAATAAAAAAATATTTATTCGGATAATGGTACCTCCTTTGTAGGCGCATACAATGACATTTCAAAATTTATTAAGACGTATTGTAATTCTTTATCTGAGGTAATGGCAAATGAAGGAATTAATTTTCATTTTATACCGCCTTATTCTCCCCATTTTGCTGGGCTTGCGGAGGCTGGTGTCAAATGCATTAAATATCATTTAGTTAGAGTGCTGGGCAATTGTAATTTGACTTACGAGGATCTAAATACCACATTAATACAAATTGAGGCTATACTTAACTCCAGACCACTCACACCTTTGTCAACGAATCCTGAACATTTGCTACCACTAACGCCCGGTCATTTTTTGATTGGACGCCCCTTGACTTCCTTGCCGACACAAGACTATGAAGATCATTCCGTAAGCTCTTTAACCCGATTTCAACGAATAGAACAATTACGTCAACATTTTTGGGCTAGATGGAGCAAAGAATATATATCAGAGCTTCAACTGCGGATGAAATGGCGTTCCTGTAATGGATCTTTGAAGTTAAATTCACTGGTACTCCTAAAAGAGGAGAATTCACCGCCATTAAAGTGGAAGATGGGTCGCATCGTCGCAGTCTATCCAGGCTCAAAAACATCAACTGGTATAGTTCGCCGATCATTTAGCAAAATTTGTCCGCTTCCTAAACCTGAAGAATCTGGTTGAAAGGTAGACTTTCAACGCCGAAGGGCATGTTGAAGCGCCTGTCAAATTATATTAGCAGTTCTAATGCCAATATTAGTTCGTAAGCCGTGTAGGTTTTATATATATATATATATATATATATATATATATATATATATATATATATATATATATATATATATAATATATATATATATATATGGCCGTTATGTTTTTAAAACAAAATATAGTTGTATCTGTCATCGTTTGTAAAATATTAGAAAATAAAATGAAGGTCGATTGAGCAAATTACTGCATTTTATTATTAAAAAGGAGGTCATATTCCTATTCTGTGTGGGTGTGTGGGTGTGTGTATGTGTGTGTGTGTGTGTGTGTGTGTGTGTGCGTGCGTGTGTGTGCGTGCGCGTGTGTGTGTGCGTGTGTGTGTGTGTGTGTGTGTGCGTGCGTGTGCGTGTGTGTGTGTATGTGTGTGCGTGCGTGTGCGTGTGTGTGTGCGTGTGTGTGTGTGTGTGTGTACGTGTGTTACATTATTTGAACACTAAAATAGAGGGTACGTTTAAGGTTCCATTTAAAAAAAAAAACATAGTGTCGTAAATTCACTGATAGCAATCAATGTTTTGTCCAATTTTTAATAAATTTAATAGAGTGAAATTCGAATTTAATTGATTTATTAAGTAAGGTTACTCATCGTTGCCGTCGTTTTTAAGTTTGGTAAAAAAACAATAATTAGGTGAATTTATTATCTGGATCCAAGCGAACTGAACTAATCGAAAAAATCTTACCGCTACATTAATATAATCATAACAAATCCAATTTTTGCACACGTTGCATTTCATCATATCTATTAAATTCAAAGAATCACTTTTACAAAGGTGACAAACAAAAAAGCAAATTCTTCTACTTGTTGATGCTAAGTGGTAACAATACTTTTACTCGACGCGTATTTTCTTTATGACATGACAAGAGAGAAATCTCTAACATTCTTTGATGGTGGGTATTCTCCAGGCTTCAATGTACAGGGCCCATTGCCTATTTGCAGCAGCGTTCGACGTCTTCAGCAGCCTTCAACGCTATAATCTTCATAACTAAATGAAATATTTTTATTATTTTATTTTATTTTTAATGCCGCGTCAGCAATTCTGTGGACATAAGCTAATGTATTATTTTTGTATTTTTGGAATCAATTTTAATTTATTACTAGAGCTTTAAGCCTAAGCTTTCCTTATACTGAATGATATAATTTAATATAATAGTCAATAACACAATGCTGATCACACCTTTACGATTACATTAAGTAACAATCTCATTCCACTTAAACATAACGTTACTTAGTGGTCGTTACGAAGTGCTTCCTCAAATTATCCCCAGTATTGATTTTATAATAAATAATATATCGAAATTGTTTTTCTAATTTTTTGAAAAATCTAGAAGCATGAAAGAGTAAAAAACTTATTACTCGATAATGAAGGTTTCTTAATGGAACAATTTTTCTTACCTGCTAACCTCACTACACAAAGTAATAAACTACGTTCAATAATAAGGCAAGACTTAAAAAAAGAAGAAAGAAGTAGTAGACGTGTAGCGTGTTGCCATTATGTAAAAAATACACAGAATGATAGTTAATTTATGTTTCTAATTGGTGTAGTTTGTCGTTACTTAGGTGGACAGTCCCAGCAGAGCCGTGGTAGCTCATATGGTTAACGCTCGCTGTAATATAACAGTACGCGAGCAACCCGGGTTCGATCCCCGTCGGCACCAATGAAATTGTTAATTGCAATTTTAAGTGCTGATTTACCACGTGCTCGGCGGTGAGGGAAAACATCGTGAGGAAACCTGCATGTCTGAGGAATAAGATAAAAAATATTTCTAAGACATGTGAAGTTCACCAACACGCATTGGGGCAGCGCGGCGGACACTTCCCCGCCCTAAAACCCTCTCATAAATGAGGGGAGGCCTGAGCTCAGCAGTGGGACGTATATAGGCTGTAACTTTACTGTTTTTTTTAGGTGGACAGTCCGCCTTGCTGAATTTTGAGTACAATATTAAAATTCACTTTATTTAATCGCATTTCGACAAATAATTATAATTAATTGAATACTTTATACATCAACTTCTTTTTTTTTTCAATGATAGATAATTCATTAATTATAAAAAAAATTTCGTCTTATTAATCGAACTTTGAAATGATCATGGTCCGTGGTAGACATACCAAATTGTGTGTTTGTATTAATGATTTTGTCGTTTCATTTTTTATTCAATTTAAATTGTTATTAATTATAGTATAAAATAAAAATTCAAATAAGTAATTTAGTAGAAAAAAATGTTTCACTATTATTGGTGCTGTATCTGCTAAGCAATGTATTGTTAAAAAGAGTGGACACCACAATTTCGTCATAAACATTTTTTTAAATGCCCAAATACTTCTTGTTTGAAAAGTCACCTCTGAAATAAAATGAGTGCTTCATAGGATTTGTGTTAGTAATTTCCTGGACATATTGCAGAATTTATAAATTACGTAATAATATTATTAAAAACGAGGCAGTTTTATTTGTATTATCATTACAGCCCTTCACAAATCCACTGCTGAACATCCCAGGCCTCCCCCATGAAATGCCACAAAGCACGTTACTGAGCCACCTGCATCCATTGACTTCCTGCATGTCTTACTTCGCCTACCGGTACGAGGCTGCCACTCGAGAACCTTTTTTCCCCAAAGGTTATCGGTTCTTCGAGATATATGGCCGGCCCATTTCCACTTCGGCTTACTAATCCGTTGGGCTATGTCTGTCACTCTGGTTCTACTGCAGATTTATCCTCATTGACGTCCTCATCACACGTATCACACGACACGTATTACACCACACCTGAGGATGCCTCGTGTAGAGGCGAAACACGTGTCGTATTATCGTCGATGGTGTGTCTTACCTGGAATAGTGGTGTTGGAAATAGTGGTGCCGGGAGTAGTGGTGCTGGGACTAGTGGTGACGGAGTTAGTGCATGCAATTGAGGGAGGGCGGGAGGTGCTCTTCAATCCAGGTAAGACACATCATTGTATATAGTTAGCGGAAGGTTGCGAAGATGCGAAATAATTTATATTTTTATTTTTATTAAATTTTATTTTTAAAAAAATTCAATTTCTTAGCGGGAAGTTAAAAATCATCATACCTAATTTAACACTAAATTGTGGCAAATTGTTGATGGAATTATTAAGCGTCTTGTTGCACGCCATAATTGATGCCCGGTATATCTCGGGTGATTATTAGCGCCATCTAGTATCAAGTAGCAGAAATAGGAGCGACCAAGATCTTTCTAGAACTTTCCCACTACCGCCATCTAGTGTCGAGTGGCGAGGGCTTTCTGGAAGATTCTTTGCTAGAACTTTCGACATTCTACTCGAACATTCTAGATGTTTTCGATGGAAAAGGTCCTATATAAAGTCGGTATGGAGCGCGACCAGGGCAGTATTGAATTTGCGACACAAGCGAAGATTTCGGAGCGAAATAAAGTGAACTAACGTGCTAAGTGTGATTAATTATTAGTGTTTTTTAGACTTCAGACTGGGCAGGATACATCATTGCATTTTATTACGCGGAAATGCGCAAATTAAGTTCTAACAACTTCAATATAATGAATTTCCGCAAACTAATACTGGATTCTCTTAATTATCGAAGAAGTTAAGTATTTTGGGCGTAACAATCGACCAAAACTAACGTGGAACTCTCACCTTAGCAACGTATGTCATACGGCTAAAATTGTTTTAGGTACGTGTAGTCGTATGGTTGGGAACAACTGGGGCTTACGTTCCAGTATGATCCTATGGCTGTACAGCAGCATGTACGCCTCCATTGTCTGGTGTAATAAGGCCAAACAAAAGACGACTGCGGACAGACTACATAGTCTACAAAGGACTGCCTGCTTAATGGCAACTGGAGCAAAGTGATAACCGCCTGGAGCAGCTCCTATATTACGAGTTTTCTTTGATAGTTCTATGAAAATAGTGGAATCGTTATTCCAATCCACGACAGTAGGTAGGTATTTTTATTTTCAATTATTTTATAAAAAAAACTTAAGTATCAAAGTTCACGGGTGAAGCGAATAATGACGAGCGTATAAACCCGATTCGCTGCTGGCTGTGTGAGGATGCTGAAAGTCGCGCACAGAGCTATGGAGAGGGCTATGTTCGGGGTATCTCTGCGTGATAAACTCAGAAATGAGGATATCCGTAGTCGAACCAGAGTAACCGACATAGCCCAACGGATTAGTAAGCTGAAGTGGCATTGGGCCGGCCATATAGCTCGAAGAACCGATAACCGATGGGAAATTTTCTCGAGTGGCAGCCTCGTACCGGTAGGCGTAGTGTAGGGCGACCCCCCACTAGATGGAGTGACGACCTGGTAAGATATGTAGGAAGTCGATGGATGCAGGTGGCTCAGGACCGTGCTTTGTGGCATTACTTGGGGGAGGCCTATGTTCAGCAGTGGACTTGTGAAAGGCTGTAATGATGATGATGATAAACCCGATAGGAATACACACGAGCGTTCCGTAGGGCCCGTACTCACAGACGGTACGGCGTGTCATTTTTTTTCATAGAAAAAAAGAGTTTCGACGTTATTTTAATCTTAACTAATATTCCTTTATTTCAACACAAAAAGACTGAAACGTCTCGCGAGACACCGCGTCATGCTGCTGCACGTCACGGCATTGCATTGGATGCCGCGGCACATTACGTGAACGCATAGGTTAATTTATGTTGTTAAATGAATATAAGTGATATGTAATTGAAACAAGGTTGAATCTAGTCCGTTGCGGCGGCGATCTCAGCGACTTGCGCGAACGCCCGATACACGAGTGCATCTTGACTTCTTTTGCATGCCGCGGGATGCGACAGGATTTTTCGGCATGCTGAATTATGCCTTGCCACGCCCTGCCGTCTGTGAGTGCAGGGCCCTACTCGTGCCAAAAAACCGGCATCAAGTGGTGAACAGGCGAATACTTGGGGCGAGTAATGAGAACACCCGAACAAGGTGTTTACATGCTCGTACTCGTCTGTGCTCGGCGATTATCTAAACGTTGCATAACAACAGATATCGAACATTTTGTTATAAGAAATCTTATGTTTAGTGTATTGGCGGCTGTGGATTACTACACTACCTCCTAATGTAGTAAGAAACGACAGAGGTCAAAAAGGGAGAGGGAAAAGTGCAAAACTGACACAGGAGATAGACAGCAGCATCTTTCCTTGTAGGCTATTGTAGGCTGCTATAAATGAATGAATGAACAATCATTAAACGCCCTACTCATGGAGTGTAGAGGTAAGGAGTACAGACTGTGTATTAAAAAGTGTCCGTAGGAAAGCGTTATATAAGGGTGGCGCCCCTATAGATACGGGCTAAATTTTAAAGAAGGTGCCGAAAAATATTAGTGGGATAGACAACTTTTTCGAGGCTATATTTACTAAATAAAAATAGTTTAGATTTTAGAGCTACTGAGCAGTTAGCAGCACACTTCACACCGTCGACAACTGCTAAGTTCATTTCATGTAGTTGTTTTCTGTAGCTATTCCAGCGCTGTTGTGGAGAGTTTTTGAACTGTTATTTATTGCTTACAGATGGACACTTTTTCAACTATTCTCCTATGTGACATTATACTCTGAAAGGCTTTCATCTTCATATTATCTGAAAGGCTTTCAGAGCAGTAGAGTTCACACCGCTGCGTTGCCCAATGCGTATTGATGGATATCACATACCTTGAATGTATTTTAGTTTTCCTTCACCGCCGATCACGTGTTGAAAGGCGATGAAGTTTAAATATATATCGAATACGTTTTACCATCATTAATCCTTTCCCTGTCCCATGAAATATACACGAACTTTCAATTATTTAACTATTAAGTCCGTTTCGCGGACAGGGAAGCTGTTAAAGCAAAGTTTAACAAGTTTAAGGCCGAATACGACGCGATTGACCTTGCTAGTTTCGTAGCAAACCACGCGCCGTCCATTGAACATCACGTGTGTTACCCATACGCTTTGTCTATATAGACATGTACAATAGAATCAAAGCCGTAATTGCTGGCTTTGATTATATTATATTTGACTGAGCTAGCTCAGTATGCAGAGTAATGAACAACACAGAGAGCATTGCTTACTTCTTAATTAAATCTTTATTATTTCTAATATTAGTTCCTATAGATTATAAATTCTGTACTTTACTCGTTATAAAATATTGTTCGAAAAGTTATTGAATTGATATCGATTTTTTTTCTTAATTAGTGCATAAGAAAAAAAACTAAAAATCGGTGATTGCCCATAGTGTGGATAGGTACTGTGTATGTAAATTCTTACAAGACTACTCCGACTGGTCAATCACTTCACGTATTTCGGTTTTTCTTAATTATGTACTTACCCCATGCTTTCGGACAATACATTGACTATGTCACTATTTGCGATCTCTGTGCTTGCACTACTCTGTACATTCTTTTCCGACTCGGTCGTGATATTTACATTTTTAGTGTTTCTCACTTGCCTAGAAAAGTATAAATGATCAGTTTGGCCAATGTAAATGAGTAAAAATGCAGCCTATTAGGCAGCCTCAAACAAGAAATTATCTTACAAAAAATATAAGTAACCTCAAAATACAACATTCGAGCAGCGTTCATGCGATAAACTCGCTTTGTTTTACCACTTAGGTAACATTTTTTTCTTTTCCTACCCATATTCACATTTATAGACACTTAAACGCGTATAAAACACTAAATTAACGATTTTCGCTACAGACACGACGCTGTTGTCACCTTACGTCACACGTCGAAGCGCCTGGTAATTTATTACGACAAACTTTTATCTAGCAATATACGATATTATTATTAGGTGTTTTTAATTAAAACGAATTATGTTAATAAATAATATTTTGTATCGAAAATAAAGACGGCAGGCACCTTCGGAATCACAATACAAACATTTTCACGTAAAAGAATTTTTCCTAAATTAAAATTCACAGAGTTTTGGAAGAACAATCAGTTTTATATATCATTTCTTAACATTTTTTATTTGTTGGTATATTCATTTATTTTAAAATTTTAAAACGGCAGACACCTTTTAAAGGAACCGAACAAGCCTACAAAAAGGTTTTAACGCTTAGATTACTTCAGGTCAAAGTTGTAGTGAAGAGAAATACATTAAATTTCGCGAGTTCTCTTCGTATTCGGCCTTAATGCTAAACTTGTGTCACTCCCTAAATACATGGTCCTGAAAGACATTACGACTCTTGTTTGGCTTTTATTGATATTCGGTAAAATAAGTAAGAAGAGCTTCTGGATTCTTTTATTTACAATCTTATACATTTTACATTATATTATGTGAAGTGCGGTCGGAAAGTCGAACCAAATTTCCATTAATCTTCAATCCTCATCTCTTATAGAGACTACGAGACGTTTTTTTACCAATCTGATGTTTTCGTAGACCCGATTTCAACAACGGGATGTACTTAAAAAGTGTACTACATAAATCTGACAAAAGGCAGAGATCTCTTTTATTCACAAAAACAATGTACAACACAAACAATTATACTACATCTTGTTAACTCTGACAACCTATGCCTAATGAATTATATCTTAAACTCAGTCGAGAAAGTATTGTATAATTACAAGGATCATATTTATGGATAATTATATTTATTTCATTACATACACTGGGATTTCACATAAGACAATAGATATAACACATCCCGACTCGCACGTAACCGTCACACCTACATTATTTTATACATAGAAAGGCATACGATCTGAGGCAGTTTTGGTAATTTGTCGCAGTATATCTCCGATACTATTTAACGGTTCGTTACTGGAAGAGCACATTTATTGTCTAGACATCAGGCCGCCTAAACAGCATTATCAGAACTCATTTTATAAATAACTACATTTTGTATATATAATAAATTAAATAGGAGTGCATTAAATAGAAAAATTAGTTGTAATCGAATAGTGCAAATTAGCACTCTTCCAATTCGGCAAAAACTTATGTATAAAGTAAACGAAACAAAATGTCCCCAATTCATAATTACGTAAGTTCAGGCGCCGCCTACCGTGCGGTACACACCTACGCTCGTTTGAGATTTCACGTAACATTATCACTGCCTATGCATCGTAATATGCATCGCACAAGAAAACTCCATTATAGAAGTTATTTTAAGATATTTTTTATACAAAACTCAAAGGTATAAATTTTAATATTTTATATAAAAAAATTAAAAATGCAATTTTATTTTAATTGCTCCACATATAAATGTTAGAGTTTTGCGCAGCGGCAGCTATTGAATAAACCGTACAATGTCTGTCACGTTTCACAGCAAAAGCTTTTATGACAGAAGATTCAGCCCTAAGCGCAAATTACTAATATTTGCTGTCGCATTGCGTTCAAGTTTTATATTTCAACTAGTTCTTACAGCCTGCTCGTTCCTAATTTTATTCGACCTTTTGAGTTAATTAACATGAACAATGCTGCTAACAAATTTTAGTTTCACTTTGGAGCGCTGTCATTGTTTATATAGTTAGTCTTTTCTTTTTGATGTAGATGTTTTGGCGTGGTCAATTAGCTATTCTAGTGCATTCTATTGTCTTGAACTGCAGTTTAATTCAGGAACCCTCTACATTGCGGGGCGCCGCAAAGGCAAGGAATCTTCTCGTCCTCGAGCGGGAACTTGTAGTCGTACGTGATCTCTTCGTCGACGCCGATGGGCTGCTTTGAGTATATCACAATTTTCTTCTGCGACTCGATTGTTATAATCTTCGCGTAGCAGTTTGGCTGTAAACACATATTGTATTATATCAGTACACAGTAGCTGCAATCGCAGTGCGTCAAAACTAGAGCTAATGCATTTTCTCTCGTCTGCAGCACAGCACGGTTCATTTCTGAATCTCGACAACAGCGCCACCTACAGCGACAATTGTAAATCTAAACCATCCAGGGACCCTTCCAAACGCACACCAAAACTTTCATTCAAATCAGTCGAGCTATTTTCAAAGGACAGCAATTGATTTTTATATACAGAGAACATTACTAAAACAACCATGTTCCTATCGAAAGCTTGACAATCAATGAAATTGTGTGTTATAAGAGCTTATTCATTTTATCCTCTCAAACCCCAAGCGGTCGCATGCGACCACGGCCATATTCCGTCCAAGCCTTAGCGGTCTCATGAGACCGCACTCACCCATACCACTTCAACCCATAAAAACTTATATTTACAGACTACTTTTCTATGAAGAAGTTTGGCATAGGCTCCTTGTGAAATTTCCTATCCTCTAATGAAATAAAAAGTAGTTAGTTTATGGTTTTTTATTTATAATCTACGTTCATTTCGTAGGCCTATTTCATGTGGCGTGTTATTGTGTTGATTTTTTGGATTTTTCTAATGTTTTATTAGTGTTTAGTATAGTGTTTTATTATAAAATTGTTGTAAAAGTTTTTGTGTGAATATAATTTATCTTTTTACGTAAATAATTTCGAGTAATATATAGAAATAATTGTGATATTCAAGCTGCCGTTCTGTGCTGGGTGAGTTACACTTTTAACTATGAAAATATAATTAAAATCTAGTTGTTATGAAGTAAAAGCACTAAAACAAATAAGTTATTATGCATGGATTACGTTAGTGGTCTATGTAATGCAATATAACATAGAAGATTCTGTTGATCTGTATAAGAAACAACTTTCAAAACATGTTATCAATTGGCATGGCATCGTATCATATAGCATTAGCCGACGTACGTTGCAGCTGTGGTTGATGAAGCGCGCCAGGTTGCCGCATTTGGTGGCGTCGATGATGGTGTCGAGGTCGATGCGGAACAGGTACGAGCTGCCGATGCCCGTGGCCTCGTACTGCGCCTCGCGCACGTCGGCCACGATGGGCCGGATCATCTGCCCCACGTACTCGATCACCATCTCGTCCGCCGCGATCGGCTCCTGCGCACCCACCGATATAATGAGTTCAATTGTGAAGTACTTATTATAACTCCAGCATAAAGCGTAATAAAGCATAATGAAACCCTAGTTAGTAAAACAGTTGTGAAACGCCTTTGATGACCGGATGACCCATGTCGCCGCCCGCGTTGATATTTAGTATTTACGCTGTCATCGCAAATATTCTAGGGGAGGTCACAAATTGGTATTAAATTATTTTTGAATATTATAATAGTCATTATTATTTATTAACATTATTTACATGCTTATTAATTTCAAAACATTTACGGAACAAGATTATTTTTATTAATGCAAGTAAAATACATTCATAAGTGTTGCAGTGCGAAATATTTCCGTGACATTTTCTTTTTATAGATGCTTTCACTTTTCGTTGTTAAATTTAATTATAAAGTGTATTCGCATAAACAATTTGATGAAAAAGAGAGAAATCAAGTATATATATATATATATATATATATATATATATATATATATATATATATATATATATATATATATATATATATATATATATATATATATATTTCAAAAATAACACTTAAATTTAGTTAAAATAAGTGCTAATAAAACACGTTTGTTCCAACCGCATATATTGTACATCAGGCTCAATGGAGTGCGCTAGCACAAGTTTTCCCCGCCCCTGCCCCCTGCCCCATGAAACCCCGCCGTTACTCCGCACAAGCACATTCGTTTTCCAACTGTTACTCTCTTTAAATTGTGGTCTTAGCGTAGTAATAGCCTGTTTACTCTTGTCTTAAGACACCCAGATTGTAATCGGCTAAAAAGACAGACGTCGGAAAATTATTCTTCATTTCTCTATATTGTCTTAATACTTTCTAGCTGCTTTTCATAAAAACAAATTTTTAACACACATTAAAAAGATGCTTTGAAACTAAACGAGTTTTCAAAGCGTGCAACGACAACAAAGGCTGTGTGGAGAACCATCGACCATTGTGTGCATATTGTAATATTAAAATTAGGCAAATAATATAATTTACGAAAAACAACGAATAGTTGTGCATACGATGTACATACATGTATCATAAATGTAGTTTACCTGAGCGAAAAGACCCCAATCATGGATACCGGACTTTGCGAACTTCAGTTGCTTCTTTCTGAACTTTAATTGATTGAATTTCAGCAGATCTGAGTCCGTATCCGTACCTGATAAAGAAATAGTGTTAACGATTCTGGTGAAAATACAAAAGTTAAATTAAAACAATTAAAAATTAAGTACATACTTCAGAATTCAAGTTATGTCCTATGATCTTTTACTAGTAAATAAAATCTCACGTAAAAGAACATGTCACAACTAATATGAAAAACCGACCTTCCGGAAAGTCCGCAGTGTGTGAACCATTCAGGATCATCCAAGCCACTACATAAGAATAGACAACAAATCCTGGCAAGAGAACACCATAATGATTTCTTAAATTTACGCGAACACTACACATTGAATAAAACTATATTTACGGATTCTATCGCGTTTATTTAACTGATTTTACTTATTTTTAATTCCCGACGTTTCGACATTGCGACGTCAAACATCTCAGTCCCCCCCCCCCCCCGTGACCATGGTTGCTGTAAAGCACCCGAAACGTCGGGAATTAAAAATAAGTAAAATCAGTTAAATAAACGCGATAGAATCCGTAAATTTAGTTTTATTCAAGAGAACACCATCTTTTATCAAGGTCATTCATTAGACTCTTGAAATTAATTTAGAAGATGGCTGGGTGGTACCATTTGATTAATAAAATTAAATATAAATCCAAATCAGTGCAAGATTTCTGAACACTGAAAAGTGACTTCTGCGTAAATTATACCAAATTTAATACTTAAAGTTGAAAATTGTCCATGCCACGTTGACTGTGACATTAAAAAGGCGCGTGTTAAATTATGTGCATGTGATGTTACAATAAGAAATCATTAATTTTAACTGTAAATAGAGTTTAAAATGGATTTGCAGATTTTATCACAATTTCATTCGTAGAAAACTTTGTATCTTTTGGGTGGGAAACCGGGGCACTCCAATACTTTGTGTTACTGGTATTGCTGACCTCTTAGCCGATATTTAGCAAGACGACAACATCCGAATAATCGGTAGCTATTATCTGGACAGCATATACGTACTGTGCAACAAGTGTAACGGATGCGCCGTGTTTGAGCATATATTTGTTACGTCTCACCCGTACCAACCTACAGGTACTTAAAGTAACGCTCATGCAAAATATTTAAGAAAGGGATTGCTGTATCAGAGACATAGTCAGAACAATAATAATATCAGCTGAAACAACTGAGAATTAAAATATTGTGGTGTGGTTGCGTCGTGGATACGGTCGTGTTTTAAGTAAATAACGACGTAAGGAAACGACTTCGAAATGGCAGCGCTCATATTGTAAACCCGATTTTGTTATCATTTTGAATTGCCTCCCACCATTGCAGCAAATTTAAAGACGTATTCACGATAAAAAGTAAGCGGGCCGTATACTTTTCACTAGTGGTCTCAGGCTGCTGTAAATGCGTGTATGCAGACCTGTCACCGTGTTCTCGACAGTCAACGCAACAGTTTTTACACAAATGATAGTTTCGGTTGAGATTCAAATTGAAGCGTTGGCGTGGTGAACAGGCTAGGACAGTGCGGTGGTGTGTAGTGCGTACCGAAGGCGGTGAGCAGGCGGCGCTGGTTGGAGCGCGCCTCGCGCGACAGCTGCATCTTGCTGGGCTTCTTGTCGTCGCCCGCCGCGCCGCGCCCGTGGTGGTACTTGTACTTGGCCTTCAGCCGCGCGTCCATCTTGTAGTAGCCCTCCGTGCGCGCCGCGCCGCTCGAGTGACCCTGCGGGATATGCCGTGTGGTTGCCACGTAAAAATATCCAATCACTTATATCATTCCGTGGGCGTCGTATTTTGTCGTATTTTATTTTAAGTCTTTTTACTTTGATCAAAAGGCACGCAGCAGTGGGTGAACTACTGGTTGGCGGCAGAAATAAAAAAATACAGCGAATAAACGTACTTCTAGGTGAATGGCAAGACTTTTTTCTTACTCAGTCTGATTAGGGGTTACCTATTTCTGCCGCTAATTAGCAGTGCAATGCTGTGTTTAGGTGTTAGGGGACCAGTATAACTACAGGCCGTGAGGAACACCGTCTTAGTCCTCGGAGGTAACGACGCATCTGTAGCTTTCTTTTTATTAGAATCAACTAATCCAAATTACACCAATCACAAAAATATAATATAATAGTGCAACCAACACCGTCGATCACCAAAGACTATTATACAAAATAACACCACCAATAACAAAAATTAAGATTGAAAATAGCGTACATTTTTTTTCAGTTAATACCATATTTGTGTCTTTAAATAATACAATAATAAAGAAAAATAATAACTATTGTATTAACTAATTACACAAACACATCATCCTCCGAGTACTGAAAGTATCTTTTTTATAAATACCCACCTTTTGAGCAAAAAAGTTAATATTGAAGGTATTATTATAAAAATTTTACAACATTTAAATACGTAAGGGATCTTTTACCTACGTTGGTTCTACATTTATTATAGTCTGCATTATAGCATAGTGCGGGAGACAGTTTAGCGTGACTAGAGATGGTACAATGTTAAATCGATTTAAAAAAGGCGATTAACCATACATAAAACAATGCAAAAAATATCGATTATCTGTCAATAAAAAAACAATTCTTTATAAATAAATTACACATGTATGTAAACTTTAGTTACAGTTTAATACAAAGTATAACATTATAATTACATATTATAATATATATTAATTTGTAATAATATATAAAAAATAAAACAAACAAATTTTTTAACAAATATGTAGAAATGAAGTGTCTCTTTGAAATGTCAAAATAACATCGTTTTACTACATGCATATGAAAGTATATATGGTACTTATAACAAAAAACAATTTCAAACATCTTTGTCTGTTTGTCGGTCTGTCTGTTTGTTCAGCCTAATCTCAGAAATGACTGAACCGATTTTGACGGGACTTTCACTGGCAGATAACTGATGTCATAAGGAGTTAGTTAGGCTACTTTTACTTTAGAAAAACAATTTGATATCCGCGCGAAAAAAGTAAAAACCATGGAATCCAACTGTAATACATTCCACGCGGACGAAATCTCGAGGAACAGTTAGTTTGAAAGTAAAAATCATCTTCTATTTTATGTTAAATGCAATATTTATCTTGACACTAGGACAAATAAAATGACTGCCAGCACCTGTGATTTTCAATACGACGTTGACAACACCTGCTTTTTAAGGTACAAGTTCTAACGCCTTTCACTATATATATGTACTTTCACTAATAGTGTAGCCAGGTCCAGTGGGTCAAATATCGGGACGGAAGGATTGAGAATTTGGTTTACAAATCTAATAAAATAAAAACGCTACAGTTTTTTTGTAGCCATTTTGACCGCCATGAGTAATACTTATAGCACAATGAAAAGAAAGAAAGAAAGAAAAAACATTTATTCACGGTCTAATCACAATAGATACAAAACAAAGCAAGAAATTGGAATTAAACAGAAAATAAAACAATATTTCCCTAAATTAACAAAAAATGTAAAAATAATATAAAATGAGTCTTTGTAGCGGCATAAGACCGTGAAATGGACAGGACTCAGTAAAAATCGAGATACAGAAACACGAATTGCTCTGATCCCGACTAGGTATGGGTCATTGACGGATTTATAGTTAATGTAATTTAACTGTTAATTATTAATGGTCAACAGGTTTAAAAAGCTGTTAAATAATTAACAGGTTGTAAAACTTCATTTGTTAGCAGTTCTATTCAATCGTCAATTTAATATTTCAACGCTTTCGATCAATAACAGTTAACAATTTTGTGACAAATTAAGTTTAAGTTGATGATTATTGATTTAATAAGAATTTAGATTACTTTTATTTTTATTCAACTGGAATGACCTTTCCTTCGTACTTTTTCCAGGCTTAGGACTAGCTGTGTAAAAATAGTACCCAGGCGTACTTAAAAGATCATCTGATCTGATTGTATTTACATTAGTCATATTTTTTTTTCCTTTGTTCTATTTACAATTACCTACATATTAAATTTCATAGCCCGCAAAACGGTCTTCATCTAAGTTAACATTTAAAAATAGCAGTTTCTCTATTTTGCTAGTTATTAGTCTAGTTCTCCTTTGATTGACAATCAGCCCCGATTTGGAGAACATTCTTTCGCACGGCACTGATGTTGCGACTATGTTAAATTTTTCTATGTTAATTTTGGCCAAGTTTGGATAAATAAAATTGTGTGTTCTCCATCATTCCAAAGAATTGTTCCAGTCACCAGAAGTATTTGTCCTTGGTAATAAGTCATTAGCCAAATAGGTGTCCACTTCTTTTATGGCTTTTGATAATGGAGTGCCTGTGATAGAAGGTGCCCCTATTATTTGATCAAAAATATCCCACGGACTGCATTTGTTCCTAGTTCTTGTCGACTCACTTTGATTAGATGTTTGGGCCAGTGTTGCAGCACCATTTTTGGATATTTCGTTGGCCACGAGTATATAGGTTCACGAGGATAATATTAAGGAACACATTAAGAGCCTCTTCCATTTTAGAGGGAGTATCTTGTCATTCCCATATTTAAAAAAAAACATGGGAGTGTGTTGCGGGCCTATGTTCAGCAGAACCTTTAAAAATATGCACGAATGGGGGCCGGCTCGACCGGGGAAGGACGGGCTTCCACAAGCTCAACCTCATGAACACAGCGGGACACTGAAGGCTGCGACACATAAGTGTTGATATTTTTGCCGCATATTCTTTGGTAACAACCACTAGCAAGGAACGACAGTGCACATAATACCTGAAAAATATACCAATAATTACATGAAACATCTGTTTTTGTAAGCCAATAATATTATAGGGTCTCTCATTTAGATTGGTATGGTGGAGACTACTTGACTTCAGTGACGTCATAACTGCAGCCGCTTATCTAAGTTATGTAAAGTACTTTTTACTTTCATGGCAGCCACTTATACACTTATACACAGTTATGCTTAAAGAAGTTCGATTTTTCTACAAAGTCTGTGTTTATTAAATACTCTAAATTCACGAAAGTTTTGACTATTGACGTGGTGGCGGACGCATAAATATAGTATATACCCAGTTTTGTATCAAATTTTTAAAAATTGATATCATATTACGGTCACTTTAGTTTCCTGTGAACGTGTTTTATCGAAAGCTAGGTACATAATAAATGATGGAATGACAAGACTAATCACAGCTAAAGTAGCACAAATAATATTTCTGAACATTAATAAAATATAACTAATAATCATGTCTACATAAAATTATTACGTACATGTCTACATAATAAAGGAATAAAATAAAAAAATATCAAAGGAAAAAATATAAAACATTTATATTAAATGTAAGTACTAAATACATAATAATCACTATAAGTAATAAACAATTTATTGTAAATCGTAACATAATATAATGTAAATATTGAATTAATAAACCTTTAAAAAGCCTAGCTTAATAATATTTTAATACTAAAGAGTCCTGTAGCTATTAAAGTGAAGAAGCAATAAAATTAACACAACCGGTTAAAAGTATAAATTTACTATAACAGTAAGTAATATATTTAACTGTTAATTTAATCTCTTAAAAAATTAACAGTTAACTTTTAACAAATAAATAAATTTAACCATTAACGCCATGTCTACTCCGGCGTAACTACTAATATTTCCAAATGCGTTGAGGGCGTTGACGTAAATTGACGGCTAATACTATCAACCTATTTTTTCATTAATGATTAACAGTTAACACATTGACGAATGAAAAGCTGTTAAAAGAAACAGTTTATTGATTCAACGCCCACCTCTAATCCCGACACTGGTGTTCAGTCCGGCCCGCACTCCGACGTAACTCGGACGGCTGCCTCAATGCACATGCTATAATGCGACGCGGAATATATAAAAAAAATATATGTTTTTAAATTTTAATTCACATAAATAGTGGATATCATTAGTCTAATGAAGGTAAGTACAAAATAGAATTAACGTTTTCCTTCTAAATATATCAATTTTATTTATTAAGAATGCGGAATAAACGTTGGCTAAAGAATAAAGGTAAGAAAATGATTGTCAGAAAAAGTAAATTTATTATATAAATATTTTATTTTATAGATCGGTATTTTTTTGTCCCGAAAGTAAGTGTAACCTGTATTTGATTTTAAACCCACTAATTGTTTTCAGGTCACGCAGTGGAGGCGGGAGGTTATTCCAACATTTAGTGGCATTATATTTAAAACTACCTCTGAAAGCGGCCGACCGGTAGAAAGGATATACTAACTTGTAATTGGATGATCTGGTATTATACTGCTTATTTTGATCTTTAGACCAAATCAACTTATTATATAAATATAAAGGTTCTTTATTTTTAATAACTCCAAACAAAAGTGAGGCAAAGTGTAGTCGCCTGCGACAGTCCATTTTTAAAATATTAGCGTTATTAATGAAAGGGGTTACATGTGCTCGTGGTGGGACATTGAAACAAAAGCGTGCACAGGCGTTCTGTACCCGCTGTATTATTTGCTGTGTTCGAGATAATAGTCGTGGGCCTATGAGAGAATCCGCGTAATTGAATTTTGAAAGCACGATAGACTCGCAAAGATGTATACGTAAGGTGACACTTAGGTACTCGCGAATACGGTAAAGTACTGTTACGCGCTCAAGTCGACGATACACTAGCGCCATCTAGTGTCAGGAACGAGAGCGAGGGGAGCTTTGCAGAAAATGACATCACAAATCTCTCAACCAACAGCGCCATCCGAAGAACTAAGTTTCTAGAAAATCTATACTCGCACACTCGTCCCTTTGCGCGCATTTACTTGAATATTCGGGATGCTTCTTTGCTAATTTAAATAAATAGGCGCTGCAAGATGCGATCGGGGCAGAGTTGAACTCGGCGACACAAGCGAAGCTTCGGAGCGGAATTAAGTGAATTAGTGTGTTTAATTATTAGTGTTTTAAGTTTTAATTTGTGTAAAGTAAATTAAAGTGTTAATTTAGGTAATTTTATCGGCAATTTTTATTGTCCCGAACCTCAAGCTCGTAACAGTACTTTCAACCTATAAAAGCAGTTACGTGCAATATCCATTACATGTTTCTCAAAACGAAGTTTGTCGTCCATTATTACCCCCAAATTTCTGACTTCAGTGACTCTCACAATAGGTTCGTTGTTTACAATAATGGCAGGGTGGCTTAGTGTGATCTTTTTTATTTGATTTGGCGATCCTAGAATAAGGTACTACGACTTTTTTGGATTGAGAACCAATGCGTTACGCTCTGACCACAAAGATATCCGACCCAAATACAAGTTCAATTTTGTCACTGCTACTTGAACATCACAAGGCTTAAACGATATATATATCTGTAAGTCGTCAGCGTACATGTGGTACTTACAATACTCTATATTTTTAATAATGTCTGCACTATATATTATAAAAAGTAAAGGACCTAAAATGGATCCTTGCGGTACTCCTCGGTTCACAGGACGCTCCCCAGAAATAGCTTTACCTTTTCCATTTAACTGTATTTCAACTTGCTGTGACCTATTTTTAAAGTAACTGGCAAACCATTGGGTTGCGTTTCTGCTTAAACCATAAAAATATAATTTTGAAAGAATGGGATATTGAGGGTTTCAAAGGCGCGCGAGAAATCAAGTAATGTTAAAATAGTACCCTCACCACTGGCTTGTGCAGTCAGTATATCATCCACGACCTCTATAAGCGCTGTGGTAGTGCTGTGCTTCTTTCTAAAGCCAGACTGCAGCTCAGGAAGGATGTTATTTGCTTCAAGGTACTTTGTTAGCTGATTACATTATCACATACAAATGCGTATTGCTTTATAATTGTTTTTTTGGGACTGAGTTAATGAACGAATAATTTATCGTCCAAACATTAGAAAAACCATATATTCGACTATGTGCGTTTTGTTTTTCGGCAATTAAGAACTTGTTGAACGATTAGTTAGCGTTGCAGACTTTGAATTTTCTGAATGACTCATTTTAATGTTATTCAAAAAAGTAATAAATTTTATGAACTTATATAATAAATCATACAATAAAAAAGCAGATATTCATTCTTAATCGAATTATAACCTCAAATATGGTCCGATAAAATCAGACAATCCGACGTTAAATCGGGGCACCTGGCAACACTGATGTGTATATATAATCTATGCCAGTGCCTAACAACCAGCGGTTTTGTAAATTTCACTTGAATTTATATCGCTTTTACTATCAATTATTAAATTTATTGCTGTTTTTGTTTATTTAAAATGACAAAATTAACAAAAAAAAAATTAAGTCGAGTCAAACGGGCGTTAATCATTCGCTTTCGAGATTACTTCAAGCGAGAATAACAAAATGGCAGAATAAAGATTAAATTATTTTAATTATTTTTTTTTAATTTTACCACTTTCTCTATTTATTTATTTGTTTATTGTAGTATATAAATCGTAAGCTACTTAAAGATAAACGGCGAACTCCCAAACAAATTTTTGTTGACATTTTTTTTCTTAGGTGTAGAAATGAAAAATATGTATTATATCTATAGAGGTTGAAATCCTAATATTTTTTTAAGTCTTACTACTGCAGAAAGTCAGGTATTAAAGATATTGAATTTTGAACAAAACTCACATCAGACTAGGCTGTATGGTATAACAATTTCGCATACCTTAATTGGCAAATCGTTACAATAAAAACAACAAGTCAATATAATTTCCAATTATGCTTTTATGGAGTAATTACTAGCATAGACAGAATCCTAAAATAATGCATTAGAATATTGAGAAGAGTTTTGTTAATAAAATACACATTAGACTAGGCTGTATAGTATAAGACTTTTGACTGCCTTAAATGGCGAATCGTAACAACTACAACTACTAGTCAATTTAGCTTTAAATTAGGTACGATGATCTTTTTCCAGACTTCGATAGGCCATAAGCTAGATTAGATAAAACATAATAAATTATTTAACTGATATCTGTAACGGTGACATAAGTAGACGCTTAATAAATCCATCAAAAATTTTTTCGCCATTGTCCTGTAGTACACATGAATATTATAATAAAATTATGAGTAAGTATTGCATCACATATACTATAATAGAATTTGCTCCTAATCTTTTGCCATTGTATTCGCTTGACAGTTTTTACGTCCGATTATGAGGCGCATCTCTCGTAATTAAACAAAAAAATTAACGCAAGTAAGCATAGTACGTAACTGATCACGCAAGTGAAATAAATTAAACTTTATAATTTTATTGATAAAAAAACTATATCAGGTGAGATTTTTGAAGTTAATGGCTAGTAAGCATAGCACGTAACTGATCACGCAAGTGAAATAAATTAAACTTTATAATTTTATTGATAAAAAAAAACTATATCAGGTGAGATTTTTGAAGTTAATGTTAATCTAATAGTTTTAAAAGAATATAGAAAATTTAAAAAAAAAGTGTTATTTTCTCATAGTCAAAAGTTATGTCGTCTCTTGCTAACGCACGCAAGTTACGTTCTAGTGACTTGTCAACCTGTCATCCGCACCATGCTACAACGCAAAGACTATCATAACAAATGAATATTTGGCAAGAACTGTACGAGACAAAGGGCCTACATGGTAGTCTGTATTGTATCATCTTAACTAGTTCTATACTATGACACCTGTTATGACAGATATCATACAGGAACATAACTGGAATTTGTTGACGTCTGGATTCTAATTTTAGTAATTTGTATTCGACATAGAATACTATAATACATACATAATAGAACGGGGGAGTGGGCGGAGCCCGTGTAGCCACTAAAATGCCACGTCAAATCACACGTATAAATGTCAACACGAGATGTGTTTTGACGTTACAATCGTTTCCAAATTTCGCATGCAAATTATTTAAAAAAAATGCCAAATTGCACCCTATTTACAAATAAATATGTATCAAAATTTAAACAATTTCTTTAATGATGATCTTGAACATTAATCAAACAGTCTAAAATGTTTAAATTTATTCAGTCTGTCAACACAGCGAATCGGGTTTGGCGACGCCACCAACGACGACGACGCCAACCTCGTACAAAGTAAAGTTGCTAGCCATTCTATTGTGTATTATAGTATTCTATGGTTGTCGACCAGCAGTTGATAATAAGTTAATTTGACTCGTCTGCACTTGTAACTTACATTACGCAAAAACTTTTTCTGAATGGATTCGATTTTATCTATATATTTATTATATTACGGACACCAAATAGCTACCGCATATTCAAGTTGTGATCTTATTAAAGATGTATAGAGATTCAAATAAGCGAGAAATTCTTTAAATTCATGTCCAATACGCGTCACGAAACCATACATTTTAAGAGCCTTATTAATGACGATTTCAACATGTATTTTATAAAATAAGGGCGACAAACGAGCACATAGTCTGATGGTAAATTTTTTATTTTCCGTATTTGAATACAATTCAGTCACAGACGATTTTAATTATGATAACATTAATATACCAAATAATAACAATTTTGATTCCATTATTACTGACATATCTATTTTTGAAAACGATGTAACAAAATCCCTCTTAAATTTAGATGTGAACAAACAGGCGGGCATAGACAACATTCCTCCTTATTTTCTGAAAGCTGCATCACATAGTATTGCAAAACCAATTTCCTTTTGAATAAATACTTAAAAAAATAAAAGAATATGCCCAGCTGTTTGGAAAATAGCTCGACTTGTTCCAATTTGCAAGGCAGGCTCAGAAAAATATGTTGAGAATAATAGACCGGTATCTATCTTCTTAACACTCAATAAAAAATTTGAAATGTTAATACAGGCGTTATATCCTAGTATAAACAATATGGTAATTATACAGTAGTACGGTCAACTATATCTAACTTATTAATTTATACAAATTACTTATTTGAGAATCTGGATAGTAACGTCCAGACTGATTGCATATACTCAGATTTCCGTAAAACTCGATCGCGCAGAACTTATACTACTTCTGGAAAAGTTAGCATTTAATTACATCCATGGTAATTTGTAGTTATGGTTTAAGTCATATGTGACAAATAGCACACAAAAAGTAGTCATTAGAGGTTTTGAGTCAGACATTGTGTATATAAGTTCTGGTGTGCCACAAGAATACTTTGGGCCTCTTTTTTGTCCTGTACATTAAAGATGTTAATAGATGTTTCAGATTTTGTAATTTTATTATGTAGCAGATGACTTAAAATTATCGCAAAATTCAATATTATCATGATCACTTTAAGTTTCAAAAGGATTAAGATAATTTTTCATCTTATTGTGAACGAAATAAGCTAGATTTAAGTGTTAATAAATGTAAAGTCATAACGTTTACCCGTAAGCGTCAACCACGTAATTTTAATTATTCCTTATGTGGAGTCCCATTAGAAAAAGTTCATAAAATTAAAGATTTATAGGAATAAGACAGTAAATTTATCTTTGATACACGTGGTAGAGACACACTGCAGGTTATTAGTTTTAGCGCGAATGGGTCGCTCTACCGATGTAGGACCACGTTCTTATAGAATACCAACGTAAAATAGCAGCTTAAGGCTTTTTTCTTACGGTGCTATGTTTGCTGCTATGTTTCGTATGGTGAATGTAGAGAACCGAAGACCCTATTTACTGGAATAGAGACATGCCATTTTAGTCATCAGGGGTGACAACGCATCAGTATTTTGATTCTTAATCGAGGATAGATGTAGATGCCTATGGGTTATAGCATTCACTTACCATTACATAGTACAAGAGGAGTATGTGCTCGTTTGTCACACTAATTCTATAAAAAATTGAAGTTTTAGGGTTAAGTCAGTGTGCTTTACCAAATTCGGCTGCATCAGCACTTACTGTGTGTGGGATAGTAATAAAGCAGAGGCTTGTAGTAGTAAGGACATGATTGTATGTGAGCGAGTGTGTACCTGCAGGTCCTCGTAGATGTTGGCGTGGCGCTTGGACTTCTTGCGCGGCGGCGCGTAGGCGAGGTCGGTGGGCGGGTGGTCGACCCAGTGCGTATCGTGCAGCCAGTAGCCGCGCGCGTCGGCCGCCAGCAGCGCCTCGTACGCGCGCCGCAGCAGCCGCACGTCCTCGCGGTCTACGCCGCGTGTCAGGAACGAGTACATCACTTGCATCTCCGCCATCATGTCGCGCGCGGGGAACCGCACCTCCTCCTGCTCGCGCTCCGTGCCCACCGGCTCGTGCAATCTGACAAACACACGGTTGCCGCTTTATCTAACTTACTCACTCGCAAACTGTCGCTGTCTATACTCACACCCATCGGTAACTACCACAAAAAATAGACTTTTATTAAAAATAAAAAGAATAACTTCAGAAGTCAGTGTGTGGATAAAATGTATAGAAATAGTAAATTCCCCACTTCCGTAACTTATACACAACGAAGCGTACTATCTGATAATTATACATTTCACCTCCCGCTTGCACGAACACTATCTATACTCATACCCTCAAGTAAAGACTACAAAAAATCTAAATTTGTATTAAAAATTGAAAAGAATGAAAAGTCTGTGCTAAAATAAAGTGTATTCCGACCTCTGCAGCTATTCCGTACGCAGTGAATCATACAATCTGACAATCACACAATTGTCACTTTATATACTAATTGCATAAATACACTACACACCCCTCACTTATGCATTATCGAATGTAACAACCAAAAAAATTTACTCATTTGTTACGGAAAGTTTTTGTTTTAGTAATAAGTAATAACAAAACATAACTGATAAATAATGTTCTTTCACTCGTTTTTTGAACAATGTCACTGTTTTGATTTCTCCAATGTGAGTAGGAAGCGAATTCCAGAGTTTTACTGCTTGTACGGAGAATAAACGGGAATATGAATGACTATTTAAGGATGGGAATTTTAAGAGAGTTTTAAGGTGAGATCTACAAACTGTATCTGGGGATTTAAGAAAGGTAAATCGATTTCGGAGGCATGTAGGGAAATTTGGGCTGTGTAGGATGTTAAAAACGAGACAAAGGATACGAGTGTTCCTGCGAAATCGGATCGAGAGCCACTTGAGTTGCTTTCTATATTTAGAGACGTGGTCAAACTTCTTGAGTCCGAAAATATACCGAATGCAAAGGTTTTGTAATCGCTCAAGTTTGTTTAATTGCTCCTCTGTGGCATCCAAAAAACAGACATTAGCGTAATCTAAGATAGGCAAAATAAGGGTTTGAACAAGAGAGATTTTCGTTGATAAGGGTAAAAAACTTTGAAGAAGTTTTAATGAGTGGACAGCATAATAAACTTTTCTACCTAAGTCCGTTATGTGAGGACCCTATGATAACCTATTGTCAATAATTAAGCCCAAGTTCTTCACAGATTCAGTATAAGTAATTGATGTGCCATTGATAATCACATCTGGCAGGGTGCATTTATCAATTAAGCTACTAGTATATCTGCTACTTACTATTATTGCTTGAGACTTACTTGGATTAATAGTTATACCATGTTATCTGGACCAACGACTAATTCTCTTCAAGTCATTTATTCAACAGTACGTAATACAATTTCTTAATATCTAAGTCATATAAAATCTAGATTGTCTTCTGCTGATTGCCAATCGGCAAAGGCCTCCTCCAACCTTTTCCACTCGTTTCTATCCTTGGCAACCCGGCTCTAAGTCACACCCGCGAAATTGACCAGGTCGTCCTCCCATCTTTGGCGGGGTCTCCCCCTCTTTCTTATGCCATTCCTGGGGTACCACTCTGTGACTTTCCTGCTCTACTTTTCTTCTCTCTTACGTTATTAATTTTAAAATCAAAAGCGTTACAGATGTCAGGATATCGATAGGAGCCTCTAAGATATGCAAGCCGTTAGGACTTACAGAAAATGGACCAAAATGCTTAATATGTTGATGTTATAATCAAGCCGGACTGAACCGTGTTCGCTATTATTTATTTTATGCACGAGAAAATGGGAAATTAAAATAACTTAAATTTAAATGCGACAAAATCCGATTAAATTGTTTTAGTAATACTCTTTAAAGGTTCATCCTACTTAAAAGTTTTAAGTCAATATAAATAAATAAAAGTTAAAAGGTCATAATAAAATCTCACTTGTTTTGAATTTCTGCAAGTTTCTTCGCTTCATGTTTCCGCTTGTACGGCCTCTTGTTCTCCTTCTTAGGCTTGAGTTCTTCTAACGGAGACTCTACCTCTGGTTCCGCCATCCAAGTATAGCCTAATGAGACAGCATTAATACATAAAAAGAAGTTAAATTTAATTTAAATTATATTTTGTTAACATTTTAAGGAAACCTATTTTTATTTCAGAATATTATTTCCTTATTTTTCACATAGCACTTAGTACGAGTGCTACGGTATGTTTTTTACCACTTTCCTACGAATATTTGCTCCAAAGCAACAGTGAATCTACTTTTAGTTTAAACGATAAATGCATCTTGCACCTGCAGGTTGTTTGATTTAATTTGGCTATAGGTGTTCATTGTTTGTGTTCAGTGGTTCATATTTTCTAATACTGAACATAGACCTCATTCTCCAAAAAGTACCTCGTATGTTCGGCAAACGCAGTTTCTTTTTCCGATTGTTAACAGGAAGAATGCTGCTGCCAACCTATTGTTACATAGTCCCTCTGTCGCTCCTTACCACACTCTCGGGATAATATAGGGAAGTAAATATTTTTACGCCGTCACTCATTTTCAACTTAGTGTTAAAAAAGTGGTGACATAGTAGTGGTGCACGTGGTTGTGGGCTGGCTCACTATGGTATGGTGCTCATGGCAGCAGGATGACTCACCATGATCCTAATGCAGATGGTTTCGATTTGGCTTACCGGGGTCATGGTGCACACGACTACAGGATGGCTCTCGGTGGTTTCGGTTTAAATGTATGCGTTCGTGGTGCAGATGGTTGCGGACTAGCTCACCATGGTCGTGGTGCAGAAGGTTGCAGACTGGTTCACCATGGTCGTGGTGCAGATGGTTGCGGACTGGCACACTGTGATCATGGTGCATATGGTTGTAGACTGGCTCACCGTGGTTGTGGTGCAGATAGTTGCGGACTGGCTCACTGTGATCGCGGTGCAGATGGTTGCAGACTGGTTCACCGTGGTTGTGGTGCAGATAGTTGCGGACTGGCTCACTGTGATCATGGTGCATATGGTTGTAGACTGGCTCACCGTGGTTGTGGTGCAGATGGTTGCGGACTGGCTCACTGTGGTCGTGGTGCAAACACTTGCGGACTGGCTCACTGTGATTGTGGTGCAGATGATTGCAGACTGGCTCATTGTGGTTGTGGTGTAGATAGTTGCGGACTGGTTCACCGTGGTCGTGGTGCAGATGGTTGCGGACTGGCTCACGGTGGTCGTGGTGCAGATACTTGCGGACTGGTTCACTGTGATTGTGGTGCAGATGGTTGCAGACTGGCTCACCATGGTTGTGGTGCAGATAGTTACGGACTGGCTCACTGTGATCATGGTGCAGATGGTTGCAGACTGGCTCACCGTGGTTGTGGTGCAGACAGTTGCGGACTGGCTCACTGTGATCGTGGTGCATATGGTTGCAGACTGGCTCACCGTAGTTGTGGTGCAAACAGTTGCGGACTGGCTCACTGTGATCGTGGTGCAGATGGTTGCAGACTGACTCACCGTGGTTGTGGTGAAGATACTTGCGGACTGGCTCACTGTGATTGTGGTGCAGATGGTTGCAGACTGGCTCACCGTGGTTGTGGTGCAGATGGTTGCGGGCTGGCTAACCGTGGTCGTGGTGCAGATGGTTGCGGAATGGCTCACCGTGGTCGTGGTGCAGATGGTTGGAGGGGCGGCGGGCAGGCAGGCAGGCGGGCGAATCGGGCGTGGGCGGCGGACGGCAGTACGAGTGGTCCAGCGCCACCTGCGACGCTTGGGACGCTTGCGAAGCTTGCGACTGGGGCGATGATGTCTCCGACAATGCGCCGCTTGTCTTCTACACAACATTTATACTTTATAATTATAGCCTATTTTAGGATTTCGTGAAATGTCTAAGTTTCAAATTGTTCATAAAACCAAGTTTGAAGTTACAGTCCATCGAACATGATTTCGCACAAGTCGCTTGCTTGCTTAGCATTTCAAAGTGTGCTTACTCGCGTATTTTTAAATTTTGAAGATATTCTTTTTTTCTTTCTTTCAGTAAAACGTGATAGACTGTGATGATGATGATGATGATAAATACGAATCACCGACGACTTTTACTGATAATGTTCCGAAAACGCCTCTTTTAATAATTATGAGCCTCTAGCAAGAACCTTTAGAAAACCTTTAATATTAAAATATTTCACACTAGCTTGCCAGGCAAACGTTGTTCTGCCTTTTTCGACGACCCTTTGTCATGTCCTACTAAATATCCTTAAATTAGCAAAAAAATTGTGGGTCACTCACGGGCAAAAAAACTATCCTATCTCTCAAGTTGGACCAAACTGCCCACGGTGTGAAAATTTGATTAAAATCGGTTAAGTAGTTTAGGAGTCCATCGCCGACAAACAACGTGACACGTAATTTATATATATTAAGATAACATTTTGAACTGAAATATCTTTCATGATATACACGTTTATCAAGTTTGGACAAAGGACTAAATAATTTTATACCGCACTTACCTCCTTAATACCATTGACCCCAAATGCAGATTCAATGTGACTGTGCTCATCGCTACCCGAAGTTATCCTTTCTCTCTTTTCCTCTTTCCTCTTTTGTTTTTTGTCCTTCTTCAGCCGGGAATTTAGAAGTTCTTCCTCAGAAGTGATCTCACCTTCTTCCAAATCCGCCGTCTTTTTACTTTTCTCTGGTGATTTCAAATGGTTTCTGACTGGACTGCTTATATTTTCAGGCTTACTATCTATTAAGCTGTAGAAAATAGGAAATTATAAGATTGTTTCAATTCGCAAAATATGTTTTCAATAAATAATTAAAACAATCATTTAAATTTAATCTCTGATCGTAAAATATTATAAAATTTAATTAATGTAATTTATTATATAATTTACTTAATATTATTTTAACCATTAAATAAGGTTAATAAGGTAATCTCTTTAGCATAATTATTTATACTAAATAATGATATTTAGCATAAATAATTATGCTAAAGAGACTAAAATAAAAAAGATTTGCATGTAATAGTTATGTAAAAGCGTGTACCTATCATCAGGCGGTTTGTCGGGTTGTGGTCTTGTATCTCCCTCCAACTTTCGCCGCTGCTCTTCCAGGAATTCTCTTTCGATCTGTTCCATGTATTCTGTGTTTCGTCTTCTTCTTTCCTGAAAATTTTGAAAATGTTTGCTAAAATTATCAAGGGTGACTGTATTCTGTAATTATCTGCATTGTGCACCTGTATCTAAGTATATGTATAGTAGTAAGAATGTGTATATGAGGCATATTTATCCACTTGCCCTCAGGCGGATTGAATAATTGTTTATCACCCTTTTTATTCAATATAAAAAAACTATAATAAAAATAAACTAAAACCAATAAGTAATAACTTAAATTACCATACAGTCATACTTCCCGTGGTATCAACCAAGAAGGCTGACTGAGTTTCCTCACTGGCTATACTTAGCCTTTGAATGAGAAAAGAACCAACCCTCTTATCACCTGCAGCAACAACCGTTACGATTAGGCCTGGGTATAGAATTTTTATCGATATATTTTATCACACTGTCTTATCTCTATTATTAGTTCCGTGGACGCTCACTTCTGCTATCAGCGTCAAAATGGCGAAAATCAAATCGCATTATTATGGTACGGTGTATAGCCAGTCCATATAATATAGAGGTCAGTGGTGTAAGGGGATCTAACAAATTTTATAAATGCCACCATGTGCACCCTAATAACAAACCTAACTACACTGCAAAAAAAAAAAATAAGCTATAACTACCGACAAATAACAATATTTATTTATTTATTTTATTTTATTCGGAATAAAAACGGCTTAGAAAGTTTTTTACGTGATAGAGCCATGCTGCAGCTATATTAATTGTATCGTTGTAGCACGAATGGGTCGGCTCAACCGGGGAAGGACCACGCTCTCACAGAATACCAGCGTCAAATAGCAGCTTAATGCTGTTGTGTTTCGTATGGTGAGTGTAGAGAACCGGATACCCTTTTTACTGGAAAAGAGGCATTCCATCTTAGTCCTCAAGGCTGACAACGCATCTGCATTTTGATACGAAAACGAGGATAGATGTAGATGTCTATGGGCCACAGCAACCACTTCCCATCAGGTGGACTGTGTGCTCGCTTGTCACCCTTTTCCTATAAAAAAGCCAATAATAGTGATCCAGTGCTCAGAAGAGCTACACACTATTGAGCGACATGACCTACGTGCACGCATGCATACTTGCGTACGTGCGTGTCCATTTAAAATAGCCAAACCTTTCCCACAGATTAATGACGGCCAGCACAGCACTACTAGTATGTGAGTTCGCGTTTACCAATTCACTTGCCCAGCATACTAAGGACAAATTTTAAAATCTGCCATATCCGACAGTCAATTTAAAAAGAAGTGTACTTCGTTCTTTCTATGTGAACCTGTTACCGCTTACCAACGGCTATGTGTGATGGATTGTAATAATTTTGTGACTTCTTAATAGCGATTCAAATTTCAATGGGTACCTGATATTCTCGTTCTTCTTCAGAATCAGAATATACACGATCAAGCAGAAGATCTCTCGGTTCTTCCTCAGGTGATAGTATAGGTGAGCCCAACCTTTCTGCCTCGAGGGGTGTACACTCTTCACCCGCCTCGTCCATTTCCACTGGAGGTATTGGAGTTTTTTCTGTGAAGTGACAAGATTGAAGGATTAACGAAGGTTTAATTTTTTGTTCGTTTAATACTTTTTACCTACACTAGAAATTTCTCTCTATATAAAAGATGTGTGTATTACTACAAAAGTTAATCTGTAGCTGCTTGTGATGTTTACTACATTCTGAGATGTGATCAAGTTTCATAAACCCCAGTATGAATCAAAGGGAAAGATGTTGGGTTCACTCCAGCTTATTTAACTTTACATTAATAATGTCAAGATAGTTAGTCAAAGATAAGTAGAAGTAGAGACTATGCTCTCCTTTAGCCCACACTATAACTTGACACTATCTCACACTTCGTTCGATTACTTCCAGTACGTTTTCCATTAACGTTGTTTCTCATTAAATAGAGCATATCCGAAGAAAAGCTAATGAAAAAGCACAGAGGTAACTTAGAAAGCCGTGACTCTTCTTCGGCAAAATCACAACACAACCAGTCTCTGAAACAACTCGTTTGTATTTAAACCTTCAACCCCTAAGCGGTAAAATTCGACCGCGGCGCTATTCCGTCAAAATTCAAACGGTCGAATTCGACGAGCACACCCACAGCACTTTAAACCATTAAAACTTATATTTAGCGACTACTTTTCTATGAAGAAGTTTGGAAGCAATAAAAATAGTTATGCTATGGATATTTATTTATAATCTACGTTCATTTCGTACGCCATTTTCGCGTGAATGTTATTGTGTTGATTTTTGGATTTTTTTAGTGTTTTAGTATAGTGTTTTATTACAAAACTGTAATGTAAGTTTTTATGTGAATATAATCTCTTTCTGAATATAATCTTTTTACGTAATTTCGAGTAGTATATATTGAAAAAATTGTGATTTTCACGCTGCCGACATTCGCTTGGTATGTTCTTTTTTTATCAAAATACAATAGTCTTTTTGTAATTAACTAAAACCTGACTTTTATATAGAGAATTTTGTATAGATTTTATAATGCCAAACTTCTTCATAGAAAATTAGTCTCTAAATATAACTTATAATGGTTTTAAGTGCTGCGGGTGGTTGCCGTCGCATGTGACCGCTCCGGATTTGCCGGGCGCATGCGCCTGCATGAGAATTTTAAGGGGACTGAGGGGTTAAATAAAGGCTGACTCTGGCTAGGTTGTTGCTTATACACAGATATTGATTTGTTCAAACACAGGATTCTGACTACTAGACCACACGGCCGTCATTATATACACTACAATTATAATTCTAATGAAATACAAGCCACATCTACCCTAATAAAACTTATGTTACAGTTAAAAATTACAACAAAAAAAATGTAAGCAAACCTCTTCTACTCTGTTCCTCTTCGCTATCTGATGAGGAATATACTCTCCTAAGTCTCTCCTTGTTAGATACCACCTTAAACTGCGAAAAAACACAGTTATAGACGTGAATATATTATTTTTTATGGATAGACCAAAGTTTAGTCTTTATGTAGTAGAACAATTGCAGATAAGGGTTTTTTTTCTGAACTATTACTACTATTTTCTTTTTTTCTATAAAAATCTGACTTATTTAAATATTTCACTAAAAATTATAGCGACATGTCAATAGTGTGGTCGCAGGGTAAAAAGAATTCATCAGCCCATTTCGTCTAAGTGGCGACTATTCCCGCTAAAAATATCTTATGGCAAAGAGCTTATGGCGTCGATAGATGGCGCTATAACTATCTACGTCTGGTGTAAAAAACACAGACCGACGATGAGAAGCTATGTAACGTGTGCTGCTGTGCCAACTTCTGTTAAAATGCCAACTTTATTTGAACGCAGTGAAACCGGTTGATTGACGGACATGGTTCTGGCGACCGACTGACTGCAGAAAATCCATCTTAACCCGCTGAAACCAATTTCACAACCTGGTGATTGAAAGCAGCAATACATGTACGAGGGTAGTTAAGAAAATGATTCCAAAAAATATTGTCTACTCGCACATTGCTGTAAACCTATGTTCAAAGGTTTTTTTTAATAGGATTAGGGTGACAAACGAGACATTTAACCTCGATTAAGAATCAAAATGCAGAAGCGTTGTCACCCCTGAGGACTAAGATGCCTTGATTCCAGTAAAACGGGTCTCCGGTTCTCTACACTCACCATAAGAAACACAGCAACATTAAGCTGCCATTTCACGATGGTATTCTGTGAGAGCGTGGTCCTTCCCTGGTCGAGCCGACCCATTCATGCTACAACCATAATATAGCTGCAGCGTAACTCTACCACGTATAAAAAAGGAACGTGGAACATAAAACCGGCCAAGAGCGTGTCGGGCCACGCTCAGTGTAGAGTTCCGTAGTTTCCCGTCCGTCACAATAAGTGTTCCCACTTATGAGCTTAAAGGTGGGTATCCATTATGTTCGCGCTCCAGCAGCGCTCCGCGCTCCTGCAACTGCTCCCTGTAGTGGGTACTGTTGTTTCCATCTAAGTTCAAAATGATTTTCCTAGAAAGTCCTTATAAAGTTCTACATTTCAGATTTTTTTCATATTTTCTAAACTTATGGTTCAAAAGTTAGAGGGGGGGGGGCGGACACATTGTTTTTACTTTTGGAGCGATTATTTCCGAAATTATTGACATTATCAAAAAATGGTTTTAGTAAACCCCTATTCATTTTTAAATACCTTTCCAATAATATATCACACGTTAGGGTTGAAATTAAAAAAAATATCACTTCCCACTTTACATATAGGGGGGCTACCCTAATAAAACATTTTTTTCCAATTTTTATTTTACCACTTTGTCGGCGTGATTGATACACATATTGGTACCAAATTTCAGCTTTCTAGTGCTAACGGTCACAGAGATTAAGCGAGGACGGACTGACGGACAGACAGACATGGCGACACTATAAGGGTTCCTAGTTGACTACGGAACCCTAAAAAAAGGCCTATGGACTTTCATTTGGCACAATTCTTACACGCTGGGTTAAGGGTGCTCTTTAATTAAGCATATTACTACCTATCTTTGATATAATATTACCAATTAGATCGATAAGCTTCCATCTAGAGCGTCCCTTCAGACTCTGTCACGCATTGGTGCAGTATAAATATGTTTTGATACTCTTTATATCCTATGATCCTTATAAATTCTTACGTTTATTCATTCTTTCTTCGTATACAAACCGAAGCATTTTATTTCATAATCCCGGTCCACAAAAGTATATAAAAAGATTAGTTGTAATGTTTAGCATGCACACCTCGGTCTCGTCGAGGTCGGTGTCTGTGTCGGAGTCGGAGTAGAGGCGCGGCGCGGCGCCCTTGCGCTCCGACCCCGAGCCCGACCACGACGACCGCGACGACGACGACGACGACGATCTGCGCACACACATTTATTTATTCCTTGCGCCAACAAAACAAACACCATAACATTGTTTAGCTTTATTAAAAGCAAAAAAAAACGTCATATCCTCTCAACTGTCCCGGCCCAAACGGTCGCTTTGGCGCAAGCTGTCCAACCCTAAACGAGTGATTTATTGCCTACGTGGCGCGTGTCATTAAAATGGCAATACCTTAATAATTATGAATGGAAACTCTATAAAATAATATATGTTGTTCGAATTATTATTTAGTAAGCTAATAGAATATGTGTAAATGTGTATATTCACCTTTTTTTATATTTTGTAAATTCCATGGTAAAAATGTTAAAAGCGATTTTTTTCCAGTTTAGTGAATATTAAATGTATAAAAAACAATTATTTCAATAAATACTTATTTTATTTACAATAAGATAAATACACTTTACAATGATTAATAAAAAAACACAACTCTGCGTACATTTTTTACACCACATGCTCGACAATAATGTGGGCCACTTAAGACGAACCGAAACAGGCACGAAAAAGGTACATTTTGTACTTCAATAGCGACCATTCCATACCGAGATAAGTAGGTTAATGATATTAAAACAATGTTGTACGAGTTAGAGGGAAATACATTTACTACGCTGTTTCGTGTCTGAAGTTTATAAGTAAATTGCAACGTTCTAAAGGTTGTGGACAGATGAGAGGATAAGCGTCATCTCAACTAAAAATTCAAACAACAATGTAATAACACACATAATATGAAACAGAATATGAAAACACTACATAGTATGAAAAAAATTACATACATATATATATACATAAAACCACGCCTGTCACCCAGAGGGGTAGGCAGAGACTACGGACTTCCATATGGCACGATCCTGACATACCTCTTTCGCCTCCTTTACATCCATATATCTACGCATACATGCTCGTCGGTTAAGGGTACTTCTAACGTGGCCCATTTTCAAAATATCGCCAATTTGGTCGATAAACTTTTTTCTAGGGCGTCCCTTTCCGACTCTGCCATTCACTTCTGCATCATAAATTTGCTTTGTCACTCATTCATTCTTTCTATATGACTAAACCACCGAAGCATTCCTTTCTTAATCCTGGTCACAACATCATCTTGCATACCACATTTTTCTCTTATCACGCAATTTCTCACCCTGTCATTCAGATTCAACCCTAGCATATTCCTTAAAGACCGCATTTCTACAGCATTTATTCTACTTTCGTGCTTCTTCTGCCACACCCAGCTTTCACTACCATACATTAAAGTAGGGACTAACACAGCATTATGAATTGCCATACGTGCCTTTTTTGACACATTCTGGTTCTTCATAATAGTGTATTGCCCCATTCACTCTATTCCCTGCATTTACTCGTCGTTCTATATCCCTATCATATCTACCATCCCTGCTAAATACACATCCCAAATACACAAACTCATCCACTTGCTCAATTAACTCTCCTTCTATTCTTATTTCACATATCGTTTTGCTTTCTTCTCTTTCAAAAACCATCACATTCGTCTTACTTGCGTTCACTTTCATTCCCCTTTCTTTTAATTCCCGGTTCATTAATGTAACCATCATTTGCAACTCAGCCGCCGATGACGCAAATATGACTTGATCATCAGCATACAAAAGGCATTTGACGGTTAACTCGCCCATTCTTAACCCACATTCTTCATCTTTCAAAGTTTGCAAACACCTGTCCATAAATAGGTAGAACAGCCAAGGGGAAGCTACACAGCCCTGTCTGACACCTTTTTGGATGCCAAACCAGTCCGAGTAGACCCCATTGATCCTGACACAAGCACCAGAGTCCCTATAAAGAGACCTTAATGCCTGTATCACAACAGCGCTCAACCCATATGAGTTCAGTGTTTGCCATAACACATTCTTGTCCACTCTGTCATAAGCCTTTTCCAAGTCCATGAACGCACAAAAAATTTTCTGGTTTTTGGCCAAAAACTTCTCCGCAATCATGCGCATGGAAAAGACTTGATCTGTACACCCCATTCCCTTTCTAAAACCCGCTTGCACATCCCAAATTTTTCCATCAGTTTCTTTCATAACTCTTTCAATTAAATTACACATGTAAATGAAATTGTGACATTGCTTTGTACAATTAATAAGTTAGATTTGTACGCAATATAGACACTCTTCGAATCCAGTATAACAATGTCTTCAGGATGATGTTGGGTCTGCCGCGGTTTTGCAGTGCATCGGGAATGTTTGCGGAATACCAAACTGATTGCTTCGATGCCATCATTCGTAAAAAAACGAGCTCCCTGATTAGCAGAGTGATGAACAGTTCCAATAGCATCCTGAAGACATTAGCAAACCGATTTACTTCTCCAATTTGGAAATGCTTTGTGCAAAGAGTGACGATCACGGGAACATACCCTTTCCCCTGATGGTCACTTATAGTAACAAATATAATTGTAGATAATTAATTTATTATTATTATTGTAATGAGCATAATTTTCAATCCCAATTAATAAAATACTAACATATTTTGTAAGCCATTTTTACTAACACAATATGGATGTACAAGTTGTCAGAAATAAATGATTTATTATTATTATTATTATTATTATTATTATTATTATTAATAATATATTGAAATTTTAATTTATTTTCAAAACACATAATTATACATACCTTGACGAGCTACTCGACTCTCGTCTTCTACTCGTCGAGAGGTATGAACCAGTCGTCCTGTTCCGAGGACTGGTCGGGATTTCCTTCTCTTCATCAGAGTTTTGCACCATTTCTTCCTGTAACATTATTTAGTAATATTAGAGATATGTTTTACGGTCTTTAAAAGTAACAATAACTAAAAATGAAAATATACTTTTAATTTTAATTTAAAATAAGTGTTTAGAAGAGTAATTTGGAACAAAAACATTCCGAATTTCACGACTGACAAGTACAAGATATAATATCTTACTGTGATGTTATGACCAAAATGACCGAAATAACTTATTAAATACCTATGAAATAAAACTAAACCTATATTCTTTTAAAATACAATCTCTTATTACCTGATCACTGAGCCGTTTAGAGGAGTCTTCGTCCATAACAACGGGCGAGGGTATTTTTCTTTTGCGTCTGAAACTCGGCATCTTAGGAATGGCGGCGCGTAGCCCCAGACCAATACCGACACCATAGCCTCCTAACTCAAGCCCTATGTCTCGTGACTCCATTATTGATTTTATAGAATCCACCGTCTCTTCTTTTTTATTCGAAATATCCTGCATATAGAAAATATAACTCTTGTTTAGAAATATGTATATAACATATAATGTTTTTGGACAACATAACATACTAAGAGCTAAGGCTGTATTACTAATAATAATTAATTATGTAATGCTATTAATTTATCTAATAATATACTTGTAATTACAAGATTTCTCGGTTCTCGGGAAATGCATAAAAAAATGTTGCAGCCTATAATCACACACTGAATCCGGCTTTTCTTTGTGATGATGTCAACATTTTACGCATAGCAATTGCTATGGTTCGATAATAAGAATTGTAAGCTAGTTCACCTCCTCTCAATGGGCAAACGTCCAAAAATGACCGCGGCGATGTTCCGTCAGGTCAAAGTTGACCGCACCCACCCACAGCGCTTTATACCCATAAATACTTATGTTTAGAGACTACTTTTCTATGAGGGAGTTTGGCATTATATAATCAATATGAAATTTTCTATCCTCTAGTGTCATAAAGTCATTCACTTTATGGATATTCATTTATAATTAATAATTTCGACAGTAGCCTAATTCGAATTCGTTCGAATCCGCCATTCGACTACTGGCGTGAACCACTCGTAACACAAGCAAGTTAAGCTTACCACGAGTGGTTAAGGGGAATATTAGTAATGTTTATAGCATTGTTAATATTCCATTTTTATAAAAAAAACTACGTTAATTACGTAAGCCATTTTCGTTTGGATGTTGTTGTGTTGATTTTTGGATTTTTCTAGTGGTTTATTACAAAACTAATATAAAAGTTTTTGTGTGAATATAATTTATCTTTTTACATAAATAATTTCAAGTAATATTTAGAGATAATAGTGATTTTCACACTGCCTTACCCATGCCGTATGCTGTATTACCCATTTTTTGTTATTTATTTATTTTATTTTATTTTATAGGATAGGGTGACAAACGAGCACACAGTCCACCTGATGGTAAGTGGTTGCTGTGGCCCATAGACATCTACATCTATCCTCGATTACGAATCAAAATGCAGATGCGTTGTCACCCGTGAGGACTAAGATGGAATGCCTCGTTTCCAGTAAAAAGGGTCTCCGGTTCTCTACACTCACCATACGAAATACAGCAGCATTAAGCTACTATTTGACGCTGGTATTCTGTGAGAGCGTGGTCCTTCCCCGGTCGAGCCGACCCATTCGTGCTACAACTATACTACTAATATAACTGCAGCATGGCTCTACCACGTGAAATTGTTATTAAAATACAATAAAGTCTTTTTGTAATGAAGTAAAACCACTAAAACAAGTAATATAACATTTAATAAATAAACAGAAAAAGTATTATATTGAAACTTATAATCATTTTTATTGAAAATAAAAGCACGACAAATTCTATGTAATGAAATTTTTTAGGTAAATTAGCGACGCCGCGTCACGCGAAGCGCGCTAGCGTTGTCAATCGTTTTAGCTGGGGACTGAGGGGTTCACCGCGACGGACGCGAATCCATTAACATAACATAATGATACTAAAAGCAACAAATAGATACAGCATCGTTTATCTGTTTATCACATATATTAACCCTTTTAATAAACTCTTCTAACATGAACTTTTTACATCATTATTGAAAATTTATCCAGTACCGAAAATGTTTTGGTCCTTCAAGCCGGCTGTGAACGCGCAACCTACGGATTTTTCATAGACAGACTCCTGAGTAGATAAGACTCACTATTACCTAGGAAACCACCTCCAATACAATCACAAAAGAAAAAAACTTAATATTACTATTTTATATCATTTAGTTTGCCTCTTTTGAGTATAATAATCATATTGGTTATAATATTACGTGAAAGGATTTATACCTGTAATGGTTGACCCGTGTCTTCGGGTTTGGCCGTCTTAGGTTGCCTAGTCTTACGACTCTGCTCATCCCACCACAACTCGAAGCTCTTGAAGGCCGTGCTCTCAATCATCTTCTTGTTAAAATCTTTTTTCAGGATTTGCTTCAATTCTGCTGTAACTCGCTCTATCACACTATTTATTGTCGGGTAGTGTGGGTTATCCAATTCCTGTAAAAAATAATTGTATAAGAGATGTAACCTACATTATTATTTCTTATATTTTTAACTTTATTTTTTATAAATCTAAAAATCGGCATTATTTGAGCTATTTGCCAGACTTTTACAGTCTTAATTGCACTCATGCTGGCGGTCAAAAAGCCTATAAAAGTATTCGGATAACATTTAAGTTTTAACTATTATACAGTTATATTGGGTGTGCGAAGATATAGTAGGCAATAATTTGTGCATAATGTATGGTTACACATTCAAAGATATTTTATAGAATAAGGATTATAAACGAGCACACAGTCCATCTGACGGTAAGTGGATGATGTAGGCCATAGACATCTACATTTAGTCTTGATTAAGAATCAAAATGCAGATGCGTTGTCACCCCTGAGGACTAAGATGGAATGCCTCATTTCCAGTATAAAGGGTCTCCGGTTCTGTACACTCACCATACGAAACACAGCAGTCTTAAGTTGCTATTTTACGCTGGTATTCCGTGAGAGCGCGGTCTTACCTCGGTCGGACTAATCCATTCGTGCTACAACTAATATAGTTGCAGCGTAGCTCTACCACGATAAGGCGAAAAGTATGTTGATGCATTGCTGACTAGATGCGACTACAAGTGCATGGACCGGAGTGTAGGGTAAGTTGAGTTAAGAGTTCAGTACCTGTTGACGTGGCGCCGGCTGAGAATAGGGCTGGAAGTGATGTGTTAACATGGACGGTGCAGGATACCCGGCACTGTACGCCATCGCCAGCTCAGGAGTCGTGTACGTCGGCGGAGGATATGCTGAAAGTAACACAAGGATATTAGTATTTTAAGAACAAAATTAATCTACCAAAATCCGATGCCCGAAGTACTACTTTAATTATTTAATTGATCTACTAAATATTTGAAAAGATAGCGCTTGATCATTACAATAATAAAATAATTCATAACCTCGAGCTCCGTTTTACGAGAGGAAGATTCAACAAATAAAATTTTAACAGAGCTCTAGCTCTGCCTCCGCATTTCGACTGGTGGGCGCAGGTGGCCGGAGGCCTTCTGCCCTTGACATGATAGCGGAGTTAAATAGAATACTACCCCAGGAGGGTACCAGCACCCCAGGTGACGTAGAATCCCTCGCTGACATCTACGCCTAAGCTACCCTACTCTTCCTGAGCGTGGGTTCTCAGTATCGGATTTGCTTTTTACACCCGCCACGCCAATATTTCTTAGGAAAACGTCGGCGAGTACCGGAATAAACTTATGTATGAAGTCGAGACTTAGTTGAAAAAAGACTCGGACTGGGGGCAACTAAAACTAGTCCAGTTCAATTTCCAAATAACACAAAATTGCGCGTTTACCGCTAAAAAGAACCCTTTCGTTGTATCTTCTTCAGTTTCAAGGCACTCCCCTTCTTGCCTTAGCCAGTATCGGAATTCTCGGCGTCAACATATCGAGAGGCTCCCCAGTGCCAGCTCCTTCCTTTTGATCGCATCCAAATTTTCTTCCTCGCATATCTTCCTTGTATCCACAAGGAGGACAATTTCTTCCACGTACAACCTCTCTGTGGAATAGTTTACCACCAGAAATTTTTCCGGACCGATGCAACTTAGGGACCTTCAAGAAAAGAGCCTACTCCTTTTTAAAAGGCCGGCAACGCATTGCAATACTCCCGTTGTTGCAGTTGTCCATGGGCGGCAGTAGTCACTTACATCAGGTGAGCCGCATACTCGTTTGCCCCCTCTCCTATAAAAAAATTCACGAATACAAGAAATGCCTGTAGAGAAGTTTCATGAATATATGTAATATATTTTGGTTGGTAAGGCCTATAATAAATTATCGATATAATTATATTGATGGATTAAAGGATAACGGCATAAAGCAACACGCCGGCGTACCGGACGCAAGACCAAAGTATAATTACAACGGTCCTGCCCTATGCGTACAATAAAACTAGCTGCAACCGCACCTCTCACTAGACTAAATTTAGTTGCGCGACTGAGTCAACGTCCTACAAAAATACAGAATCGTTCAGTGTTTAGCTGAAAAAATATCTGCCGCGTCAAATTTACAAAAAGATAGCGTTACCTTTTATATGTAAGTATAACTCTTAATGACATTAGTACTATTTATATCTTTTCAATTTTAAAAATTACAATTATAACGGCAAATAACAGTCCATAGTTGCCACAGTAACAGTTGTGTTGTTTCGGATTTGTTTACCAATACAGACACAGACAGTTATTATTATAGGTTGTAAGCCACCTGTTGTTAAAAAGAAGAGATGATTATGGATAATATGAGTAAAGTAGAGTAAGAGTGAAGTAGATGACAGGTACCTGTGTGCGGCCACATGGGCTGGTAGTAGGCGGGGTGCGGCGGCGGGTGCGCGGTCACGGGCGGGTAGAAGTACGCCTCCGCCGGCACTTGCTCCTCGATCTTAGCCTCCGTCGACGACAGCGACGACAGCGACATCTGTTCCGAGCATTATCTTTAAATATTATATTATATTTCTTATGTACGTGTATTTATTACTGAAAGCCTAAACGGCTGAATCAATTTAAATGTAATTTTGTGTGTGATTAAGTAGATTCGAGAAATATTTGGGTACAGAATTGAACCCGGTAGGTGGCGCTGTTGTCGAGATCCATAAATCACCCGTGCGAAGCCATAGCCAGTTAAATAAAAAATCTTAAATTTTATGAATAGATTTTTAACGACTTTTTGCTGTCACGCTGCGTTCAAACGAACGAAATGAATGAGCTAGGCAATCAAAAAAAACAATTGAAGCTTAAACTGACTATACCTATGAAAAATTAATTCAGTCAATCATCTTGTACTTCCCCGTCTACTTTGCGGAAAGTGAGCAATTATAATTTTCATTTATGTTTGTTAAATTTTGTTTGCTGGATGTCTAATAATCGCGGTATTACTGGAGTTTTAGTAATTTTAGAAGGTTCCTAGTTCTTAAAATATTAGATTTATGAAAAAAAAAAACATGGTACATGGAAGTGGCATATATAGATGGTATAACTAATATTTATTCTAATTTCATTATATAAAAAGAAAATAGAGGAACATGTTTGCATAGACTCAAAGTCATTAAAAGATAATTTTAAACAGTTTACAGTACGAGATGGGCTTTCCATAATAGGCTGTCACGCCAAGGATTGGGATTGCAGTTACAGAACGTCTCAAAGCTTCGACAGTTTAGGTATATCAAATCATAGATAAATACGAGTTGGTTACATTCCATCGATCGAAATATATTATTTCACGCCATAGGAGCTGGCGATGGATTCTATAACGTAGCTATCAAACAACTTCCAACAATTATTAGTGAATTGTGATACTAGGTTTTCCATGTTCCTTAATTGGTATTGTAAAAGTTAACTTTGAGCAATTTTGTATATACCAGATGACGTAAAGACCCGTATACTAGCGGACATCTCGTATTATTTTTTCTTTAAAAGCTTAGCGGCCTCTTACGAAACTCACGCGTCGCAATAACATTTTATACAAATCCAATAACATCTTCCAAAAGTGTTCTACTAATATTACGTATACTGAAGCCACACTAGCCTTCACCTAAAAAACGGTTCCATGCAGTGTTGCGGTGAATTGCGACTCCCATCAGATAAAATGATACCCTCGTGAAGCGGTGCGACCTCGTAAGCGGGAGTCGTTGGATGCAATTTGCCACTTCATTACTATCTCAAAAATAAATGCCCAACATTGAACAGTGCGGCAACTTAATGAGTGTATACACGACTTTCGATAATTTGTATGAGGTGAAATATTTGTCAGATTTCATAGTGGGGAAGTTATTTTTGTTGTATAAATGTAAAGATTAATGTCCTTTGAGAAATCTTAGTAATATTTTATTTTAATTAAATTAGAAACGAATCTATAGATATCCTTAAAAGTAGAAAAATGCGTATATATATGTAATACTGTAGAAACTGATTACTTAAAACTAATTTCTCCATTAAATGGTATTGTGTGGTAAAAAGGTCACCTCAGTCCCAACTACCAACATCGGGTGAGCGGAAGGTTATTAATTTGTTGTAAAAGCCTTATACATACCTGATCGTCGTCCAGGTTATCTTGGTCCTTATCAGGGGGCGCAGCTGGTGAACGTCGAGGCTCTTCGCCTGTTAGCAATTCGTCCTCCGACGATGAAATATCCGAGCCAATCTTGTCCACGCTCGACACTTCGTTGTGCTGTTCCACTTTTGGTCTCTGCGAATGTAAAACATCAAAGGGACTTTAGGCCACATATATAATATTCAAATTCTCATTCTGTCTCTATCATTATAAGTTGAAGTGACACCACGAGACTTAACGACATTTTAATTTTGAACAGCATTTGAGTATTTGGGCATTAATAAGTAAATAATGATAAAGTGTGGGACTTCAATTTCTTTTGTTACTATAGTTATATAGATAATTGATTAAATACTCGATGGCTTATTGATGAAATACTTAATGGCTTTAGTATGCAATATTAAAAAAAAGAATATTAACAATGCTATAAACATTACTAATATTCCCCTTTACCACTCGTGGTAAGCTTAAATTGCTTGTGTTACGAGTGGTTCATGTCAGTAGTGGAATGGCGGATTTGAACCTACGACCTTTTTTTTGAGTTCGCGGTCCGCGCCCCGCCATTAGGATACTGTCTCAATATGAAACTACAATATGCAAATAACATGCACACAGATATGTAATTGGGTATTGTACAATACATTGTAGAGCCACGCCGCAGTAATATGGTTGCAGCACCATACACACACAGCACACATGGCGGAAGGACCATACGCTCATAGAATACCAGCGTGAGCTAATAGCTTATTTTGCTGTGTTTCGTATGGCGAGTGTGAAGAACAGGAGATCCGTTTTACTGGAAACGAGGTATTCCATCTTATTTCTCAGGGGTGACAACGCATCAGCGTTTTTATTCCTAATTGACGATAGATGTAGATGTCTATGAGCCACAGCATCCACTTACCATCGGTTGAACTGTATGCTCTATACAAAGCAAGAAGTATGTTCTATAGAAAGAAACAAATACGTATTTGCACACAATAATGAACAATTTTGACAACATTTACCACATGCCATGATGAGGGTTATTTATCACGCATTAAAGCGCGCTGGCCGTATGACGAAGTCAAAAGGTCGCTCAGCTAACCAAGAGCAAGGAGATTCTCTGCATGATATGACTTCATAATGAGGATATCCGCAGTAGAACAAGAGTGGCAGACAGCCCAACGGATCAGTAAGCTGAAGTGGCAACAGCCCAGCCATATATCTCACAGAACTGAGCCCAGAGTCCATGGCATAATTGCAAGGCTCTCTGCCATAATTCAACAGGTAGTAATACATTTTCAGTAAAAAGGATTAAAGACTTGGTAATATTTTTATATAAAATTAACCAACACTTACTCTCTCAACAGTGACCTTTAAACAGTCAAGGTAGAACTCTCGACTTAAGAATGGTGACGGTGTATTCGAAAGTGGTTCAGGGTTTATTTCCTTCTTCATACTTATTGAAATTATGCTTCCACGGTCTTCACTACTGGATCCTGTTTAAAAGAAGATGAACATGTTATTAGAAAAATGAAGTACTTACAGATGTTGAAGTGAAGAAAGATTCCCATACCAGTGAATCTAGTAACCGGTTTAGGGAGAGGCCCAAAACATGTTTTAAGACCTCCCTCCGAAAGATGGTATAACTATATCGAATTTTACTCCAAATATACAACATGTAACAAAAACCCTGTGGTTCCCATTAAGTGCATTATCAGAATCAGTATTCAAGCGTATAGAAAAGATTTTTTTTTTTTCAATAAAAACCAATTAAAAAATTTTTATGAAAAAATAATAATTTGCAAATTGTATGTGGTTTTATTATCTCTGCATTGGCCGAGGAGTAAGACGATAGTCAAAGACCCCGCATTACCGATACTCGTGTGAGTTAGAGGAAATAAAACCACATACAATTTGCATATTAATATTTTTTAATGAAATTTTTTAATGTGTTTTTTGAAATAAAAAAAGATATTGCTATACGCTTGAATACTGATTGTGATAAGGCAGTTAACGGTAACTACAGTGTTTTTGTTACATGTTATACAGAATGGGTCCCACATATATGCAATAAATGAAACCATATACTTGTTATCGCCTTTGGTGACGATATACAAAAAATGAACGTAATCGGTCCAGTAATTAGGTCAAAAAGTAGAGTTTTAATTTTAAGCAAATTTGAACACTCTATAGAATTGGGTCACTAAGGCAATGATTCAATGAACTTGAATGAATCCTTGAACATTAAAAAGCGACGTTGCCACGCAGTGCAAACTATTGGTATTGCGACATATCGACAGCGGTGTCTTTTGTCGGCGTGCCACCCGCGTGCAACGTTGTCACTCTTCCAAGGGGTCAAGGTACGTTGTCTAAACAGAGTGTTCACTTTTACTGAATTAATTTTAATATTTATTTTGTTTGAAAATTTCACTTTTTTATTTTACGGGTTTTAATTTAATATTTAATTTTTCTACACTTCCACGGAATAGTATTACTTGTGGTTTCATTTATTGCATATATGTGGGACCCATTCTGTATATACGACCGATAACGGCCGTTATCCCGTGTAGTCACAGCGGTGACACTCCCTGTACGTGAGAGCTTAAGCGCCGGTGACCTTGAGTCGAAGCGTGTAACGCTAGGGTTGATATCGAACCGAAATGGAATATTATAGACTTGTACCAAAGAAGATACATAGTAGGTATGTGTTATATTTTATGTAAACTTATGTATTTGGGTAGTGAAAGATACGTTGAATTTTAAATCAACTTTTATTAAATGAGGAATATTAAAACTTCCGACAAAACCAAATATGCACGACAGTTAATGGTAATCTTAAATAATTAACCAACACTTATTTCAGTACGCAATAATCAGTATTACCTACTATCCTTTAAAAATAATTTACTTTTATATATTTTTGAATTTTACGATAAATTTTTTAATTTTCATCATTATTTCTAACAATTGCAAAAATTCGTAGCAAGTATATTTTTTTTACAAAATCCAGAGGTATGCAGGTTTCCTGGGACATGGCGGCCAACAAATTGTTCCCTATGTGTTGAGGAGATAAGTCATTTCTATTTCTAATGAAATAATCCATAAATACAACAATGAACAAATACAAAAACTCTTTATAGATGTCTAAAATTTCTTGACTCTAGTGGTATTTTTAATAGTGTATATTTCAGTTAATGTAATATAATAAAATTATTGGCGATATATTAGTTTTATTGTCGTGGTATTTCCCCATAATTCTTGTCAAGATCATATCGACTTTCATTAAAATGAGTTCACATATTTTTAGATATCATAAAACATTATTAAAAATTAAACTAACAAAACAAGGGCCCTTGTTTTGTGCAGTGGAATTTATTTTAATTCTAATCACTAAAATCAATTTCAGTAATACTTATACATATAATATAATATCATTTATTTAATAACAACATTAATATTTATCAAAGCATATAAACCTAGCATACACGGCTATAAAAACTAATAATGTTACTTGGTAACATAAACTTAATACCTACATGAATAGAATAGTAATATGTACATTAAGATATCAGTAATATTCATATATTAATCGAAATATTATATCACTTGACGAATACATTCATATTAACTAATAATGACAAATATCGATATTACTACTAGCCCTCGGCCAGGGCAGTCGGCGACTGCCCGTTCCACGCCCCGCGCGCCTCTCAAGGCCCCCGCACACATCCAGACACCCACACATAGCCGCAAGCGATTTTACGTGCACACATGCTTAAGTGTCGTTTCTTTTCGCGTAGTGTATATATTCTTTGGTGTAGTGGCGGTGTAAGAAAATGCACAGCCACATATCTTCCCGTGGACGTCGTAAGACTTAAACAGAAGAACAAGGACAGAGTTAAACAAACCAGGAGATGGGCAACAGCGTATTCCTGATAACTCAAAATTATAAAAAAACTGCGGCTGACAACCCCTTTGCTAAGCGTGGCAACTATGGCAAAATGTTCTATGTTCAGCAGTGGACTTTTATAGGTTGCAATGGATGGAATGGAAACGTAATATAACGGCGAGAGACATCCAAAGTGCGAGGGGACTGGAATTGCGATTGTTAATCCATTACCAAAGGCAAAGAGGTTCCCGTCCAACAGTGGACTGTTTATTAGACTGATGATAGTTAGAAGGAGCAGAATAAAGTTAAATATATCGTAAGCAGAACATAGCGGTACAATGTTTTAATACAAGGGCAACTAATGAATACAGAATCCATTCGACACATACACAATTACATCTAAAATATGTATGTACTACAAATGCAAAAGGTTTTGCGAAACACCCGAAATTTGTACTTTAGTTCGTTGCATGGACTTATGAACTCGTTGCTCGTACTTATGAACTCTTTGCCTAACATTATTTTTACTCCAATTGCTGTAAAAGCAAAATAATTGCAGCACCGCTTAAATTTCACATACGCAAGACAAAGTGGCAGATTTTACACCCCGGTCTTCTGTACAATTTGCCGAAGGGTATGTCTATCGTGCTAAAGCACTGAAACCGGCTTGTTTGGGAGGCTGGAAGTCGTCGAGTCTGCGTGCGAGACGATTCGTAATGACTCTCGAAAACAGCACGTAAATGCGGCTCAGAAAGGAAATCGGTCTTAGTTCTACAACAGAGCGTTGTCGCCTTTTTTGAAGAACAGGACCACCGCATTTCCGCGCTACGCTCCGGAGTAGTTCAACCATGGAGGACGGAATTAGAGAGCTTGTAAAGGACTTCAAGTACCAGTTTCCACTTCACTTAGTGGGGGGCCACCCAACACCTGGTGACACATGCAGGAAGTCGATAGATAGAGGTGGCTTAGGACCGTGATGGCATTCTTTGGGGAAGGGCTATGTTCAGCAGTGGACTTGTGAAGGGATGTAATGATGATGATTATAAGTTATATCGTTTTTATTTTTCACTAGGTTTTTCCTCCTACACTACCTGACACACAGGTCACTTTCGCTAAATATTGCGTAATTTTTTGTATGTTTACAGATTTATAGAGCGCGCAGTTGCCTAACTAGTGCATTAATTGTGGTTTGATAGCTCCGTCCACTTGAGTATCGTTTGTGTGATGTGATTTTTTGAGCAGAATAAGTCTTCTATAGGTTTTAGTTTTTGATAGCAAACAACATATTTTTGGGAATGGAGAGGTCCATTTTTAAAGGACGACTTTTAAAAAAAACGAAAATAAAGAAATTTATTGATTTAGTACGTGATTCAATTTCTCTGTAAATTGATTCATTACGCGATTCAATGTCTCTCGTTTAAAGAGTATGAATGGGAGCGTGTGTACACGTGGTGTAGTGAGCGTGTGCGTGCGCCGTACCCTCGTCGTCGGAGGGCGGGTGGTGCGCGTCGAGGTCGGGCATGTTGGCGGGCAGGCGCTCGTCGTCCTCCTCCTCGGACGAGATGCCCAGCGCCAGGAACGGTGGCGCCAGCCCGCCGCCACCGCTTGCGCCCTTCAGCAACATTGCGATCCTGCACATTAACCAATCGCCACTTATTGTAACAATCAGCACATCCACAACTTTTTCTGCCAACGGGCGGCGCCACTTTGGAGTGAGGTGAAATATATGTCAAATTTGATGGAGTAAAAGTTGAATTGTTAAGAAAATATAAACTTTAATGTTTCTCTCGTAAATATTAATTACATTTTATATTAATTAGATAAAAATGGAAAACCAAATTACAGATATTCCGTAAAGTAAAAGATTTAAAAAGAGCGTTAAAAATATGCAAAAATTAAAAAGAAACCACTGAGGCATCGTATTGTATATTTAAGTATATACACTAGAAACAAAAAACCTTTTATTTGAAACGCAACTATGAACTTATGACACTGTGTAACAAATACTCAGTCCCAACTACCGACATCTGGTGTGCGATAAATTATTAGCCTTCATCGATGAGAGAATTCATTACCGACTGAGATACTAACTGCAGCAGTACGCTGATGGCGTAAGAGAATTAGTCATCTCATTAAGCAACAGTAGCTTAATGGCAGGGCGCGGACCGCGAACTCAAAAAGGTCGTGGGTTCGAATCCGCTATTCGACTACTGGCGTGTACCACTCGTAACACAAGCAAGTTAAGCTTACCACGAGTGGTTAAGGGGAATATTAGTAATGTTTATAGCATTGTTGATATTCTTTTTTTAAAAAAAAAGTTTTGTTCTGTGGGTTTCGTGAAAGGCGACTTTGGTAAATGCCAGTGGAATCTTATGAATTCCGATTAAAGACTGACTACAGTCAAACAGTAAAGCACAAGTAGTAACTACTATTAAATATCTAACTATTACCTATCAGGAAATAAGGTTTAGTTTTTAATGGCCACATCTATTTCTGCCTTCTTCGTTTGGTAAGAAGTTGTTGTCAGTTACCATCAGGTGATCTGCTACATTTTGATCTTATCCAAAGGGCCAAAAATTGTTTGCCCCAGTAATGTCAAAAAAGTATATGTGTGACCTGGTGTCAAGGTCGACGTTCTTGGGCTCTTCTGCGGGTGGCGGCGGCTTTGGGTCGGGCGAGTACTCCGGCCCCACGCCCGGGGGCGGCGGCTCTAAGTTCTCCGTCTCCGCACACGTGCTCTCAGCGTGCACCTCCTACATTACAAAACACATCGTTCTACCCTCTTTACACTCATTTACGTGCACATGCAAGATACAGTACATATTGTTTTCCCTTTGCAAAGATTTTTGTGACTAAGTATTCACGATAAGCTTAATGTGACGCCGAAACCATGCTCAACTTTTTGACACAAACTTATGCACACATACGCGTTTAAAGCCATGTTGTTGCTTGAAAATGATTTTAGATGCTTAATATGCGTATTTTTTAAGATGGACGCATATTTATCAGCACGGTGCGTTTACTGATGACATCGCATATTGGCACGTACGCGCCGTACCCAAATCTTTAGTATTACCAACAGCTTTTGCAGTTTTTTCTAACCACTGGTGAGAACAGTACAGTGACATTGATCGCTCAGGATCGCTCGGATCCCTAAAGAAAAAATGTTGTAATAGTCTGCTTATTGGCAGAGGAAGAAGAAAATTAAATTCGAAGAAAAAGAAGTTTCTGGATTCACAATATTAATTTTAAAAGGCAGTTATATGGAGAATATTTACGTTATACAAAGACTTATTAGATAATGATGAACATCTTTTTAGATATGAGGAAGAAGAAAATTAAATTCGAAGAAAAAGAAGTTTCTGGATTCACAATATTAATTTTAAAAGGCAGTTATATGGAGAATATTTACGTTATACAAAGACTTATTAGATAATGATGAACATCTTTTTAGATATTTGCATATGATGGATGGATCGTGAGTGGAAAGTGATGGTGAAGTGATCATCTTGCCACTAAGCGAAACTTAATTCTACTGAACCACAAGGAAAAACACTGTAAACAATATTTTTCTACTAGAAGGGCAGTCAAAACCACCAGTCCTTCAATATTCGGATACCTGCCTTATTTAATAAAATAGGGTGCGTACGGTGCGGGTGAAATGTGCGAGGTTTCAAATGATTTCGTACAATTAATTCTAAAATGCAGTGCATGCTGCGCGTACATATAAGTAGAACTAAAAATTAACAATAGAAGCAGAGCCTGGCGGGATCATTTGCGAGCACGGTTTAAAGGCAGTACTTATATTACACTAATATTTACATTAAACATACATTTGACGAAAATTACTCGTGTTAATAACCTAATCTTGTATCGCCCGGACAACACTCAGTTTCCCAATGACATCATCCAGAAAGAACCACACACATCATACAAACTATATACCAATTAGTGCGGCTATTACAATAGATTTTGTTTCATCATCATTACAGCCCTTCACAAGTCCACTGCTGAACATAGGCCTCCCCCAAGTAATGTCACAAAGCACGGTCCTGAACCACCTGCATCCATCGACTTCCTGCATGTCTTACCAGGTCGTCACTCCATTTAGGAGGGGGGGGGGTCGCCATATACTACGCCTACCGGTACGAAGCTGCCACTCGAGAACCTTTACTCCCCATCGGTTATCGGTTCTTCGAGCTATATGGCCGGCCCATTGCCACTTCAGCTTACTAATCCGTTGGGCTACGTCGGTCACTCTGGTTTTACTACGGATATCCTCATTTCTGAGTCTATCACTCAGAGAAACTCCGAGCATAGCCCTCTCCATAGCTCACTGAGCGACCTTGAGCGTCCTCATACGGCCAGCAGTGAAGGACCACGTCTCAGATACGTAAGTCATCACTGGCAAGTCAGCACCGATTGTATAATCTAGTTTTCAGAGTTTGAGGTACACCTGACGAGAAGATGTGTCGTAATTTCCCGAACGCTTTCCAGCCGAATTGATTCCGTCGATTGACCTCTCGGTCGAAGTTGGACTTACCTAGTCAGACTATTTGTCTCAGGTAAACGTACTCGTCAACAACTTCGAGCTTAGTGCTCCCAACAACTACCGGCATAGGTGTGAAATGGATATTAAACATGATCTTTATTTTGTCCATGTTCATCTTAAGACCTATCCGTAAGACACCATGGAGGTCATTGAGCACAGTGCTTAGGTACTCCAGCGATTCTGCCATAAGGACTATATTGTCGGCAAATCGAAGGTGAGTGATGTACTCGCCATTGATGTTAATACTACAGTCCAGTAGCTTGAAAACGTCTTCCAACGCAGCGGTGAAGAGTTTCGGGAATATAACGTCACCATGTCTTACACCTCTCTGCAGTTGGATAGGTTTCGAACTCTGGTTCTGTACTCGGATAGCCATCGTAGCCCTACTATACAAATACTTCAGCACTTCGATATACCGACAGTCAACTTGGCACCGCTGAAGGGACTGTAGCACCGCCCAAATTTCGACGGAATCAAAGGCTTTTTCATAGTCCACATACGCCAGTCAAAGTGGCAGATTGTACTCTTCGGTCTTCTGTACAATCTGCCGCAGAGTATGTATTTGGTCTATGGTACTGAAGCCTTTTCGGAAACCTGCTTGTTCGGGAGGCTGGAAGTCGTCGAGTCTGCGTGCGAGACGATTCGTAATGACTCTCAGATTTTTTTAATTTAATTGTATCTTTTTATATAGAATTGGGTGTCAATCGAGCACACGGTCCACCTGATTGGTAAGTGGCCCATAGATATCCACATATATCCTCAATTAAGAATAAAAATGAACATGAGTTGCCACCCTTAAGGACTTAAATGGAATGCCTCGACTCCAGTAAAAAGGGTCTTCGGTTCTCTACACACTCACCATACGAAACACAGCGGCATTACGCACCTATTTTACGCTAGTATTCTTTGAGAGTGTGGTCATGCTCCGGTCGAGCCAACCCATTCGTGCTAGAACTATAATATAGCTGCAACGTGTCTCTACCACGTCAATATGATAGCTAAGCGTTAATTAGTAAATATGCGTTCCACATTGATTGTCATGCTGGGCAGTTATCGCCATGGTTAAGAAATTACTACATCATATAATCTGAATTTCTTACTTTTAGTAAAGATGGTACCTCAAGGACTAAACTTATACAGAATACCTCGTTACCAGTAAAATGTATCGCCTTCTCAACACACAATACGAAACATAGCAGCATTATGTTGTTATTTTCACGTTGATATAGTGTGATATTATACTAAAGATTTTTTTGTATGTAATTAAACATAACATGCAGTAAATTACAGTAAAGCAAGCAGTGTGTTACATATGACAAATTAATGGTTGTTGAAAAGTAGGATATATATTTTAGTTAAATTTTATTATAAAGTTTGAAAATGTTATTGAAGTGAAAACTTCTTTAGCATCGTTTTGATTTGAAAGTCTATGAAACGAAAAATCGACAGTAAAAAGAGACAGACACAAATTCATAAGATTTAACGTGGGAGAAAATGAGATAGGAAGCATTATAGATTATGGTTCAATGCTCGCGAGAAAAAAGTCGTAAACGCCGCCGAAACAGCGTCGCTTACGCGTTTTGTTCAACAAGGTACGAAGTTGTCGTGTGCCTATGGATATTAAACAAGCAGTGAAGAACGGCCAAACCTCAACTTCGTAATAGGTAAAATTGATATAAATCTTTTTGTAATTAGTGAGTACTATATACCTAAGGTATATCGAAAATAGTAATATAATATCTGTGTCCAAATATATATATATATTAAAAGGATTGTTACATTTATTTACTATAAAATTAAATCTTCTTATATTTTATGCTGAACTTGTAGTTTAAATTATAATATTAAATAAATCATTTAAAGTATTTGTATTTTATATTTAATTTCACTTGAAGGTTTCACTTCTGTCGCGTGTGAGCTGCACGCATGTTTTTATAGTTAATCAATATCTTAATATTCCGACCTTACAACAATGTATTATAATGCACTGATACCAATAATGTAGTAACAACACCAATTTAAATGTTTCACAAGCTATATCGAAAGTAAAAAAGCATTAAACAAATAATTTACAATTATTAAATAATTTGTGTTTTATCAATGCAACTTCAAAGTAAAGGAAATCATTAATTCTTATTTACAAAAAAGTTGAATTTGATTATTATTAACTAAATTTATTAAAAATCATTACAATATTTATTCGTTTGCTTTTTCCTTTAATGATTACTATTTTGTCTGTGGTTTTGTCCACTTTTAAGTTCATAATGTGTGGTAAAGCATTATTTTAACATATTTTACTGCGCATGCATCACATTCCTAAGGATCTATCGGTGGGTCAAACGATGTTGCCCATAACATTCAATTTGGGCCTTATTTACTTGCATTTTCAATAACTGCAATAACAATATATCACTATTTATATATTTGGACTTAAGTTTAAAATTTGGCTACTCTAAAAAATAACCTTGTATAGTCATGTTTTCTTGGAAAGGTCATAATGTCGCCATAAAATAATAACAATTACATTTCGGGTTAATATATTTAAATGAAAAAGAAGTAGAAAGATTATTCCGAAGAATTTTAAGAACTAGCGAGAGAACGTAAACAGTTAACGCAACGTTGTATAATAGGTGTGTTCGAATGAATGGCGACCTTGTCTTTGGTCGTACGGTCGCGTAGGTCGGGCGGGTCGGGCGAGCGCTCGCGGCAGTGCGGCGCGGCGGACGTGCCCCCCGCGGCGGACGTGCCACCCGCGGCGGGCGTGCCCCCCGCCCACGCCGGCCCCGCCTGCCCCGCGCGCCGCTCCGCCTTTAGTCACACACCACACCACAACGTTGTTTCCACACACAAAGCTAGCGATGCACACGTGGCTAAAAACTGTGGCTTTGCGAGTGTGCCCAGTGGAATACAACCACTGTCACTTAGGCTCAGGTTAATTAAAAAAGTAAAAGTAAAGTTACAGCCTATATACGTTCCACTGCTGGGCACAGGCCTCCCCTCATTTCTGAGAGGGTTTTAGGGCAAGGAAGTGTCCGCCGAGCTGCCCCAATGTGTGTTAGCGAACATCACACGTCTTCGAAATATTTTTCTTATTCCTCAGACATGCAGGTTTCCTCATGATGTTTTCCTTCACCGCCGAGCACGTGGTAAATCAGCACTTAAAATTGCAATTAACAATTTCATTAGTGCCGGCGGGAATCGAACCCGGGTTTCTCGCGTTCTGTTATATTTACAGCGAGCGTTAACCATCTGAGTTACCACGGCACGGCTTAATTAAAAATTTCAAAATTTTTAAAAAAGCGGCATTCTCAAGATATATTTCCAGAATTAAAATTTTATTTTAATCTTTAACTGAAGTTTGTAGTTATTACACTATTCGTAAACTTAGCTAATGAATGTTAAATATTAGTTAAATATCTCACATCATCCACAGTTTTTACCACACCGGTGTAAGTAATTCAAGTGATTCTAAAATGACCATAAGTAAAGGATGAAACAAATAATCCACTAATAAAAAAGTTCATAAACAAAACATTTGTCGAATTAAGCAACACAAGAACACACTTATTTTTAAAGAAAAAAAAAGCTTTCTTAGAAAACTCTGTTTTTGTAAAAAAAGAACTACACAAAAAAACATCACAAGGAACACTTAAGGTAAACGCCCACTTAAGCACAGCGCAAGAACGGCATCACTTATGCTGACGGTCACACACGAACCGCATCCATGTATTTCGTATGGTAATATGTACAGGAATGTACATTTGCTATGGTACTTATTTATAGAAAAAATTGTCCAACAAACGTACAAGTCCAAACAGTAAGTATGTAGATGCTGTGGACTATTGACATCCCTACATGTATTCTCGATTAAGAATCAATAACAGATATATTAGCGTTATCAACCCCGAGAACTAATACCGAAATGTCTTGTTTTATTTATTTTTTTAAAAGAGGGAGCAAATGAGCATTCGGCTCACCTAATGGTAAAAAACCTTTTAAAAAAAGAGTAATCTTTTTCTTGAAAGTCCCTAAGTCGTATCGATACGGAAAATCGCTGGTGGTAATTTATTCCACAAAGAAGTTGTGCGAGAAAGAAAACTTCTAGTAAATCGCACAGTGGTGGACTGCTAATTATCCAGATAATACGATATGGTATGGGTTAATCATTTCCAGTAAAAAGCTCTACATACAACGTTTAACTAAAGCGGCCTTCCTAACCTTTTACTATCCTTTCTCAGATTGCTTTAGGTAAAGAAATCCGCCTACATACAACGTTTAACTAAAGCTGCCTCCTTAACCTTTTACTATCCTTTCTCAGATTACTTTTGGTAAAGAAATCCGCCTACATACAACGTTTAACTAAAGCTGCCTTCTTAACCTTTTACTATCCTTTCTCAGATTGCTTTAGGTAAAGAAATCCACCTAAATTCAACGTTTAACTAAAGCTGCTTCCTTAACCTTTCACTATCCTTTCTCAGATTGCTTTAGGTAAAGAAATCCGCCTACATACAACGTTTAACTAAAGCTGCCTCCTTAACCTTTTACTATCCTCTCTCAGATTGCTTTAGCTAGAGAAATCCGCCTACATACAACGTTTAACTAAAGCTGCCTCCTTAACCTTTTACTATCCTTTCTCAGATTGCTTTAGGTAAAGAAATCCGCCTACATACAACGTTTAACTAAAGCTGCCTCCTTAACCTTTTACTATCCTTTCTCAGATTGCTTTAGGTAAAGAAATCCGCCTACATTCAACGTTTAACTAAAGCTGCCTCCTTAACCTTTTACTATCCTTTCTCAGATTGCTTTAGGTAAAGAAATCCGCCTACATTCAACGTTTAACTAAAGCTGCCTCCTTAACCCTTTACAATCCTTTCTCAGATTGCTTTAGGTAAAGAAATCCGCCTACATACAACGTTTAACTAAAGCTGCCTCCATAACCTTTTACTATCCTTTTTCAGATTGCTTTAGGTAAAGAAATCCCCCTACATTCAACGTTTAACTAAAGCTGCCTCCTTAACCTTTTACAATCCTTTCTCAGATTGCTTTAGGTAAAGAAATCCGCCTACATACAACGTTTAACTAAAGCTGCCTCCTTAACCTTTTACTATCCTCTCTCAGATTGCTTTAGGTAAAGAAATCCGCCTACATACAACGTTTAACTAATGCTGCCTCCTTAACCTTTTACTATCCTTTCTCAGATTGCTTTAGGTAAAATATCCGCCTACATACAACGTTTAACTAAAGCTGCCTCCTTAACCTTTTACTATCCTCTCTCAGATTGCTTTAGGTAAAGAAATCCGCCTACATACAACGTTTAACTAAAGCTGCCTCCTTAACCTTTTACTATCCTTTCTCAGATTTCTTTAGGTAAAGAAATCCGCCTACATTCAACGTTTAACTAAAGCTGCCTCCTTAACCTTTTACTATCCTCTCTCAGATTGCTTTAGGTAAAAAAATCCGCCTACACGCAACGTTTAACTAAAGCTGCCTCCTTAACCTTTAACTATCCTTTCTCAGATTACTTTTGGTAAAGAAATCCGCCTACATACAACGTTTAACTAAAGCTGCCTTCTTAACCTTTTACTATCCTTTCTCAGATTGCTTTAGGTAAAGAAATCCGCCTACATACAACGTTTAACTAAAGCTGCCTCCTTAACCTTTCACTATCCTTTCTCAGATTGCTTTAGGTAAAGAAATGCGCCTACATACAACGTTTAACTAAAGCTGCCTCCTTAACCTTTTACTATCCTCTCTCAGATTGCTTTAGCTAGAGAAATCCGCCTACATACAACGTTTAACTAAAGCTGCCTCCTTAACCTTTTACTATCCTTTCTCAGATTGCTTTAGGTAAAGAAATCCGCCTACATACAACGTTTAACTAAAGCTGCCTCCTTAACCTTTTACTATCCTTTCTCAGATTGCTTTAGGTAAAGAAATCCGCCTACATTCAACGTTTAACTAAAGCTGCCTCCTTAACCTTTTACTATCCTTTCTCAGATTGCTTTAGGTAAAGAAATCCGCCTACATTCAACGTTTAACTAAAGCTGCCTCCTTAACCCTTTACAATCCTTTCTCAGATTGCTTTAGGTAAAGAAATCCGCCTACACTCAACGTTTAACTAAAGCTGCCTCCTTAACCCTTTACAATCCTTTCTCAGATTGCTTTAGGTAAAGAAATCCGCCTACATACAACGTTTAACTAAAGCTGCCTCCATAACCTTTTACTATCCTTTTTCAGATTGCTTTAGGTAAAGAAATCCCCCTACATTCAACGTTTAACTAAAGCTGCCTCCTTAACCTTTTACAATCCTTTCTCAGATTGCTTTAGGTAAAGAAATCCGCCTACATACAACGTTTAACTAAAGCTGCCTCCTTAACCTTTTACTATCCTCTCTCAGATTGCTTTAGGTAAAGAAATCCGCCTACATACAACGTTTAACTAATGCTGCCTCCTTAACCTTTTACTATCCTTTCTCAGATTGCTTTAGGTAAAATATCCGCCTACATACAACGTTTAACTAAAGCTGCCTCCTTAACCTTTTACTATCCTCTCTCAGATTGCTTAAGGTAAAGAAATCCGCCTACATACAACGTTTAACTAAAGCTGCCTCCTTAACCTTTCACTATCCTTTCTCAGATTTCTTTAGGTAAAGAAATCCGCCTACATTCAACGTTTAACTAAAGCTGCCTCCTTAACCTTTTATTATCCTTTCTCAGATTGCTTTAGGTAAAGAAATCCGCCTACATACAACGTTGAACTAAAGCTGCCCCCTTAACCTTTTACTATCCTCTCTCAGATTGCTTTAGGTAAAAAAATCCGCCTACACGCAACGTTTAACTAAAGCTGCCTCCTTAACCTTTAACTATCCTTTCTCAGATTACTTTTGGTAAAGAAATCCGCCTACATACAACGTTTAACTAAAGCTGCCTTCTTAACCTTTTACTATCCTTTCTCAGATTGCTTTAGGTAAAGAAATCCGCCTACATACAACGTTTAACTAAAGCTGCCTCCTTAACCTTTCACTATCCTTTCTCAGATTGCTTTAGGTAAAGAAATGCGCCTACATACAACGTTTAACTAAAGCTGCCTCCTTAACCTTTTACAATCCTCTCTCAGATTGCTTTAGCTAGAGAAATCCGCCTACATACAACGTTTAACTAAAGCTGCCTCCTTAACCTTTTACTATCCTTTCTCAGATTGCTTTAGGTAAAGAAATCCGCCTACATACAACGTTTAACTAAAGCTGCCTCCTTAACCTTTTACTATCCTTTCTCAGATTGCTTTAGGTAAAGAAATCCGCCTACATTCAACGTTTAACTAAAGCTGCCTCCTTAACCTTTTACTATCCTTTCTCAGATTGCTTTAGGTAAAGAAATCCGCCTACATTCAACGTTTAACTAAAGTTGCCTCCTTAACCCTTTACAATCCTTTCTCAGATTGCTTTAGGTAAAGAAATCCGCCTACATACAACGTTTAACTAAAGCTGCCTCCATAACCTTTTACTATCCATTCTCAGATTGCTTTAGGTAAAGAAATCCCCCTACATTAAACGTTTAACTAAAGCTGCCTCCTTAACCTTTTACAATCCTTTCTCAGATTGCTTTAGGTAAAGAAATCCGCCTACATACAACGTTTAATTAAAGCTGCCTCCTTAACCTTTTACTATCCTTTCTCAGATTGCTTTAGGTAAAGACATCCGCCTACATCCAACGTTTAACTAAAGCTGCCTCCTTAACCATTTACTATCCTTTCTCAGATTGCCTTAGGTAAAGAAATCCGGCTACATACAACGTTTAACTAAAGCTGCCTGCTTAACCTTTTACTATCCTCTCTCAGATTGCTTTAGGTAAAATATCCGCCTACATACAACGTTTAACTAAAGCTGCCTCCTTAACCTTTTACTATCCTTTTTCAGATTGCTTTAGGTAAAGAAATCCGCCTACATACAACGTTTAACTAAAGCCGCTCCTTAACCTTTTACTATCCTCTCTCAGATTGCTTTAGGTAAAGAAATCCGCCTACATACAACGTTTAACTAAAGCTGCCTCCTTAACCTTTTACAATCCTTTCTCAGATTGCTTTAGGTAAAGAAATCCGCCTACATACAACGTTTAACTAAAGCTGCCTCCTTAACCTTTTACTATCCTCTCTCAGATTGCTTTAGGTAAAGAAATCCGCCTACATACAACGTTTAACTAAAGCTGCCTCCTTAACCTTTTACAATCCTTTCTCAGATTGCTTTAGGTAAAGAAATCCGCCTACATACAACGTTTAACTAAAACTGCTCCTTAACCTTTTACTATCCCTTCTCAGATTGCTTTAGGTAAAGAAATCCGCCTACATACAACGTTCAACTAATGCTGCTTCCTTAACCTTTTACTACACTTTCTCAGATTGCTTTAGGTAATGAAATCCGCCTACATACAACGTTTAACTAAAGCTGCCTCCTTAACCTTTTACTATCCTTTTTCAGATTGCTTTAGGTAAAGAAATCCGCCTACACACAATGTTTAACTAAAGCTGCCTCCTTAACCATTTACTATCCTTTCTCAGATTGCCTTAGGTAAAGAAATCCGGCTACATACAACGTTTAACTAAAGCTGCCTGCTTAACCTTTTACTATCCTCTCTCAGATTGCTTTAGGTAAAATATCCGCCTACATACAACGTTTAACTAAAGCTGCCTCCTTAACCTTTTACTATCCTTTTTCAGATTGCTTTAGGTAAAGAAATCCGCCTACATACAACGTTTAACTAAAGCTGCTCCTTAACCTTTTACTATCCTTTCTCAGATTGCTTTAGTTAAGAAATCCGCCTACATTCAACGTTTAACTAAAGCTGCCTCCTTAACCTTTTACTATCCTTTCACAGATTGCTTTAGGTAAAGAAATCCGCCTACATACAACGTTTAACTAAAGCTGCCTCCTTAACCTTTTACAATCCTTTCTCAGATTGCTTTAGGTAAAGAAATCCGCCTACATACAACGTTTAACTAAAGCTGCCTCCTTAACCTTTTACTATCCTCTCTCAGATTGCTTTAGGTAAAGAAATCCGCCTACATACAACGTTTAACTAAAGCTGCCTCCTTAACCTTTTACAATCCTTTCTCAGATTGCTTTAGGTAAAGAAATCCGCCTACATACAACGTTTACTAAAACTGCTCCTTAACCTTTTACTATCCCTTCTCAGATTGCTTTAGGTAAAGAAATCCGCCTACATACAACGTTCAACTAATGCTGCTTCCTTAACCTTTTACTACACTTTCTCAGATTGCTTTAGGTAATGAAATCCGCCTACATACAACGTTTAACTAAAGCTGCCTCCTTAACCTTTTACTATCCTTTTTCAGATTGCTTCAGGTAAAGAAATCCGCCTACACACAATGTTTAACTAAAGCTGCCTCCTTAACCATTTACTATCCTTTCTCAGATTGCCTTAGGTAAAGAAATCCGCCTACATACAACGTTTAACTAAAGCTGCCTCCTTAACCTTTTACTATCCTTTTTCAGATTGCTTTAGGTAAAGAAATCCGCCTACATACAACGTTTAACTAAAGCTGCTCCTTAACCTTTTACTATCCTTTCTCAGATTGCTTTAGTTAAGAAATCCGCCTACATTCAACGTTTAACTAAAGCTGCCTCCTTAACCTTTTACTATCCTTTCACAGATTGCTTTAGGTAAAGAAATCCGCCTACATACAACGTTTAACTAAAGCTGCCTCCTTAACCTTTTACTATCCTCTCTCAGATTGCTTTAGGTAAAGAAATCCGCCTACATACAACGTTTAACTAAAGCTGCCTCCTTAACCTTTTACTATCCTTTCTCAGATTGCTTTAGGTAAAGAAATCCGCCTACATTCAACGTTTAACTAAAGCTGCCTCCTTAACCTTTTACTATCCTTTCTCACATTGCTTTTGGTAAAGAAATCCGCCTACATTCAACGTTTAACTAAAGCTGCCTCCTTAACCTTTTACAATTCTTTCTCAGATTGCTTTAGGTAAAGAAATCCGCCTACATACAACGTTTAACTAAAGCTGCCTCCTTAACCTTTTATTATCCTTTCTCAGATTGCTTTAGGTAAAGAAATCCGCCTACATACAACGTTTAACTAAAGCTACCTCCTTAACCTTTTACTATTCCCTCTGAGATTGCCTTAGGTAAAGAAATCCGCCTACATTCAACGTTTAACTAAAGCTGCCTCCTTAACCTTTTACTATCCTTTCACAGATTGCTTTAGGTAAAGAAATCCGCCTACATACAACGTTTAACTAAAGCTGCCTCCTTAACCTTTTACTATCCTCTCTCAGATTGCTTTAGGTAAAGAAATCCGCCTACATACAACGTTTAACTAAAGCTGCCTCCTTAACCTTTTACTATCCTTTCTCAGATTGCTTTAGGTAAAGAAATCCGCCTACATACAACGTTTAACTAAAGCTGCCTCCTTAACCTTTTATTATCCTTTCTCAGATTGCTTTAGGTAAAGAAATCCGCCTACATACAACGTTTAACTAAAGCTACCTCCTTAACCTTTTACTATTCCCTCTGAGATTGCCTTAGGTAAAGAAATCCGGCTACATACAACGTTTAACTAAAGCTGCCTACTTAACCTTTTACTATCCTTTCTCAGATTGCTTTAGGTAAAATATCCGCCTACGTACAACGTTTAACTAAAGCTGCCTCCTTAACCTTTTACAATCCTTTCTCAGATTGCTTTAGGTAAAGAAATCCGCCTACATACAACGTTTAACTAAAGCTGCCTCCTTAACCTTTTACTATCCTCTCTCAGATTGCTTTAGGTAAAGAAATCCGCCTACATACAACGTTTAACTAAAGCTGCCTCCTTAACCTTTTACAATCCTTTCTCAGATTGCTTTAGGTAAAGAAATCCGCCTACATACAACGTTTAACTAAAACTGCTCCTTAACCTTTTACTATCCCTTCTCAGATTGCTTTAGGTAAAGAAATCCGCCTACATACAACGTTCAACTAATGCTGCTTCCTTAACCTTTTACTACACTTTCTCAGATTGCTTTAGGTAATGAAATCCGCCTACATACAACGTTTAACTAAAGCTGCCTCCTTAACCTTTTACTATCCTTTTTCAGATTGCTTTAGGTAAAGAAATCCGCCTACACACAATGTTTAACTAAAGCTGCCTCCTTAACCATTTACTATCCTTTCTCAGATTGCCTTAGGTAAAGAAATCCGGCAACATACAACGTTTAACTAAAGCTGCCTGCTTAACCTTTTACTATCCTCTCTCAGATTGCTTTAGGTAAAATATCCGCCTACATACAACGTTTAACTAAAGCTGCTCCTTAACCTTTTACTATCCTTTCTCAGATTGCTTTAGTTAAGAAATCCGCCTACACACACTGTTTAACTAAAGCTGCCTCCTTAACCTTTTACTATCCTTTCACAGATTGCTTTAGGTAAAGAAATCCGCCTACATACAACGTTTAACTAAAGCTGCCTCCTTAACCTTTTACTATCCTCTCTCAGATTGCTTTAGGTAAAGAAATCCGCCTACATACAACGTTTAACTAAAGCTGCCTCCTTAACCTTTTACTATCCTTTCTCTGATTGCTTTAGGTAAAGAAATCCGCCTACATTCAACGTTTAACTAAAGCTGCCTCCTTAACCTTTTACTATCCTTTCTCACATTGCTTTTGGTGAAGAAATCCGCCTACATTCAACGTTTAACTAAAGCTGCCTCCTTAACCTTTTACAATTCTTTCTCAGATTGCTTTAGGTAAAGAAATCCGCCTACATACAACGTTTAACTAAAGCTGCCTCCTTAACCTTTTATTATCCTTTCTCAGATTGCTTTAGGTAAAGAAATCCGCCTACATACAACGTTTAACTAAAGCTACCTCCTTAACCTTTTACTATTCCCTCTGAGATTGCCTTAGGTAAAGAAATCCGGCTACATACAACGTTTAACTAAAGCTGCCTCCTTAACCTTTTACTATCCTTTCTCAGATTGCTTTAGGTAAAATATCCGCCTACGTACAACGTTTAACTAAAGCTGCCTCCTTAACCTTTTACTATCCTTTCTCAGATTGCTTTAGGTAAAGATATCCGCCTACATACAACGTTTAACTAAGGTTGCCTCCTTAACCTTTTACTATCCTTTCTCAGATTGCTTTAGGTAAAGAAATCCGCCTACATTCAACTTTTAACTAAAGCTGCCTCCTTAACCTTTTACTATCCTTTCTCAGATTACTTTAGGTAGAGAAATCTGCCTACATACAACGTTTAACTAAAGCTGCCTCCTTAACCTTTTACTATCCTCTCTCAGATTGCTTTAGGTAAAGAAATCCGCCTACATACAACGTTTAACTAAAGCTGCCTCCTTAACCTTTTACAATCCTTTCTCAGATTGCTTTAGGTAAAGAAATCCGCCTACATACAACGTTTAACTAAAGCTGCCTCCTTAACCTTTTACTATCCTCTCTCAGATTGCTTTAGGTAAAGAAATCCACCTAAATTCAACGTTTAACTAAAGCTGCTTCCTTAACCTTTCACTATCCTTTCTCAGATTGCTTTAGGTAAAGAAATCCGCCTACATACAACGTTTAACTAAAGCTGCCTCCTTAACCTTTTACTATCCTCTCTCAGATTGCTTTAGCTAGAGAAATCCGCCTACATACAACGTTTAACTAAAGCTGCCTCCTTAACCTTTTACTACACTTTCTCAGATTGCTTTAGGTAATGAAATCCGCCAACATACAACGTTTAACTAAAGCTGCCTCCTTAACCTATTACTATCCTTTTTCAGATTGCTTTAGGTAAAGAAATCCGCCTACACACAATGTTTAACTAAAGCTGCCTCCTTAACCTTTTACTATCCTTTGTCAGATTGCTTTAGATAAAGAAATCCGCCTACATACAGCGTTTAACTAAAGCTGCCTCCTTAACCTTTTACTATCCTTTCTCAGATTGCTTTAGGTAAAATATCCGCCTACATACAACGTTTAACTAAAGCTGCCTCCTTAACCTTTTACTATCCTTTCTCAGATTGCTTTAGGTAAAGAAATCCGCCTACATACAACGTTTAACTAAGGTTGCCTCCTTAACCTTTTACTATCCTTTCTCAGATTGCTTTAGGTAAAGAAATCCGCCTACACTCAACTTTTAACTAAAGCTGCCTCCTTAACCTTTTACTATCCTTTCTCAGATTACTTTAGGTAAAGAAATCCGCCTACATACAACGTTTAACTAAAGCTGCCTCCTTAACCTTTTACTATCCTCTCTCAGATTGCTTTAGGTAAAGAAATCCGCCTACATACAACGTTTAACTAAAGCTGCCTCCTTAACCTTTTACTATCCTTTTTCAGATATCTTGAGGTAAAGAAATCCGCCTACATTCAACGTTTAACTAAAGCTGCCTCCTTAACCTTTTACTATCCTTTCACAGATTGCTTTAGGTAATGAAATCCGCCTACATACAACGTTTAACTAAAGCTGCCTCCTTAACCTTTTACTATCCTTTTTCAGATTGCTTTAGGTAAAGAAATCCGCCTACACACAATGTTTAACTAAAGCTGCCTCCTTAACCATTTACTATCCTTTCTCAGATTGCCTTAGGTAAAGAAATCCGGCAACATACAACGTTTAACTAAAGCTGCCTGCTTAACCTTTTACTATCCTCTCTCAGATTGCTTTAGGTAAAATATCCGCCTACATACAACGTTTAACTAAAGCTGCTCCTTAACCTTTTACTATCCTTTCTCAGATTGCTTTAGTTAAGAAATCCGCCTACACACACTGTTTAACTAAAGCTGCCTCCTTAACCTTTTACTATCCTTTCACAGATTGCTTTAGGTAAAGAAATCCGCCTACATACAACGTTTAACTAAAGCTGCCTCCTTAACCTTTTACTATCCTCTCTCAGATTGCTTTAGGTAAAGAAATCCGCCTACATACAACGTTTAACTAAAGCTGCCTCCTTAACCTTTTACTATCCTTTCTCTGATTGCTTTAGGTAAAGAAATCCGCCTACATTCAACGTTTAACTAAAGCTGCCTCCTTAACCTTTTACTATCCTTTCTCACATTGCTTTTGGTGAAGAAATCCGCCTACATTCAACGTTTAACTAAAGCTGCCTCCTTAACCTTTTACAATTCTTTCTCAGATTGCTTTAGGTAAAGAAATCCGCCTACATACAACGTTTAACTAAAGCTGCCTCCTTAACCTTTTATTATCCTTTCTCAGATTGCTTTAGGTAAAGAAATCCGCCTACATACAACGTTTAACTAAAGCTACCTCCTTAACCTTTTACTATTCCCTCTGAGATTGCCTTAGGTAAAGAAATCCGGCTACATACAACGTTTAACTAAAGCTGCCTCCTTAACCTTTTACTATCCTTTCTCAGATTGCTTTAGGTAAAATATCCGCCTACGTACAACGTTTAACTAAAGCTGCCTCCTTAACCTTTTACTATCCTTTCTCAGATTGCTTTAGGTAAAGATATCCGCCTACATACAACGTTTAACTAAGGTTGCCTCCTTAACCTTTTACTATCCTTTCTCAGATTGCTTTAGGTAAAGAAATCCGCCTACATTCAACTTTTAACTAAAGCTGCCTCCTTAACCTTTTACTATCCTTTCTCAGATTACTTTAGGTAGAGAAATCTGCCTACATACAACGTTTAACTAAAGCTGCCTCCTTAACCTTTTACTATCCTCTCTCAGATTGCTTTAGGTAAAGAAATCCGCCTACATACAACGTTTAACTAAAGCTGCCTCCTTAACCTTTTACAATCCTTTCTCAGATTGCTTTAGGTAAAGAAATCCGCCTACATACAACGTTTAACTAAAGCTGCCTCCTTAACCTTTTACTATCCTCTCTCAGATTGCTTTAGGTAAAGAAATCCACCTAAATTCAACGTTTAACTAAAGCTGCTTCCTTAACCTTTCACTATCCTTTCTCAGATTGCTTTAGGTAAAGAAATCCGCCTACATACAACGTTTAACTAAAGCTGCCTCCTTAACCTTTTACTATCCTCTCTCAGATTGCTTTAGCTAGAGAAATCCGCCTACATACAACGTTTAACTAAAGCTGCCTCCTTAACCTTTTACTACACTTTCTCAGATTGCTTTAGGTAATGAAATCCGCCAACATACAACGTTTAACTAAAGCTGCCTCCTTAACCTATTACTATCCTTTTTCAGATTGCTTTAGGTAAAGAAATCCGCCTACACACAATGTTTAACTAAAGCTGCCTCCTTAACCTTTTACTATCCTTTGTCAGATTGCTTTAGATAAAGAAATCCGCCTACATACAGCGTTTAACTAAAGCTGCCTCCTTAACCTTTTACTATCCTTTCTCAGATTGCTTTAGGTAAAATATCCGCCTACATACAACGTTTAACTAAAGCTGCCTCCTTAACCTTTTACTATCCTTTCTCAGATTGCTTTAGGTAAAGAAATCCGCCTACATACAACGTTTAACTAAGGTTGCCTCCTTAACCTTTTACTATCCTTTCTCAGATTGCTTTAGGTAAAGAAATCCGCCTACACTCAACTTTTAACTAAAGCTGCCTCCTTAACCTTTTACTATCCTTTCTCAGATTACTTTAGGTAAAGAAATCCGCCTACATACAACGTTTAACTAAAGCTGCCTCCTTAACCTTTTACTATCCTCTCTCAGATTGCTTTAGGTAAAGAAATCCGCCTACATACAACGTTTAACTAAAGCTGCCTCCTTAACCTTTTACTATCCTTTTTCAGATATCTTGAGGTAAAGAAATCCGCCTACACACAATGTTTAACTAAAGCTGCCTCCTTAACCTTTTACTATCCCTTGTCAGATTGCTTTAGGTAAAGAAATCCGCCTACATACAACGTTTAACTAAAGCTGCCTCCTTAACCTTTTACAATCCTTTCTCAGATTGCTTTAGGTAAAGAAATCCGCCTACATACAACGTTTAACTAAAACTGCTCCTTAACCTTTTACTATCCTTTCTCAGATTGCTTTAGGTAAAGAAATCCGCCTACATACAACGTTCAACGAATGCTGCTTCCTTAACCTTTTACTACACTTTCTCAGATTGCTTTAGGTAATGAAATCCGCCTACATACAACGTTTAACTAAAGCTGCCTCCTTAACCTTTTACTATCCTTTTTCAGATTGCTTTAGGTAAAGAAATCCGCCTACACACACTGTTTAACTAAAGCTGCCTCCTTAACCTTTTACTATCCTTTGTCAGATTGCTTTAGGTAAAGAAATCCGCCTACATACAACGTTTAACTGAAGCTGCCTCCTTAACCTTTTACTATCCTTTTTCAGATTCTTTAGGTAAAGAAATCCGCCTACATACAACGTTTAACTAAAGCTGCCTCCTTAACCGTTTACTATACTTTCTCAGATTGCTTTAGGTAAAGAAATCCGCCTACATACAACGTTCAACTAATGCTGCTTCCTTAACCTTTTACTATACTTTCTCAGATTGCTTTAGGTAATGAAATCCGCCTACATACAACGTTTAACTAAAGCTGCCTCCTTAACCTTTTACTATCCTTTTTCAGATTGCTTTAGGTAAAGAAATCCGCCTACACACAATGTTTAACTAAAGCTGCCTCCTTAACCTTTTACTATCCTTTGTCAGATTGCTTTAGATAAAGAAATCCGCCTACATACAGCGTTTAACTGAAGCTGACTTCTTAACCGTTTACTATCCTTTGTGATTGCTTTAGATAAAGAAATCCGCCTACACACAGGGTTTAACTGATGCTGACTTCTTAACCGTTTACTATCCTTTGGCAGATTGCTTTAGATAAAGAAATCCGCCTACATACAGCGTTTAACTGAAGCTGACTTCTTAACCGTTTACTATCCTTTATCAGATTGCTTTAGATAAAGAAATCCGCCTACACACAGGGTTAACTGAAGCTGACTTCTTTACCGTTTACTATCCTTTGTCAGATTGCTTTAGATTAAAAAATCCGCCTACATACAGCGTTTAATTGAAGCTGACTTCTTAACCATTTACTATCCTTCGTCAGATTGCTTTAGATAAAGAAATCCGCCTACATACAGCGTTGAACTAAAGCTGCCTTCTCAACCTTTTACTTTATTTTGTCAGGTTTCTTTAGAGTGGTAATTTGCGATTATGTGTCGATAATTGTAATTGTGTTCTGCGAAATTTCGTACTTTAATCATATGTGGATCGTGGCAGCGCGAATACGTGTGCGCGTGGCATTTAATTTCATACAAACTATTACAAAGTACGATGGATGCGGCGCAAGCGGCTGCTGCGGTGTACACGGTCATCTTAATAATGAGATAATAACAAACAAAATAGTTATTTCAACTAAAAACAGGTGTAAAGTTTTTCTTGTTATAATAAAATGGATGGTATGGACGACAATAATATGATATGCTTCGCTAGGTATTAAAAATTGAAGTAGTAAAAATGACTGGGTATTTTGGATTCGATTCGAGGATATGTGAATATCCGCCATTATTTACTAAATCTAAGTGGCAGAATTTATCATGAAGGTAGGACTATGCAAAACAGTTTTGTTTCTAAGTTCTTATTAAACTTTTTGTAATATTTTAGGCATTATTTATTTACAGCTAATAAGTAATAAAGTGCTTTTGAAAATAATCGGTACAGTAAAATAAAATAGCGTAACATAGCCCTGAAACGAAGACTTAATCTGCACAGAATGTTAAGCATTTAATTATACAAGGATTTTTTTCATTTACGTGACAAGTAACCACTAGCTCTAACTCATTTTATCTTTCTATAGTTCTCTTATTTTTATTATAAACTTTTATTTATAACGTAATCAACACTCAGTATCTATTGATATATTTATATTTTATGACTTACATGTGGATGATGATGTGTTGCGTGGTGGGGATGTCTCCAGTCCCACCACATACCGCTCGCGCTTGGGGCGGGACTCGCTCCATACCCATACCCATAGCTGACAATAAATTTAACAAACTTCAATAAAAGTGTTAAACTATTAAACTACCTAGACAAAATAAAATCTTATAGTAAATACCATAAATTAATATTTTAAACTTCATAGTTTCTGAAGTAGCACAACAATCAATACAGTATTTATTTATGTAAGTGTTAGTTAGATTGTGTGGAATGTGATAATTCTGCCGGAAGGCTATAAATTTTTAAAAGTTTCCCAGGTCCCATTGGAAAGCTAATTATTTTATGATTATCTTAATATATATAAATTACGTGTCACGTTGTTTGTCCGCGATGGACTCCTAAACTATTTAACCGATTTTAATCAAATTTTCACACCGTGTGCAGGTTGGTCCAACTTTAGAGATAGGATAGTTTTATGGCCTACAATGTTTTTTTTTTTTTTGCAAATTTAAGGTTTTTTAATAGGACATGACAAATTGTCGTCGAAAAGGGCAGAACAACGTCTGCCTGGTAAGCTAGTAGCCTATAAAATTTCATTTGCTGAACATAGGTCGTTCCCTCACATTGAGCTAATATGTACTACGTACTAGAGGCGACACTGCATTCAGCTACTATGTTCCATTCAACTGCAGTGCATACACTGCACTTTAATCAGTCACTCGCTAGGCGCTTGTAGAGTTGACATGTGTTGTGTTGATTTAAAAAAAAATCTCGTGATAAAAATATGCCGTCATGCGTACTTAGATATGCACAAATAATTCAAGAAATGTCAGTAAAACCCAAGGAATTACTTTTCATTGGTTAATAATCAAATCAAGTCGTTCAAATCAAGGATTGGACAATTATAAGAAAATACAATCAGACTATATTTGTATATTTTGCAAATAGCCATTTTGGACTAAGAAAAAACATAAATTGTTACCGACATGAGACTGTCACCAAACGTAGAACATAGTCAATTTCATTAATAGATATTGTGTGTCTTCCGATATACCCTATGACCACTGTAAGGTGTGACGTCAATTCAGAATACTGTGAAGTCGTTCCTATTTAGTTTGCTATACTTTTGTTTTATATAATATATAACCATATAAACACTCACGCCTGTCACCCAGAGGGGTAGGCAGAGACTACAGACTTCCATTTAGCACGATCCTGACATACCTTTCTCGCCTCTTCCACATTCATATACCTACGCATACATGCTCGTCGGTTAAGGGTACTCTTAATTTGGCCCATTTTTAGTATATCGCCAATTTGGTCGACAAACTTCCGCCTAGGACGTCCCTTTCCGACTCTTCCATTCACTTCTGCAACATATATTTGCTTTCTCAGTCTTTCCGCATTCATTCTTTCTACATGACCAAACCACCGAAGCATTCCTTTCTTAATCCTGGTCACCGCATCATCTTGCAAACCACACTCTTCTTTTATCACACTGTTTCTCACCCTGTCACTCAGATTCAGCCCTAACATACTCCTTAGCGACCGCATTTCTACCGCATTTATTCTACTCTCGTGCTTCTTCTGCCACACCCAACTTTCACTACCATACGTTAAAGTAGGGACTAATACAGCACTGTTAATTGCCATACGTGCCTTTTTTGACACATTCTGACTTTTCACAATAGAGTGTAGAGCCCCATTTACTTTATTTCCTGCATTCACTCGTCGTTCAATGTCCTTATCATATCTCGCATCCCTGCTGAATACACATCCCAAATATACGAACTCATCCACTTGCTCAATTAACTCTCCTTCTATTCTTATTTCACATACCGTTTTGCTTTCATCTCTTTCAAAAACCATCACTTTCGTCTTACTCGCGTTAACTTTCATTCCCCTTTCTTTTAATGACCTGTTCATTAATGTAACCATCATTTGCAACTCGGCCGCCGACGACGCAAGTATGACTTGATCATCGGCGTACAAAAGGCATTTGATGGTTAACTCACCCATTCTTACCCCGCATTCTTCAACTTTCAAATTTTCCAAACAGCTGTCCATAAATAGGTCGAACAGCCACGGGGAAGCCACACAGCCCTGTCTGACACCTTTATGGATGCCAAACCAGTCCGAGTAGACCCCGTTGATTCTAACACAAGCACTCGAGTCCCTATACAGAGACTTTAATGCCTGTATCAAACCAGCGCTCAACCTAAATGCGTTCAGCGTTTGCCATAACACATCCCTGTCCACTCTGTCATAAGCCTTTTCCAAGTCCATGAACGCACAAAAAACTCTTTGGTTTTTCGCCAAAAACTTCTCCGCGATCATGCGATGGAAAAGACTTGATCTGTACACCCCATTCCCTTTCTAAATCCCGCTTGCACATCCCAAATTTTTTCATCAGTTTCTTTCATAACTCTTTCATTTAGTACCTTAGCATACAGTTTTCCCACAATGCTAAGAAGGCTGATACCACGGTAGTTTTTACAGTCCTGCTGTGACCCTTTTCCCTTATATATTGGGACTATCACGGCTTTGCACCAGTCTCCCGGTACCCGCTTTAGTTCCCAACATAAATTAAACAAGGTGTACAGCAGGCCTGCCACCACGTCCTCTCCAGCCCTTAGCATTTCGAGTGAAACTCTATCATATCCGGCTGCCTTACCTACTTTCATGCTTTTCATTGCTTTCATTATTTCATCCATACTTATCTCCTTATCCCTTTCATCTTCTTTCGGAATTTCTATTTCATTTAGTTCACACTTCTCCTCACTCATAAATTCGCTTTCAAAATATTCCTTCCATCTCTTTAGACTCAACACTTCATCATTCAGGATACAGCCATTCTCGTCTCGTATCGCATTCAATCTAGGCTTGTTTTATACTAGACGTAAAATACCGAGCTTGGCGACGGGGTACAGCGTCAAAGGTGAGAGAAGTCTGCCACAGTCTGCCAAGCGTTACGATTAAGGCAAATCCTTCTTACAATGGGACAGACTAAATCCAGCAGTGTACTTTTATGGGTTGGTGAAGAAAAAGAAGAATATCCTATTTATAATACCAAAACTTTATTAACTTAATATTTATTAGTAGCAATCCGCCTGGCTTAACAGGGGTGAGTTCATGCAACACACACACAAAAATTTCATCAAAATTGGTTTTAATCAATAAAAAAAGTATTATAAATTAATAATAAAACAAATTATTCCTAAGACGCCATCTTGTGTCACGTAATATAGATTATGAAATTAATTTGTTCAGATGCGACATTTCTGTGGGTACTTAAATATAGGACGAATATATTATTATACGCATTTTTTTTTTTGTAGAAACATATATGAGTTATCATAATTAGGCCAAATTTTTTTATATTTAAATCTGCTAATTATTCTTATATTTTATTTTTAGGTTTCCACATCAAAATCAAAGTGGAATAAATTCGTCAATTTTTAACTCTCGCGTGCCCAGTATTTATGAACGGCTCTTATTTAATTTAAATAAATATATTTGTAATTTAAATGTTATATTTACAAGTTTTGTTAAACATACATTTAGTATGTTTTTTTATATTTGAGATAGATACCTTTTAAAATATTGAGATAAAAATATCATTAAAATGTAATTGTGATATAATATTATATTAAATAAGCAAATATAATATACAAAATAAATGACAAAATTAAAAAAATTGTTCTCGATATAATTTACCTATTTAACAGTACAATCTTTTATTACCTACTGATCATTCTACCTATGTTTATTCTATGATAAGAAAACAAACCGTGCGAACACAGAGCAGCGCACATTTTTTGTTTGAAATAGCTGTTCTAGTACGTAAATACATATTACTTCAATGTTCCCTCATAGATTTTGCCTTAATTGACACGATTAGCAGGCGGGTTGTCAACCACAGCTTTTTTTAAATTTTGAGATGTTATCAGGAAGATGCTACTGCTCATCTCCTGTTTCAGTTTCTCTCCGTCGTCTCTCATGACACCTATGGCACAATATGGGCTAGTGTATATCCATATAACACCTACACGAAGTTAAGCTAAAATCAACCGAATTTATTCTAATTTTCAATCCAAACGTATTCTAGAGAGTATTCAAATATTGTTATATCTCTTCTGGAAGGACACTTTTGATAAACTGAATTGGTAACTTTTATAAATTGACATTAATAATGGAGTATACACTATAATGTAAACAATAAAACATATAGCATACCTTTGTTGGTAATAAGGGTCATAGGGCAAAGGACCAGTGGGCGTAAAAGGTACTTCCGTTGTATGAGCGGGCGGGAGGCTAGATGTTAGGGGGGCGGCATGGCTAGCGGGATGGCTGACGGCATGGCTGGTGGCATGGCTGGCAGTGTGGCTGGCAGCATGGCTGGGGGTGTGGCTGGCAGCGATGGTGGTGGCGTGGCTGGCCACGTGGCTAGCGGCGAGGCTGGGCGTGTGGCTGGACGCGTGGCTGGAGGCGTGACTGGAGGCGTGACTGGAGGCGTGGCTGGAGGCGTGGCTGGAGGCGTGGCTAGAGGCATGGCTCGGAGCTACATAAGGTGGTTCACTTGTATCGCTTGTTCCCCGCGCGTAACGTTCTCTGTACCTAATCATTTACAAAATTAATAAAATTATGCAGACTTAGCTTATTTACACAGCAATATAACTATATAAGAAATTAATAATTTAGTTTGATCTTTTACGTGTTTGTTCTTTAAGTCTAAAACGAGTTAATAATTCCGTTAAAATATGCTTAATTTAATTTTAATAGTATTTTTTTATAAATAAAATATTAATTTTTTAAATCTCTGAATCGCTTATTGATAATATTTATGAAGCTTGTAAATGTTCACCATTTTATTACCTTTGTTTTCTTCTACATTTCCTTTTGCAACGTCGGCTTGCGGGATTAGATAAAATATTAATTACATGTTGATGCCCATATATAAAAACATATATGTATAATAATATCACCATAGATGGTTTAATTTTATGGAATAACAAAAACTAGCACACAGTCAGATGCTGTGACCCACGACAAACACCTACATATATCCTCGATTAAGAATCAAATTGCAGATGCATTGTCACCCCTGAGGACTAAAATGTAATGCTATATTGCCTTAAAAAATGGTCTACGAAACACAGCGGCATTAAGCTTCTATTTTACGCCTGTATTCTGTGTGAGCTTCCCTAGCTGAGCAAAGCCCAACCATTCATGCTACAACCATAATATAGCTTAAGGTAGAATATAGGTTAAGCTACAATAAAGGTGACCAGCCACAAGAACATACAGCCCACCTGATGGTAAGTGGATATGGTAGCTCATAAGCTCATGGACATCTATCCAGTGATGCCTCGTATCCAGTAAAAAGGGTATCTTGTTCTCTACAATCACCATACGAAATGCAGCGGCATTGAGCTGCTATTTTACGCTGGTATTCTGAGAGCGCGGTCCTCAGTCGAGGTAAATCATTAGTGCTACAACTATAATATAACTACAGTAAGGATCTACCATGAATAAGCTAAGCTGCAGCATGACTCATTTCTATTTGTGTTGCAGTGATTTGGAATAGACATTCCAAGTCACTGCTCGGCTACTATCCCACCTTAACTAAAGCCTAAATTATTCTGCCTTGAAGATAACCACATTGTTATCGGATAGAAAGACAGATGCTGGCAACTAATTCAACTTCTTTGCTGTATACATGAAAAACAATAAAGCAAACCTCTACCACATTAAAATAATTAATACAACTAATTTGATAATGAGTCCCTTACCAGGTTTTTATCTTTATTTATAAATAATAGAAAAAAATATAACTTAGACCCAAATTCCCTATTCCCATGTGAAATATTATCATTATTGAACTTTTTGAAGTGGCTTCTCACGAAATCATACATATTTGCTATAATATTTGCCATGAGTATTAGTCTACACACAAAAAGGAACTGAAGCATTTTGAAACTAACCATTTCTAGTGAAATGCAATTATGCGATAATAAATGCGAAAATGCATTAATATCTTTCTACAGTGTTTATCAATCTGCCACATACATGCTGTTTTTAACCCTTTGCAATAACTTAAATAACTTAGATTTTACTTAGTATCAACACCATTCTTACCGTTCTCGATCTCTATCTCTGTCACGGTCCCTATCACTATCTCTGTCCCTCTCACTCCGACTGCGATGGCGATGCCTATACTCTCGCTCCTCATCTGACCAACGAGTATTACTGTCATTATGATCCTCCTTGTAGCGCGAATATCCCTCCTGGAAATTTATATCCAGATTACGTTAACAGTTGTAATATTTTATACTTGTATAGACTACATTATATTACTGTGTTGTGGTGACTAGCGACAGAGAGGTGAGATGTCTGGTATTGCAATCATCTAATCTAGCTATACACAACCTGCGGCCCGCCGGACCTTTGTGATTGGCCTATCTGAAGTTCCAAATTTATTGTAAACCATTTTAAATCCGAGAACGGGTGATTGGGAACGGGAATGTGAGCCGAGAGCTATCGAGAATCGGATCGCAGCCTATTATTAGTCATCCGTGGTTGCAAGAGGAGGTGAATGGAAACTAAGTGAGGAAACCAGCCTGTCCATGAAATTAAAAAAATATTTCGAAGACATGTGAAGCCCGCCAACACGCACTGGGGCAGCGCGGCAGACATTTCTTTACCCTAAAATCCTCTTAGAAGTGAGTGGAGGCCTGTGCCCAGCAGTGGGACGTATATAGGCTGTAACTATAACTTTTTATACCTGCCATGCATGACTATCATAGCAAATCCTTCCTACTAAGGGAAATGAATTGATATTTTAAAGAAAAGGGGTGGCCTTGTGAAAAAAGAAGAAATAACAAATCATTTGAAAAAGAAAAGCATAAATGTAAATACGCTTACCTTGTCTGTCAATTTTGTGTCCTCTAGTCTCTTGCTGAGCAATTCAGTTTTGGACAAACGAGAATCTTCTACCACAGCAGACTTCGTAATATTTGACGCTGGCTGTAGTTTTCGTTCCATAGTCTTCTCTTCAAACATCTCCTGACATCTTTTGCCAAATGGATCATGAAAGACATCCAGCACCTAAATAAAGAATTGTAAGCCACATTTTTACATTTACATTAAATTTAAAGTTAAATCCTTTTAAATTAATTTTAAAATGCATCACGGTGTATTCAAAGAGTCATTATGCTTATTATGAAGCCGCCGGCAAATACCTAAACAACTGTTAAGTCTGAAAAAGACAATTCAAGACTACTACAAAAATTGTGTGTTTACTCTGCATTTGGTAATAAATAGCTCGGCGCATCGAGTGAGAGGTTGCATCACACTATCAGACCGTAATATCGATGGTGGCGACGTACAATTGAGAGTAGATCGGGAAACACCCACTCGATTGTGCAGTATAAAGTTCATTCCATGAGTGTAGTAAATATTCTAGTGCAGGCAAGTAAGATGGTATGAATGAATGAATGAATGAATATACTTTTATTGTACACCACAAACAAATATACAGTTAACAAAACACAAAAAAGATTATAATATTATGTAAGTACAATTTGGCGGCCTTATCGCTACATAGCGATCTCTTCCAGGCAACCAAACTTGGATGGTAATGCTGAGAGGCTGCCCTGTGCTACAATAAGACGGGTAGTGTTGCTGTTGGTTTGCATACTTTGATGTTATCATGTAACTACATCCTTCATGTTAAGCTCCGTGTAATTGTGACGGGGACATATTATGGAATGGTCGAAGTGTAATTGTTCTATACTGAATGTATAGTGCAGCATACTGTGCAAGTTAATTGTACAGAAAATCTTAATGTTACAGAAACAAAGATGTAAATGAATGAACCTTAACAGTGGTAGAGCCACGCGGCAGCTTTGCTGTCGCACTTATGGGCCGGCTCAAACCGGGGTGGTACCACGACCTCACAGATACCGGCGTAAAGTGGAAGCTCTGCTTCCGCGTTTCGTTTGGTGAGAGTTGGTGGCCTCAATCCCCCCCCCCCTTAAGATGGTAGTGGAATTAAATGAAGATCTACCCCATGAGGGTACCGTCACCCCTGGAGAATCCCTTGCTGAGCATCCACGACTTTTTTTTGGGCCTTCCATCGGGTTTAGCACAAAGCACTTCTTTCGAAGCTCCCTTCTTACGGGCTTATTACCGGGAAATTGTGCAATATGATCACCAGCTTTCTTGCAGATCGGAGCATCAAGGTCGCTGTAGACAGTGCAAGCTCCGATTACAAGCCTATTAATGCTGGTGTTACACAAGGCTGCGTGCTATCACCAACACTGGTTCTTCTGCATATATGTTGCAAACTCGTAACATTAATTGCTGTGCAGATGACTGCACGGTGATGCTCTGTACACCGGCCGTGTCAATATTTCTCGGGAAAAGTCTGAAGTCGAGTCTTTGCTGAACAAAGTCTCGGATTGGGGGCGACTAAATCTAGTCCAGTTTAACCCTCAGAAGACACAAGTTTGCGCGTTAACGGCTAAAAAGAACCCCTTTGTCGTATCTCCTCAGTTTCAAGGCACTCCCCTTGTTGCCTCAGCCAGTATCGGAACCCTCGGTGTCGACATATCGAGTGACGTGCAGTTTCGTGGTCACTTGGAAGAGAAGGCCAAATTGGCCTCTAAAAAGCTTGGCGTGCTCAGCAGAGCGGGATAGTATTTCATGCCGGCACACCGTCGGCAACTTTACAAGGCGCAGGTTCGGCCGCACATGGAATACTTTTCCCATCTCTGGGCTGAAGCTCCCCAGTGCAAACTCATTCCACTTAACCGCATCTAGCGCAGAGCGGCTCGAATCGTTGACGACCGAGTGCTTTCCAATCGGCTCGATTCACTGACGCTGCGAAGAGATGTTGCATCTCTTTGCGTATTTTATCGCATCACGGGGAGTGCTCTGAGGAATTGATCGGATAAATCCCAACCGCCAAATTTATTTATGGTCATCAAAAAACAGTCAGAGATACCACAAAATGTGCGGACAACAACCCGGAAGTCATGGAAACTGGGGCAGAAGAATCACTGGATTCCAAGTCCCGTACAAAACGACCTGCACAACAGAGCCGAAGCCACCAAGTGGAGATCGAGCTCAGTGCTAGGGGAAGAGGACGGTATTTTACCGTCCAATTCAAACTCGGAGGCTGATAACGAGACTCAGATGCGACCAATGATAGCGTGCCCTTCGTCCGAAACTAGCCTCATGCAGGTCAACCTCCATCACATCGAAACTGCGTCGGCTCAGTTACGCAAGTGGTGGGAGGGTGCACGGACAGCCATAGCCCTTATCCAGGAGCCGTGTTTTAGGGCTGTTAAAATCAAAGGCCTAAACAATCTAAAAGGCAAGCTATTCTACATCTGAGCACGACAAGCTTAGAGCGTGTATTTACACAACTAAAGATATCTGTGCACAACCACTAAAGGTGCGCTTACACAGGCAACTAAAATTGCTCAATTCCAGTCAATACTCGTCAACTATGACGTCACGACTACTTCAAGCAATTTACGGCAACGGCAACAAGCATCAATACTGCGCTATACAATATTGAGCGATATGGCGCAAGTGCATCAACTAGGCAACACTGTCCTACACGAGCATTTCAGTATTCGCTCGCTATGGACGACATTGTTCTTGCTGCGCAGGGCTTGTAGCGCTTTTTTTATTATTAATCAAAAACAAAAAAGAAAGAAAAGGAATGGACGTATCTGGGTGCGATCGTTTTTGGCAAAAAGGCCGCAATTTTCATTGTGTAAGAATTAGATGATATATTATTCAAAAACTTTACCAGAATGTCACGAACAGACCCGACCTCCGCTCTCCCCGCGGAAGCAAGACGGCAAGCCGCAAAACAAACAAGTGCGAATGAGATATATACAAAAATTGCTAGGGATTTCCAAGCCTATTGGATATTCGTCAATTCGTATCTGCGACACTGAGCGATATGAAATATCTGGAGTTCTGGAGCAATTAGAAGCAATATCGCCGAAATAATTGCCGCAATTTGCTCCATTGCTTTGAAATTGTTCCATTCATTGCTCCAGATCGGTCCATTCGTGTCGCCGAGCAATTATTGCCCTCGTGTAAGCGCACCTTAACAGATTTCTGTTCCAGAGACATATATGCTGTAGCAATACAAAACACAGGAGGGAAGAATAGTCGTCCCTTGGTCTTAATTCTTAATTATGCCAGAGGAAGACACACCTCCCGCTTATAACCTCGTAAGGCTAGGAAATTTCTGCGAAAGGACTGGACTAGAGGTTGTGATCGAGGCATACTCCAAGGCGCATCATTCCTTTTGGAGAATGGAAAATCCCAACGCTCGTTTGTTGGGATGTTCCATTCCAAGTAAGGTGTTAGTTCAATATATTTTTAACATTAACCCAACCATTGTTAACACAGGTTTCCGAACCAAACTTCATAAAAATAAAATACCTTAACCCTAGAAAGATAAACTACGTCTACGAAACACAAAAATCGCCGTCTTTTTTATTTCGCATCGTAGCACCCTTTCTCTCTCAGTTAATTAATTTGCGGAGCATAGCTTACGTGTGATGGCTGTGTCTACACTGTAAGTACAATAATTACGAAGATACATGTAGCGTACGTCCAACAGACGTTTGATTATCCTTTGTGTAACTTTTCGGACTTCTTACCATGAAGTTTATTTACTATTTATCAATGATATTAGGTATTCAGGTAATTTTAGTATACTTTATAGCAAGAAAATTACAACGGAACTTTCAAAAGCGACGGTAGCCTAATGGCAGGGGGCGGACTGCGAACTCAAAAAGGTCGTGGGTTCGAATCCGCCATTCGACTACTGGCGTAAACCACTCGTAAGACAAGCAATTTAAGCTTACCACGAGTGGTTAAGGGGAATATTAGTAATGTTTATAGCATCGTTAATATTCTTTTAAAAAAATATTATATACTTCACAGATGAATGACAAGCTCGTAGAACCTGTCCATGTGGTTATATATATAGAGCTATGCTCTGCAAGATCCGCCGCAGAAGATTACAAAAACTCTCACTCTTAATCTCATGTCTGTTACAAGGGAGATGAGGCTGCAGCCATCATCAAATTTGACAGCTTACAGGCAACTGAACAGACATATCTCCAGATGCATGATGCAGGACTTACACAACTTCAATACAGGTTGTATTGAAGAAGCGATAGAGTGGAACCAGAGCTCCAAAGTCTTTGCCAGAAAGAGCCAACTGTCGAAGCTGAAGACCGAATGTGGCAACATCGTTTCCGGAACACCTAAGATTTTGAGTGAGATTAAGAGGTTCTATGGCCAACTGTATACATTATCGTTGGAGCCACACGCAAGTTTGAGTAACGATCCGAGAACAAGTCTTATTTGACACTATTCCAATGATATTCCGGATGTCAGTCTAAGCGAGATTAGAATGACTCCCAGTACCACAAAAACAACAACTCCCGAGACAAGTATGGAATTACAATGGAACTTTCAAAAGCAGGTGAAAAACCGATACTTGAAGTCCTTTAGAAGCCCTTTAATTCTGCCCTTGTCTCGTTAGAATAAGACAATATTAGAAAGACTAATCAAAGAACTGTTGAAGACTATATGGGACCTATAAAAACATTACTTGTGACTTCTGGGACATGTCTGTTCCTTTGGCTTTCAAGCCTATTAATGCTGGTGTTCGACAAGGCTGGGTGCTATCACCAACGCTGCTTCTTATGCATATCAATGATATGTTGCAAACAGGCAATTTTAATTGCTATGCAGATGACAACACTGGGGATGCTCTGTACACCGGCCATGCCAATATTTATCGGGAAAACATCTCCGAGTAGAGGGACAAACTTGTGCCTGAAGTCGGGTCTTTGCTAAAAAAAGTCTTGATTTGGGGGCGACTAAATCTAGTCCAGTTTAACCCTCAGAAGACACAAGTTTGTGCGTTAACCGCTAAAAAGAACCCCTTTGGCGTATCTCCTCAGTTCCAAGGCACTCCGCTTGTTGCCTCAGCCAATATTGGAATCCTCGTGTCGAAACTTCGTGGTCACTTGGAAAAGAAGGCCAAATTGGCCTCTAAAAAGCTTGCGTGCTCAGCAGAGCTGGACAGTATTTCATGCCAGCACACCGCCTGCAACTTTACAAGGCGCAGGTTCGGCCAGACATGGAATACTGTTCCCATCTCTGGGCTGGGATTCACCAGTGCCAGATCCTTCCACTTGACCGCATAGAGCGCAGAGCGGCTCGAATCGTCAATGACCGAGTGCTTTCCGATTGGCTTGATTCACAGGCACTGGGAAGAGATGTTGCATCTTTTTGCGTATTTTATCGAATTTATCACGGGAGTGCTCTGAGGAATTGTTCTAATTAACCCCAACCGCCAAATTTCATGAACGCACTATGTGGCAAACCTCCCGATACCATCCACACCATCTGGATGCTTAGCGGTCCACCAATGTATGTTTCACTGGTAGTTTTCTTCCGCCAACAACCTTTCTGTGGAATAGTTTACCACCAGCCATTTTTCCAGACCAATTCAACCTGGGGACCTTCAAGAAAAGAGCTTACTCCTTTCTAAAGGGCCAGCAACGCACCTGCAATTCCTCTGGTGTTGCGGATGTTCATGGGCAGCGGTAGTCACTTAACATGAGGTGAACCATATGCTTGTTTGCCACTCTTCTATATTAAAAAAATCTTTTTAGGGCAGGCTCCCCGGACCCCTGGGAAGGGTGATCGCTACCAAGCTATTTCTAATTTGTTTTGTGTTGTTAATTGTAAGACGCATGATTGTAAGCTCTTTATTTTTAAATAGTCCCGCTGGGTTTCTTGCCGGTTCTTCCCAGGACATAGGTTTTTTTTGCGAACCAGTGGTAAATGAAAAAATTGACTTGTGTGTGAATTATTAATAATCTATATTGAATAAAAAAGTTTCTGTTTGTTTGTAAATATTTTACTGTCACAATTGAAAATATACATAGTAACAATGTGTATATATCCTATACCTTTAAACGAGTAATTCTTGTATATATATATAATCGGAATCTCAGAAATGGCTCCAACGATTTTCATAAAATTTAGTGTCTGGGGAGTTTCGGGGGCAATAAATCGATCTAGCTAGGATTTATTTTTAGAAAATGTTTTTTGTCCGTGTTTTCAGGCAAAGAAAAACTGCTACAATACAAGAAGCTATATTTTGACACTGTGTTAATGATCGTAATAGCTCAAGTGGATATCGAGCGGTCGCGAAATTTAATGCCTTGGTTCGCGTCCTGTCTTCAGTTCGATTTTTTTTCCTTTTTTTTCAAGTTACCTTCTTTTGTGAGAAAATCTATTTCGATAAGATCAAAAAATATTATTCATCAGTATGTAATTTGTATCTAAACGTAATTTCAAAAAAAAACCGAGCAAAGCTCGGTCATCCGGGTACTATATATGTATGTATTGTGTGTATGTGTGTATATATTTTGAATTGTGTATACATATATAGGTAAGTAAAAGTAAAATTGTGAAATAACTATAAAAAGTGTTTGTGGTTATTTTTGATTATTTACACAGAATGCTAGTATAAAAATAAATTAAACATACCTGACCCATGACTGACTTCCCATTATATTTTTCTATGCATATCTTAGAGTACTTTACATCTTGAAATACTATTCTTGCAAAACCCAAATGCCTATGAGTAACAGGATGGTAAAATATTGTCAACTCTTCATGTGGCCCAACTTTATTCATCATTTCTGCCAAAAACGCTTTATCTATGTTGTCATTTAAATTTCCAACTGTTATTTCTATTTGTGGAGGAATTCCTACATAGTTTTTGTCTATCCTAAATCTGCAAAATATAATTAATTTAAATTTCCCGCTTAAGTCTAAATGTCATCCTAAGTCTTATGTTGGCAGCATTGTGTGGTAACATATAATAAAAACAAAGATGATTATAACCAAAATTACATAAATTATTACAAATAATATGGTTTAGATGATGGCTTTTAGAATAAACTAGAATATTCACGCACACAGTAATATAAAAAATCTCAAAATTATATCAAAGCAACATAGAAAATGTAACTATGAGTTTTGTCAATATCCTACAAATATTTCAACAATAAACATTAAAGATTATCACTTTTTTCCGTTACTTTGCTAATGTGTGTCTATATTTATTCTTTACATATATTATTCAGACATGTTTACAGGTATTGGTACAAGCTACACAATATTGAAACAATATAACAATGTTATAAAAGTACCTAGGAACTGGCAAATCTGCTGGTTCTAACTTATTCCATATCCTTGATAGTTGCGACCTAGGGTCTCTGCACTGAACTGGAGGATAAGATGCATCTCCAGGCACACAACCATCATATCTGTACAATTTTGTAGCCCCCTTTACAAGACATGGATCCATAAGAAGTTTATAATTTTTCGGTGCCTTGTGAAGCACTGCATTATGACCTGGAGTTCTATGCTCCATTCCCCCATTCATTCTGAAACAGTTTAGTAGCAAATAGTTTTGTTATACATAACCTCACACAATCATAAAATTTAAAAAGTAATAATATAATGTTTTATAACATTTTGATCAGCACATAAAACCATTCAACGTACTGATTTATAAATTGTAATACAAACCTGAAAAATTGATAAAACAATATGTTGGAAAAAAGTAATTTCTTTGCTTTTTAACGAATAATAATAATTTCAAGCAATATCATCTTCTCCGATTATAAATCAAACTTTCTAGTTACAATACACATGATAAAATAAAATTTTACGCGATTTTATTGAATTTACAATATAAATTCCTACAGCAAGCACTCTCCATGGTGACGATCACTCGAATTATAGAGCTGCCACTAAACATAGCAAAAAAAATATAAAATACTGACTTCCATAAATAAATGTTTAATAAACACAATTAGTTACATATATTACAAGATATCTGAAGCTATTTTTATTACAATTTAGTATGTAAGGAATTAAAAACAATAAATGACGAGATATCCAATTGACTACAAGATAGAATTTACAATAAAGTACGGCTTTTATTTTAATATAGTTATTTCCAACAGTTAGGCAATTATTTCAATACTTGATGAACATGTTAACCTATTATATTGGCTAACCTGATTACTGTCATTACGAAAAACAGCATAGACAAACACTTTATACTTTATACGGCTAAAATGTGTTGTAGGACCTGACAACTTTGCCTATATTTTATGGTATAATCTATGCTTTATACGTGCGCAAAACGCATTCACTATAAAAAATAAACCAATTTTACTGAAATTGACACAAACTTGCAGGGAGAATATAGAGATTTATTCATTATTATTAAAAAATATAGTCGATTTTTTTCAGGGTATCCACATTCACCACTTTAAAACCAGGAGCTAAAAATGTTATGGATCCAAAAAATAGTGCAAACGTCTCTTTCCTACAGATTTACCAGACTTGCCCACGTAGAAAATATTTAGGTAGTTAAGAAATAAGTACAACAACTATTATACGCAAGAGTAATTCGGGAAATACCTCTCCCTTGCTAGCCCGTAATGATAATGCAGAAAAAGAACGATTTAGTTATGATGTGTGTTGATTTCAGGTTGCTGAATTTCAACACTCGATCTGAACACTAACCTCTCCCTCGTATAAAGAAACAAATATACAAACTCGCGGAGGCTAATTATTTATCTTCTTTGGATATAGCATGTGCATTTCATTTTACTCTGACTCGTTCACTATGATTCCATAAAGTGAACGGCTTTCATAACACCCGTAGAGTCGTACGAATATTTAGTAACACTTTTCAGACTTCGGAATGCTTCTTCAGTTTATATTAGGAGATATTTAAAGAAATATATAAAGAAATTATTCGGAAAGATAGAGTCAAACGAACAGAAAATTTTGGCAGTAGACGAAAACTGCAAAATTGTGTAAAGATAAAAGGAATTGTTTTATTTATATGTGTTAGCTAATAATACAATTTATGTTACAGCATATCACTTTTATTTTATCCATTTATAACTCACGATTTATTTATCGTACAAATAATCACTTCGTACTAATAATCACTGTTACTTAGTACCTTCACTTAGAACTGAATAGAACTGAATGCCCCGCTTGGGTTTTTTTTTTTTTTTTGCGCCCGAAGCAAATATGGGCAACCCTCCGGAAAGCGGGGGAGGGAGGCGGTGAATGCTCATAGCATACCACGCAGCCGGCTGCGTGGTTATGTGGAGACTTTTACCCACTAAACACCGCCTTTTAGGAAATGGCTTAACGATCTGACTAGAGATCTCTAAGCCGTATACGAACGCGACCCTCCTTGGCAGAGAGGAGGGCGCAAGCGGCGAAAAGCCGCTTAGAAGAGTGCCTAACTAAGGCAGATTAATGGATGTGTTATGGAGGCTCGGCCTGAGCCGCCAGGAGGCAGTTCAGGTCAGCCGAAAGCTTGTTGGGGGGGTCCGAGAGAGAGTTTCTCGGTCTGCGCACACTATAGCGAGTGTGAATAGGGGCTGCATAGGCAGCTGACTCACGAATGAGATGATTTGGGTGGGACTCTGAGGCCTTGAAAAATCTCTCAGAGAGTGATTTAAGAAACTGTTGGATTGTTGGGAGCTCTAAGTCTCGATGTAGGTCGGCATTACGGACATAATAGGGCGAGTTAGTGGCCCTACGACAGAACAGATTTTGGACTATTTGAAGTTCATTTATAGCTTTGGGCTTAGCATGTGCAAAAATGGGGGCCGCGTAGGTCATGACAGGTCGTATGCAGACCTTATATAGGGTTCGCTTGTTACGGAGGGACATTTTACTGTGTCTGCCCAACATGCTGTTGAGCCTACCCATGTAAAAACGTGCGGTGCGAGTAACCTTCTTGATATGGGGCTCGAAAGTGAGCCTTGCATCAAGGGTGACGCCTAGGTATTTGGCTTTAGTTTGCTATGGGACAGGGGTTCCTAACATCCTGATTGGCGGAGTGGTGGTGAGACGACGTCGTTTATATTCGAAGCAAACGGCGGAGCTTTTCTCCGGGTTTACGTCGATACGCCATTTTTGGAACCAAGCTCCTAAGTCGCTTACTGACTTTTGAATCTTGTTCCGAATCTGTGGTAGTGAGTTGCCTTTGGAGTAAAGGGCTGTGTCATCTGCAAAGAGGGCTAGTTTGACACCATTCGACGGGATAGGGATGTCGTTGGTGAATAGTATGTATAGGAGGGGAGCAAGCACAGAGCCTTGAGGGACACCGGCTTTTATTTGACGGGTAGAGGATAGAAGGTACGATCCTTCAGATAGGAGGCTACAAGGCGAACGAGACGATCTGGGAGGCCTAAGTCGTACAGTTTGTAGATAAGGCCCTCGTGCCAGACTCTGTCGAATGCCTTGGCAATGTCAAAGAAGACCGCGATGGTTTTTTGACGGCGAGGGTAAAAACCGCTGAGGATGTATTCCACCATGCGGTGAGGTGAGGTTTGCCTGGCTTGGGAATGCCAATGACAGTTGCCTCTTTCCAAGAGGTGGGAAAGTAACTGAATTCGAAGCAGGCGTTAAAGATAATGGCCAGTAAGGCGATTACCTGCTCCGGGAAGTGTTTGAGGGCTTGGTTGGAGATACCATCCGCACCCGGTGCTTTTTTGGGCTTAAGTCCTTTGATGGTAGATGAAATCTCATCTTTGGACACAGTGATAGGGTCAGAGGCGGTAGGGGGCGAGTTCCTGCGTCGGACCTCGTCCTCCACTTGTTGGATGTGTAAGGGGTCAGTGGGTTGTGAGCTGGGAGAGCATTGAGCGGCAACGCTGTCCGCGAAGCACTCAGCCTTTTCATCGTCTTCGAAGGCAATGGAGCCGTCGGGACGAGACAGAGGGGGAGTATGGGTTATAGCGTCTATCCGGAGGGCTCTCGCCATCCGGTGGTACGCTGTGTGAGAGGGAGAGATTTTCTCCATGAGATTGCCCTTTTCGTGGTCTCTGTAGTCTTGGAGGCGGTAACGCAGTTTGCGTTGAAGGCGGTGGGCCGCGAGTCTGTATTCGGGAGTGGGATAGCGTGCAGCTCTACGGAGGGCAGCTTTTTTGGCTTTTAACAGGTTGCTAATATCTAGGGGAAGACTAGTTTTAGCAACCGGGACAACTTTTTCATTCTCTTTAAGAGAGGATGTTATAAGTGAGGTGAGATTTTCGACCGCGGTGTCTATTTTCCCCGCACTGTCGAGGGCGTCGGAAGAAAGGGTTATGGGAGGGTCCGGAGAGTCTATAGCCGAGGCTAGAGACTTCTTGAAGCCCTTCCAGTCGGTGTAGGTTTTGGAAGTGGGAGTTGGAGATGGCTGATGGCCAAGAAGGAGGGATACAGGACGGTGGTCGGATCCTAGATCGTCGAGAGGCTCGATTGCTCTAAGGTTAAGGGAAACTCCTTTAACTAGAGCAAAGTCTAGCACATCAGGAGCGTAGGTAACAATGTCGGGATAGTGGGTGGCAGTGAGGGGGCTATAGACAGTCAGGTCGAGAGACTGAGTGATATTGAGCAGCACCCTGCCACTACTTGTAGTAGTGCGGCAGGCCCATTCAGTATGCTTGGAGTTAAAGTCTCCAAACATAATGACTGAGTCGCCTAATGCAAGGATGGCTTCGAAGTCACTCTTGACGGGGAGGGTTCCGCTAGGGATATAGCAAGAGGCTATAATGATTGACTGGTGTCCAGTCATGGCTAGTCTAGTGATAGTGGCTTCCATACTGGTAAGCGAAGGAGTAGATATGCGGGAGCAATGAAGGGACTTTTTGTGATAGATGGCAGTGCCGCCGCCTTTGCGGTCGGGTCTATCGTTACGTATGAGTGAATAATTTTTAATAGTAAGGCATTTAGAGACCTTGGGGCTGAGATGGGTCTCCTGTAGGAGTAGGAGATCGGCTTCGCGATCTCGTAGAAAAAGCCTAAGCTCTGGGAGGTTATTTCGCAGACCGCGGATATTGAATGAAACAAGCGACAAACCCTTTGGTTTGATACGACCGTGAGATATTGCAGGAGCAGAGGGCTCCGGCATAGTTTAATTACAAGGACCTTAGAAGGTTGATGTGCTCAGTAAGAGCAAGGAGACGGCCCTGAGGGGACTGAGCTGTGCTCAGTTTACCCGCAAGAATAAGAATTTCGTCTAAATTGATCCTATTAAGTGTGTTATACACTAGGTTTAGGGACTCTACTACAGAGTCTGTCTGTTTTTTTGGGTCGGCGGAGGGCCGCGGGATATTTGATTCCTTTATGAACCAGGGGTTTATTGGAAGTGGCGCTGGCTGAGAGAGCAGAAGGCTCATAAGGGGCCGAGGAGGGCCCTGAGGTGGCCGATAGGGGCCCTGTGGGGGCCGATAGATGCCCTGTGTGGGCTGAGATGAGCCCTGAGGGGGCTGAGGTAGGGGCTGGCCCTGGCTGGGCTTGCGGCTTACAAGAGACGGGAAGGTTCGGTCATTGACCTGTGGTGGAGCTTTGCGGCTCGGAGGTGGGCGAGGGGCGCGAGGGCAACCTCTATAATTGGCCGGATGGCCTGTTTGTCCGCAGAGGACACATGAGGGTGGGGATTCGGCGTTTTTGGGCCGTGGGCACTCTTTCGAGTGATGGGGTTCTAGGCACTTAATGCACCTGGGTGGAGCTGAGCAGTTGGCTGCCGCGTGTCCATAAAGTTGGCAGCGGTGGCACTGCGCTGGGTAACCGCGCCGGTGAGGGGCTTCGACCTTAACACGCGACAGGCCGCACACAGTGCGTACCTCGCGGAAAATGGCCTTCGCCTCCGGCACATTGGTGAGAACGAGGAGGGCGAGGTTAAACCTTTCGCCCCTGCTGCTGTGCATTTTATGCACACCTTCAATAGGGAAGCCTTGGGATTTAAGGTCTTCCAGAATGTCTTCGTTTGCGAGTTCTATAGGGAACTCCGCGGAGGACTGCCTTTACTTTCCTTTCTTCGGCGAGGGCGTATGTGTGGTAGGACACACGCTCGGCCGTGAATAGGCGGGTTATGTTACGGAAGTCTTCTATAGACGCCGGAATAATTTTGATGGCTTCGCCGACATTAGTGGCTTGGTCATATTTGAAACCCTTATCGTAGAGGGTTTTGGACAGTTGAGTAAATTTCGCCTTGTCTCTGAGAAAGACAGGGGGCGGGACTTGGTTTTTGGCCAGTTCGGGAGCGCAGCGGGTTGCTGGCTTGGCGGTATTGTCTTTCGACTGTGAGGTGGCAGCGTTTGGGGCTGCGGAAGTAGGGGCAACGACGGGAGCTGCGGAGGTAGAGGCAGCGGCGGAGAGAGTGTGGGCGGCGGCGGCCGCTGAGGCGGGGGGAGTGCGAGAAGTGGCAGCGCGTTTCGGGCCGCGCTTTGTTTTCACTAACGTGAATTCGGCTTGGGAGTCGGTTATGGTTCCTTCAGAGTCGGAAGAATCCGAGGAGCCGGTGGAGCTGAGGGCGGTCCTCTTCCGGGAGGATGAGGTAACGGACGTGGTGTCCGAGTGCTCCATTTCGGAGTCGGGGGACGCGGGCGAGTCGGACTGCGGGGCAGCCGCTTGGGTCGCGAGGAAAGCAGCGACGGCGGGCGGGGGTACACATGCCTTAGGGGCACGGGGGGGTGAGATTGATCGAAAAGCTATCAAGGTCAACGCCTTGGGTTTTTAAAAATTGGTGGAAAAGAGCCAAAATTTGGCTAGCATCCATGGACGACATGTTGATCTGGACGGGGGGTGACGTTTTATTCTAAGAAGACTGGAGGTCCCTGTTCTGAGAAGAACAGGGCCTTGGGGGCAGATGGGGAGGACTGACGATCTATTCCAGAAACTGGGGTCCCTATGTTCTGAAAAGAACAAGGGCTTGCTCTGAGAAGAGCAAGAGACGATCTTCTAAGGATAGTATACACAAAAAATAACAGTATAACAAAAACAATAACAATAACAGAAAAATTAACAAATAAAACAAAACAAGCAAAGCGCGCTCAAGCCTCCCCGCCGGAGCAAGGGGGCAGGAACGATGCGAAAACAAAGTGACTCACCAACGGCGTCTGCTCGGCCGGTGTTAGCCGGGGAGAGCGGGGCGCGCGGGCAAGCGGTTGCGCTACCGAAAGGTCGGAGGCGCGAAAGAACTGTGTGCATGACCGCTCGGGGGTGGCGCGCAAACGGAACTGCCCCCGCTTGGGTCGTGACGGCCATATTTATACTCTTTTGTTTAGGAGTCAAATCCGAAACTATTACAATAAAAATCTTACCGGAAATTCAAAGCCACAGAAGCGGAAATCCGATTTACATTTACTACATTTAAAATTAGGATCATTCAATATGTTATTGCTTAATTGTTCTTTATACTTAATTGCTAACAATCGGCCTTTCCTGACATTTTCACGTCCCGTGAAAGGAAAGTATAAAATGTATTATCATATTAAGTTAATATTATTTGTAATTTTACAGTTTATTTTAAATTAATGAAATTACAATGCAAATAATATTGAAGCCCAATTCATGTCTTCAATATTCACCTGCATGAGACCCCTTCATGTTCTCAACAGGTAAGAAGTAAGTATAAAATGTATTATCATATCAAGTTAATATTATTTGTAATTTTACAGTTTATTTTAAATTAATGAAATTACAATGCAAATAATATTGAAGCCCCATTCATGACTTCAATATTCACCTGCATGAGACCCCCCCTTCATGTTCTCAACAGGTAAGAAGTAAGTATAAAATGTATTGTCATATTAAGTTAATATTATTTGTAATTTTACAGTTTATTTTAAATTAATGAAATTACAATGCAAATAATATTGAAGCCCCATTCATGTCTTCAATATTCACCTGCATGAGACCCCTTCATGTTCTCAACAGGTATGAATGGGAGAATAGAATACTGAAGCCCCATTCATGTCTTCAATATTCACCTGCATGAGACCCCTTCATGTTCTCAACAGGTAAGAAGGACGTATAGAATACTGAAGCCCCATTCATGTCTTCAATATTGTAATTTAATATTTGATTGCAATTGTGCTTTCTTTTCATTAACATCATCATTTAATTTGTTTAATTGATTATTAAGTGCATTTTCTGATTCCTTTACTTTATCTTCAATAGTCGACTTTAAATCATTTTTATCTCTGAGGTCTTTTGTAACGGCTTCAGTTCTGACAATCAAGTCCTTAGTCCCCTCTTTAGACTTTTGTTTAATATCGTCCTCCTCCTTTTCGAGCTTATCCAAACAATCTATCTCAAGTTTTTCATTTGCCGTAAAATTGATTTGTTCAACCCTATCAATCAAATTGGAAGTTTCATCGTGTCGGTGTTTTAATTTGTTTTCGATAGCCTTCGTTAATTATTGCTTTTTGCCATCAACGACGGCATTAGCTTCTTTTGTCTTATCAATAATAGCTTTCTCAGCTTCATCTTTCTTTTGTTTTACTTCATGTTCCACATCAGCCGTTTTATCTTTAGTAGTTTGTATAGCATGTTCAATATCTTCGCTTAATTCGTCCTTCTTTCCTTTAAGATTTTCTTCAATTTGATCCTTTTTACATGATGCCTTTTGTATTAACTGATTCCTTCATTTCTGAAGACTTTTCCTTGACGTTATCTTTTTCTTCTTGTGCTATCCTTTCAGCAGCTTTCTTCCCGTCTTTTAATTTGTCACATATTTTATCTTTCTCGTCCGAAGTTTGTTTTATAAGTTGATCTGCATATTCTTGTGTTTCAGATGACTTTTCTTTTACTTCGTTTTCAATTTTGTCTTTCTCTTATCCATAATCGGTTCCTTCTATCCTCCATCAATCTTTCTCTCTTTACACCTTTGCACTCTTCTTCCTTTTTCAAGAGATCCTTCACCGTAACCGCTGTGCGATTGTGGAACTCCTTACCTCTCCATATTCGTCGTGCTTAATCTCTTCACTCTTTCAAAATTCTTGTTAAATCGTATTATTTAGAACGCTATTAGATAAATTACTTTACCTTTCTCTTACTCTTTTCATTTAATCTATTATATGATATTTTATATATAACTTTCACTTACTTTTATTTGTATGTGTTATTGTATATTTTTTTTATTATTATTTTGTATCCATAAGTTTTCTTCTTCATGTCCTTTTGTTTCCAATTCCTTAATTTGTTCCTCTGTGTCCTGTATTTCACATTCGATTTTCTCCAAGTCATATTCATATACCATCTCTTGTATTATCACTTTCTATTCTCAAGTTTTTTTTTTTTTTATCTCATACTCTCTTTTTTTTTCAATTCTTTCATTTGTCATCTAGCATCTCGTTTTCTATCCATACATCACTTTCCGTTCTCAATCTTTCTGTCTCATGTCCACATAACAGTATTCTTTGAAAACCTACTTCAATGTCTACCCATAAACATTCCCAAGAGTCATACTTCGTATTATACTGACTATTTCGCTTTGATGTCATATATATAATATTGTTCAATACATAAATAGCGACTCCTCCACTCCGTTTATCATTACGATCGTCTCTGTATAAGTCGTAACCCGGAATCTTTTTCCGGGTTTGGAGTAGCGATATGCAGATTGGTTGTTTGCTGTGGTGACGGTGGCGATAAAGATAGTGGTCTCTTATTTGGGTGTACATCATTTCTTTCCTTTATTATGAGTTTGTCCTATTTTATGTAAGCAACGTTCTCCTTTTCTATTTCTTGTTGTAGTTGTGCTTTTAGATTTTTTTCTAATTTTAATACTCTTTCTGTATATATACTTCGTTGACGTACTTTTCGATTCTGTAAGCTGTTTTATATTTTGCAATATTTTAATTCTTTACCTAGCGTAGTTACGACTACAGCAACAGGACTGATATTAATTCCTCTTTTACCAAGTCTTCTTACTGATCCAAGTTTGAAGTCTTGTATATCAATATTCGTTTGATTTTTTTATTACATGCATAATTTTTTTCTTGTAACTAAAAGTATGTTAATTCTCCCTCCTCAACTCCAAAAACTACTAAATTTCTTTGTTTATTTGCTTTTCCGAATGCGAATATTTTTTTCTTGATCTAAAACCTGTGCTTGTAAATTATCGTATTTGTTGCTCAGCTCTTGGAATTTTTCATTTATATTTTAATTAATTTTTGTGGTCATTCTTTCTTCTAATTGAGAAAACTGTGATTCTATTGAATTTAATTTTTTTTTTTACTAAAATCTGTTTTAATTTCTCTCATAAGTCTGCAGATCATCCATTTTATTTTTATTCGTATGTTTGTTATGAGAGAAGTTCGCGGCCTCTAATTTTCGTCATTACCATCAATAGATTGTTGAATATTACACTTTTTTCACTTTATTTATCTAATTTATATTTTGTCATATCACTATTTTAGCCTTATTTAGCGATCTTAAATCATTGACATTCATTTTACACTTACTCACTGAAGGTTTCTTTTCTTTGTTTATAGGTGAAGTCACATATTATTTTGAGTACCGTCACAAGATTTTTACTTTAAGTCTTTAGGTATTAAATTTTTTTGTTTACTATAATACGGAAATTATTATGTCACTGTTATTGTCACATGTGTTATTATGTCGAGATATTTAAATTTGATTTCTTTAGCAGATCTAGTACTGTACGCTGCGCAATCGCGCCCTCTCTTTGTAAGGATAACAGATAATATTGTTAGCTCTCTTAGTGCGCTCAGCCAATTCTTGTATTGCTCCTTCAGTTACCAGCATGTTTTGACGTAATCGCAAGTGGTGTACTTCTTTAGTAAGTTCCTCCAGTTGTTTCATTATATTTGGTATTTGTGCCATTAGTGCCAAGTACAATCGACACATAAGAAAGAAACCACTCGAGCTATTGTCTTTAACTCGAACACTCTTACTTCAGTTGGTGACATTCCATGACAATCACCACATAAAATGCTCTTGCAGGAGTCACAACTTACTGATAGCTTCTTATCGTTTGTGGTTTTGCTACATTTAGAACATTTAAAGCTTTTTGGACTCATTTTTTTTTAACTGATTTAGTAGAAAATTTCCTGTAATGGCAACACTATTGTCTATAGGTCGCTTTCATTGACAGAACCGGAAATCAATGATGTAAAAGAAATATAAAATTATGAAGGTAGATTTTAAAAGTTCGTAATTCACGCGAATAGTTTCTTTTCAAAGTTTTGCACTTTAAGTTTATAATTACAGTGAGAACACACCACTAAACATCTTTAGCCTGCCTCATATCTCGATTGTACTTTTATAACATGGAACACACTATTTGAGTTTATTGGTACTAAATCATCAACAGCACTTGTGCACACAACCACTTCAATTTGACACTTCAAATTATTCATCAACACTTCAATTATTTGTAATCATATACTTATTCATTCATCGGCATTACTATTTGGACTGTTGAAGGAATCTCTCTCTCTATTCTAACCAAATCACCTACAACGAACTTTAAGATTTTCCGCTTCTTTTGTTTTGTTTAATGCCCGAAAATCTATTCAAAGACGATAATCTCGTGTTTTCTTCTTAATAAGGATAATAGGTGACGCGAACTCTGAAGTAGACTGATAATTCCACAGTTTTCCAATTCTTCTACCATAGCTCTAACACGCTCGCGTTCTATTTATGTTTTGCCCAATGAATCCGAAATACCGAGTTATCTTAGCTCGATATAATCCCACTTCTGATTTGTTAGCTAATAATACAATTTATGTTACAGCATATCACTTTTATTTTATCCGTTTATAACTCACAATTTATTTATCGTACAAATAATCACTTCGTACTAATAATCACCGTCACTTAGTACCTTCACTTAGAACTGAATAGAACTGAATGCCCCGCTTGGGTCGTGACGGCCATATTTATACTCTTTTGTTTAGGAGTCAAATCCGAAACTATTACAATAAAAATCTTACCGGAAATTCAAAGCCACAGAAGCGGAAATCCGATTTACATTTACTACATTTAAAATTAGGATCATTCAATATGTTATGCTTAATTGTTCTTTATACTTAATTGCTAACATATGTTATTTAATTTGTTCTATTTGTCTAAGTATATGAGATTAAAAATATACCCTTATATTTGGGTACAAATTTTTCGATTTGTCACAATTCGAAGTCCAAGTCAGATGAAGATCATTTATTTCATGCCAACCTTTTTTATTATTTAGGGAATCTTTTCATGTATTAAGCATAACTTAACATACTTGGTCATGGAGTGAAAAGAGGAGATATTCTGTCGGGCATGGTGTTCAACCTGTTCAGTAGCATACAACAATTAATAATTTTAATATGGAGGTAGCCGTAATTAACTATAAAATTAAGACGTCGATTACACTCGTACCATGAAGATTAGAGAACAGGAGAACGATCACCGTAGAAAACAGTGTCTCAGAAATATGGACACCATAAGTGAGGCGTTGCGATCGCTAAGTTCGGTCAATAAAAGTCATTTTCAGTCTATTTTTCCGATCAGATGCTAAACCACTTGCACATCCACGCACAATAAAATATTTCTCCATTTTTAATGTTTCTTTTTGTCAAAAATTACAAAATTACGGATCATGAAAATTTTCTCACGAATGCCGGAAGAAAATTTGTACATTATTCAATTAACTTCGTCTACTTGTACCACTGACCTCTATATATACAAGTATGCTGGACTGGCTATACCATACAAAATGACTGTGCCAATTTGAAGCGCCGCTAAAGGATGTCTTGAAAAATAAAATTGACATAATATGCCAAAGTCTGCTGTCTTATTTATATTGTGTTACCAATGGATTTGAAACCATTTTTTTTATTCTGGTTTTATTTAGGGATTTTTGTTCGTTAACATGTCAATCCCATTAAAGCTAACTTAAAATCTATACATATGTTATTAACCTGCACATACTTAATGCAATATCTGAGGTGGGGGCATGTAGGATGCCCTGAGCAACACCTATATTGTACACATTTATATTATATGTTCTTACAAATAATTCCCTTGCCCCTCGGTTGCGCTCACATTCCATTAAAAAATGATGTATGTCTTCAATTACTCCACAAAATTCACAGTTAGGTGAATCAGTTCTTTTCATCAAGTAAGAAAATTTTTTTGATGGAATGTGACCTGCTCTTAATCTAAATATTAATTTAATAGTATTTCTGTTTAATTTTGTGTCTATAAACCAAGGTATTCGAGGCGGTTCACTCTGTATCGTTTTATACCAAATACCTTTCGTTTTAGAACGTTCATTGAAAAATTCTTTCCATTTATTATAACATGAATTTTTTTAATTTTGGTAATATTTCTGAGTAGCAAGGATCAATATAATACTCTACACCATTTATGCAAGCAGAATTCGCTAACCTATCCACCTCCTCGTTACCCAATAAACCAATGTGTGCTGGAATCCATTGCACCCTTACTTCGATGCCGCATAGACTGATCTGATTTATTTGCGAAAGTATGTCATAGGCTATCGAAACACCTCTGATTCCAGAGGCGGATCGAGCCAAATGTTGGATAGCAGTTTTGCTGTCCGAGTATATGATAATTTTGTTCCAGTTACAGCTTGCGGCATATCTTAGGGCTTCGGATATTGCAATGAGTTCAAGGGTCATAATACAAACGTCATTTGTAACTTTATACGATCTAGAAACTGCTTGAGATGGGTCAAGAAAAGCTGCCCCTTGTAATTTAGCACTCTTTGATCCGTCTGTGTAGATTTTATGCCAATCGTGATATTTATTGTCAAGTTCTTTGATAATATTGACTTTAAGAGAATTTATTTCATAGAATTTTTTGGATTGTGTAATAGACTCTAATTCACTTAATATTATATTTTCAATATCAATGCGAGACAGCCAAGTGTTAAGCGAAAATGATTCGAGAAAAGGAGATGAATGTATTTTCATAACTTTGATCTTGTTGTAAGATTTAACTAAGAGTGGGATTTTCTTGCGTTGCCAATATCTTGTCTCACAGAGACTGCTAAGTTGCTTCAACAAATCAATTGCAACATTATTCGAAAAAGAGCTGGCTTTTAAGACATATTTATAAGCTAGATATAATCTTCTAATATACAATGGAGGTATACTAAGTTCACTTTCCATTACATGTATTGGAGAGCTTTTGATAAAACCACCAATAACCCTTAACGATTTATTTTGTATTTTATCTAATTTTGATAAGTGAACATTAGCACAATTATCAAATAAAAAACTACCGTAATCGATTCTACTTCTTATTAACGAAATATACAGCTGACGAATATGTTTAGGATGAACTCCCCACGATGACCCAGATAGTACCATTAGTATATTTAAAAACTTATTACATTTTTCTGTAATCTCATTAATGTGTTTGTTCCAGAGTAGGTTACTATCTAGCCACAATCCCAAATATTTAAAGTAATTTAAGGAAGTCAGTGAGCGTTCGTTAACTGTTACCTTAGGCAGGACTCGTCTACGTCCTCGACTAAACAGGCATAACTTTGTTTTTTCAGTTGACAGCTGTAAACCTAGATCGTTTAATATTTCTACTATACAATATAACGCGTTTTTGATTTTTGACTCACAAATTTTTAAATCTTTGTCTTTTATATAAATAACAAAGTCATCAGCATATTGAATAATATTTACGTTGTGTTGTGATATTAAATGGCAGACTCTATAAGTCGCTATATTGAATAGGAAAGGGGATATTGGGTCTCCTTGTGCTAATCCTTTATTTGTGCTTCTTTTAAGTACTTTATTTTCAATTTGAGATTTTACCCGTAAATTTCTTTTGCTTAGGAATGACCATAAATATGTACAAAACCTGCTACCAACTTGTAGGTTATCTAATATTTTTAAGACACTATTTATATCAACATTAGTGTAAGCATTTTCAATATCCAAAAAGCAAGCTAAAGTGGGCATATTTTGTGTAAATCCAATTTGTATAAATGTTATCAAGCGAGAGTGACAGTCTAAGCAAGATTGTGATTTCCTAAATCCAATTGTCGATGGCGAAAATATGCACTTTTTTTCAATGAACCATTCTAGTCGCTTGAGCATCATAATGTGGAAAGTTTTACAAAGACATGACACTAAGGAAATTGGTCTCAGCTTAACATCAGAATTAGATGGGCCACTATTTTTTGGTATAGGTATAACCAGCACATTACGCCATTGACTTGGTATATTTCCAGACCTGAACACAAGGTTATAAAGAATTAAAAGAAATTTTTTGGCGATATCGGGAAGATTATATATCATACTATATGTGATTTCGTCATCTCCGGGAGCAGTATCTTTTTTTTTAAGACAACTTTTCAATTCGGCCATTGTAAAATCAGTCTCTAATGAAGGATTTTTAGACATAAAATTGGGACATACGTCGGTAGCAGTATCCGGTGTGAGTGAAAGTAGAAGCTTTTCTTGCTGATCTAATGGAATGAATGATTTTTGTTTACGAATACACTTCATCCACCGCATGCGCTGCCACATGTTTGATATGGAAGTTTCTCCATCTATCGAATCGCAAAAGTTCTGCCAATGTTTACGTCTTGCATCTACTATAAGTTTACTAGCTTCTTTAGTTTTTACTTCTAAGTGAGTCAAATTGTTGGGAGTTGGATTACGTCTAAAATTCCTAAGGGCTAATCTTCTTTGAGCAACTGCTCTAGACAGGGCTGGGTTCCAATAATTTCGGAGTTTAAATTTTGTTGCTGGATCAATGCGTACTTTTATAGTAGGTATACTAGCATCGGCCGCTTTATCAAGTTGAGAAAGTAGAAAATTATACATTTCTTGAATACAAGTTTCATCATATATACCAATATCTAATAAATCATCGCTAAAGGATTCTTTAATTATGTTACTATATGCTACCCAATCAATTTTCTTAAAATTACGTTTCTGAATGCCATTATAGTGTTTTGGGATTTTAGTACTTAATTTAATTAATAGATGATCGCTGCCTAGATTTTCATTGAGCACCTTCCAATCGAAATTTATAGCAATATCATTTGATACAAAAGAAATATCTGGGGAAGTTTCTTGTAAAGACCCATTGACAAGTTTAACTCTTGTTGGCATTCCATTATTAAGAGAAAAATAACCATGTTCTACCGATGCGTCTACTAATTGCACCCCTCGTGCATCGTTTTTGTACGACCAATTGCTGTGGTGCCCATTAAAATCACCTGCTATTAACGATTTTTTTGGGAAGAGGGAAAATAGCTCCTCCCAGTCTGATACCTGAGTTCTAACTGAAGACGGACAATAGATTGATATAATATTTTGTAAGAAATCACAATTGTACAATTTAACACATACGGTTTCTATGCCTGGGTTAGTTAATCGAATTATACTTACTTCGCTTTTAAGTGAGTTGTGTGTAACGATTGCAACTCCACCATAAGAGTCATATCTGTCTCGTCTATAGATATTATAACCTTTAATATTAATATTATCATCGTTATCTAACCATGTTTCACTTAGTATGGCTATGTGTATTTTTTCTTTTACCAAAAGCTCCCCAAGATCTATCAATTTTGGTTTCAAACTTTGTGTATTCCACTGTAATATATTAATAGCGATATTTTTGTTATTTGTACTATCCATTATTCATATAATTTAAAACTGTTTCATAAATTTTTCGTCCTGATATTAAACTACTCAGAAATGTTTTAATTACTTCAAAAATAGCCATGAAAACCGCAATAACTTTATGCTCTAATCTTTTTCTAGAGTACCAAATAGAATGAATTTTTAATAAGAGTCCCTTAAAATCAAATGTTTTTTGTCTTATTTCTTCTTCATCTGAAGTACTTTTTTGGCTTTCTTCTTCTGCTTCCTTAAACTGCGTATCATTTTCTATTGTATTTATTTTTTTTCTTCCTTTTCTTTGCCTTTGTTTTGTCTTCTCCTTTTTATTTGTTTCTATAGGTATTGTTCCTTCATCTGAGGCTAATTCTTGATTATTTTCCTTATGAACTTGAGCGTTAGTAACAACCTGACTATAACTTCGAGCTCCACGGTTTTCCAAAACTTGTGTCGGCTGTTCTGTCCTCTCTTGATTGACAAAAGTATCTTTAGAGTGTATATTTAAGTTATTGCTCATTTCTATTTGATTTTTATTTATAATCATCTGAAGAGCTTTTCTATAAGGTATATTTTCCTTACTCATAGTGATACGTATTTCTTTTTCTTTGAGATACATAGGACATCTTTTATCTAAAACGAAATGTAATCCTTTACCATTGAGGCACTTGTATGTTTTTAGATCACAGTTTATGTGTTCCGTACTACCACATTTTGGACATAAAATTTTTTTAGTCGGGCATACTTTAATAATATGTCCGAATTTCCAGCATCCGGTACATTGTGTTACCGGAAAAGTGTAGTTTTCTACTTTAAAATTATACTCATATGCCGTGACATAAAGAGGTAAAACAGTGCCTTGAAAGCATATCCTTACAGTTTCACTTTCGACCCACTTGCTGTTTAAATCAAGTCGTTTAAGTCGTCTTACCGCCAATATTTTGGTATCACTTTTCAAAATTGCTAAAATCTCTTGTTCTGTAAACTCCAAATCCACACCTCTAATCAATCCATAAGAAACCGTGGTTTCAAAAGTTTTTTGACATTTGTACTCTAATTCTTGAAATTTTTTACAACTTATTAATTTTTCCGCATCATTATTACTTTGAAAGCAAATCAAAACTTTGAAAGGAGACTTATATTTGATTGTTTCAATATTCAGAATATTCTCACTTCGTAATAATTTAGCTAAAGCCATTTGCTTTGGTAATTCTTTAAATGATGTAACACAAACCTCATATTTAGATCCGATCTCTTTCGATGTTGTCTTTTGTCCCTGTCCTGTTGAAATACTTCTTAAGAGACGTTTCGGTCTTCTTTTTTCAACTGTCACATAACCATCTTCGCTGTTTGTATCTTCTTCACATGCTTTTCTCTTCTCCGATCTCACTTCAGGCTTTCGAGTTGTGAACCCAGTGTTTGCATGTTCTATTTCAGACTCACGAGTGATTCTTCGATCCTCCATTTGGCTTAGTTCTAATTCACATTTACGTATGACTTCCGAATCACTTTCATCACTTCCATCTATCGATTTATCTTTATCACTATCCATATTTAAACATTGAGGGTAAACTGATAAAAAATCTTTGTATTACGAACTGAGCGGTCTTTGACGTGTGTGTACCAGACGACAGCTCGCGCAAGAAAATTGTGAAACGCCCGAACAACTATATTTTGGTTATCTGTCATCACTAGAGAATGTTAAGCGCAGGGATACGTCGGCGTTTACACCGAGCAACTCTTACTGGAGAAAAAATACACAAATAACTTCGAGTCGCCGTCAGCTCGTTCCCAAGATCTGCTACGTGTGTCGACGACCAGGACATGAAAGGAAGGACTGCCAGCAGCGTTGCGGTGTGTGTCAGCGCTTCGGGCATGCAACTGCTGCATGCTGGTATGCAGCCGGGACTGCGACTTACTCTGGAGTTGGTCCCATGCAGCAACAGGCTTATAAGGTTAGTGACGTATTAAACGTAACTCTTAATATCTACCCACATATATATAAGAAAAGAGTCATTTTAATGGTAATCAATTGATGGCCTATATAGATACTGGAAGTAAGCTTAGCATACTTACTATTATACAAGCCAGAAAAATGAAACTGAAAACACAACCCTCGATCGTTGTAATGAGAGGTTTTGGGGGGGCCTGTTCATATTCGCTAGGTACTTGCCAAATTATTGTAAATGTTGATGATTTATTTTTGGTAGGAAGTGTAGAGTTAACCGATTGCAAGCTACCGGGCATAGATTTAATAATTGGACAATCCATGATAAATCAAGAAAATGTGAGCTTAGTTACGACGTCAAATAGCGTAAAATTTGTTCCAACCTATACTTTAGGGGATATCTTCACAAATAACAGTTTTAACATAATTGAATATGGTTCGACATTTCCAGTCTTTACAAAATTAGAGGTCACCATTCCTAGCCAAACCTATGCATACATTAGCGTAAGTGTCGATTGTAACAGTAATGCTGAAAAAAATAAGCACGCATTTCTAACACATGCAGTGTGTTTTCAGTTAGGTGGGTTATCGTATTATATACCAGAAGCGATCATTAATTCGAGTATGTCGTATTTAAAGGTACTTAACGTTGGGAATGAAACTATATCATGGCCTGCTAATAAACTCATAGCTAGAGCGGAGATTTTAAAACAAAAAAATAATAATTTTGTAACCGATACTCTTATTGTAGACCAAGTCACTAATAAGCCCGAAATTAAATTGACTGATATTGATGCGGGTGAACTGAGTCATAGGGAGATAAATGAATTGCTACAGCTACTAAATAGGTATAACTATTCATTTGCCAGAGGCACGAAAGATTTAGGATGTACTAACTTAACTAAATTACACATAAAAACTATTTCAAACCAACCTGTGTATCGTAGACCATACCGAGTTTCACATAAGGAAAATGAAATAATGAACAGCAAAATAAATGAACTCTTGGAAGCAGGAATTATAAGAAAATCTTCATCGGAGTATGCTAGTCCCGTTGTCCTAGTAAAGAAAAAAGGAGGGGGCTATAGGCTTTGTGTCGATTATAGGGCGTTGAATGCTAACACCATTAAAGATCGGTACCCTCTACCCCACATAGAAGATCAAGTCACTCGTCTATCGGGTAAATCCTATTTTACAACACTAGACCTCGCTCAGGGATACTACTAAGTACCAATTGATGATGAGTCCATAGGGAAAACCGCGTTTATTACCCAATCAGGCCTGTATGAGTTTTTAAAAAATGCCTTTTGGATTATCTAATGCACCAGCTGTATTTGCGCGACTAATACAAGTAACTTTAGGGGAAGTATGTCCCGAAATAGCTCTATATTTGGATGATGTTATGATTCCAACTGTATCAGTAAAAAGGGGATTAGAACTTTTGGAACAAGTCTTGGGTTTACTTGCAAAAGCTAATCTAAAATTAAATTTAAAAAAGTGTTCATTTCTTAAAGGTACCGCTAATTATCTAGGCCATGAAATCTCTGCCGGTACAATTCAGCCAGGTCGAGCTAAAATTAATTGCATAGCTGAATATCGTCAACCCCGAAATGTACATGAAGTAAGGCAGTTTATCGGATTAACGTCTTATTTTAGAAAGTTTATAAAGAACTTTGCCCAAATAGCACAACCGTTAACTGAAGTTACCAAAAAGGATGTAGAATGGCATTGGGATTCTCAGCAGGAACAAGCATTTCGTACACTAAAGCAACGATTAATAGAAAGACCAGTTTTAGGCATATACGACAAGGATGCTAAAACAGAACTCCACACTGATGCAAGTAAACTCGGTTTAGGCGGGGTGCTCATTCAGCACCAAAGAAATGGTAGCTTAAAACCAATCGCGTTTTTTAGTAGAGTCACGACGAATGAGGAAAGATGTTACCATAGCTATGAATTGGAGACTTTAGCTGTTGTAGAATCCCTTAAACGCTTTCGTATATACCTTACTGGCGTACCCGTTAAGATAGTTACGGATTGTGCGGCTCTGCGAACTACGTTAGTTAAAAAGGATTTGATTCCGCGTATAGCCCGCTGGTGGCTAACTATTCAAGATTTCGACCTAGAAATAGAGTATCGGCCAGGCGAACGTATGAAGCATGTTGATGCTCTGAGTAGGAACCCATCCTCGAGTTTTGTCCTCATGATAGATAATGATGATTGGTTAAAAACACTGCAAATGCAAGATGAAGGTATTCAAAATATCCTCACACAATTTCGCGAACAAAGCACTAATCCAGACTTAATAGCCAATTATGTAGTTAAGGATAACCTGCTGTTTAGAAAAACCATTGCTGGAGATAGATTTGTTATTCCTAAATTAGCCAAGTATGGGTTGTTACAAAAACTTCACGATCAAATAGGGCATCCGGGTTTCGAAAAATGCGAGAGCATCAAAACACAATTTTGGTTCCCGGGTATGACACGGTTCATACGTAAGTACATCAACGCTTGCTTACAATGCGCTTTCGGTAAGGGCAACCACGGCAAACTAGAGGGGGAATTACACCCAATAGACAAAGCAGCTTGTCCCATGCATACCATACACGCAGACAACCTGGGACCTTTCATAAAAACTCGTAAAGGTAATACTTATATTCTTGTCGTTGTCGATGCATTTACCAAGTTTGTTTTCGCTAGAGCAGCTAAAAACTGCAGCTCCAAAGAGACTATAAGGCTACTAAAAGACATACTCTATCAATTCGGTAATCCAAAGAGAATCATTACCGACAGAGGCAAGGCATTTACTAGCCGCTATTTTAAACTTTTCTCCAATAAGTTACAGTTTAAACACGTTTTAAATGCTATAGCATGTCCTCGTTCCAACGGTCAAGTTGAGCGTGTGAACCGCACCTTACTAAATGGCTTAAATACAATGTCTGACAGCGAGTGTACATGGGATAACAAATTATCAGATGTAGTTTGGGGAATTAATAATACCCCAAATTCTACTACGGGATACACACCTTTTAGTTTAATGTTTGGTCACGACAATTCACGTTTCCCATGTTTTCCTAAAGAATCTCCCCAAGATCATGACTCTCAACAACAAAACTTACAGGCTAGAAGAAAGGGTGCCAAATTCCGTATTGATAGGAATATGACCTTAATGAAAAGTAGGTTCGATCGTAAGCATAAAAAATGCCGAAAGTATAAAGTAGGAGATTTGGTTTTATGGAAAGGGGGTGTGGCTAGAGATACAACTGCTAAAGTCACCAAAAAACTAAATGGTTCATACACGGGTCCATACAAAGTTTGTAAGGCCGAGCAATCACTCGATCGTTATAAAATAAGTAGTATTATGGGTATGAAAGGTTATAGAAGGTTTAATGCTGTAGTTAGTGGAGAGAGTCTACGACCATATAAATCAACACTATCTGATGATGACAGTTCATGCAGCGACCGTGAAGTAGATAGGGATGATTTGATAGACCTCTTAGAAAGTTAAGCTGCCTTTGTTGGAAATTTGTGCATCTTATTAGTTTCTAGAAAAATATTTAAAAAAAAAACATAATTTAATTGTTTGATTGAATTAATTTTCACTTATTGTTATTAATTCTGTACTAGTAGTTGTTGTGATAATAAAGTTGTTAACTAAAATATTGTTTTAATTAAAACACATTAAAATATATATATATAAGAAGCAGCTAAAGTACAGATTAAAATACCAGGACAGCTAAAGTGAACAAGTCCATAGTAGTTAAAATTGAGAGACAGCTAAGTGAACAAGTCCATAATAGTCAAAAGTGATGGACAGCTAAGTGAACAAGTCCATAATAGTTAAAAGTGAGGGACAGCTAAGTGAACAAGTCCATAATAGTTAAAAGTGAGGGACAGCTAAGTGAACAAGTCCATAGTAGTTAAAATTGAGGGACAGCTAAGTGAACAAGTCCATAATAGCTAAAAGTGAAGGACAGCTAAGTGAACAAGTCCATAATAGTTAAAAGTGAGGGACAGCTAAGTGAACAAGTCCATATTAGTTAAAAGTGAGGACAGCTAAGTGAACAAGTCCATATTAGTTAAAAGAAGGGACAGCTAGGTGACCAAGTCCACAATAGTTATAGATCCGGGACAGCTAATTGAATTAATCCATATTTGTTAAAACACTGGGATGGCTAAGCGAATAAGCCCAAAATTGTAAATGTAACAGAATAAACAACTAGTTACATAAATAGTTTCAATCTTGATTCATGGCCTCTAATCGAACATAATAAATCTTGTCTACGTGATTTCTTTTTCAAAATAGCACTATTTACTACGTAATTTTCTTCTCTCTTTTCAGAGGCAAAGTGGCGAACATAATGAGCGCCGCGGGACGCGTCTGAATCAGGATGGCCGAATGTTACCAATGGATTTGAAACCATCGACACCTATATAATATATTATTACATATTACACCTATAAACATGATTATAAGATTAATAAATTATAAAACCACAGACTAACATATTATGTAAGAATAATAAAATTTGTGGGTAATCGTAACATCGTCATTAACTATAAAAGGTACTGCTGTGTCTTAGTGGGCACACCATTTCCGTTTGCGCGCCGCCCCCGAGCGGTCGTGCACACAGTTCTTTCGCGCCTCCGACCATTCGGTAGCGCAACCGCTTGCCCGCGCGCCCCGCTCTCCCCGGCTAACACCGGCCGAGCAGACGCCGTTGGTGAGTCACTTTGTTTTCGCATCGTTCCTGCCCCCTTGCTCCGGCGGGGAGGCTTGAGCGCGCTTTGCTTGTTTTGTTTTATTTGTTAATTTTTCTGTTATTGTTATTGTTTTTGTTATACTGTTATTTGTTGTGTATACTATCCTTAGAAGATCGTCTCTTGCTCTTCTCAGAGCAAGCCCTTGTTCTTTTCAGAACATAGGGACCCCAGTTTCTGGAATAGATCGTCAGTCCTCCCCATCTGCCCCCAAGGCCCTGTTCTTCTCAGAACAGGGACCTCCAGTTTTCTTAGAATAAAACGTCACCCCCCGTCCCGATCAACATGTCGTCCATGGATGCTAGCCAAATTTTGGCTCTTTTCCACCAATTTTTAAAAACCCAAGGCGTAGACCTTGATAGCTTTTCGATCAATCTCACCCCCCGTGCCCCTAAGGCATGTGTACCCCCGCCCGCCGTCGCTGCTTTCCTCGCGACCCAAGCGGCTGCCCCGCAGTCCGACTCGCCCGCGTCCCCCGACTCCGAAATGGAGCACTCGGACACCACGTCCGTTACCTCATCCTCCCGGAAGAGGACCGCCCTCAGCTCCACCGGCTCCTCGGATTCTTCCGACTCTGAAGGAACCATAACCGACTCCTAAGCCGAATTCACGTTAGTGAAATCAAAGCGCGGCCCGAAACGCGCTGCCACTTCTCGCACTCCCCCCGCCTCAGCGGCCGCCGCCACCCACACTCCCTCCGCCGCTGCCTCTACCTCCGCAGCTCCCATCGTTGCCCCTACTTCCGCAGCCCCAAACGCTGCCACCTCACAGTCGAAAGACAATACCGCCAAGCCAGCAACCCGCTGCGCTCCCGAACTGGCCAAAAACCAAGTCCCGCCTCCTGTCTTTCTCAGAGACAAGGCGAAATTTACTCAACTGTCCAAAACCCTCTACGATAAGGGTTTCAAATATGACCAAGCCACTAATGTCGGCGAAGCCATCAAAATTATTCCGGCGTCTATAGAAGACTTCCGTAACATAACCCGCCTATTCACGGCCGAGCGTGTGTCCTACCACACATACGCCCTCGCCGAAGAAAGGAAAGTAAAGGCAGTCCTCCGCGGAGTTCCCTATGAACTCGCAAACGAAGACATTCTGGAAGACCTTAAATCCCAAGGCTTCCCTTCAAAGTTTTTATTTTTGTTTGTGTATTGGTTGTATGTTTTGTTTGTTATGGTTTTGTAATTTCAGTTTATACAAAGGTACTCTGTGGTTTGTAAAGTCAATATGAAATGACAATGTCAAATAATTAAATTGTCATAGTAAAGACAGATCAGAAGTTCTGTTTTTACTATGGTAATGCGATCATCATATACGCAGGGTTACCACCGTAAGAATTTAAAAGTGCGCATTTACAGTTTTTTCTTTAGAGTAATTTTTTTTTAATCGGCATACTTGTACTGTTTTCACTTTATCAAATTTAATTCTTTATCAAATTATAATAAATTGTACTTCCTCCTGACATGGTTTTAATGTCCTAACTGGTAGTAGATGTGGCAAGCTAATAACAATTTTATTTTTGCTGAACCCACGGTATAGCAAAACAGTTCACTTATTTTTATTATTTTTTTTTTACTTTTTTATTAACATTTATAATATATATGTGTATACTGTTTTTATTTATTATTATTATTTAGTAGTATACGAATAAACTTATAAATTTAATTTTAAATTTGCGATGGATATTTCCATAGAATCTGATTATTTTAACTCTACAAGTTCCTCACCATCATCGTTTTCCCCAGGTCAGGGTTCCCCAGAACCTCAACTTAGGGACATATTAAATAATGCCCTTGAGCCTTACCGAAGGAATTTGAATATATGTCATATTAATGCACAAAGTGTTCCAGCTCACTTTTCAGATCTTCTTGCAACTTTCGAAAACAGTCTGATTCATGCCTGTCTCATATCAGAATCATTTCTTAAACCTAGCTTACCATCCACATTGTTTAGTCTTCCGGGCTATCATCTCATCAGGAATGACAGATTAAACAAGGGTGGCGGAGGTGTTGCCATATACCTGCGGTCAGACATGCCATACACGATCGTTTCCAGATCGCCCGAGGTTTACTCTAAATCATTGGAATACATTCTTATTGAAATAATGGTATGCAACACACCTATCTTACTAGGAACATTTTATGCACCTCCTTCTGTAAATTATTTCAATGAATTGGAACAGCTGATTGAGATGCATCTCCCAAACTACTCCCACTCCATTTTCATGGGTGACTTTAACACCTGCCTTATTCGAAATGATGCTAGATCGAATAAGCTTAAACGCTTAAGTGCATCAAGCAATATTAAAATTCTTGACCTCGAATCTACCTATCACGTCAATAACACTAACTCTTTACTGGATTTAATCCTTACATCTGATCCTGATCGTATATCTCTATATGGTCAATTCGTGGCTCCTGGATTTTCCATCATGATCTAATTTTCGCATCATATGCTCTTAAATCTACTAAATCATCTCCCAAAATTATGTATCAGCGTAACCTTGTCCGTATGAATCGCCAGCTATTAAGTTATGAGATACGCAATGCTAATTGGGCAGACTTTTATAACACTGATAATATTGACAATAAACTGCAGTTACTCAATAACATTATAACAAAAGCTTATGACAAAGTAGCGCCTTTAAGACCAGTAAGAATGAAACGGGCACCAGCACCTTGGTTAACGCCATATATTCGATCTCTTATGGCACGTAGGGACCGCCTTAAAAGAAAACATAAACGTTCGCCCAGTGATGAGAACTGGGAAAGATTTAAAAAAGCACGAAATCGCTGCAACCAGGTGATACGAAATGCCAAACGCCGACATATTCACAATACTATTGAGACTTGCACAACCCAGAATTTATGGAAGTTTTTGCGCAGCCTAGGCTTTGGTAAAAGCAAACAGAATGTTAGTCAGTCCCTTGATTTAACAGCGCTCAACAAACACTTTTGCTCTTTACCAGTTTCGTTGGACTCAACAGTCAAAAGCGATACTATTAAAGATATCACTTCTTTTCCTTTACCATGTTGTACTCCTTTCTGTTTTGAACCAGTGACAGATAATGAAGTAAAAAACTTGCATCCGTCATATCCAGCAAAGCTGTCGGCCCAGATAATATTGGACGTGACATGGTTTTGCCGATTTTGGACCAAATAGTTTCGCATATCACTCACCTAATAAATTTCTCCTTTGCCTCCAGTACCTTCCCTACCAAGTGGAAAGAAGCGTTCCTGATTCCTGTCCCCAAAAATAGTTCTCCTACTAATTTCAGCCACTATAGGCCAATATCTATCCTCTCCTTCTTCTCCAAAATTCTTGAAAAGGTTGTTCATGGCCAACTCTCAAAATTTCTAAACAAACACAATCTCTTTAATCCTTATCAGTCTGGTTTCCGATCTCTGCACAGTACTTCCACGGCCTTAATTAAAATAACTGATGATATCCGCTTCGCGATGGATAATCGTCAACTCACTCTTCTTGTCCTTCTGGACTTCAGTAACGCCTTTAACTGTGTTGACTATGACATCCTGTTAGCAATTTTGAAATCCCTGAATTTAACATCGTCAGTTCTACAATGGTTCAGTTCCTATCTTAGGGGACGCCGGCAACGCACACGTGTTGATGATAAGTTCTCCGATTGGTGTAACGTTGTTACTGGTGTTCCTCAAGGCGGTGTTTTATCTCCGTTGCTTTTTTCTGTGTTTATCAATGCACTTGTTTCCGTAATAAATTTCAGCAAGTATCACCTGTACGCAGATGATGTCCAGCTGTATCAGCATTTTAGTTTAAATGACCTAAATTCATCTGTTGACAGAATGAATTCTGATCTTGCTGCAGTTCATCAGTGGGCAAGATGTCATGGGTTAATATTAAATCCTGCCAAAACACAGGTTATAATCATAGGGAGCAGAAAAATTACATGTCGACTTGACTATCAATACCTACCTAAGGTCACTCTAAACGGTGTAGATTTAGATTATGTTAGGCAGGTTAAGAACCTTGGCTTAATTTTGGCTGACGATCTAAGTTGGGTGCTACAGGTTAATAAGGTCAGGAGACGTATTTTTGGAACTATGCATTCATTAAAGCTCTGGCAAAAATTTATTCCTCAGACGGCCAAGGTTACGCTAGTCAACTCTCTGTTGCTTCCTATTTTTGATTATGCCGATATTGCCTATCCAGATATAACTGAGGAGCTGCTTAGCAAACTCGACCGTCTGCTCAATCTGTGCATACGCTATATTTTTGGCCTGCGCAAGTTTGATCATATATCACAATTTCGCTCAAGACTTAAGTGGCTCGACATCCGTTTTCGCCGGAACACACACCTTCTAACCACTTTGTATGGTATTCTTCACAATCCTTGTTCCCCAGTTTATCTAAAAGAGCGTTTTTCATATTTAAGCTTATCCCGTTCGATGACCAACAAAACTCTAACTATCCCGATGCATAAATCTGCATACTACTCGGATTCCTTCACGGTATCATCAATTACACTTTGGAATAACCTTCCACGAGATTTAAAAGATGCTCCTTCAATAAAGACATTTAAACGTAAGCTTGAGGCATATTATTTAAAATTACTTGATTAATTTTATTATATGTTTATTATAATTTCGTATACTATATTGTATGCTTTATTGGTTTAGTATATATTTTATTTAAATATATATGTATGCATGTATATATATATATATATATATATATATATATATATATATATATATATATATATGTATATATGTATGTGTATGAGTGTATATATGTATAAACTAACATATACATAATATTATATAACGCGTTTTGAATAGTATGAATAAATAAGTTAGTTTTTCTTTCTCTCGCGGCTCTACCCATAGCTCTCACCACACTACAAAAGGTTAGCTGGCAGAGAATGCCTTTTCGGCATTAAGTTCGCCTTTGTACCAAATTGTTTTGTTTGAGTGCAATAAAGAATTTTCTATCTATCTATCTATCTTCCCTATTGAAGGTGTGCATAAAATGCACAGCAGCAGGGGCGAGGCAGAGGTTTAACCTCGCCCTCCTCGTTCTCACCAATGTGCCGGAGGCGAAGGCCATTTTCCGCGAGGTACGCACTGTGTGCGGCCTGTCGCGTGTTAAGGTCGAAGCCCCTCACCGGCGCGGTTACCCAGCGCAGTGCCACCGCTGCCAACTTTATGGACACGCGGCAGCCAACTGCTCAGCTCCACCCAGGTGCATTAAGTGCCTAGAACCCCATCACTTGAAAGAGTGCCCACGGCCCAAAAACGCCGAATCCCCACCCTCATGTGTCCTCTGCGGACAAACAGGCCATCCGGCCAATTATAGAGGTTGCCCTCGCGCCCCTCGCCCACCTCCGAGCCGCAAAGCTCCACCACAGGTCAATGACCGAACTTTCCCGGCTCTTGTAAGCCGCAAGCCCAGCCAGGGCCAGCCCCTACCTCAGCCCCCTCAGGGCTCATCTCAGCCCACACAGGGCATCTATCGGCCCCCACAGGGCCCCTATCGGCCACCTCAGGGCCCTCCTCGGCCCCTTATGAGCCTTCCGCTCTCTCAGCCAGCGCCACTTCCAATAAACCCCTGGTTCCAAAAGGAATCAAATATCCCGCGGCCCTCCGCCGACCCAAAAAAACAGACAGACTCTGTAGTAGAGTCCCTAAACCTAGTGTATAACACACTCAATAGGATCAATCTAGACGAAATTCTTATTCTTGCGGGTAAACTGAGCACAGCTCAGTCCCCTCAGGGCCGTCTCCTTGCTCTTACTGAGCACATCAAACTTCTAAGGTCCTTGTAATTAAACTATGCCGGAGCCCTCTGCTCCTGCAATATCTCACGGTCGTATCAAACCGAAGGGTTTGTCGCTTGTTTCATTCAATATCCGCGGTCTGCGAAATAACCTCCCAGAGCTTAGACTTTTTCTACGAGATCGCGAAGCCGATCTCCTACTCCTACAAGAGACCCATCTCAGCCCCAAGGTCTCTAAAGGCCTTACTATTAAAAATTATTCACTCATACGTAACGATAGACCCGACCGCAAAGGCGGCGGCACTGCCATCTATCACAAAAAGTCCCTTCATTGCTCCCACATATCTACTCCTTCGCTTACCAGTATGGAAGCCACTATCACTAGACTAGCCATGACTGGACACCAGTCAATCATTATAGCCTCTTGCTATATCCCTAGCGGAACCCTCCCCGTCAAGAGTGACTTCGAAGCCATCCTTGCATTAGGCGACTCAGTCATTATGTTTGGAGACTTTAACTCCAAGCATACTGAATGGGCCTGCCGCACTACTACAAGTAGTGGCAGGGTGCTGCTCAATATCACTCAGTCTCTCGACCTGACTGTCTATAGCCCCCTCACTGCCACCCACTATCCCGACATTGTTACCTACGCTCCTGATGTGCTAGACTTTGCTCTAGTTAAAGGAGTTTCCCTTAACCTTAGAGCAATCGAGCCTCTCGACGATCTAGGATCCGACCACCGTCCTGTATCCCTCCTTCTTGGCCATCAGCCATCTCCAACTCCCACTTCCAAAACCTACACCGACTGGAAGGGCTTCAAGAAGTCTCTAGCCTCGGCTATAGACTCTCCGGACCCTCCCATAACCCTTTCTTCCGACGCCCTCGACAGTGCGGGGAAAATAGACACCGCGGTCGAAAATCTCACCTCACTTATAACATCCTCTCTTAGAGAATGAAAAAGTTGTCCCGGTTGCTAAAACTAGTCTTCCCCTAGATATTAGCAACCTGTTAAAAGCCAAAAAAGCTGCCCTCCGTAGAGATGCACGCTATCCCACTCCCGAATATAGACTCGCAGCCCACCGCCTTCAACGCAAACTGCGTTACCGCCTCCAAGACTACAGAGACCACGAAAAAGGCAATCTCATGGAGAAAATCTCTCCCTCTCACACAGCGTACTACCGGATGGCGAGAGCCCTCCGGATAGACGCTATAACCCATACTCCCCCTCTGTCTCGTCCCGACGGCTCCATTGCCTTCGAAGACGAAGAAAAGGCTGAGTGCTTCGCGGACAGCGTTGCCGCTCAATGCTCTCCTAGCTCACAACCCACTGACCCCCTACATATTCAACTAGTGGAGGACGAGGTCCGACGCAGGAACTCGCCCCTTACCGCCTCTGACCCTATGACACTATCTACCCTGACACTGTGTCCAAAGATGAGATTTCATCTACCATCAAAGGACTTAAGCCCAAAAAAGCACCGGGTGCGGATGGTGTCTCCAACCAAGCCCTCAAACACTTCCCGGAGCAGGTAATCGCCTTACTGGCCATTATCTTTAACGCCTGCTTCGAATTCAGTTACTTTCCCACCTCTTGGAAAGAGGCAACTGTCATTGGCATTCCCAAGCCAGGCAAACCTCTCCACCTCCCCTCCAATCACCGTCCCATCAGCCTCCTCAAGGCCATGGGCAAACTTTTCGAACGAGTCATTCTCGTGCGCTTGAGGCGCCATTTGTTTCCCACAGACGGCGACCCTCTTGTCATCCCACAACAATTCGGGTTTCGAGCCAAACACTCGTGCCCCCAACAAGTTCACCGCATAGTAGAATACATCCTCAGCGGTTTTTACCCTCGCCGTCAGAAAACCATCGCGGTCTTCTTTGACATTGCCAAGGCATTCGACAGAGTCTGGCACGAGGGCCTCATCTACAAACTGTACGACTTAGGCCTCCCAGACCGTCTCGTTCGCCTTGTAGCATCCTATCTGAAGGATCGTACCTTTCGTTTTAGACACGAAGGCACGCTATCCTCTACCCGTCAAATAAAAGCCGGTGTTCCTCAAGGCTCTGTGCTTGCTCCCCTCCTATACATACTATTCACCAACGACATCCCTATCCCGTCGAATGGTGTCAAACTAGCCCTCTTTGCAGATGACACAGCCCTTTACTCCAAAGGCAACTCACTACCACAGATTCGGAACAAGATTCAAAAGTCAGTAAGCGACTTAGGAGCTTGGTTCCAAAAATGGCGTATCGACGTAAACCCGGAGAAAAGCTCCGCCGTTTGCTTCGAATATAAACGACGCCGTCTCACCACCACTCCGCCAATCAGGATGTTAGGAACCCCTGTCCCATGGCAAACTAAAGCCAAATACCTAGGCGTCACCCTTGATGCAAGGCTCACTTTCGAGCCCCATATCAAGAAAGTTACTCGCACCGCACGTTTTTACATGGGTAGGCTCAACAGCATGTTGGGCAGACACAGTAAAATGTCCCTCCGCAACAAGCGAACCCTATATAAGGTCTGCATACGACCTGTCATGACCTACGCGGCCCCCATTTTCGCACATGCTAAGCCCAAAGCTATAAATGAACTTCAAATAGTTCAAAATCTATTCTGTCGTAGGGCCACTAACTCGCCCTATTATGTCCGTAATGCTGACCTACATCGAGACTTAAAGCTCCCAACAATCCAAGAGTTTCTTAAATCACTCTCTGAGAGATTCTTCAAAGCCTCAGAGTCCCACCCAAATCATCTCATTCGTGAGACAGCTGCCTATGCAGCCCCTATTCACACTCGCTATAGTGTGCGCAGACCGAGAAACTCTCTCTCGGACCCCCCCAACAAGCTTTCGGCTGACCTGAACTGCCTCCTGGCGGCTCAGGCCGAGCCTCCATAACACATCCATTAATCTGCCTTAGTTAGGCACTCTTCTAAGCGGCTTTTCGCTGCTTGCGCCCTCCTTTCTGCCAAGGAGGGTCGCGTTCGTATACGGCTTAGAGATCTCTAGTCAGATCGTTAAGCCATTTCCTAAAAGGCGGTGTTTAGTGGGTAAAAGTCTCCACATAACCACGCAGCCGGCTGCGTGGTATGCTATGAGCATTCACCGCCTCCCTCCCCCGCTTTCCGGAGGGTTGCCCATATTTGCTTCGGGCGCAAAAAAAAAAAAAACTTAGTGGGCGTTCAGTTGTGAGTCTCCTGCGTACAAGTTAGTTACTCTGCTCAAATCTGTGCTCATTTACATTAAGCAAGGAATAATACATAATTACTGTGATTCGTTTGACCGAGTGAATAAAAAGTGCTACTGTGTAATCTGTTTTACTTCATATCTATTAATTAAAAATTGTCATATTTAAAAAGTCTGTATTTTGAACTTTTAAACTAAAAAACGAAAGTTTTTTATATTGTTCGATTGTGTATAATATTAGTTACATATTAAGAATTATTTTTAATAATAATGGAGTGAGCGTAATCTGTAAAACTCGTTACCAAAAGGGAAGCCATATAACATTACACAAGTAAGTGAATTTGCAGCTGATATTTAAAAAATTAAAACTATTTGATAATATAAGTACTTAAAATTTTGATACTAATCTTAATATCATATATACCAACATGTTTGGATGTATATTACTGAGTTTTGTTAAACAATAACATTCAATAGGGTTGTCGAGTTCCTTGTCTATAATACTTATCGATGTTCTTTCCTAACCATATCCGTTAACAAGCAAAGTTGCCAACAACAGATGATTATCAAACGTTTATTAATTAACAGGTTTTCAACAGAACCTAGACTAAAATTATGGCCTAAAAGCATAAATATTGTGAATTGGCGTCCGAAACAAAATGATCGTATTCGTTCCAAACATTTCACAAACGACTTTATTAGTTTATTAGACATGAGAATGAAGTGTTTTATTAGACATGAGAACTGCACCACTTTGAAAAAGTGCAGTATACCGACAATATTTTCTGGTAGTATCAGTAATAATATTAGTAAAATTATTAGATTATTATTTGGAATGTTTCTTTAATTCTTTTTTCCTCATTTTCCACCAAAATCAAGGGCCATAGCCAAGTGACGAAAGGTCGCCTGTTGATGTCGAGCCACGTTGGATGTATGTTAGTGGGCTGCGGCTAGAGGAGATTCCTCTCCCTGTACCGCTGTAGTTCAGGTGGAGTATTAAGGGAAGAGGAGTGTTGGTATGGCGATTAGCGATGCGTCACTCGACTATCTTTCGCGACTTTAGTGAGGCTGCACCACTTGATGTTTCCAAGTGCTCGTTTTTCCATGGCTCCATTCACATATCGGGCTCGTGGAGTCCGTAGTGCAGGTGGAGTTAGAGGCCGTGAAGGACAGTGTGGCTTGTATTTCTGGTGCGCCTTATCTGAGAAAGAAAACGGGGAGGAGAAGTCAGCAACTAAGGAGCGGCTGCCATTGGGCGGCTGGCGCGACAGGTGCCGCGGATGTGCATGAAAGCGTTTCCGTGGCCCTGCGAATTTGCGGCGGAGGTAGAACACCATGGGGTTTTAGTAAGTGCGATCTAGAGATTTAATTCTATCTCAATTGCAAGCATGTAATAGTATGAGTACATATTTGTGCTATTTGCTGTAGAGACTACTGGTCCGTAGGATGCACGTGCGGTGTAGTTTGTAAAAAACTGTATCTGTTACTGATTATCACTGCTGGTAATAAGAAGTTGTTTAGTTTGTTGCTTCCTCGCTTGAAGGCTAAGTATAGCCATTCAGAGAGGACACGTAGCCAGCATTCTTGGGACGATACCACGGAAAGTAAGACTGCATGGTGATTTCAGTTATTTTTTTAATATTGTAATTTTAATTTCGAAAATGACGTTGTAAATAACTGATAACTATTGTTAGCTTCACAATACAATTTATGTTACAGCATATCACTTTTATTTTATCCGTTTATAACTCACAATTTATTTATCGTACAAATAATCACTTCGTACTAATAATCACTGTTACTTAGTACCTTCACTTAGAACTGAATGCCCCGCTTGGGTTTTTTTTTTTTTTTTGCGCCCGAAGCAAATATGGGCAACCCTCCGGAAAGCGGGGGAGGGAGGTGGTGAATGCTCATAGCATACCACGCAGCCGGCTGCGTGGTTATGTGGCGACTTTTACCCACTAAACACCACCTTTTAGGAAATGGCTTAACGATCTGACTGGAGATCTCTAAGCCGTATACGAACGCGACCCTCCTTGGCAGAAAGGAGGGCGCAGCCCCGCTTGGGTCGTGACGGCCATATTTATACTCTTTTGTTAGGAGTCAAATCCGAAACTATTACAATAAAGATCTTACCGGAAATTCAACGCCACAAAAGCGGAAATCCGATTTACATTTATTTAATTTAGATGGATACATATTTCAAGAGATAACTACATTAAAATTAGGATCATTCAATATGTTATGCTTAATTGTTCTTTATACTTAATTGCTAACACTATGCAATTCAAAGTTTATTTTTTTTAATATTATCTTGCTAGCTCGTACCCGCCGCATTGCTGCCGCAGAAGAAATAATTGTGGAAATATCGTTAAAAATGTGGAACATTCCTAAATGTGGTGTGGAATGTGGTATCATTCCTAAATATTGTATAATTAGGAATGATAATACAATCATTGAAATATAATGATAGGTATATAACTTTCTATAACTTTCAAATAAATAGTAAGCATAATAAGCACGTCCTTAACCTTCGCACAAGTGCAACCAATAAGTTGACTAAGTTTTAACGCAATCTGATGAACGATATGGCATCGTAGAAAGTACGAACAAACATAATTTTTTATATAGTAGAAAATATTTTACTGTTTATATACAGACCTGTAGTTGCTTAGAATAACCCTTATTATAGCAGCTGATTTGTTTTTCTTTATAATACTAGAACTAAATGAACGGTTGACAATAAATTATTTTAGAAATTATGTTTTTTATTTTTATTTTGTGTAGATAGTTTAATCTTAATATTTTTTAGTTGAATGGTCTAAGGACTACGATGGCCAGAGTACAAAACTAATCCAACTGTAGAGATGTGTAAGACAGGGTGACGTAATATCCCCGAAATACTTTACCGCTGCATTGGAAGACGTCTTCAAGCTACTGGACTGGAAAGGATACGGTTATGGAGTGTAGAAGCAAGGAGTACCAACTCCCATAGTAGAACAGTTGAAAAAGTGGCCATCTGTAAGCAGTAAATAACAGCTAAAAAACTCTCCACAATAGCGCTGGAGTAGCTACTGGGATAAAATGAACTTAGCAGTTGTCGACGGTTTAAGTGTGGTGCTAAACTGCTCAGTAGCTCTAAAATCTAAAATAATTTTATTTAGTAAATATAACCTCGAAAAATTCGTCTATCCCACTAATATTTTTCGGTGCGTTCTTCAAAATTTACCTCGTAGTTATAGTGGCGTCACCCATATTTAATGGTTTTTATGGACACTTTTTAATACACAGTCCGTACTCCTTACTTCTACACTCCATAGATACGGTATTAACGTCATTGGCATGGCACTCACCTTCGATTTGTCGACAATATAGTCCTTATGGCAGAATCGCTGAAGGACCTACACACTATGTTCAATAAACTCAATAGTGTCTCTCAACGTATAGGTCTTAAGATGAACATGGACCTATGCCGGTGGTTTTTGGGAGCACTTAGCTGAAGTTGTTGACGAGTATTTCTACTTGGGGCAAATAGTCCGACGGGTAGGTAAGTTCAACTTCGACCGACAGGTCAATCGACGGATTCAACTCGGCTGGGCAGCATTCGTGAAATTACAACACATCTTCTCGTCAGGAACACCTCAAAACTAGATTGTACAACCAGTCCGTGTTGCCAGTGATGACCTATGGATCTGAGACGAGGTCTTTCACTGCTGGCCGTTGAGGAAGCTCGAAGTCGCTCAGCGAGCTATGGAGAGGGCTATGCTCAGGGGTTCAAACCTAGGAATGAGGATGTCTGCAGCAGAACCAGAGTGACTGACATCGACCAGTGGATTATACTCCGGCCGCTGAGTTATTACCGATTTGACACATGACGAATTGACAATACTAGTGAAGTGACTGAACCAGTAACCCTAATATCATTTGGGAACAGTTTGTTTTTAAATATTCTGGTATAGTGTGTAATTAAATAAAATCAAAACAATAATAGTTAAAGACACAGGTTCTTTATTAGGTGGAGTATCCTTGATAGGCGTAGATAATTGGTCGAGGACATATCAAAATAAAACAAATTTGTAAACACTGTTACACATTTTAATGAATAGAGTAGGTACAAGATGTTTTAATAAATGACTACCTATCATTTATTAAAACAATTATTCAGACTCTGAACCAGATTCGCCAGAGCTGTCATCGCTATAAGTCACTTGTATGACAATTTCATTCTCTATAATGGTGTCCACTCTTATATCGCGTTCATAATCTTCTGTTATTAGTTTTCGAGTCTTTTCGACGACCTTGACCCAATCTTCTTTCGTTATTTTGCTGCAAGCATCTTTTAATAGACCCATCATTTTATCCTATACTATTAAACGAGCAATTCTTGTATATAAATATATATATATATATATATATATATATATATATATATATATATATATATATATATATATATATATATATATATATATATATATATATAATCGGGATCTCGGAAACGGCTCCAACGATTTTCATAAAATTTTGTGTCCAGGGAGTTTCGGGGATAATAAATCGATCTAGCTAGGATTTATTTTTAGAAAATGTCATTTTGTCCGTGTTTTAGGCAATGAAAAACTGCTACAATATCGTTAGAATAAGAAGGTAAATTTTGACGGATTGTTAGTGATTATTAATAGCTTAATTGGTATAATGGTCGGTCACGGAATCTTAACACCCCGGTTCGAGCCCAGACTGACCGACCGACTTTTTTTAATTTTTTTTTTCATGTTCTTTTCTTTTTTGAGAAAATCTATTTTTTCGAGCCCTTTTTTTAGTATTTTTTAAAAACACGAAAATTAAAATAAAAATAATTGCACTCATGATTTTTTATTCAAATAACCAGTTCCGTTTTTTCTGTTATGTCCGCTAAGATCAAAAAATATTATTTATATTTCATCAGTATGTAATTTGTATCTAGATATAATTTCTAAAACACACGAATTAAAAAAATCGAGCGAAAAATACCGAGCAAAGCTCGGTCAACCAGGTACTTAGTACTGAATGGCGGAGTCGTATTATTACGAGCTGCGTAACCTGTAATGTAAACATTAAATAACGTTAATTTATTACATTAAATAAACGAAATGTTACACAATTACCTACATGTAAGGGACATGAGATATTTATTTCTTAGTTATGTATCTTTTTACTTATATGCTGAATATTGGATGTTATAATAGTACAAATTATTCATATTCATAACTTATGCGATAAAAAACAATACCTTTGATTTGTGCCCATATTAGCTCAATGGCATTGTACTGGCAGTGATAAGGCGGAATTCGAAGTACCCGATGTCCATGTGGTAGAGCTATCTCATCTACTTCATAACGGACTCTTGATGTTTTATTTTCGCGTACCAACTTTACTAAGTCAGACTTTAGCATTTCGGCAGTAGTTTCAATTCCATTTTGGTGTAGCCATGCTACGAGATCAGCTTTCTTGTCGGCCTGAGTAGGTGCTTTATTCACTTGTTTCGAGTGATATGAAGCGTTGTCCATTATTATGATAGAAGGCTCTGGCAGGCTGGTTAATAATTGATTTTCGAACCAATTCGTAAAAGTGTCTGTATCCTTCACTTGAGTGACAGGAATCAAAGGGCCGCCATTTTGTGACTCACGCTAAAAGTAATCCTGTAGCTTCAGTACAAGCTCACGACATTGACTATTCAATGTTTTTCCTCGTTTCGGCATTTTCAACGAAATTACCAAACACAAACAAAATTAGTCCAATAAAGCGCAATGATAAACAGGAGAAAGCCGAGTCAAAAAACAACGGTACGTACAACAGAACGTAGTCTGTGCGCACGAGAGTACGGAAGACGACTAAACAGATTAAAATAGCGGTGGTAAGGGTGTTGCCAGAATAGTATCGCCAATTACTTAAAAAAATACACCTATAACAATGCTTAATTGAGGGAGAAAATTATATTTATTAAATGTTGTTTTATATATTATGAATGTTAAAAATTATACATAATCATTTTAATTGTATTTATTTTTAAATCATAGAAAACAGTATTTCTGTCTTTGGATCACACATAAATCTTAAAAATCATAGAGATACTGGCAACACAGTGCAATTAGGAGACGCAAAAAAATGGTAGCATTATAGTCAAGTTGCTCGAAGGAATAAGTAAAATAAAAATATCCAAATAAAATAAATATCATATCTATTCCAATGAATTCGGACCGAATACTATCAAGCACATCACTATGAAAACTAGACGCACGATGTAACTTTGTACAAGCGCGCCAAAGAACAAAAAATAAATGTTTTCATATTATTTACAAACTATTTTAAGTTTTAAAACAGAGTTTATTGGAAAATTACTTGATTCTGACATTTTGACATAAAGTTTTATATTAAAGAGGTATTCTAAATCATTCGGCAAATGTGTCGCTCGTGCAAGGTTATATCGATTAATTTAAGAATAATCTGTCAAATCGGTAATAACTCAGTGGCCGTACTATAGTACGCTGAAGTGGACATTGACCGGTCATATAGCTCGAAGAACCGTATACCGATGGGGAAAAAAGGTTCTCGAGCGGCAGCCCCGTACCAGCAGGTGAAGTGTAGGACGTTCCCCCACTAGATGGAGTCAAAACCTGGTAAGACATGCAGGAAGTTGATGGATGCAGGTAGCTCAGGACCGTGCTTTGTGGCATTCCTTGGGGGATGCCTATTTTCAGCAGTGGACTTGTAATTTTGACTTGACTTTTAATGATGATGAATGATAATAGCGTTATATTAATATGATACATAAATAGAATGGACGTTACGGGTAGAGGTCATCTATCCATAGAGTCCTTTCTATTTATTTAGGTATAGGTAGGGTATAGAATTTTTATCGATATAATTTGATACACTGTCTTATCCCTATGATTAGTCCGTGGACGTGCACTTCTGCTGTCAGCGCCAAAATGGCGGAAATCAAATCGCTTCATCATGTCACGGTTTATAGCCAGTCCAGTGTACTTGTATATATAGAGGTCAGTGACTTGTACTCATAAACAGCTAACTTCGCAATCACTACTCACCGACGTCAGCGCCACTATAAATTCTACAATTTTCAAGGACAGGCGGGCTATGCTTTAGTACGTAGTGATCGATATTCTCCTGTTCTCTAATCTTCATGCCTCGTACCATCCCTGCCTCCAGCCCTTCTGCGATCATGTTATGTCATATTATGAGGATGGTGTCATCGCTTCATCAGGCTCTGCATCAGTAGAAGCGGTTTTGCTACTACAACCGCCGCCATTTGTTGCAGAATCTGATGTTACCGTAGTCGCCTCTGTTAAAATTTCAGAAGCGGTTTTGCTACCACAACCGCCGCCACTTGTTGCGGAACCTGATGTTACCGTAGTCGACCCTGTTAAAATTTCACATGGTCCACTCACGGTTACTGATATTACGAATTTAGAATCTTGAGATTCGGTCGCATCGATAGTCTCCGTGGAATCTTCACTGTTTTGCATGAAGTGCTTTAAAGATCCAGCCATTTTTTACCTTTCTTGTAGTCTCAGTTTCTTTTGCTCGCGAAACTTCGCACCTGAAGGTCTCTTTCTTTTATACTGAAAAAACAAATAAATAATTAGTACTTGTGGGAATTACGAATTAACTTCTAAAGTAATCACATTAATTAGCAACAAGTTTGCATATTGCATATTGAGCTTGAGGTTCGTGACAATAAAAACTGCCGATTGAATTACCAAAATCAACACTTTAATTCACTTTACTTAAAAGACACTAATAATAAATCACACTGATTCACTTTATTTCGCTCCGAAGCTTCGCTTGTCTCGCCAAATTCAATACCGCTCAGATCGCGTATTGCAGCGCCTATAAATACACCTTTTTCACCGAAACATCCAGAATATTCAAGTAAATACGCGCGCCAACCGACCGGGCGCCGAAAGTTCGAGTGTAGGGCTTCTAGAAAGCTTAGTTCTTCAATTTGATTCTAGATAGCGCTGTTGGTTAAAAGATTAGTCATGTCATTTTCTGGAGAACTCTCCTCGCTCTGTTACCCGACACTAGATGGCGCTAGTGCCAGACGCGCAACACTCAGGCGCGCAACACTGCCCCCTCCAAGACATGCTCGTCCCGAGCATTTTCGGCCCCAAAATAACGCGCCAGGCGATCCACATGGACGATCTTAGGAGTCCCTCTTGCGCCTTTCTGTACCCGGTAGGTTACATCGTTGATCCTGGTCACAATCCGGTACGGGCCGTCCCATTTAGCTTGAAGCTTAGGAGATTTCCCTTTGCTGCGGACTGGATTGTGCAACCACACTAGTGAACCTAAGCCAAACCCTTCGTTGTTCATTTTGCGGTCATACCGGGTTTTCATCTTTTCGGACATTTGCTGGCCCGATTGTCTGACGTGCTCATAAATGTCATTTATTTTGTTCCGCAAGTCATTTTCATAATCGGTTATACTGCGTGGGGCATCAGGTGGTATCCCGGTGATCAGGTCTGCAGGCAGCCGTAATTCTCTTCCAAAGTTTGCGAAAGCTGGTGTCACTGATATACTTTCGTGAACAGCGCTTCGATATGACAACAAAAACGGTTGTATGTGCTTGTCCCAATCTCGTTGCCGATTGTCTACAACTTTTGCTAGGTACCTCTCCAATGTCCGATTAAATCGTTCTACCATTTCATCAGATTGCGGGTGATAAGAAGTCGTTCTTGTTTTATGAGTACCCATAACTCGGCAAGTTTCCTGGAATATTTGAGACTCAAAATTCCTTCCTTGATCGCTGTGAATCTCTAAAGGTACTCCAAAACGACAGAAGACTTCATGAACTAGTTTATCTGCAACTGTTGAAGCTTATCGATTTGGAATGGCGAAGACTTCTGGCCACTTAGTGAAGTAATCCATCACAACCATGAAATACTTGTTACCCCTTTCACTCTCCGGAAACGGCCCCGCCACGTCAATGGCTATTCTCTCCCATAGTGCACCAACATCGTACAACTTCAATGCACCTCTACTACGAGTCTGAGGTCCCTTTACAGCCGCACAACTTGTACATTTGCGACACCATCCTCGACATCGTTTCGACAATGGACCCAGTAAAACCGTTCTCGGATCTTCAGTATAGTTCGTTTAACTTCCAGATGGCCTCCTGAACAATCATTATGGTACAGCTGTAGAACATCCGGTACTCTAGCTTTAGGGATAACCATTTGCAAATGACAGTTGTCTCCCCGAACATTTTCCCATTTACGGCACAGAACTCCATCCTGAAGCAGCAAGCTGTCCCACTGGGCCCAATAGCTTTTAGTGGTCGAACTCATCGCTGAGACGTCGCTCCACTTGGGTTTGGGATCACTAGCCTTCATCCATTCCAGAATCGGCTTGATGTCCGGATCTTCCTGCTGTGCATGTGGTAAGCTGTCCTTCCACTCGTTGCTGAGGTGGTCTGTCCTGAGCATCCTCACGGATACCACTTCCTTACTCTCTTGCCTAGTACAATGGTTGCAATCTTTAGGAAAAGGTCTTCTTGACAATGCATCTGCGTTGCCGTGAGATTTCCCGCTGCGATGTTTGATCTCAAAGTCGTATTCCTGCAGTAGTTCAATCCACCTTGCAACTTGCCCTTCTGGATTTTTAAACTGTAATAGCCATTTTAGTGCAGCATGGTCAGTTCGTAAGTGAAATTTCCGCCCCAGAAAATATTTGCTAAAATGCTGCAACGACTTTACCACAGCTCGCAATTCGCGTCTTGTGACACAATAGTTCCTTTCCGGTTTTGACAACTACTTGCTGAAGTACGCTATCACAACCTCTCGATCACCGTTCCGTTGAGACAAAACACCGCCGAGTCCTGTATCACTTGCGTCTGTGTCAACTATAAATTCTTTGCTTGCATCATCATCATCATTCATCATTACAGCCCTTCACAAGTCGCTCTTTGACAGTTGGCTCTTACGGGCAGACAGATCTCTGGCAAAGACTTTGGAGCCCTGGTTCCGCTCGATCGCTTCTTTAATACGAGCACTATTAAAGTTGCGTAAGTCTCGCCGCATGCATTTGGAGATCTGTCTGTTCAGTTGCCTGTACGCTGTCAAATCTGTTGACGATTGCAGCCTCATCTCTCGTCTAACAGCCATGAGATTAAGAGTGTGATCGGAGAGTTTTTGTGTTCTTCTGCGGTGGGTCTTGCAGAACTTAGCTCCGACCGCATGGACAGCTTCCACGAGCTTGTCATTCATATCGTCCACTGCATTGCAATCTTGTAGGCACTGAAAGCGGTTGTATAACTCGAGCTGAAAGTTTTCGGGATTCTGGATTAGAGCACGAGGGGGACGGAGCGTTGACTTCATTAGACGAGACCTCTCCAACTTAACGTTTAGGTTCAGTGTGCCTCTAACCATTCGGTGATCGCTGCCAGTTTTCACCCTTGCGATCACTGAGACATCACTGAACAGTTGGCGTCTGGTCGTCATAATGAAGTCAATCTCATTTTTTGTCGAACCGTCGGGGCTCGACCAGGTCCACTTCCTGTGGGGCCACTTCTGGAAGAAAGAGTTCATCATAAAGAGTCCCTCTTTCTCCATAAAGTCGGCCAGCTGCTGGCCCCTCCGGTTCCGTTGCCCTACTCCAAATTTCCCTAATTTCAGCTCACCGCTTTCTCTTGTGCCTAGTTTTGCGTTGAAGTCTCCCATCAACACCGTGTAGTGGGTTTTGGAGGAATGCATGGCTTTGGAAATATCCTCATACATTTCCTCCACCTCCTCATCAGGATGTGCCGAGGTTGGTGCGTAAACCTGTATGACCTTCAGCGAATACCGTTTGGTGATTCTGAGTATCAGGTACGTGACCCTCGTCGACACACTCCCAATCTTTACAACGTTGTTGACGAGAGACTTGTGGACGATAAATCCGACACCTCCTTGGGACAGATGGTCACCCTCCCAGTGACAGAACAAGTTGCCGGATTTGAAAATCACCGTGTCCTCCCCCTCTCTTCGGACCTCGGATAATCCTATAATATTTCAGCGCAACTTGTCTATCTCTTCTTCCGGCTCCAGGATCTTCTCGTCAGTCCTCAGAGTGCGTGCGTTAAATGTTGCCAGGTCGAGTCGTCGTAGGTGGAAACCGAACCTCCACCGGAGATTCTTAGCACCCCCTGCTTGCATCGGGGTATCCCAAAATAGGTGTTTCGCACAGACGGTCCTTGAGCTCCTAGAATGCGATATTGCAACTTTCATCTCAGCAGAAGTGTTGCTTCTCCTCGGTTAGCTTATGCAGAGGTTTGGCTATATCTGCAAAGTTCTTCACAAATCGACGGTAATGGAAGCATAAACCCAAAAATGCTCTAACCTGCGCCTTGTCTTTTGGAACCGGCCAATCCTTGACAGCGGCGATTTTCTCTGGATCCGTGCGGATACCTTCTTCCGATACTACATACCCCAAAAAGTTAACTTGCCGTTTGAATAGTGAACATTTCTTCGGACTCAACTTGAGGTTGACACTCTGAATCTTCATGACGACGCATTCCAGGTTTTGAAGGTGTTCCTCAAACATACGGCCTGCGATGATAATGTCATCCAAGTATACCAGACAGGCATCACCAATTAGCCCGGTAAGTACAAGTTCCATCAGCCTTTCAAACGTTGCTGGAGCATTGCACAACCTAAACGGCATTACTTTAAATTGTCACAGACCCTTTCCCGTCGAGAACGCAGTTTTCTCCTTGTCCTTAGGGTCAATTTCAACTTGCCAGTAGCCACTTTTTAGATCCAGCGTGCTAAACCACTCTCTGTAAAGTAAAACAGTACAGTACAGTACTACAGTAAAACTCTCTCTAAAACACTCCTGTAAGCATGTCCAGCGTGTCATCAATTCTTGGCGAGGGATAGCTGTCCTTCCTCGTAACGTCGTTCAGATGGCGGTAGTCAACACAAAACCGCATGCTGCCATCCTTCTTCTTTACCAGCACCACGGGAGAACATCATGGACTAGAGGAAGGTTCAATAACGCCATACTTCACCATTCCTTCAATCATGGTTTCCATTTCCTTTTCACGTGCTACAGACAATCTTTTTGGCCACTGACGGATAGGCAATTCTTCCCCTGTGTTTATTTTGTGTTGAACTAAGCCAGTCTTTCCTATGTCAGCATCGTTTGATGAGAATACATCGGCATACTTGAGTAACAACTTCTTCGCCTTGACCATTTCGTTCGGGGAGAGAACGCTGCGACAGTCTTCCAAAAGTGTGGTCACTCTCGTTTGTGCATCCTTGCTGGGGTCTCACTCGATAGATATTGGCAACGACGTAACCAATCCACTTCTTCACAAGTACCAACCAGCGTGCCTTTTTCTATAATCTGTTCCTGGTCATAAAGGTTCAGCACACGTACTCCTGAGATGTTAGTGGATCTGACCAAAGTTCGAGCTACTTTCCGTGGAAGGTCATTGTTTACCCTTTCCACAAATACACAACGGCTTGGCTGGCCTCGAAACGTTGGGCAACCTCGAAAGCTTGCCCAGCGTTTCAAGGAAGACTAAGCGGCACAATCGTTTCCGATCTCGGCGGAAGAACAATCTTCCTAATGCTGTACACGTTCCCTGGTAACGCACCTTCCATAAAAGTTCCTCCTGTCCACATTTCAAAACACCTTGCTTAACGTCGATCTCACAACAGTTATTTCTCATAAAGTCTAGGTCCAGGATGCAGTCGTCCATTATATCAGCCACGATGACATTATGCAGGTAGATCACGTTGCCTACCTTCAACTCCATCTCCTTCTCTCCACTAGGGGTCGCAATACCGGACATATTTTCAAAAACCGGTGTATTCGGTATTAGTTTTTAATGAATACCGAGATTTCGGTAGTTTCGGTATTTTCGTTTTTTTTAACTTAGTGAGAAAAATATTAAAAATATGTAGTTGAACCCCAATTTTCATAAGGTAATTGTCATCAGCCAATCAATAAAAGTGTGTTAAGATAAAAAAATCACGTTTATTTAAAAAAAATCAATCATTTATTGAAAGTTTAATAAATAACTAACTGCTGCTAAGTTATTTTAAACTATTTAAACATAAGAAACCTCCAGTAATCAGCCTTAACAATAACATAAAATACTCCTGCTAAGTAACTTCTTTATACGCTTACTTCTTCATGTTCTTATAAACTTCTTCATTATCCTCAGCTTTAATAAAACATAAAATGCTCTTGGGCGACTTATCTTTTTTTTTCTTCACTTTTATTCATGGAAATCGAGTAAGAGCTTTCTTTGCTCCATGGTGTAGTTAGAAAAAGTCGTATATATTCTTCAGTTTACGATCATCTAAAACTTCTATGAACGTTAAAATCTACCACCGGTTCCAAAAGCGATATCTCTAGAGAGAGAAAATCTGGTTCATAGGTTAAATTCGATAGCAAAGAATGTTACAAATTTATAAATTATCCCAAATTTTACATTTGTACACACATTTCGTAGTGTTGAAGTTTCCTGATTATTCTTTCATGGTGAACACAATCGAAGGCCTTGGATAGGTCACAGAATATACCCAAAGCATCCTGTAAATTCTCCCATGCATTAAAGATATATTTAATAAGCTCAACACCATCATCAGTTGTCCACTAAAGTACCCTTCAGTTCTGGCCGTATGAGGAAGCTCAGCGAGCCACGGAGACGGCTGTGTTCGGGGTTTTCTGCATGATAAACTTAGAAATAAGAATATCCGCAATAGAACCAGAGTGACCGACATAGCCCAACGGATGAGTAAGCTGAAGTGGCCATGTGATAGCTCCGATGAAGCGACAACCGATGGGGAAAAAAGGTTCTCGAGTAGGAGCCTCGTATCGGTGGTCAAAGTGTAGGGCGACCCCCCTACTAAATGGAGTGACGACCTGGTATGAAATGCAGTAGACCGATGGATGCAGGCTCAGGACCGTGCTTTGTGGCAATTCTTGCAGCAGGTCTATGTTCCACAGTGACCTTGTAAAGGACTATAATGAATGAAAAAATACAAAAAATTACCAACGCTGAACTTATGCGGACTATGATGATTTGTTTATCGATAAAAATATCGACATAGCCCTCGACCTACGTTTCTTACGCATGTAGAGAGTGGCACCAGTATATCGACACGTGTACAATTTGATGGTATGCGTAAATGCAATGAACACAAACGTAAATGCTGTAGTGTGCGCATGGCCTCTCCAGTTGGTTGAATATTCAGTCTGGACCATTTTGTTGTAGAAGGCTAAGCTAAAAGAAATTGATGTATAATGAGACACACTAAGCCTTAGTAAATATTAAAGTTGAATGAGTTTTAATTCAGTGAAGAAAATACATCAAAATTAGGGTTGGATTTAGAATCGTTTGGCAGGAATTTGGAGGAGTAATGTGTAGTATTTGGTAGAGGTTCGGTGCTCGATTATATCAATTACCATGTGCATTAAAAAGTAATTGCACTGTTTTCGAGAAATAAAAAAATAACCTAAAAATGAAAACCCTAAATGGAAAAACGACATAAACATAAACATAAACACTCACGCCTGTCACCCAGAGGGGCAGGCAGAGACTACAGACTTCCATTTGGCACGATCCGACACACCTCTCTCGCCTCCTTCACATCCGTACACCTACGCATACACGCTCGTCGGTTAAGGGTACTCCTAATTTGGCCCGTTTTCAATAAATCGCCAATTTGGTCGATAAATTTTCGCCTAGGACATCCCTTTCCGACTCTGCCATTCACTTCTGCAAAATAAATTTTCTTTGTCACTCCTTTCTCATTCATTCTTTCCACATGACCAAACCACCGAAGCATTCCTTTCTTAATCCTGGTCACAACATCATCTTGCAAACCACACTCTTCTCTTATTACACAATTTCTTACCCTGTCGTTCAGATTCAGCCCTAGCATACTTCTTAACGACCGCATTTCTACTGCGTTCATTTTACTCTTGTGCTTCTTCTGCCACACCCAACTTTCACTACCATACGTTAAAGTGGGGACCAACACAAATTGGCATACGACATGAATTGCCATACGTGCCTTTTTCGACTCTTCACAATAGAGTGTAGAACTCCATTTACTCTATTTCCAGCATTCACTCGTTTTTGTTTTTCATGTTCATTCACATTCATTCATATAATTACAGTAAAAGTAAAAAAAGACAGTGAATTTTACAGTAGATTTAAAGAAACTTTTATTATCTTTTATAAACTAAAATACTGTTTTAATTTCACCTTTTGTAATTTAGAATAAGCGTAATACCTATACATAATTATAAATTAATCAATCACTGTCACTATCATGTAGCCCGATATCCGCTTCTTTTTTGTAGATCCCAGAATTAAATGATTTAACATTTTCTCAGTTGGTTTAAAGTTAACGCAACTGGTGCTGTGACGCCTAATGGTTTTTTGCGCTAACATGTTGCCTCTTATTGTCTTGGTTATTAATCTATTTCGTTTCTTGTTTTTGGTGTCGATATAATTTGACTGAAAATTCTCTCGCATTTCGCATTGGAGTTAGGAAGAGCCAAGATGTTGAACATGCATTTTCCAATCAAGCGGAACTCGTCCAACTGTTTCACCCGAAAAGCAACATTAGTATTAAAAATATTGTATTTTGCAAACGAAAGAAATATATTTCTAAAAAAAAATGTGGAGTCTTAGTTACTAACCTTGTGCCAGAATTCATCAGGCCATATTGCAGCATCGAAATTTCCTTTTAACTTTGGCATTTTCTCCATTGGTCATCCAAAGTTTGTTGTTCTATCATAGAAGTTGGTGTCAATCTTCTTTTTGAAATCCTTTTTTTTCTCTGCTGCTATTTCATTTGTTGAAAACTGTTTAGATACTCCCAAGCCCAGGTAGATGTCATCCAAATTTTTGAAATTGTTTTCGTCAGTTAGGTTAATTTTTTCTAGTACAGTGTTTGCAATATGTACCGTTGTCATATATGTCGATAAAAGTTCGTGAAGGAGATCGTTCATTTTAGTGTTAAGTTTTGTGATCGTTGGAGTCTCACTCTGAAATAGCGTATTAGTTTCAGTAAATTTAACATCCAGTTTAAAAAGAAAAAGTATGATTTTGTTATGGGATCATTCAACTGCATATGGATTTCGGAACATTCGTTGTCTTCAAGCCATCTTCCATCAAAAAACAGTGTTAGTGCATTCCACTGTTCTAAAATTCTTTGCACTACAGCACTTAGTGATAACCATCTCGTTTGAGCCGGTTTCAAAATTTTGTTTATATCAGTTTCTGAGAATACTTGAAACTCTTTTAATAGCGATTGTCTTTTGCTACTGGTCGCAAAATAATTGTAAATATCACGTGTTAGCTTTTCATATTCAACTGGTAACTGTTTGCATGCGTCACTCGCACAAAGATGCAGGGAATGACAAACACATTTAAGAACGATAATTCCGGGACATTTTGCTCTATATCGACTCGAAACAGAGTTGTGACACCCCATCATAGTATTACACCCGTCTAATCCAAATCCTATAATATTTTCAATAGGAATAGAATTTTCCTCGAAGGATTTTATTACTGCTTCGAAAAGATGTTGTGCTGTGGCGGTAGCTACCGGAGCAGAGTTTTCCTCGCCATGTATTTGAATTAAGTCCCAAAATCTGCTAACAATTTGACCTTAGTGCACAGAAATATCTGACCACAACACACATAGTTTTTACTGCTCCGATATCAGAGCTTTCATCAATCATGACAGAGAATTTTTCTCCTTTAGATCTGCACACAAATCTTGTTTTTCCGATTCTCCTAGAAAATTGTTTATTATTGCTTGACATTTTGTTCTCTTCATTTTCATATTTTTTGCAATCTGAGAGTCAGGAAACATAGTGGACAATAAATCAACTAAGTGGTCCATCACCCTCATGGATATCTTATGCTCTACCATAAAAGCGGCCAACTTTATCTCAGATGCTTTGCATTTATCATCATCAGACTGCTGCTGCTGCTCATGCGGACCTTTTCAAATGCAGCAGCAATCGAAGATTGAGCTGGCGATGCTTTAGTTCTTTTTACATGCTTAGCACTTTCGCCATGTCTTTTTATCACTACTCTGTCAGCTATCAATTTTGCATCACACATAACACAAACTGCACGATACGGGTCTTTTGGTCACGTTTCAGCCAAGTTTTGAAACTATTCTCTTTTAACCACTAGTCTGAATTTTTGTTTATAATGTATCTTTTTTGCCTTTTTTGAAGTTGATGGTCCGCTTTGATCACTATCATCAGATGAATTAGGCATTTTAAATTCTCAAGTTCTTAAACAAAATAACCACTTGCACCAGTTTCACAGAAAGACTTGAAAGAGTCAAATAAAAACGTAATGCATTGCATACGAAACCAATTTACATTCATACTAATTTAAGTTAGTCCCAATAGGCTTGAAAACAAAATTAAAACACGGTTGACACAATTTGGGTAGTTAATACTAAGAAGTGGTTTTTAGTCTATGACGGGAAATTCCCGCGTAGTATCCACCGCCGCCGCTAATCATGCCCGTTTAAAGTATGAGATATTCGTTCAACACTTTGAGCATAGAAAACTATGCTCAAAGGTTCAACAAGTGTTGTGACTTGTGACATCTGCAGAGAGGTGGCGCGAGCTCTAGTAGCCAGTTGCGTTTTGTTATGTTCATGTTATTTTTTCTTTTCACAAAGGCTGCGTTCAGTTTACATTAAACTATTTTGATTTTTGCCTGTAGAAAATTACAGGGCTCTCCATACACTGTAATTTTAGTATTAAAGTAGACAGTAGATCTTGTGAAGAAACAGTAAATCTGCTGTAATTACAGTGTATCTAGCAACGCTGGCAAGTGGTAACACTGGTGTTCTGTGGGAATCTGTGGTTCTGTACTGAAAGTTATCTCATTATCTGTGGCGATTGCGATCGGGTCGGGTGTTGCATCATCGATTTAGGTGAAGAATTTGTGGATTAAACACTCTTATTTAATAGATATATTAAATATTTTAGTACCTATTCTTTGAAAACAAACCGTTCCTAAAAATTTCAGGAAAAATGGCTGAAAAACTGGTTCCTGTAGTAAGAGCTGATGAAGAAGAAGCTGAGGAAGAAGAATTAGTTGATCCGCAGCAGCAACTCAGGGTACATAAAACTATTTGCAGCGTATACTTATAAATGGTTATGTGGACTAAACACATTATTATATAGTCGTTAACCTGCTCAACAATTTTTATTTTTGATGGAGTAGGGGTGACAATCTAGCACAATCCACATGATGGTAGGTAAGGGTATGCAGTAATCCAAAGTCTGTATCTACATGTATCCTAGATGAAGTATCGTATTGCAGATGCATATTCACCCTGAGGGTACGACTTTCCATTGACGTCCGTCGAATTTGCGGTGGGAAGGGGGTGGGGGGAGGGCGGGGGGAGGTGTACTACTCCCCCTTAAAAGGAAAAGTTGCGGAGCCCCCCCCTTTTTGAGTTTTTTGAATTTTAATTTTGAGGAAATTTTATTTTTTATGGATAAATATTAAGTGTAAAAAACCATGGGGACCTCTTGGGGGGGAAGGGGGTACTCCCTAAGGAAGGGGGAACCCCTTCACCAAAAATAGAGGGATTCATTCAGAGGGATTTCTGTATCTATTTTGAGATCGCAACGTCTCCGGCGCTGCGGGAAGAGCAGCCTCTACGCCTTTGCGTAACAAATCGCAGGCATCCAGCCTCGCCTCCGCAGCTTCGGCTTGTTGGTCGCCTTCGGCGACCAGCCTCAGCCGCTCCGGCTCGTCTGATGCCTACGATTTGTTACAGCAGGCGGAGGCTGCTCTCCCTACGCGCCTCCGGCTCTATAAAACCACTCTAGGGGTAGGACAGACTCGTACCACGTGGAGTCGGGGTCTATTAATTCGGTTCCTTGACATAAGTTGAACCTAACCTATTTTATTTGTTATCTGCCCTAATAGGTGGGCACTGTTTTATACACATGTTTTATACAATTTTATACACATATTGCTTTAATTAATTCTTATAAATCGTCAGTTTTACGTTACGTTCCACAAGCCGGTAAAAAACGGTAAACACTACACATTTTAATTTTAATAGCTCATAATGATAATAATTTTGTAATTTAAATATAAACTGTTAAATATATGTGTATGCATGAAAACTATTTAAATGAGTACAAAATATAATTATTTACGTAAAATGTACAATAAAATGCTACCGAACGTATGACAACTTAACTGTACGGAAAACGAACGTTTAACGGCGAGAATTCGATATAATCTGTGGTAAGGATTGACGTAAATATTGTAAAAATAATTGATTTTCAATAATTTTTTTCTCAAAAAGTACGCGTTTCTGCATGTTGAAATTTTGCGTGTGTGTTTACAATAGTGTAACCTTTCTGTAAAAAAAATATCATATAATCTGAGATAGGGATTGACATAAATATTGCAAAAATAATTGATTTTCAATAATTTTTTTCTCGTAAAGTACGCTTTTCCGCATGTTGAAACTTTACGTGTGTGCTTATATTAATGTAACCTTTCTGTAAAAAAAATATCAACCCCCAACTCGACGGACGTCAATGGAAAGCTTAGCCCAATAGAGTAATAAGCGCGATCGAGGCGAACCATTAATGCTGCAGTCATGATATGTAACAGCAATGTTCTACCATGTACAATAATAAATCGAAGACATAGAAATTTTACCAATAATACCAATGTCCACAGCCATATCGGAAATACATACCTTGGCTTTTTAATGCAATGTCTCCCAGTTATATTTATCTTATGGATAACGATGTCTGAGATAGTCAGAATACTTATTATCTTTGTCATTCAAATGTAGATTTAGTAAATTTAATATATACAAGGCAAGGTCCAAAAGTCTATAGAATGAAAACTTTACTAAAATAAACAAAATAATTAATCTTATACTCCTATAACAGCAGATCGATAGTTTTTTTTCTTAGATCTCTGTGTACAAATTTTTGATATTTGTGAAGATTACTGGCAGGGGTTGTTTTTATTGCATTCTCATTTAAATAGTCCATGCTTTGTAGATCACTATTTTACCAGGGCAATGGTCTTACAAAACTCCTATTTCATTCATCACATCATTTCAGGATGAATAACTCTTGGTAGGCTACTAATTAATCTCTACCATGCTGTTTACTTTAACCTTGTGTAGTACTGTGTGATCTTAGTTAGTCTTGTGTAGTTTGTGAACTATGAATGGTTAGGAAACATATCTTGGCACTGTACTAAAAGAAATGTTTCTGAATGCTGATGGTTAATCGGTCTAACAGTTCTTTTCGTACACCGACACTCGCAATATGCCAACACCAAATGTAAATGTAACTCGAGAATCAGTCAGTAGCCAATCAAGGACAAGAGCACAAACTAATAAGAAGTACTAGCGTAGACAAGAGCCAATGAATGGCTCTGATTCAGTCAGTGACTGACTGAGATAACCATTCGACACTGATAGATACAATTTAAACAGGTTAATGGTACTGATGACCTAATAGAGCTAATAGAACTCACAGAACAAACTAGATCACTGTTCGAAAAGAACTAGTATGGATGCGGCGATGATGGAGCGATCTTTAAAATGGTAGAAGATTTAGCTTCACCAGTTGTAAAAGTATATCATCATCATTATTAATGGCCTTGCTATTCTGTTTATAAGGGGTGTAAGCGAGACATGACCAAGAACATGCATACTTGATCCACAATTGGAGGAGTGCAGGCTCTGGTGACTTATTGATGACAATATCTATTTAAAAACCTTAAATACAATTTACGCTGAGGCATTCTTGAAAACCACCTGTTCCCCTAGTTGTAAGCTTGTATGGTTTGAGTTAGTTCTTATCTTAGTCCCTCATTGGTATAAAAACATTTGATTATTTTTGTTGTTCTGTGTCATATTTTATTAGGTTTAATGTTTAGAAATGATAAAATATTTGGTTTCATTAAGGACATATTAGTGTGTTGCCAGTGATGACTTATGGATTTCGGAAGTGGTCCTTCATTGCTGGCCATATGAGGAAGCTCAAAGTCGCTCAGTAAGCTATGGAGAGGGCTATGCTCGGGGTTTATCTGTGTGATAAACATAGAAATGGGAATATCCACAGAAGAACCAGAGTGACCGACATAGCCCAATGGATTACTGAGCTGAAGTGGCAATGGGCCGGGCCAGCCATATAGTTCACAGAACCGACAACCAATTGGAAAAATAGGTTCTGGAGTGGCAGTTTCGTACCGATAGGCAAAGTGTAGGTAGACCCCCCCAAAGAAGAAGAAGTTGATGGATGAAGACGGCCCAGGACTGTGCTTTGTGGCATTCCTTGGGGGATTTTTTTAAATTTATTTTTATAGAAGAGGGGGCAAATGAGCATGCGGCCCATGATCAACCGCAACACCAAGGGAATTGCAGGTGCGTTGCCGGGCCTTTAGAAAGGAGAGCTCTTTTCTTGAAGGTCCCCAGGTCGTATTGGTCCGGAAAAATCGCCAGTGGTAAACTATTCCACAGATAGGTACACGGAAGAAAACTCCTTTTGACACATACAGTGGTGGACCACCAAGCATCCAGATGGTGTGGATGGTATCGGGATGTTTGCCGCGTAGTGCGTTCACGAAATTTGGTGGCTGGGATTAATCCGAACAATTCCTCAGAGCACTCCCCATGGTATTTGCGAAAGAAAATGCAAAGAGATGCAACATCTCTTCGCAGCTCCAGTGAGTCGAGCCGATCGGAAAGCACTCGGTCGTCGAAGATTCGACCCACTCTGCGCTGGATGCGGTCAAGTGGAAGGAGCTGGTACTGGGGAGCCCCAGCCCAGAGATGGGAACAGTATTCCATGTGCGGCCGAACCTGCGCCTTGTAAAGTTGCAGGCGGTGTGCCGGCATGAAATACTATCCGGCTCTGCTGAGCACGCCAAGCCTTTTAGAGGCCAATTTGGCCTTCTCTTCTAAGTGACCACGAAACTGCACGCCACTCGATATGTCGACGCCAAGGGGAGTGCCTTGAAACTGAGGAGATACGACAAAGGGGTTCTTTTTAGCGGTTAACGAGCAATCTTGTGTCTTCTGGGGGTTAAACTGGACTAGATTTAGTCGCCCCCAATCCGAGACTGTTCAACAAAGACTCGACTTCAGACACAAGTTTGTCCCGGTACTCGGAGACGTTTTCCCGAGAAATATTGGCTCGGCCGGTGTAAAGAGCATCACCAGTACTGTCATCTGCATATCAATGAATGTTACGGGTTTGCAACATATCATTGATATGCAGAAGAAACAGCGTGGCGATAGCACGCAGCCTTGTGGAACACCAGCATAAATAGGCTTGTAATCGGAGCTTGCACCGTCAATAACGACCTTGATGCTCCGATCTGCAAGAAAGCTGGTGATCCAATCGCACAATTTCTCGGGAAGCCCATAGGAAGGGAGCTTCGAAAGAAGCGCTTTGTGCCAAACCCGATCGAAGGCCTTCGCAATGTCCCAAACTAACGGCCAATGCCTTCCCCTTGGACTCTACTGCCTCCGCCCATCTGTGAGTTAGGTAGACCAGAAGATCACCAACTGACCGATAACGGCGAAAACCGTATTGGCGATCACTAATGAGCTGGTGATCCTCAAGGTACTCATGAGCTGGCAGTTAACAATAGACTCCATTGTTTTGGAGAACAAGCAGGTGATGGCGATAGGCCTGTAGTTGGACGGGTCTGAGCGGTCGCCTTTTTCAGGGATCGGGTGGACAAAAACCGTCTTCCATGATTGTGGGACTACGCCTAGGGAGTAGGAGTACAAGAAATGACGCGTTAAAACCGGTGCCAACTCTGGAGCACATGTCCTCAGCACAATTGGGGGGATTCCGTCAGGCCCACTCGACTTGTGGATGTCCAGGGAGAGGAGTGCTTTGCGAACCGAGCGCTGTGTGAAGTGCACTTCCGGCATGGAGCACTCACACCGCGGGATGGTCGGCGGCGTACTCCCCCCGTCATCGAGAGTCGAGTTAGACGCAAAGAAAGAGCCTAGAAGATCGGCTTTCTCCTTTGCGGTATGGGCCAGTGAGTCGTCCTCCTTGTGCAGAGATGGAAGATATGGCTGACAGAAATTCCCCTGGACAGCCTTGGCGAGAGACCAGAATGCACGGGTTCCAGAAGGAAGGCGAACTAGTTTCTCGCCAATTCTGCCAATGTGCTTTGACTTTGCCTTGGCTATGACTCTTTTGAAGAACCTAGAGGCGGAATTATTCTTCTTTTTTAGAGCGCTGGTGTTTACATCCCGGGACGTTGATGCGTCAGCCCAGGCTTGGTAGCACTCCTACTTATAGCATGATGCTATCTTACAGGAGCAACCAAACCACGGCTGAGATTTGCCTCCGATGGGCACCAGAGAGGAAGGAATAAAAAGTTCCATACCCTGAAGTACCACATCAGCGACAGAATCCGCAACAACGTTGGGATCGTCCGGCGAGAAGCAAACCCGCCCCCAAGGGTAGGATGCAAAGAAAGACCGCATCCCATCCCAATCGGCTGACCTATAGTGCCAAACACGGCGGCAGCTTGCAGAATGCAACTGCGATTTCAGCGTTAGTGGCATCACACTCCGGACAAGACAATGGTTCGAGGAGCCTAAAGGGGCCTCGACGGAAATCTGATATCCGTCCGGGTGAAAGGTCAGTAGAAGGTCCAACAGGGGAGGTGCATGATCCTCCACATCTGGAATCCGCGTAGGCGAAGTAACCAGTTGTGTCAGACCATATGCCAACGCAAAAAATGAACAGATCTCCCCGCATGATCGGTTAAACGTGAACGCATATGTGAAGCCTTGTGCCTTCCCCACATTTTTTAAATAAATGTGGGAGAGCGAAACTCTTGTATCAAGTATTTCATATATATTGTGCGCCTTTTCCAAGCGGGAATGGATAAGTAATAATAAATTAATAATGTAAACCTGATACAAGTGGAATAGGGACGTGTTATGTTCTTAACCTTTCTCGAGCCCTCTCTTCTTGAATGGGGTTCACTTAGCTTATAAGGCACTACCAACAGCTTTCAATTGCTCCAGTGCACCCATTCGGAGTGATGGGCGTTAAAATCGCCGAGGATCACGATCTCTGCGGAAGGGATCTGCTGTAGCAACGAATATGTAGCCATTTGGACGTGGTCGAAGAGTCTGTCTGTTTCAGCATTACCGCTATGGGACCTATAATAATAATAATAATATTCCACAACTATCACACAACGTCATCTAGTCCCAAGCTAAGCAGAGCTTGTGTTATGGGTACTAGACAACTGATAAACATACTTACATATTTCTAAATACATAAATATTATAGATAAATTACACCCAGACACAGAACAAATGATCGGGCTCATCACACAAACATTTTTCCTGGGTGGGAATCGAACCCACGACCTCCGGCATAGCAGTCAGGGTCACTAACCACTAGACCAACAGGCCTGACCTATAGAGGCACCCATAGACGCGCGGATGGTCGTCGCTGTCTACGCGTAGTACCGGTACCGTCCTGGAGTAGTCTATCATCGTTTAATTCCGCTACCATGTCGATTTGGGCCTCCGGCCACCTGCACTCACCAGATGAAACGTGGAAGCAGAGCTTCCACTTCACGCCGGTATACTGTGAGGTCGTGGTACCACCCCGATTTGAGCCGGCCCATATGTGCAACAGCAAAGCTGCCGCGTGGCTCTACCACTGTTAAAATGGATGGCTATGTTCAGCAGTGGTCTTGTGAAGGGTTCTAATTATGACGATAATGATGATAGTGTGTTGTGTGTGAATCTTGGCATTACAGCTGGAGCCAATATTTGTGTAAAAATATAATTATTAGTTTGCACATTATTACTTAGTGCTTATTACATATTTTATAACTTAATTTCTTCTTTTCTTGTAGGATTTCAAGACAGTTTTTAATTTACAAGAAATATTTAATAAGGTTTCCTTTTCTCTTTTTTTTCTGTAGCTCAGTTGCATTGTTTTTTATTGATGTGTTGGTAAACAGTAGTAATTATATAGTATATATAATTTAATTATATAGTATATATAATATAATTATTCAGTATAGTATTAAAAATCATTGTTATTTTGTTTACGATTAAATTCTCTTTTTTTTTTACTTCTTACAGGAAGTCTGCTCACAGAAGCCTGATGCCCAGAATCTTTGGTCAAAATACCAAGAATGCAATAACCGTGTAACCTCCCGTTCCAAAACAACCGAAACATGCGAGGAGGAGTTGATTGATTACATTCATGTACTGGACAAGTGTGTCAACAAAGACCTTTTTAAGAGGTTAAAGTAATTTATGTTGCACATCACTGCACTACCCATTTTTTCAATGTGAGACGCCTTTGTGGGTAAGGGCAGTGGCTATAGTTTTGTTTTTAATTTTTAAAAATCAAATAATTGTAGCTGTTGTTTTTGTAAATAAAATATTTAATTACAAGTACATATGACTTTTATTTTATATTAATAGAGCATGGGAATAGGTGTATAAAATAAATCCTATAATAATCAATATTTAATATTGCAATTAAGTAATTAAATTATAAATACATTTCTTTTATTAACATATTAATTATATAACAAATGAATGACATACCTATTTCGGAATGTAAATCACAATTTAAAAATGTACGACAAGATACAATTAAGTGTTATTATTATAAATTTTAAAATAATCTAAATTAGTTCATGACAAAAATGCACATGTAGAAAGTTTTAAATTCCTCAAGGAATATTATGCCTCAGAATACAGAAAAAACCAGAAGCTATGTTCGGCTCTAGTTACATGCCGCACTGTGTCCAAAAACAAAACAAACGTCCCGTGCCCGTTCCCACTTCCCACCCAAGTAATATTGCTAGCTAAGGAAGTTACAGTACTTTTTAGGGTAAACGGTGATAACATTAGAGGTAAGATAATAATGATAAAATCATTATTATCCATTCCTAAACATATTAATTTTATATAAATAATAATATCAAGAAATAAAAGTAAGTACTTTAAATAAAACATGGGTTCAATAAGGTACATTTTTAAGACAGCTTTTAAATATTGTCTTAGAATTTGATACTAATTATCAAAAATTCACTTTTAACACTTTTCTTAAGTCTTCTCAAACCTTGCTCTTATAAAAATATTTCTCCTCAAAATGCAACTCTTCGAAATTATTGTTCGCTTGACGGTTTCCAAAACTCTTTCAGCCATGCTCTTTGTATTATTTTTGTGCCATCTCTTTTCCTATTTCTATGTAATTAATTGCAAAAATAAACTGTATTATATTTCGTAATCCAAAAAAAGTTTTTTGCGATGGAAATATCCATACATTATTTTTCTGGAAAAACTTCACTTAAACTAATTAATAAAAATCATACTAATTAATCAAAGTATTATCTACACGTATATTAAAGCTCCGTAGGATACTATAACTACTAACGCTACAAGTAATTAAAATTAGGAAAAAAAATATTAATGCCAACATAAGAACAATATCACAAATTAAATGGCTCTTAAAATTCAAAGTAGGGAAAAACAAAACTGTTATACAGGCAACAACTAAGAAAATGGCTTCATCATTCTGTAATACGTCAAGAACAGAACAAATAATTCAATTCATAAATAAAACTACATCTGAATGCGCTACTTACACATGAAATGTGATCCCATCATATTTTGGAGCCTAACAGCTTTATTACGGGAGAGGAATGGCACATGATGGCATAATTAAATTAAATTTGACTTCCAAAATACGTCACGCCATACGATGTTCACAGAGTGACTATTCGCCTGAACTTGAAAGTACACTAAGGTAACGGAACCCGTAATGGACAGTGCACCCGTGATATACATTTCATTCTTTATATATCAAAAATAGCCAAACTATGAATATTTCTTATAACTGGCAATATTCTCCACGAGTGATAGACCCTACCGAAGCCATGTTTTTCGTTTGACAGTACGTGAGACATTTTGTTCATTCACAGGAACAGTGCAAAAACGTGGTCGTGATGTTTATTTGAATAAATCCTAAATCATTGTAGGCATCGTGATTCTGGTGAGTTCGACAATTAAGTTTTTTCTGAAATAATCATGCATATTTTATTAAATATCTGTTTATTTCGTGTTTTAGGGGTAGATCAAGAATTGTAATGTATATAATAAACATTGTATATAATAAACAATTAAAAGCTATGTTTAACAGTGGATACACTAACATGTAACTACCCAGTCATGTACATTTTGTTCATTACTGGATTTTTGAACAAATTCGCCAATTTTGTATTCTGTGAACTCTGACAATAACATGTTACGTTTTATTTTTGAAAAATTTAAGAAATTATAGCGTAATCCAGTAATATACAGCCATGTCCATCACTGCCTGTCCATAACTGGGACTGAGAATAAAAATGCTAGAACAGTACATGTAAAGAGAGAATACACAAGTACAGACCATACAAAGACTGAGCACACAAGGACAGATGACGCCAGAACAGAATACACTAGAACTGAATGCACAAAGAGAGCATAAAGAACAACAGAGTGCGGAAGTCACAACAGAAAAGAATTACACAAGGACTAAATGAAATTGGACAGATTATAAAAGTAAACACTGAAAAACAATGCAAGAGCAAAACACACAAGCACCAAACTTTAATGTACAAAGAAAGAACAGAATGTGCAAGAACAGATCACAACAGAACAGAATGCGTAAACACTGAATACACAAGGACAGGATAAAAAAAGTAATATCACCTAACTGGACAAGGAAACGATGAGCAATCTTTCTCAACAGTATATGCTACACCACATAAATCTGTTATAACGAATTCACCAGTGTCGTAACATTCACCCTCTACAACATTACCCAAAGACTGGGTAATCCGTCACCGTCACCTTTTAAACGTGTCTTTTTTTGGCCCAAACTTGAAACTAAGAAGCGACGCACCAAGGAACGTGTACCGTCTATAGTTATTTAGCTATAACTAGTGAAACATGGAGATATTACATGAAAAAAAAAATTAAACGAAAAACAGGAAGAAGAAAAAGACAAACGAATTAAACTAAGAAAATACTGAAAAATATACAAAAACTAACGAAAAATATAAGGCAGCAAGATTTGTTTTTCGATGATGACAATGATGAAATGGAAGCTGATTATGCTGAAAGTGGTGACTCCGCATACGCTCAAAGTCTGATTTCCCGACTCTGAAAATGAACCTTTAAGTATTATAGGTGTTACCAATGGCTCCTACGTTATTGTAATATATGAGGGAGAATATTTTCCGGGTAGAATAGAAAAAACAGAACAAGAGAATTATGTGCAGGACACTCTTTCAGATGGCCAGATAAGCCAGATAAAATATGGTACAAGGCAAAAGACGTTATAGAGAAAATTAATGACCCTTTGCTCCTGAATAAGCGGGAGTTCTATACAATTAAAGAAATGGAACAATATTTACTGGATATTTTTTATTTTAAAGTTTATTATTTTACTTGCTTTTATATTTCTAATACAAAAACTAAGTTTTGTGCTCAACAAAAGTATGAAAGACTGATTAATATAAATTACTTGTTTTATTTTCTTCGTTGCATAAATGTTGTGTCCATCACTAGATGTTCATGACTGAAGGTTGTTCCAACATTGGATGTCCGAAACTGGAACCGACCCTGTCCATCACTGGTGTTTTTAAATGGTTTTGTTTTTTTAAGTATATTTCTAAAAGTTCAAAAATAGTGTAGTTTTCAATAAATTAACTTATTACCAGTAAGTTATTCAATCGCTTGCAACCTCAATTGCATTAATATGAACGTTTATCTACAAAATATAGTAAGAAGCGTAAAAATTGGTCTTAAACTGTCCATTATGGGTTCCGTTACCTTATTTATTTAAGCGTAGTTTTCGTTGCTTCAGTTATATGCGCGTTCGCAGCTTCTGGTTTCTTCCGTATTTTGCGATATATTGCGTCAGAGGCTTCAACAAAATTTGACACAAACATTTAGGTCTCTAATCATAATAAACATTTTTGATTTTTTTTTTAATAATAAACTTATTTTAATATTATCAGTGAAGGATCTGGCAAAAACAATGACATCAACTCTGCTATAAAATAGATATATTATAATAAACATATTTTGTTCCATTGATTATTTCTAGTAAATACTTTAAAACTTCAAACATCATCAATATAACAATTAAAATTATAAGTAAAAAAATAACTAAAAGCATATTTTGTTTGCTTTGGCTTTTTAAGAACTTAAGAAAATGTTTTAGGTTACAGAGAAGCCTAAGTTTTAACATTTATATTATTTGTGATGACTAAAGTCGTAAAATTAAACCAATAATTAAGAAGGAACCTATACATAAGGGAATAATATAACTTATAAATAATTTACATGTGCTCATAATGATAAACTGACTGACGGGGAAAGTCAACAATATTAAAAATATATGAAAGCACACATCAAAACTTAAAAAAGCGTTCTCTAAAATATTTACACACCGAGACAGTACTTTTATTATATGAAGTATTTCTGAACTTATGGGATGCAAAAATAATTTCGTCGAATTTTACCCACCTTTCCAACATTTAAAGCATATAAGCTTCGACGAATTTACCCCATACTATTACCAATCTTATAGTACTACCTTACACACTTACAAATTTTACAAAAATTATGATAGACTGAAAGAATCCTTAGTCTGTGGAATTAAAAAATTGTTGAAGCTGTATTCAGAAGATTAGAATATACCAGATTAGAATTATTAGAATATACCATAATATTACATACAAATATAATAATATAATTTTCGTTTTTATACTGATTATATAAAAATTCAATCAAGTTATAATAATTATCAATATAGTACGTGAGGGTAATATGATCACTTCTTTTAACACAAAAACTACACCCTTGTTTGCATGAATGACTTTGTGATACGACGACTCTTCATCAGTCCATCAAACAATAAAGTTCAAAAGGGTGCTGATTTATCGACGCCATTTTGACAGTAGACATTATGGTAAATATTTTAGTCAATTTTAGTATTGTGCAGTGTAGTTAGTTCTTTTTAAATTCAATTTTCGATGTGTTCCTAATTAATGCCAAAGCTTGTTTGCTGTTTTTTCTTAATATATTAGTTATAATACACGCACGACTTTGTGTTTATTTCTCTGTCTTCATCATAGTTTTGGTTTTATAGGACGGCAAAGGTTAAGGTGACCATATTACACTAACGTACCTTATACTAGTTTTATAATTTAAATCTGCATTCTTTAATTAGTTATGCGTCATAACTTATTCATTGCTCGATTTTTACTTCGATATTTATTTTAACTTAAACACTTCAGTCCAGTCTAGGTGTGTATTGCTCTAAAAATTTCAAAATACAAAATTATCGTATCACTATCGTAGCCAGTGTAAGTAATCTCGCTGACACTGCACTAACTGGCCCCAACTTGTAATACGTTGAAACATATCTCGCACACTCGTTGTGGTTTGTTGAGGCCAAATTTTAGTATGGGCACATCTTGGTTTGAGCATTTGTGGCATAGCATGCGACCGCAGTGACGGCTGGAAGAATGAATAAATAAAATTACTTTAATAACTGTAACCTATTTGTTTATAATAAAAATTACAAAAAAAAATTAAAATTGTATCCTATTTGATTGTAATTTTAATTTGTTTAATAATGTCCTCCAGGCCGAATTTCGGCCACGGCGGCCTGTCTCAACAGAGGCTAGCCATCGGCGCAGGAAAGGATTATAGTGCCCAAGTGTATGCGCAAGCACAGGTGCACTCTCTATTCCCTCACTCTCATAAACAGATGGAACGGTAAACCGACACGATTGGAGGGAGATCAGGCGCAGGACCAACGGCTTTAGGTGCTTTCCGAGGCACGGGGGTGAGACACCGCCAATTTCATGACTCCGGGCAACTACTGAGAATTTCTTGACGGAAAAACTCAATAACTAGTTTTTTTTGCCCGACCCGGGATTCGAACCCAGGACCTCATGATCAGCAGTCGTACTATTACAACCACTAGAACAACGAGGGGGTAATTTTTTTATAACTAAAATAACAAATAGGATGGAGTTTTAGAATATTGAGTAAACTTTATACCAATGATGTTTTCTCATGGTAAGAGTAAACTTGGTGCCACATTCTTGGCATAGGTCACTTTCCGCCCAAGGTGCTTCTGACGGCAGGGCGTCTAACAGTCGATGCAGAAGTTGCTTCGTAGCCACCTGTTGGTAGATAAAATTTAATGTGATATGCTAGCTGAAACCTACTTCGTCTTCATCAGTGTGTAAATAGTTCAATGCTGGACAGGAATTTGCCTTATGTATATTTTATTATTACGGCTAATACAGGGAGGATTGGCCACACTTAGTAGGTGGATTGGTGGAACAGTTTTTCCCCATTTAATTTTAAATTTTAACCCAAGACTGATATCTGCTGATAATGCTATAATCACTAAGCCATAAAGTAATAAAAATGAAGGGTTTATAGTAAAAGACAACAACATTAAACCATTTAGACCATATTTTCACAGAATATCAGCGTAAAATAGTAGCTTAATGCTGCTGTGTTTCGTGCGGTGAGTATAGAGAACCGGATAACCTTTTTACTGGAAACGAGGCATTCCATCTTAGTCCTCACGGGTGACACCGCGTCTGCATTTTGATTAGTAATCGAGGATAGATGTAGATATCTATGGGCTACATCAATCACTTACTATCAGGTGGATTGTGTGCTCGTTTGCCACCCTATCATGTAAAAAAAAACCTTTAAACAAAAGTGTTCAACCAGTGCCTGTTGCGATTGATAAAATATTGATCTAAAACGTGGTCTTTCACCGCCGGTCTTATGAATATGCTTAAGTCGCTCAGGAAGCTATGCACAGAGTTATTCTTAGTTTCTATTCATGGTATAATCTGCAAGAATAATATTCACAGAAGAAACAGAGTAATAGACATAGTTTAACAGATCACTAAGCCGCAATGCAGTTATCCGGTCATGTAGCTCGAAGAACCAACAACCGATGGAAAATAAAGTTTTTCTAGTGGCAGCCTCGTACCAGTAAGCGGCCCCCACTAAATGGTAACCAGCTAAAAATGCAGAAACTCGATGGATTTAGATTTAGAGAGATTTATTTACAGTGTTTTGTAACTTTTCTTTTGGGGAGACATGTGTTCAGCACTGTGCTTGTCATGACTGTAATGTTCATAATTATGAAGTATATAGTATTTTAGTAACATAACTTCAATAATTTGAACCTAAATCATACGTTAAATAAGTTGAAAATGTACCTGATAATTAAATATGGAGATTCCATCTTTATTTTCTTGTGCTAGGCACGCACCAGCTCGTACGAGCACCTTACACATGGCGGCTTGTCCATTCATATACGCGAGTAGCAGTGGAGTATTACCCTAATAAATACGAAAAAATACTTTGACGACTGTTACAATCATATTGAAATAACTAACCTTTAATATTTAGCATAAAAGTGAGGAGCTAAGGGTGTCCTACATATAAAAATTCATGGTATAGAATCTCGACCAGTCACCGATATCTCGCCTCTGAGTCCTTTTTAAAAGTTTTATATGTATTGATTAAAAAACTACACCAGAAAATGCAGCATTGAGACCAATAGTTTCACTTTCAAATTTGAGGAGTAGACTTTTATATAATGGTGTATTTGCTCCTAGTAAATAGGTTTAAATGAATATTCCGATGAAAATACCCTCGCCGTTAGACAGGTACCGACAATAACCTAGCCGAATATGGCAAAAATGGTATTTCTATCACCGCTGCCTTGTGTGGCGAGGCGGTACCAATGACGTAACAATACTGCAAATGTCCTCCAGACCGAATTTATTTCATGGCGACCAGTTTCATCCGAGACTAGCCATCGGCACAGGACAGGATTATAGTGCTCCAGTGTATGCGCAAGCACAGGTGCACTCTCTATTACCTTACTCTCATAGTCCTACGGGACGGTAAGGCGACATAACCGGCGAGAGATCAGGCGCAGGATCCACATGCTTTGCGAGGCACGGGGGTGAGACACCGCCAACGTTTTGACTCTACTACTGAGAATTTCTTGATGGAAAAACTCAATACCCGATATTTTTTGGCCTAAACCGGGATGCGAACCCGGAACTACATGAACAACAGTTGCACTACCTCTCACTATAACCACTAGACCAAGGAGGCAGTCGAAACTACAGCGGGGTGGCAGTGCGCCGCAACTGGAGAATATAATCCCGGGTAGTTGGCTAATCTCGGGATTGCCACAAACAGATCTAGTTTGCATTCCGTAGTCCGTTGCGCCTTGACATAACCTTGCCCAGATATAATCTAACTTTAACTTAACAGCGTTTATTATATAACGACTGAAACCCTTACATACGCGGTAGGGTACGTACTACACAGGTACAGCCCTAATAATTATCGTAAGTTAAGTTGTCGTAAGTTTAGAAGGGAATTTCCCGCTCGGAATACTTCAATACAATACTCTTAAGGTATTTCTCCGACGGGTTAACAGGGGAATCACCCGATAACATATCATAATATTGTTGCGACATATTTCCCGTCGGGAATTCCCTGTACATTTATTATTCTGCCAGTGACAAGGTTACGTAGGTTACATCATTTAAATTTTAAAGTCAATTATCTGAAATTAAGTATTTTAAATGGCGGGAGACATTGTTAAACATAAAAAAGACAGTGATACGACGTCAGTGTGGAGTTATTTTTTAGTTTATCGTCAATAAACAATACATGGCGGTCAACATTCATATAAACATTTTGGAACTTAGTACTTGCCCTTATGGAAGTATGACCGCTAAAAATAGTCTTCGTATATTGATAGAGCGTCGAAGTAAATTTGTTATTTCCGTGGAAACTGCCATGGTGGCTATTGTAACCAACGGACCGAATGTTATGATAAAGGTGGGGACGGCTTGTTTGCACACGAAAACTACAACTGTGTCTCGCACACGGTGCCAATTCGGCCGTCTGTGATGTGCTTTAAGAAAAACATAATTATTTACAAGTAGCAGATTTACCTCAAATGATATGACAGCGGTGATGATGACCATTTAGAAGACAGACTGTCCAGAATCAGGTTTAATCTTAATGTCACAAAATTATCTTGCGCGAGAAGTGCCGGAACACATACCAGAGTAAACGCAAGATGAAATTAAATTACTCAAGTTTTTTTTCATTAGAGCCCCATTAGAAATCACATAGTCTAATCCCGGGATAGCCCCGGGTCGCGGGAGCACGATAGCCCCGAATCCCGGGATTACAATAGTCCCGGAATTTCGGGATTACGGGGTTTTTGATGCCTTGCACAACACAAATCATGCAATCATGCTCATTGGAAAAACAAGCTCAGGATTGTATTCTCTAGCCGCATCGCATTGTGTGGCCTTGTTCTGTTATAAATAACGTTTATTGCACACATTTTTTTAAAAGAACTATTTCATTACTTTATTAAATTTAATTTGACAGAATTATCTCTATATTATATAAAAATCAATTGGTGTCCATTAGTCTAGGCTAAAACTCGAAAACAGCTTGAGTGATTTTCATGAAATTTTTTGTGTGTTTGAATGAGTCCCTAGACGGTTAAGATTCAAATTTCATTAGGATCTTAGGTTTGTATAAATATGATACAATTATAAGGTCAATGGTTAGCAAAATTACCCATCGCCATTGTGAGTAATATAAAATAATTATTTTTAGTGTTAAAACTAATCACATATTTTTAAATACACTGTATATATCGTTACCTGCAAATCCGTTTTGTTGATTGGATAGTCGGGCATAAATTCTAAAAATATCTCGCAAATAGTGGCCGCGTTGTCCTTTTTGCACCAGCACAATTCATGTAGAGGATTACGACCTGGGAACAAATATTTTTTTTAATATAATAATTATATTGAAATATTACAATCACTAAAATTTGAATGGTTTGTCAACGTTCATTACAACTTTTATGTGTTTGATGGGATATGTCTTAATGAACTGTGTAACGGGAAAGGGAGAGGGAAAAGGTATTACCGGTTACATATAAACTTTGAGGGTGTTATTCCCACACTTGAAGATAGATGATGTCATAAAATTGCTCTGATATGATAATCGATGTACTGATTGATGAGTATTTATAGTATATAAATTTTGTTAACTTAGCGCTTAACAGTGCTAAGTTAACAAAATTTAATAAGTATATTTAGAGATTGTCTCCACTACTCCATCTTATACGTGGTAGAGCCATGCTGCAGTTATATTAGTAGTTATAGTTGTAGCACGAATGGGTCGGCTCGACCGGGGAAGGGCCACGCTCTCACTAAATACCAGATTAAAATAGTAGCTTAATGGTGCTGTGTTACGTATGGTGAGTGGAGAACAGGAGAGAGTCCTCACGGGTGACAACGCATCTGCATTTTGATTCATAATCTAGGATAGATGTAGATGTCTATGGGCCGCAGCAACTACTTACCATCAGGTGGGCTGTGTGCTCGCTTGTCGCACAGTTTTTCTATAAAAAAAACATCCATCCATCAGTGGGTATCGTCGTAAGAGGCAACAGACGGTAACAAAACAGGAGATTGGTAGTGGCATCTTACTTAACTAAAAATTTAAAAAACTGTGGTTACCAAGTCGCCGTGGTTACTATGGCAACCATCCCCCTACGAGGCAATCTTTGGGGGAGGTCCTATGTTCAGTAGTGGATTTTTGATAGGCTGTTACGGTGACAGTAATGATAAACAGAACAAAGGACAACAAACGACGTTTGACTTAATTTTTTTTTAAATTAAAAGTGCGGACTCGTAGGCAGAACAGCAGTCCTGCTACCTAGTGCTACTTAATATACTTGTTTGTTTAGTATGATGACTCATAGTTAGGTAAGGATTTGATAGGTGGTAATGTAGAGGGTAAACCGAACAAGAAACGAAGTTTTTTGTAGAATAAGGGTGACAAATAAGTACATCTGTTGGTAAGTGGATGCTGAGGCTCATAGACATCTACATCTATTCCCAATTAAGAATAAAAATTCAGATGCGCTGTCACACCTAAGGACTAAAATAAAATGCCTCGTTTTTTCTTACAAGAGGGGGCAAACTAGCATGCACCTAATAGAAATTGCAGGTGCGTTGCCGGCCTTTAAGAAAGAAATAAGCTCTTTTCTTGAATAAGTCGTATCGGTTCGGAAAAATCGCCACGTTCAAGCAATCACGTTCAGGCAGTGTAATATTGCCTGAACGTGATCTGATTTAACGATATTCAGTCAATATTAAAGTATGGGATAATATGAAATAAAATTAGTAAAATAACAAATAAATGAGATGTTCAAAAATGTATGAAGCCTGGGGCAGGCCCTTGTACACTATAATCAAAAATAGGGAAACACATTTTAAACTGTTCTCAACTGTCAAATTATTTTATAATGGCTTTATATGCTGACACAAGAAATTACAGTTGAAATTGCAACACACAACAAAAACCCGTCATGGCGGTAAGCCGTAATTTTTATTGATTAATGAGGTTTGACATGTCTATTTCTGTGGATGTTGAAGGTTGACTCCAGGAGGTATACCGTCGCTTTGTGGTTATTCACGAGGGTAACACCGATAGTTTTTAGAACTGGCCACTTGTAAACAATATAATAAAAAAGTAAGTTTAAATTTTGAAAATGGAACTATTTCCCTCCCAGATATTATTGTGTATATATTTTATTAATTTGTCATTTGTTTACGATTTGGCGGCAAATTGAAAATTATCTGTACAATAATTTTTTTTGACTTTCGATGTCATTTAAGCCAACAAATATAATAAAAATAATAACTTGCTAGTTTGATCAGTTTATGATTTTCTAAGAACTTTCAGTGTCACCCTCGTAAATGTGAAATAACAAACAAAAAGCCTAAAACCCACCTTATGAGCAGCTGCGAAAATGTACTTAATACGTAGCAAGTAAAGATGGCGATTGAGTATAGGTACTCTTACTATGTCTGTGATGAATGTCAGTACGTAATTAGTTGTCTTTGACGGAAATTTATTAACGTTGAGCTAAATAATTGAATTAAACTTCTTTATCGATGTAATGGAGAAATTTAGTACGGTATTAAACAACATAAATGTCACGTTAACTTGTAATGTTTCACGTGTGCGCGCAGCCGCCTACAGTATACAGCCGGTGTGCGTACCTTTGAGGTTGGTGGCGGCGGCGTCGATGTCGCTGTCAGCGAGCAGTGCGCGCGCGGCGGCGGCGTGGCCCTCGCGCGCGCACACGTGCAGCGCGGTGTCACCGCGCGCGTCCGCCGCACCGCACTCCGCGCCGCTGCCCGCCAGCGCCGACACGATCGCCGCGTGCCCGTGCGCCGCCGCCACGTGCAGCGCCGTGCGCCTGCGCGCGTCACGCACATTCTATTACGACTATACAACATGTTACAAAAACCCTTATATATAACGGTATAATACGTATATAAACACAGACCACCCAGCCTACGAGACATGTAACAAAAGGCGACAAATTTCTGTACTTCATCTGCTCAACCAGAGCCCATATAGTTGAACACGAACGCTACCCAGTTTACTATTGACCAGACAACAGACTTGTGCACTGTTTCCTTAGCGCTACAATTTTTTTTAAATATAAAAAAACAGTAAAACATGCCTACTTGCGCAGTAAAGTGGTGTGGTAGTGATAGCAGGAAACGTAATTTCAACAAGGATAAAATCACGTTTCAGCGGTAAGTGCAACATTTAATAATCCTAAAATACTAAAAACGTGAGGGCTCAACGTATACTGGTCGTTGTTCTGAGGTTGTCCTTGTCAAGCACGCAGTATTATAGTTGCGTCTCTGTCTATCAATCAGAGGAGCTGCAGGCGCCACGTGTAAGTAGAGATGCGCAAAAAAGTATCGATGCAAGTTTGTCGACTATTTATTGTTATTACTTTTCACTTTTGTAGACGAACAGTTATTCTATTATATTTGTGTATTAATCTATTTGTAATTATAATTTGAAATCGAAATTACAGTACTACAAACTCACTCACTCACTGACTGCCTCACTCATCGACATAATTGTACTCCAAGACGGAGTCATCGGCGATAAAAATAATTTATGGGAAGTTTTATCGGTGGGCGACAGTAAGTATGAAGAAACCTTCAGATCTTCAAAAACTGCTCCTCAACAGGGAGTCACCCTACTGCCTGCGGAACCATAGCACTTTTACGTAAACTTTTGCCATTGTGGATATATTTACCTAATATATAAATTATAATAATACCTAATATATATAAATAACTAATGTAGATATTTTCACCCTGTTGTCGTAGCCGAGGCCGAAGCAAAGTCATGGTTTTCTAGAGTATGTACTATGTTTGTGTATTTCTTAGGCACATTCCGCTCTTAACGGATTTATGGTAAGCGATTACCGTTGTAAAAGACATGGAAAATACATGTATATATTTTAAAGAACTTTACATGTATTTAACGGTGTATTTTACGCGTTATTCATTTGTTTCTAATTACGTTACGTTTTTCTAGCCTTCATATTTACGCGTACGGTATATGGATGTGACACATCTCTAAGATACGTCTCTTCTTTTCTTTTCTTTCTTCTAACCTTGACAGACTAATTTAGCTACAGAATCGTAATGGTTTCATGTCTCGTAGTCACGTGGGTGGTCTGTATATAAAAATTACTACTACAGAAAATACGACTAAGGAAAAATTAAACTAAGTTAATATACAATTTTATTTACAAATTTCACGTGGTTTTATTACCTCCGCATTTGTCGGGGAGTAAAAGTACTGTCAAACACCCTGCTTAACAGATGCGCGCGTGAGTTGGAGGTAATAAACGGAGGTAGTAACTAAGAAACGACCAGCAGTGTGTGTGCGTGTTTGTGTGTGTGTGTGTGTGTGTGTGTGTGTGTGTGTGTGTGTGCGCGTGCATATTTGGGCAAGTCACGATCGTTACGGCGCGCGCCAACCAGCAGCAGGTGTGTGCGTATGTGTGTGTCCGTATGGGTGTGTGCGTGCGTACTTGTACGTGTCGCGGTCGTTGGGACGCGCGCCGGCAAGCAGCAGGTGTATGCGCTGGTGTGTACGTGCGTATTTGTGCTCATCGCGGTCGTTGCGATGTGCGCCGACCAGCAGCAGGTGTGTGCGTATGTGTGTGTGCGTGGGTACTTGTACGTGTCGCGGTCGTTGGGGCGCGCGCCGGCAAGCAGCAGGTGTGTGTGCGTGCGTATAAGTGCGCATCGCGGTCGTTGCGGTGTGCGCCGACCAGCAGCAGGTGTGTGCGTGCGTACTTGTGAGCGTCACGGTCGTTGGGGCGAGCGCCGGCCAACAGTAGAGAGCGTAGTAGCAGCTCGCTGCCGGCCGCCGCGGCCAGGTGCAGTGGCGGCGCCAGCGTGGCGTCCTGTACGCGCGAGTTCACGTCCACCTCCACCGACAACAGGAACATCACACTCTCCACGTCGCACGCCTGGATCGCCACGTGCAGGAAGTTGCGCCCCTTCTTGTCCACCTGCTTCGCATTACCGCCGCATTGTAACAACGTTTTTACGCAATAAGTATTGTTCACAAAGAGTGCTGTCAGTCTTTGTAAAAAACACTTATAGCGTAAAAAGGTTTGACTCTTTGACGACTTGCGGAGCTTAATAGCCGCGGGATGCTTGTCCTTGTGCAATTTATTTATGTAAACTGATTCAACGATACAGAAGAAAGTCCTAGTGTGAAAATCATGTTTTTTAATGATTTTTTTTTACGTTTAAAATTATCGCATATATTTTAACATATTATAATATACATTCCCGACGTTTCGAGTATGTACTTTATAGCACACAAAGTCACGGGCGGGTGTGGGACTGATGTGTTTTACGTCCCGATGTCATAGTTAACTTCGATTACCTTCAGATTAAGTTTATAAATTTTTGGGCCAAACAGAAAACGCGTGACAATTTTGGATTTGTTATTGTATGCGTAAGCTATTGAAGTATATTTTATATAGACTATCGCTAAATGATTGCAGTGCGACCACAACACTACTACTGGAAGTGCTAAAGGATCCATTACAGCCTATAAAAGCCTACAACTGAACATAGGTCTCCCCATAATTTGCCAGAGTTTCCATTCTTGGCAACCATAGTCTTAATTTGTTATTAAGAAGATGCTGCTCCGCATCACCTGTTTCAACTTCCATTTGTCACCTTTTATGACACCGGGACGACATGGGGTAGTAGTGCATTGTTCTAAAATTATTTACTGCAACAACTGCAACACAAGGGGAATTGCAGGGGCGTTGCCAGCCTTTTAAAAAGAAGTAAGCTCTCTCTCTCTCTCTCTCTCTCTAATGAGATAGAAAATGCAAAATGTTGCTACATCACTTAGCAATGCCAGCGAATTGAGCCAATCAGAAAAAAATCGGTCGACAACGAAAGTGGAAGGAGCTGGCACTGGGATGCCTCGGCTCAGAGATGAGAATAATATTGCATGTGAGGTTGAACTTGTAAAGTTGCAAGCGGTGTGCAAGCATGAAATTCCGGCGCGATGTGTAAAGCACGCCAAGCTTTTTAACGAAATGTAAATAAAATAGAAACATGTAGTTACATACATGAAAAATGAAACAGTCACTATGCACTGCGTGTCTCCGTTGCGTGTTTCAAAATATTTTTTTTAAAAAATTAATTATACTTATTTTTTGACTTTTAAATAGAACAATCTTAATTAACTAGTTTTAACAAGTTTCGTTACTTACATTCATATTTAAGCCAAATATCAAAGCAAATTTATATAACGTATTTCATTATTAAATATCTATAAACACTTAAAACATTTAAAGAACAAGTAATAAACAAGTAAAATATAGTATATATAAGAAAAGTATAGTATAAAAAGTAAAAATCAAAATAAAGTTATGTTTTTATAATGTAAATAGAGGATTTACTTTCTTTTCTCATGTTGTGTGGACTGCAAGTCTAATTCGTTATAAACATTCAAGCTTAATATCGACAATTATTTCGATAAAATTGCGTCGATCCTCCGCTTACACGTAAAATAGTTTGATGAAAAATATATCCACCATAATCATGCAAATTATCAACAAAGTGACTTTTTTCTTGCAAAATATAAAGATTGAAGAAGCTATTAAAATTATTCTATATTTAAAACAAAGAAATTTTAACCTAAAATACACGGGTCATAGCTGTGAAGACGTCCTGATTCCTGTGATATGTGCAATTATCAGGCTTATTACTTTTATAACACCGCAGCCATTCACAGAACAATTATTAATCATAGTTGAAGACAAAGAAAATTTATACGTGGTAGAACCATGCTGCAGTTATATTAGTAGTATAGTTGTAGCACGAATGGGTCGGCTCGACCGGGGAAGGACCACGCTCTCACAGAATACCAGCGTGAAATAGTAGCTTAATGCTGCTGTATTTCGTATGGTGAGTGTAGAGAACCGGAGACCCTTTTTACTGGAAACGAGGCATTCCATCTTAGTCCTAACAGATGACAACGCATCTGCATTTTGATTCGTAATCGAGCATAGATGTAGATGTCTATGGGCCACAGCAACCACTTACCATCAGGTGGACTGTGTGCTCGTTTGTTACCCTATCCTATAAAAAAATTATTTATTAAAAAATAACCACGATTAAACTAAAAAACCAACGGATCAGTAAACTGAAGTGGCAAAGGGCCGGCCACATAGCTCGAAGATTCGATAACGAAAAAAGGTTCTCAAGTGGCAGCCTCATACCGGCAGGCCAAGTGTAGGGCGTCCCCCCACTAGATGGAGTAACGACCTGGTAAGACATGCTGGAAATCGATGGATGCAGGTGGCTCAAGGCCGTGCTTTGTGGCATTCCTTGGGGGAGGCATATATTCAGCAGTGGACTTGTGAAGGGCTATAATATGATGTAACTAAAAAAGAAATCCAAAATACTGAAGAGCTCATTCCATGCGTGCTGACTTGTGTCGGCCTGTCATTCAAAACCAGTCACAGAGTCATGACATTTCCTATCATGCTATGTGATAAGGAATTTTCTTCTCCCTTGTACACTATGGCCGTCTATCACGGCGAAGGATAGAATTATATCACGGCTTCAACAATCTTACTGCGATATATAGAAAAAATACTCATACAGACAGATAATTAAACGGTGATTCTCACCACCATACATTACAATTAGCGATCGTGGGAAATTCTTTGTTCCAGGAACACGTAGGATCTGTGAGAATAAACATCTAGCCGCCTACCTCGCACACGTCAAGCAAGTTTTGCATGAAAATAAGCGCCTACGTCACAATGAACGAGTGAAACCGGCCACAGCCGATCGTGTGTATGTACTGTACTGCCATATATAAGACTGACAAGATTGGCTACTTTTTGCCTGCCTGCAGTCTGTGAGCATGTAGTTTGTAATTTCTATCATCAACCCCCCCCCCCCCATGACCATGGGTGCTAAGTTAATATACGCGATAAAATATGCAGAAACTAGTTTTACTCAAATACGTTTTTTATATTTAAAAATTTCGTTGAATTAAATAAATAAACTTAAATCTACCGGAATTCAAATAATATCCACCCTACTTCACGAACGGCAATAAAACAATGAATTTAGTAGGCATCTTTGACCTTGTCATTTCGCAGGGTCACATACGCCTTTTTGCCATACGATACCGATACTCTTATAAAAATATCGGCGATACCGATACCGATACGGTTAGTTAATTCCAAAAATGAAGGTAAAATAAATAAAACACAAGTCTGGTTATTTTTTTTTTAATTAATATAATTAAAGATTTATCGGTATCGGATGCATCCCTAATATAAAGGGTATTTTTGAAACGCTCCCGAAAACGAAGACAGACGATAGTACAAAGGATACCTTTTATGATGGTACAAAAAGATAATCGATACCGATGAAAAAAAATATTTTTTACGTTTAATAGTTAAAACCAATTGCAATTATAATCGATAGCTAATTAATCTATCACAATTAAATTAAAAAATAATTCTTTTACTTTATTTTAATAGATTGTCCTTTTTTGTAATCCATCCACTTTGAAATAAAAAGAGGTAAGTCAAAACTATTAAAATGAATTCCAAGTTTTAGTGTGATTGCCGCCTCTAATTCCTATTGAGTTTGCAAATTTTAGTAAGTAAATTTCGGTTTGGCAACGCCGCAACGTGTGAAAGGGAAGGGTAGAATGAGCGTAAATATAATAATAACTAATGGGTGCGTTTGGCAGAAAAAAGCGCTAGCAAGCGCTTGTAAGCAAAATGGCGATCGTAAGCGGTAAGCGCTGTCAAATCGTAAGTAGCTATTTTCCTCTAGGACACGATGTTAGTTTTAACCGGGGAACCTAACCTAATTTAAATATATTTTTGTGAAGTATTCATATTAAAAACTTACCAATCATGAATTTTGAATAACATGTATATGTCTATTCATGTCATTATATTACTTAAAACTAATATTGCAAAAAACAACTTATAAACTCTACTTCAAAACAAACAAATTAAATAAGCAAAATGGCGGATTGTGTCAGCGCTACTGAAGTAGCAATCGTGTCCTGGCCGAAAACTATTTTAGCGCTAGTAAGCGCTTGCTAGCGCTTTTTTCTGCCAAACGCACCCAATGTATTGTTTCTTATCTAGCTCGATAAAAAAGAGTTCAGCGTCCGCGCGTTTTTGGACACTTTATCAGCTAGATTTTAGGTATTTAAATTTCACTGCTTGTTTTATGTTTAGGTATTTTCATGGTTTTTTTACGAAATTATCGTTACATTTAGCTGTACTAACATGATAGAGCGTGAATAAAGCTAATAAAACGTTGTAATTTTTTTTTTCATCGGGATCGATTTTCTTTTTGTCTCATCATCAAATGTATGTTTAATACTATGGTCTGTCTTCGTTTTCGGGAGCACTTCAAAAATACCTGTTATTGATGACATTGATGTTAATTAAAACTATTTGCTTAATATATCAACATTTGAAAGATGTTAGTCACAAGAGTGACGTAATGGACCTTCCATTAAGAGAAATTACTTGAATATTCATGTGAAAATTCTACCAAAGTACTATTATTTAAAAAAATGTTTAATATCTACAAAACATAAATATAATTAAATAATTGTATCAATTTCCTTATTCTTATTTTCGACCAGTAATATTTTATAATTTATTTAATAATACTAATTTTACAATTATTAATATTAATTATTTTCAAACGCCGGATTTCTTTTTCAAATTCTTTTTCTTTTTTAAACACTATGATATACTGTTTCCTCTTTTTACCTAAAACTTTGGAATACCCTTTGTATTCCAAAGTTTTAGATATCCACAGGAAACAGCCACACAGTTTTTAATCAGTTTGTAGAAATTAATATTTCCAGTTTTAATATTCTTTATTTTCCAGAAACCTAACCGAACGTTGGTCAAAACTTTATACTTTTCATAGAACGTGTAAAAGGTAAGGAACGAAATGAAAATGTAGACATTCTTATTATTTACATTTACTGTATAATGTTAGTCACTCACCTGTTCAGCAGCCGAGGGATTCTTCTCAAGTATAGCTTGGGCTGCCTTATTATTTCTAGCTGTGAGTGCGGCCGCGAAAGGGGAAACTCCTTTATTATCTCTTGCTGACAAATCTATGCCAGGCTGCGATAGCAGCAGTGAAATAATACCCGCATGCTGATTCTCGATCGCAATGTGTACCGGCGTTTTTCCTTCAGCGTCTTTTGAGTTTATATTTGCACCGTGTTCTAGTAATGTCTGAAAGAATTTAACAAATATATTTAGTTTTTTTTTCTTAAATTGAATGTTGATATTGATTTGGTTCAAAAATGTTAATGTAATCGTAAAATGGTAAAATGATTAAAACATATAATATAGAGGCCCCTGATACAGTCTGTCACTTGGTCGTCACTTCACAGCAAGGAGACCACCATGTCGTAGAAGAGGAGTATGACAGTAGCAATAATTATTAAGTACTTATACAAATATGTATTTACAATTTTTTACATTATGCAAATATGTAGGTATTATTAAAAATAATACATGAAATAACCTAATCAATAAAATCTCTATTAACATTATTTTAACATATTCCGTTAAATACATTAACAATATTAAATACTTACAATAGTCACTTAAAATTTCGACAAGCTTAGTTGAAAATAGTCGATTAAATACATTTAATAATATTAAACGCTATAGTCATATGCAATAATATTTATTGCGGTCAATATTACTTTAAACTTTGAAATAACTAATTAGTAATATCTAATAATACCAAATTTACCGTGTAATGGTGGCGTAAGGATATTCATTACACCATTTAACCTCGTAGATGTTAATAGGCGACAGAGAGAAACAAATTAGGATATGGGCAGTTAGTATCGGCGTCCTCCTCACAATGACAAAAATAAAAATAAACTGCGATTGCTAAGTGCTAACCCGTTTGCCAAGCGTGGCGACTAGGCAAATATCCCCCCCTATGAAGGAATCCAAGGGGGAGACCCTTAAGAGTATTTATAAGCAAGCTATAGAGTGTGCGTATCGCTCAATGCCCATTATCATTATTTAATCTGTGCCATTGTGCCAAGGTGTTAAAAAGGTGTTCTAAAGATACTGATATGATGATGAAAGTATAACGTAATGAAGTTTAAAATTTTAATTTATGATTTTAATTAATTAAAGTAATAGGTAAGTGTTTAGTAAATTTTAGGTAGTTAAGTAAATATATGGTAGATTTTCACAGGTAAATAAAAAACGGGAATATATTTATAAAACTATATTTATTAATCAAACACAAAAATCTAATTACTTCCTATATAACGAAGCTATTAAAATTTTTTATTTTAGACGTTGATTTGGTTGTTATGACGACGATATGGGTTAGGAATAAAAAGTATCTTAACTTCCAATACTATGATTGCATAATAATATAACAGTATTAAATTAAAAATATTCGAGTTCAACTATAACATGTGTGTTTATTATATTTTATTAATTTTAAAAAAATAATCACAAAAATACTGGCGCACAGTCGCCTTTGTGTTTTGTCCGATCGGTGCGTACACAGGCTAAGGGTGAAGGGGAGGATACAAGCAAACGAGAACCGGGCATGAGAACGTGATAGCCAGAGGTCATATCTGCGGGCGACACCAACATATAACATCGTTGACGAGCACTCACGCTTATTTTGTCTTATTTGATCGTAAGTTCTTTTACACAGTCTTGTCAGTCACTTCTCCTAAATATTTTACTCTAAACTATACATCTTAATCATTCTTAAGATGATTCCCGTATTGGGTAAGTTGTGCAAGTTATTCTCATATATTTTAGGGGTATGTAGATATAGACGCTTACTCTTTGCATTTCGTTAGAAATAATTTCTTTAGTTGTAATATGTATTATATAGTAATACTTTAGCTATATTTAAAGTGTTGTAACATAATTTAAACTTTTCGTTGTAAATTTATAGTTATATAAACTATATATGCGCGCTAGAATAATATAGACTATTTTAGGGTATTCGCACTCAGGACTTGGGATCATCGATCTGATAAAATCTCTACTGATTTAAAATTATTATTTTCAATTTAGTTTGCTGCTTAAATCGCTTCATTCAAAAAACGGTTGCCTATTGTTTTATTTTTAAGTAAGATAATTAATTTAAAATATCTATAATTTTATCTGCCACCAGTTAACTCTAGTTACTACTTTCTTTTAAACTTAAATCTTGCTGCATATCATATCATCCCAGGGAACTTAATACCTACCTGTATTTGTAAATCTTCGTAATAGCTCTGCTCTACATAGCTGCACAACTGTAGCTACTAGCAGTAACACAAATAGTTCAGTTCTATACTCATTCTAATGTTTGGACTGCATACGTCTTTAGGAACTCCCTCTGGACTAATTTTGTGACCAAGGGATGGGAGACAGCTGAGCTCACTGGACGGTGGCCGTCAAGATCTAAGTTCCTCATTTTAATATTGAATACAAAGCAGTAAGAAGAGGCAGATTAAACAGAGTGCAGGAGAGTATTGTTGTGAAGGCAATTAGATCGAAATCAATAATTTCAACCGACCTCCGACCATGAGTTTATTTATAAATTCCTATTTTTTGAAATTCTGATCAGTTGTTTTATTTTAACTAAATTAAAAAGCAACACAACGTTTCACAGCACTAAGTCTAATTCGGGGAAAACCCGCGCTCCTAGTTTCGTCACGCTTAGGCGTTGTGCAGTCCACGTGCTGTGTCATGTCACCCCGTCCGCGTGCCTCTCGCTTCACCTTTTGACGCCCAAATAGTTTTGTTAAAATCAATGTTTTCTTTGAGAAATATTACATACCGAAAAGAAATATCATTGTTCTTCTTAAATTGCTTTCCACATTTCATCATGGTAACTTATGATTAAAATAAATACTGTCGGGAGGAACAATAAACGCGCGTGACTTTTCGTGACTAATACTGTCACCCTTGCCATTTTGAGACTGTTCATACCCGTGCTTACTGTTCATACTCACTATCGCGTGCTCTATAGCTTGGTAATAAATACTCTAATTTTAATAGGTTGTAACGACAGTAATACCAAATATAATAGTTATGATGTCAGTGTCGTCAGTGATACCCCAAGTGCAGCACAGGTGCAGCGATGTACGACGCTCGGCTGCCACTTCACAGTAAGGAGCCTGCAATGTTGCGCAGTGGGAGCATGTGGAACCTGTATAAAGTCGGTGAGGCCCCAGGTGCAGCACAGGTGCAGCGATGTGTGACGCTCGGCTGTGACTTTACAGTAAGGAGCCTCCAATGCTGCGCAGTGGGAGCATGTGGAACCTGTATGACGTCGGTGAGGCCCCAGGTGCAGCACAGGTGCAGCGATGTGTGACGCTCGGCTGCCAGTTCACAGTAAGGAGCTTCCAATGCTGCGCAGTGGGAGCATGTGGCACCTGTATGACATCGGTGAGGCACCAGATGCAGCACGGGTGCAGCGAAGTGTGATGCACGCGTCCACTTCACAGTAAGGAGCCTCCAATGCTGCGCAGTGGGAGCATGTGGCACCTGTATGACGTCGGTGAGGCCCCAGGTGCAGCACAGGTGCAGCGATGTGTGACGCTCGCCACCACTTCACAGTAAGGAACCTGCAATGCTGCGCAGTAGCAACATGTGGAACCTGCATGACATCGGTGAGGCCCCAGGTGCAGCACAGGTGCAGCGATGTGTGACGCTCGCCGCCACTTCACAGTAAGGAGCCTCCAATGCTGCGCAGTGGGAGCATGTGGCACCTGTATGACGTCGATGAGGCCCCAGGTGCAGCACAGGTGCAGCGATGTGTGACGCTCGCCGCCACTTCACAGTAAGGAACCTGCAATGCTGCGCAGTAGCAACACGTGGAACCTGCATGACATCGGTGAGGCCCCAGGTGCAGCACAGGTGCAGCGATGTGTGACGCTCGCCGCCACTTCACAGTAAGGAACCTGCAATGCTGCGCAGTAGCAACATGTGGAACCTGCATGACATCGGTGAGGCCCCAGGTGCAGCACAGGTGCAGCGATGTGTGACGCTCGCCGCCACTTCACAGTAAGGAGCCTCCAATGCTGCGCAGTGGGAGCATGTGGCACCTGTATGACGTCGGTGAGGCCCCAGGTGCAGCACAGGTGCAGCGATGTGTGACGCTCGCCGCCACTTCGCAGTAAGGAACCTGCAATGCTGCGCAGTAGGAACATGTGGAACATGTATAACATCAGTGAGGCCCCAGGTGCAGCACAGGTGCAGCGGTTTGTGACACTCACTGCCACTTCACAGTAAGGAGCCTGCAATACTGCACAGTGGGAGCATGCGGCACCTGTATGACATCGGTGATGCCCCAGGTGCAGCATAGGTGCAGCGATATGTAACACTTGCTGCAAATTCACAGTAAGGAGCCTGCAATGCTGCGTTGTGGGAACATGTGGAACCTGTATGACGTCGGTGAGGCCCCAGGTGCAGCACAGGTGCAGCGGTGTGTGACGCTCGGCTACCACTTCGCAGTAAGGAGCCTGCAATGCTGCGCAGTGGGAGCATGTGGCACCTGTATGACGTCGGTGAGGCCCCAGGTGCAGCACAGGTGCAGCGATGTGTGACGCTCGGCTACCACTTCACAGTAAGGAGCCTGCAATGCTGCGCAATGGGAGCATGTGGCACCTGTATGACGTCAGTGAGGCCCCAGGTGCAGCACAGGTGCAGCGATGTGTGACGCTCGGCTGCCACTTCACAGTAAGGAGCCTGCAATGTTGCGCAGTGGGAACATATGGCACCTGTATGACGTCGGTGAGGCCCCAGGTGCAGCACAGGTGCAGCGGTGTGTGACGCTCGGCCGCCACTTCAGCGCCTTCGCCATTTGGGCCGATGCGTCGTGTACATTCCACATCGCAGCCCGCACGAATCAGGAAGGTCGCCAACGTCTCCTTGTTCTCGTCGATCGCCCTAGCGAATATATTATTTTGCTAACTGAATTTTTGTGTTGGTAATGGATTAAATGTATGCAAAATCGCTTTAACCATAACTAAGTCAAGAGTTAATCCAATTTCTCTTCTTTTTAATAATGCTTAATCTAATACACAAATATTTCGCTTGGTTTATAAATTAAGGTTTACCAAATGGAATATACAAAACTGAAATATCTTACTTGTGCAATAAAGTTTGTAGGCATCCATCGGGACCGGGACCCCAACAGTCAGCATCGGCGCCATTTCTGACAAGAATCTACCACAAAAGTTGAATAATAACAAAGAAATATACTTAACATAAATAATATTGTTACGCTCCTAAGTCGACAGCACTAGCGTCATCTAGTCTCGAACCGAAGAACTAAACTTCTTCAAGTTGAAACTCGAACTCTCGGTACCTTGCGCGTGTTTACTTGAATATTCTGGATATTTCGGTGCTAATTTATATTTATAGGCGCTGCAAGATGCGATCGGGGAAGTATTGAATTTGGCGAGACAAGCGAAGCTTAGGAGCGGAATAAAGTGAATTAGTGTGCTTAATTATTAGTGTTTAAGTCTTAATTTGTGTAAAGAAAATTTAAGTGTTAATTTAGGTAATTTTATCGGCAATTTTTATTGTCACGAACCTCAAGCTCGTAACAATATATTTAAAATTAAATTGGCGATCAGTAAAATTTAATTAGTATTACACTTTAATTTCTAAAGGCATTTTCAATCAAGATAATGGTTGTATGTGGTAAATATTCATAATCTAGATTATAGACATAAATTATTAGAAATGAGTACGCCAAATCATGTCATGCGACTTCTAAGACAACGTTTTGAGAAAGAAACTGCATCGCATCGGTACAGACAAGCTATACTATACGAGACATCTTAGTCCTCAGAAATATAACGCATCTACATTTTGATTTTTAATTGACGGTAGATGTAAATGTCTATGGTGAAATACAAAGAGCATATTGTCTTTGGTGGACTTTGTGCTCGTTTATCAATAGCAAAAGGGGGGGGGGGCAATCCCGCTCGCGACTAAACCTGCTGAATTTTTGGAACACCAGGGACTTCATTCCAGCCTTAACGCTATCCACTATCATCTGGAGACGGCAAAGTCAGCCTTGCTCTTTTAACTTAATTTTGTAAAAAACAACCGAGTGCGGTGCCAGTTTCTCTCTAAAGAAGTGTTAAAATAACTTTTTCTCCTTTGACATTTCAATGCCTGTTTTAAAACATCAAAATATGACAAAGTGATAATCACTTCTACGGTTATATATTCCTACATGTTAAAATTCGATCTGAAGGGTTGAGAGAGCCAGTGTAATTTACTGGCTGTGAGGCATTCCATCTTAGTCCTCAGGGTGGACAACGCATCCGTAGCATATGTATGAAGGCTAGCTGTGGTGTCCATAAACTTACCACAAGGTACAGTTTTATATAAAAATGGAATATCAGATAAATGCGACGATTTCCTACGTTATAAGGCTTTTAGCGCTCCCTTCTATGCTGCATGCATATTTTGTCCAGCACGAAATAAGCGTGCGACATTTGCTGGACAAAAACTTATTTTATTTGAAAAGTTTTTGCTTCTTATCAGAAAACAAAGGATTTTAATAAAAATGTAGTCATTTGATAGAATCAGGCGTTACTTTGCGGAAATCCATTATAATAAAGACATTAATAGTTATTTTGCAACTCTCCGCTCAATTAAATGACATGATCCGTTTTACCTAGTTTGAAGAGCACCTACTCCCAACACCACTCTTCTAGGAAAGAATTTTATCTTAAAAAGTGGTGTTGGGAGTAGTGGTGTTGGGAGTGGGTGCTCTTCAAACTAGGTAAGACAGATCATTTCATTTAATTGAGCGGAGGGTTGCAAAATAACTATTAATGTCTTTATTAAAATGTAGTCAATTAAGACTATAATCCAATAACACCTCTTTTATATTATCGAAAAATATTATATGGTGATCGCTTAAAGAAGACGAGATTTCCACGAGATAAAATTATAACTTTTGAATCTCGATTGATAAGTTTTAAAACTTCGTTCAATTTAGAATTTAAGTGAGTAATTTATGTATGAATGAACTAGTAGTAGTAGAATTCAAGAAGTATCAATTCTGGAGCGTCAAAATCGTGTCCAAAATAAGATTTTTTGTACACCCGGTCTTTAATGAAAGAGTACTCACACTGGCCACTTCCTCCTGGCCGGAGTCGAGCGCGGCCCAGAGCGGTGGTACGCCGTGCGCGTCGAGGCGGCTCATGTCGACGCCGCGCACGCACAGCGCCTCCACCACCAGCCCCAGCCGGCAGTGGATCGCCAGCTGCAGCGGCGTCTCGCCACCATCCGTCCTGTGCCCGCCGAACGTATACATACATACATACACGTAACACACGAACCATCGCTGGGAACAGCTCCCATTTCTCAGACCGATGAAAACCGACCGATCGAGTACAAACTCAAACTTCACAAGGTCAAAACTTGAATCAAGACCATATTATTCCGCCTGATTTATGATATTTCACAAATCAGACTCTGAAGTCAAAATTTTAATAAGCAATGGAAGATTCGCGAGCAGCATAGTGTATCGAAATTTTCACAGTTGAAGATACTCCATCCATGTGAATTAAATTTGCCCGTCCATCATAATTTAGTTTACAAGATATTTTTTTTAGTTTAAGACAAATATTTACGCGCATATTATGTTCAGAAGAGCAGAAACTTACATAATCTTTTTTATAACGTTGCATATACATATCCATATATATATATAACGGCTGGGCAGCGTTCGGGAAATTACGACACATCTTCTCGTCAGGTACACCTCAAACTCTGAAAACTAGATTGTACAACCAGTACGTGTTGCCAGTGATGACTTACGGATCTGAGACGTGGTCCTTCACTGCTGGCCGTATGAGGACGCTCAAGGTCGCTCAGCGAGATATGGAGAGGGCTATGCTCGGAGTTTCTCTGCGTGATAGACTCAGAAATAAGGATATCCGCAGTAAAACCAAAGTGACCGACATAGCCCAAAGGATTAGTAAGCTGAAGTGGCAATGGGCCGGCCATATAGCTCGAAGAACCGATAACCGAAGGGGAAGAAAGGTTCTCGAGTGGCAGCCTCGTACCGGTAGGCGTAGTGTAGGGCAACCCCCCACTAGATGGAGTGACGACCTGGTAAGACCGTGGTAAGATCATGCAGGAAGTCGATGGATGCAGGTGGCTCAGGACCGTGCTTTGTGGCATTACTTGGGGCGACCTATGTTCAGCAGTGGACTTGAAGGGCTGTAGTGATAGTGATAGTGTGATTATATATATCCGACATGGAACATCTCAGGAACATGAAAAAATTCACCACACTCCACCAGTAATGATTGGTGAATTTTGCATTACATCCCCACATAGTTTACTTTGCTTATAAATTTAAGTTTCCTCTCGATGCGTTCTTTACAATATGTAAACCAGCAATTAAAGTTTGAATAGTTTCTCTAGAGTTACTGCATTTAAAGAGACATTTAAGCAAGCAACCAGTCCTTGAGCTGCTGTGACACGGCACATTATAAAAAACACAAAGCGAGGAACACACGATTTTTCGAATAATCGAGAAATATCGGTATCCAGCATTAAAATGTCAACTATATTAGACCGACGTAGGTAACGCACGCCGATTTGGACGCGTCGGAGTTTACATGGTGACGTACAATTGACTAGTGAAAAATTGAGCAGACGATGGAAGCCGAATAAAGGTTGCGGTTGTTGTATGTTGGAGACAGTGATAGTCAGTTATTGCTATGATATAACCAGGTAGTCAAGCAAAGGCAAGCGTTTACGCGTTTAATGTATCGGATGAAACAAATTAAGGTGCTGCTTTAAATTGATCGCTTTACAGTTGTTTCATACATATCAAATCAAAATTTGTTTCAGTAAGTCGTTTAAAGCTTATTTACCCTATAAACATACTAAAAAGTGTTAAGAAGTGCAGGTTTGGGACTGATACTGGTGGGGCTGTGTAGTTATTGGGACATACAGACAAATAAAACGGAATTGATATAAAGAAGAAATATTGGTACAGATGACGTAGTAGACACATACGTAAAATTCGTTTTTATTGACTGACTTGTTATTTTATTGGCTTTATAGTGATGATAAATTATAATTTGTCATAATATTAAATATAAGTGTCAGTATCAAACAGTGGTAGCTCATTAAATACTCGAGCGACAATTTTCTTTATTGTACACCAATGAAACATATATATAACAAAAAAAAAATGAACAAACAATGAGGGAAAAATAAAAGGCGGTCTTATTGCTACAAATAGCAACAAGAATTTGATTTGATGCTCAAAAATAAATTAGCGGCGTTGAACTCTTCACAACTTCAAAAACCTTTCACGTTTAGGAGACTTTTGCCAACATTTTTTCAATTTAATAGTTACATTATTTTAAATCTACATGAAATTTTGTTTAACTAGATTGAAAATTTGCTAGGTAACTCTAAAACTGTAAGAGAATGGCTACTTACAATGCGTTCATATCGGCGCCGTGATCGAGTAGATAGATTGCAGTTCTAGAATCTTCTTCAACAATGGCTTGGTGTAACAGTGTAAATCCTTTCCCATTACGAATATTTGGATCAGCTCCACCTTCAATTAGTGGTGCGATAAGATGCTTGTGTCCTGGACAAATCAGAATAAAACAAAAATGAAAACATATTTAAAAACATTATTAAGAAATAAAATATTGTGCAATTTTTCATATTTTATAACCTAAAATTTTTATAACATACTCGTAGAAGTGGAAAAACAATCCATTTCATAGTCAATAGCCACAACAACTAATGTATGTATGCAGTGTGTAATTATTTTTGTAGACAATACTGCTGATGATAATTTATCGGGTAATAACCACGATTGCACAGAACTCCAGTATGAAAGAGCAGTATTATTACGGTTTTGTTTCGTATGAAAAATGAAGTAGGCCAGAGACCTTTTTTACTGGTATTCCCATCTTAATATACTCAGGGATGATAAAAAATCAGAATTTGCAATTTTTAATTGAGGATAGACGTAAGTATCTATGGGCCAAAGCATCCTCTTAAGATCGAATGGTTTTTGTGCTGGTTTGTCACCGTAAATTCGAAAAAAATATATATTGGCTATCCATACCCCTTACACTGGAACACAGCAAGTAATGTTATAATATTATTAATAGTTATAATTTTGTGAAAAATAAAATGAGAGATTTTTCTCTTTATGTCATCATCATTTTCATTACAGCCCTTCACAAGTCCACTGCTGGATATAGTCCCCCCCCCCCCACGGAATGCCATAAAGCACGGTGCTGACCCACTTGCGTCCATTGCCTTCCTGCATGTCTTACAATGTCGTCACTCCATCTAGTGGGGGGACGCCCTCCACTTGGCCTGCCGTTACGAGGCTGCCACTCGAGAACCTTTCTTTCCCATGGGTTATCGGTTCTTAGGACTATATAGCCGGCCCATTGCCGCTTTGAAATAGAAATAGAAATAGAAACTTTTTTATTCAATGTAGATTATAAAAATACTTATTGAAAGTCACTTTTTTAATTTACCACTGGTTCGCAAAAAAAAACCTCTGTCCTGGGAAGAACCAGCAAGACACCCAGCGGGACTATTTTTTTTAATAATAGCTTACAATCAACAACACAAGACGAATTAGAAATAGCTTGGTAGCGATCACCCTTCCCAGGGGTTATTATCATCTATAAATTCCTTAATATTATAATAACCCTTTTTATACAAACTTAGTTTAATAACATTTTTGAACTTTGTGTATGACAAATTTTGTATATTTTCTGGGATTTTGTTGTAAAAGCGTATACATCGCCCCAAGAATGAATTACTGACTCGGTGGAGTTGAGAGACTGGTACTACCAGCTTGTGTCTGCTCCTAGTATTTACAGAATGAATATCACTTATTTTCGCAAAACTACTTTTATTTTTGTGTACGTACATTACATTTTCATAAATGTATTGAGAGGCCAGAGTTAATATATTAATTTCCTTAAATTTTTGTCTCAGTGACTCTTTTGGTTTTAAATTATATATTGCTCTAATGGCCCTGTTCTGTAAAATAAATATAATTTCAGTGTCAGTCGCGTATCCCCATAGCAAAATACCATACGACATAATGCTATGGAAATAACTAAAGTAAACTATTCTAGCTGTTTCAACACCAGAGTTCTAATCTTTTTTACAGCATATGCTGCAGAACTAAGTCTGCTAGCTAGTTTTGATATATGGGGGAGCCATTGAAGCTTTGCGTCCAGTGTGATTCCAAGAAAAATGGTGGTATCAACAAGACTCAGTTCCTCCCCATTTAAAATTACATTAGTATTGACATGTTTAACATTAGGAGTTACGAATTTCATACATTTAGTTTTAGTTCCATTCAAATGCAAATTATTAACATTAAACCAATTGACTAACTTAGCTATAGCATTATTTACTTCGTCGTAATTTAATAACTGTCGTTTTAATTTGAAAATTAATGAAGTATCATCAGCAAATAAAACTATATCATGGTTATCCCCTACTATGTAAGGTAAGTCATTAATATATACAAGAAACAGAAAGGGGCCGAGAATTGAGCCCCGAGGCACGCCCATTTGTACAATCGACCCGGAAGAACTCATACTATTAATAACAACTTTTTGTGTTCTGTCACTTAAATATGAAATAATTAATTTAAGAGCATCATTTCTTACACCGTAGTGTTGAAGTTTCCTGATTAATGTTTCATGGTGAACACAATCGAAGGCTTTGAATAGGTCACAGAACACACCCAAAGCATCCTGTGAATTCTCCCATGCATTAAATATATATTTAATCAGCTCAACACCAGCATCAGTTGTCGAGCGACTCCTTTAGCTTACTAATTCGTTGGGCTATGTCGGTCACTCTGATTCTACTGTACTATCCTCATGCCTAAGTTTATCACGCAAAGAAACCCCGAGCATAGCCCTCTCTATAACTCTCTGAGCGACTTTGAGCTTCCTCATACAGCCGGCAGTGAAGGACCATCTCTCAGTCCAGTCCAGTCAGCACTGGCAACACGCACTAGTTGTACAAGTTGTAGCTTTTTGTGTACAGTTGAAGTATGCCTAAGGAAAATAATGTGTTATAATTTCCCGAAAGCTGCCCAGCCGAGTTTAATCCGTCGATTGAGGTCCCGGTCGAAGTTGGACTTACCTAGTGGGACTATTTCTCCCAGGTAAACTTACTCGTCAACAGCTTCGAGCTTAGTGCTCCTAACAACCACCGGCATACGTGTGACATGACCATTACATATGACTTTTGTTTTGTCCATGTTTATCTTAAGACCAATCCGAAGGGAGACACTATTGAGGTCATTCAACATAGTGCTTAGGTCCTCCAGCGATTATGCCGTAAGGACTATATCGTCCGCAAAACGAATGTGAGTGATGTACTCGCCATTGACGTCAATACCGTAACCTTTCGAGTTCAGTAGCTTGAAAACGTTTTCCAATGCAGCGGTGAAGTTTCGGGGATATTACGTCACCCTGTCTTACACCTCTTGAAACTTGGATAGGTTTCGTACTCTGGTTCTGTACTCGGATATCCATCGTAGTCCTACGGTACAAATACTTCAGCACTTCGATATGGCGATAGTCAACTTGGTACCGCTAAAAGGAGTTAAGTCCCTGAAGCACCGCCCAAATTTCGACGGAATAAAAGGCTTTCTCGCAGTCCACATACGCAAGACAAAGTGGCAGATTGTACTCTTCGGACTTCTGTAAAATTTACCGTAGGATATGTACGTTGGTCCATGGTGCTAAATCCTTTTCGGAAACCGGTTTGTTCGGGAGGCTGGAAGTCGTCGAGTCTGCGTGCGAGACCTTTCGTAACGACTTTCAATAACAGCACTCATACGCGGTTTAGAAGGGAAATCAGTCTGTACTTCTTCAGGAGAGCGTTGTCGCCTTTCTTAAAGAATAAGAACCACCCCGCACTTCTGCTCTACGCCACCGGAGTAGTGCCACCATAGAGAAATTGAAGAGCTTCTAAAGGAATTTAAGTATCAGTTTTCTACCGGCAGAAGCTGCGCTGTAATTCTATCCTCGCCCGGGTACTTGCCGTTTTAAGGTGCTGGAGAGCCATTCTAATCTCACTCAGACTGTAGTTCAGGATATCATCTTTATGTGCATTCGTTAAATTAGTGGAAGTAAGACGACTCTATATAATGTACTATAATGCTAATATTTTTGAGTTAATGAATTAAAAGTTAAAAAAAGTAGGGCACAGATCTTCTCCTATTTCTGAGTGGTTTATCGAACGATTAGTCCACTGCTTTTCAAAAGCTTTTTGGCAGAATTCAAATGTCTTTGAAATGTTAAATAAATCAGAAAAAGCAAAAAATTAAATCAGGACATGAAATTGCAATTACAATTTAATTGACTGGTAAGGTAAGTATAAAACGGCCGCTCATTAGAATTAGATGGAGCTACGACCTGCTAAGAAATGTTATTTTAATAACATGGGCATTTAAAGGTCGAAAGTCTACAGAAAGTAATCTTTGCGAGTTCCTTGATCATCTCTATATTGCAATGGATAGTGGACTGCAGGTAGATGCAGTGTACATCGATTTTACAAAAGCATTTGACAAAATTTCACATAGTATTCTGATACACAAATTAGATCAAATCGGTGTACATGGTGATTTACTTCGATGGATATCTTCTTATCTTAGAAATCGTAGTCAGGCAGTTGCAACACTGTTCATCATTTCTTCCAGTTTGTTCAGGTGTTCCTCAGGGTTCGCATCTTGGTCCACTACTATTTATAATATTTATAAATGATATAATATCCTGCTTCCATAATTCCAAAATTCTCCTTTTTGCAGATATGAAAATTTTCAGGTCTATTAAATCTATAGAAGACTGCAATCTACTTCAAGAAGATCTGTGTAGGCTTAGTTCATATTGCCAAGCAAATCATCTTTACTTTAGCATCAGGAAATGTAGTATTATCTCATTTACCAGGAAAAAGAATCCAATCCTCTTTAACTGTAAGCTCGACGATAATTTACTAAAGAGAGTAAATGAACTGCGTGATCTTGGTGTTCAGTTGGATAGTAAATTGTTACTGAGATCACATATTAATATCATAACTCAAAGAGCTCATAAAATGCTAGGTTTTGTTATACATATCTCAAAACATTTTAAAAACTCTACAACATTAATTATACTATTTAATACTCTGGTACGGTCTATTCTTGAATATTGTTCTTCATGTTGAAATCCTCAATACAAAGTTTATGTTAAAATGATTGAAACAATCAATATTAAGTTTCTGCGTCACTTAAGGCGATATAATTCTTCTGTAGACTCCATTATTGATAGCTTAGACACAGAGTAATACACTCGAAAAACGCCGTGATATATGAGATCAAATGTTATTGTACAAATTGCTACATAATATCATCGACTCTCCCCTACTTTTAAGCAAAGTGAATCTTGCGTGTCACCGGTTAGGTGCACGAAGTAAACCTCTTTTTGCATTACGTAAAGTTAAAACGAAGAATGCTTCAAAAAATTTAGCATCTCGTACATGTAAAAATTTTAACTTAAAATATTGTGAACTAGATATTTTTCACCTTAAATGTAGTAGTTATAAAAAAGATATTGTAAAACTCAATTTATAATTGGTAGCTACACAATAATAATAATAATAATGTCCTCCAGACCGAATTTTGGCCACGACGGCCTGCCACAACGGAGGCTAGCCAACGGCACAGGACAGGATTATAGTGCCCAAGTGTATGCGCAAGCACAGGTGCACTCTCTATCCACTCACTCTCATAATTCGATGGGACGGTAAACCGACACGACCGGAGAGAGAGATCAGGCGCAGGACCAACGGCTTTACGTGCTTTACGAGGCACGGGGGTGAGACACCGCCAACTTGCTGACTCCGGGCTACTGAGAATTTCTTGACAGAAAAACTCAATAATTGATCTTTTGGCCCGACCCGGGATTCGAATCCAGGACCTCATGATCAGTAGTCGTACTACTACAACCACTAGACCAACAAGGCAGAGGAGAGTATAATTGGTAGCTACACAATAGGTTGTATGTATTGTATTACTTTTAACTGCTTAGTACTTAAATGTTTAATTATAAATACCATTTAGTTATTTTTTTTAATCTTTAAACATATTGTGGTTGCAAGCTTTTATGTATTAGATATCTGTGGAAACTTCATTGGTTTTAGGATTACTTTTATATGTTCTTGTAATGTATTTTATATTGTACTGTATGTTTCCCTTAAAAAGCAAATAAATAAATAAATAAAATTCATCAAGATCTTTCATAACGGACTAAGAATTTATCATAAAACCATACTCGCATTCCTTCGTTATCATTTGTATGTGTGAAAATAAATTTTAATAAGATGAACGTACCCTCAGTAAGTGCAAGGCTCACAGGAGTATCTCCCTCTGAATTCTTCAGATTCAAATTCGGCACCAGACTGACGTTGCTTCTATCCGTAGCTGGCAAGTCACCTTTTTCCACAAGCTTTTTGTGTTCGATGATGGCTTGTACAGCACCTTCATGGTTGTTTAGGACGGCTAAATGTAGAGGGGATTGTCTGTAATAACATGCTTCTTTTACATATTTTGGGGTAACAGTCGATCATATTAGGTATTTAGTTAATTATCATTTCTATTTTGTTTTCTATTCTATATTGCTACAGCTACGTCAAATCTATATTGTCAAGGCATTAAGTATTTGTATTATTTTATTTTAAGGAATGCAATGCAAAGAATGAATAAAATTAAAGGATTAAAAAAAATTATTATTTTATTGAATGAATAACGTTAATGATGATGAAGACAGAATTAATTTTTTCATTCTAATAACACAGCTTATCAAAAGCCTACTGCTGAGACATAGGTCTACGCCATATAATATGTTTTCATAAAACTGAAGTTATTAGCGAACAACCAACCAACTGGTGATAAGTGGCTTTTGAACCGGCAACCAACCTTAAGCAAAAACACTATAGATGCATTGTCAACACTGAGGATGAGAAAGGATGAAAGGAGGAAGATGGTTTTTCTCTAGGCTCTAGGCTCTCCGCCATAACCATGAATAGAACTATTAACTTATGACCACAGATTAAAAACTAACTCACCGATAGACGGTGTCTTCGTGCTCGCCGTACGCAGTCTGCACGTTGTGCCGAGCGCCGTGCTCCAGGAGAGCGGCTGTTAGTCTTGTGAGGCCATTAGCACAAGCTGCATGAAGTGGCGTAAGCCCCGCTTCATTGCTATGATTTAGATCTCCATTCAAGTGTGACACTAAAAATACTGCGGAATCCTAGATTTAAAAAAAAAGCTTATCACTAGCGGGAAGATACAGTTGAACTTATTAATGAGTAATAAATAAGCATGAACGAAGATGTATAGTGGCGGAGTGTGAAAATCCATTCCGCACTTTCATCCCGTTTCTTCATCTCATTGATCATTTTCATATATATATATATATATATATATATATATATATATATATATATATATATATATATATATAGTTCATCTCTCCACTCCATCTCGTCTATGAGGAGGCCTGTATTCAATAATGGATTTTGATAGGCTATCATGATTGAAAATAAATGATGATGATCTGTAGGTATTATCGATTAAGTTCTTTCACGGGTACATCAGCTAGTTATACGTAAATCTTGGATCATGGTCTAACCGACGAAAGGCATATTATTCCTCGTTATGCAAATAAGGCCACAGATTAATGTTGTTGTTCACAGATTAATAATGAATGTTAATACGTAAGCTACGCGGGGAAGTAAGCCTTACTGCCTGCTTGAGAGTGTAGAGATCCGGAGACTCTTTTTTACTGGAAACGAGGCGTTACATCTTAGTCCTCAGAGGTGACAACGCATCTGCGTTTTGATCCTTAATCGAGGATAAATGTAGATGTCCAAGAGCCACAGCATCAACTTACCATAAGGTGGACTGTGTGCTCGTTTGTCAAACTTATTCTATAAAAAAAGTAAAAAAATATTTCAAGGATATTTTAAGTCCACCAAAACGCATTTAGGCATAGTGAATTTTTACCAACTATAAAACCCTCCTTGAAAATAAAGATGGCCTGTGCCTTGCTGCGCAACGGATCCTACGTATGTAGAATGTGATTTCTCTGCTATTTTTAATTGCAATTTATTTGGCAAGTACTTTTCTCTTTTTTAACGATTCTTTAAATTCAGATTTTTTACAAAATACTTCCTGACCTTTAAAGGTTTTAATACAAACATTGAGTTTCATAGCATACTATTTTTGTTTAATAAACAGCAAAGAAGCTGTTATTACTTACCTCAAACCATCCTTGAATTAATATATGCAGTAGGCTATCTCCAGAGACAGAATATAATGGATTAGGTTGACACCCTTTTTCCAGTAGTTTCGCAGCAAAGCCTCTTTCTATGATGGTCTCTGTTTTGCCTTCCACTGGATCTTCGGTAAAGGCGTTTTTGTTGGTCACGGGTGTATCGAAGGGATTGGATCCGTTCATAACTAAAGTCTCACTGGAGGAGATCGAGGCACGTCTGTCGTCAACGAGAGCATAGTACAGAGGCGGATGTTCGTCTGATAGAGTACGTAGATTAGTGTCTAAGTTCGCCTGCTTGAGTAAGAGATCAAAAACTCTTTGATTTCTTGATATAACTGCTTGATGAAGAGGAGTGCTAAAATAAAAGAAAAAATTAAGTTAAGTTTCAATAATAAATAAGATTTAAAAAAAGCCATACGATAGTTTTGTAATTGTGGTTAATATTAAAGTCCTCGAGATCGAATTTCGGTCACGGCGACCAGTCGCAACGGGAACCGGCCATTTGCGCAGGACAGGATTATAGCGCACGAATATGTGCGTGCACAAACACAGGTGCGTTCTTTATTATCTGCACAGCCCTATGAGAGGGCAATCCAACACGACTGGAAAGAGATCATGCGCAGGACCAACGACTTATAATGTTTTCTGAGGCACGTGGATGAAACAAAAAAGTTTGGACAGAAAACCCCAATAACTGATTTTAGACCATCTAATCAGCAGTAGCGTGTACACCAATAAAACTACGAGGCAGTCTATTAAATTAATACGGTAATAATGAAGTAATATAAAATATAATATTTGTTAATGCCTAACTATTTTTTTCATTTAGTCAGGTGCACCGGTTAAATTAAAAAGTGTTAGAGTAAAACAGCTTGCAGTCCATGGTGTACGGCCACTGTAATCAAAAAACCCACAGAACACTATCTATAAATAAAGGTGGCTACTTCTAGGAAAGTTGTCATGCCTAACAGCCCGTAAACACATAAATTGTCTTATATATCCTTTGAAACAGTACCTAAGCAAGAATATCTAATGTTGCGCGCGATAATTAATGGCTGTTACATGGCGAGTTACCACTAGCGAAACCTAGTATCGAGTAACAGAACTATATAGTAAAATTATTTTGTTCGTGCAGTTGGGGTCATAAATCACAGCTCGGCCTCAGCCCGGCTAGGGCAGTGAGCATGTTGCGCGGGCGCAACGTCATTATCGATAACAACAAACGAATCATCGAAGGCAGGTACACAAAGGATGGTGCGACATTGCTATGTTAAGTGATTTCAATTTCAAACGATTCGCAAAGGAACTGGGAAGATTACGTGAAGCATGCAGAAAAACTCCAAAAGGGAGATTTGAATAAATCTCATCTGGCAGAAGATATCGTAATTTATCTGGATGACGATGACTCTGATGATTCTGATGTAGAATTTTAATGTAAATAGTTTTAGATTTAATCTTAGATATAAGTTATTATCTTTATATTTATTTATAGTTTTTTGAATACGTAGATACCTAATTAATAGTTTATTTTAAATCATTATTATTCTTATTTCAATAAATACGTTGTTTTATCAATTTTCTTTTCATTGTTATCACTAACCCAGATAATTACAAAACTAAATACACTATCAATAATAACGCTTATCGACAACAATAATGCGCATCACTTTGCTCGCGTCTAAGACCCGTGAGTGAATGAAAGAGTGATATACTCCGATGATTTATGACCCAAACTGCACGGACAAAATAATTCTAGTATAGGAGAGCTTTCTAGAAAATTCTATACTAGAACTTTCTACACCTAGTCAATTGGGACCGGTATGTACTCAAAAATTCTAGATGTTTCAGTAGAAAAGACCCTATGTAAGGCCGGTTGGAAGCAGACCGACGGAAGGAACAGGCCCGCAGACAGGAGTAACAGGCCCGTCGGTTGCAAGAGCAGCTGCAGTGTGGACAGGACGAACAGGAGTAGTTAGGTTGTACCAGTTCTGGCGCACTGAGTCAGTACTACTATACTAGTAGTTACGTTGTACCAGTTCTGGCGCACTGAGTCAGAAGTGGTACAAGTACGACGTTCGTCGACTCAAGATCCTAAAAAAAAAAAAAAGGTTTTGGCATGCTCTGATCACGAATCTATTTTTGCGTAGGATGCACGGTTCCGGAGATGTGCAGATCAATTAACTCTTATCTAATTGATATCCGGTGGAGGCCTCAACCGTCATTAGCGCTCCATTGTCCTTATCTACTTATCTATTGTTCGCTCAATACCGTCATTATCTATTCTTCCTCAGCGTGGTGCTATTGTATTAAACTCCTTTGTTCCTATCTACACTAATCTGAATCATCAATAAAACACATTACCTAATTTTATTAAAATTTTTATTTATTAAATACAAAATCTTATTACTTATTATCTATAAAATAGGAGCGAAACATCTCATCCACTAACATATCGTTGTACGATGTGTTCCCTGTAAATATACTCGTAAACCTATGCATTGAACATCCCTGAAACTTATATAGCAAATACATTAAGCAATATTCGCCACAAACTGAAGTCCACTCATTCTGAATCCTATCAACATTCCAGTTCCATCTTTTACAATTCCTTTTTAAAAACTCTAGATGATATCATACAGGTGCTCGTCTGTATGAATCAAAATATTCACCGACGTCATTCGTATCGATATATAAAGTTACCCAATGTGACCCTGGTTTATCATCTGTACCCAAATTGCATATTACCTAGTCAGGTCATAAATTCTATCACATGTTTAATATAAAATAATTGAAACAAGTTTATTCATTATGTAACCATTTATATACCAAAATGAACTTAACAAAACATAGATTCTTATGACACTATAGTTTATTCAAAATGACCTCCGTGATTTTATGACCTAGTCACGTCATAAATTCTATCACATGCTTAATATAAAATAAATGAAACAAATTTATTCATTATGTAACCATTTATATACCAAAATGAACTTAACAAAACATAGATTCTTATGACACTATAATTTATTCAAATTGACCTCCGTGATTTTGAATACAGGCCTTCAATCTGCGCGGCCAGTCGTCTATCGCACCACGAACGAGGTCCATGTCAATATCGGCGGCTGCCTTAATTAAGGATGTCTTGAGTGACTCGAAATTGGGATGATGCTTTTAGCACGCCTTTTCCTCCAAGTGTTGCCATATCTTGTAATCTAACGGATTCATATCTGGACTGGAGGAGGGCCAGTCTTCGTGTCGGATTAAGTCGATTTCACGCGCCGCCAGCCAGTCTTGTGTGCTCTTCGCTCTATGAGCTGACGCCGAATCTTGTTGGAATACCCAGTGCCTGTTATTGAACATGGTATGAGAAACAGGTTACACAAGGTTCGTCAGGACTGTATTTTGATACACAACTGCATTCGTTTTTAAACCTTTCTCACAAAAATGTACCTCTGTTAAACCCCAATAAGAAACTCCCAACCATACCATGAGCGAGGATGGAAAATGACCTCGTTGGACACGCGGAATACGGTTGCTCGCTTCTTCACTACTGTGTGCGTACACCTTATCATTTTGTTTGTTGTAGCTCTCTTCTACGGTAAAAATTTTTTCATCCGAAAAAAGAATTTCCCGATATTTTTTTCCCGCGTACCGCTTCAACAAAGCGCAGCATCTCTTCAGTCTCAGGTCCATTAGACGAGCATTCAAACGGTGTCCTGTTTTTCTTCGATATGCCCGAAGCCCTAAGTCTTCATTTAACACCCTTTTCACCGTGGTTCTGCTTAACCCCATCTGAAGGGCCAACAGTTTCTGCTAACGTTTGGGATTTCTTTGAATTCGCGCCTTCACAGCTTTTATCACTGCTGGAGTCCTAACAGACCGAGGGCGACCACTTCTTGATCAGTCATCTACACTAGAGTCTTCATTGTATCGTTTGATGGTACGATAAACGAATCTTTTGGTTATATTCAAATTTTTCAGTATGTCAAAAATTTGAATTGGCGCGGAACCGCAACGATGCAACGCAATAACTGCAACACGGTCTTCTTTAAACGTCCACTCCATATTAAATATTAGTAAAATTCTAAAAAGTATACAGTTTTATTTTCATGAACAATTCGAAATTCGAATTCAATAAACTTTTTTGTGGGCAGCATTCTAAAAGAAAAGTTTTTACTGTGTGACAATACTTATGACCTGACTAGGTATATACGTTGGTACGTGGGTGTACTATTAGCAGCATAAACATTATTTTCTAGACTGGGGTGAATCTTTTTCAGACGTTGTTGTACATCTAGTGTATCCACGATATTACTGCTATTAGTAGATTATTACAGTACAATCTACTCAATGACTAACATAGGAATGATCAATTATAGTGATTTCTAAATATTAAATTGCATTATTCTGTATTATTTTTGTACGTATTTGAGTCATCGATACACTGAACAAGACGACACGAAGTAATCCTGAGATAAACAACAGAATGTTAGATAAGCTTGTTGACGCATAAAGTTATTATCAATTCCACTGTAGAAATTCTTTAGATTAGAATTATTACTTACGGGTACTATATAAGACCAAGCAACTGCAGTCATGGAGTTAGTGTATGGTCGTTTAACCGCAGTGGATCTATCAATACTATATTTGTGTTACTTCAAGGCATCAAAGGCCATAGATGTAAGTGTTTATTCTATTACCAAACTTACTTTTCTTTCTGTTATTTTCTTACGTGTGTATGATTTAGTGTCAACAAATTATATTTAAATATTGTGTGTGTATATGATTAAGCCGTGGTAGCTCAGATGGTTAGCGCAAGCTGTAAATTTTACAGTACGCGACGCGGGTTCGATCCCCGCCGACACCAATTAAATTGTTAATTGCAATTTTAAGTGTTTATTCTATTGACAAACTTACTTTTCTTTCTGTTATTTTCTTACGTGTGTATGATTTAGTGTTAACAAATTATATTTAAGTATTGTGTGTGTGTATATGATTAAGCCGTGGTAGCTCAGATGGTTAGCGCAAGCTGTAAATTTCACAGTACGCGACCCGGGTTCGACCCCCGCCGGCACCACTTAAATTGTTAATTGCAATTTTAAGTGCTGATTTACCACGTGCTCAGCGGTGAAGGAAAACATCGTGAGGAAACCTGCATGTCTGAGAAAATTTCGAAGGCATGTGAAGTTCGCCAACACGCATTGAGACCGCGCCGCGGACATTTCCTAGCCATAAATACAAAGACAATAGCAGAAAGTGAAAAAGTTAAAAAATACTTTTTTAACAATGGCAGTCATTAGTTGGTCATTAGTGAATGTGTTCTTTTTTCTTAAATTACAGGAAGAAAAGAGCAGAAGGAAGATATGAGATGATGGGAAGTAATGAAGAATGAATTGTTATGTGAAGTTTGTTGGAACAAACATATTTTAGTCACGTGTAAATACTTTTAACATTTTGGTTCAAAATGACACAAAATCTAAAAAATATTAGATACATCATCGACATGGACGGATTTTACATTACATATCCTCATAAACATTTTCAATGTAGAGAAATGGCTATTCTAGACGTAAAACTATCTAATAAAAATGATTCGTTTATCGATCATTATTTGTTTCGGCCAAGTTATCCTTTCAATTATTTGTCGCCAAAAGACAAAAGAACTGTTCGTTATTGTGAAATACACGTGCACGGCATTCCATATTTTGATGTGACCGAAGAATTAAAATGTGCCTACAAACAAGAGAACATCATTCCCATATTAAATTGGTATATTAGAAATTTGTGCAAAGACGAAGTGATCGCATACAAAGGTGGTTCAACAGAAAAACAATTTTTAAAAATGTTGACGACGAATGATAGAATTTTTAATATTGAAGAATACAAATGTCCAAAATACAATGATTTGGTAAATGTCATAAATTTAAACAAACGTTATGTGTGTAATAATCATATATTTGCAAAAAATAATCACAAAATTTTACATTGTTCTTGTGACGAAAGTGTGGGTTTTTTACAAGTGGTTATTACTTGAAAATAAAATTTTATATTAATCATAAATTTTGTTTTATTTCCAAAAAATTTGTCATACTATACTATATAATACAAAGGTGGTTCAACAGAAAAACAATTTTTAATATTGAAGAATACAAATGTCCAAAATACAATGATTTGGTAAATGTCATAAATTTAAACAAACGTTATGTGTGTAATAATCATATATTTGCAAAAAATAATCACAAAATTTTACATTGTTCTTGTGACAAAGTGTGGGTTTTTTACAAGTGGTTATTACTTGAAAATAACATTTTAAATTAATCATAAATTTTGTTTGATTTTTCAAAAACATTAGTGTTCCGTACTGGAACAGATTATTTATATATTATGTTTTTTGTTTCTTTCTTTTTTTCGTATACAATAATAAGTACAAAGCAACACAATTTCGAAGATAGTATTTTTTCTATACTTCTATTAAATTCATTGGGTTGGCGATCAACTGTTTTCATTCTGAATGCAGCCATAATCTTGCGGGTTACGGCTCTCTGTGCGACACAAGCGCCATATCGTTTGGCGGCAATTGTGAACAGTCTAATTAAAACCACCGACGCGCACGCATACAAATATACCTCGTGTTTCTCAAGCTCATCTCTCAAGATCTCTTTCACCCTGAAAGTGTTGTGCTTGTGCCCTATGGACTCTCGTGCGATACACTCTGCTGAACTTGGATACTACTGTCATTGCATCGACTGCCCCGAGCTCCTTTAGCCAGCCCCTGGATTCGTGGTTGCAGGGAGATTGTAGCGGTAAGTCGCCAAACCCAGTAGAATATCGTACATAAACATTTTTGGTCATTCGATCCGGATTAAACATTTTTGATCATTCAATCCGAATTAATATCTTCCAGTTTGTGTTGTCTTGTAAAAAGAAGTATTGCAGTATTACATACTCATTTCTTTTACGTGGTAAAATTCTAATCCGCCATTCTGTAACGCAAAATGTCGGACGACGAATCGCCGTGTGAACAAGATATTTTCGAAAGAGATTTAATTCTTGATGAGCTAAATCGTATTAATTAGCTCGCAGCGACAAATGAACAACATTTTCGTTCGCGAACTATTGATTTAGCTGCTCACCAAACAAAATTCAATAAAGTTCAAACAAAGATTGAGAAAACGCTCATTAAAATATGGAACGGACCGGGGCTGCCTTCAGGCGGCTCCTGCCGAACCTGGGGGGGCCAAATGCCTCCTGCCGGAGGCTCTACGCGGGGATCGTGCGGTCCATGGCCCTTTACGGGGCCCCGGTGTGGGCGCGTGGTTTGGCGCGGCTTGCCGTCCACCACCTGAACGCGCCCCAAAGGGTGGTTGCCGTGAAAATGGTTCGCGGCTACCGCACTATCTCTCGCGAGGCGGCGAGCCTCCTTGCCGGATTGCCACCATAGGATCTGGAGGCGATAGTCCTCGCGCGCCTGCACGAATGGCGCGCGGAGGCACTGTGCCGGGGGGAAACCCCGCTGCCGCGGCAAGTTGTCGCGCAGCGGACAGACTTCCGGCACGATCTCATGGCGACATGGAGAGAGCGACTGTCGCAACCCCGTGCTGGGCACGCCACTATAGCGGCGATAAGACCCCTCTTTGAGGAGTGGCTTGAGAGACGCCACGGCATCCTCACCTTCCGCCTGACGCAGGTCCTCACCGGACACGGTGTGTTCGGGAGGTTCCTGCACCGAATCGGGCGAGAGGAAACGCCCGCGTGCTCCCACTGCGAGGATGGACCGGAGGACACGGTGGAACACACCGTGGAGGTGTGCCCTGCTTGGGCGGAGCACCGCCGTGTCCTCGTAGCGGCGATAGGCGGCGGCGACCTCTCGCGTCCGGCCCTGGTCGAAGCCATGGTCCGGAGCGAGACGGAATGAGATGCCGTCACCACCTTCTGCGAAGCAGTGATGCTAGCGAAGGAGGTGGCGGAGCGGGAGAAGGAGAGAGCAGGAGCTTTCCTCCCCGGCCGCCGCGGGAGACGCCCCGGGCGTCGGGGGCTACGTCGTGGCCCCCGGCCACCGTAGGCGCGGGCCTGTGGACGGCGAGCAATGGGTAGCTCGCCGTCCGTCCGTCTAAAGACGACAGGCCGTGTCGACGGCGCGTTTTGTTCCACGCGCGCCTCAAAGAGCTGTCAGCAGCGTGAAGGGGCCCGCAAGGGCCGACGCCTGCCGGGGCTGCGGGCTGTTCGAAAGAGATACCGCGGCTCCGGAACGTAAGGGCACTGAAGGAACACGGATGGTTTTTAGTCAGTAAAAGTCTGACACTCCCTTACGCTCCACCCAGAGCGAAGGGCGTCATTAGATGATTTTCCATCCGCAAAAAAAAAAGGATCGTGCTAAATGGAAGTCTGTAGTCTCTGCCTACCCCTCTGGGTGACAGGCGTGAGTGTTTATGTTTATGTTTTATGTTTTAATTCAAGTCGGCCCATGTAACCTTTAGTTTAAGGTGTCCTACAATAAAGATTATATAAATAAACGAGATCTAATATGCATCTATACATCTATACATAAATAAATCTGTAGAAAATTGGTGTCTGTAATTCCAACATTTTCTGGAAAAAACAAGTCCAGGGGATCAAATAAAGGACACTGAAGCCAAATTAGTGATTTTTAGATTTTTTTCTGTCTGTCTGTCTGCCTCGCCGTGTATTCAAGATTCACGCAAAAACTATTGAACAGATGTCCATGAAAATGTATGTGTGTAGGTAGTTAGGTACCCGAGGTTACTTACAGGCTACTTTTTATCCTATTACGGAACTTAAAAAAAATTGAGTAAAATATTTTTCTTCCTTTAGACATTAATTTCTATTTTAAACGATTACATAAATCGTTTATAATAAATAATTAATAAAATATTTATAAATTAAGTCCACAATTAGTTTTAACCGTTGCGTAATAAATTGAACTACTCTGTCGATTATCTACAATATTATTGTTGTATTTACTTTTTCAAGACAGTGCCATCAAAATTTTCATCAGACATTTTCCCTCCAGTTACTAATAAATGAAATAATATAAACAACTTACATTTATATAGTTATTTAATTAAATTCATAATTTATTTTAAAATTCTAATGTACATTTTTAGGGTTCCGTAGTCAACTAGGAACCCTTATAGTTTCGCCATGTCTGTCTGTCCGTCTGTCCGTCCCCGCTTAATCTCTGTGACCGTTAGCACTAGAAAGCTGAAATTTGGTACCAATATGCGTATAAATCACGCCGACAAAGTGGTAAAATAAAAAATGGAAAAAAATGTTTTATTAGGGTAGCCCCCCTATATGTAAAGTGGGAAGTGATTTTCTTTTAATTTCAACCCTAAGTGTGATATATTGTTGGAAAGGTATTTAAAAATGAATAGGGGTTTACTAAAATCATTTTTAGATAATGTCAATAATTTCGGAAATAATCGCTCCAAAAGTAAAAAACAATGTGTCCCCCCCCTCTAACTTTTGAACCATAAGTTTAGAAAATATGAAAAAAATCCGAAAAGTAGAACTTTATAAGGACATTCTAGGAAAATCATTTTGAACTTGGATGGAAACAAAAGTACCCACTACCGGGAGCAGTTGAGCGCGAACATAATGGATACCCACCTTTAAACTCATAAGTGGGAACACTTATTCGGACGGACGGGAAACTACGGAACCCTACACTGAGCGTGGCCCGACACGCTCTTGGCCGGTTTTATTTACTTTTGTTATTTACTTTAGTAGCAAACATAAATAAATTTTATAGTAAGTAATTATTACTTAAATAGAAAATAGTGACATCTACCGAAAATCATAAAATAAAGGATGTTTCTAAGTCATTATTAAAGTTTTAGTAGGTATTAGTCTTTATATCTATAAATAAACTGATAAATTGCAATTAGTACAAAACTCTTATTATCCTTATAGTTTAAATAAAAAGATTTTTATATATGTACTGGTCAGATCTTAGAATTTATAATATCATAAATTAGTCGGTTATTGAAACTGAAATGGCGGTATTTCATAAAATTTAAGTGTTTATTGACTATACCATGATATAGCTTGACCAAATCAATGAATGGAGAATGTTTAGCGATATTAACAACTTGACACGACATTGCTATTTCTAGATGTTATTGTTATATCGTAAAATAATTTCATTACACACCGCTGGCAACGCTGATTGTGTATATTATCCGATAAAAGCAGAATTTTTAATAGATCCTACATTACTTTATTGTTTATTATTTTTGTATTTTGTTGTGCGATAGTGCCACTCCAGTCGCACCTCAACTTATTGTGTCTGAGTACTAGAGGGTACAGTTTTGGTTGTCATATTTTTAATGTAATAATAGCGCCATCTACTGACTGCTATATAAACTAATAACTGGTATAACTGGTCAAATTAAACCTTCCGCGCAAATCTTCCGCGTACGAACTCTCTGTGAAATAGTTTATCACCGGCAATTTTTTCGGACCGATACGACCTAGGGACCTTCAAGAAAAGAGCTTTCCCAACTTATTAAAAAACCGGCAACGGACTTGCGATTCCCCTGTTGTTGCAGTTGTTCATGGGCGGCAGTAGTCACTTAACATCAGGTGAACCGTATGCTCGTTTGCCCCCCCCCCACCTATAAAAAAACGCAGCTGCGTTGTCAGCCCTGAGGACTAAGATGAAAAGCCTCGTTTCCAGTAAAAAAGGGTCTCCGGATCTCTACACTCACCATACGAAACACAGCAGTATTAAGCTGCTATTTTAAGCTGGCAATCTGTGAGACCGTGATCTTTACCCTTCATCAATTGTATTACCTCCACAGACTGCCAAATAAGTTGGATGTTTGCCATAGTTGCCACGCTTGGCACGCGAGTTGCCAACTGCACTTTTTATTATTATATAGCTATTATAAGGAAGACGTTGCTGTCCATCTCATGTAGATTTCTACTCCTGTTCATGAATTTGGTTCTTCTGACACGTTCACCGTGAATAGAACTACATTTATGAAATTCTGAAGTCTACTCAAACGTAAAATAATACTGGCATGTTGTGCTAATCAATGTTCAACGAGACCAATATTAATAAAGACCACGAAATTAAACCTTATTTCACCAAAACTTTATCAACTTTAATAATGCGTATTATATAAATAACGCATTTCCGATTTCAGGACAATTTTCCCCTCATAAAGACACATCGGAAGACGTGCCCGATATAAAAAAGGTGTTGCACGACGTATGATATTTATGCAATTCTGATAAACTAACTTATGTGTTCCTGTAGCTTATAATATTGCCAATATAGACACAGATACCGACGTCTCTCTCCAAGTGATCCAGTTTTGCTAATTTTTGTACGAAATAGTACTATCGATGTTTCTAAATTCAAGCCCACGCGAGCGGAGCCGCGGGTAAAAAACTAGTATTTATATATTACTCGAGATTCACCTAAATTGAAACGAAAATCGCAGACTGAAATGTTGTGACATTTACATTTAAGAGATTAGAGTGCTTTTGAACAAAATGCACAAGTTTATAAACCGTAACCGGAAACGGTGAGTCTCCCACGCGGGCGTTGTTTACGTCGCAATGTGGGTGACTAATAGTGAGGAAGCAAAAATAATATTATATTATTATCCTTATACAATTGCCTATAAATTTAATAATGGTCTCTATTACTAAGTATCTTTCCTCATATCTCAGACACTGCTCTACAATAATACCGGTATAGCAATTATAAAATGACTAATTCTCCATGTTTCGGATGCAATAAAATTTTATTTGCGTTTTCTATTGTAAAATAAAGAGAAGCGATAACGTACTGAACTAATAGCGTATTAAGTATGTAGTACAAGAAATAGACAATTCTAGAAATATTTTTATAAAATTGCATTTATAGTAATTGTAATATTTGGAGTGTAGTGCGCGAACTACTTTCGAAAGCAAAGGATTTTACTTTACTACAATATTATTTCATGTGAGTATTGAATTATATATATATATATATATATATATATATATATATATATATATATATATATATATATATATATATATATATAATATGTTCCACTGCTGACCACAGGGCAGTCAAGATTACGAGTTTATGGGGCAGTTAGTTTACTAGCCGTGCATGTTAGCAAACTTTACAAATCTTACTGTCATGCAATTACTGCTTGCATTTATGTTAACCTACTGACCCTTATTTTAAGTATACTAACAAACTTGGTGTCTTTACTTGTATCTCTATTATAAAAATAAATCGCTGTAAGTTAGTCAGTCAGATAATTTTGTGTGTGTTAGAATGGGTTTAAGTTCAAACTTGGATCCGGTAGGCGGATCGCTAATAGTGAATAAATAACAATAAAAAAAAAAATAATTTAATTGCTCCTCTTACGTTTGAAGGATTTTGGATTACTATAAAAATACTATCAAATTAAGGTATTACTATGTTCTCCAGACCGATTTACGGTCACGGCGGCCTGCCCCATCGAAGGCGAGACATCGGCGCAGGATAGCATTATAATGCCCATTGGCCAAGTATATATATATATATATATATATATATATATATATACTGCATATGCATTCATCGCATTGACGTATGCATATCTAGTATACTTAGTTAAAATAAAAATGAAAAAAAATAAATTTATTGGTAGTCATTTATAATGATAAAATAAGTAGGTAAATAAAGTTATAGCCTCATTTTATGTATGCCGTGCAGTCCAATGCGTGTTGAGAAACTTCACATGTCTTCGAAATATTATTTTCTCTTATTTCTGACGTAGAATTCCACACGATGTTTTCTTTCACCGCTGAACACGTGGTAAATCTATAAATTCTTTCAATTTCAATTAATAATTTAATTGTTGGAGAATGGAACCCGGGTTGCTCGCGTACTGTAATTTACAACGAGTGCTTAGCCACTGAGCTACCACGGCTCTAAAAAAACTAAAGTATTCTCTAATTATATCGGCTCTCTTACAATTCAAATTAGAACACAACAATAAGCTTACTGCCGTGTAGCGATAGAAATGGGCTAGATAGTAGTACACAAAAATAAGCGTGCTGCCGAGTAGCGATAGAAATGGACTAGAGAGTAGTTAAGAAAGATAGATACTACTACCTAATGTTTTATCGATTATTGGTCAATTATTCGATTTGATTAATTAAATATATAATTAGAATAAAAATGAATTATTACATATTGTATGACAATCTCATTGGTAAGAACCTGATATAAGGCAAACTGAATACATGTTTCTTGAAATTCCCGGGAGGCAATCATCTCAGTGAACCGCAACCACATACCCATCTCGTTTATTAAATACCTTAGAGCCTTAGACGGTTCTCACGACACCGACGAGACGATGTATTGAAATATGAAGATACAGATTTTATTGGTTACCTTAATAACTAGATGCCGTAATATTAAAATTACAATGATGTTAAGTCTACAGAGTATGATTAAAAAGATGACTATGTCCTGTATGCACGTTCGGACTAAATACGTTAGTTTTGCGTCTCGCATTCTTTCTTTAATTTCATAATGAATAGTAGATTTAGTTTTCAACAAAATTATTTCTGTATTTAAACAAAAAGCGAACTTACGACAATCTGATACGACTAAAAATGATTGTAGATTCATTTTAATTTGATTAAAATTCCAAGTGTTATGAGTTATGAGGTAATACTTTCATTTTAAAATGTAAATTAAATTGTTATTACTAAGTTTATATTATAATTACTGTTCTTATGTAAGTGACGACGTCTTCTTGAGAAATAAAAATCTTTAAATCGAATTGAACTTACAATCCTTTTCTGTTTTGACGATTGATGTCGGTGCCCTTTAGCACGACCGTCTCTGCTATCTCAACCATCTGTTCCATAATCTCGGTGTCGCAGGAGCTAGACGTGAGTGCCGCAATGAGATGCAGCACAGTGTCGCCTTCCTCTCTATAAAAAAACAATAGATAGATATACAGAATGTTAGTGTAAACACCGTTATCCTTGAAACCAGTGGTTTGGTTTCACTTATAGAACGTAAATTCAATAAAAAATAACAACATTTTTTTGAGTAATATCTCAATTTTTCCTTAACTCCTCAATTTTTGCCTGTCCTAAGCCAGGATGAAAGTATGAAGGAAAAGTTACATCACAGGTTATGTGTACCTATTATGTTTTTATTGGAATGTTGTGTAGGTAGCTAGGGCGGGCGGTGATCTTTACAGTGATTACGTCACTCGGGCGCATAGGGTATCCATGAATTTACGGACGGTGTCGGACAGAAACTTTTAAATTTTATGAAAGAAAATAGCGTTTCTTTTTTTTAAATTCGGATGAATATTTTTATATTAAAGCCAACTACCTACGGTTTTAGTGACAACGGTGTTTACACTTACATCTTGTACATACATTTTTACTTGTTTAGAATTAGACGTGTTTAAAATGAGTTCATTTTGATTAGCTAAAATCAATATAAAAAAAATATCTCGATGATCATCCGACAAAACTGTTGTACAACTATTTTACTTGCGTTTTATTACAGCTTGATTTACAGATACACTATTGTTGGACGTTTGACTAAGCACTCATATAGCACTAGCAGTGAAACGCTTTTGTGTTTCACAACTTGGTTGCTCCCTTGTTCTTTTGGTATGAAACCGCTTACTTCATACGCACTAAAGCAGTTGATATTAGAGATAGCAGGTGATATTAGCTTTATAGTTTGTAGGTTTCCTGTAACAAATATGAGCTTTTAAATATTGTTAATACCTACTTAGAATTTTAGTCGTAACAAATATGTGAATGAGCTCTGTTACTCAACAGAATAAATAAATTATTTGTGTCGGTACATTACATACATTTACACAGAAGGTTAATAAAAAAACTGAAGTTTGAAAAACAATGTTATATCGGTCTGCTATTTCAAATGCAATAGATCTGTAATGTACAGAGCAAGATATAAAAAAGTTAGACTTACAACAATACGTTTTGAACATTATTTGCATCTGCGCACGCTTCAAATGCGGCGTCTCATGCCATCGCTTTTTGAACGGGACTTTTTACCGCAAGATGTTGTCTTAAAGCAATAAGTTATTTAGTTTTTAGTTTTGAGCTCGAAACTCCAAAATTTCGATGCGGCGTCTCTTGACATCGCTCTTTGAACTTGACGTTCTTGCCTTACGCATTTAAAGATGTGTCTGATCTTAGTAGGAAAGTTTTTGGATTCTTCTGCGAAGGGTCTTTTAAAACTTAGCTCCGACCACATGGACGGTATTCACGAGTTTTTCTCGTCATTTTGTAATTCAAACTGAAAGTTTTCGGTTTTTTTTTGTTTAGAACACAGAACGTGTTTGAACACTAGTTAAAAAAAGTAAAGTTACAGCATTCACCACCGAGCACGTGGTAAATCAGTACTTAAAATTACAATTAACAATTTCATTGGTGCCAGCGGAGATCGAACCCGGGTTACTCGCGTACTGTGATATTTACAGCGAGCGTTAACCATCTGAGCTACCACGGCTGCACTAGAATTATTTGAAAATTATTTAGTGTTTGTTACCTTAATTCTCTAGAAAAATAAGCCAACTACAAGGATTCCGAAATCATGCATTAAAAAGATGATATATGTAGCAAGAAAAACATTTTTTTTTCAAAATTATAAAACAAATCTTATATTAATGGCAATTCACAGTGCTGTATTAGTCCCTACTTTAACGTATGGTAGTGAAAGTTGGGTGTGGCAGAAGAAGCACGAGAGTAGAATAAATGCGGTAGAAATGCGGTCGCTAAGGAGTATGTTAGGGCTGAATCTGAGTGACAGGGTGAGAAACAGTGTGATAAAAGAAGAGTGTGGTTTGCAAGATGATGCGGTGACCAGGATTAAGAAAGGAATGCTTCGGTGGTTTGGTCATGTAGAAAGAATGAATGCGGAAAGACTGACAAAGCAAATATATGTTGCAGAAGTGAATGGAAGAGTCGGAAAGGGACGTCCTAGGCGGAAGTTTGTCGACCAAATTGGCGATATACTAAAAATGGGCCAAATTAAGAGAACCCTTAACCGACGAGCATGTATGCGTAGGTATATGAATGTGGAAGAGGCGAGAAAGGTATGTCAGGATCGTGCTAAATGGAAGTCTGTAGTCTCTGCCTACCCCTCTGGGTGACAGGCGTGAGTGTTTATATATATAAATCTTATATTACGGTAAACTTATGAAAACTTTAGCTTTAATTTTAATCTAACCAACAACATTTTCAGTTTCTTCGAAATTAACCTATAACTAATTTAATGGCAAATCTGTAAACTTGTACGGTTTAAAGTTAACACCATTACAGTTAAAACCGGCGGTATGTGATCTTTTTAATAGTTTTCTAAAAAGGATTCCTGTTATTACATCTCGCATATACTACAGTTGCAATTTTTCATATTAGATTTTACTTTTTTTAGTACAATAATTTCTACATCTATCTAATACCTTTAAACGAGTAATTATTGTATATATATATTCGGAATCTCGGAAACGGCTCAAACGATTTTCATAATATTTTGTGTCCAGGGAGTTTCGGGGGCAATAAATCGATCTAGTTAGGATTTATTTTTGAAAAATGTCTTTTTGTCCGTGTTTTCAGGCAATGAAAAAACTGCTACAATATAAGAAGGTAAATTTTGACACTTTGTTAATGATCGTAATAGCTCAAGTGGATATCGAGAGGTCGCAAAATCGTAATGCCTTGGTTCGCGTCCCGCCTTCAGTCCAATTGTTTCCCTTTTTTTTTCAAGTTTCATTTGTGAGAAAATCTATTATTTCGAGCCCTTTTTTTAAATATTATCTAATAAATACGAAAATTTTAATTAAACTAATTGCACTCATGGTTTTTTATTCAAATACTAGTTCAGTTTTTTTCTATTATGTCAATAAGGTCTGGAGACGCCAGTAACTTAAGGTATCTTCGATAAAGATTTAGTGGACTGTAATTTTGGTGCATACGGCAAAGGGGAAAATAAATAGGTGGGATAGCACGCACTGACCTGATGAGGGCTGCCGCGCCTTCCTCCTGGAGTGTCTGCTATATAGCGAGCTCGCCACGTGGTTCGGCGCACACGCACTCTCGGAACAGTCTCGTGAAGTCCCACACTCTCCACCTTTGCCCTTACGGGGGCGTCTCACACTTTTATGAGTTACAAAGACACAATGTCTGATGCGGTGAATATTAAACATAAACAGGAGAACTCAATGTTCGTCCTGCGCGGTTTGCGGTTAATGTACATAAGACGCGACGGGTGGCCGTGCGCTGCGGATGGCGTAATATCACTTAGTATAATGACGCGCGCCGAGATCCTCTTTTTCACCTCGGCGGCAGCGCGTGCGGTAGGAAAGGGAAGGAAGGAAGGAAACAAAAAATATGCACTAGTCATGTTGATAAAGTAGATATAACTTAGGACGAACTCAATGCGATATGTAATGTAATGTTGATAAAGTAGATTGTTAACTGGCGTTACCATTTCCTCCCGCCCTTAAAGGGTCACCTTTAAAAGACAACCGTAATATAAAAGTAAAAGGAAAACAAATAAATAAGCGGTATATAAAGTGAGAGGATGCGCTCAATGCGCATGTCTCATCTACTAACCTTACTTGGTAAGCGAGAAAATGTATACATAAATATAATATTGCGGTTTAATACTTTTTTAATATATATAAATATAAACTTAATTCCTAATTTAGATAAATAATTATAATCAAAATAATCGTGATTTATTGTCTTGGGAGAGGGCAAATACGAGCAACAGGACGGAGATATGTTCCCTTAGTAGTTCTCACGGTCACTACTCGAACTACGCCATCCTTCGAAGGATGAACAGACTCGACAATCGCTAATGGCCAAGCAAGGGGCGGTTCATTATCATTTATCACAATTACAACCATGCCTGGTACGATAGCCGTAGACGGGGTGTTCCACTTCTGACGAACTTGTAATCCGTGAAGGTATTCCGTCCTCCACCGGTCCCAAAACGACTGAACTAATTTATCCAGTAAAGAATGCCTGTGTAACAGACTGGTAGAGTCAGATTTGACTTTGGGTGCGGGTAATGACAATAAAGGTGCGGTATTCAAAAAATGACTCGGAGTAAGAGCTGAAGGCTCTGCAGGATCAGAACTTAATACTGTCAAGGGCCGCGAGTTTAGCAAGCACTCAATTTGCGCAAGAACAGTATTAAGCTCTTCGTATGAAAGTAACTGATGTCCGATAACTCGGAACAGATGCGTTTTTACGACTTTGATCATACTCTCCCAGGCGCCTCCAAAATGAGGAGAGTTGGGACAGATGAACTTCCATGTTATACGATTCTCAGCACACTCTTGCTCAAGCTTTGGGCGGTATTCAACGTTTAGAAATTTATAGAGATCGCGAAGATACGAAGCGGCACCTTTAAAATTCGTTCCATTATCCGAATATAAAAACTGAATCGGCCCTCGTCTAGAGAGGAAACGTTTAAGCGCAGCGAGGAAACTAGAACTACTAAGATCTGTAGCGATTTCTATATGTACAGCTCGAGTCGTGAGGCATGTGAAAACACATAAGTACGCCTTCTCGCTGCGTACACCACGACGACGTACAGGAGTGTATGCGATAGGACCGGCATAATCGCAGCCCGTGTGTGTAAATGCCTTAATAGCTTGTCTTACACGACTATGGGGAAGATCAGCCATCAAAGGGTAAGTTGGACGGGGTCTAAGCCGGAAACATATATTACACTTGTAGACTCTGCTTCTCACAGTGCGGCGTGCGGAAAGTATCCAAAATTTTTGACGGAGCAATGACAATAACAATTCAGGCCCAGCGTGTAAATTTTTAATATGATAATAGTCAATGATCATGTTCACTACATGATCACTGCGCGGGAGTATAATTGGATGTTTTTGCGTGTAATCTAATGCGGAGTTCGAAAGACGACCACCAATGCGGATTAAACCATTCTCAATAAAAGGCCTTAAACGATTGAAAGCGGGCGAGCAAGGTTTGTTACCTTCAATATTTAAATATTCCACTGCAAAATGCTGTTTTTGCAGGGCGCGGAGGATTATAACCTCAGAGAAACTGAGATCATCAGCAGTCACTACAGTAGTGTTGCGGCGGGGCAATAATTTAGCAAACTTACACACGTACGCAATTATACGTAGAAGTTTACTCCAAGAAGAGATGCGGAGTGCGAGCTCATAAATCGCAGAATTACAGACGGATGTGCACACAGTGTGCGACAAAATCTTCTTCTCAGGCATATTTGCAATAACCTCATTGTCTAAAGTACGAAGAGGCCATTGAGATGGATCTAACGAAGTCCACTGAGGCCCATGGAGCCACAGGGGGTTTGAAACTAATTTATTTGGCGTAACGCCACGTGAAAGTATGTCAGCGGGATTCTCAGTACCTGCGACATGATAAAAGTTATCAGCGCGAATATTGTCGGTAATCTGAACAACGCGGTTTGCAACAAAGGTCTGCCACTTGTGTGGCGAACTCTTTATCCAGTACAGAGCTACTTTTGAATCTACAAAGGCATAGACTGATATTGCAAGGTCAAGAGAATAATTGTCGAGTACTCTGTGAAGCAATTTTGAGAGTAAAACCGCTCCACAAAGCTCAAGGCGTGCAATGGATAGTGGTTTCGTCGGTGCGACTTTAGTCTTTGCACAAATCAACTGGACGGTGTTACCATTGACGCTCTTTACATGTATGTAGACTACGGCACCGTATGCGCGCTCGCTGGCGTCGGAAAACCCCAGGAGTGACGCAGTACAGTTTTTGGATACACCAACATGTCGCGGGATACGTAAATCATTAAGAGCTGGTAATTCAGCACAGAATTGCCTCCACATCTTAATAATTGGCGGTGGTGGTATGTCGTCCCAATCCAAATTAAGTTGCCAAAGCTGCTTTATTAACAATTTGGCGTACGCGACTGTGGAAGCAACGAAACCCATTATGTCCCACAGGCGAGCGACAGTAGATAAGATGGCGCGCTTAGTGCACGTCACATCAGCGGGAACAGATATCTTAAAATAAAAGGCGTCACTATCGGTAGACCAATGCAAGCCTAGTATTTTATGTGGCATTGATTTATCGAACTCTACTTCTCCTGTAATTTTATGGGAAGTAGGGAGGTCATCTAAAACAGATCGACGGTTGCTATGCCATTTTATCAGGTCCCATTGGGCACCCTTGAATAAGTCTATCAGCTGCCGAGAAGTCTCACTGGCCTCGGATTCACTGGGCATAGAGAACGCGATGTCGTCCATATATAGCGAAGTAAATGCGATACGACTCGCAAGCGGATACTTTGCGCCGTCGTCATCAATGAGCTGTCTTACCGTGCGCAATGCATGGTATGGACTCGAAGTCAAACCGAAGCACACGCGATTGAAGTGGTATAACACAAGTGGGTCTTGTGGACGGAAGCGGTATAGGAAACATTGGTAACGACGATCAGAATCGCGAACAACTATTTGCAGAAATTGTTGGCGACAGTCGGCTGTCATAGCGATTGGATGTAAGCGGAAAGTTAAAATTATATTGAACAAGTCGCCTTGCAAATTTGGTCCTGAATGCAGAATATCATTTAATGATCGCCCAGTGCTAGTCTTACTGCTAGCATCCAGGACGATGCGCAGACGCGTTGACTTCTTATCTTCGCGTAAGACTCCATGATGCGGTATGACATATATTGGAGCGGGTTCATGAGAGTCATACGGCGGTGCGGGGGATATATAATTTTTAGCTAAGTATTCCTTTATGACGTCATCATATGCTAACCTTAATGTAGGCGAGGCTTGAAGTTTCCTCTCCAAGCACATGAATCGTCGTCGAGAGGTTTCATAAGAATCTCCGAGAGAGTAAACGTCATCTTTAAATGGCAGGCCAACAATATATCTACCAGTAAAAGGATCGCGGGATGTCGTAGATTTATAAAACTCTTCACATTCAATGTCTGAAGGACACTGAATGGGCGGTGCGGAGGGTGGCTGTTCAAGCTCCCAAAATCGTTGCACTAATTTGTCAACGATAGGAGACTCTAGAACTGAGCAGCACGTTAAAGAATGATTTACCTGAAGTGTCGGCACTGAGCCCATAATAACGTAACCAAATACCGTATTCAAAGCCGAGGGCCCGGACAAGTCGTTAGACGAATAAATTACGTCTGGACATAGTAAGTGCGGGAAAAGGGGTGCGCCTATCAAAACATCAATTTTATTAGGCATGCTGCTGAAGTGTGATAAGACAGATGTGTCTACCACAGCGGTGGGCAAAAGGTCGGTGATTTGATCAACAACTAGCGTTGAAATATTGAAGTTAATATTCGAGTCGAATCGTGAGAAAATTTTAATATCAATCGATTTCGATTTTACAATTTTTTCAACTCTACCGAATCCCTTTACTACAGTACATTCGGTATCGTGTTGTTGAACGCCTAAACGATGACAGCACTCTTTAGTCATAAAATGGCTTTGAGCCGCGGAGTCTAATAATATACGAATAATTTGTTTCTCTCCCTTAGCATCGTAAGCAAATACTTGAGCGGTTGATAATAAAACAGTTCTCTGCGAACGACTTGCGCGCGCGAGAGGCGGTGAACGTTGAGAAACATTCTTGAACGAAGTACACAGCGCGACGTCTGAACGCGCACCTGCGGTGAGGGGTGGCGAGTGTGCGGGCGCGGGGGTTGTAGACTTCAGTGTAACTGGCTGAAGCGGTGGAGAACGCGCCAGCGCAGGGGAAGCATTATCGCTTCTGCGGTGGAAGTGCAACAATGTGTGATGTTTAAATTTACAAACTCGACAACTATAATTTGAAGAGCAACTAGACACTCGATGACTTAAACTGAGACAATTCACACATGCATTGTTACTCTTTACGCATTTAAATCGTTCCTGCGGCGTCATTTTATTAAAGTCTGCACACTTAAATAGGTGTTGATGCACAATATTATCGCACAGACACTTTGAGCAACTAGTCGTCGTGCTTACGTACGCCTGATACTTCGGCGACGAAGTATTATTACAGCGACGATTATTACCGTTACCTCGTCGATTGTTTGGTGCGCTATTAGAATTTGTACTAGAATCGGTGCGTTGCAAAACTTTGGAGCGGGTCTTAATAAAATTTACTAAATCATCAAAGGTAGGTACCATCGAGTTATGACTATATTCGAAAGAGCGATTGGTATCCGGGTCCAGCTTCTTAAGCGCGATATGAAGAACAATTAAGTCCGCGAGATTATCTAACTTTAAGTTTTGTAAAGCGCGCACTGCACTTATAAAGTTATCAGTAAATAAATCAAAATTATTTGCGGTGGCCGATTGCAATGGCTTAAAATCGAACATCTGATTAATATATGTAGATGCTAGCATACGCCGGTCTTCATATTTGTCAACGAGTGCTTGCAATAAAATTTTATAATTTTCAGCGCAAGGAGTTATACCTGAGCATACAGATAGGGCTTTGCCCGTTAGTTTACCTAGCAAATAGTATAACTTTTCAGCGTCGGTAAGCGATGTGTTGTCATGGACGGTTGATTTAAAGCTAGCATAAAATAAAGGCCATGAGCGAATGTCACCCGAAAATGGCATAAGTTCGATAGGCGGAAGTGTGAATCTGGCTTTAGACGGTGTACTAGTACTTTGTGAATTAGATTGCGAATATTGTAAATAAAGCCTATTTATTCTACCGCAAAGAGACTCAAACGCAATGAGGCTGTTATAATCAGGTTTAGCAATAGGGTTTATTTTTAATAAATGTGAATTATAATTATCTAAGACCTGTTTAAACTCAATACGTAAAGCATTAATATTAGAACTTCCATCAAGAAAACGCTCCATCGTGGAAGTGTTTATGTGGATGTCCGAGGACATATCATATATTTTTTGCACTATTTCAAATAAAGCATCTCGTTTAGCTAACAATAAAACCAACTCAGCATCAGGTGTGCCCTCATTATCCGAGGAATCGCTATTATTCGATGCTATTTGTTTTTTAGGCGGCATTACAACTTAAGTTATGCGGCAAAAATAATATAATTATAAGCGGGTAGTCAGTAAGCGACCTCGCTACGCGGTTGAATTATTAAATATTAGTTTTGTTAACGATGAACTTTAATTGTTAACTTTTATAATAATTATGAAGTTATTTATAACGAATATAATGCTTAAATATATGTGCAAATAATAAATGTAATTTAACAGTATAATCTATAGATGTAGTTAAAAGTTGATGACGTGATGTGAACATACAACAAATAATTCATATAGATAATTATATGCTTATTCATTCTATGAATATAGTTTTAAAATTACTATGAATGTCACCTATTAGGACCTATTCTAGTGTTCTAATAAGGGCGGGGTTAATCCGAAGTCGGATTAAAATATAAATAATTAATTATATAAACGCTTATTACGATAACGATCTAATAAAGGCGGAAAGTCAAGGTCAATCCGGCTCGAAGGACCATTAAAAATGGAGACGCCAGTAACTTAAGGTATCTTCGATAAAGATTTAGTGGACTGTAATTTTGGTGCATACGGCAAAGGGGAAAATAAATAGGTGGGATAGCACGCACTGACCTGATGAGGGCTGCCGCGCCTTCCTCCTGGAGTGTCTGCTATATAGCGAGCTCGCCACGTGGTTCGGCGCACACGCACTCTCGGAACAGTCTCGTGAAGTCCCACACTCTCCACCTTTGCCCTTACGGGGGCGTCTCACACTTTTATGAGTTACAAAGACACAATGTCTGATGCGGTGAATATTAAACATAAACAGGAGAACTCAATGTTCGTCCTGCGCGGTTTGCGGTTAATGTACATAAGACGCGACGGGTGGCCGTGCGCTGCGGATGGCGTAATATCACTTAGTATAATGACGCGCGCCGAGATCCTCTTTTTCACCTCGGCGGCAGCGCGTGCGGTAGGAAAGGGAAGGAAGGAAGGAAACAAAAAATATGCACTAGTCATGTTGATAAAGTAGATATAACTTAGGACGAACTCAATGCGATATGTAATGTAATGTTGATAAAGTAGATTGTTAACTGGCGTTACCATTTCCTCCCGCCCTTAAAGGGTCACCTTTAAAAGACAACCGTAATATAAAAGTAAAAGGAAAACAAATAAATAAGCGGTATATAAAGTGAGAGGATGCGCTCAATGCGCATGTCTCATCTACTAACCTTACTTGGTAAGCGAGAAAATGTATACATAAATATAATATTGCGGTTTAATACTTTTTTAATATATATAAATATAAACTTAATTCCTAATTTAGATAAATAATTATAATCAAAATAATCGTGATTTATTGTCTTGGGAGAGGGCAAATACGAGCAACAGGACGGAGATATGTTCCCTTAGTAGTTCTCACGGTCACTACTCGAACTACGCCATCCTTCGAAGGATGAACAGACTCGACAATCGCTAATGGCCAAGCAAGGGGCGGTTCATTATCATTTATCACAATTACAACCATGCCTGGTACGATAGCCGTAGACGGGGTGTTCCACTTCTGACGAACTTGTAATCCGTGAAGGTATTCCGTCCTCCACCGGTCCCAAAACGACTGAACTAATTTATCCAGTAAAGAATGCCTGTGTAACAGACTGGTAGAGTCAGATTTGACTTTGGGTGCGGGTAATGACAATAAAGGTGCGGTATTCAAAAAATGACTCGGAGTAAGAGCTGAAGGCTCTGCAGGATCAGAACTTAATACTGTCAAGGGCCGCGAGTTTAGCAAGCACTCAATTTGCGCAAGAACAGTATTAAGCTCTTCGTATGAAAGTAACTGATGTCCGATAACTCGGAACAGATGCGTTTTTACGACTTTGATCATACTCTCCCAGGCGCCTCCAAAATGAGGAGAGTTGGGACAGATGAACTTCCATGTTATACGATTCTCAGCACACTCTTGCTCAAGCTTTGGGCGGTATTCAACGTTTAGAAATTTATAGAGATCGCGAAGATACGAAGCGGCACCTTTAAAATTCGTTCCATTATCCGAATATAAAAACTGAATCGGCCCTCGTCTAGAGAGGAAACGTTTAAGCGCAGCGAGGAAACTAGAACTACTAAGATCTGTAGCGATTTCTATATGTACAGCTCGAGTCGTGAGGCATGTGAAAACACATAAGTACGCCTTCTCGCTGCGTACACCACGACGACGTACAGGAGTGTATGCGATAGGACCGGCATAATCGCAGCCCGTGTGTGTAAATGCCTTAATAGCTTGTCTTACACGACTATGGGGAAGATCAGCCATCAAAGGGTAAGTTGGACGGGGTCTAAGCCGGAAACATATATTACACTTGTAGACTCTGCTTCTCACAGTGCGGCGTGCGGAAAGTATCCAAAATTTTTGACGGAGCAATGACAATAACAATTCAGGCCCAGCGTGTAAATTTTTAATATGATAATAGTCAATGATCATGTTCACTACATGATCACTGCGCGGGAGTATAATTGGATGTTTTTGCGTGTAATCTAATGCGGAGTTCGAAAGACGACCACCAATGCGGATTAAACCATTCTCAATAAAAGGCCTTAAACGATTGAAAGCGGGCGAGCAAGGTTTGTTACCTTCAATATTTAAATATTCCACTGCAAAATGCTGTTTTTGCAGGGCGCGGAGGATTATAACCTCAGAGAAACTGAGATCATCAGCAGTCACTACAGTAGTGTTGCGGCGGGGCAATAATTTAGCAAACTTACACACGTACGCAATTATACGTAGAAGTTTACTCCAAGAAGAGATGCGGAGTGCGAGCTCATAAATCGCAGAATTACAGACGGATGTGCACACAGTGTGCGACAAAATCTTCTTCTCAGGCATATTTGCAATAACCTCATTGTCTAAAGTACGAAGAGGCCATTGAGATGGATCTAACGAAGTCCACTGAGGCCCATGGAGCCACAGGGGGTTTGAAACTAATTTATTTGGCGTAACGCCACGTGAAAGTATGTCAGCGGGATTCTCAGTACCTGCGACATGATAAAAGTTATCAGCGCGAATATTGTCGGTAATCTGAACAACGCGGTTTGCAACAAAGGTCTGCCACTTGTGTGGCGAACTCTTTATCCAGTACAGAGCTACTTTTGAATCTACAAAGGCATAGACTGATATTGCAAGGTCAAGAGAATAATTGTCGAGTACTCTGTGAAGCAATTTTGAGAGTAAAACCGCTCCACAAAGCTCAAGGCGTGCAATGGATAGTGGTTTCGTCGGTGCGACTTTAGTCTTTGCACAAATCAACTGGACGGTGTTACCATTGACGCTCTTTACATGTATGTAGACTACGGCACCGTATGCGCGCTCGCTGGCGTCGGAAAACCCCAGGAGTGACGCAGTACAGTTTTTGGATACACCAACATGTCGCGGGATACGTAAATCATTAAGAGCTGGTAATTCAGCACAGAATTGCCTCCACATCTTAATAATTGGCGGTGGTGGTATGTCGTCCCAATCCAAATTAAGTTGCCAAAGCTGCTTTATTAACAATTTGGCGTACGCGACTGTGGGAGCAACGAAACCCATTATGTCCCACAGGCGAGCGACAGTAGATAAGATGGCGCGCTTAGTGCACGTCACATCAGCGGGAACAGATATCTTAAAATAAAAGGCGTCACTATCGGTAGACCAATGCAAGCCTAGTATTTTATGTGGCATTGATTTATCGAACTCTACTTCTCCTGTAATTTTATGGGAAGTAGGGAGGTCATCTAAAACAGATCGACGGTTGCTATGCCATTTTATCAGGTCCCATTGGGCACCCTTGAATAAGTCTATCAGCTGCCGAGAAGTCTCACTGGCCTCGGATTCACTGGGCATAGAGAACGCGATGTCGTCCATATATAGCGAAGTAAATGCGATACGACTCGCAAGCGGATACTTTGCGCCGTCGTCATCAATGAGCTGTCTTACCGTGCGCAATGCATGGTATGGACTCGAAGTCAAACCGAAGCACACGCGATTGAAGTGGTATAACACAAGTGGGTCTTGTGGACGGAAGCGGTATAGGAAACATTGGTAACGACGATCAGAATCGCGAACAACTATTTGCAGAAATTGTTGGCGACAGTCGGCTGTCATAGCGATTGGATGTAAGCGGAAAGTTAAAATTATATTGAACAAGTCGCCTTGCAAATTTGGTCCTGAATGCAGAATATCATTTAATGATCGCCCAGTGCTAGTCTTACTGCTAGCATCCAGGACGATGCGCAGACGCGTTGACTTCTTATCTTCGCGTAAGACTCCATGATGCGGTATGACATATATTGGAGCGGGTTCATGAGAGTCATACGGCGGTGCGGGGGATATATAATTTTTAGCTAAGTATTCCTTTATGACGTCATCATATGCTAACCTTAATGTAGGCGAGGCTTGAAGTTTCCTCTCCAAGCACATGAATCGTCGTCGAGAGGTTTCATAAGAATCTCCGAGAGAGTAAACGTCATCTTTAAATGGCAGGCCAACAATATATCTACCAGTAAAAGGATCGCGGGATGTCGTAGATTTATAAAACTCTTCACATTCAATGTCTGAAGGACACTGAATGGGCGGTGCGGAGGGTGGCTGTTCAAGCTCCCAAAATCGTTGCACTAATTTGTCAACGATAGGAGACTCTAGAACTGAGCAGCACGTTAAAGAATGATTTACCTGAAGTGTCGGCACTGAGCCCATAATAACGTAACCAAATACCGTATTCAAAGCCGAGGGCCCGGACAAGTCGTTAGACGAATAAATTACGTCTGGACATAGTAAGTGCGGGAAAAGGGGTGCGCCTATCAAAACATCAATTTTATTAGGCATGCTGCTGAAGTGTGATAAGACAGATGTGTCTACCACAGCGGTGGGCAAAAGGTCGGTGATTTGATCAACAACTAGCGTTGAAATATTGAAGTTAATATTCGAGTCGAATCGTGAGAAAATTTTAATATCAATCGATTTCGATTTTACAATTTTTTCAACTCTACCGAATCCCTTTACTACAGTACATTCGGTATCGTGTTGTTGAACGCCTAAACGATGACAGCACTCTTTAGTCATAAAATGGCTTTGAGCCGCGGAGTCTAATAATATACGAATAATTTGTTTCTCTCCCTTAGCATCGTAAGCAAATACTTGAGCGGTTGATAATAAAACAGTTCTCTGCGAACGACTTGCGCGCGCGAGAGGCGGTGAACGTTGAGAAACATTCTTGAACGAAGTACACAGCGCGACGTCTGAACGCGCACCTGCGGTGAGGGGTGGCGAGTGTGCGGGCGCGGGGGTTGTAGACTTCAGTGTAACTGGCTGAAGCGGTGGAGAACGCGCCAGCGCAGGGGAAGCATTATCGCTTCTGCGGTGGAAGTGCAACAATGTGTGATGTTTAAATTTACAAACTCGACAACTATAATTTGAAGAGCAACTAGACACTCGATGACTTAAACTGAGACAATTCACACATGCATTGTTACTCTTTACGCATTTAAATCGTTCCTGCGGCGTCATTTTATTAAAGTCTGCACACTTAAATAGGTGTTGATGCACAATATTATCGCACAGACACTTTGAGCAACTAGTCGTCGTGCTTACGTACGCCTGATACTTCGGCGACGAAGTATTATTACAGCGACGATTATTACCGTTACCTCGTCGATTGTTTGGTGCGCTATTAGAATTTGTACTAGAATCGGTGCGTTGCAAAACTTTGGAGCGGGTCTTAATAAAATTTACTAAATCATCAAAGGTAGGTACCATCGAGTTATGACTATATTCGAAAGAGCGATTGGTATCCGGGTCCAGCTTCTTAAGCGCGATATGAAGAACAATTAAGTCCGCGAGATTATCTAACTTTAAGTTTTGTAAAGCGCGCACTGCACTTATAAAGTTATCAGTAAATAAATCAAAATTATTTGCGGTGGCCGATTGCAATGGCTTAAAATCGAACATCTGATTAATATATGTAGATGCTAGCATACGCCGGTCTTCATATTTGTCAACGAGTGCTTGCAATAAAATTTTATAATTTTCAGCGCAAGGAGTTATACCTGAGCATACAGATAGGGCTTTGCCCGTTAGTTTACCTAGCAAATAGTATAACTTTTCAGCGTCGGTAAGCGATGTGTTGTCATGGACGGTTGATTTAAAGCTAGCATAAAATAAAGGCCATGAGCGAATGTCACCCGAAAATGGCATAAGTTCGATAGGCGGAAGTGTGAATCTGGCTTTAGACGGTGTACTAGTACTTTGTGAATTAGATTGCGAATATTGTAAATAAAGCCTATTTATTCTACCGCAAAGAGACTCAAACGCAATGAGGCTGTTATAATCAGGTTTAGCAATAGGGTTTATTTTTAATAAATGTGAATTATAATTATCTAAGACCTGTTTAAACTCAATACGTAAAGCATTAATATTAGAACTTCCATCAAGAAAACGCTCCATCGTGGAAGTGTTTATGTGGATGTCCGAGGACATATCATATATTTTTTGCACTATTTCAAATAAAGCATCTCGTTTAGCTAACAATAAAACCAACTCAGCATCAGGTGTGCCCTCATTATCCGAGGAATCGCTATTATTCGATGCTATTTGTTTTTTAGGCGGCATTACAACTTAAGTTATGCGGCAAAAATAATATAATTATAAGCGGGTAGTCAGTAAGCGACCTCGCTACGCGGTTGAATTATTAAATATTAGTTTTGTTAACGATGAACTTTAATTGTTAACTTTTATAATAATTATGAAGTTATTTATAACGAATATAATGCTTAAATATATGTGCAAATAATAAATGTAATTTAACAGTATAATCTATAGATGTAGTTAAAAGTTGATGACGTGATGTGAACATACAACAAATAATTCATATAGATAATTATATGCTTATTCATTCTATGAATATAGTTTTAAAATTACTATGAATGTCACCTATTAGGACCTATTCTAGTGTTCTAATAAGGGCGGGGTTAATCCGAAGTCGGATTAAAATATAAATAATTAATTATATAAACGCTTATTACGATAACGATCTAATAAAGGCGGAAAGTCAAGGTCAATCCGGCTCGAAGGACCATTAAAAATGGAGACGCCAGTAACTTAAGGTATCTTCGATAAAGATTTAGTGGACTGTAATTTTGGTGCATACGGCAAAGGGGAAAATAAATAGGTGGGATAGCACGCACTGACCTGATGAGGGCTGCCGCGCCTTCCTCCTGGAGTGTCTGCTATATAGCGAGCTCGCCACGTGGTTCGGCGCACACGCACTCTCGGAACAGTCTCGTGAAGTCCCACACTCTCCACCTTTGCCCTTACGGGGGCGTCTCACACTTTTATGAGTTACAAAGACACAATGTCTGATGCGGTGAATATTAAACATAAACAGGAGAACTCAATGTTCGTCCTGCGCGGTTTGCGGTTAATGTACATAAGACGCGACGGGTGGCCGTGCGCTGCGGATGGCGTAATATCACTTAGTATAATGACGCGCGCCGAGATCCTCTTTTTCACCTCGGCGGCAGCGCGTGCGGTAGGAAAGGGAAGGAAGGAAGGAAACAAAAAATATGCACTAGTCATGTTGATAAAGTAGATATAACTTAGGACGAACTCAATGCGATATGTAATGTAATGTTGATAAAGTAGATTGTTAACTGGCGTTACCAAGGTCAAAAAATATTATTCATCAGTATGTAATTTGTATTTAAATGTAATTTAAAAAAAAACCGAGCAAAGCTCGGTCATCCAAGTACTCTCTTATAATGTATCTCTAATGTACTCTCTTATAATTATTACCTGGTTTTCATTTTTAATATTATTTATGAAACTCACCGCGTTATTTAACACATCATACAATAGCTGGTGTGAGCCACGGCATTAAAATGCTTTTAAATCTAGAGCTTCTAACAGTAGTTGAATATTTATGTTATAATTGTGCGGAGTGTGTTAGTTAAGTATTTAGTAGCCTCATTTACATTTCCGTGATATTATATATGGTTTTAAAGCTATCTAGATCCATTTTACGTTCCTTAGATACCGTATCTACCATGTAGTAGCGGCATAAGAATATCCACAACCGAAATCATCCCGAGAGTGTCGTAACAGGCGGCAAAGGGGAAACTATAACGAAACTATAACAGGAGATGGGTACGAGCACTTTCTTGATTACAGCTGAAAATAATTCAAAAACTTCAGTCGCCAACCCGTGTGCTAAGCGTGGCAACTATGGCAAAATATCCCATATAAGGCAATCTATTCCGAGCAGTGGGCTCTTGATAAATTTTAATGAACGAATTACTGAAAGAATTAATTAATTGAAGATAATTTATACATCTTACGGTTGAAAGTATTTACAATTTTTGATTTCACATAATTTTTTTAATATAAAACAATGTTATCGTGATCTGTTAAAGAATCTTGTAAAACAACAGGTCGTGCTAATAATCTAGTCTACAACATAATATGGTCTAAACAAGTTTTGTCACGAGTTGGTGAAATTTCACGAAACAGAAAAAGTTTATTCAACCTATCAAAATTATAACTATACAAACATAGCTGCCTGAAAGTCTAAGCTTTTTTTATTTCTGCCTTCATATTATTTAAATAACCAACCCAATCCATTATCTACAAGATAATTTTAATTAATTTAGTGCGTTGTATATCTCTTATGTTAAGTATCTCAAATAACGAAAATTAATTGTTGGTTATACAAAATATCCCCATTTTAAAAGTAGTAAAAAATTTGATACAGTAAAACCATTAAATAAACCCCATAATCAACATTCGATAAAACTTAATTTTCGTGGTTGGAAACGAACAGCCACCTGGCCATGAGTATTTCTAAGTTATCGAATTCGTATCGCTATAGAGTGACTTTGTATTAGAAAACATTATTCCATTTACGTTCGCCAGGGGCACTATTCATATTCCATACAATTTTAGTCGATGACAATACAAAAATCCAAAACGTTAGGCATCAAATAGTATTGCCCATATATTTTTGCGCCTGCCTTACTATTGCTAACATTGTCTTTATTAAACATGATAGTAAAAAAAATTCCGATTTTTACAAGAATGGTCAGTTTTTTTGATGTTTGCGAAATATGTATTTTTGATGGTTTATTTTCCAGCAAGTCGCCGATTAATGTTAAATTAAGAGCATTTACTAACTTAGTTGTGAGAATTGGGTCGGCTCCATTGTCCACAAGAAACCTGGCAGAGAAGGCATCCCTTGAATCGACAGCTCTATGCAGCAGCGTGCGTCCGCGCGGTCCTCGTGCGTCGGGGTCGGCGCAATGCTGTAGTAGAGTGGTCGCTATTGAAGCGCTTCGCCCGCGCAGAGCCAACTCGAGAGGCAGCTCGCCACGGGGTGACATCGCATTCACGATGTCCGTAAGCTGTAACAAAGTAAATATAACTTAACACTTATTAATTAAAACTGCTTTTACATGTCGAACGATGAAAAACGAGCATACAGTCCACCTGATGGTAAATGGTTGCTGTGGCCCATAGACGTCTACATCTATCCTCGATTACGAATCAAAATGCAGATGCGTTGTCATCCGTGAGGACTAAGGTAATTTCTTGGTTTTTAACTCCCGACGTTTCGTGTGTTTTCCAGCACCCATGGTCACGGGAAACTGAGGTGACTGACGTCCCGATGGCAGTGTACCCGGAGTACCTTCAGCTTTTTAATTATTATTTATGGCCCGATCTACGCAGAATGAACCTACTGTGTCTTGAAGTCAAATTAATAAAAATAAAACATAACGAAACCTGTGTGTCCGAGAGATAAAATAATACTTCGGCGGCATGTGAAGTACACCAATGGTGACAACACGTATGAAACCTTTTTTGTTTAAAGTTGATGGAAGTTGTCCATAGGATTCAGTAGTCACGTACCATCGGATGGGCTGTTAGGTACTTTGTAAGCCTAATATCATATTCATTCATTCATTTATTACAGCGCTACACAAGTCTATTGCTGAACATAGGTCTCCGCGAATTCACCACTTCCTTCTGCATTCTTTCACCAGGTCGTCACTCAATCTAGTGGATGGCTAATACTATATGAAAATATAAAATAATAATATTAATAGCGGTTGATATCCAGATTTTCATTAACAAATCAATCATGCAATTTTTTTTATAAGTGTCTCAATAAGGTTAACAAATATATTCCAAACTAGCGACCAGCCTGGTCTTCACCTGGATAGCATCTGTTAATGTGGCGTTATTATGATTTATGATAGTCAAAGACCGTTATTTTATCAATTATTTGGTTTTTTTTTTTTAAATTAAATTGAATTTTTCAGATATAATAGAGCCCAGCTCCCTCCTGGCATTGCTCTCTGTTCGTAAAGTTTCATCACCATCGGTTCAACAGTTCTGAACATTAGCCCGGGCAGACGAACAGACAGATATTCCGACAGAAGAACATTTTTAAAAATGGATGTTTACGTGCTAATAGCTTTCAAACAATCCCCAGATCTTAAGGCGACACCGCGAAAAAATGCACTTCCTTTCAACGAATAGTATAATAGGACTATGACACCACTAACGAAAGTGGAATTTTGATATAGGTAAATTCAAGTTTTTATCTGAAATTTGCTTGTTCAAAAACACAATTGTATAATTTTGACTCGATCATAATTATTTGCGAAAACACCTCTAAAAATCACTATAGTTGAAATTACAACGAAATTACTTAATCTATATGCTTGGGAATTAATCAAATATTATATTCATAACATCAATATTCGTAATTTACTTACTTATTATTTTGATTACTTAAATCAATAATTTTTTTTAAATACTTTAAGATTCTAACAATTCCTAAGCGGTCTTAATCGTCGCGGGCGTTACGCATATTTAGACCTTATGACATTAAGTATCCCAAGTAACATTTTAGGTTTTAGAAAGGTTTTGAAAAGGTTCTAAAACCTTTATATGGAAATCCGCTCGTAAGTCTTAACAGACTCAATGACGTTTTAATAACCTTATATCAACCTCCTGTGTGCAAAAAGGGCCCACGTTTTATAACCTTTCTGAGAGCTATAGCAAAACCTATAGCTCAAATCCAGAACCTATCTAACTACTTACACAGAACGCAAATATAACCTTCATAACCGTAATTTAACGTTAATACAACCTAGCAAAGTAGCTTCTAAGTTCTAAAGTAATCTTGGCTGTAACTCTTTGACAACTTATAAGCTTTTTGATGGTTGTGAATAAATGCTTCTCAAGGAGTCCTGGCATGTTTCTGTGTAAGTAAAATATTTTTACACAAAACTCTAATCGTGGATTTAAATGTCGCCATTCCCTGTCATTGTAACAAGTTTCAAAATGGCGAGATAAATGATATTCATAAATATATTACGCAATTAACTTCTTGTTTTCATGATAAATGTAGTGCGACTGGCACTTTATCGTGATACTTTAAGATAATAGTGCTATATAATATACGGGCCTTTCGAAAGTTACAATTTTCGGAGATATTTTAATGAAATAAGAAACATTAAATGCGGAAGTTGGTGTAAAGTAGCATTATAAATAAAACTCTTTTCTCTACTTTAATAAAAGCATACACTTTAAATCGTGAATAAGCAAAAACGCACACGCTCCTTAATCTACTAAAAAATTGATTTTTATTACATTTTTTTTAATTTGCGTGAAAAAATATGGCTGGTGTGAGGAAATTACTCTAAGGAATTAAAATTAACTTTTTTAAGACCGCAAAAGCTTAAAGCTCTCAATGTTTGCCAAAATAAGAGCTAATAGTAATCTCGCGGACCTACTTAAAACGATAAAGCTGTTTTCACAACTTAAAGGTTATCGCCAGGAGTAGTTCAAGACTTACCAGTCGCAAAAACAACCTCTGAGCACAATTAGTTGCTTTCAAGTTTTGGTTGTAGCCCGACTTGCGTTCGATCGATGGTTACAAAAGTGTGCGAACTACTACAGGCTGTTAACGAATGAAAGTAAGTTAGAATTTCGGTTTTGTTACTTTCAGTGTTTTGTAGATATATGAACGACGGAAAGGGATTTTACAATGAGTTCTTGTGAAATATATCATCCCTTTCCCCCTTTTTAAAAAAAGTAACTACATACCTAGTAAGTATTGAATCAATTTAATAATTCATTTATTTTGGGTTTTTATTACAAATGACATGAAAGGCGATAAAAAATTAATCTACACCTACAAACTAGTTGTCCGCGCGGAGATGGCGCGAAGTCACTGTGTGAAAATAACTGTTTTTATATTTTCAGGCGGATTGTATATCTTAAATAAATGTTAACGACGAAGTGGTTGAAAACCAAGGTAAAATAATAGAAATACTGCAAGATATGCAGACAAAAATAATGCAGCAGCTTGCGAAGCATGAAGTTCTATTAAACGAATTATGATGTAAAATGGCTGACTGTAACAGATAAAGTAAAAGTAAGTAACGGTAAAAGTTACCAATCAATAGAACTCCTTGGAAGAACGTTTTCCTCCACTCAAAATAGTGGAGCAGCTTTTTGAGCTGGAGGATAAATTAAGAATCCGTAATTCCGTAGCAAATATTTTAAAATCATGTCAACATTATGCTCTCCCGGATTAGGAACCAAAGGGGCCAATATTTGCTATAATAAATAATATAATAGATAATTTTTTTTCCAGAGAGCTTTTAACATTGATATCTTAGAGTGGCAACTCTATGGACAAAAATGAAAAGATTGCATACATTATTTTTACGCATATTCATCAGATTATCAGTAATACAAAATGCTGATAGTACTGTAGGTCAGCTAGATAATGATAATTGTACAAAAGAAATAGTAAAAATTCTAAACAACGTTTCCAGGTGACCTTAAAGCCCGTTTCAGTAAGTACGCCTAAAAATCGTAAAAAGATCAATTTTGAATCACAAAATGACGCCACAGAGTTAACTGCAGACGAACTTGAAGTTCAACAGCCAAACACAACAGCCAGCTAGAATTTCATGAAATAATATTAAATACAAACTTCACCGAATTTCATTAGTACATTCATATTATTAGTAGGCATTAATAGAATAGTGAATTTATAATCATAAAAGTTGATTTTGTAATCATAAATGTTAGAAAAAATATAATTTTTGCGTTGAGAAATCCTAATGAATGCTTACGTGGCATTCGCTCCATTATTCTATAATAATAAAACTTATATAGTACTTACTAAAGTATAACTAATAAAAATAATCAAAAGAACTGACAGTTTTTTTGAAGTTTTATAATAATATTATTCTTTCTTGTTTGAAATATAATGAAAATGTTGACTTGTATTGTTAGAAAAAATCTAAGTAAATTTTTCTTTAATTTCAGTTCTAAAAGAACTGATTGCAATTAAGTTAAAAGTTAAAAGTAAAGTAATAAGAAGATTAAAACTTTTAAATGACTTTATTTTTATAAATTAAACGTATATAATAGTGGAATAAACACAATAGAATTGTATGAAACCTATCTAACCTATATATAAGTTATCGGTGTATTAATTATTCTTAAGAAATTTTTACGCAATTTACGTTTAATATTTCCGCTTCGTTTTTTGTATCAGCCTGTGTTGGTCCACCCTGCAAGACAATCGTTGCTTTGAAGTCGCGGACGCAACTGACATTCTCTGAGGACGTCTGTAAAGCTTTAAAATATTCCTGTAGGACTTTAATCATACCTTCAACTCTTACGAAAAGCTTACTGGTTTGGGTTTTTATCCCACAGTCCTAATTTGTTTACCTAGACAACTCTAATACAGCCTAAAGGTTTGAATTAGGTTTTAGAAATTACTTACAAGCGATTTCAACAATCTACAACCTTATGGTAATATGAAAGTTAAAAATTTTACCTTTGGATCTTACTTAAGTAAAATCAGGAATAAGTTTTAGAACTTAATCAGGAATAAATAACAACTTTATGATCCTAGGACTATATGCTCTTGAAACACTAGTCAAAATAACGTTAATTTAAACTCTTGTCAGCAGCTTTAAGGTTGTAATAATAAACAATTAGTGTTAGGGCTTAATAATCATTCACAAGTACTTAATACACAGATAGCAAAGCATTAACCTTTTTAAAACTTTTTTAAACCCTAAAGGCATTTTTTACAACCTAGGCTCGGAAAAATGTTACTTGGGATATTTGTGTATTCACTCCGAACATTATAACGATAGCCCGGAGCCATTTTTTCGATTTGTCTTCTTATTTGAAGCCAGTTACCCATTTCAATATTTATCACAGACTGTTTATACGTAACAAGGTAAGGTAGAGGTTTTGTTAAAATTTAAATGAAAAAATCGATTGACTGTGACTTAATAATAATAAATACACTTGTTTAGAAATTAAATAAACAACGGCCAAGTCAGTACGGGTTATACACAAAATACTGTTCCATAACTATAGACGTAACTATAACAGTACCAGTTACTCGACTCCACCGAGTCAGTAATTCATTCTTGGTGCGATGTATATACGCTGTTACAACAAAATCCCAGAAAATAAATAAAATTTGACGTGAACAAACCTCAAAATCTTTATTAAACTAAGTTTGTATAAAAAGCGTAATTATGATATTAAGGAATTTATGGATGATAATAACCCCTGGGAAGGGTGATCGCTACTAAGCTATTTCTAATTTTTTGTAATATTAATTGCAACATACGTCATTATAAGCTAATTATTAAAAAAGTCCCGCTGGGTTTCTTGCTGGTTCTTCCCAGGACAGAGGTTTTTTTTCCGAACCAGTGATAAATTCAAAAAAGTGACTTTCAATAAATATTGTTCATAATCTATATTGAATAAAAAAGTTTTTGTTTCTGTTTCATTCATGGCTGTATAAAAGCTAGATTGTCTTATGGTTGGAAGTTCCAACCATAAGACAATCTAGCTTTTAGCTCTAGTTCTTAGCCTTGGAACACAAGAATCTAAGAAGTCATTTTATAAAAAAGCGCGCTCGTTCGAAGTTTGTAAGACGGTCCACACTACAGGAATTCGTGCTCGGCTCATGCTCCGCTCGTGTTCGGCTTATCTAGTGTAGACCCACCTTTACATCACACCTGAGTAGCGAGTGAAGAAACTGTCTCGCCGCGGAAATAATCATGTGAATGGAATAATAGAAAAGTATAACAAACAATTCATCGGTCGTTGCCGATGTGTGCAACAATTAGCCGGCTTCTAGCCGAATCGGATTACAATGCAATTGAGTCGCCGCTAAGAATGCAAGGCATGCGCCACCTGTCGATGTCCGAACGCGCTGATGAATTACAATCATTGTTTACTTTCACGATTACTCAATACATTTGTGTCATATCTGTGACGAATGTTTGATTAATATTAAACAGTATTTCATCTTTATCAGATCCAACGTGCGATAGTGGAAAAGAAAGAGATAGAGAAAAACACTTCATTTTGGCACAGATCATTGACAAAAACTATATACAAAAATTTCATAACAAATATACCAAATTTTAATAAATTTGATTTTGAAGGCATGTCAAGAAAGGACATTACTAACATGAGTTGTGGCGATAACACAACGGTTATTTTTGTTATAATAATTACATTATACTCCTGTTTAATCTATGGTACACTCACAGCAATTAAGTTTCAAAAAATACCAGTAAGGTAAAAATACCGGTTCGAATACAAAAACCAAAACCCAACCTAAACAATAATGAAAACTACACATCTTTCGATACATTATTTGAAATTATTTTGTTAAAACTGACATTTTAAAAATGTTTACTGACCTTTGACATTGTATTATTTTCATAGTGAACCTACACTCGCATTAACATCCAAACTGATTGCGGACCCAACGTAACATTCATCTAGGAAACTATCTACTCCGCCCATAAGAAGTGAAATTGCTCACAGCCAAGCAACTCCTTCTATTCATTGAAGACACCGTGAACTATAACGAATACTGGTCTCTTTCCCTAGACCTGCATTGCTGCTCGCACATAAAAAAATATAGTATGTCATATATATATATATATATATATATATATATATATATATATATATATATATATATATATATATATATATATATATATCCTATACTATTAAACGAGCAATTCTTGTATATATGTATATATATATATAATCGGGATCTCGGAAACGGCTCCAACGATTTTCATAAAATTTAGTGTCCAGGGAGTTTCGGGGATAATAAATCGATCTAGCTAAGATTTATTTTTAGAAAATGTCTTTTTGTCCGTGTTTTTAGGCAATTAAAAACTGCTACAATATAGTTAGAATAAGAAGGTAAATTTTGACAGTTTGGTAATGATTATAAATAGCTTATTGGTATAATGGGCGGTCACAAAATCGTAAAACCCCGGTTCGAGCCCAGACCGACCGACCGACTTTTTTATTTTTTTTTTTCAAGTTTCTTTCTTTTTTGAGAAAATATATTTTTTTCGAGCCCTTTTTTTAGTATTTTTTAAAAACACGAAAATTTAAATAAAAATAATTGCACTCATGATTTTTTATTCAAATAACCAGTTCAGTTTTTTCTGTTATGTCGCTAAGATCAAAAAATATTATTTGTAATTCATCAGTATGTAATTTGTATCTAAATATAATTTCCAAAACACACGAATTAAAAAAATCGAGCGAAAAATACCGAGCAAAGCTCGGTCAACCGGGTACTATATATATATATATATATATATATATATATATATATATATATATATATATATATATATATATATATATACATATATAAAGTAGTAAAGTAAAGTTACAGCCTATATACGTCCCACTGCTGGGCTCAGGCCTCCCCTCATTTCTGAGAGGGTTTAGGGCAAGGAAGTGTCCGCCGCGCTGCCCAAATGCGTGTTGACGAACTTCACATGTCTTCGAAATATTTTTTTTCTTATTCCTCAGACATGCAGGTTTCCTCACGATGTTTTCCTTCACCGCCGAGCACGTGGTAAATCAGCACTTAAAATTGCAATTAACAATTTCATTGGTGCCGGCGGGGATCGAACCCGGGTTACTCGCGTTCTGTTCTGTTCTGTGCCTTGCTATATATATATATATATACACTGCTGACCACAGGGCAGTCAACAAGATTACAGTGCATGTTAGCAAACTTTACAAATTGCTTGCATTTATGTTAACCTACTGACCCTTATTTTAAGTATACTAACAAACTTGGTGTCTACTTGTATCTCTATTATAAAAATAAATCGCTGTAAGTTAGTCAGTGAGATAATTTTGTGTGTGTTAGAATGGGTTTAAGTTCAAATTTGGATCCGGTAGGCGGATCGCTAATAGTGAATAAATAACAATAAAAAATAATTACATTGCTCCTCTTATGTTTGAAGGATTTTGGATTACTATAAAAATACTATCAAATTAAAGTATTACTATGTTTTCCAGACCGATTTACGGTCACGGCGGCCTGCCTCATCGAAGACTAGACATCGGCGCAGGATAGCATTATAATGCCCATTGCCCAAGTGTATGCGCAGGCACAGGTGCTCTCTCTATTCCTTCACTCTCATAATCCGATGGGACGGTAAACCGACCACAACCGGAGAAAGATCGCAAAGCAAAAAAAAAAAAAAAAAGCAAGAGCCGCAGGACTAACGGCTTTAGGTGCTTTCTGAGGCACGGGGTTGAGACACTGTCAATTTCCTGACTCCGGTCAGCTATTAAGAATTTCTTGACAGAAAAACTTAATAATTGATTTTCGACCCGAACCCAGGACCTCACGATCAGCATTCGCACTATTCCTAGACCAACGAGGCAGTCTAATCAAAGTATTATCTTAGTCACAACATACAATCTAACATTTACTCGTGTGTCAAATTCTTTTAGCAATTTAATATTGCTTTATAACGGCAAAAGAATTTTTAAAACTGACCCGCTAGTTTTCGCAAATTATTCTCGATGTATATATTCACACTCTATAATTTTAATGTACAAGATAAAATGTAAGGCAACGAACTGTAAAGTTTTTAATTAAAAAATACAATGGGTTTATCAATGCGTTTATATGCTAATTTTGCATTCTTGGAATCTTGAATATCATTTTTCTTTGACGATTGAAAACAATAGTGTTCATTCACGCCAAAGATTATCGATATTTACTTATGGAAAACTCATTGATCCATTTATTCATTGCAGCCCGTAAAAGTTCACGGCTGCCCTCTTCATAGATTGCGTCAAAATGGGGATATTTGCAATAGCTACCACGCAGGGCAGACGTGTTAGCAATCGCGGTTTTTTTTTAGTTGTTAATAAGAAGTCGCTGGCCATCTCCTAGTTTGTTTTTCTCTGGCGCCTTTTACAACACCCACGGGATGATGTGGGGTAGTGGTTTATCTTACGCCGTCGGCAATTGAAAGCTTTTCCATATGACTATCAAATAATGTAGGCTTTACCCATGTACATTATATTAACTATATAATATATTAATGTTTTTTTTGACTGCCTAGTTGGTCTAGCGGTTGTAGTGCGACCGCTGATCACGAGGTCTTGGGTTCAAATCCCGGGTTGGGCCAAAAAATCAATTATTGAGTTTTTCTGTCAAGAAATTCTCAGTAGCCCGTAGTCAGGAAGTTGGCGGTGTCTCACCCCCGTGCCTCGGAAAGCACGTAAATCCTTCGGTCCTGCGCCCCCTTCGGTCGTGTCGGTTTACCGTCCCATCGGAATAGAGAGTGCACCTGTGCTTGCGCATACACTTGGGCACTATAATCCTATCCTGCGCCAATGGCTAGCCTCCGTTGAGGCAGGCCGGGGCCGAAATTCGGTCTGGAGGACATTATATTAACGTTATCATATATTAATTATATCAGATAAAATAGTTCAATAAAATGATGTAATTAAATGCAGATAATAAAATAGATACGGCGTGCACTAAGTAGTCGTCCGTCTGTGAGCCTTTTCGATTATTGTGAGGAAAGATTGAATATGTACTTTTAACCTTTCAGTTTTTTTAACTTTGTTCTTATATTTTAATCATAACAGGTCAGAAATTTATATGCCTTCTCTACATCTAACTACGTAACTAAAAGGAAATGTACATAGTCGTTGTATTCAGAGTCAGATTAAGCCAAAAAAGTAAAATTATACTTAGTACGTTTAGTGTAAAGGCCCCTAGGTAGTGTAAGAGTCTAAGTTCTACTCCCTTTTTCAACTACCTAAAAGCTACGTGCGATACAAAGGTAGTTAGTCGTGTGCTTAGCCTATATATTATGTTATTCCACCTCTTGTCGTTCACTCATACACATGACTGCAGACTACTGCAGTTTTTATTCGACTATTGAATGTTGTAACACTATAAAATAGACATAAAGGCGAACGGCAGGCTTGTATGAGAATTTCGTACACCTAAAAAATTTCGTGTTTTGGGATATTTTTTGTTTTAATTGGTAGTTAGTAGGATAGACAAGCACTTTTTAAATTCTTAGATTTTTAAAACTTGGGACGTAAAAGTTATAACCAATTTTATTTTTTAAGGTTATGTACTAGTGTATCAATGTAAATTGTTACATATAGGCACATAAACATTGTTTTGGTTATAAAGTAAATGTTCTAGATTGCTTGTCGCTATCTTTGTAGTGTTTTACTTACCAATAAGTAGGTAGTTTGAGATGAGGATCGTACCTACATACTCAGTGGGGTGCTTTAGGGGATACCTATAGCTAGCAGCGGACTGTTTGATAGAACAAAAGTTTGATAATGATGAAGTTCTGGTAGGGTTTTGAGTGTAGGTAAATGAAACAATGCTTTGTTTTTGCAAGTACATTTATTTTATTGTACTTAAATTCAATTTATTCTTAATATTACTTCATCTAAGAAGGGGGCAGGTCGGGTAATACCCTCATGGCGAGCATAACTAAGGTACCAAATAATGCTCATCACATGTGAGCAGCATCCCACGGTTCTTAAACCTACAATACAATTACAACAATAACTCCTGATTGCGTCCCGACCATTCATGTTTGTTTCTGCAACTATAAATACAAAATAAGTTTTAGCAGAAGAATGGCGGGACTTTATTTTAGCACGAAGCAACATTGGGTTTGTTCCCTCTAAGCCACGTATTCTCTCTCGGGATACCTCTAATGTGTATATTCCATGAAAGCGGAAATGCTCACCTACATATGAACGAGCCTGGCGAATTTGGTATACACCACATGCAAATAGTATCAATTCCTCCATGGATAGCCGCGGAAAAGATAGGGTTGTCGCATCTATGGGTACAAACCAGGAACCGCGCCTGTTTAAATTATGTTCCCTAACTAACTCGGCTATAGTGTTGGTTAAAAACAGGCGCTCATATATAATTGAAACAAACTGCTCTGCATGTATATTTTCTGTGAATGGTGGAGTAAACGCATTTAGCAGAGCAGCTGCTATTTTAAAATCTGTCATTAGATTGCGACAACCACGGTTAAAATATTCATGGCGGAATATTTTGAAGTCCCTTTTAAAACGGCCATTCAAAGCTTCTACTACCCACCTGTTTATAGTTACACAACGTGATCTGTTGGCTTCAAGAGTGGATAGCTGTGATTGGCCGTCTTCTTTAATTTCAGGCATATGGCCTATATATCTATTCTAGGTGTTGCTTCTAATATTTGTTGATGTTCTTGTTTACTTATGCCTATAAAGTACTGCACTTGGTTATCAGGGTAGTTTTGAATATTTTCATAAGAAATGTTATGAAGTCCTTCCATTAATATAAAAATAATCTCTTCTATTTGTATGGAAGTAAAGTAATTAAGGCTGTATTCAGCAGAATACAGATTTTCATAATTTGCCTCCTGTCTATGCAGAGAACAAATACGAGCACCTCTTGGTATAAAATATTGATACCTAATTAATACTTCTCGCCTGGTTTCTTCAGGCACAACATTTCGCTCTGGTTCCATGCATTCTTGGAAAATGCAATGCTTGGGTGTTTCAGCCGCTCTTCTTATGTTGGGCAACACAATATGCTGGGGTCTTTCTTGTGGTTCTTCTGGAACATGTAAGCTCAAATCTCGAGCTTGGTCCCAGCAAATTCCACAAACTTCATTCATGGATGACATCTGTAAATAATTAATTTCATGAGATGGCCATTGATATCAAAAGAGTCAATACTATTATATATGAAATACAAATTAAACACTAAGTTCAATAGACATAAGTTGTCGCCAACATGTTCAAGCATAAAAGAAACACAAACAAGAAAGATGTAGGGTACAGTGAGATTTCTGATTGAATTTGGGCAACCCAAGCTGGAGAATGGTTCTTGAGATACTATATGTATGGATAATAATTGGTTTCCTTCACCTTACAGAAAACCTTTACCAAATAGCTATGTTGTGTTTCTATGAGTGAATAAGTTTATTGCTCATTGGAGTAAAGGAGAAGGGCTCTTTGTTGTTAGTAGAACCAACCTCATGAGTATCCCAGGGTTAGCAACATTTAAGTGTAAAGCCCTTTGCATGACAAGTGTTTATAAGCTAGTTACTGTAAATATATTATCTCATATATACCTGCTGATGCTCCAACAAACGGGCAATATTGTCGGAATTCCACTCTTCATCTGATGTTGTGGTGGACAGACTCCGTCCACATACAGCACACATTAAAACAGAATAATCACCATCCACATGATCGGGTGAAGGGGGTTGAATGTCTTCAACTGGTGGACCGATCCTCGTTCTTCTAGCTCTTAGCCAACATGGCACACAAGCTTCATCTTCAGAACAAAGCTAAAACAAAAATATAAATAAATAAAAACTTTCACTCAAACATGCATGATAATAGTGGGAAATAATTAATATTATTTTATTTCTTAGTTAGTTTATTTTTTAGTTTAAATGAAATAAAAATATTTAATAATAATTATAGTAGGTATACCTCTCGTGGTTGGATCCAAGTAGAAACTGTATTAGCCATTCTTTGTTCTTCTTCATTGGCCCCTTCAATCAAAATCCTACGTCGACTAATTCTAAGTATGGATCGTCCGCATACAACACATACTTTTTGATGGCCAACTCGTCTTCTCGGAATATTATTAGATGAAATTGAATGAGTAGCTAGCTGCCAGCATGGATGACAAATATGGTCAGCAGGTGTTATCTGGAAATAATGAAATTATTTGGAGTACTGTTCAACATTATATACTTTCCTCTCCTTTTCAGTGGTCATACTATCAGACTAATACCTATTCTAACACTAAGGAGAACCAAGATACATGTAAATAACAAATTGTATGCATACACATAACCTTATTTTTTAGTTTTTAGAATATTATATACATATTTAGTGTGGTATGGTGTGGTTTAAATGATCAGGACTACTTTTCAACACGTAAAACTCATTACAGAGTTCGTCACTAGCCCACTCATATGTGGAATGTTATTCGTAAACTACTTACGTCTCTAGGATATGTCCACAGTCGAATAGTATTGACGACATCTTCACTCTCATCGGATAAAACGTGCCTTCTTATTCGGGACAAGCGAACGTTGCAATTAACACATTGCAAACTCGACATTTTAATTATATCACGTACACACACAACACAGTTAATATAGCGTCCTTTCGCGAAACTACTATCAAGAGATAGAGTACGGAGGAGCATATGCTCAACTCAACGTAAAAACAGCCAGATAATTCGCTAAATTGCTCAGATGTAGTCACAAACTACAATCCAAAACAACAGCAAAGAACTGAACTGAATTTAACTGAAAGACAGATTGTCTTTACCTGTCAATAAATAATTGCCATATGAACAAAAAAAATATTGATGACGAAAACATTCCTATCATTAAATCGTTAACCATTATGATTTATGCAACAATTATGCATTCTTAGGTATAATATATGTTTTTTTAATTATGTGTTTAATTATATGTAGTGTTATTTCTATTTCTAAATAATTAATTATCATTTCGATATCTGTGCTATTTTACATGTGGCAACTTCTAAAAACAACTGCGTTCAGTTTACGATTATATTACGTTTTTTTATTAAAATCTTTTTATTGATATTATTAATTAATCCCAAGTTCTAAAAATAGTACACTAACAGGAAAGTAAATAACTTAGTTGCCTTAATATGTGGTACAAATTCTATAACAAAACAACAAAAAAAGTATGCGGTACGAAATCTGCCATTCACCTTTATTTTTAGTATGGAATATGAAATTAATATCCTAAAGAACCTCAATAAAAATCAGTGATGTAGATGTATTCTCGCCAATTAAAGCATCCTACCAAACACTACAATTGTGTATGTATGTAACACCTTTGATGCTTCGTTGGTAGTGATTACGCCTTACGATTAGCTTCTACGAAATTCGGCAGCATTGTGCTACTGATGAGATTAATCAGTAACAGGATGACTATTAAACAGAAAAGATGGGCTGTGACGACATAGCTTTATTTTACACTGTCCATTTTTCGTATTCACAGAAGGGATGGTAGCCGTCGCATTCATTTGGGTACAGTAACATTAAGAATAATCAAGTTTAAAGGTCTAAAAAATCAAGTGTCCTATATCTCGAAAGTAACAGTGTACGAGTGACTTGTCTTTTTTTTGCTTTGGACCGGTTCCTGCACAATAATGTTTAGCAACTGCATACCTTTCGTCTGCACGGCACGAAACTGAAAAAGTTCAAAGTTATAGAGTAGGCGACTATTTAAAAAAAACTACATATTTATTATAAAATTAGCGACCCTCTCCGTTTCGCTTGAGTGTATTAATGTAGAGTCGTTTAGATTTAAGACCATCATTAAAAAGCATATATTTAACTTTCAGATTTCACAAAAAAATTCTCCAAGTTTTTGAAATAAAATATACCATAGATTACTCGCAGCATGTCTCTTTTTTATAGGATAGAGTGACAAACGAGCACACAGTCCACTTGATGGTAAGTGGTTGCTGCGGCCCATAGACATCTACATCTATCCTCGATTACAAAATGCAGATGCGTTGTCACCCGTGAGGACTAAGATGGAATGCCTCGTTTCCAGTAAAAGGGGTCTCTGGTTCTCTACACTCACCATACGAAACACAGCAGCATTAAGCTACTATTTGACGTTGGTATTCTGTGAGAGCGTGGTCCTTCACCGGTCGAGCCGACCCATTCGTACTACAACTATACTACTAATATAACTGCAGCATGGCTCTGCCACGTATATAAGTCTCTCTATTTGTTCATCAAGTTTCTTTAAAAATAATAATCGGTACAGCCTGTCCGAATATTAGCCCGGGCAGACACACAGACAGACAGACAGACAAAAAATTAGTTATTCATATTTTAATAGCATGCAAATAACTCTCCCGACTCGATAAAAGACATTCATTTCGATATTACCGACTTAAATTTTATTTATATGTATCGATAATAAATAACAATTTTTTACTAAGTTATGTGATCATGTCAAACTCACGTTTAAAATCGCGATTTATTTGAATATAGAAATATTTAATAATTACTATAAATTAATAATAAAAATTAAAAATGGAATTATTATTATAATTAATCAAATTTCCATGTAACGATCACATTTAGTATTATATTACGGTACACTCTGAATGAGTGTATATAATAATATAAGCACCTACACTTCAATTTTACATACCATTAAATTACGAATTAATGCCTAACTACTATTCCAAAGCATTAAAATACAGTAATACGAATACAGACCCCGGAAATCAGGCATTCCATCTTAGTCCTCAGGGGTGGCAACGCATCTGCATTTTGATTCTTAATCGAGGATTAACGTAGATGTCTATAGGTCACAACATCTACTTAGCATCAGGTGGAGGGTTCTTATTCTATTAAAAATAAAAGTAAAAAACACAACAACATTCATTACATTTATTTAAATTACATTTATGTAATGTATGAGACAATATGCGTATTTATAATAAGAAGTATGACAGCACAGAGCGCAGAACAAACAACAATGTTTCCATGATAACGGTTTGGTTAAGTCCTCCTCTGAAATGTTATAAAAGCATTCAATAACGTTTGTACATATCAATAACAAGTACCCGGTTGACCGAGCTTTGCTCGGTATTTTTCGCTCGGTTTTTTTTAATTCGTGTGTTATGGAAATTATATCTAGATACAAATTACATACTGATGAAATACGAATAATATTTTTTGATCTTAGCGACATAATAGAAAAAACTGAACTGGTTATTTGAATAAAAAATCATGAGTGCAATTAGTTTAATTTAAATTTTCGTGTTTTTAAAAATACTAAAAAAAGGGCTCGAAAAAATAGATTTTCTCTAAAAAGAAAGGAACTTGAAAAAAAAGTCGGTCGGTCTGGGCTCGATCCATGGTATTACGATTTTGTGACCGCCCAATATACCAATTAAGCTGTTTGTAATCATTAATAAACTGTCAAAATTTACCTTCTTATTCTAACGATATTGTAGCAGTTTTTCATTGCCTAAAACACGGACAAAAAGACATTTTCTAAAAATAAATCCTTGCTAGACCGATTTATTGCCCCCAAAACTCCCTGTACACAAAAAAATGAAAATCGTTGGAGCCGTTTCCGAGATTCCGATTATATATATATATACATATATACAAGAATTGCTCGTTTAATAGTATAGGATATATATATATATATATATATATATATATATATATATATATATATATATATATATATATATATAATGATAACAATATTATGTCCGCGTTTTGCCGTGTTATGTGTGTGCATATCAGACAACAATATTATAACTCACTTCTGACTAGGGTTGCCACCCGTACTATAATATATAGTATTACAATTGTACTATATATTATAGAAAACTAATATAGTACGAAAAATGCTGTATTTACGGCAAGAATTCTTTCAGTCATGAATGTAAAATTGAAAGAAATAAAAATAGAGCTTGAATTATATAATTTATTATTTTTATGTGAATCTAAATTGCTCTGACTCCTATAATTATTTTATAGGTTATAGATCCTTGGAGGTCAAAGCAAAGAGTAGAACAAATATTTATGGAAAAATATATATCGCATGTATATTGTCAAAGCCGTAATATCACAATTTCACTAGTGATATTATAATTGAACTGTAGATTATCAATCGCTCTCACAGAATACTAGCGTAAAATAACAGTTTAATGCTGTATTTCGTATGAGTGTAGAGATCCGGAGACCCTTTTTTACTGGAAACGAGGCATTCTATCTAGGTCCTCAGGGGTGACAACGCATCTGCGATTTGATTCTTAATCGATGATAAATGTAGACGTCTATGGGCCACAGCATCCACTTACCATCAGGTGTAGTGTGTGCGCGTTTGTAACCCCTATTCTATAAAAAAATACTTTCCTTGCCTTAGGATGTAACTGTTGAGAACAAGCTGCTTGTCAAACTGCAGCTTGCTGTCAGTGAGTGACTCTAGACTGTAGACTTATACTTAAGTCTCGAACTGTATATCACTAAGAAATTTTAAGTAATGATGCTACAACAAAGAACAGGGGAAGGCTCGCGTTCTCACTGAATACCAGCGTAATGTGTTCTGTTCTGTCTAGCAATACGTCTGGCTAAATACCACCCTCTTACCTTTTTTGCCGCCAAAGAGAAGTGCTAGCACGGCTGTGTCCTGATCCGAAGCATATTAAAAGCCACTATAGGCTGTGGGGTATTTCATCTTAATCGTCCAATTGACAGCGCGTGTTTAGCCTTCTTTTTTAAGTAGGCTGCAGGTGTCCATGACCATGGCCACTTACCATCATGTGGATTGTAATTTCATTTGTCATTTCAGTATTATATAGTGGTATAGCCAGCAGTGACTAATCAGTATTATTACTAATCAGTATGGGAATTTGTAGGTAAATACGAGGTATTTAGTCTCAGACTCGTTGTTGCTAATAATTTACTAAAACTGATTGTGTAGCCAAACCGGTTCTGCTAAGAACAAGTTACTGCTATCTTTACATGGAGCTAGCAAAAAAGTAAAGAAATCAATAATTTATTCAGTTAAAGAATTTTTTGCTGATATTGTACGCGAAAATAATGTAACAAATTCTTAGAATTACAAAAATGCTGATTTTGGCAACTGGTAGCAAACTTGCAATATCCATGCTACAATAAACATAAATTGTTTTATAAACAAGACGCAGTAAAATTTATCGTTGCTGGCCAGAAATGAAACTAAGGATAGAAGAAATGAAACTATGTATTTATAGGAGCTCAAAAGGCCGGCAACAAAATATAAACAAAATATCAGCTAACCTGGTAACCAGTGGCTAACTTCTCGAGTTCATGCAATAGTAACAATAAGTTTTCACAGACGCAATGCAAGCATGGATCTTATTGCTGGCCAGAAATTACATTTGAGGGGCTCAGAGAGCCAGCAACAAAATAGAATCAAATCATAGGCTGGCAAAACCGGTAGCTAACTGCTATGGTCCATATAGTTATCATCATCATTATTACTCCTCTAAGGAATGACACAAATCACGATTTTGAGTGACCGCATCCACCGACTTCCAGCACGTTTTACCAGATCGTCACCATCTACTGGGGGCCGTCCTACACTTCGCTTACCGGTATGAGGTTGCCACTTCAGAACTTTTCTTCTTTTCCGGTTGTCCATGCTATAATAAAACGTGGTTTTTACAGACAAGATGAAGGCATCAATTTTGTTTGAGGTTTGTTGTTAAGTTTTTGACTACGACAGCTAAAATGTTGGACAAATTGTTTTATTATATTTTCGATCATGGTAGGTGTTAACGTCGGAGAAAAAGAATAGACAGGAATGCATTTTACATATGCATTTATGTAAAATGCATTCCTGTCGGATTCTTTTTCTCCGATGGCGATGAAAAAGTATAGGCGCGTTGGGTACCCAAAATATTTACCAATGCGCTGACAAAAACAGACCGATTATTGCCCGATTCTTTTAGGAACTCTTGCAACAAAATCCTTTTATAACAAATAAAGAAACTGCTCCACAATTACGATCCCAAAACAAAATTATAGTCTAAGACTAGGAAAAGATCTTCATCTCCAACTTATGCCTGTATATTTAATAAACCTTATACCTAGCAATTTCTATATAAATCCGAGATTAAGGAAGATTTCGACGAGATCTAATATTTAAAGATGAGGAAGCAGTAGTCGCTGCAGTTCATATTTTTTTTTAGATGTTCAGAATGAAGAGTTCTTTAGGAAGGGAATCTTAAACTTATGAAAAAAAAACTCTCCACAGATATTACTCTAAAAAGTTTCTACATCGAAAAGTAAAATAACATTTGATCTTACATTTGATTGAACTCCCCTAGGCAATCCTATGGATTAAGATCTAAGCAAGAATGGGATGGGATGTAGAAATACTAGACAGACATAAACTAAACCCGCAAGCAATTAAAGTTTAATGAATCATGTACGTATAAATATTGGCTTGTATTCGGACTTAGCATAATTATTCAGGAAATAGATATACTGAATGCGAATGAAAAAATCGGTCCATTTAATATAGTAAATCCAAACCGTGAATATTTCCAGATCAATTATATGTTATAGCATCTCAATTCGCTAATCACGTCAAGGTTCGATCTTTTAGTGTGTGTGTAAAACATCGGTCAAGTACACAACGTTAGTTAGTTACGTTATATTACGAGTCCTTGCGTCGCGGCGCGTTGCCTGGTTGCCCGGCGCAGTAAACTCTTGCCCTCGTACTGGACCGCGCGCACTTTAACTCATCTGCGTGCTATACGCAATAAATTGGAGCGTTTTTAGTGATATTTGGTGTTCATTATTAAATAAGGTGTGGTTTAGATTAGCATTTTTTATGTAATCGACTGTGGTCTAGCAAAAGGTAAATATATTTTTAATCAAACATTTTGTACACAAAGAAGTTTCGCATATATTTTTGTACTCCTATAAATACCTTTTGTATTTATAGGAGTCCAAAAAACATATCATCAGTCTAGAAAAAATATACAAGTAATATTAAAGATCCTCAACAATAGGTGCTGTAAAATTTTACCTACAATATAGACCATATTAATTACACTGACATGTAATTTTTTACTTTCCGCTCTTTTAAACTTTTTGGGTTAATTACATATGTTGTAATTTATTTATAAAAATTTCTATATACGCAGTCCGAATACAAAGTAAAGAATCACTCAGTAGAAATTATTTTTTACAAAGAGATTTCTTTTCTTATTAGGTTTATTCACATGTTATAAATAAAAACGTAAATAAAGTTTTAAAAAAATTAGGGCATTTTCCCATTACTAAAATTATGTCCAATTATGGTTTATCAAGTTAATACACAACCATAAACTCTAGGTGTGTATAGTCGGTGAAGATAATCTTCCGCATTACTCCAAGGCAGTTTATCGAAATTAAACACGGATCTTTTAAATTCAGATTTTAAAATACGGAATGTGACTAGTAGAACATGTTTTTACCTAGGATATGATATTTGGATATCTGTTAATACTACTACCAACACTATCGACACCACATCTACCATTCTCTCAATGATGAAGGAAAAGAATACTATGAGAATATCAATTACTCATAAAGCACAAGCACTACGTTCATTATTCAATAAATAGCTTTTTGTTATCGAGTCTTAAAATTTAAATTTCTTCATAATTTATAAATCATCAAACCCCGCTTCAAATATATTTATCAATCACAAAACCCGCTTCAAATATTGCAACGGAAGAGTTAATAAGTAAGCATTGACGTAGAAAATATTGCTATCGATTAGAATACTAAAATAAACTGTGATAAAGCCTCAAAAAAGTTTGAATAATTTGAAAAAAAAAACTGGCAGTAAAAAATACCTTTGCCATTATTTCTTTGTAGTAAGTTTTCTGTATTCTTGTTACAATTTTCAAAAGGTTAAATGTATACACTAACAGTCTGATTAACACAAAATTCAGCATTATAACTTTTCAGGCACTGTACAATTAAATTACTTGCCCGAGCTTGTTTTCATAAGCAGTTGCTCGCCGTGTTCAAATCATGTTCGACGTTCATGATTTATATGGCATCAGTTAAAGTTATATGACCTATAATATTACAAAAATATTAAACAATACATACATACGTGCATACATACACACACACACACACACACACACATATATATATATATATATATATATATATATACATATATATATATATATATATATATATATATATATCTGTCTGCGTCTATGTATGTGACTGAACTCCTCCTAAACGGCTGCACACATTTTGCTGAAATTTTGGGTGTATGATTAAGTTGATTCGAGAATGATTTAAACTTTAGATTCACAATTCGACAGTAGCCTAACGGCAGGGCGCGGACCGCGAACTCAGTCGTGGGTTCGAATCCGCCATTCGTCTACTGGCGTGAACCACTCGTAACACAAGCAATTTAAGCTTACCACGAGTGGTTGAGGGGAATATTAGTAATGTTTATAGCATTGTTAATATTCCTTAAAAAACAATTGGAATCTGCAGGTGGCGCTGTTGTTTAGATCCAGACCTCAGCCGTGCGAAGTCGGGACGCAGCATATATTATACACAAATTTAAATAAATTCCAAGATTCAACAAGCACTTAGTGTAAAAAAAAAATTCTTGTCAAATGTATTGACATTAGCAGAAGCAGCTAATGCTTATATTTAGTCCACCTAATGACCCGAACACCGCCAGCATTAGAATCACAACAATGTACACGTAACAGTTTGTTGTGCCCTAGAAAACCAATTAATTCACGCAACTTGCGTTTCGTTTTACGTAACACACCTAATTAATTCGCGACAGTTTTGATTACCTTTATAAACAGTAAAGTAATGTTATGATACTTTTATATCGAGTAAGTTAATAATATCAGTCAATAAAAATATTAAAATTACAATTAAACTGTTTTCTATCTTGAAATCACAAAAAATAAATCTGTTACTGCAAATAAAAGTAATAAAACGAGTCAGAACATTTTCTGTCAGAACTTTTTGAAAACTTTACTTAGATGCAAAATATATAAAAAAGACAATAATACTGACTTTCAACTTTTTAGAAATAACGTTTTAACAAGGTTAAGATAAGATTTAGTGTAGTATGTTTTATATTTCATGACTCACTGCTTTTTTTATTAACCATTTATATGCATATGGTTTAAAGTTCTTGTTTTTGATTCTAGTAAATAAAAATTAATGCGGTGTATTAATCAGCACTGCAGCCAAAGGCTATTATATTCTCTATGACTGCATTATATTCTCTATGACTGCAGCAAACAGCTAATAGCAGTGCTCACACCGCTATGTTCAAGTCTGAAGGTGATAATATAATATAAGAGAGATAATATAAGAGAGAGTCAGTATATTTACATCCTGTACTGTGATGCATTCCATTATAGCCATCAAATGTTTTGTTTAATCTGTAATTTCAATTTAAGATACCTTTACAATTTCATCAACGCTGTGTTGACATACCATTACATTTTTTAATTATACTGATATTTAGTTTATTTACTTAATTAACCCGTGACCACCCATCTCCCAGAAGATTACTTCCGTTCTACACGGGTTTCTCCCGTTGCAGCGAGGATGTGACAAGCGACAGACATTACCAGATGCCTCGCACCCTTGACGATGCTTTCGTCGTCGACGATTTGCGTATTTTACTTTGCAGCTGGCGAAACAAGTTGTTAATACCGCCACGTATCGAAACCGTAAGATATTTCATATCCCACAGTCGCCTCTTACGACACTGATACCCACTGGCTTTTTTTATTTACGTTTACCGATTCCTCGAAACTAGCTGAAACTATTTAAATTATATACTTTTTTTTTCAAGATTAGGATGGTAAACGAGCACAAAGCCCACCTGGTGGTAAGTGGATTCTGTGGCCCATAGACATCGACATTTTTTTTTATAGAATAGGGTGACAAACGAGCACACAGTCCACCTGATGGTAACTGGGTGCTGCGGCCCATAGACACCTACATCTATCCTCCATTAAAAATCAAAATGCAGATGCGTGTCTCCGGTTCTCTATACTCACCATACGAAATACAGCAGCATTAAGCTACTATTTCATGCTGGTATTCTGTGAGAGCGTGGTCCTTCCCCGGTCGAGCCGACCCATTCGTGCCACAACTATACTACTAATATAACTGCAGCATGGCTCTACCATCCATTACCACCATACCATTTATACTTATTAAGGTTATACTTTCGGCGGGATCCCATAAATTGAAAGAGAAAAAAACTACTCCTAATTGTGGAACAAGTGGTAAAGTAAAAACAATTGTACAACCGACACTTCAATATAAATAAAATGAGAACATCATCAATGCAGTCGTCGTCAATAAAATACGCATTATTAAAGATAACTCAAAAACCACTGGTCAGATCTTAGTCACATTTATATTCCCACATGGGAAGCAACAGCTTTAAAATAAAAAAAGAATCATCAAAATCGGTTCAACTCAAAATGATAACATTTATCTCTCTCCGGCTGGAGCGGGGAACGGGGGTCTCCCCCATCACAACTATAAGGATTGGTGCTCATGTATTTCTAGGCGGTAAAAAAAGAATAACCACGAAGGTCAGGTTTCAAATACGAATTCCGATGTGATTCTCACGCAGCAGAGATTGCTGAGTTGACTGTGAGCAGAGACTGCTGCGTTTGGAGAGGTACGACTAACGAAAGCACTGTACCTTTTTTGTTTAATTACTTTCATAGTGGATACTTCGACTCGAGGTATAAACCACGAGGAAGATTTGGGGAAATAACGTAAATAAATAACGGCAGAAGCCGATCCTTATCAAACAACCAAAATATTGCTTCACGGTTTGAGGTTAATTTGCAACAAATTGGTAATATAAAAAATAAGCACGAAAAATGGGTGCCTCATGAAATATTTAATGTGCATAGAGAAGTACGCGTTGAAGCTTTCCTTGTATTGATGAGTAGGTACAGGAATGAAGGATTATCTGCTATAATCGAAAACAAAAAAAACTCAATGACCGACACAGGTCAAATAGCAAAACTATGCCCTTAAGTGAAGCACGCCTATAGAAAAGTAATGGTAACTGTTTGGTGGTCACTTCAAGGTGTAATGTAGTATAGCTTCTTGAGACCCGGTGTATCGATAAAACACACGTCTAGTGTGAAAAGCTACGAACAATGTAGACAAAACTCTCAGAGAAATAACCTCGAATCTTCACAATCTTCGGCATTATTAAAGTAAAAAATAACTTTCAATAAAAAAAATTACATGTGATCTACATGGAATAAAAAAATCATTTCTATTATTACTCCTAGATAACGCAAGATCCCACACTGCTCGATAAACGGTTTTAATATTACAAGATGGTTTAGCATTACAAGGTTAGAAACTATTCGTCATCTTCCGTACTCGCTAGACTTAGCGCCAACCGATTACCATTTTTTCTGCAATTTGAACAATTTCCTGCAAGAAAAAATATTTGTTCGTAGGAAGCGGTACAAAATGCTTTCATAGATTTTTATTGAGTCCAGAGTTCTATCGCAAAGGCGTAAATGATCTTTCTTAGAGATAGCAGAAACGCATCTATTGAATAAAACTATTATTTACGGATTTTAGCACCCATGGTCACGGGGGGGGACTGAGATGTTTGACGTCCCAATGTCATTGTTAGTCCTTAGTTAGTTATTAGCTCCGGGAAGTCTGCAGTCTGTGAACATGTTCAGGATCGTCCCCACCATAAACGCGATAATATCCGTAAATAATAATTTTATTCAATGTGTAGTGTTCGCGTAAATTTAAGAAATCAGAAATGCATCTAGATATACTTCGAATAAATAAATATAGATCACTTGTAGTAAGACCCTTACAAATCCTTGTTTGCAAATAAATACATTAAAACACTTTTGTAATACGAAATAGTACCTTAGTGTTTGGAAATCTCGGTAAACAGAAAGTACTAGGGCGTTTATTTTTTTTTTGCAAGTTGTGTCAAAATAAAGAGATATCTATTTTATTACCTTGCTTAAACCAATAAAGTAAGCAATACTAAACCTTGACTTCAATCTTTACAACAATGTTTATCTAGTTCTTTTTATATAAACAAACGCGTTAAAAATGAAGAATGTAGAATTAAATATAAATTAATTTTACCTAAAATTTTAGGTTCAAAATTACGAATTAAGAAAATAATAAGTTATTTTATAAAAAATAGTAGATAGGTATCGAAAAATGCTAATTCACGTCCTATTCGTTCACGTTGTAATTTTTACACTGTGAATCAGCCGTGACTCATACTAAAAGGATTTAACTGATATTGTCATCACAATATACAATGTGCGTGAGAGTAAGTACACTTGTGTTTGTATAGGTACGGTACATTTGCAGTGGCCTGGCCATAATATAAGTAAAGTAAAGTAAAGTAAAGTAAAGTAGAGTAAAGTTACAGCCTATATACGTCCCACAGCTGGGCATAGGCCTCCTCTCATTTCTGAGAGGGTTTTAGGGCAAAGAATAGTCCGCCGCGCTGGCCCAATGCGTGTTGGCGAACTTCACATGTCTTCGAAATATTTTTTTTCTTCTTATTTCTCAGACATGCAGGTTTCCTCACGATGTTTTCCTTCACCGTTGAGCACGTGGTAAATCAGCACTTAAAATTGCAATTAACAATTTCATTGATGCGAGCGGGGATCGAACCAGGTTTGCTCGCGTATGGTGAAATTTACGATTACGATGCGCTAACCATCTGAGCTACCACGGCTCTACGGCTGTAATATAAATAAAGCTAAATAAGTTAAGCGATTAGAAATTTCTTCAAAAAAAATTATTCTATTTATTGTATGTATCGTTCTATCCCCAACAGCTTAATTGAACCACCCCACGTTGATTCATTTTAGAGAAAGGCCTGACACAAAAATTATTATAGGTTCTAACAATGTTCTAAGTCAGTCGAAGAAAATTAAAAAAGTACTGAAAATAATTAGTGTAAGTGTAACAAGTCGTGTGACCACTTGTTTAAGGGTAAGATCTGTGTTGAATTTCTGAAGAAAACAATAATTGTCTATCCACGGTGTACTTAAAGTTGCATAAATATAGAACATACATAGAGCATTTATCTATCTTGTGATATACAATATTCGTAGCAGAATGTAATCTCTAATACTATTTCACAAGGATAACTAACTAATATCGTTCAGATTATATTATTTATTTGAAATATGAATAAAATAATAGGCCGACTAATCGGCACTTTTTGCCGACCACAAATATAGCCCGATACATCATACTTATACATCTCTATAATAATAATGAACGATTAAATGTAGTAGAGTTCTATCCACACATCGATCACAGCATTTAAAAGTCCACTGCTGAACATAGGCCTCCCCTGAAGATTTCCCCTTAGGGTGGGTTTTGCTATAGTTGCCACGCTTGGCAGGCAGGTTGGCAATCGCAGATTTTTATAATTTTGAGTTATTATCTGGAAGATTCTGCTGCACGTCTCCTATATAATTTTACCTGTCGCCTCTTACGACACCCACGGGACGGTATGGAGTAGCGGATATTCCTACACCACTTCTACACTGCTCAGTAGTAAATGCAGTTTAAGTTTATTTTTAAATGCGATCTCATGAGGATGTTCTATGTTGAGTATTCTCAAATCTTTACATATTATGTTAAATGTTGCTGGCACTTGTTTACCGTGCAGTGATGGTGTAACAATATTTTACTACTTCATATCGTCCATAAATATTTTTCATTCACCGCCATACACGTGGTAATTCAGCTCTTAAAAATTCTACAAAAAACCCTCCCAAAAATGAGTAGTAGGACGTGTTCAGGCTACTTCCTTGCTTTGCTTTTCTTACGTACGCGATTTTATTACGTTTCAAAATAGCCATTCCAATTCGGACGTGATATTTAAATCAGGAAAAATATTTACTTAACATATTCTGAAACGTAAGTCATTTTAATATTTAATAGATTTACGTTACATATATCTTTAAAATAATACACACGTAATATAAAAATATAATATGTACATAAATATAAAAATATAATATGTAAATGTTATATTTACATATTATATTTTTATATTTATGTAGTAACTGACGACGCACTACCTAAGGATTCGTGTGCGTGAACGACGATTAATATTATCAATTAATGGAAATGTAAAGTCTAAGGATCATATTATGAAATCAATGTTCACATTTAATGATTTCTTAAATTTACACATTAAATGTTCACATTTTGCAAACGTTTCAGAACCATACTACACTAATTTATACCCGACACCCGGTTTTGAAACCAGTTCAATAGGCCTTAAAATATGCTAACATATAATTTAAAAAACATCAAACGTTTCGATTGATTTTAATAGATTTGACTTACGTTATCAAAGTAGTTAATAACAAGGAATAGCTTAAAACTTATAAATTAAAACGTCCAAAAAATAAAATATTTTTAAGATTCATTGTATATATATTTAATTACTAAAGCATATTCAAATTATATATTTAAGTACAGCTTAAGATTCTTAGGTTGTTAATATTATTGTTGTCATTAAAGAAACCTTGGGGTATCCGCTATTATAGTTATCTCCAACTTGCTAAAAGTGCTCACGGTCGCAAGGTTACAAATTACTGGGCTCATATCTTTCTTCAACGCTTAGAATAGTTCTTGTAGGTCTGCAATATGTTTGTTACTGTCATTATTTCTTTTTTCTTTAAAAACGTTACCCCTACACTAAGATTTTCTCTTGTATCGTGGGGGCAGTTTACAAACATAAATTGCACAAGGACAAACATCCAGACCCGTAACAACTATTTGTAGGCCATACAAATACTTGTTCCGTGCGGGATTCGAACCCGCGACCCCCAGCGCAGCCACTCATTGCTAAGCCACTGCGCCACGGAGTCGTCAATGTGTCGTCAATTATATTACATAATACAACAAAATTCATTTTTTCATTCTCAGATATGCAATACAGAATAGAATAATAACTATAATTCAACTTTCCATAAGAAAGCCAGGAGACGGGTAGCAACGTCTTCGTATTAGCAACCCAAAAATTTAAACAACTATGGTTCCGTTTGCCAAGCGCGGTAAATTCAGCAATGGACTTCTGATACGTCGTACGGTAACGGTACAGATAGCAGCAGCGACAATTGACGCAACGCTGTATTTATTTTTAGGGAACATGAAAATAAAAACGTGGTGGAAGGTTGCTGTGTGCTCGCTACGTTGTCTTCGTTTCGCACGTTCAAATATTGTAACAATATTGAAAATCAATTTAAAAGATTTATTATTCGATGAAGTCACACCCGGATATCTATCATCATTTATTACTTAAAGCAATTCTATTTACATACTTGTGTTACTAGAACATCGAAAACAATGAATAAATAAATCAAGTTTTCATCAGTACATTTTAGCCAAACGTCTATTCTCAGAAGAAAATATTATGCGGACGTTGATCCAGAATATTTAATAGGCGTATTAGAATAAATAATTTGTTGTACATAATAATAAAATGACATTCAAAAAGTTTAGTAATTTTGGAATCCATCACAGATAGATCTACACTCACGCGAAGTAGAGAGAATTAAGTTATCTATTTAGGTATATATGTGTGTGGGATCCATTCTCGATTAAGATGAAATTTGTAGTAAGTAGCTCAGGGGCTCCGCACTCGCTATAAATCTTAAGGTACGCAAACAACCTGAGTTCGTTTTCATGTAAGGGGCCAAACGAGTATGTGGCTTACCTGATTGTAAGTGTCAACCGCCGTTCACTAACAATTGCAACACCAGGGGAATTGCAGGTGCGTTGACGTGCTTTTAAAAACGAGTAGGCTCTTTTCTTAAAGGTACCTAAGTCGCATCGGTCCGAAAAAATCGCTGTTAGTAGTCGATCCTATAAGAAGGTTTAATACTGGACTTGCTCAACACTTACTACGGCACCTAATTTACCACGTGCTCGGTGGCGAAGAATGGTATCTTGAAAGAACCCGCATATGTAAGGAATAAACTTTTTCGAGCACTTATGAAGTTCGCCAACATGCATTAAAGCAGCATGTCGGACTAATCGATTCCGTAACCCTCTTATAATTAAGAGGAAGCCTGTGTCCAGCAGTGGAGATATGCTGCAGCGTTATGCGACGACTAACGCACGTCGCTTGTCGCGACTACATCCGCTTGAGATCAATTCGTAGAAATTGACATGATTACTAGTAATAAAGTTAGTATATAAAACATGGTTATTTTGCAATAACCATAGATAATACACTATAATATACTAGAGAGCGATAACCGGCCAAATTTGCAGAGAAGATTCCGTATAAGTAATATAGGAAAAAGGTGAAGAAAAATTTAAATTGAAAAAAAAAAACAATCTCAAACATTCTGTCCTTCTTATCTTTTAAATTCAAAATGCGTGACAATGCATTAAATGATTTTACTGCGCATAAATGTTGTAGATCGCATTCAATTCGGGATAATTTTAAATAAAGTAGAGGCCTTATTTACTCCTATTTTCAAAAACTGCAATAACAGTATATAATTATATATTATATATATATTGTCCTCAAGTTTACTGATATGATTTACTGACCGCTGCAGCTCATTAAAGTCCACGGCTAAACGCAGGCATCACCCAAAGATAGTCTCATAGGGGGGATATTTGCTATAGTTGGCACGCTTGGCAAGCGGGTTGGCAACCACGCTTTTATTTTTGTCGTTATTAGGAAGATGCTGCTGCCCATCTCCTGCCTGTCTCCCTCTGTCGCCTCTTGCGGCACCCACGGGATGACAACATGGGATAGTAGATATTCTTACACCGCCACTACTCGGTTTACTTGTCTCCTCATCTCAACATAATATTTGTACGTTAGCGTATTTACACTTGTTGCCTGTATATCCGGCATAGTTGGTAGTCTAACTGTCGCTGTAATCGCCGTCGACAGAAGGTAAACCTTTTCCATATTTTTTTTATAGGATAGGGTGACAAACGAGCACACAGTCCACCTGATGGTAAGTGGTTGCTGTGGCCCACAGACATCTACATCTATCCTCGATTACGAATCAAAATGCAGATGCGTTGTCACCCGTGAGAACTTAGGTAGAATGCCTCTTTTCCAGTAAAAAGGGTCTCCTATATGTACACAATGTGTATAATAATTTAATTTTAATTCAGGTTCTACAAAAAAGAAACTAATATTTAACTACATGTTATAAAGCGATTGCGGCATTAAAGAATAAATTAATCTATTCCTTATCACGATTAGCCACTATATCGACAATAAATAAAAAGTAAAAAACAATGTTTTCAGTCTTTCTACCGCTGAGTAAGCGATAGAATTATACTTGTATACAGTACAGATTTTTATGTATTATTACATAGACCTTACATATTTAGCAGGACAATACAGAAGTAAGTACTAAAAAAATATAATATGAAATAGCAAAGGATTCAATAATATATATATATATATATAAATAATTAATAGGAAGCATTAAAACTAAAAAATGCTTTATAATAGTCTCGTTCGTAGTACACTTGAATACTGTTCTGTTGTCTGGCGTCCACACTTTGCGATTCACAATCTACGCATTGAGCGTATTCAGAAGCGGTTTCTGTGGCATTTGGCTCGGTTAATTGGTAAAGCAAAGAGAGATTTCTCATATGCGGATAGGCTTAAATTTTTCGAAATGCTATCCTTGGATAAACACAGGGAGGTAACAGACTTGTTGTTTCTGTACAAAATTCTCAACAATAGAACCAGTTGCCCGCAGTTACTGACCGCGTTTGAATTTAGTGCTCCTTCAAAATATCCGCGTCATCCGGTAGCCCCACTGAAGCCTCCAACCCGCAGAACCATTTTTGGCTCCAACTCTCCATTACCCAGACATAGTTGATGTAATCTTTGATTCCGCTTACAGTTTCCGTAAAAAGATAGTCGACAGTATGGCTAGTTAGTACTTAACATCGTGCAACCAGCTTGTGTTTTTATTACCATACGGATGAACTACGTTCTGTTCTTTTAAAATTATTAACTTAAATTATAAATCAAAACCTACTTAAGTTGAAGTTATAATGCATGCTGTGTTTACTAGTAAGTAGTCACTACACTAAGCTTAAGAAGATTTTCTGTTATTTAAGATCATTATTGTGTAAGTTGACTGTTAGTAAGCCATACGAATAAAAAAAATACTGAATTTGTATCTTCGATTTGAAGAATATTTATCCAAAGATTCATGAAAATGAAAACACTGTGATAACGAAAGTTTTCATCGTATAATGAAAATGTTTATGAGATTACAATTGAAATAGATGCAAATGTTCTCGAATAACCTTGACCCACAGACCTTGCTAGACGTTCAGAGTTATTAATTCACTTTATTTGTAAATTATCGCGCATAAATTTAAATAACACTCCTATATTTGAATGGCTATTTTTTAATGACGTAATGTAGATATTGGTATGGTCGCTCATAAATCTACTACTACGTAATGATTTCTTATATTTACGCGAACACTACACATTGAAATAATACTAGTTTTTACGGATTTTATCGCGTATATTCAACTACTACGTATGTATACTTAACATGAACTTAATGACAAGTACTTTTCATGTTTTTCGTGACAGAAATAAATGATTAACCTAGGCTATTAAAGATAGAATTTGTGGCCCTTGATATGGATTTTATTTCATCGATAAACTTTTTTTATTTTAATAACTAGCGATCCGCCCAGACTTCACACGCCTGATTTACGGATCTCGAAAACTGCGTCACCTATCGGTTCAAATCTGAATTTAAACCATTGAGTTATACAACACTGTGTACTATATAAATCAATGATTTAAACCATCAAGAAACCCATTCAAACACATACAGTAAATTAAAAAAAACGGTCGAACCGGTTTTTAGTTTTAGCGATACTAACGGACAGTAACTAATTTTTATTTTTTATACAACATGTAACATAATTAACGCACTTTGAGAAAGTAGTTTGTTCAGAATCGTTTACTGAATCGATTCCTATCATTTTTAATATAGGTAATAAATTACAGTCACACTAAATCTGTACAGTCAAACAATCTGAAATGACCGTAGCTTAAGGCAATAAGACTTTTAAGAGTGCAGTTTTATTTGTATTATTACTAATTCTGTCATTCAATAAAAAGAAAGTAAAATGAACTTTATTTCAAGCACGTTAAAGTCTTTGCGTTTGTGGATTTGTACTGTGACCACAACATTCTTCCGGAATTAGAATAACTAATTTGATAAATAATCAGTTCATAAAAATGTTTAACTAAAACTTCAGTGTATGTATAATGATTATAACATAATATACTAATTGGGGTGTCTAAGGGTGTGCGTTAATTACTTTACATATTGTATACAGAGAAGAGAAATCAAACAGGAATTTGGTAAGGTTTTTATTACTGACTAAGTAATAAAATGGCACATTCCTTTTTTTTTGCGGGCGCATTACCGATCTCAAAATGTTACCACGTATTAAACTTTGCAGATGAAGATAAATCTAACGACACTCCCGATCAAAAGCCGGATAGCTTTTTAGGATACATCAAATTATAACAATAGTCAAACATAAATGTTTTTAAAATAAATCTTATGACACATACGAGTATAAATAAGCAAGCTATGCTTATAAAAACTCTAAGAGAGAAATTATTCGCCGACGTCTGTCTTTCCGTCTGAATACAAAGCGTCTTCAAGGTAAGAGCGAATAGCCCTTTGTTGCGTTATGACAGAGGTGATGTTGTCACTTTGGACGACTAAGATGAAATTCCTTACAGATTTTACAAATTACCGACCGCTATCCACGGATCGTTTACTTTTGTCGCGTTATGACAGAGGTGATGTTGTCACTTTGGACGACTAAGATGAAATTCCTTACAGATTTTACAAATTACCGACCGCTATCCACGGATCGTTTACTTTTGTTGCGTTATGACAGAGGTGATGTCACTTTGGACGACTAAGATGAAATTCCTTACAGATTTTACAAATTACCGACCGCTATCCACGGATCGTTTACTTTTGTTGCGTTATGACAGAGGTGATGTTGTCACTTTGGACGACTAAGATGAAATTCCTTACAGATTTTACAAATTACCGACCGCTATCCACGGATCGTTTACTTTTGTTGCGTTATGACAGAGGTGATGTTGTCACTTTGGACGACTAAGATGAAATTCCTTACAGATTTTACAAATTACCGACCGCTATCCACGGATCGTTTACTTTTGTTGCGTTATGACAGAGGTGATGTTGTCACTTTGGACGACTAAGATGAAATTCCTTACAGATTTTACAAATTACCGACCGCTATCCACGGATCGTTTACTTTTGTTGCGTTATGACAGAGGTGATGTTGTCACTTTGGACGACTAAGATGAAATTCCTTACAGATTTTACAAATTACCGACCGCTATCCACGGATCGTTTACTTTTGTTGCGTTATGACAGAGGTGATGTTGTCACTTTGGACGACTAAGATGAAATTCCTTACAGATTTTACAAATTACCGACCGCTATCCACGGGTCGTTTACTTTTGTTGCGTTATGACAGAGGTGATGTTGTCACTTTGGACGACTAAGACGAAATTCCTTACAGATTTTACAAATTACCGACCGCTATCCACGGATCGTTTACTTTTGTTGCGTTATGACAGAGGTGATGTTGTCACTTTGGACGACTAAGATGAAATTCCTTACAGATTTTACAAATTACCGACCGCTATCCACGGATCGTTTACTTTTGTTGCGTTATGACAGAGGTGATGTTGTCACTTTGGACGACTAAGATGAAATTCCTTACAGATTTTACAAATTACCGACCGCTATCCACGGGTCGTTTACTTTTGTTGCGTTATGACAGAGGTGATGTTGTCACTTTGGACGACTAAGACGAAATTCCTTACAGATTTTACAAATTACCGACCGCTATCCACGGATCGTTTACTTTTGTTGCGTTATGACAGAGGTGATGTTGTCACTTTGGACGACTAAGATGAAATTCCTTACAGATTTTACAAATTACCGACCGCTATCCACGGATCGTTTACTTTTGTTGCGTTATGACAGAGGTGATGTTGTCACTTTGGACGACTAAGATGAAATTCCTTACAGATTTTACAAATTACCGACCGCTATCCACGGATCGTTTACTTTTGTTGCGTTATGACAGAGGTGATGTTGTCACTTTGGACGACTAAGATGAAATTCCTTACAGATTTTACAAATTACCGACCGCTATCCACGGGTCGTTTACTTTTGTTGCGTTATGACAGAGGTGATGTTGTCACTTTGGACGACGAAGATGAAATTCCTTACAGATTTTACAAATTACCGACCGCTATCCACGGATCGTTTACTTTTGTTGCGTTATGACAGAGGTGATGTTGTCACTTTGGACGACTAAGATGAAATTCCTTACAGATTTTACAAATTACCGACCGCTATCCACGGATCGTTTACTTTTGTTGCGTTATGACCGAGGTGATGCTGTCACTTTGGACGACTAAGATGAAATTCCTTACAGATTTTACAAATTACCGACCGCTATCCACGGATCGTTTACTTTTGTTGCGTTATGATAGAGGTGATGTTGTCACTTTGGACGACTAAGATGAAATTCCTTACAGATTTTACAAATTACCGACCGCTATCCACGGATCGTTTACTTTTGTTGCGTTATGACAGAGGTGATGTTGTCACTTTGGACGACTAAGATGAAATTCCTTACAGATTTTACAAATTACCGACCGCTATCCACGGATCGTTTACTTTTGTTGCGTTATGACAGAGGTGATGTTGTCACTTTGGACGACTAAGATGAAATTCCTTACAGATTTTACAAATTACTGACCGCTATCCACGGATCGTTTACTTTTGTTGCGTTATGACAGAGGTGATGTTGTCACTTTGGACGACTAAGATGAAATTCCTTACAGATTTTACAAATTACCGACCGCTATCCACGGATCGTTTACTTTTATCGATATGTCTGACACATGTCTTATTCTGTCGAATGACCATAGATAAATAATGATAATGTTAATTTAAACGTAAAACTAATTTAAAAATTTACACTGGTTTAACTTAATTCTTTTGTTATTTAAAATTTCGAATACAACCGGTTTCACCTTACGACCTCAATAACGTTACAGCTATTGCAAGAACAGTAATACTTTTTTTTTGTTTTTTCTTGCAAATGATCTGATAGGTATACTCCGATGATCCTATATGACGAAACATGTCGGTTTGTATTTAAAGTAATTAATGAGCAATATCAGTAAGACTACTTGCTACTTTAGTACTAGAACGTGGATATGTTAATGTTATGAAAATTATAAAATGTTTTGTATGTATTAAAACTTCCAAGTGTTTTAATTGTTCTTTTTTGTATTGTTTATTTTGACTGCCTCTGGATGATAATGATTAAAAGAGAGTTCACACGTTAATGTTGATATTTTGAAATTCATCATACATCATTACAGCCCTTCACAAGTCCACTGCTGAACATAGGCCTCCCCCAAGTAATGCCACAAAGCACGGTCCTGAGCCACCTGCATCTTTTAAGAATTTCGAAATTGCTTATATTGAATCACTTCTCAATCCAGCAATATATATATTTTTAAATAAAAATAAAAAGAGCATTAATTCAAAGAATATATATTATAATATCAATATCATTTTTCAAACGGATAGAATGAACAACGAGTATATGAACTGACCACAATGCTCCAGTCTATCTAGGAGTATAGTGTATTACAATTCGAACCGGATTTAGTAACTGAAACGTGCAGCGAAATAGAAGCGGTGTCATATTGTTGCATTGACTGAGCTTACTGGTCCCCAGGACCAAGTCCTTGCGAAAGAGTGACCGACTTTTGAATTTCAAACTTGTAGCTTTGCACATAAATATCACATAGATTTAAAAAGAGTTCGAAATATGCGTGAACAAAGTAGGAGATATACTAATAGTAAATATTCAAAGAAGTTTAAAACTGTTCAGAAATAATAATTTTAATCCTTTCCCTGACCCATAAACATACATGAACATTTCGCGGACTGGGAAACAATAAATTACCGAATCAATTGCGCACTTTATCAAAGCTTACGGTTAATATATATTCTTTTTTTAAGCGTTGGTTTGAGAAGTCATACAATACGTTTTACTTGATAGCTTGATACAGGCTTTGCTTACGCTTTAGAATTCATGTGATTTTTATTGTTTTATTAGGATTATCAACGTTTCAATTTTAAACTACACAATCACAAACATAATATAAAATAATTTATTTATTTATTTTTTATAAGTTAGAGCGTATTAAACAATGCACTACTATTACACTTTTTAATTTAATAGGTAAATATTATACAATCGCGAATGCCATCAAGCACAATTCTGTTCTTCTAACTTCCCAATTGAAATTTTACAGTTTATATAATTATGTTTATTACATAAATATTAATTAAGCAAGTTGGATATGCAAAATGATGATAATTTACGTATAAAGTTTCAATGGCATTGCTCACACAAGCCATGCCACCCATGGTCCATGTACCAAAGTACTTCAATTTTCTGACGCATCTCGCTGTTTAGTGCTACATGAAAAAATTTGTATGTGTAATATTTGACAGGTTTTAATTTCTTTTTCCACATGCATTCAAAAAGCAAACCGGTAATCAAAGAGAAACGAAAATTTAGTCAGAAATCATCAATACCATTATTAAATTTAATCATGTAAAATTTAAAATTTTATGGTTATCGTATTCGATCAACAAGTAACCGTAAACACACTGATAATGTGTAATGTATGATGGTCATATTTAGGTGTATAATATTATACTCTATTCGACTACCATCACACAATATTAAAAAAATAATATAAAAAAGAGAATTTTAATTCCCTTTTTTATATATAATTCCACCTAAATAAAGACCAAAATACTAAAAATTAGAAAGTCGAGAAAAAGTTAGTAACATCATTGTCGCCTCTAACAGAAACGATATGAATCGTATCAAGTTTACAGACAGGACAAGCAGATTTACCTAAATCGGTTCCGACAAATATTTCGGTATAAAACAATGAAAAATTATTAATTATTTTTATTAATAATAAGCCAGTTTGCGGAAAGCGACCAAACTCAGTGTAAGTAGCTGTAGGTACCAGTTTAAAGGCCAAAGATTGCTATCAAGCGCGACGCAGCCTTGAAAACAACAAAACTGTGCTAAATTGCATTGATACTTATTGCAGGTATTTTATGCATTACGTTACGACACGTGTTCGATATGTTTACGTCCAGTTGAAAAAATGCGAACATTGTAAATGATTGTAAAATGATGCGATACAAAACTAGGTAAATAACAGGTGTATAATACGAAGCTGTTTAGTTATTTTTTTTTAATTATTGTGGTTACGCTTAGGTTAGGTTAGCCACCAGAACCATATTTTGTTGAGGTAGTTTAACGTTATTATTATCATCATCGTCATTACAAGTCCTTGGCTAAGTTTAAGCCTTCCCTATAGACTGGGTTAAAACAAGGTAGTAGAATTTTTACGAGGTAGACAGGTCGTGCTATATCAGATTATATAGCTTTTGAGATAATGAATTCGCAAGCCTTTTTAAAATCATGATAAGAATCAAGCGTTACAAAAATCAAATCTAATAGAATTTTAAAATGGATTAGCTACGTTCCCTGTGAAAAATAAAACTTATGCGTCTTAAGTAGACCCTTTTTACTGGAAACGAGACATCAATCTCGGTCCTCAGGGGTGACAACGCATTGGCATTTTGATTCTGAATTGCGGATAAATGTAGATGTCTATGGGCCACAGCATCGAACTCGCGCCCTCCCTCAATTGCGTGCACTATCTCCGTCAAAACTAGTCCCAACACCATTACACAAGAAAGACACACCACAGTCGACAATGACATGTGCTTCGCCTCTACATGAGGCATCATCAGAAGCAAAATAAACTGTGGGTTGCGGACCGCTAAGAGAAAATATGTCTTCTTAGTTAAATTTTCAATTTTAAACTTTGTAATTTGACTACACTTTCAATGGTATTTTAACAGTTGAGGACTTGGAAAAGAGCATAATATGCTTTTTCTGATCACAACTCAGTTATTACCTTATCGTAAGAGTACGTGACACGTTTCTATTAAAACCAGGATATGTAAATTTATAGTCATATATAAAAATTACGTGTCAGATTGTTTGTTCGAAACCATTGAACTGATTTCAATGAAAGTTTATAAATGTGTATTGCTTACTTCAAATTCAGAGATAGGATAGTTTTTATCCCGATAAGTGACACTTAATATTTTTTATTGCGGCTTTAAGGATTTTTATCGAATAAAATGTTGTTGGAACAGGAAGAATGACGCGACATCTGCCGGACCAGCTAGTTATATCATCATCATCATCATCATTACAGCCCTTCACAAGTCCACTGCTGAACAAAGGCCTCCCCCAAGTAATGCCATAAAGCACGGTCCTGAGCCACCTGCATCCATCGACTTCCTGCATGTTTTACCAGGTCGTCACTCCATCTAGTGGGGGGTCGCCCTACACTACACCTACCGGTACGACGCTGCCACTGGAGAACCTTTTTTCCCCATCTGTTCTGAAGGACTTTAAGTACCGGTCTACCGGTGTTCCACCCGCTTTCAGAAGCTCCGCTGTAACTCATTCCTCGCCTGGGGCCCTGCCGTTTTTAAGGTGCTGGAGAGCCATTCTAATCTCACTCAGACTGACGAATAGTGTCGGATAAGACTTGCTCTTGGGTCGTTACGCACACTTGCGTGTTGTGGCTCCAACGATGATGTGTACAGCTGCCCATAGAACCTCTCAATCTCACTCAAAATCTCAGGTGTTGAAACGATGCTGCCACACTCAGTCTTCAGCTTTAACAGTTGGCTCTTTCTGGCAGACAGATCTCTGGCAAAGACTTTGGAGCCCTGGTTCCGCTCGATCGCTTCTTCAATACGAGCAGTATTAATGTTGCGTAAGTCTCGCCGCATGCTTTTGGAGATCTGTCTGTTCAGTTGCCTGTATACTGTCAAATCTGTTGACGATTGCAGCCTCATCTAACAAGACGGGGGATGAAGCTAGTTATATATAAAAATAAATTATTCCAAACCATATTTATTTTACAAAAAAATCTTTGATTTTGATGGGACAAAGTTATAAATGTTAGTCATATAATAGAATGTATAAATATAAACCCTTTTAAAAATTAACGATAACCAACAAACGAAAAAATAAAGGATAAATTAACATCATTCAGCTAAGAGGCCCATCAATATGATTCAAAGTTATAAAATATCACAGACTCGGCAAGTGTATTAAATTTAAACAATAAGTACCTAAAATAAAGAAATATACATTAAAATAATAACAATCTATATAAATAAATAAAATTGAAGTATCTGGTAGTAATGCCAAAATAACTGCTTTTTACTAAATGAATATGAAAGTATATACAGTACTTAACAAAAAAAAAACAATCCACATAATTTTTGTCTGTCTTTTTGTTCCCGCTAGACTACGAGTGCCTGGCCCGATATTGACGTGGTTTTTACTAGCAGATAACCGATGTTAAAAGCTTATAAGGTAGCTTAGGCTTCTTTTTTTAGAAATAAATTCAGTTTCGCGTAAAAAAAATTTTTATAAAGAATATTAAGGCCGAATACGACGCCAATGACCTTGCTCGTTTCGCAGCAAACCACGCGCCGCCAGTACCTACGCTTTGTTTATATAGACATGTATAATACCTATAATCAAAGCCGTACGGGCTTTGATTATATTTGACTAAGCTAGCTCAGATGCAGAGTAATGAACAACACAGAGAGCATTGCTTACTTCTTAAATTAATTTTTCTTATTTACAATATTAGTTCCTATAGATTATAAATTCTGTACTTTATTCGTTATAAAATATTGTTCGAAAAGTTATTGAATTGATAACGATTTTTTTTTCTTAATTGGTGCATCGTACGTAAAGAACCTCATATAACTGAAAATGTTTGTTCTTGTGAGTCTTACAAGATGCCGTAATGCAAATTGCATAAATAATAAAGAAAAAAAACTAAAAAGTCGGTGATTGCCCCATAGTGGGGATAGGTACTGTGTATGTAAATTCTCACAAGACTACTCCGACTGGTCAATCACATCACATCCGAAGTATTTCGGTTTTTCTTAATTATGTACTTACCCCATGCTTTCGGACAATACATTGACTGACATTATTTGCGGTCTCTGTGCTTGCACTACTCTGTACATTCTTTTCCGACTGGGTCTTGATATTTTACATTTTTAGTGTTTCTCACTTGAAACCAGAAAAGTATAAATGATCAGTTTGGCTAATGTAAATGAGTAAAAATGCAACCTATTAGGCAGCCTCAAACAAAAAATTACCTTACAAAAATATAAGTATTAACCTTAAAATACAACATTCGAGCGGCGTTCATGCGATAAACTCTCTTTGTTTTACCACTTAGGTAACATTTATTTCTTTTCCTACCCATATTTACATTTATAGACACTTAAACGCGTATAAAACACTAAATTAACGATTTTCGCTACAGACACATCGACTGTTGTTGCCTTACGTCACACGTCGAAGCGCCTGGTAATTTATTACGGCAAACTATTATCTGGCAATATACGATATTATTATTAGGTGTTTTAATTAAAACGAATTATGTTAATAAATAATATTTTGTATCGAAAATAAAGATAGCAGGTACCTTCGGCATCACAATAAAAATATTTTTACGTAAAAGAATTTTTCCTAAATTAAAATTCACAGAGTTTTGGAAGAACAATAATTTCATATATCGTTTCTTAACATTTTTTATTTGTTGGTATATTCATTTATTTTAAAATTTTAAAATGACGGTGACATTGTGAAGGACCCGAACAAACCTACAAAAATGTTTTAAAGCTTAGAATTACTTCAGGTCAAAGTTCCAGTCAAGAGAAATACATTAATTTTCGCCAGTTCTCTTCGTATTCGGCCTTAACGATGCTACTAAACATTACTAATATTCCCCTTAACCACGCGTGGTAAGCTTAAATTGCTTGTGTTACGAGTGGTTCACGCCAGTAGTCGAATGGCGGATTCGAACCCACGACCTTTTTGTATTCGCGGTCCGCGCCCTGTCATTAGGCTACTGTCGCTTAAAATTCACTAAATGCAATCGTGATAAAGTATACACGGCTGAAGCGAAGTCACAGGGAACAACTAGTAACGAATGAATTGCAATATAGAAATATTTATAATACGTACAAATATTGATACTATCTAAAACCCTTTTTTTTACTGTAAATTTTTTGACATGAGCATTTTTAATAACCGTATAACTAATCAATTTTCAGATCGAGAAGTTTTGAAGTTAATCCGATCCAGAATTTAAACAACGAATTAAGTCACACGACATCCGAGAGAGCTGGCGAATACGAGCGACAATAACGATAAAGAAATCGAGGGGAAAAAAACAGAGGAGCCGAAATATGGCGAGGGAAAAATCTGCTCTAACAACAGCGATCACAATACTATCGTTTGCTACTACAGGTACAGGTTCTATTAATGCACTATCAATGTATCGTAATCATCGTCTAGATTATGTCGGCGTAAAAAACGTACCCATCAACCCATTTCCTCCTGTGAGTATCGTAAGAGGCGATTATTGGAAATTCCAGAAAAACTTTATGACTTGGAAGACCTCTATGGCGGTATAAATAGCGGTATAACCAAACGAAAAGTAGCCAGATTGGCAACGAGTAGCAGCGTCAAAGGTACGAGACATCTGGTACTGTGATTGATAATTCCCCTGCCAAGCATAATGATTAAGGCGATACCTCCCCGCCAAGCAGAGATTCCAGCAGTGGACTTCTAAGAACACAAAAAGTAAAAAAGTATAAGTAAGTAGTATCTTCATCATCATCCACCACCACCCTTCACAATTCGACTTCTAGCATGAACACAGATTTTCCAAGGAATGCGACAAAACACGGTTCTAAACCACCTGGATCCATTGACTTCCTACATATCTTACCAGGTCGCCACTCCATCAAGCGTATGACTACATCGAAGCATCTAATAAAAATAAATTAAAGGAAAAGTGTTCGTAACTCGATTATGGTTTTTTGCAAGTGTTTGCGAAACGTATTCAGACTTGTAGCATGGATATCTATGTTTTTACCATAACAGTTCAGAAGTCTGCTTGCTCTAGGGGCAAATGAAGTTGAGCCCAAATTTGTTGTGCGCAATGGTGGAACTAATGGTGATATTTTAGTCCTAGGTAATTTGTGTGGTACATTGAATCTAAATTTTCTCAATAAGCCTGGGCAATCTAATTTGTTGTTAAATAATTTGTACAAAAAGACGAGATCAAGCATTATACGACGGTTTTCCAAGGTAGTGTACTTAAAGTGCTTCAATCTGTTTTTATAGGAAAACATTTTTTTACATTTATTGGCTGAGTAGGCTAGGTGCCAAAGATATCTCTTCTGAATCCATTCCAACTTTAAAGAGTGACATGCATAGTGTGGTCGCCATACTACACTGCAGTATTCCAGAATACTCAGGACAAAAGAGTTGTACAGGAGCCTTTTTGTTTGCAACCTCCGAAACTGCTTGCCCATTCTAATAATAAATCCAAGCTAGTTTGAAGCTCTTTTAATAATACTCTCTAAGTGGGCAGCAACGGTTAACTTTCTGTCAACTATCACACCAAGATCTCTTATATGTTCAGCTTCCTGTAATTTTATACCATTAATAAAATAAGCAGAGTCTAAAGTTTTCTGTTTTCGGGTAAATTTGGCATAAACACATTTGCCCACATTTAGTTGCATGCCATTCCGTTCACACCAACGACTTAGACTATTTGTATCCTCTTGTAATAATATGGAATCCTGTGTCGTTTTTATTACTCGTAGTAACTTCAAGTCATCGGCGTACAAGTACGGAGTAGAATACAAGATGCAATCAACAACGTCATTAACAAAAATGTTAAACAAAATAAGACCCAGGTTTGAACCCTGTGGTACTCCCGAATCTATGTCATATTCATAAAACAACATAAGTACATTTATTATTTAAATTCTTGTAAATGAAATCTGAATTGGGAAGAAAGGTTCTCGAGTGGCAGCCTCGTACCGGTAGGCGTAGGGCGACCCCCCACTAGATGGAGTGACGACCTGGTAAGATATGCAGGAAGTCGATGGATGCAGGTGGTTCAAGACCGTGCTTTTTGGCATTACTTGGGGGAGGCCTATGTTCAACAGTGGACTTGTGAAGGGCTGTAATGATGATGATGATGATGAAATGAAATCTGCTTACCTGTGTGTATGGACACACAAAGCCTACTCCAACAGATTGACTAAACACTTGTGTGCAATGTTTTACCCTCGTCTTTGGGATTAAATTTGGTAAGACGTGGTGAGCAGTCAGCTTAGACTTGACTTAGACTTGAGACCTTTGTAACCTGGGCACCTATTATATAAATCAACAATGTAGGCCTTTTTTTCTAGACCGGCCCAGACGCAAGAGTTTTAAATCTTTATGACCTCCTTTATCTAAAACCATGATCAATTGCCAGAATCTCTTTCGCTAGTCGGCATAATGCAAGGATTTAAAAATGTTGTTCTAGGAGTCGCGCAAGAGACAAAAAAATCTATTTTTTATTTAAACATTGCTAACGAAAACTAAAACAAACTAGCGTTTATTGGAGCTTCTGAACAAACATGTTCAAACAAATCAGCGATGTTAGCAAATTAAAATACGGATGTACAGTAGATATTGAAATTTATTAACATATTCAAGATCGCCCCCGCACATTGTTACATTTGATACATCCTAATTTCAATAAAAAAATGGATCGGTGATCTGCAAGTCTTCAAAAAACTGTTAAATCAATCTGTATAGATCGGATTGAAAAGATGATGGAAGCCCGGTTAGCTTGCTGTTAGGTAAATAAGCCCACCGGTTTAGAATACTAAACAAGCGAATATTTTTGCGAAAACAAGAACGTTTTTAGATATATACTGACATATCGTGGTTGATCTCGAGGATCTATACTTAATATAATAAAGCGAAAGCTTTTTGTTCTTTTGTTTGTTTAAACACGCTAATTTCTGGAACTAGAAGTCCGATTTGAAAAATTTATTATATATATTATAGCCAAATTCAAGAGGAATAGATTTTACCCACCCTGATTTACTGCGTCATCTTATTCTCTCGAAGTTTAGTTTCTGAAGGGAAGATGGACGCGGACGTTTTTTAGATGGAGTAAAGACTATACCTTTGTAAAACATTATAGTCACTACCACTAACCATTTTACGCCAGCGCACGCGGATTAAGCGGTTCGGGAGAGCCTTTTCTTTCAACTTGTTTAACAGAAATCAATATTTAAGATTAGCTGAGAGGTTTAGCCTTAGCACTTCTGCTTTATTATAGATGATTCTATCTCATTCTTTCGTAGGCTAAATGCTATAGATTCATATATTCTTCACTTTTTCGTTTAATTGGATTATAAATCTCAACTTGCCCTAAAACCCTCTCAGAATGAGAGAGGACGCCTGTCCAGCAGTGGGACGTATATAGGCTGTTACTTAAACTTTGAGAGGTGTCCTTCAGGAACGTTAAACGAGACTATACTTAACTATACTTACTGTACTCTTAAATATTTGTATTAGAAAGTACCAATACAAATATTTAAGAGTACAGTAAGTATAGTTGCCGACACGAGTGGTGAGCACAGATAAACTGTGGTGGGAGGTAGGTACACTGTCGGGCAAAATTATTGGATACTTTTATTATTTCAATTCGTAATTTAATATTTTCGGCGACTTTTATGAAAATGTTTACTCGAACACATCAACTTTTACTTTGATACAGTAATGTTGCAGAATTTCGTGTCCGTTATTTTATTATCTACTATAAAGTATTTAATGTATACCTGGTGGTTAGAATTGATTATTTTATTAAGAAGAAGGAAGAGGTAATATGCCTTCCATAAAATCTGGTGTTGCGGTGCGCCGTACAGTAGCTGCTGAGACATTAGTCGCCTCAGCAGTCTGTTTATATACGTCTATGATGTTTTTCGCAGTATCTAATTTTTTCATGTAACTAAACACTGAATAGAAAATTTGTCGGGATTGTCTATTTAACACCGAATTCTTCCTTCTCTGCATATTTAGACCAAAATCTGAACACTCAAATTATAACAACAAAAATAATTAAAAACAAGAAATAACAAAAACATTTAAGAACAAGGAATACACAAACAAAAACAATTAACGAAAATAAACTTATTAAAAAAGTTATCACTAAAATTATTGCTCTGAAGTGTACGGAAGCCGAATGACACGTTCGAAACCAATAGACGACGAGAATCGACTGATGAACCAATCACGGTGAACGTTAGCGTGGTCAACGTCGTATCGACCAATAAAAAGTGTGCTCACGACTTATGTCGGCAGTTATAACAACGTGTAGTTCATGATTACATAAATTCCGAAATTAAATATGAATGTTTGATAGTTTAGGAAAATTTCCGCTAAGCATGACCAGCATTATTATTGATCAGTTTTAGCGTAAAGCGCGTAATAACACTGGTAATCAACATGCGCAGTTACTTCGCAAATTGTTTATGCATGACGAACCTTTGAAAAACAACATTATTTGTATGTTGGATAATTTATCCAGTTGACGAATTTCCTCAATACTAATGTAGCGTTATCTTTATTTTTATAGAATAAGGGTCACTGTTTCGAATGCTGTCGTAATAGATTAAACTCTAATACAAACATGAAGAAACTGTTGACAAGTTTAATTTAATTTCAATTTTTTAGTTCATATCATTTTTTTTATCGGATAGGGTGACAAACGAGCACACAGTCCACCTGATGGTAAGTGGTTGCTGCGGCCCATAGACATCTACATCTATCCTCGATTAGAAATCAAAATGCAGATGCGTTGTCACCCGTGAGGACTAAGATGAAATGCCTCGTTTCCAGTAAAAAGGGTCTCCGGTTCTCTACACTCATCATACGAAACACAGCAGCATTTAGCTACTATTTTACGCTGGTATTCTGTGAGAGCGTGGGCCTTCCCCGGTCGAGCCGACCCATTCGTGCTACAACTATACTACTAATATAACTGCAGCATGGCTCTACCACGTATATATTATCAACCATAACCAGCCGCAGGGGAGGCGGTGTCGTAAGAGGTGATTATAGGAAATACCATATGGTTTTCATATATGGCGATATTAAACATCTCATGTACGGCATACGTTAAATACTCCGACTATCGACGTGTAGCAGCAGCGTCAAAGATGCGAAGCACTGTGATCGTCAATCTACTCTTTTCAAGAGGGGGATATCTATGTGGAATGATAAATAACGGGTGTCCAGTGGCAGATTTCAAACTTTGAACAGACTTAATTTTCGAACGCAACGTAGGAGAAGGGCGCGGAGGGGGTTATTCGACGCGCAAGCGATGCGGATTTTTTAGTAGCCATGGATCCGCGGAGTGGAGAGCACCGCGCTTTTGCCGTCGAGGTGTACTTTTCGAGTGGATTTTCGCTGTCTGAAGCCCGTCGTCGATTTAATAATCACTACGGTATTCGTCGAGTTCGTGATGGACCATCAATCAACCTGATTCAGTCTTGGGTAGCAAGGTTTAGAGCAACGGGATCAACAATGAATAGACCCAGACCAGGACCAACACCAACGGTAGCCACGGACGAAAATGTCGAACGTGTTATGGCTTCTGTGATTGAAAATCCTCGTTTATCTCTTCGTGCACGTTCATCGATTTTGGGTATTAGTAAATCAACTTTACAGGTAATAATGCGAAAAAAACTTAAATTCCATCCTTATAAGATCCAAATCGTCCAAGATTTACTCGAATCTTACTTTGAATTAAGGAAAACTTACGCAGAGACGATGTTGTTGAGATTTAAAACTGCTACTCGGATGGGTAACATATTCTTCAGTGACGAAGCCCATTTCCATATCGGAGGATATGTAAATAAACAAAATTTTCGTTATTGGGATATTTCCAACCCGAGAAAATTGCATGAAGAGCCTTTACACAAACCAAAAGTCACAGCATGGTGTGCAATATCTGCGTCTGCCATAATAGGGCCTTATTTCTTCGAAAATGAACGTGGCCAAACTGTAACAGTAAATTCCGAGAGATATGCTGAGATGATCAGTGATTTTTTTAGACTAGAATTACAGAATATTCCATACTGTAACCGGAATACGTGGTTCCAGCAAGATGGGGCCACAGCTCACACTGCTAATGTGGCCATGAGTGCAGTACGAGAGTTGTTTCCCGAAAAAATCATATCCCGGAACGGCACCATACCGTGGCCTCCCAGGTCACCAGACCTAAGTCCATGTGACTTTCTTATGGGGATACTTAAAATCTATCGTTTACAAAACAAATCCGACCACTGTGACACAGCTGAAAGAAAACATTCGAGCAGAAATCAGCAAGATTCCCCAGTCGCTTTGTAAAAGAGTTTTCGAAAACATGCGTTCCAGACTCGATGAGTGTGTTAGGGTCGATGGCCGCCATTTAGAAAACGTTGTTTTCAAAAAATTAAATCCGCCTTTATGTTCTTTATATTTTAATAAAAATACTTTGCATAAAACGTGTCGTTCTTTTTTTATAATTTTTCAAACTTTGAAATCTGCCACTGGACACCCTGTAATTGTAAACTAAAAACCAAATCAATTTACATTATGTTCGTCAGTATAGGAAAACGCGAGGAAACTTTTCACTTGCTACTATACCTATCGTTAACTTCTCAGTAATATAACTAATCAGCATGTATGTTACCTAGCGCTGAATGGAAATTTTTAGTCGACTGTACCATTTAAATTTTCATTGTATGGTTGTTTACATTCAGTATAAAAAACCTGATAAGAGAAACTATAAGCCATACAGTAAGACGTCAAAAGACCGTTACTTTACGGTACAAAATATTGACCACAGTCACTAGGTATCCTCTACTAACCAGTGTGTTGTAATAACACGCAAAACAACTACTAGAGCAAAAATATTTAAGTGCTATATTATTAAATCAAAACTAAACCATAATTTTCAACATGCGAACTGTTAAAAGCGCTAAGATTTTAAAAATCATAATAGTGTAATTGTTAAGTAGTTACATACATTAACATACATAAACACTCACGCCTGTCACCCAGAGGGGTAGGTAGAGACTACAGACTTCCATTTGGCACGATCCTGACACACCTCTCTCGCCTCCTTCACATCCATACACCTACGCATACGTGCTCGTCGGTTAAGGGTACTCCTAATTTGGCCCGTTTTCAATAAATCGCCAATTTGGTCGACAAATTTCCGCCTAGGACGTCCCTTTCAATTAGTTACAATTCTCGTAATAATAAAAAAATAGTACCAATACATACCATTTACTTTATTAAGGTTATAATCTAGCGTACAATTTCTAGATTAAAAATAACAATGATACACGATGACAAGAGCCGTGGTAGCTCAGATGGTTAGCGCTCGCTATAAATATCACAGCACGCGAGCAAACCGGGTTTAATCCCCCCCGGCACCAAAGAAATTGTTCATTGCAATTTTAAGTGCTGCCTTACCATGTGCTCGGCGGTGAAGGAAAACATCGTGAGGAAACCTGCATGTCTGTAGTAAAATATCGAAAATTCAACGTGTCGCTTTTTTATGGATATTTTCGTCATATGCCTCCGCATTTTTGTTCCTAATGAATAGTTTGTCTCACCGCAACACTAAATAAATCATATAATATCAATGAAAATAACGTGATAGGTGCCAAAATCGCTACCAGTCTGTATCCCGGTGTTGGATCACGAAAATGGTAGCACAGTGCTGGAAACCTCCGACCACCCTCCATACACAATGAACCAGGTTTGCCTTTAACGTAAATAGGTTCCTCTGTATCACACCTAGACTGACTTTCTTCATAAAAAGTGTATTGTGTTACAACACGAGCAAGCATTCCTTTAGTTCCATTTTCATTAAAGCCCAGGAGACGTCTTATCAATCCTTCTTTATATATTTCACTTAATGAATCTACACCCCAATGAGTTAAATTTTTTGGCAAGTTCTTATAATACGCTGTCTGATTACTTATGGGATATGTTTTGTTTTTATATTTTGAAAAAGATTTCTCGATTTCATCTAAGTTTATTCCCAGTGAAGATAAGAAAGTTAAGTTTGTGATATCTACTTTTGCATCTACGTTATCTGTTATATCTTTATGTGGTGAAATTCCACAATAAAATTTTCGATTAATAGAATATGGCGCACCCGGAGAAAAATTGCACACTACTCTTATATTACCATTTATATTAATGCCGAAAGCACATCCTATTTTATGTGTATTTGCCCAAATCAACTGCACGGTATTAAACGTTGAAGAATCCATGTGTCCACATTGAATATCAGTTTCCTTTAATTGTTTCCCGGCGCTCCAATACCATATGTGAATGCACCCAATGACAGCCAGCACAAAGCATTCTGACGGCGGTATGCTACAATAGAAAAATAGTAAAAAACAAAGAAATCCAATGCAATATCAAATCTACAAGGTGCAAGGTTTACCACTTATAATCCGTTCTTATAGAATACAAACAGCACCGCTTTACGTCTTTTGTGCACTCAAGTTGCGATACAAAACTACCATCAAGAGCCGAACATGGTGCAGGGCCAGGCAGGCACTGGCTAAGCCATGCGTACGCCATTTTCTCTAAATCATAATCATATGTAACTTGCATCATATTAGCTGCTTTTGGTAAATGTGAATATCTTATCGACTCTCCGGTAGCAATGCGATTTCGCATAGAATTGACGGTGTTAACTAAAGCCACCTGCTCGTAATTGGTAGGAGTCTTGACCTTGTACTCTTTTCCGCATAAAGTGGAAATTGTTTTATCTGGGAAAAGGCAAAGAGTATGATCACCGTAGCATGGTTCTATTCCACACCATTTGTTGAACATTTGCTTTGCAGGAGCATTCGATACTTTAGGAAAACTTCTCTTAGTATTTTCCTGATGTACAACATTATTTAGGGATCCTCGGTGAATAGAAAATATGTTGGGATTTTTCTTGTATCTCAATTCACCATATAAAAGGGGCAATTGCCAGCAAGGTAAGTCTTCTGGGACATACCATGTATTCTCATCGTCGATTGAAAACGTATCTCCTTTTACGTTAGACACAGCCGGTTCTAAATTATAGTAATCTATTAGAAGCACTGTCTCCGACTTTGATTGGTTTTGTTTTTTTATGAACTTTGTGCCCTGATTTAACTTTTTATTTTGATGCGTTTGATGATTCGAAGAACGTAAATTTAAATCTGAGCCGCTATACTTACTATCGTGCGTTTCATATCTTTCTTCATCATATATGTACTCATATTCTTTAAAAAGATTCATCGAAGGTTTTAAAAAATCACTGGCGTTCGGTTGATGACTTTCAAACATTTTCCGGTGATCAATATCAATAGAATTGTTAAATTTTTCTACTTTATTTAAAACTTCTGCATTTTCTGGCAATTCTTTAGTTGTGTAGTAGAATTTACCTTCTGCACTATTTTCGCTTTCATTTTCTTCAAAAATTTTACTGTTTATTTCGCTTGGAAGTGGGGTATTGACTAGTTCGAAAACATTGGCATTTTTTTGTGTTACCTCATCATTCTCGAAATAATAATCATTTCCAATACCGTAACTTTTTGTAATACATATGAACAAAATACTTATATAAAACATGTTCTTTATTGAGTTACAACTTCTGTAGTATAATATTTCTTGACTTTCAAAAGGCTTTGTAAAGGCCAATTTTGAATAAAAATATATCGACTTTGTATGGATTATAATCTATGAAATTCACATGTAACATAACATATAGGTAACCAACTCGTTTTCAATTATTCTTAGAATCGACTTCAGAATGGATTTTAAAAAGAATGTTACTTTTTATTTAAAAGTTTTTTTTTTATTTAAGCACCGAGTCAATATGAAAGTATAATTTATGCCATTAACTCACAATATATTTTTTTAATAATAAGGAATAGCTAAGTATTAGCTTACCGTGTAGTGGCGGTGTAAGGATATCCACTACTCCATTTTACTCCGTGGGTGTCGTAAGAGGCGACAGAGGGAAACAAGTCAGGACATGGGCAGCAGCGCCCCCCCCCCCCTCCATGAGTAAATATTTGGGGGAGGTCTATGTTCAGCAGTGGACTTTAATAGGCTATAACGGTAAGTATCTAATAGCTACTATTAAGTAATAAGTAATAATACTATGACTAATAGAAAGAAAGAAAATGGAGTAAAATATTGGAACAGTTATACAACTATGTCAAAATCCCACGACTTCATCGGTTGACATGTTGAAGTCGCCCGTTTGTATCCTTTCCTAAATAGGATGTAATAAAGATTACAAATCATTTGATTAATAAAATAAAAACTCTGAAAACCAATATTTTGAAATTCAAACTACACATTATTATATTGATTGATTTACATCCTGATACATTTTATGCGACCGTGATATATTAATCCATTTGAGTCTTGGCCTGGAAAGACAAGGTTCCAAAAATGAGGTGAATATTCGTCACCGACTCGTACGTGTGGGAGCCAAAAATATGCGGTATGATTCATAGCAACCTGAAGATGAGTACAATACAATGACCTAAGCAAAGATCAAAACTGGCTCTTGAGTCTGAAGGCTTGAATATATGTATTACGTATTTAAATTTAAAAAATATGTTAAATAAACATTAAGCGATGAAATAAAAAGGGCGCGTAATAAAAAACGTAATGTAAGAAATAAAAAGATTGCCATCGATTATTCATAAATGAAAAAATTTAATAATACCCTTATTGAATTAGTATTTGGTAGGAATCTAATTCCTTACTGTAAATTCTTAGTTTCACTATTTTTAAAATACGTAGATATATTTTCGATATACGAGTACTCGTACTAAACAGGTACAGTAAAAAACTTCACATAACGCAACATATATTGTATGATGTAAAACAAGTTAATAAGTTAAACTTGTATTTATTTCATGTTTCAGTAGATCTCAATTCTACAATCACTCGTAACATACTTCCTTTAATTAAAGTAAATTATATAAATTAGGGTTTGTTTAACTGTTAATAACAATGGCAATTTCTTTATATATTCCAGGAGTATCTTCTCTACAGTGCTATAAGTGCCTCATTAACCCACCACCGGGAGAAAACTACAACACTGCTAAGCGTCTTTGCGTTAACTTCGACTACTCGGATAATTTTATAGTAGAGTGTCCTTCATCTACTATGTGCATGAAGCAGGACTTCTATCTTGACATACAAAATGGAGGTAAGGAGAAAACTAAGTAGAATTTAATGCGTCATTGCATTCCTGGACACTTCATAAAGTGCATATGTATATAGTTTTCATATTATGTTTTTTTGTGCGTGTTGCCAGTGATGACTTACGGATCTGAGACGTGATCCTTCACTGCTGGCCGTATGAGGACGCTCAAGGACGCTCAGCGAGCTATGGAGAGGGCTATGCTCGGAGTTTCTCTGCGTGATAGACTCATAAATGAGGGTATCCGCAGTAAAACCAAAGTGACCGACATAGTCCAATGGATTAGTAAGCTGAAGTGGCAATGGGCCGGCCATATAGCTTGAAGAACCGATAGCCGATGGGGAAGAAAGGTTCTCGAGTGGCAGCCTCGTACCGGTAGGCGTAGTGTAGGGCGACCCCCCACTAGATGGAGTGACGACCTGGTAAGACATGCAGGAAGTCGATGGATACAGGTAGCTCAGGACCGTGCTTTGTGGCATATCTTGGGGGAGGCCTATGTTCAGCAGTGGACTTGTGAAGAGCTGTAATGATGATGATGATGATGTTTTCTTTTTGCTTTTACAGTACAATAAAGAATGTATTTAGATTTTTCCTCAATTTAAGTTTAAAAAACATTTTTTTGAATACTTTGCACTTTTTACACTGAACACTCAACCAACGAAGAGAGAGACGGAGCGCTGCGTACATTTAAAGTGACGGCGAAGCGATGCTTATTACCCGCCCGCACTCACGCACGCATCTTTCTTCGTTCTTTTAAACCATGTTGTTGATTGCATATAGTTAGAGATGCGTACTCGTATGTGTGCGTAAGTGCGGGTTTTGCCAAGAAATTATGCATGGTTTTAGCTCGTTTTCGGCGTTATTTGAAATGTACGCATCGCTTCGTCAATCTCTCTATGTTTGTCTGAGTTTGAATAATAATTAATTTATTCTGTTCCAAAGCAGATAGATATCTGCTTAAATAGGCAACTGTTAATAAAAGAAAAACTCTTGGTACGTGGTAGAAGCACGCTGCAGCTATATTATATTTGTGGCACGAACGGTTCGGCTCGACCGGGGCAGGACCACAGAATACCTGCGTAAAATAGCAGCTTAATACCGTAGTGTTTCGCATAGTGAGTGTAGAGATCCGGAGACCCATTTTTACTGGAAACGAGGCATTCTATTTTAGTCCTCAAGGGTGAGAACGCATCTGCGTTTTGATTCATAATCGAGGATAAATGTAGGTGTGTATGGGCCACAGCATCCACTTACCATCAGGTGGACTGTGTGGCCCTCATTTCTGAGTCTATCACGCAGAGAAACTCCGAGCATAGCCCTCCCCATACCTCGCTGAGCGTCCTTGAGCGTCCTCATACGGCCAGCAGTGAAGGATCACGTCTCAGATCCGTAAGTCATCACTGGTAACACGCACTGGTTGTACAATTTCGTTTTCAGGTTTTGAGGTTATACCTGACGAGAATATGTAACGTAATTTCCCGAACGTTGCCCACCGAGTTGAATCAGTCGAAAGTCAAATTTATTTATATAATAATCAACAATGTCAGCCCGTATATAAGCCGATAGTAAGAACGTTCAATAATTCGGTAGTTGGCGTTGTGATGAAATGCAGTCAAGAGGACATCATCATCGACACCGCTGCCATAGACTCTTACGACATCCAAGGTCAACACCACTAGAGTATACACTTGGGTGTCGTGTCGATAAGTTGTCCGTCGTGATATACATAATAATAGCAATTAATGTTTCAATTTCAGTTAGAATAACCGGAGTAGAGCGAGACTGCGCCCCTCAAACACACGCGTACCAAGAATACAAGAACGGGAAATGGTCACCTAAAACGGAAATATTGGAACCCTATGAAGAGGGATGTACCAGCGTCGACAACAAGGGAGAGAGGGCTACAACTAGCAGGTTGGATTTTGCAAGCATGCTAAATAATATTTATATAGTATGGAACGAAATTGTATGGTTATTTAACTCAAGTCTTTATTTAAAAGTTGGGTATCACATTAAAGTTAACTGCCTCTTTGGTCTTGTGGTTGTAGTAGTACGAATGCTGATCCTGAGGTCCTGGGTTCAAATCCCGGGTCGGACCAAAAAATTAATTATTGAGTTTTTCCGTCAAAAAATTCTCAGTAGTTGTTGCCCGGAGTCAGGTAGTTGGCGGTGTCTCACCGTGCCTCGGAAAGCACGTAAAGTCGTTGGTCCTGCGCCTGATCTCTCCCCGGTCGTGTCGGTTCACCGTCCCATCGGATTAGGAGAGTGAGGGAATAGAGAGTGCACCTGTGCTTGCGCATACACTTGGGCACTACAATTCTGTCCTGCGCCGATGGCTAGCCTCTGTTGAGGCAGGCCGCCGTGGCCGAAATTCGGTCTGGAGGACATTATTATTATCACATTAAAGGTACGTAATATATATTCGTACGTAATATAAATTTCAAGGCAAATTATTTATTTATTATAATAATTTTCGTCAAGTGCAGCATAAAATATGAGACAAAAGTTTAATTTTATAGCTCTTAAATGTAACAATCCTTAGTTTTAGACATGTAGAACCTCATCTCAATGTAATAAATCATAAGAATATTTTCTTTCTCTTAAAATTGCTTTCCAATAGCGCCATCTGCTTTATTTTATAGAAAGTCATTTTATCGAACAAAAATTGATTGACTTTCAATGTGGTACGAAAAATGTACTTAACATATTATTCTATGTCACCCTCTGGCAGCCTTAATCCAATAGAGATATATTTTATTTTATTACGGCGGGTCTTAGCAAATTAATTATTGACATCTTTAATACATGTCTATTTTTTTAATTTTGCTCTTTCGTTTAATCAAGTTTAAAATCACAAGGGTTCTTAAGACTTTACACTTCAAAAATGTCCAACTTTAAGCAATACTTGCACGGGTTTCATGTGATGATAGTGTTCAATGCATCGATATATATGTACTACGCACTAGATTTCGCATTCCGAACACTCACTATGTTCAAATTAACTGTACTGCAATTCGTACACCTGTTATTGTGGCTTTAATATTCATGCAGTGCGGAGCGGCGCTAATAATAATTTTATATTAAATTAGCACATATGGAAAATAAAAAAATACTCGATTAACAATACAATCTAAATAAATAATTATTTATTATGCCAATTTTCGCACATTTATATCAATTGCGCATGTGCAGTTCTTCCACAAAATTTTAAACAATTTACCGCTTTAGAAGTTTAAATATAAAATCTATAAGGTTCAATCTACACCTAATTTTCCACATTATGTTTTTTAACTATCCGTTCATTGATAACAGTGAATGGGGAAGGGTTTAAAAATATTTAAATCAGGAAAAAAAGATTAATTTGCCTTTGTATTTTTTTCTATAATATTCTAATTATCATCTAAAATTTTAATTCGACTGTGACAGTGTCATTGTTTACGAGTATAATTAAGGCGTCACACTCGTAGCATTTCAAATTACTTAAATTTAAACTACGTGTAAGTCTAAATGAAAATCTATAACTCAATATCCGAAATAACATTTTATATAAGAAATATTTAGTAAGTTTTAACCCGGAACACCAGTAAAGATATATTCTAAGAATATAAATAAAGCAATGAATAAAAACTTTAAATAACAGACATATACAGATATATTTAAAATTACGAAAGATACCAAAAATAGGTAATTGCAGGGCTGCGCATCACAGCATCTTAATCATCTTCATTTCCACGCTTCGAAGTTCACTCTGAACTAGGTCTCCCACAATAAATGCCACAAAATACGGTTCTCAGTCATGTGTATTCGTCGATAGTTAAAAATGTTCTTACAATATTTTTTTAATACAAAGGAATTTACAAGATACCATATATGTAAAGGTTAAGGACGTAAACAAAAGTGTGAAACTGCCGGCAAAAAAGTTTCGAACGGGTTTTCTAAAAGAGTAAAGCAGAAGAACTCCGGCTTTATGTGATATGTATAATATATTACAATAATGACCGTAAAATGCATGTTAACCGTGGTCGCAATATGCAATTATGCGGTGTATAAAACCTTATACTAAAATTTATTTATTCATTAATTTCAGCCAAAGTCCACATAAGCCCATAGATTAAACGATAGAGTGATATTTGACATAGATGCCAAACTTAGCAGGCGGGTTGGCACTGCATTTTTTCAGCATTCTGAGTTGATATATGGTATAAGCAATAAGTTGCTGCTTGTCTCTTGTTTCATTTCCTTTAATCACACCCAAGGGATGATATGTGGTAAGATTGGCTTACGCCGTCAATAATCGCCCTATTTGTTTTTATTTTACTATTCGTGATTATTTCGTTTCTTAAACCTTTACAATCAACAAACAATAATTATCTACCACGGGGAGTGCTTAGAGGAATTGTTCGGACTAATTCCAGCCGTTCAATTTCTCCACCGCACATCGCGACAACACTCGCAATCAGTACCGTCTTTACCATAAGGGCACGCGGGGCCCGTGCCCAGGTCACGAGGGCCCCCGTGACGAAAGTCATTGGGCCTTATTCAATAACGCTATAATATAGAATAGTTTCTTTTTTTGAAAGAAATTTCAGGAAATTTACATTTTGACGTGACAACGTCTTATAAATTGGTTTGCCGGGTGACACTTCAAGAAACTGCGTTACGCTCCGCTCACGTTATGCGCTCACAATGAGAGCGAGTGAGAGGCACGCGTCCCTTCCACTCGGGCATGGTTAGCCCGCCTAAGAGCGAGAGAGACAGACATAAAAAGTGTTATTTCATCCTTCTTCCTACTATACGAATGAATATTCACGTTAAAATTATTTTACCACTCAAAGTCGTTGTCAAGTAAAACTTTCGCCCGTATACCGACTTTACAGGCAACCAATTTTTTACATTTTTCTAAGAAATTATGGTCCCCGCTCGCCGCTATGAAATCTGTCAAATATTTTACCTCATTGTAAAGTGGCGTCTAAAATGATAAATATGAGATTATAGCAGAAAAATGTTTTCGTCATTCACTTTTTTTATTTTCAACCGTACCCCAAATTCTTGTGTGCCCAAGGGCCCCAGCCCCAGTATAGCCTAAGACGGCGTTGCTCGCAATACCATCCATACCATCTGGATGTTACGTACAGTATACAATACAATATACATATACAATACAATATAATATACACCGGATGTGAACCCCAAGGTCCACCACTGTACATTTACAAGAAGTTTTCTTCATTGCATGACTTCGATACGACTTAGGGACCTTCAAGAAAATAGCCAACTGTTTTTTAAAAGGCCAGCAACGCGTATGCAATGTTCCTGGTGTTGCAGTTATTCATGGTCAGCGGTGGTCACTTACCATCAGATGAGCCGCATGCTCGTTTGCCCCCTCTCATATAAAAAATAAATAAATAAATAGCACGATCGACCAAAAACAGTAGATCTGCCTTAATACTATAATTGGCACTCTAGTGTCTAGTGTCCTGCTACTGCCTTTAGATCTCCAACCAGTAATTTTGAAACCACTAAGACGTTAATTTATAACTAAGTTACCCAGCTTCAGTATTTATACAAAAACTCAAGAATCGTTTTTAAACCTCGATGCGTTAATCTTTCTATGGTAACAATAGTCAGTAAAATACTATTATTGAGCTGAGAAACTAAACATCGCGTCGAATCCACTACTGTATTAGTACTAGTGTCGTGGATCAATCCCAAGTAAGCACTTTAAGCTTATTGATAGTGCTTACGGGATCATTCCTTTTTATACATAAATGAAGTTGAATCATTATTTCGGCATATATGCGTAATTTATTTATTTATTTAAAAAAGAATGTACCTACACACTAACAATGTAGCGGCCACATCATAATACGTGTGCTTCTAAGGTCCACAATGAAATCACGCTCTCACAGAATACCAGCGTGAAATAGTAGCTTAATGCTGCTGTATTTCGTATGGTGAGTGTAGAGAACCGGAGACCCTTTTTACTGGAAACGAGGCATTCCATCTTAGTCCTCACGGGTGACAACGCATCTGCATTTTGATTTGTAATCGAGGATAGATGTAGATGTCTATGGGCCGCAGCAACCACTTACCATCAGGTGGACTGTGTGCTCGTTTGTCACCCGATCCTATAAAAAAAAAATTTCTTGCGGTAGGACAGTACACCAATTTATGATAAAATTAAGATAATAAGTTGTGCATTTTTATTACGTAATACATTCAATCATAAAATAAATACATAGTTATGTCTGCACATATACGTAAAAATATTCGATCGTACATAATATGCTTGTATTATAACTATGAATAATATATACACATAGAATATACAAAATAAATAAGTAATAGTAGTATAATAACTAAAAAGATATAAATAATAGCTACATATTATATAAACAGACAGACAAATATTTTATTTTTTGTATTTATATTCAGCAATTTCCACAGACATAGAAATAATGATTATACTTGCTTTTTTAAGGAAGTCATTGTTTTGATTTCACGAATAACTGGTAATATACAAAAATAATAACACACGTGTTCTTGAGTGAGCTTGCAACACTACAAAATGTCCCTGAGCAGTCAACGTATGCGATTGTATTGGAAAGTTGTCACCGTAGTTAATATCTGCCCAGTAAACACAACACGATATTTTTTATTTTTTTTATTTATTGACTGCCCCGTTAGTCTAGTGGTTGTAGTAGTATGACTGCTGATCATGAGGACCTGAGTTCAAATCCCGGGTCGGGCCAAAAAATTAATTATTGAGTTTTTCCGTCAAGAAATTCTCAGTAGTTGTTGCCCGGAGTCAGGTAGTTGGCGGTGTCTCACCGTGCCTCGGAAAAGCACGTAAAGCCGTTGGTCCTGCGCCTGATCTCTCTCCGGTCGTGTCGGTTTACCTTCCCATCGGATTATGAGAGTGAGGGAACAGAGTGTACCTGTGCTTGCGCATACACTTGGGCACTATAATCCTGTCCTGCGCCGATGGCTAGCCTCCGTTGAGGCAGGCCGCCGTGGCCGAAATGCGGTCTGGAGGTCATTATTATTATTATTTATATTTTTTTTCCAGACATTGCTACTGCCGCAAGGACCTCTGCAACTCGACAACGAGCACAACACACGAAGGCTACACAGATATCATGGGCGTCATAGTGGTGTTCAATCTAATGAAGTACATTAACAGTCTTAGGTAGTATATTATACACGGTGTAGACATTGGGGAAATTGTAGAGTCAAGAGGGAAATGTATATAATGGTCGTTGACATGTGATATTATAATTATAAGAATTTAAGGTATACATATAATAAAGTAATCACATTCCTAGAAGTTTGCTTTATTTATGCAACTTATTCATGCCATGCTGTTGTTATAATATTACAGTTGTAGCACGCATGGGTCGGCTCGACCAGGCAAGGACCACGCTCTCACAGCTTAAGGTGCTGACAAAACCTCAATATGCGTTATTGAAACAATTATTAGCCAAGTTATGGCATCGCAAAAACATATTGTGTTATTCTTAAACATGTACATATTTGAGAGAACTGCAGTTTCCAAAACACGATTTAAAAAATCTCGGCACAAAATGGTAAACTAACGTCTTAAAATGACCTACCAGTAAAAATGTCTATATTACAACTTATCAACGTAGGTTAAAAAATTAATTACAATAACAGATCATCATATTATATGAATACATAGTTTTTTTTTAACTTATTTTTAGGTTATATGTTTTCTAATACGTTAGTTCAGTCATCAGTGTCTTCATGCTGCAGAGTTTCGTATAGTGAATGTAAAGAACAGCAGACCCTTTTTACCGGAAAAGAGGCATTCCATCTTGGTCCTGGGGCGTGACAACCAGTGAAACGCACCTGCACTTGATTATTATTTGATGGACTGTGTGCTTGTTTGTCACCCTTAATGTATAAAAAAAATTTAACTTAGAAGCGGAACTTGTTCAGAAATCAACAGGCATTACTAGCCATACTCAAGAACAATTCTTAATCACCTAAATAACTATTTAGCTAATAACTAAAGACCATAATATTTTTTACCTATACGACATGTAACATAATTAACGCACTTTGAGAAAGTAGTTTGTCAAAATCAATTACTGAATCGATTCCTATCATTTTTAATATAGGTAATTTTTTATCCCAAAAATAATTAAAACTACGTAAATTGCAGTCACACTAAATCTGTACAGTCAAAACAAACTGAAATGGACCGTAACTTAAGGCAATAAGACTTTTAAGAGTGCAGTTTTATTTGCATTATTACTAATTCTATCATTCAATAAAAATAAAGAAAAATGAACTTTATTTCAAGCACCTTAAAGTCTGCGTTCGTGGATTTGTACTGTGACCACAACATTCTTCCGGAATTAGTATAACTAATTTGATAAATAATCAGTGTATAAAAATGTTTAACTAAAAATTCAGTACGTATTATGATTATAACATAATATACTCATTGGGGTGTCTGAGGGTGTGCGTTAATTAAGTTACATATTGTAGATGTCGCAGCCAACTAGCTTAATTAGCCGTTCAATCAACACCCTAGGCTTTTAACTAAATGATGCCGTTCAACTAGCTGCCTAAATGATATTCACTATTCAGCCGTAGCGTTTGTTACAACATTTAATAAATTGGCTGGCTAACCGTGGGTTTGCACTGACGCGATTTTCACAAAAAAAAAACATGTTTTAAACACTGTTTTCTGTCAATGTATCAAAAAGTGTTTGCATATTCAAAGAACAGGTTGTAGTGAAATATATTTGACAGTTTAATGTACATACTATATTATATCTATATAACCACAGAAACAAATTTGTAGAAACATTATCAGGTTGAAAGATAAGTCTGAATATCTGCTGACAATTTTACACAGCTTTTATGAGTGCGAACGCCACCATCAACAAAACATGTTATGTGATTTATTTTATGCGATTTGTTTCAAAACATTACGTGTTGGATGTTTCTCAGTACAAACATACTATATGCTTAGGCCATTCGTACTATAGGGCGAAACAGTGCCGTTCGACTAGCGGCCTGGATGATATTCAGCCCATGCGATTCACCCGATGTGTCTAATAAAACATTTCATGCCTAATTAATAATAATGCACTATGCGCTATATTATATAAATATACCCGCACCCTAACCTACTGTCGCTGATATTACAAGATAGTTGCAATGTTGTATTAGACGCAGCGGCTGAATATCATTCAGGCCCCCAGTTAAACATAAAAAGGCTAAGCTGTTAATTGAACGCTTAATTAAACTAATTGGCAGCGATATAGACATGGCTTGTACTGTTTTGTTAGTTTTGTTGTTGTGAGAAAATAATAATAATAATAATTTTTATTTCAAAAAGCAAACTAGGTGCGACCTGGAAGGTCCACACGACTAACTTCCCAGTGTAAAAAATAAAAAATATCGTGTTTTAATATTTTATACAATTTTTCATTCAGCACAAAAAAAACCACTTGACCGATTTTTCTCAAAATTTAATGAGGTCTAAGTTACATAATTATGCGTTAAATGAAATTGGTCCCATGTCAATATCACTCTTTGTTCTCGAGATTACGTGAGGCGAAAATTGAATCCGAACATACATACGTCGGTGTGTACATGTACGAGTACATGTGCACACCGACATCCTCTCAAAAACCATACTATTCGACTCTAAAGACCTTGAAAAGTGAAGATATGATAAAAATTCCAATTTGCAAAATCGGACCCATTACAATAACTTCTTACTGGGAAGTTAATAAACTATACAATTAATTCAATGTCTTAATTTAAAATATTCAACAATATCAAAATCCTATACTATTAAACGAGCAATTCTTGTATATATGTATATATATATATATATATATATATATATATATATATATATATATATATAATCGGGATCTCGGAAACGGCTCCAACGATTTTCATAAAATTTAGTGTCCAGGGAGTTTCGGGGATAATAAATCGATCTAGCTAAGATTTATTTTTAGAAAATGTCTTTTTGTCCGTGTTTTTAGGCAATTAAAAACTGCTACAATATAGTTAGAATAAGAAGGTAAATTTTGACAGTTTGGTAATGATTATAAATAGCTTATTGGTATAATGGGCGGTCACAAAATCGTAAAACCCCGGTTCGAGCCCAGACCGACCGACCGACTTTTTTATTTTTTTTTTCAAGTTTCTTTCTTGTTTGAGAAAATATATTTTTTTCGAGCCCTTTTTTTAGTATTTTTTAAAAACACGAAAATTTAAATAAAAATAATTGCACTCATGATTTTTTATTCAAATAACCAGTTCAGTTTTTTCTGTTATGTCGCTAAGATCAAAAAATATTATTTATAATTCATCAGTATGTAATTTGTATCTAAATATAATTTCCAAAACACACGAATTAAAAAAATCGAGCGAAAAATACCGAGCAAAGCTCGGTCAACCGGGTACTATTTATATAATAGCTACAGAATATATTTATTATGGCCACACTGAACGAAATATAGAATAATAATAAATAATAGGGATAAAGAATAGGGACATCGTATGAAAGGAGGAGCTCCACGGGAGGTACTACAGGGCTCTACATGAGCCCTTCGTAGATTCAATCGCCTCCCTCCACTGGCTACATTTCGGTGACCTCTTCAGGGAAACCGAGGGTTTTGTTTGTGCAATACAGGAGCAGGTTATTAATACCAACAACTATCGGAGATACATCCTAAAGGATGGCACCGTCGACGTCTGTCGAGCTTGTCGCCATTCCGGTGGGTTACTTAGGCATGTCACCTGCAGTTGTTCGGCGCTTTCTAACTCTGAGTACTTGCACAGGCACAACTTAGTAGTCAGGAATCTATACCAGGAGCTCGCTCTGAAATACAGTCTCGTGGATCGGAAACTGCCTTATTATAAGTACTTTCCGGAAGCCGTGCTCGAAAATGACCGCGCCAGGCTCTACTGGCACCGGGCCATCATCACGGACAGGACTATTCTTGCGAATAAGCCTGATATTGTGCTGTTGGACCGGGCACTGGCAAGGATAATTTCGGTCGACATTACAATTCCATATGACGAGAACCTAGTGAAAGCTGAATCAGATAAGAAAACAAAATATCTGGACCTGGCTCACAAGGTGACCGACATGCGGGGTGGTCTGCCGACCGAAGTTATTTCCGTAGTCGTCTCTGCCTCGCGGGTCATCTGAAGCGGCTGGGACTCCGTGACGGACCGCTCCGAGCTCAAATGCAGAAGGCGGTGCTCCTCGATACCGCCCGCATCGTCTGCCGGTTTCTTTCTCTTTCCCCCTAACCCTCGGCCGTTTGGTCTCCACTGCCGAGGGCCTCCATCTGTTTAGGCTTTTATTTATTTATGTATTATTTATTTATTTATGTTAGTATATGAAATACATATTTGTGTATATTTATTATTTCCTTTTATATATTTATTTAGCCCAACCAGATGAGAATACACTATCAATACCCCATAACAATAATAATAAATATAACGAAAACAACTTATCTAGTATAAAGCAACCAGTATTTGTGTCAATGTTGATAACATTTTTCTACATTGAACAATGAAAATTATTATCAATTGGTCAATTGAAACTATTAGAAACATATAATATAGTCCATATTCGTAAATATTAATTACTTTTATTATTTTTAACTACCAATATTTGAATTATTAATTAATGATTTAGTTATAACAAGTTATAAGACAGTTAATTGTTCTTGTTCTTTATGAATAAAAAGAAAATACACGACACCATCTTGCAGCCAAGCTTAAGTTGTAGGGAAGCTACAATTTATTGTTTTATTCGTAAGCAATTCAGTTTAAAATAATAGTGTTAAATTTATTAGCATTATTACTATAAAACATTTTTACCTAACAAAAGATAACTTTATCTTTCAAACTAGTATTGTTATAATAATTAATTGTAACCGTTTATTTTAGACTATTTAAATACAGTGCATTATAAACTGTGATTGACTATGCTAGTAATCATGGTTTATAACTAGAAGGACGTAACTAGCTACCGTCTATTAGTATATTATTATTAAGACATTATCATCATCATTTACAGCATATGAAAGTCTCCCGAAAGATTGCCTCGAAAGGAGGATTTTTGCCATAGTTGCCACGATTGGCAGGAATTTTCTTTGATATATTTTTATTGAATATTCTGACACGGTATAAAAAAATCAAATGTTTTTTTTTCATAAACGTATACGTGCTAGAGCCATGCTGCCGCTATAGCATGATTGTAGCACGAATGCGTCGGCTCGATCGTGCAAGAACCGCACTCTCACAAAATACGTGCGAAATAGCAGCTTATTAATGCTTACTAACGCTATTTTGTTTGGTGAATGTAGAGAACCGGATACCCTTTTTATTAAATCGAGGCATTGCATCTTAGTTCTCAGGAGTGACAACGCATTTGCATTTTGATTCTTAATCGAGGATGGTTATACATGTCTATAGCCCATAGACATGCATAACCATCCTCGATTAAGATCATCTACTTACCACCAGGTCGACTGTATAATCGTTTGTCACCCTTATACTATAAAAAAACCGCCATTTCAAAGATTCATTAGCCAAATTTAATTGTGAAAATAATTGATAAGTAAATGATGAACTACGACATGATTGGTTGGTAAACATCCTTTTCTGATATCAGATCTACGTAATAAATATAATAACAATAACAGGCTTTCACAGTTCACCACTAAGCGTAGGGCTTTCAAAGGAAAAGCCACAAAACATTTTCATGAGCCACTTGTATATCTATAGACTTCTAGCATACCTATCTAAACAGATCGTCACTCCATATAATGGGAAACCGCCACAGATTACCCCCTAAGGAACCGCCCTATAGACCGCTTATCTGTACAAGACTGGAAGTCTGGAGGCTCGGTTCTCACCCGAAAAGTTTTTTCCCACGTAATATATATTTAAGAGTATATTAATTCTTTTTTATAATTTAGTTAATAATTTTATGTCACAACTAACTATACATATATATATATATATATATATATATATATATATATATATATATATATATATATATATATATATATATATATATATATATATATAATAAAAAATATTATGGTATAAGTGCTCATTCACGGGTCTAGTAATTAGGACTAAAAAGGGCGGGCGCGTTCTTCGTCACTTATCAAAACACATATATCTTTAAATTAAATAAACATTAAATTCTTTAATCGTATTACATAGCCGATTGCTATGTAATTCATAACTCTAAGTTATTTCAAACTATCTTTATCTTTGAGAAATTAGCATCATATAAAAATTAATATAAATTTGATATTTATTTTAAGAAACAATGAATGATTTATAGAGAAGTTCTTCGCGTCACCAACAAGGACAAATAACGAAATTTCTGAGTTTCAACATATAATATATATTGTTTGATAAGATTTGAAAAAACATTAAATCTTCTAAATTATAATAGAATGAATACAAGTCGTTTTAAAAAGATAATGTATTGTCTCAATACTAAACCTCACACCTACAGACGTTGAGTCATGCAGGATATTAGTCTAAAAGATTTTAAGATTGTTATTGCATTTATTGTATGTTTATCCCTGTACTACTTGCCTTTTTACTCAATGTTTATTTTTTTGTTATTTTACTATCACCAAGATAAAAAAGTTAAAGTTACAGCCTATATACGTCCCACTCCCGGGCACAAGCCTCCGCTCATTTCTGAGAGGGTTTAAGGCAAGGAAGTGTCCGCCGAGCTGACCCAATGCGTGTTGGCGAACTTCACATGTCTTCGGAATATTTTTTTTCTTATTTCTCAGACATGGAGATTTCCTTTCGATTTTTTCCTTCACCGCCGAGCACGTGGTAAATCAGTACTTAAAAATTAAAATTGCAATTAACAATTTCATTGGTGCCGGCGGGGATCGAATCCGGTTTGCTCGCGTACTGTGAAATTTACAGTGAGCGCTAACGATCTGAGCTACCACGGCTTTTTTAAAGATATTTAGGTAATATTTAATTAATTTTTATGTCGGTCACGGCCTCAGAGTTGCATAAATAAGCATAGCTTGCATAAAAATACTCTAAAGTCACGGCCAACAACTTCTTTTGAATTTGACCAAGATTACAGACAAAGCGAGAATCTAATAATAATAAAATGTCTAAATAAATGTATAATGTGCTAAGCATAAACAAAAATTATTTTCGGATTCTTCTATTAAAAGTCCACTGCTGAATAAAAGGGGAGATATTTACCATAGCTGCCACGCTTGGCAGGCGGGTTGGCAAGCGCAGTTTTTTCAAGATGCCATTGCCAATCTTCTGTTTTATTCCCCTCTGCCGCCTCTAACAAGTACAACCACCCACGTAATGACATAGGTTAGGGGATTCTGTTACGCCGTCACTATATGGCGATTATACTAATACTAATAATATTACTAGGTATTTACTATTATTACCTTAGAGTATACATAAGGAAGCATAAGCAAGCTTGCTTACGTATACTCTAACGGCGCCTCTTCACGTTGGCCAACACAGTGGCGTATGTAGTGGCCAATAGCATTGGCGAACGTGTAGACGGGGTGTTTGGGCTTCATTGGTATGTATTGGAACGATGGCCCGCAAGTTGGCGCGAGATCCGTGTGGTGTCGGTTTTTTACAAAAGACGTTTTGGTCGCCGCGTCCACACTAGTGTTGCCGTTTTAGCGACTTTCTCGCTAGATCTAGCGGATTTTAACAACGTTTAGCGGATAAAAAAATCGCTTTAGCGAGGAATAATTATTTAGCGACTTCTAGCGACATTTGAACATTTGAGATGGCGACTTTTTTATAAAGTAATTCATTTCAAATAAGTCATTTTTCATATGTCCAATTTTGTAATCCACCGTTGGTAACACTGTATATATTATATAATTTCAAGAGAATTCCCGAACACAAACTAACAGTTCAATGTTTATTCAATTTCATCTGTTTCGACCTTAGACCACGGTCTAAGGTTTCGACATACAAAAATGCTGCAAGAGTAAACTTATTCGCAGATTTATGTAATTTTGCAATAGTAATTATAATTTTTTTTTATATAGAAGAGGGGGCATACGAGCATGTGGCTCACCTGATGTTAAGTGACTACCGCCGCCCATGATCAACCGCAACACCAGGGGAATTGCAGGTGCGTTGCCGGCCCTTTAGAAAGGAGTAAGCTCTTTTCTTGAAGGTCCCCAGGTCGTGTCGGTCCGGAAAAATCGCCGGTGGTAAATCATTCCACAGAGAGGTTGTCCACGGAAGAAAACTCCTTTTGAAACGTACAGTGGTGGACCGCCAAGCATCCAGATGGTGTGGATGGTATCGGGACGTTTGCCGCGTAGTGCGTTCACGAAATTTGGCGGCTGGGATTAATCCGAACAATTCCTCAGAGCACTCTCCATGGTGTATATGCGAAAGAAAATACAAAGGGATGCAACATCTCTTCGCAGTGCCAGTAAATCGAGCCGATCGGAAAGCACTCGGTCGTCGACGATTCGAGCCGCTCTGCGCTGGATGCGGTCAAGTGGAAGGAGCTGGTACTGGGGAGCCCCAGCCCAGAGATGGGAACAGTATTCCATGCGCGGCCGAACCTGCGCCTTGTAAAGTTGCAGGCGGTGTGCCGGCATGAAATACTGTCCCGCTCTGCTGAGCACGTCAAGCTTTTTAGAGGCCAATTTGGCCTTCCCTTCCAAGTGACCACGAAAGTGCACGTCACTCGATATGTCGACGCCGAGGATTCCGATACTGGCTGAGGCAACAAGGGGAGTGCCTTGAAACTGAGGAGATACGACAAAGGGGTTCTTTTTAGCGGTTAACGCGCAAACTTGTGTCTTCTGGGGGTTAAACTGGACTAGATTTAGTCGCCCTCAATCCGAGTCTCTGTCTGACGTTTTCCCGAGAAATATTGGCTCGGCCGGTGTAAAGAGCATCACCAGTGCTATCATCTGCATAGCAATGAATGTTACGGGTTTGCAACATATCATTGATATGCAGAAGAAACAGCAATTAGTAATATTATGACTACCGCACTCAAATGCAGAATTTGAATGCGTATTTGGTGCTATGAATGTAGTTAAAAGCAAACTGCGAAACAAGCTATCAGAAAAAACTTTAAATTCCATTCTTCTGATTAGAAATCAGTTAAGGATTAAAAAAATAATTGCGCAACGGATGATATTCACAAAGATGTTGTCAACCAAGTCTATAAAGGCAAACCAAAGATGTGAACTGGAGACACTGGCGAAGCTTCAACTTCCGCTGAAGTTCTTTTTGAAGATTTGGATCCATACTTCGCTATTATATTTGAAATTTAGGTACAAGAACGAACTGAGCTTTTAATAATATGACTAATGTTTAAACGTAGTTTAAAGATTTAAGATTTATTTTTTTTCCTATATTTTTTTATTTTGTACATGAATAATTTTTGTTTTGGTTGTCATACCAATAACCTACACTATAAATAACTGATTTATTTGAAATAGAGTCCGCTCCTTTTAAGGTTTTACTGAATTTATAGATTTAGATTTTCGGTATTCAATGACCATTAGGCAAGATTTTTCAGTTAACCCAATGGTACCACGAAAATATATCTAGGGACATCTAGCGGATTTTAAGAAAAGGCAAAATCCTGTTTCTGGCGGATTTTTTCTGTTAGTCTAGGGACTTTAAAATTTGTAGAACGGCAACCCTGGTCCACACGTTGGCTGCGAGTTTAGTTAGCTACAAGCTCCCAGAGTGATTGCACGCATCTGATTAAAATTTTATATTCACGCTTTGTAGGGTGGATGACCCAATTACCAGCCTTTTAGTGCCAATTTCAACTTTAAACATTCCTACTACTTTAATTAGCGCGATTTAATTATTTTTAAACATTTGTTTTAATCGATAAGCTATTTATAAAAAAAAATAATGAACATTTATTTACAATCAGATTATTACCAGAACAATTTTAAAATGAAAAAAAATGAAACACGTCGTTTATACGTGGTAGAACCATGCAGTTATATTAGCAGTATAGTTGTAGCACGAATGGGTCGGTTCGACCGGGGAAGGACCACGCTCTCACAGAATATCAATGTAAAATAGTAGCTTAATGATGCTGTGTTTCGTATAGTGAACCAGAGACACTTTTTAAAGGAAACGAGGCATTTCATCTTAGTCCTCACGGGTAACAACGCATCTGCATTTTGATTCGTAATCGAGGATAGATGTGGATGTCTATGGGCCACATCAACCACTTACCATCAGGTGAACTGTGTGCTCGTTTGTCACCCTATCCTATACAAAAAAGCGTCGATTTCTTATAATTTACTATATAAAAAAGCGTCGATTTCTTATAATTTAATCGTGCAAGTTTTCGAATCATTATCATCATTACAGCTCTTCACAAGTCCACTACTGAACATCCTCCTCCAAAGAATGCCGCAAAGCATGGTCCTGAGCCACTTTCCTTATCATGAGTTTTTCATTTATGTTCTAAGTAATAATTAGTACCTATTATTAAGTCAGTGTTAATTATATTTATTGCTATTGTTTTCGTCTTTCTCAAAAAATAATTAAATTACCAAATAAATTATAAGGTGTTTTTATATACATCAAATGTCTGATAGAAAAGCAAGTACATGTTTTGCTAAACTTTAAAAACAAAACCCAATTTTAAAACATAGACTAATCGATTATAACTCCTTTAACTTTAAAATAAGTTAAGTTCTAATTAATGGTATTTATTCCAGTTTCTGATTCATGTAAAGAATAAATAAAGCTAATCGTATATCGTATATCTATTTACAGCCCCATTAATATTCACTATTCTTTTATAATTATTTTATGAAAACGTTATCCCCCACACTTGGATTTTCTCCTGTATCGCGGAGGCAACTTGCACAAGGACACACATCCAGACCCGAAACAATTATTTGTAGGATATGCAAATACTTGTTCCGTGCGCGATTCAAACCCGCGACCCCTGGCACAGCCACTCATTGCCAAGCCACTGCGCCACGGATCCGTCGTCTAAAATAAAATAAATTCGTCCGCACATTGGCCCGAAGCGAAGTAAACTGAACGACCTTGGAAGGTCCAACGTGTGGACGCCGTCACCAACTCTCGGCCAATATATTCGCCACTACATTCGCCACTGTGTTGGCCAACGTGTAGAGGCGACATAAGATAAATAGTAGTAACTATTTACTATTGGTGCATTTCGTATCATTCTCGACTTTACGGAATACATAAATACGTAGGATTACAGGAATAATTCCGGTCGGCAATCAATATTACGCAATACTACGCTCCTGGCTATTGATGTTTGAATTTCGAATGTTAATGTTCGAATGTTAATGTTGTTGTTTTTTAAAGTCATATATTGATTAAAACTTTTTTCATTACGAGTTAAAGTTCGTCGGCCGTAGCCATTGAGCTATTATGTACTACGTACTGGAGGCGACACTGCATTCAGCTACTCTGTTCCACTCAACTGCGGTGCATACACCGCACTTTAGTTTTTTCAGTCACTCGCTAGGCGCTTGTAGAGTTGTCACGTGTTGTGTTGATTTTAAAAAAATCTCTTGATAAAAATATGCCGTCGTGTGTACTTCGATATTGCACAAATAATTCAAGAAATGTCAGTAAAAACCAAGGAATTACTTTTCATCGGTTAATAAGATACTTAATCAATAAAAACGTATTATGTATTAAAATTAAAACAAATTATTCCTAAGACGCCATCTTGTGTCATGGAATATAGATTATGAAATGAATATGTTCAGATGCGACATTTCTGTGGGTACTTAAGTATAGGACGAATATATTATTAAACATATTTTTTTTTGTAGAAACGTATGTAAGTTATTATAATTTGGCAAAATTTTTCATGTTTAAATCTGCGTATTATTCTTTTATTTCATTTTTAGATTTCCACATCAAAGTCAAAGTGGTTTAAATTCGTCCATTTTTTAACTCCCGCATGCCCAGCATTTATGAACGACTTTTATTCTAATTTAAATATTTGTAATTTAAATGTTGTGTTAATAAGTTTTGTTAAACATACATTTAGTATGTTTTTTATATTTCACTTAAATACCTTTTAAAAAAATTAGATATAAATATCATTAAAATGTAATTGTGATATAATACTATGTAATATTATTATATATTTAATAAGCAAATATAATATACAAAATAAATGACAAAATTTAAATATTGTTCTCGATATAATTTACCTATTTAACAATACAATCTACTATTACCTACGGATCATTCTACCTATGTTTATACTATGATAAAAAAAACAACCGCGCGAACACAGAGTAGCGCACATTTTTTGTTTGAGATAGCTGTTCTAGTACGTAAGTACATATTACTTCAATGGCCGTAGCAAAAATGGAATTGACGTGAATGGATTTTAGATTTTTTATGATTTTAAAAGTTCGCTCTCTTCGCAAGATTGCACTGTTCGTCTTTAAAATTTGCACTTTTGGGAATGTGATGTAAGGTCTATTTAACAATACAATCTACTATTACCTACGGATCATTCTACCTATGTTTATACTATGATAAAAAAAAACAACCGCGCGAACACAGAGTAGCGCACATTTTTTGTTTGAGATAGCTGTTCTAGTACGTAAGTACATATTACTTCAATGGCCGTAGCAAAAATGGAATTGACGTGAATGGATTTTAGATTTTTTTTATGATTTTAAAAGTTCGCTCTCTTCGCAAGATTGCACTGTTCGTCTTTAAAATTTGCACTTTTGGGAATGTGATGTAAGGTAATCATGTAACATGTAATTAGAGCACCATATGGCGAAGGTACGCAGAATTTGACCGTGATCGTATTTTTCCCCACGATTAAATTCGTGAAGATCGACCCTCAACTGCATCAGGCGATTGATTAAAGAAAACCGGTGCACCACCTATGAGATTCGAGGACATTTGGGTATTGCTACGAGCCAAATTAAAAAAAATACATCAACATATTTTAAAAGTAGTAGAAAACTTTAGTTGCCGCTGGATTTCTCATGAACTCACTCCAGAACAAAAATGGTCTCGAATCGATTGGTGTAAAAAAGTCCTTTTTATAGAATATGGGTGACAAACGAGCACACAGTCCACCTGATAGTAAGTGGATGCTGTGGCACATAGACATTTACATTTATCCTCTATTAAGAATCAAAACGCAGATGCATTGTCATCCCTGAAGATTAAGATGGAATGCATCGTTTCCAGTAAAAAAAAGGTCTCCGTATCTCTACAGTCACCATACATAACACAGCAGTATTAAGTTGCTATTTTACAGTGGTATTCCGTGAGAGCGTGGTCCTTCCCCGGTCGAGCCGACCCATTCGTGCTACAACTATACTACTAATATAACTGCAGCATGGCTCTACCACGTATAATATTCCGTACAATATCTCCTTAAAGTATGATCACGGACGTTCCAATGCTTTGTACGACAGTGTGACAGGAGATGAATTATAGATATATTGTTACGTTCCGGAATGAAAGCTACGCAGACTTCTGCGTGGGCGTTTTAAGGCGACAGCAAGCCAACAAAATTAACGCAGGAGAGAAGCGTGGGTAAATATATGATTGCATTACAAAACTAATAAAATACCTATAAAATAATAAAAAAAAATTTTCTTCAATGTTCTATTACGCAATAAATTAAATTGGGCCAGTTTCATCATTAACCCTCACATAAGTCTAGACGGGTGCGTCCCTAGCGAATTATTTTACATCACGCGACCTGAGACTCTAGGGTATTTGTATAAATCAATAACATTAATTAAAAAGAAACTGGGGCAGGAGCTATTAGGTGTGGTGGCTTACTATTTGATCCTATATTATGATATAGGTAGTGTATTCTCTTACGGCGACAGAAACGGTACATGCGCAGTAGCATCTTCCTAATAACTCAAAATAAAAGTAATAATTGCAATTGCAAACCTGCCTGTCAAGCGTGACGACTATGAGACAAATCTCCTCTATGATCTATGAGGCAATCTTGTTCAGCAGTGAACTTTGGTTAGGTTATAATGATGATTATGATGATGATGGTGATGATATTATATCCTGCAGGACAGTCTTAAATTAAAATAATAAACAAACATTTGCTCTTAAGCTAAGATTATAAAACTAAACTTTTTTCTATGATCCGACTTTGCAAGTATATCAATATCATTTATAGTCGAGGGGGTAACGATGCTGGTTACCTGATGGTACTCAACAACATGGAGATGTTTGAAAAAGGAGTAAGTTTACGAAAATATTCTTAAAGGTCCCTTAGTCATATCGGTCTGGAACATCCGCTGGCGACAGGTAATCATAAAAGAAGGCACGGAGGTCAATTGCTGGACATCAGATGATGTGGTTGGAACTTAGAAATGTGTTCCAGAGTACTATGGTAGAAGTTGGGAAATGGAAATAACACGAACAATTCTTTACTTTTGTACTAAGCTTCTTAGCACAAAAACGTACTAGCGGTTGGCCGGCTGGCCGCATGATATCGACGCACTGACATGCGGCCAGCCGTAAACCGCACCGGTTGAATAATGCGGCGCGCCGCAGCCTCTCCACGCACTCGGCGCAAGCCGCTTCATGTCATGGATTTTTAACAGAAAAGTTCATTATGGAAATCAAACAGGCGGACTGCTATAGAACCGAGGCGATACGGTTAGCCGAAACACGGCGTGCCATTGCGGCAGACCGTATATGCTGCGGCCAGCAACTAGTTCGTTTGTGACCTTAGGGCGGATTCGATCAAACTTTATACAAGTCTCCTATAATTAAACGAACACAGTAGAGAACGCTAGTTTCAACTTTTATATTAAATAGCTTTTGTTGAATTAATATAGTGTAACTGTTGAAGGTAATTAATAAATATGTAACGTCCGCGTCCTATACGTCAGCCAAGATATCCAAATTGCATAATGCCAAGACAGTGAGGAATTGGCGACAATTTGTGAGCATGTAGCAGTTTTGGTACGGTTTACTTTCACGAAGTTTACTTATTAGTAACCTAGGCGTTGTAGAGTTACCCTACGGTACGAAGTAGATTTTCATGCCAGAATCATTCGTAAGGCATATGAATACAACCGGTTCCGTTGGCGCGATGTTTCAAATTCTGTATACAAAAGTTCCATTTAGTCACTAACTCTTAAAAAAGGAACCACACCTCTAAACTAGGCAGCACTGCTGTTTTCTAGGAGAGGGTGCTAGCTTGAATAAAATACAGAATCCTCCCAAAAGTTGCTTCATATCCTAAAGTATTGACTTACAAATTTTCACTAAGTGTCAACTATGCCTAACTAATTTTTGGCATCATAAAATTCAGGATATCGGCTAAGAGAATTTTATATTGAAGGACGCCTAACATCCTAATAAAGAAATCACAAAATCTAACTATAGCATAAATTATATCTATAAGAATAGACAAATACAGAGAACTGGAGGCCGAGCCGAATAATATAAAAAGTAATAATACAAAGAAATATTTAGCCAGCACAATTAATGCAAATTGTTATTAAATGCTAATTATATTTTATCAAATGCAAATGATACGTGTGTGTGAATCATAAAAAACGAAGTCTTTGTCCGCCACACATGATTTTTACCGCGAAAGGGCAAAGCACTATACGGGTTATGATTCATAAGTATAAAATATAAATATTACTGTCTCATACTGTCGTTGAGTGTAGAAATAAATTTAAAATAGAAATTCTTAAAAATTTATAAGGCATATGTTATTGTCCTGTTTATAATTACCAAAACGTAGCAATTGTAGGTGTTAGTTATGTTTTAGTTAGTAATAATATAATAATAATAATAAATTATTACATCTGCACATTACATATAAATACAATTGAAGTGAGTGTTTGTATCATTTAAATAACTTTTAATACGTGGTAGAGTTATGCTGCAGTTATACTAAATGTATAGTTGTAGCACGAATGGGTCGGCTCGACCGGGGAGGGACCACGCTCTCACAGAATACCAGCGTGAAATAGTAGCTTAATGCTACTGTGTTTCGTATGGTGAGTGTAGAGACCGGAGACCCTTTTTACTGGAAACGAAGCATTCCATCTTAGTCCTCACAGGTGATAACGCATCTACTATTTGATTTGTAATCGAGGATAGATGTAGATGTCTATGGGCCGCAACAGCCACTTACCATCAGGTGGACTGTGTGCTCGTTTGTCACCCTATCCAATATAAAAAAAACTGGCTCATATTAAAGTCAGGGTCATTATTTATCAGGTCAGTATTTGTTATAAATAATGTTCTTTATACTTAAGATTATTGATAAAATATGTTTTCCTCATTTCTGTTTTCACATAAATCCAAAATCAAAAGCGACACGAGGTTTTAAATATTATATTATAATTCTTTAAAAAACTATATTATGTGCATTCCACGTGCTTAATTTGTGAGTAAGAAACTCCACTTAAACGCTTACAACAAAACAAATAACTATTTGGATTACTAAATAAAACATAACTAACACCTACAATTGCTACGTTTCGATGATTTATAATCAACCAAACCTGCTCATAGCAGGGCAATAACGTAGGCCTTTTAAAGTATGTAAACATCAGATCCCATAAGCCACATTTGGCAATTAAGCTTCATCATTAAGTCATCACTCTTCGTAGCCCTTCAACAAGGAATACCACATCGCATGGTCCTGAGCCACCTGCTTCCATCGACTTTCTTCACCTTAATGATTTCTTATATTTACGCGAACAAGACCACATAATCAAGCTGGTATACTGTAGCATCTTACAGAGGGAGATTACAGTTGACTGATGGTAAAAACTGACTGATCTCCCTCGGCGCCTTGAAGTGTGTTTTAACGCTTCGCACGCTTCAAGATGTACTTTCATAGTGACGTAGGCGATCCCAAGTTTGTTGTAATGCAAATCTTGCTTGACGTGTTGGAGCTTAACATAATCTAAATATTTCAATAGAGAAGATGGCTAGGTGCTACCATTTACTTAGGATCGTGTAATTAATAAAATTAAATCCCAACCAAAGCATACAACTGCAAGACTTCAGGATACTACAAGTTCATACCGCGTAGATCGAAACAAAATATATAAATCGGTCAATATATCATCATATCAGTATTAAATATTTATTGAGATTATAACAATACACAAAATACGTCAATATCTTACTCATAAAAATATTGTTGACATATTCTGATCACGTAGATTACAAATTGAAATGATATTGGGAACATAAATAAAGAACGAGTTTTCCTAATAAAACTTAAGAATATTTAAGAAACTTAGTTCCCAGTGTTACTAATGAAAATAATTACAAACTGCAGTCATATGCAACAAGCTGATGTTAAATATGTTTAGTGAGGAAAATTATAATATAAGCTGTTTCAATGAGTCCGATTTATGAAAGCATTTTTTCAAAATACAAAAGTCCATTGAATCTGATCCTACTGTTTTATAGAATGTGTGTATACTATCGGACTTTTTTCGTCTATTCCTTAACTTTGGTGGCATATTTGTTATTTATTTTTTTATTTTATAGAATATGGGTGACAAACGAGCACACAGTCCACCAGATGGTAAGTGGATACTGCGGTCCATAGACATCTACATTTAGCCTCAATTAAGAATCAAAATGCAGACGCGTTGTCAACCCTGAGTACTAAGATGGAATGCCTCGTTTCCAGTAAAACGGGGTCTCCGGATGTCTCACCATACGAAACACAGCAGTATTAAAAGAGCTGCCTCGGCTCATAAAACGTATTATGACGCAATGTACTACACTATTATTTTGATTTCTATACGCGGTAGAGCTACGCTGCAGCTATATTATAATTGTAGTAAGAATGGCTCGGCTCAACCGGGGATGGACCACGCTCTCACAGAATACCAGCGTAAAATAGCAGCTTAACTCAACAAACATTTTACTACGGAATCTTATACTTCTGGCCTCTACGGACGTTTCGGACCGAGTGGGATTTTTACATGTCTTTTAGGTAAAAATTATGAAAAAATAAAAAACACCTATTTTAAAAATGACATTTATTTTTATTATTCTTTCATTTATTTTACAAACTTACAAAATCAACAGTAGATGGATAGATAGAATATAACAGGCTAGTATAATTAGCAGTTTATTTACGAAAAATATAGTTAGTAGAGCTTGTCAAAGCGATCTGCACATAACAAAACTTGGCAAATAGAGCAAATTCTTTTTTTTGCAAATTTGTGTTTTCTTTCAACAATTTTTCCTTGCCTTCATTACATCTATAAGCCTTTGACACAACGTCCTTTCATCTTTTTCGGAGGGTTTCCCTTGACATTGAACACATGTCTGTGTCGCTTGTTTGATGGTGGTCGTGATGTTAGTAGGCCTTGGTTTTCTTGACGTGAGTCTTTTGGAAGCATTCCTCTGACAACTGCCTCCCTAAATTCTGTGTTTTTGAGAGACTTTCTGCGAGTATTCTCAGAGTACAAAAAGTGAGCATTCACGATACTAGTACCCCACAATACTTCAAAAAATAATTTTCTGTACCATTTTGTACAACGCCTTAACGCTGAGCTGTGTGTGTGTCACTCAAGTCCATGCTAGATTTTCCTGTGTTGTAATCTACGACGCACGCCGTCTTTAGAATAATTTGATTCGTGCGAGTTTTTTATCAACGGTTTTCAGTGCTGAATATGTTATTGAAAGCGCGGACACAAACCTCTTATCCGTCCACTTCAAACGACAATGCCATATGGTTGCGTGTTTCCAAAATTATATACATGGCCTCTAAAGAAATTTTAAAGATCAAACTTTTTCAGGGGCCCCGTATTTCTTTTTGGCACACATGAAAAATCAAGGACTATCATGGAAAACCGAAATAATTTAACCTGATTTTACTTTAGGAATAGTATTACAACAAGAACTAGGGCAAAAAAGGCAGGTTCAAAAATTGATAAAACATAGTTTTTGGGTTTGGCGGTCAATGTGATAGAAAAGCTATACAGCATACTATGCATGTACCGACGACCTTCTTGACCGAATATCGTAAATATGCCCGTCACATCTTAAAAACATTATATTCCTTTCGCGAAAACTCATCCCGGGAATCACGCTCTGCTATCATGCATTACATAAATAATTTCTAATTGTATTGTATTGATTGGATGTTATTCCTACTCCAAATGAATCCAAAATTATTGACATGCTTATAAGAGAGTATAAAAACGTGTATGTTTTTGTGATAATGTCATATATATGTGTACGTGTACTTGTTAAATAAATAAATAAACGTACAGTGACAATCATTTTGATATAAGTGAAGTTCGAATAAGACTGTCTGACCCTATCTAATAAAAGTACAATTTACAATTTGTGATTAAAATGTTCAATAAAATTAAAAAATACGCAATTGCCATGGTAGAAAATTTACTAAACTGTAAAATTATAACAGTATTGTGACATGTGAGTTGGCGGTTATTAATTATTACTAAAGATCGAAAATGTCAGGCGTTTCTGCACACCTCGAACTCAAAGCGAGAGGTTGGGCTTTACTGTGTACTTGACAAGGTCACGCTACCCGCTTACATTAAACTCCGTATAATATTTTTAAACCGCACTTATGAATTTTTTATACGTGGTAAAGCCATGTTGCAGCTATATTATGGCTGTAGCAGGAAGGGGTCGGCTCGACCGGGGAAGGACCACGCTCTCACAGAACACCAGCGTGAAAGAGCAGCTTACTACTGCTGTATTTCGTATGGTGAGTGTAGAGAACCCGAGACCCGTTTTACTGGAATCGAGGCATTCCATCTTAGACCTTAGGGGTGGCAACGCATCTGCATTTTGATTCCTAATCGAGGTATAGATGTCTATGGGCCACAGCATCCACTTACCATCAGGTGGACTGGGTGCTTGTTAGTCACACTAGTTCTATAAAAAAAGGAATATGTGAAAGAAGGCCATTAGTATTGAAAAACAACAAAGATTAATTTTCTACACGTGGTAGAGCTACGATGCAGCTATATCATGGTTGTAGCATCAATGAGTCGGCTCGACCGGGATAGGACCAAACTCACACAGAATACCAACTTAAAAACTTAAAATAGCAGTTCAATGCCGCTGTGTATCGTATGGTGAGTGAAGAGAACCGTAGACCCTAATAACTGGAAACGAGACATTCCATCTTAGTTTTCAGGGGTGGCAACGCATCTGCGTTTGAATTCTTAATCGAGGATAATGTGACGGCTCCGTGGCGCAGTGGCTTAGCAGTGAGTTGAAGCGCTAAGAGCCGCGGGTTCGAATCCCGCATGGAACAAGTATTTTTATACAAGTAATTGTTCCGGGTCTGGATGTTCGTCATTGTGAAATTTATGTTTGTAAACTGCCCCAACGATACAGGTGAAAATCCTTACGTGGCGGCAACGTTTTCAAAACAGAAAGATGTCTACGGGTCACAGCATTCACTTTACCATCAGGTGGACTGTATGCTTGTTTGTCACCCTCATTATAAAAATAATAAATAACACTGATACTTTTATTTGAATTTTGCAGTACGTATCATTTACAATTTTAAGGGTTTACTTTACAAATATTTTGCAGTCTCGCTTCTACAATTTTGTAGCCATTTTGAATTGTATTTACTGTATGATTTGACAATTACGTCACTTTTTTTAGAACAAGATGAAATCGACTCCAAATCAGTTGCATTATATACGTTATTGCATAAGGTATACTTGTTAGTGATAAGACAAAAAAACGCGGAAAGTACAAACGTCACCAAATGGTAGAATGAGCGAGTGATGAAATTGAATCGCACAAACACTAATTAAACTTATTTGTTATAGTTGTTTAAAATTAATTCGCACAAATCCGCTCAATCATTTTAAACAACTTTAATATTTCCGCAAAGTAATGCCTGATTCTATTAATTATTTTATTTGTTATTGGAATATAATACAATTTTTACTTCTTCCTTCTTTTGCATCGACCCCAACAAACTACTGCTGCTAGCCTGCCTATGTAAATCATTATACAAAATAAATATTATATTTAATATTTATTTTGTATAAACTTATAATGCACTATTTATATTATTTTATCTATTATAATATTTTATATATTCTTATTTTATTTTTATATTCTTGGATGAAATACGAATAAAAACGTTTTATAACTTTTTACGATAAAGTTAATATTTTTGAAGTAAGGACGTTTGAAATTAAAAATTCCATGCAATTGAAAAAAAAAAACGCTTTAAATAATATGGCACCGAGTTGTCCTATGGCAAGACGCATTTATATCATCAGTAAGACAATTTCAAAAGAATCGCATAAAAAAATTGTGTTGGAATAGTTTTTGGTACTCATGCGCCGATTTCTCATGGACTAATCGCGTCATCATGGGATATATAAATACAGTCGTGGCAGCGAGGCGGCACAAGCGGCACGCAACATCAATGGCGTTTACGGAGCGAATACTACAAACGAACGCACCACCTGTTATTGGTTTGCCCGCTCTTGTTCTGGAAATATCGATCTAAAAAATGAGCTCCATGGTCGTCCGAAAACTTTGATCGACAATGACGAAGTAAAGGCCATTATGGAAGCTGATGATACTCAATCTACGGCTGAATTAGCAGCAGCAGAAGTTAGCATGACAACAATATTGGTCCATTTGCGTCAAATTGGCAAGGTAAGAAGCTTAACAAACGGGTGCCCCAGGAACTTAATAATCGCCAGCGCAAAGTACTCGTCGAGCCCTGCCTTGCGCTGCTCAACATGCACATAAACGAAGGAATTTTGAATCGCATTGTTACCTGCGACGAAAAATGGATTCCGTTTGACAATCGCTAGCGCTTAGCAAGTTCGTTGGATCCTGGTTCAGCACCTAAACAATGCCCTAAACCAAAACTTACCACTAGAAAAGTGACGATCACTGTTCGAGGTCTAGCGCCGGTGTGATTCATCACATTTATATTTTTTATTATTACAATTTATATTTTTATTTTTACTTATTTATTGTTGATTAGGGTTTGAGTCCCGGGACGTCTCGTGTCTCAAAATCCCGGGACTCCGTAATTTTAGCTATCTCGAGTCCCGGGACTTTCGGGTCGAGACTCGAGTCTCATGCTACAAATACCTAGGACTAACTATAGATACCAGTTTTGTATGGAGTATACATGTTCAGCAAATCTGTAACAAATTACGTAGTGTATTGGGTAAATTGTACCACCTGAAATTTAGGCTAAGCAGAAGTATGTTACACATGCTGTACTATGCGCTTGCGGATACAACTATAGATTACGGGTTGGGTAGCTATGGACTTACGTTCCCAGTGTATTTAAACAAAATCAAAGAACTACAAACAAGGTTGTTAAAGATACTAGTAGATAATAAAGTGAAAAGTGCGTGTAATAAAGAATATAATAAACTTTTCAAAATTTGTAAGTACCTGTAGAAAAAAAAGTGAAAATAAAGTTGATAATGGAACAATATAATAAAAATGAGTTTAAAGTAGAAAGAGAATATGGCTACCCAACTCGTCAATCCACTAGAAAAGGATAATATGTTGTACCTAAAATTAAAAATTACTTCGGTATGCGCACGAGACGATGGGTTATCCCGCAATTACATAACGAGCTGCCGCCGGATTTGCTTAGTAGTTATCTCAAAAAATTATTTAAAAAATATCCTAAGAAAACATTATCTATCATTGTGTCCATAAAGGTACGCCACAGGCCACGAGTAACGTACTGTTAAAATTAGCAGTCTATATGCGATGTGTGCTGTTTGAGTATGTGTTGAATTAGTGTATATGTGTATATACAGTATGTATATAATGAACCATTTTTGATATTTGGCTGATGTGGACCTCATAACAAACTTTGTACTAAATATGTATAGATAAAATAATAAAATAGATTTTGGGAGATATTATTATCTGTATAAGAAAATATACTTCAGATAATATGTATAAACATAAGCATGTAAGACGAGAACTACTGACGACAAACTGTAATGCAGTTTGGCAGATAAAAATGTTAAAAACGTTTATTGTATAATTGGAAGAAAATAAATTAAAAAAAAAGACAAGATTGTCGAAAATGTTATGTTATTATTTTTATTTTCAAATAATTGATGGAGCCTAGCGCCATCTGTTAGTTAAATTACAAAAGGAGTTTCAGCTGTTTGAAGCAACCGGAAAACGTACAGAAAGTTTGGAACTACTGTATAAGGCCTTAAACACAGTTAAACCGACATTTGTTGATAACGAGGATGTGTGTTCTCCTTGTCCGGTGGCATTATTACAAAAATCGAAAACAATTTGTTGAACAAAGCTGTTGACGCTCTGATTTTTTAAAAGCCTATTTTATTTAACCAGCAAAGAAGTCTAATTAATGTGTTGGTTGATTATTTGAAAGTCTGATTTATATTTATAACTATAAGATTTAACTGCTTAAAAGTGAATATGTGTCTGATTAAAAGAAATTAACAAAGCAATTATCAAGACTGAAATAACGTTAAAGTTATTAAGATAAGTTATATTTTCTTAATAACATTAACAAATTTTTATTTTTACAAAAAATTGCCTTTTTATCAACAGAAATTTACTCGATTAAAATTCTTCAAAAAAGGCTCACTTCTCTAAAACATTTTTTTTTCTTAAAAGTCGAAATCCCGGGAATTCCCGGGACTTTAATAGTAGACTGTCTCGTATCCCGGGACTTAAAAATTGTCGGGAATTCCCAAACCCTATTGTTGATACGTGTGTTTCATCAAATGCCTAAGACCCTATATGAATTATGAGCAAAGGCTGTGGCAGAAAAGCAGAAGTAATGGGTTTCCCGTTACAAGTGAGTCACAGACCGTTTTGTCACAACTAACATTAAATACTAAATATTAAATACTAAAAACTAATTATTAAATACTTTTTATTTATTTATTTTCTTACCAAACGAGTTGAGCATTACTGCAGATGTATACTGTGAAGAACTGATCACAATGATGGAGAAGCTCGCACGTCTCCAACCAGTTTTGGTCAATCGCTCGTCCCCGTTGCTTATGCACAACAACGAGCGACCTCATACTGCATGACGAATGTCTCCAAGTCATAAGAACTGGTGTTGGAAGCTCTCCGTCATCCGCCGTACTAACCAGATCTTGCCCCTACAATCTTTTACTTTTTCCAGAATTTGGACAACTTTTAGACGGCAAAAAAATTTAATACCCAAGAGACAGTACAAAACTCTTTTGCAGAATTTATTGCCTCACGTCCAGCTGATTTCTTCAAGAGGGGCATCAATAAACTGCCACAGCGTTGACAAAGATGCATCGATTGCGTGGGTGATTACTTTGATTACCTAATAGTTAAAAATTTAGAAAGAAATTACGTTAATTTATTTCATAAAAAATGACAATTTCATAGGTAAAGACCTAATATTAATACTATAAATGGCAGAGAACTCGACGGTGATTATATCTTGAGGAAACTTGTATATCTAAGAAAGTATTTCTAGAAATAGTATATTAATTTACTATACGTAAATGGTCCCCCTAAATTATAACCTATTTATTTAAAAAAATTAAAATATGTTCATAATTGATGAAGATATCGCTTAACATACACAGAAAATTTATACAATAGAACTAACAAAGAATGTAAGAGGTAACATAAAACGTTTGTATAAAACTTCACACAGCTTCTTTTTATAAAAATGTATCAACAACTAAGCAGTGTAGTGGTTATTTATTATTTTAAATAGTAAATTTAGGTTGCCTAGTACATTTCTAGCTGTTAAAAATAGAGCGTTCTAATATTCCTACAATCATGCACAAAAGTGGTAAATCTGTAGTTATACCATTAGAGAAAGAAATAAAGTAAAAAAGGTGATTCACACATGCTACAATACTGAATAAATGTAGGTTAAATAAAAATTGCCAGATCGTACGCATATTTATCGGCAAAAGGATGTGGCGTACGTCGATATGGAATATAAAGTTTCATAATTACATACTGTTTAGTTGCTTATGACACATTTTTATGGTTTAAAAAATTATATCATTTGCGTTAAAAAAACGTCAACTGTTATCACTTCGCGATTTTAGGCCCTATATTCAAGTATTCGGAAGAAGAATGTAATCTTCTTCCGAATACTTGAATTGTGTTGTTACGAGTTTTTGAACCTTTGCAGCAGGAACAAGAAAGAAATTTTGGTTCGGAGTTCGGATTGTTATTGGAAATGGAACTTGGTTAATAATTTCGAGAAGAAAATTTGCGAGTGACGAAATCAAGAAAAAAAAACAAATCGTTTTTTCCGACGGTAATTTTTGACCAATAACCGATTTAAAAAACAAGAGTAAAATATATTGGACAGGAGAAAAAAATAATTTTATAGTTTTTGTTCTCTATTCCTCAAATTTATTTGCCTTTTTTATATAATACATGTGCGCACACAATCTATTTGATGGCCTATAGAAATTTATTCTCGGTCAAGAATCAAAATGCTGGTGCAACCCCTGAAACGATAAGCCGGCCCATTCGTGCTGCAACAGATTTTTTTTTATGTTGACATCGGTCAGTAATATATAAATAGCTTGGGAATAGATTATTATCAACTAAGTTCGTAGATGTCACAGTAACCTTCTTATATTTCATGATTACTTTTAAAAATTATTCAGAACTTAAAGCTTCAATCTGTATGAGTTCTACACACAATAAATAATAGCTTGATAATAGATTATTATCAACTAAGTTCGTTGATATCAGTAACACAGTCACTTTCTTATATTTCATGATTACTTTTAAGAATTATTCAGAACTTAAAGCTTCAATCTGTACGAGTTCTACACACAATAAATAATAGCTTGATAATAGATTATTATCAACCAAGTTCGTAGATATCAGCAACACAGTAACCTACTTATATTTCATGGTTACTTTTAAAAATTATTCAGAACTTAAAGCTTCAATCTGTATGAGTTCTACACACAATAAATAATAGCTTGGTAACACATTATTATCAACTTAGTTCGTAGATATCAGTAACACAGTAACTTTCTTATATTTCATGATTACTTTTAAAAATTATTCAGAACTTAAAGCTTCAATCTGTATGAGTTCTACACACAATAAATAACAGCTTGATAACACATTATTATCAACTAAGTTCGTAGATATCAGTAACACAGTAACTTTCTTATATTTCATGATTACTTTTAAGAATTATTCAGAACTTAAAGCTTCAATCTGTATGAATTCTACACACAATAAATAATAGCTTGGTAACACATTATTATCAACTAAGTTCGTAGATATCAGTAACACAGTAACTTTCTTATATTTCATGATTACTTTTAAGAGTTATTCAGAACTTAAAGCTTCAATCTGTATGAGTTCTACACACAATAAATAATAGCTTGGTAACACATTATTATCAACTAAGTTCGTAGATATCAGTAACACAGTAACTTTCTTATATTTCATGATTACTTTTAAGAATTATTCAGAACTTAAAGCTTCAATCTGTACGAGTTCTACACACAATAAATAACAGCTTGATAACACACTATTATCAACTAAGTTCGTAGATATCAGTAACACAGTAACTTTCTTATATTTCATGATTACTTTTAAGAATTATTCAGAACTTAAAGCTTCAATCTGTACGAGTTCTACACACAATAAATAATAGCTTGATAATAGATTATTATCAACCAAGTTCGTAGATATCAGCAACACAGTAACCTACTTATATTTCATGGTTACTTTTAAAAATTATTCAGAACTTAAAGCTTCAATCTGTATGAGTTCTACACACAATAAATAATAGCTTGGTAACACATTATTATCAACTTAGTTCGTAGATATCAGTAACACAGTAACTTTCTTATATTTCATGATTACTTTTAAAAATTATTCAGAACTTAAAGCTTCAATCTGTATGAGTTCTACACACAATAAATAACAGCTTGATAACACATTATTATCAACTAAGTTCGTAGATATCAGTAACACAGTAACTTTCTTATATTTCATGATTACTTTTAAGAATTATTCAGAACTTAAAGCTTCAATCTGTATGAGTTCTACACACAATAAATAACAGCTTGATAACACACTATTATCAACTAAGTTCGTAGATATCAGTAACACAGTAACTTTCTTATATTTCATGATTACTTTTAAGAATTATTCAGAACTTAAAGCTTCAATCTGAATTAGTTCTACACACAATAAATAATAGCTTGGTAACAGATTATTATTAACTAAGTTCGTAGATATCAGTAACACAGTAACTTTCTTATATTTCATGATTACTTTTAACAATTATTCAGAACTTAAAGCTTCAATCTGTATGAGTTCTACACACAATAAATAACAGCTTGATAACACACTATTATCAACTAAGTTCGTAGATATCAGTAACACAGTAACTTTCTTATATTTCATGATTACTTTTAAGAATTATTCAGAACTTAAAGCTTCAATCTGAATTAGTTCTACACACAATAAATAATAGCTTGGTAACACATTATTATTAACTAAGTTCGTAGATATCAGTAACACAGTAACTTTCTTATATTTCATGATTACTTTTAACAATTATTCAGAACTTAAAACTTCAATCTGTATGAGTTCTACACACAATAAATAAATAACGGGCAATAATCATGCAAATTTTGCGACAAATCACATTAAGTTGTCCCACTGACCGCAATAAAAATATCGTAAGCGTGACTAGACACTAAAATGGCTATTAATTAGACTATGAACCTTAACGTAATATAAGTGCAATATAACGGAATAATGTTTTGCCACACCGAACGGTTACTGACCTCCCAATTATCATATGGTTAGAATATGCTACATTAATTTTGTAAAGGAAAAAGTACCTTAAACACCATACATCGTAATTTCAAGATTACAATTATAAGGCAGTTTTTTTTACTTAGTGTAACTTGTTAGGCCGGGCTGATGAACATTCTCCGCCTTATTTCTATCCGTCGCCTCTTAGGACACTCGCAGAATGATATGGGTAGGTAGTAGATTCTCTTAAGGTGCCGTTACACGACGAATTACTTATATTTATTAATCAATAGTCAAATCAGCTTAAAAATTAAGATCAGAAATGATTATCATTGTAATTCAACGTGGTTTTCAGCAGATTCTTGTTCAACAAACGGCCTAATTTAATAATTATTTGGTGGCGGTGAAGAGATGAGCCTTCTTTTTACTAGGTTGTTTGTGGGTTGTTAAGTAAATATATACAATTTGTATCTATACGGATCTGATGTTGCCGCCTAAATGAATATGTCCAGATATTTAATGCTCCCAGGCCACGCAAAGTACCAAAAGTACACGACTTTTAACAAGTAATATTTACCGAAAATTAATGACGACGTTCAGGGTGTAGGCTTCACCCAAATTCCAGTGATATGATACCGATATCTTATAGATATCGGTATCATAGCATTCTTAAATTATATTTTTGATTTAATGACATTAAATAAAAAATAAATAAACACTTTTCATTCAAATAATAAACATTAAAGCTATCAAACCTGATAAATTTTTGAGACATAAAAAGTTTAATAAACAGATAAATAAAATATAATGTACGAAACTATATTATCAGTCGTTATCTATCGTCAGTGGATGATAAAAAGCAAAACAAAACATTCGGGTCCTCGAACGCAAAGAAAAATATAATTCGAATGCCAGTTTGCCGAAAGTTGGTCAGTCCCGCGCCGGCGCCAGCATCGATCGCATGAATCAGCACCAGTGTGAGAGTTAAGACTCTATTTTCTTCGATATTTGGACATGGCCCGTTTTGCTACTGGGCTTCCTTCCTGTGAATCATGACTTGAATGGAGAGGCCGATTACAGTCGGGTGCGGAGCACATGGCGCCACGAGCGCCGCACAAACGCCTCCGAGTATATCGTTTCGCGTTACGCACAAATATATTTTAATAGTTAAATGTTTATTATAGTTTTAAGTGAAAAGTACAATTTACAAAACGAAGCGTACTAATAAATTAAAGTGATTGTTATTTTAAGGATAATGGAGTTACACCTATATTTGTTTTTGTTGATGTTTCCACTGCTCTTGAGATGTAAGTTATTTCCTAAAATATTTATCACACATTTACGTACTAGTATTTTAAACTAGTTAGGAAATAGACAGGAAATACTCTGTAAATAACATATCTTCCTACTAAAATAATTACATAATAATTCTGTTTTGAAAGTATACAACAAGAGATTAGATTGTAAAACAAATAGATATGAGAACTAAAGAAACGATTTAATGTCTCACATAATACGAAAATAAAATCTTTTCGTCGTATATAAAAAATATTCAATATTTTAAGAGTATTTTTACACATGGGACAAAAAGGGATTTTCGTAAAGTATTGGAAATACTGTCACCCTTAAACAAAGGAATGTATTTGGCGAAAGAAGATATTGGCACATTGTACTAAGCCGTTGCTGAGTGCCTACTGTCTATTTTTAAAACGCTTTTAATTGTCATGAAACGAATTATTGTTTTACTCTAGAAAAATTTAGAATATCTTACAAGATCATTCTTTGGAAAAACATTTTTTTGAAAATACCCTTTTATAAATTATCTATTATATATTATATTTATAATTCTCAGCTTAGCTTTCTAACAACTAAGTAACTTACTAACTTAATTAATACATGATTTCAAATTTTGTGTATTTCATGTTTAATGGAAAAAATAAAATCGCTTACAGCAATATTAAAACGTATTAAATATAAAAAAATCTATGGAATAGCATGTATCAACTCAAAATACTAGTACGAGAAACAGGGTGATCGCTACCAAGCTATTTCTAATTTATCTTGTGTTGTTAATTGTAAACATGATTGTAAGCTATTATTTGAAAAAAAATTATCCCGCTGGGTTTCTTGCTGGTTCTTTCCAGGACAGAGGTTTTTTTTTTTTTGGGAACCAGTGATAAATGAAAAAAGTGATTTTCAATAAGTATTGTTTATAATCCACACAGAATAAAAAGGTTCTGTTTCATGTGACAAAAATAATGGTTGTAAATTATACACACAAATAAAATGTTTTTTTTTTAAACTAAAATACAACTAAATGCCAGATGATCCAGCCAGCCCAGTTCACCAGTTTATTTTCATCTTGTTTAATTACTTTTTCGCAAAGCCAACAATATTTTTCAAATGAATTATAGTTTTATAACTGCCTGAAACTGCGACGGTTAATTAAACTTGTAATTAATTTGCGTGCTAGTCGAACTTTTAATTTTGTCGTTTGAAAGCAAGTTTAGCTATAGTTATAAGAAACATATTATATTAATGGACATAAAAAGTAAAAGTTTATCATATACTGGGCTCAGTCAGGTCACCTCAACGCAACGCTTCTTTCTGAGAAGATTTTAGGACATATTATCTGTTAAAGTTACCGCCTATATACATCCCACTGCTGGGCACAGGCCTCTTCTCATTTCTGAGAGGGGTTAGGTTAAGGAAACGTCAACCGCGCTGCCCTAATGCGTGTTGGCGAACTCCACATATCTTTTTTTTCAGACATGCAGTTTCCTCACGATTTTTTTCGTTCACCGCCGAGCACGTAGTAAATCAGCACTTAAAATTGCAATTAAACATTTCATTGCTGCCGCGGCAGGGATCGAACCCTTGTTGCTCGCGTGGTGCGAAATTTACAGCGAGCGCTAACCATCTGGGCTACCTTGGCTACTTTTTTATATTGAGGCAGTCAGCTGTGCTACCCCAACATTAATCAATATTTGTTAGAGGATTCCACATATTGATCAGATGCCTCGAAATATTTGAAAGATCCAGTTGATGATACATCAATATTCTTTTCAAGTACCTATTCTATTCGTCTACCGCTTGCATTGTTTGATAATAATGATAAAATTTACTTAGCATCGAAGAAGTTTTTTTTTATATTTATAACAAATAAATCTAATAATATTTACGCTGTATTTAGTTTAAAAGTATCTTCGCAAACAAAATAGGAAAATGTAAAATTAATATTATAATAACATACATTTTCCTTGACTATATTTATCGAATGCAATGAATAATTTAGCAGAACATGTGGCTTCACAAAAGTTTTACGTACTTACATTTTATTGGTACGCCACGTTGCCGCCGATAAATTACTTAATTATCACAGTAATTATACAAATGGAATGTATGTACTTTCTACAAATATTCATATCTATGTATGATTACGACAATGACCCAAAATAATAAATAGTATAACGAAGGTATAACAAAATATATTAAAAAACATATTTACAAAAAGGTGAACGCGTTAAAATGCGTGAAATCATTTTTATTCAATGAATATTATTTGTGAAAGTGTGATTCTAGTTTGATTCGAGATTTGCGATGGAATGTTAACGAAAAACACATCTCTAAACACACAGAAACAGATACTTTTTTATTCAATGTAGATTAATAAACAATACCTATTGAAAGTCACTTTTTTCATTTACCACTGGTTCGCAAAAAAAAAACCTCTGTCCTGGGAAGAACCAGCAAGAAACCCAGCGGGACTATTTTTTTACACCAAACTACTATTCCACCGACAGGTAACACGTACGAGTTACAGTAGGAGCGCCGGCTGTAGACGCCGAGCGTATGAGTTGTTATATCTAAATGTAAAATGTTTCGATTAACAAAAAATATTATTAATCGTAACTTTAAGCAATTACGGCTTTGTGACTCGGCAGCGCAGTGGTTAAGCGTTTGGCTGCGGCACTTCGCACGCAGGTTAATTTTTCGAATGAAACAAATATATTATGGCCTACAATCTTTCTAGGTTCGAATGGTTTGTCTTTGTAAAATTTACGGTAGTAATTACGCCTCTACGACACATTCCCTGTGAAGTTAAAAAAAGGAATAATTCATTGCTCTCTTTGCTATTATACGTGTTAAAAATTTCACTTGTAATCTATCCGACGGAGAACATGAATATTTCATCCATTCATCTATCTACTGCAACCTATAAAAGTCCACTGCTGAACACAGGCCTCCCATAGGTTGCCCCAAAGGGAGATTTTACCATAGTCGACAAGCTTGGCGAGCAGTTGTCAGCCGCAGTTTAGTATTATTTTCAAAAAAAATAGTCTTTTAAAAGATATATATATTAAACAATAAAATTACATTAAAAAGCATAAAGTTAAAAATAAATACATTTCAGACATTAAGTATTACAGTAAACTAGCTTGCCAGGCAGACGGTGTTCTGCCCTTTTCGACGACCCTTTGTCATATCCGATTAAAAATACTTAAAATCGCAAAAAAAAATTGTGGGTCACTCATGGGCAAAAAACTATCCTATCTCAAGTTGAACTAAACTGCACACGGTGTGCAAATTTGATTAAAATCGGTTAAGTAGTTTAGAAGTCCATGGCGGACAAACAACGTGACACGTAATTTATATATATTATGATTAAAGGCAAAGTATTGTCTTTCAAAATAAATAAATTTATTAAAAAACTTGTAAAACATTTATAAGATAATTGTGAAATTGGTTAAAAATTGTCTAAGTCATGGAAAGAGTTCGCGTATAAAAGAAAGTTTTAGTTATGGAGGGTGTACATGTATAGATGGCTTGTATGGAGGAGCTGCCGAAGACGCATACCCAAGGTCGTACATATATATGGGGTGGTCGGGCTCCGACTGTTGCTGTCAGGAAGATGCTGCTGCCCATCACCTGTTTCAATTTTCCTCTGTCGCCTCTTACGTCACCCACGGGACGATTATGCCACGATGCCACTATGCAATATTTTATTCCATGTTAATTAATGGTTATTTAGTTTTATAATTACTTATAGTGACTGATAATGACTTATATTTATAACATTCGGAATATATATTCACTGACGCATGAACTTTTAATGTAAGCAATTCGAACTTAATCCAAACATTTTGATTTAAGTGTTCCGCTCGCTTATAAAGTAGAAGCTATAAAAATGATGTAAGTAATATAGCCCGTGAGTTGTTACAGTTTGACGAAGTTCGCTCTTTACATGGATACAAACAAAATACTTCTGAAGCGCAGTAACATGAATTTTTCACACACACATTTGGGGGTATTGGAATAGATCTATTGCTTTTGAAGCACTGATACCTTAATAAAATCAAAAAAATTCGTATATAAAACAACACTTAAACTCCACATGCTAGGGCTTTTTCTTGTATGGGGTGGTTTCTTCCTGTAAATTTACTTATTTAAATTTCTAATCCAATATGGTTTTCGGTAAATATTGTACACAAATTAAAATTTTATCTGTAACTGATTTCGCCTGCAAGCAAGATTTCCGTGACACACTGATAAACATAACGGAGACGTGGACAGACACAGAGCCAGCTGAATGAAATTAATAAGGCTTTGGGTAAGGATCCCTAAAATGGTAACTCGTTCACTTCTAATTATAACTGTTCATATTTTAAAATATTAAATAAGGCAGACTAGAAAAGTAAACCGTTTTAACCAAATAAAAATTAATGTAACACGAATACGTCCTTGATACAAATGCTCAGGCATACTCAATATAAAAATCTATGCTCACGATCTCCCACACACATCCGTCTCCGCTTATTGGCCCCATTATCCCTTCTACATAGTAACGTTGTGACGGATCGTCTCTATGGTTTCTTTGTTCTCAATCGCCGCACATCGATATGCAGATGTGCATGACACTTGTGTTAAACTAAGCTAAGCCAATAAGCGAAATTAATACAAAGTAATCATAATATGAACTGGTCTTCGATCCAGTTCATAGTATGATTATTGCTTCTCTGGATATATTTCAAAATACATATAAAAATGTTAAAACTAACAGATCGCTATATTTATACACAATAGCCGGGGCTGAAAGAAACATAATTTAATTTGGTTTGAATATTATTTACTATATTTAAAATTGGTAATATAATATATCAATCTCCGGTACTACCTACATCAACTGATGATAATTGCGTAAGACGAACAGAATTCTATACTCCGCTGCACAGTGCTAAGCAACCACTCTTTAGTCCGCCCGGACTAAAGAGTGTTAGTTAACCAGACAACTCATCAGACGAAAAAGTCATGTTTCATGCTGTTAGACAGTCAAATCTGAAGATGCCCTGAATAGCGTAGATATTTTTATTAAATGGGTCCAAGAAAATGGAGTAAAGCGATATGATTGCAAATTTACGTAAAATGGGCGATGAAGTTATCAAGATATATTTGGGTAAAAAAAACAAGCAAAATTAGACCCATGTTGTTCCAAATATGAGTAATTTACTGTAATAAAATATTCATTATAATCCGCCGATGGTTTGGATTGATGGCGGATTATCTTGTCATGGGTCTAATTCCTTTACGTATAAAGTAACAATACACACACACACACACACACGCACACGCACACACACACACACACACACACACACACACACACACACACACACACACACACATATATATATATATATATATATATATATATATATATATATATATATATATATATATATATATATTATGTATAGACTTATACAACAGTCCACACTATAAACGCATTTTTTGAACTCAACCAAACACAACCAACTTAATACAAAACTAAATAGTGACGGTAAATTACAATTCGAACATTTATATTTTTACGTAATACCTAGTTATTTTTTAACATTTCAAGGATTATTAATTTAATTTAATGAATTATATTTTTTTTCTTAGTAGATACCTTGTTCTCCGAGCGTTAAAATTCCAGCTAGTTACAGTCTATTAGTACAAAATAATTCACCGATCCTAATATATTTTCACGTTTGGGGTTAATCACTACAGTTGTCACACAGGACTATTAGATTATTAATTTTATTTATTTTTAGTCTAAATACACTCAGCCTAGGCGTGTAGACCGTTATCGACTCTCAATATCCGTTACGATAGCAAACTATGAACTCCAAACTTCAACAATTATATTGCCTCAGTAGTATTTGACGTATCGATTAATATCAAATTAAATATTTACAGTGTCATCGGCATCAGGCATGCAATGCTACCGGTGTGACCCGGAGCGAACCTACGGCAACGAGGACATACTATGTGAACACTTCGACGGCAGCGAGAGATACATCACCAACTGCGAACATTCCACTATGTGTTACAAGAGGGACACGTCTTTGGACTTGGGGAACGGGTGTAAGTTCTGAAATAGATACGTAAGAGTACACATACAAACAGTGGTGGTTAGTAATGAAGTTAATTAAAAAAGGTGATATACCTATACGCATACATGAAGCAGTTAGTCAAGATTTTATTTCTGGTTTACCACTTATCCTAACTTGTAGTAGAGTAAAGTAATGGCCTATATACAGGCACAGGCCCGCTTACAAGAGTGTTTTAGGGCAAGGTAATATCCGCCGCGCTGCCCCAAAATTGGCAGACTTTACATGCATTCGATATTTTTTTTTATTTTTCTAAAATGCAGGTTTTCTAACGATGTTTTCCTATACCGCCGAGCAAGTGGTAAATCGGCACTTAAAAGTGGACCAACAAACAATTTCATTTGGGCCGGCGGGGAGCGATATGTATGTATGTATGAAATAAATTAGCAACCATAGCCACAGTAACGGTTACCAAATATTTATTTGTATGATTCATTAATAGAGTTACTTTAACAATATTCGTATTGTGTTCCTTGTAAATGAAGCTGAATCATTTTACAAAAAAAACGTAGGCTGTGTACCTTTTCAATTATTTAAATGATGTAACAATATATAAACTACAAACACGACTCTTTTAATAAACGTAAACAAATAGATATTGGCAAAGGTCCTTATTCGTTTTCTTACAGATTTTTTATTTGCAGCAATTTAATTGAAACAACAAATAAGTGGAAAATACGGTTATGTAGAAGCATAGAGGCATAATATAGTCTTTGTGTAGAAGTTACATGACGACTTACCAAAAAGTGGCCTTATATTGATTTGATTGATCTTAATCCATAATATCACTGGCTCAGTAGGTTAATATGCCCATATTAGTCAGGCATTCATTACGTTACCGACTCTACAAGAATCTTGATACTTTAAACTATGTTGGGCAATATTCGTGCTGTATATAGCTTTAACTTCGATTGCGTAGTTTCGTTTAAATCGAGTTCGGCATGTGTGTAAAAGGGCAATGGTACGTTGTTTAAGGAATCTTAAATTTATGTTGCAAGTGGCAACTAGCAAGTGCGGCTGCTAGTCATGAGGTCTTGGGCTCGAATCCCGTGTCGGGCCAAAAAAATTAGTTATTGACTTTTTCCATCAAGAAATTCTCAGTAGCTGCCCGGAGTCATGAAGTTGGCAGTGACTCACCCCCATGCCTCGGGTAGCACGTAAAGCCGTTGGTCCTGCGTCTGCTCTCTCTTTTGGTCGTGTTGGTTTACCATCTCATCGGATTATGAGAGTGAGGGAACACAGAGTGCACCTGTGCTTGCGCATACACTTGGGTACTATAATCCTGTCCTGCGCCGATAGCTAGTCTCCATTGAGGCTGGCCGCCGTGATCGAAATGCGGTCTGGAGGACATTATTATTATTTATTTGATAGTGTTATACCAACCCAGAACTTTAGTCCGAAAAGGTGCCTCCCTAGGTGCTTATTACGAGATCTATACCCAACAGTATTTTATTAACACGTTGAAAATGACAATAAGCAATAATATATTTAAAAATACAAGTCAATGTAAGAAGTATAATATTTATCGTGTCGTTACTTTATATGCTCGTAACAAGTTACTGCTCGGTTAAAATATAAATAGCATTGACTACTTTGCTTTGCGCATTTACACTTATGTACATTGTGAAGTGTATTGGCAGTGTAAGAATATCCACTGCTTCAAATCGTTTCATGCGTGTCGTAAGAGGTGACCGAGAGAAACAAACTAGAAGACGAACGAAAGCATCTTCCCAATAAAAAGTAAAAATAAAAAACTGGGGTTGCCAACCCGCCGGCCAAGCATGACAACTATGACAAATATATATATATATATATATATATATATATATATATATATACAAGGTACAGCAATCTATGGCGGATGTCATAAGAGGTAGAGCCATGCTGCACTATTATAATTATTATTAATAGTATAGTTGTAACACGAATGGGTCGGCTTGACCGGGGAAGGACCACGCTCTCACAGAATACCATCGTAAAATAGTAGTATAATGCTACTATATTTCATATGGTGAGTGTAGAGAACCGGAGACCCTTTTTACAGGAAAAGAGGCATTCTATGTTAGTCCTCACGGGTGACAACGCGTCTGCATTTTGATTCGTAATCGAGGATAGATGTAGATGTCTATGGCCACAGCAACCACTTACCATCAGGTGGAGTGTGTGCTCGTTTGTCACTCTATCCTATAAAAAAAGCCTATGTTCAGCAGTGGCCGTTCATAGACTATAAAGGTAACGGTAACTTTATGAAGTTTTTATACAAGTGTGAATGACAAACGAGAGCACTAAGTTCAACTCATAGTAAGCGAATTCTTTGGACCTATAATCAACCCTCTATTAAGAAGAGACAGCTGCGTCGTGACTAACACGTATATTAATTACATAATTACATTGACGAAGGTTTTGCTTTAGGTGTACGACGGTTTCAATTGACGTGCGGTCTATTGAAATTACATCGAGCACATATGTACATATTATATAATTTCTATTACCATAGTCAACTAAATCTAAGAAATACCTTTTGACGTTTCACATTAATCATTCAGCAATAACTTTGCACAAGCGTACTCACACGATTTAAAATAATCATTTACGTAAATCCGAAGAATTATAAAGTTATCTATATTTCATTACAACATGTATAGGTTTTATCACTAATTTTAATTTGAATCTTTCAAACAAAGCAAAATATTAAAAAATTACAAGTATCAACTTTTTGTACTTGACGTCGTTTCAATAATATGTCGCTATGTACATTACCGTAGTGCTTGGATGATTAAAATTAATAGTTAAGCGAATAATTGGCAAAACTATTCCAATAATCGGTAATTTTTTTTAAATAATCGAATAATTAATTTTTTTAATGTATAATTCTTTAAATTACATGTATCATGAATAAAAGAAGTTTTTTTTTAATTTTCAACGTAAATTTGTGTAGGCAAAAAAACTCATATACAAGGCCGCGATATAAAAACCACGTGATTTCAATATCCCGCCTTTTCGGAAGCTTACTGAGCGTAATTTTGTGATTTTGTGTTTTTCTTCTTATTTTGTGACTCACTTTAACTTTTTGGACTGTTTCTTCAATATTTGTTGAAGTATGTGTCGATTTCACAAAAGATCATTGGGCAAGTGCTAGAAAAAACAAAAAAAAATTATTGTGGATGTCTTTGAAAGGGACATTAATTTTGACAGCATTATTGAAAATCAAACAACGACTGCTCCACTAGTTGTACTAAAAGTGGTTGAATAAATTTATTTTTAATTTAGTTATAATCTTAAATTTTTATAACTGTGCCTCTCTAGAAATAAACAGTACCTAACAACAAATACGTAGAAACTGATAAATCTTGTGTTTTAAATTATTCGTTTCTAATTTATTCTGGTATTATTCAAACCAAACTGTAAATTATTACGAACTCTAAATAATCGATATCGATTTTTTAAGAATCGAATATGGTACGCGCCCATTTTTTGGTTAGCATGCCTGGTGCAATAAGTCTGACAGCTGTCAAAATGTATTTCTTATATTTGGTTGACTATTTTTTTATTATTATTATTACAGCCCTTCACAAGTCCACTGCTGAACATAGGCCTCCCCCAAGTAATGCCACAAAGCACGGTCCTGAGCCACCTGCATCCATCGACTTCCTGCATATCTTACCAGGTCGTCACTCCATCTAGTGGGGGGTCGCCCTACACTACGCCTACCGGTACGAGGCTGCCACTCAAGAACCTTTCTTCCCCATCGGTTATCGGTTCTTCGAGCTATATGGCCGGCCCATTGCCACTTCAGCTTACTAATCCGTTGGGCTATGTGGTCACTCTAGTTTTACTGCGGATATCCTCATTTCTGAGTCTATCACGCAGAGAAACTCCGAGCATAGCCCTCTCCATAGCTCGCTGAGCGACCTTGAGCGTCCTCATACGGCCAGCAGTGAAGGACCACGTCTCAGATCCGTAAGTCATCACTGGCAACACGCACTGGTTGTAAAATCTAGTTTTTAGAGATTGAGGTATACCTGACGAGAATATATGTCGTAATTTCCCGAACGCTGCCCAGCCGAGTTGAATCCGTCGATTGACTTCTCGGTCGAAGTTGGACTTACCTAGTCGGACTATTTGTCCCAGGTAAACGTACTCGTCAACAACTTCGAGCATAGTGCTCCCAACAACTACCGGCATAGGTGTGACATGGACGTTGAACATGATCTTTGTTTTGTCCATGTTCATCTTAAGACCTATCCGTTGGGAGGCACTATTGAGGTCATTGAGCATAGTGCTTAAGTCCTCCAGCGATTCTGCCATAAGGACTATATCGTCGGTAAATCGAAGGTGAGTGATGTACTCGCCATTGATGTCAATACCGTATCCTTTCCAGTCCAGTAGCTTGAAAACGTCTTCCAATGCAGCTGTGAAGAGTTTCGGGGATATAACGTCACCCTGTCTTACACCTCTCTGCAGTTGGATAGGTTTCGAGCTCTGGTTCTGTACTCGGATAGCCATCGTAGCCCTACTGTACAAACACTTCAGCACTTCGATATACCGACAGTCAACTTGGCACCGCTGAAGGGACTGTAGCACCGCCCAAATTTCGACGGAATCAAAGGCTTTCTCATAGTCCACATACGCCAGGCAAAGTGGCAGATTGTACTCTTCAGTCTTCTGTACAATCTGCCGCAGGGTATGTATGTGGTCTATGGTACTGAAGCCTTTACGGAAACCGGCTTGTTCGGGAGGCTGGAAGTCGTCGAGTCTGCGTGCGAGACGATTCGTAATGACTCTCGAAAACAGCACGTAGACGCGGCTCAGAAGGGAAATCGGTCCGTAGTTCTTTAAGAGAGCGTTGTCGCCTTTCTTAAAGAACAAGACCACCGCACTTCTGCTCCACGCCTCTGGAGTATTGCCACCATGGAGGACGGAATTGAAGAGCTTCTGAAGGACTCAAGTACCGGTGTTCCACCCGCTTTCAGAAGCTCCGCTGTAATTCCATCCTCGCCTGGGGCCCTGCCGTTTTTAAGGTGCTGGAGAGCCATTCTAATCTCGCTCAGACTGACGTCCGGGATATCATCGTTACTCACACTTGCGTGTGGCTCCAACGATGATGTGTACAGCTGCCCATAGAACCTCTCAATCTCACTCAAAATCTCAGGTGTCCCAGAAACGATGCTGCCACACTCAGTCTTCAGCTTCGACAGTTGGCTCTTACTGGCAGACAGATCTCTGGCAAAGACTTTGGAGCCCTGGTTCCGCTCGATCGCTTCTTTAATACGAGCACTATTAAAGTTGCGTAAGTCTCGCCGCATGCATTTGGAGATCTGTCAGTTCAGTTGCCTGTATGCTGTCAAATCTGTTGACGATTGCAGCCTCATCTCCCGTCTAACAGCCATGAGATTAAGAGTGTGATCGGAGAGTTTTTGTGTTCTTCTGCGGCGGGTCTTGCAGAACTTAGCTCCGACCGCATGGACAGTTTCCACGAGCTTGTCATTCATATCGTCCACTGAATTGCAATGTTCTAGGCACTGAAAGCGGTTACGTAACTCGAGCTGAAAGTTCTCGGGATTCTGGATTAGAACACGAGGGGGACGGAGCGTTGACTTCATTAGACGAGACCTCTCCAACTTCACGTTTAGGTTCAGTGTGCCTCTAACCATTCGGTGATCGCTGCCAGTTTTCACCCTTGCGATCACTGAGACATCACTGAACAGTTGGCGTCTGGTCGTCATAATGAAGTCAATCTCATTTTTTGTCGAACCGTCGGGGCTCGACCAGGTCCACTTCCTGTGGGGCCGCTTCTGGAAGAAAGAGTTCATCATAAAGAGTCCCTCTTTCTCCATAAAGTCGGCCAGCTGCTGGCCCCTTCGGTTCCGTTGCCCTACTCCAAATTTCCCTAACTTCAGCTCACCGCTTTCTATTGTGCCTAGTTTTGCGTTGAAGTCTCCCATCAACACCGTGTATTGAGTTTTGGAGGAATGCATGGCTTTGGAAATATCCTCATACATTTTCTCCACCTCCTCATCGGGATGTGCCGAGGTTGGTGCGTAAACCTGTATGACCTTCAGCGAATACCGTTTGGTGATTCTGAGTATCAGGTACGCGACCCTCGTCGACACACTCCCAATCTTTACAACGTTGTTGGCGAGAGACTTGTGGACGATAAATCCGACACCTCCTTGGGACAGATGGTCGCCCTCCCGGTGATAGAACAAGTTGCCGGATTCGAGAATCACCGTGTCCTCCCCCTCTCTTCGGACCTCGGATAATCCTATAATATTCCAGCGCAACTTGTCTATCTCTTCTTCCAGCTCCAGGATCTTCTCGTCAGTCCTCAGAGTGCGTGCGTTAAATGTTGCCAGGTCGAGTCGTCGTAGGTGGCAACCGAACCTCCACCGGAGATTCTTAGCACCCCCTGCCCCGCCGTTACCATGGTCGCCACCGTAGCCAGGAATAGCGGGGCCGCCGGGGACTGGGGGCCGTCTATTTATGTAATTCTTCATGGGGGGTATATTGCCATAGTTGCCACGCTTGGCGAGCGGGTTGGCAACCGCAGTTTTTTTTTGTCGTACAGTTGCTGTTATCAGGAAGATGCTGCTGCCCATCTCCTGCCTGTCTCCCTCTGTCGCCTTTTACGACACCCACGGGAAGATATGGGGTAGTGGATATTCTTAACCGCCACTACACGGCATATAGTTTTTACGGCATTTAGTTTATAGGTTGACTATAGTAAATGGTAACTGCAAAACGTGTCTAACGGTTTGGATGAAAAGTTACATTTAGAGACACCGCACACTTTCTATCGGACGAGAATTTAGTCAGTTTCTTAATCAGTATTAAGATGTATGCAAGTGTGCAAAATGATTAGTTATCGGCCGTTAAATCAGTTCGATGGGCTGCACGATTCCATTCAAACTAAACTGTTGGTCAACTATTCGTCAACGACTAAATCAGTATGGTGCGTTTCGACACACGCATACAAGCCGATTTTTTAGTCGGCCGACTCGGTCGTTAACATCGGTTCGCTCAGAATGTTGAAAATTTACCTTACAATAATCTGTACGCACTTAGTATTCTCGGTTTCTCTTCTTGATCCGTCATCTCCGTTGTATAATAGTAATAATAATAGGATTTCTGGACAATGTTTTAGTCACTTCAAGAGCTGCTTACTAAATACATTTTTTCTCGCAAACGATCGGCCGAGTGTCGGCTAGTGTGCGCACTCACCACTAACCAGACCGTTTAATTAACCAAGTGTGTCACTAGCAGCCCACCCCGACTAAATTCTCGCCCGATAGTAAGTCTGCAGTGTGCGGTGACTCTTAAATAGGTTAAAAAATTTTTATATATTTGTCAACCCCGAGAATATTACAATTTTTCCAACGCCGAGCAAATTTCAATCGCTCAGGTACTACATAATAATACGCGATCAGCATAAGAACACAGCAAGCACCGACTACTGTTCAATTCTGTTAATTGATCGAGCACGAAAAATAACGTGAGAGGGTTGCTTAATTGATGACGTAACAAACGTTTACACAATGACTTCTTGCTTATAATAATCAATCAATAATAAGGTTACAATTGTGTTCGATGCAACAACAAGATATATTTAATTTGGCGATGACCTTAATTTATAAGTCTAAAAACTCAATCATGACGACACGTTTTGTTTTTAGAAGTAGAAGTTTTAACTATGCCACTAGTATGTCATAATACCTTCCCCTATATGAAATTATAGTTTTATGAAAGGGTGACAAACGCAAAGTCCAAAGCCATGATATCTATATTTATATCGATTAAAAATTTAATTCAGATGCGTCATTACACCTGCAAACTATATAATGTTACGTGAACAGTAAAAAGTCTACGATTCTCTTCACGTAGTACCATGTATGTCCTCCTGCACGATTTCGACCTCGGCATAATATCAGAATCTTTCACCTACGCAGGTAATATTGTAGTGCCGAAACATAGCACGGTACTCACCTATCCCAATCTGTAACTTCCTTGTGAAAAGGAATAATACTAAAACGCGAACATAGAAACCTTGACCGAACAGGTGCGTGATTTTGGAAAGGCTTTCGCATGCAGTGACAGAAACACATACCACATCGAAACCTAAATCAATTCAGTAATTATTGGTATTTACCATAGAATACTATATTACACAATAGAATGGCTGTCAACCTTATTTTGTACAAGGATCGGCGTCGCCGGGAGCACACATACAAGCAATTACGTCGTATTATCACTACTACCTCGATTCGGTGTGTTGACAGACTATTATGTAATTAATACATATTAATTTGTAAATAGTGTGCAATTTGTCATTTTCTAAATAATTTGCATGGGAAATTTGGAAACGATTGTAACGTCAAAACACATCTCGTGTTGACATTTATACGTGCAAATTGACATGTTAGTGACATTTTAGTGGCTACACGGGCTCCGCCCACTCCCCCGTTCTATTATGTATGTATTATAGTATTCTATGGTATTTACCAATCATTCCTGAATTGATTCTAACAAAGAATCCACAACCTAGCAGACAATTCCATCAACCTTATAGAACGAAAGTACATTTTTTTCTATCTACGCACGTTTGCCACATATATCTACAAAAATATTTTTGCTTGTAACCATAGGTTTTTTAGTGGATGGCTGACTCCGTATCATGAATACAAACAAAGAAAAACAGATGTTTTTGTATATTATTAAGGGTAAAATCTAATATTAATAACAGAAAACAAGAAAACTTAAACAACACGCATTGATCATGAGGTTATTGTACTGTCCTCGATTCTTAATACGTCCGCATATTTTCAGATTATTCTAAAATCTAGATTTAATATAAAGCGAGTAAAGAGACCTTATATTCGAAAAGATTTTACTTCTTTTCATGAGCATATTTATCTGACAATTAGGTTAAAAGTCTTAATTAACATAATCTCTATAGACCTCTCCGTTATTCAGTCATAAAATAAAAACTAGCTATATTCATATTATTATGTACAGGCGCGTAAAAAATAATAAATCTAAATCTATAGTACGTGCCAAATCGATTGAGAAAAACGGACATTGACCTTTCGGTCGTTTAACCAGGGGCTACAAACCTTCAATATATAGGCACTTTTTATATGTAGTACTTCCATTATTTATAACGATTTTTTTAAACGATTGATATAATATGTATTTATTAACTATTATTAAAAAGTTATGTAAAAGATCGCTGTAGAAGAAAAATCATCTATTGTTAAAAAGTGCATAATTTATTCATTTAACAACAAAAAGCATTCATTTATAACACTTATAAAGATTCGAGTGATAACGACACCGAATAAGTACGTACTTATTCAAAAGATAAAACTTTATTTTCAATATTATACAGGATGTTAGTGTAAACACTGTTATCCTTGAAACCAGTGGTTTGGTTTCACCTATAGAACGTAAATTCAATGAAAAATAATAAATTTTTTTTAAGTAAAATCTAAATTTTTCATTAATTCCTCAATTTTTGCCTGTCCTAAGCCAGGATGAAAGTATGAAGGAAAAGTTACATCACAGGTTATGTGTATCTATTGTGTCTTCATTGGAATGTTGTGTAGGTAGCTAGCGCGAGCGGTGATCTTTACAGTGATTACGTCACTCGGGCGCATATGGTATCCATGATATTATGGACGGTGTCAGACAGAAACGTTTTTTTTTTAAATTCGAATAAACATTTTTATATTAAAGCCAACTTTAGTGACAACGGTGTTTACACTTGCACCTTGTATAAGAACTTTATTTTTATTCGGTGCATGCGAGCCGGCCCAAAAAAGTGACACATCTCTGGCTGCCATTGTCACGTTTCTTTGAGAACGAACTGACATAACGCGCGTTTTGTTTATTTTAAAGGGATGAATTTGCAAAAGCTCAATATGGTCATGATATTGCTTCAAATATTTTTTTTAATATGAAACTGTTATTAAATGAATTGCTGCATTACTTAACATACATTGAAATGTAAAATATAACACATTTTTCGCGATGTACCGTAAGATTTTACGATAATATTAATAATAATAATAATAATAATATTCCACAACTATCACACAACGCCATCTAGTCCCAAGCTAAGCAGACCTTGTGTTATGGGTACTAGACAACTGATAAATATACTTATATATTTCTAAATACATAAATATTATAGATAAATTACACCCAGACACAGAACAAATGATCGTGCTCATCACACAAACATTTGTCCTGGATGGGAATCGAACCCACGACCTCCGGCATAGCAGTCAGGGTCACTAACCACTAGACCAACAGGCCTGTCATGATGTTTATAGGAACCACAGACAATGTTATTTAAGAAACAAAAAAACAAAACATATGTGCTGACCTAGAAGTGTGAATAGTATCAATATTTAAATATTTTTATCACATCTAAACTGAGATTTTGTAAGTTACGCCTTTTGACACTCTGCTCATATCTGAGGTCAATGTCCGTTTTTCTCAATCGATTTGGCACAAACTATAGTACAAAATGTTTCTTCGCAGTGACCACAACAACGACACAGCGAGGCTGCGCTCTGCAAACTATGAGCGGAGACCAAGCGAAGATAAACGGCAAATGGCGACCCGTCAACACTATCTACGATGTGTACAACGAGGGGTGCGCTGAGGACCCCAGTGATATCGAACGCGCTACAACAACAGTCTACTGCTACTGCCGCGGTGATCTGTGCAATGGCACTGGAAAATGTTTAGCGAATCTATGCGTACTGCTAACAGTAATAATCGGTTTATTTGTTAGTTAATATTACTAAAATTTAGGTATTTTTAATTCTTCCCAAAAAGTGTAGTTGGAGACCTGAATAGTATGGCGTAAAGAATCAAAGAGCTTATTATTTTTTGGTATACAAATCTTGTATGTATGTAGTCGATTTATTCTATAAACTGCTTAAAGTAATATGCAATAAAAACCAAAGCAAACGTAACTTAAATTTATGTACATCTTAAGATTTTTTTTTGTTATCTATTTTGAAATTAGTTACCTATGTATTAATTATTGTATATATATATTTTGTATAAAATGTAAGTAATAAGTATCGTAAGGCAATAAAAAATTTGGCTTAAGCCTCAAACTTGAAAAAGCCTAAAATAATGTAAAAAAATTATCTAAGTGTACTTTGCAACAATCAAAAAAAGCTTATTTCTGCTTTAATTATGCTATGGAAATATTTGTCGCGAATGACAAGTTTGTTCTTAAATTTCAGTTAAATGTGATAACATATTTTTGTAAGTAAAATATACCAAATATATACGAGTCCATGGATTTCCTTTATTTTGATTCGTGAAAAACACCTGAATACTCTTTTATCCACAGAAATATTATATAAAGCTTTCTTCACTAACTATACTATTTCTACATAAGATCAACAAAGCATAATTAATCTTTATTGTGGTTTTCGCAGAAATTTAAATATACAGAATGGGGTCCCACATATATGCAATAAATGAAACCACAAGTAATACTAGTCCGTAGAAGTGTAGAAAAATTAAATATTAAATTAAAACCCGTAAAATAAAAAAGTGAAATTTTCAAACAAAATGAATATTAAAATTAATTCAGTAAAAGTGAACACTCTGTTTAGACAACGATATGTCGCAATACCAATAGTTTGCACTGCGTGGCAACGTCGCTTTTTAATGTTCAAGGATTCAAGGTCATTGAATCATTGACTTAGTGACCCAATTCTATAGAGTGTTCAAATTTGCTTAAAATTAAAACTCTACTTTTTGACCTAATTACTGGACCGATTACGTTCATTTTTTGTATATCGTCAGCAAAGGCGATAACAAGTATATGGTTTCATTTATTGCATATATGTGGGATCCATTCTGTATATGTATACTATAGAGCGGACACTGATAACATTTACATACAAAAACTGTGAGCTTGCGCGTGCGTTGGACCCTCTAGCGAAATATAGCAATACTATGCCGAATATTTATTAGGAAAACATTTTAGCTATTCCCGATTAGGCGACGCTACTAAATATAACAGAGGGCACTTATTACAATAATAATAAATGTTCTAGAACAATCTACTAGAAAAAATAAAATTAAAAGATTATTTGATAAATATACATTATTCTTACGATAATAAACCGAAATTACGTTCATTTTTTGCTACATATCGTGATTTACAATACCTTAATGCACAACGGGGCATATTTTCTTCAGAAGTATTTTTTAAATTTACGAAACGAATGCGTCTTGACCATTTGACGACGTCACTGAGACTAAATGACAAAAGTCGAAAATATGTATATCCTATAGAACAAAAGTTACAGACGACAATTTTGTTGCTGATGTCCGGTCTATTACTACTACTTAAATGTCTTTGGGTTTTCGTGTGATAAAGGCAGGCGTAAGGACTGAGGATATCCAAATATTTAGCATCAGAGATATTAGCAAATCTTATGAACCCCGATAGAAAACGCTATCACTATATTTTTTTACAGGATAGGGTGACAAACGAGCACACAGTCCACCTGATGGTAAGTGGTTGCTGTGGCCCATAGACATCTATATCTATCCTCGTTTACGAATCAAAATGCAGATGCGTTGTCACCCGTGAGGACTAAAATAGAATGCCTCGTTTCCAGTAAAAAGGGTCTCCGGTTCTCTACAATCACCATACGAAACACAGCATTAAGCTACTATTAAGTGTTACGCTGATGTTCTGTGAGAGCGTGGTCCTTCCCCGGTCGAGCCGACCCATTCGTGCTATAACTATACTACTAATATAACTGCAGCATGGCTCTACCACGTATAAAAGATATAACATGCCAAATGTAAAATTCATTGACAAGCGCCCCCTTAGCCGTAATAAAAATGGGATACTGCGTACGCCAATCCGCTTGCTAAGCGTTACTATTGCCTTCCTACAATTATTAAAGAGGGCTGTGTATGTCAATGAACAGTAACGAATTCGTAAAGAAGTTATTTTTAAAAATGCGCTAAGGTTTAAAAAAAAAGACATCACACTCGTGGTAAGCTTAAATTGCTTGTGTTACGACTAGTTCACGCCAGTAGTCGAATGGCGGATTCAAACCTTTTGGAGTTCGCGGACCGCGCCCTGCCATTAGGCTACTATCGCTTTTATTTACACAAATATTTCTTGTAACAAAGTAAATGACTGCAAACTTAAATCGTCCCATCTATCAAAAATATTGATGTTCAATAATCTAGATTGTCATATAAAATAAGTGACGCTTTAAAATAATTTCCTGAAAAGAATTTATATAGTTATTATGCTAATTGTTATGCTCGGTGCAATTTATTGTCCACCTAATTCCAATTATTTATGTGAATTTGAAGAGGCACTTCTTTCAGTTTGCTCTGATTATCTACATCATATTTTAATGGGTGACTTTAACACAAATCTTCTAAGTGATACCCCTAGATCGCGTGGACTGCGTTCAATTATTGAATCGGCAAGTTTTTCAATACTTCCACTTGAAACCACCCATCATAATCTTACTACTGAGGATACTTTATTAGATTTGATATTAGTCTCCTCAGAAGAACGTGTTGCGTGCCACGGACAGTTCCCTGCTCCTCGTTTCTCGAGACATTGGTGATTTACTGTTCATTTCCAATAAAATAAAACCTCCCAAAGTAAAGCCAGTAATAGTGCGTCTGCGTAATTTTGCTAGGGTAAATGTAGAATCGCTCCAACATGATGCTTCGCTTTTAGACTGGAGCGATACATTTAATGCAGAGAGTATTGATGACAAGGTTACGACATTTAACTCTAATATTCATAAGCTGTTTGACAAACACTCACCTATTCGTGAGGTTAGGTTAAAGCGCGCGCCTGCGCCGTGGATTACTGAAAATATCCGTAAGGCCATGTCTAAGCGCGATCAGATGTTTAGGAAATTCAAGCAGAACCGTTGTGAACTATATTGGGCAAAATTCAAAGCTGCGAGAAATCGATGTAATCAGATGGTACGAGCCGCTAAACGCCGCTATATTCACCATAATATCATGAACTCTTCTATGGCTGATACATGGAAATTTCTCCGGACGATCGGGGTCGGTAAGCCTACGTGTAACGTGGACCCTGCAATCATTTCTATAAGTGACCTAACTTACATTTTTCTTTAACTACCCAAATGGAGGCTTCTGTTAAATCAAGTACTATTTCTTATTTGAATTCCATGCCACAATCTCGTAACTGCACATTTAATTTTTCTCCCGTTGCTGATGAGGATATAAAAAAGATCATCTATTGTATCAAGTCTATGGCAGTAGGCTTCGATGATGTGAATAGACTCATGATCACATTAATTCTAGACAATGTAACTCATGTTATCACTCACATCATTAATCATTCATTATTGACTGGGGATTTTCCCACACATTTGTTATTCCGCTGCCCAAAATAAATAACCCCAGTTCTTTCCCTCACTTTCGCCCAATATCTATTCTCCCTTTTTTATCTAAAGTTCTTGAAGCTATTGTCCACAAACAAATTTCTTGTTACATTTTCAAAAATAATTTTCTTAGCACATTTCAATATGGTTTTAGGCCTGGGCACAGTACAACCACAGCTCTTTTAAAAGTTACAGAAGATTTTCGTACTGGAATGGAGAACTCAAAATTGACTTTGTTAGTCCTAATAGATTTCTCTAACGCTTTTAACGCTGTTGATCATGATATTCTCCTAGCTGTACTTTGTCACCTGGGATTCTCTTCGTCAGCACGGGACTGGTTCTCGTCGTATCTTCGGGGTCGTCAGCAGGCTATTCGAGTGGGTCAGATCGTCTCTGATTGGTGTTCGTTCTCTGCTGGCGTTCCTCAAGGCGGAATTCTCTCTCCTCTCCTGTTCTCAGTCTTTATAAATCTCATTACATCCCACATTCGCTGTTCGTACCATCTGTATGCTGATGACTTACAAATTTATGCTCAAACTGAGGCGGCAGGTATCGATGATGTGATTAAAAAGCTTAACTGCGACCTTAACAGTATTTATTATTGGTCAGACAGATTTGGTATCAGGGTTAATCCATCAAAGTGTCAGGCTATTGTGATTGGTAGTTCTCGTAGATTGCCTAAAATTGATATGAAGGTGCTACCTCCTATGATTTTTAATAATGTTGCTATTCCTTACTCAATAACTGTTAAAGATCTTGGCTTAGTTATTGACAACACCCTCACGTGGCGACCGCATATATATGAAGTGAGCAAAAAGGTCACTCACACTCTGCGTTATCTGTATCGTCTCAAGATTTTTTTACCGATAGGGACTAAGGTGATGCTAATACAGACTCTAGTGTTGCCTATTTTAGATTATGCAGATGTTTGCTATGCTGATGCCTCTCAAGAACTTCTAAACAAACTGGATCGACTTCTTAATAATTGTATACGCTTCATTTTCGGTTTACGTAAATACGACCACATCTCCTCTTATCGTTCTCAGCTTAAATGGCTACCTCTCCGCTATCGCAGATATTTCAGAATACTGTGCACATTATTTTCAGTTTTACACGATCCGTTTGTCCCTGAATATCTGAAATGTAAATTTCAGTGTCAGGGTGATTCTCATAATCGTTGTCTCCGTTCTACGGAAAAGTCTAATCTCCATGCCCCCCTCTGTCACACTAGCTTCTTGTATAAATCTTTTACGTCTCACGCGGTAAGATTGTGGAACGAGCTACCGAGCAGTGTACGTGCAGCCACGAGCAAGGCATCGTTCAAACGCTTGCTATGGAATCATTTTCTGGCGTTGCAGGAGTAGTTTGTCGATTAACATATTTTTTTATATTCTTAAATTCTAACTGTTCCCTTATCCTGTTTTTATTTCAAATATTTCATAGGTGTTTGAATCAGAAACAGCTATATTTAATTATGTATGTACTTATATATGTATATGTATGTATGTATGTGTGTATATATATATATATATATATATATATATATATATATATATATATATAACATATATGTTTATAACATGTAATGCAATATGTAATGTGTATGTCTACTTAAAGATGTTTTAACTCAGTGGCACTTTGCACCCACAATATCTTCTCTGCTTAGCCTGGAGGTAGACTGGCAGAGAATGCCTTGTTGCATTAAGTCCGCCTTTTTGTACTCGGTGTGCAAATAAAGCATAAATAAATAAATAAATAGTTGAAAATGTATAAGCATAACCATTTTGGTCGCAGCAGTGTGGAAAACAACCTCTTACATAAATCACATAAAAAATGACAACTCGTTAAAATACCAATATGATATTTTCATGTTGGAACTTTAAGGAGTAAGACATTAAATAAAACAAGTAGCTACACACAAATGTAAGATCAACGTTTTTAGTTGCAACGATAAAAGCACACCCATATTACAATGTTAATATCTAAATTGAAAACGATTGTTCATGCCCTATATACTGTTTTAGAAACCCGCATCTTCTACGTTTCTATGTTTGACCATAAAATATGATATTGAAACTTAAAAAAGATATATCATCTCGTTTGTCTGACTTTTCTGATTGTACACGAGCAGTCGGAGTCCGAAACCCGGTGACAATACCACTGAAATTAAAATTTCTATTTGCAATTTAAAAACTCAACATTACGCTAGTAACATATAAGTCAATGTTCACCGCGTGATTATTACCCCCCTGCAAGATTTCGGCTGACCTGAACTGAATCCTGGCGGCTCAGGCCGAGCCTACTTAACTCATCTCATAATCTACGTTAGTTCGGCACACTTCTAAGCAGCTACCCGCCGCTTGCGCCCTTCTTTCAGACAAGGAGGGTTGCGTTCGTTTACGGCTTAAAGATCTCTCGCTAGATCATTAAGCCAATCCCAAAAGGTGGTGTTTAGTGGGTAAAAGTTTCCACATAACTTCCACATAACGCAGCCGGCTGCGAGGTATGCAATGAGCATTCACCACCTCCCTTCCCCGTTACCGGAGGGTTGCCCTTATTTGCTTAAGGCGCAAAAAAACGTGATTATTACTAAAGAAGAGTTACATTAAAAACTATCACTCGTAGGACTGCACATTAGAAATGAAAATTTCTGAGCTTCACAAAGTTGTAGACATCATTTTTTTGGTTGTTAAGAAATATTTTTATAGGAAGGATTTTTATTATAAATTAACAACAACGTATTACAATAGTAATAAAATTTAAATTTATTGCGCTGTTTTACATGAAAAATTACGATTATTATTAATATAACACAAACTTGATTTTAAACATTACTTTCATCAATTTTATGTACCCGAGCGTGACGGTCACGCAAGTTGTGCTTTTTCCCCGTCCCAAAAGCGCCTAAAGTGCTAAGAAAATTTTCACTTCAAAAATGTCTGTAATTTCGAATTTATAAAGGGGGATTCCACCTCTAACTCTAACACCGTTTCGAATACGAGCAAAGATGTATGGGCACAGCAGTGGAATGTTTATACGCTTTTATTTTAATCTAATTTGACTTGGTTAAAATCCGTTGTTATTGTTTTATATTGGAGGGTACGTTTCGTAATTTCCTGTTTATTTAACAGATAAATATACGCTGTTTATCGGTATATATCTTTAATTTACCAAAAATATTATCGGATCTAATATATATTTGAAATAACGTTATCACCACACTAGGATTTTCTCCTGTATCGTGGAGGCAGTTTAGGCCATACAAATACTTGTTCCGTGCGGGGTTCCTCAGCGCTGCAGCTCAACGATAAGCCACTTACGCCACGGATAATATTCTAATTCTCCCTCCGAGTTACAGGCGTTCTCCTAATAATGAGAGACATGTCGTTTGATACCTCTAGTTCAAAGCCTCCAACCTCCATTTACGTTACTCGTCACACGAATACGAAATGCAGCAGCGGTTTTCTCAGTAAACGCAAATAAAACGATTTAAGTTCTGCTATTTCACACTGTTATAAGCTTATAAGATCATTCCTCATTCGACTGGTCAGTATTTTCATCATTCATCATTACAACCCTTCACAAGTCCATTGCTGAACATAAGTCTCCCCTAAGTAACGCCATAAAGTACGGTCCTGAGCTACCTGCATCTATCGACTTCCTGCATGTCTTACCAGGTCGTCACTCCATCTAGTGGGGGTCGTCCTACACTACCCCTACCGGTACGAGGCTGCCACTCGAGAACCTTTCTTCCCCATCGGTTATCGGTTCTTCGAGCTATATGGCCGGCCCATTGTCACTTTAGCTTCACCACCACATTTTCACACAGCTTCACTAGTCACTCTGGTTTTACTGCGGATATCCTCATTTCTGAGTCTATCACGCAGAAAAACTCCGAGCATAGCCCTCTCCATAGCCCGCTGAGCGACCTTGAGCGTCCTCATACGGCCAGCAGTAAAGGACCACGTCAGTATTTTGGTATGTCTAAATTTATAAATTCACACATGATTTTTTTAAACATGTCGAAATTCTGCCTGCTCGACGTACTAAATAAATCTGTTAAAGATTGCGTAAGATACACATATGTCGTCTAGACTTAACGCTTAACTCGACATGTGTTATTACAAGTTGAAACAAATCACGTCCGAAATTCTACTAAAATATACGAAGTCATTAATTTGTCAATTACTTGCAAAAGCATTTCATAGACCTCAAAAGTAACACGCAAAACAAAAAAAATCATTAAAATTATTTATTACAACAAATATAGACCCAGGGCGGTGAAAACGTTACGGTTAACAATGACACTTTGATAGCGCAAATTATTTGACTGCGGGACTGCGGGTTCAAGTATCTTAGTATCAAAGAATAATAAAATATATTTGTATTCATGCACATGACGTTACGTCCGTACATAATGCAGTAAATAAATTTTTATAATTCCTGACACTCTTCAATCTAGTATAGGGCTATTACAGTTTACAATATACGCCTTTTTTCAAATTCAATCCACGTATTTGAGTCTAGAGCCTAGACGCACCATTATTTAACAACGCCGGCATTCTTTTTAGTTTCGTTCGTGTGGTGACGTCAGCTATTGTTTCGATCCTGGTTTCGGTGAGAGAAGTGTCCTTGTCCTTGACAACGATATAATTGGAAACCATTAAGAATAAAAAAACGAAAACAGGTATTACAATGTGCCCAATATAAAAAGCTCGTGTGAAAAATAGATAAGTCACATACACTTATATACATACATCTTTATATATAAATTACATGTCACGTTGTTTGTCCGCGATGGACTCCTAAACTACTTAACCAATTTAATCAAATTTGCACACCGTGTGCAGTTTGGTCCAACTTGAGAGATAGGATAGTTTTTTTTGCCCATGAGTGCCCCACAATGTTTTTTTTTGCGAATTTAAGGATTTTAATAGGACATGACAGGGTCGTCGAAAAGGGCAGAACAACGTCTGCCTGGCAAGCTAGTACGTCTATATAGTTAAGTGTTTTTCAGTCTAATAGCTCATTCTAATTTATTTACATTGAAGTAATATGTACTTACGTACTAGAACAGCTATTTCAAACAAATCATGTGCGATAGTCTATGTTCGCGCGGTTGTTTTTTTTTATCATAGAATAAACATAGGTAGAATGATCAGCAGGTTATAATAGATTGTATTGTTAAATAGGTAAATTATATCGAGAACAATTTTCAAATTTTGTCATTTATTTTGTATATTATATTCGCTTATTTAATATAATATTACATAATATTATATCACAATTACATTTTAATAATATTTTTATCTGAATATTTTAAAAAGTATCTATGTCAAATATAAAAAAAACATACTAAATGTATGTTTAACAAAACTCATTAATATAAAATTTAAATTACAAATATATTATTAGAATAAGCGTCGTTCATAAATGCTGGGCACGCGGGAGTTAAAAATGGACGAATTTATTCCACTTTGACTTTGATGTGGAAACCTAAACATAATATAAAAGAATAATGAGCAGATTTAAATATAAAAAATTGGCCTAATTATGATAACTCATATACGTTTCTACAAAAAAAAAGTGTATAATAATATATTCGTCCTATACTTAAGTACCCACAGAAATGTCGCATCTGAACAAATTAATTTCATAATCTATATTACATGACACAAGATGGCGTCTTAGGAATAATTTGTTTTATTATTAAGTTATAATAATTTTTTATTGATTAAGTGTCTTATTAACCGTTGAAAAGTAATACCTTGGTTTTTACTGACATATCTTGAATTATTTGTGCAATATCTAAGTACGCACGACGGCATATTTTTATCAAGAGAATTTTTTTAAATCAACACAACACGTGACAACTCTACAGGCGCCTAGCGAGTGACTGATTAAAGTGCGGTGTATGCACCGCAGTTGAGTGGAACAGAGTAGCTGAATGCAGTGTCGTCTTCAGTACGTAGTACATAATAGCTCAATGTTTATTTATAAGAAATAGGCTCTCATATTTTGTGAATAAACTTCTATATAGTAAGGCATTGTTTTAAATTATTAGGTATTTTAGTTTCTACTAATAATGCGAAAAAAATAACATAAGTGATTTAATTTAATGTTAAAAAAATTAAGAAAATCTTCTAACCCATTTTAGTTAATGTTACTTTGTGACACTATACTTAAACACTGTGTCAAATTTATAAGTTGCGGTGACCCTGGGATATTACTAAATACTACGTATCACATACTCAGTCTTATAAAAACTTGCAAATTTGTGTAGTCGGTAAAAATACATCCTAAGCCTGTCCCTATGAAAACCAGTAAGAGAATTAGAACCCAATCCAGTATTCCGCCAAACGTCGGTGCGATATTCCGGGCTCTCAAGCGGACTGATCACTCGGTCCAGTTCCTATACCGTCACCCTCATCTCATCTTGCCAATACTATGACGACAGCTGATGATTTAAGGAACTTGAGCGGTTTTCCGGGAATAGTGTGCTGATCGCCCTTCCAAGCAGTTGATGGAGCCTAACCAGCACCATCCTGAATAGACAGACACTCCTTTATTTCCTCTAAAAAAGTGGATTGCCTCTAGGAGCCCATTCTAAGAATCCTGGCATGAGATATGGCGATATTTAACGCCTTTGCGACATTTCGTTATGGCTCGTAAAGTTTGACAATCACCACCGGCGGAACTTCCACTCTGCTCCTTCGTGTCATATGGTACTGTTGACAACTCCACAATCAGATCGCCCGGAGACGGGTGATTTTTGCAGATTGTCCGTATTGAGCGACCGGCTCTGAACTTCGAAGCATCACATATTTGTATATATAGTCAGCATATCGTCCACCTCAATTGTTAAAAGTGCAGCTTAACATCTTTTTATTGAAGTCACACTTTCTTCCTTCAACGTTCTCTTAGGTTTTGTTTATAGTCCCTCTATCTCTGTTAATTATTTTTCTGCCTTTGAAAAAACTTTATAAGAATTGATCCCGACATGTAAACATCATTATGGGTGACTTCAATACGTGTCTTCTTAAAAATGATGTCCGCTCAAAGAAATTAAAGTCCGTAGTTGACTCTTGTAATCTTTACATTTTGCCTTCTAATGCTACCCATTACTTTCCTAATAGAACCCCTTCTCTTCTTGATTTAATAATAGTTTCGTCTCCAGATTATAATATATTTTAACACGGCCAATATAATGCCGATGCTTATTCTTACCATGATCTGTTGTTTTTGTCTTATAAATTACGATCACCGAAAGTCAAGTCCCGTGTTCTTCTGCTACGTAATTTTGCTAAAATGGACGTAGACTGTCTTAAAAATGATGCTGCCAGCATAGACTGGTCGATAATTGATGAGACCTCTAATGTTAACGAACAATTGCGCCTTTTAAATTCCTTTTTAATGCAGCTCTACGACAAGCATGCACCTTTACGACCAATTAAACTTAAGCATCCGCCGGCTTCTTAGCTCACAAATGAAATCAAAGACTTAATGTCAAGAAGGAACCTAGCCAAATCCAAATTTATAAATAAGTTTTAAGTTTATAAATAAATTTATAAAAGAGAAAGAGAAGTACAGAATACTTAGGAATCGCTGCAACACGATGTGTAGAGTTGCGCAACGACGTCACATTCATAAGACAATTGATGAATCTGATCCTAATAAGGTTTGGAAATTTCTCAAAAGCTTGGGAATTGGTAAGAAGCAAAATGACACCCTTCCTCCTGACTTAAACATTGAAATGCTTAATCAGCACTTTTCCTCAAGTTCTAGTCACGTTAACGGTTGTAAAGCTAGAACCTTAAATCACCTTCATTCTTTGCCAACTCCCGATTCCTCTGAATTTGTTCTACGTCAGTTTGCTGACTGTGACGTTAAAAAGAATATCACAGCTGTAAATTCTAATGCAATTGGTAGTGATAATGTCAGCCGAAACATGACTCTCCCGCTATTAGATATCTTGACTCCAACATAACTAAAATTTTCAATAACTCTATAAATACAGGTACTTTTCCTACACTATGAAAAGATGCACAAATTATTCCATTACCCAAGAAATCGAATCCCAAGTTCTTTTGTGATTATCGTCCTATTTCCATATTAACTTTTTTTCTAAAATTCTTGAGCATGTTGTTCATCAGCAATTTAGTCTATTTCTGAATCTAAATAACGTCTTAAATACATCAGGTTTTCGCCCTGGCCACAGCACCGTCACTGCTTTGGTTAAAATCACAGACGACATTCGAGCAGTAATGGAGAATCGGCAAGTTACTATTCGTACCCTTCTTGATTTTAGCAATGCTTTCAACACAGTCGATTTCGACATACTTCTAGCTGTGCTCCGTTCTATTAACGTATCTCCAGCAGCAACCGACTGGTTTCGTAGTTACTTGTTTGGACGCCGTCAATGCATCCGTATTGAAGACACTTATTCCTCGTGGTGTTCTCTAGATGCAGGCGTACCACAGGGTGGCGTGTTGTCTCCTCACCTTTTTTCAATTTTCATACGCTCTAGTACTTCAGGAATTTCTTCGCTCTACCATCTTTATGCAGACGATCTCCAAATATATTCTCAAACAAGTATTGAAAATCTTCCATCCGCCGTGCTATCCATAAATCGTGATCTCACAATCATTTCTGAACTTTGCACATCTTACGGAATCAAGGTTAACCCTAGTTAAACACAGGTAATAGTGATAGGTAGCAGCAAACTACTACAAAAAATTACATGACATACGCTGCCCTTTGTTTGTTTTGAGAATTCTGTTATTCTTTATAGTAAGGTTGTAAAAAATCTAGGGGTTCTAATTGACAGTACAATGTCTTGGGCACCTCAAATTGAACAGATAAGCAAGAAAATGTTTGCAGCTTGTGGAAGTCTTAAGAGACTCCGAAATTTCCTGCCCATTTCTAGCAAAATTGCGTTAGCACATTCCATTTTGTTACCTATTTTAGACTATGTTGACATATGCTACACTCAAATTACCATGGAGCAATTAAAGAAGCTTGAGCGTCTTCAGAATATATCCATTCAATTCACTTCCACTTGACCGCATCCAGCGCAGAGCGGCTCGAATCGTCGACGACGGAGTGCTTTCCGATCGGCTCGATTCACTGGCGTTGCGAAGAGATGTTGCATCTCTTTGCGTATTTTATCGCATCTATCACGGGGAGTGCTCTGAGGAATTGTTCGGATTAATCCCAGCCGCCAAATTTCGTGAACGCACGACACGGCAAACGTCCCGATACCATCCACACCATCTGGATGCTTGGCGGTCCACCACTGTACGTTTCACAAGGAGTTTTCTTCCACGTACAACCTCTCTGTGGAATAGTTTATCATCGGCGATTTTTCCGGACCGATACGACCTGGGGACCTTCAAGAAAAGAGCTTACTCCTTTCTAAAGGGCCGGCAACGCACCCGCAATTCTCCTGGTGTTGCGGTTGATCATGGGCGGCGGTAGTCACTTAACATCAGGTGAGCCGCATGCTCGTTTGCCCCCTCTTCTATAAAAAAAAAAAAAAATTCATATTTGGTTAACGCAAATATGATCATGTATCCCATTTTCGAAATCAACTCAAGTGGCTCCCTATTCGCCTTCGCCGGAATGTTCATATACTCTCTTTACTTTTTTGTGTGCTGTTTGATCCGAAATCTCCAACATACCTTAAGGAACAATTTCACTATCGACATGAATTTCATAACCGCAATTTGCGTTCAGTGTATAGCTTGGCTTTAAATACTCCTTACAACGTAACTTCATTTTATAATAAATCATTTACTTCACTAGCAACGCGACTTTGGAATTCATTACCACTTAACATTCAGAAAGCGCAATCTTTAGTCTTTAAAAAAAAAAACTACTTAAGGAGTATTATTTGAAGTTCCCGTCATAATAATAAATTATATGTATTTCCTCTTTTCATAATTACTTGTTTTTTTTTTGATAAATTTATATTGTATATATTATATTTATTGTTATATATTATTAATATATTTATATAAATATTATTTTTAATAATATTTTTTTCCTGTTTATTTCATATTGCACGTTGCACCTATCCGTCAAAATATAAAATTATAATGTCCTTTTATGTTCGGTTTGTCAGGCAGAAATCGCTTGAAGCGATGTGACCACCGTTTGTAGTCATAAGTTTTCCGTTATTGTAATAACTTCAAATGCAATAAAGAGTTATCTATCTATCTATTTGCATCATCGATCCCCGAAACCAGTACGCTTCCCCTTTCAGATCAATACGATGCTTTTTCGGCGGCTGGAATAACTGTCTGAAGGATTACAATATCTCATCACAGACATCATTAGAACAGTCGGTCATTTAAAATCCGCAATGGATTTTTAATGCCATATACCAATTTTTGAAGTGAAAACTTCTTTAGCATCGTTGCGATTTGAAAGTCTATGAAACAAAAAAGCGGCAGTAAAAAGAGACAGACTCATAAATTCATAAGATTTAACGTGGGAGAAAATGAGATAGGAAGCATTATAGCTCAATGCTCGCGAAAAAAAAGTCGTAAGCGCCGCCGAAACAGCGTCGCTTACGCATTTCGTTCAACAAGTTACGAGTGTCGTGTGCCTGTGAAATGAAGAAGCAGTGAAAAACGGCCAATCCTCAACTTCGTAATAGGTAAAATTGATATAAATCTTTTTGTAATTAGCGAGTACTATATAAGGTATATCGAAAAGAGTATAAACATTAGAAGGGAAATTAATCTAATCGTCGTAAAAATTAGTGGCTCTCCCGTACTTTTAAAAGTACATTAACAATGTCGAAGACTCTTTTAGATATTTTATTTAAAAATTAAAATATGTCGTTTAAATAAAATATGTAATATAATAAATGAGTCCAAGTAATACTTATTAGAATAAAGAAAGAACCATCAAAACCGGTAGTAGGTAGTTTCGTGCGTTTCCCATCTGTATGGTTCACTTTTCATAATCAATGATTTTCATATGGAAATGGCAGCCACGTGTCGGCGGCAGTAAAGATTAAAAACATTAACAAATACAATTAACCATATCGAAAAAAAAACATTCATTAAAAATTCATGATTTCATAAATTCAGGCCATCTAGCATCTATTTTACACACCACCTTGGGTGTCAATCAGTTGTTCGATAAATTGACTGCCTATAGAACGAAGTAGGTGGCGCTATTATAATTTTACTCGAAATAAAATATAATATCTGTAATATGTGTCTAATATATATATATATATATATATATATATATATTAAAAGGATTGTTACATTTATTTACTATAAAATTAAATTTTCTTATATTTTATACCGAACTTGTAGTTTAAATTATAATATTAAAAAAAATATTTGCCGTAAAGTATTTGTATTTTATTTATATTTCATCCCATTTGAAGGTTTCACTTCTGTCGCGTGTGAGCTGCCCGCATGTTTTTTTTTTTTTTGGAATAACAAAGCCAGGGACCGGAGCAGGGCCACGCTCTCACAGAATGCCAGCGTAAAATAGCAGCTTAATACTGCTGTGTTTCGTTAATGAGTGCAAATAACCGGATAACCTTTTACTGGAAACGAAGCATTCCATCTAAATCCTAAGGGGTGATAACTAATAACGCATCTGCCTTTTGATTCTTAATTGAGGATAAATGTAGATGTCCATAGGCCACAGCAACCACTTACCATCAGGTGGTCTGTGTGCTCGTTTTGTCACCTTTATTCTATAAAAAAGGCATTTTATAGTTTTCTATAAGCGCAGAGTTTGTAGAAAGTGAACCTGGCTAACTAAGCTGTGCCCACAGCGATCCATCGAGGAACCTCGATGACGCTGAAGGCCTAGCTAGACTGACGGGGGATCCAAAAAGGTCTTCTTCTATTTCTACCCATATAGCACTCTTTACTCTATGCCAAACAATGGTTTATCAAGACTACCCTGGTATTAGTTTTGTCACACTGCATTGCATGTGTTCCTTTTTTCACAGGGTGTAATTCCCTGCATTCATTGCATTAGCGCCGTAGACCCTAGGATTAAGATTATCTTGCTTATATGACTTGTGGTCATAGCGAAGACGCTTAAGGTCTAGGTAAGGCGCTTTAAGGTCAGCCGGAAGTTTGCGCTTGCGCTTGGCACACTGCCGCGTATGACGCTACCCTGTCGGATAACCTCCTTTTTTGGATAACCTCCTTTTTTCCGTAGTCTTAACCGACTACGAAAAAAAATTTTTTAACCGACTGCGGATTAATCCGCAGAAACCAACAAAGCCTATATAAGGCTCTCAGGACTGGCCCATAGCCGTGGGCCATGAGGAAAATCCGGGTAATGGGGGCATACCCCGAGGCACGAAACCTGCAGGGCATAAGAATGCCTTGTAGACGACACCACTGAGCTACCCTGTTCGCTCTGATCCAAGAACAATATCGGGAGCAACGAGAAGCCTGTGAATGCCCCTCTCTAAGGGCTAACAACAGATGGTGTTGATCTACTTATTCGATTACGATCTTTTAATAATCGGTGTTGTTGGGATGTTGGTCGATTCCGATCTTACTCTACAGTTGGGCTTCGTTACTCACTTATACAATAAATTCGAGCGTAAATTTTAATTCCACTGTTATTAGACGCCGATAAATAATTGAACAATTATTAATAATAATAAATATACAATTATAAAACTTTCGATTTATTCGACTTTTTATCATATAAATATTAGGTGCAAGTATATCCATGACGTTAAAACAACACTACGACCACTTCAACAAATCAACAATTAAATGTTTTCCATGCCCACTACATAAAAACAATGTGAGATCTCTCCGCTTTCGTCGCCCTTCCGTCTCAGTACTATCTCGTCCACTTCTTTCTTTGAGAAAACGGCAACATAGTGTTGCGCGCCACAATTAACGCCCGGTACATGGCGACACTAGTCACCACTAGAGCTTTCTAGTATCGAGTAGAACTGGGAGAGTCAAGATCCTTTTCCATGGAAGAACGTAAAGAGACCTCAGTCTCGTAGTAGAGGTGCACTGAAATTGTAAAATATTGGTGCACCATGGGAGAGGATAGCATTTGACGTTGTGGGGCCGTTTCCGGAAAGTGAAAGTGGTAACAAGTATACTATGGTTGTGATGGATTCATCACTATTTCAATGACTTCACTAAGTGGTACAGAACTCCTCGCCGTTCCAAATCAAGAAGCTTCAACAGTTACAGATAAATTAGTTCACAAAGTCTTGTTGTTTTAGAGTACCTTTAGACATTCACAGCGATCAAGAAAGGAATTAATAATTTATAATATAATATATTGTATATAAGAAAATAATAACATAATAAGGAAGTGAATAATAACATTCAACTAAACATTACGAACATATTTAATAACTAATTTATAACAAAACTCTCAAATGAGGTTTTAAATAAAACTAATTTTACGGAGTTTATCGAGTTTAATTTAACTTAATAAGTTAAATTCAATATCAATTATACGTGTAGATATAAAAAAATATAAGCTCGAGGTATATTTAACAAACCCCCTGTAATGAGCCTGGATAGGCCATGAAGAAACAGCGGCCTACGTTACTCAATTGTTTAGCGATTGCCAGCGTACAGAGCTAAATACCTAGGATCAATAGGAATTTAAGTAGTAGAGTAGCTATGAGTAGTTCGAGTTGCTCAAATAACATTTGATTCATGCAAAATACGCGCTTAGTTAGATGTGGAGTTGCAGACACCAACCCAATTTTATCAGTCCATCAGTATTTCAATCAAAAATACAAAATAAAACGGGTGTTTATAGAAAACAACGTGTACTTACATTAGCATGGTTCTCAACAAGGCACAGGAAGACAACGTCCTCCCGCATGAGCCGCACGGCGCCATGTAGCGGCTGCGGCGTCTTACTCTTCAGCATGCGGTATAGCAACGCAGAAGACATGTGGGCAAAGTCGTCACCTGCGAAACAAACAAAACTAAGTGTATTCTCCTCTCAAATCAAGGTAGTGCGAAAATAAGATGATATGCTGGTAACTCCGGAATCGTCTTATCCTAACGGTAATGATAAAAAAAACGTACAATAAAGCCAATAGTAATATGTTTTAAAATTTTCTAGTGCGATTGAGTTGTAATCCTTTTGTAACATAGAATGAATGAATGAATGAATATACTTTATTGTACACCACAAACAAATTTACAAAAAACAAAACAAAGAGCAGATTACATGTACAATTTGACGGTTTTATCGCTACATAGCAATCTCTTCCAGGCAACCAAAGGTATAAAGGAATAAAACTGAACACTAGGTAGGTGGTGCAATATAAATATACCTAATATTATATAATATTCCTGCATGTCCTACCAGGTCGTCACTCCATTAGTGGGGGGTCACCCTACACTACACCTACCGATACGAGGCTGCCACTCGAGAACCTTTTTTCCCCAACGGTTGTCGGTTTTTCGAGCTATATGGCCAGCCCATTGCCACTTCAGCTTACTAATCCGTTGGGCTTTGTCGGTCACTCTGGTTCCACTGCGGATATCCTCATTTTAAGTTTATCACGCGGAGAAACCCCGAGCATAGCCCTCTCCATAGCTCGTTGAGCGACTTTGAGTGTCCTCATACGGCCAGCAGTGTAGGACCACGTCTCAGTTCCATATGTCATCACTGGCAACACGCACTTGTTGTACAATTTCGTTTTCAGGTTTTGAGGTATACCTGACGAGAAGATGTAACGTAATTTCCCGAACGCTGCCCAGCCGAGGTGAATCCGTCGATCGACCTCTCGGTCGAAGTTGGACTTACCTAGTCGGACTATTTGTCCCAGGTAAACGTACTCGTCAACAACTTCGAGCTTAGTGCTCCCAACAACTACCGGCATAGGTGTGACATGGACATTAAACATGATCTTTGTTTTGTCCATGTTCATCTTAAGACCTATCCGTTGGGAGGCACCATTGAGGTCATTGAGCACTCCAGCGATTCTGCCATAAGGACTATATCGTCGGCAAATCGAAGGTGAGTGATGTACTCGCCATTGATGTTAATACCGTATCCTTTCCAGTCCAGTAGCTTGAAAACGTCTTCCAATGCAGCGGTGAAGAGTTTCGGGGATATAACTTTACCCTGTCTTACACCTCTCTGCAGTTGGATAGGTTTCGTACTCTGGTTCTGTACTCGGATAGCCATCGCAGCCCTACTGTACAAACACTTCAGCACTTCGATATACCGACAGTCAAGTTGGCACCGCTGAAGAGACTGTAGCACCGCCCAAATTTCGACGGAATCAAAGGCTTTCTCATAGTCCACATACGCGAGGCAAAGTGGCAGATTGTACTCTTCAGACTTCCGTACAATTTTCCGAAGGGTATGTATGTGGTCTATGGTGCCTTTTCGGAAACCGGCTTGTTCGGAAGGCTGAAAGTTGTCGAGCCTGCGTGCGAGACGATTCGTAATGACTCTAGAAAACAGCACGTAGACGCGGCTCAGAAGGGATATCGGTGTGTAATTTTTCAAGAGAGCATTGTCACCTTTCTTGAAGTACAAGACCACCGCACTTCTGCTCCACGCCTCAGAAATAGTGCCACCATGGAGGACGGAATTAAAGAGCTTTTGAAGCTTTTTCGTTTTGGTGGCAAATACCCAATTGTGGTTAGTACTATACTGCTCATTAAACTTACCCGTAAGATCATCCCAATGTGTAGAAATCAAACCAGAGCAATGTTCTTTAAGTGCAGTTGCACTAATTTCATCGGCCGCTGAATAGAACTTCACACAGGTCCTAAAGAATTTAAAAAAATTGTCAAATATTGTTTTTTTTATTAAAATATACTATGAATTATGAGGAATAATAAAATACATGATTATCAACGGCAAAAGGCAACCTCTCTCTCTCTCAAAACTCATTTGCCCCCTCTCCTATAATAAAAGATACACCAATGGATAATATTTCAATGTCCGCGCCTCCTGGCCTATAACCTCAGCAAACATCTTGACTTAGTAATCAGTAAACACGACTTGTACACCGGTTGGGCGTACGCAGGGAGGAAAAACATGAAGCAGGAGGTGTGTTTATAGTAAATAAATTGCTAAAATAGTCTTCGAACTATTAATTAATTTTAGGTATTTTTACATTTTTAAAACTCATATTGTAGTTATAATTTAAACTTAAATTGCAAAATCGTTTATAATAACATACGGAAAGGACGACTCATGGCATGTATATCGCGTACTGGACTAGTGTAGAAGAGACCGAGCGGGCATGCCAAGGAGTCGGTATCTTTCTTTCAGAAAGAGTGGGTCAATATGTAGAAGAGTATGAATGTGTAAGTCCGAGACTGCTATAGATGCGAATGAAAGTGGGCTTAAGGAAGTTGTTTGTTCTAGAGTGTTTGTTCAGTTTTGGGAGATGGTAAGGGTAGTGATAATGAAATGTAAGGGAAATGAAAATATTGTTATGTTAGGAAATTTTTATGGAAGGGTTAGGGTGAAGAGGCTTGGTTATGGATAAGATAAGGATATTGGGAACGTTTTGCTTATGAAAGTATAAATGAGAACAATGAAGGCCTCCTCACCATATGTGTGTAAAATAATCTTTTTGTGACGAACACTTTCTTTCGTCATAAGAAGATTCACATATATACCAGTGGCGAAGCCTCCATAGAAGCCCAGAAGCCAGGCTTGTTCTATAAAAATGCTCTATCAATAATATCAATTAATAAAATAATTCGTAAACTGTTTCAAACTATTTCAAAGGGCATGACCTCGAAGCATATAATATGTAACGTCAACACTTGGCAGTTTGCTTTCAATTCGAAATACATTGGACTGTCAAAATTAATGAAAGCAAGAAGTTGATTTTGTCGTCTCTCTCGCACTCATTGGCTTTTTACCGGGCTTCCGAGAAGACGACCACTCCCTTCCTAACCTGTGGCCAAATGTTCTATAATGAAATGTAACTACGAAATGTTTATGTAGCAATTACTATGGAACCAAAAGCCGTGCTTTGCCCTGAAGTTGTTTGGGAATGCATTAGAGAGTGTGGGTACAGTAATATGTATGTAAGTTCACTTCACATTTCAATATTTATGTTTGTTTTTGTTGTGTCTGTTAAAATGTATGCTTTTTCAAAGATTTTTAGTGAAAATAGGAGGATAATAGTGTTCATCGTGATGAATATAAGTGTGTTAAAGTGCTAATCGGCTAGGAATAGGTAAAATCTTTAAAAATGAAATTTTAATTCAATAAACATTTCTTCATACTTTTGCAGTCTGGCCAAGCACATATAAATTATGAATGAATGAATGAATGCATTTATTCTCTCTTCACAATAGGTATTCTTAATGCTAAGTGTTTACAAGAGTGCCAGATAGGTACCTAACTTGTGAGAGACTGGTGCCTGATATAGGTTTAAAAAAACCTGTATTACAGGTCACCAGGGCTCCCCTGCGTATAAAGCAACAATCTGAGGAATACAAATCAGAAAGGAGATTATAATTAAGTAACCAAAATGAACTGCAGTAATTACAAATTTCACATCAATAAGTGTGTGTACTACGAAAAGTGTAGTTGTGCGTGTGAGCTAGTGCAGGCGCGTGCCTTTTGTGTGTGCATGTGTGTGTGTGTGTGTGTGTGTGTGTGTGTGTGTGTGTGTGTGTGTGTGTGTGTGTGTGTGTGTGTGTGTGTGTGTGTGTGTGTGTGTGTGGTGTGTGTGTGGTGTGTGTGTGTGTGTGTGTGTGTGTGTGTGTGTGTTTGTTTGTGTGTGGGAATGGGTGTGTGAGTTAGTGTGTGTGAGTGATTGTGGACGTACCTGCTGTTGCGTGAGTTAGGACTAACATATAATTGCATTTAAACCCAAATAAGGAGAAGAAAGTGTGAAGACTTCGACGACATTAATATAATTATATGGGCGACTTTAGTAGGTTTTCGGTCGCTTCATAGTCTAAAGTTTTCAGGTATTTTGTAAGAACGGATTTGCAGCTCGATTTAGGTAAGGGATAGAAGTTTAGGATATTGTTCAGTTTATTATACATGTATGGTCCTAGGAAACAGAAGAAATTGTGTGAGGTGGCAGAATGGAAGGATTGGGTTCGACAAACAGAACCTTTCCTGCGTTTGTCTTTTAGGAGCTCCGGATCGTATTTACATTGAGAGTGTTTCATTAGGACAGTTTGTACGATGAAAGACTGTCTCACTGTTAGAACGTCCCACTTTCTGTAGAGATCCACTGTAGGAAAGCAGAACGGGAGACCTGCACTGACTTTTAGGATGGCCCGTTGGGCTCTTTCAACCTCAATTAGGTGGGTTTTAGCCGCACCACCCCATGAGCTGATGCAGTAATCTACAAGTGATTGGCATAGAGCGTGGTAGACCATCTTGATGATTCGGCAGTGCTACGTGTTTAAGAGATTTAAAGATGTAAATGAGCTTGCGTAACCTATTGACAAGTATCTCAATATGTGGCTTGAAAGTCAGGGTTTGGTCTATTATAATTCCGAGGTATTTGATTTTGTCTGTTCTTTGAATAGCGGGACAATTGCAAATAGTTGGCTCAGAGTTGCAAACATGGGCTGTGATGGAGAGGGAGTGAGGGGGACTTTGGTTCGACCTAAGTGTGAAGGTTATGTATTTTGTTTTACCAGTGTTTAGTGTCAACACATTCTTTTGTAACCAGAGGCAGCACTTATTAAAACCTCTTTGTGCAAGATCAAAAACCTCCCTCCAACTATTACCACTGAAGAATAGTGCAGTATCGTCGGCAAATGAGAATATTTTTCCATTGTGTAGCTGAAGCTGGCATAAATCGTTGACATATATCAAGAACAGCGTTGGGCTAAGTATGCTACCTTGGAGCAGACCAAAGAAGTATGCCCACTTTCCATACATTGATTGACCTGTCATTTGATTCTTTTTACAGGTCGCGTCTACCTACAACACTGTTGCATAAAATCAATTATCGTTTATAATAACATAATAACTTATCACCTTTTTATTTAGAGGCCAGGAAAAATTCTATAAAATAAATAAATTTTACAGATTATAAGCTGTCAACAGTACAATATGGTATACTATGGCGTGGAAAGAAAAATAACTTCCACACCATAGTATAAAACCACAAAAAAGCATATCTGATCATAAAATAATAAGATAAGTAACAAAAAACAATTGGTTATTTTGAACATTCATAAACCACATGACCGTAGACAGAGAATCCTATCAATAAAAAAAAATCCATTCTCTGTCTACGCACATGACAAATTAATAAGATTTTCGTAGTCTGTGAAACGAAATGTGTAAAACACTATTTTTTAAATACATATATATATATATATATATATATATATATATATATATATATATATATATATATATATATATATTGTCATGGCTTCTGGGCTTTTAAGTCATTTTTAAACGCGTTCCTTCTCCAAAAGTCTATTGAGAACGATAAACATATTAATATTACTTTTTTTCCTGGCTTTATTGAAAAATTCTATTATGCGATACGAAATAAGCAAAATAAAGGCAATTTTATAAGATATTTTACATTACTAGACGCGTTAGAAAATTTTCAGGTCACAATTGGACATGATTCTTTGACAGACTCTTCACTTATCGCATTCTCTATTCCAACTCTCTGCTTTCTTCCAGTCAGAAAGTTTGATATTAACTGCAGAGGTAAGCCTCTCACACCGATTTTTTCCAGCTTGGTTATGAGGTGTGGGATTGGGACTGTGTCAAATGCTTTCGCTAGATCGAGATATATTGTTAGGCATTTTCTTCTTTCATCCAAGTTAGTTATGACTGAGTTAACAAGCTCATGTACCGCATTATTTGTTGACTTGCCTTGCCGAAATCCGAATTGCGCTGGTGAAAGGAGATTATTTCCCTCCAGGAAATTGATTAAGCGCTTATTTATTAGGCGCTCCAAGATTTTGGACAGTGTGGGTAAGATGGAGATTGGCCTGTAGTTATTGACACAGTCCCTCTCACGAGTTTTGTGAATGGGTTTGATGAGCGCTGTTTTGAATGCTGAGGGAAAGATTCCCGTAGACAAAGACAGGTTGCATATATGTGTAATGGGGGGGGGGGGTAAGGATGTGTATATATCTCTTGAGTATTATGCTAGAAATCTGGTCGAGCCCTACTGCACAGTTGTCTCTTAAACCCTGGATCAGCTGGAAAATTTCATCCTCATCCGTAGGTAGCATGACAATTGAATTGGTGGGGGATGGATACAAGACGTCAGGTTCAGTAAATTTTCTGTGTCCAGAACGTAATATAATGTCTTCAGCTAGGTTTCGTCCAATATTAGCGAAGAAATAGTTGATGTCGTTTATACTTTTTTCCGGATTTTCGGGAGAGATAAGACAGGATGAGCGATCTACTACCCTATTGGAGCCGGTCAGATTTTTTATGGCTTCCCACAGCTTTTTTTATTATATTTCGCCTTCTCGATCTCTTGTTTCTCATAATCTCTTTTCGCCTTTTTAAGAAGAGAGTTACAGTAATTCCGGTAGCGTTTGTAATTTAGTTTGAGTGCTTCATTTTCAGGGTCCTTTTTTAATTTCTTGTAAAGGTTGTCCCTGTTTTTCATACACCGCATTAATCCTTTGGTGACCCATGGTTTCCTTATAAGTTTTCTTTTAGGTGTTTTAATCAAGGTGGTATTATCCCTTATGGATGTATTTAAATATTTCAGAAACAAATCTGTTGCTAGGTTTGCTTCCATGCAATGAAGAATTTTCTGACATTTAAATCTTTGCATAGTTTTGTCTAATTCCAAAAAGTTAATGTGATAACATGACTTATTTAAGTATTCTGGGCGAGAAGGTTGAGTAAAGCTGACGGCTACACTTTCGTGGTCAGTAATCGATGACTCCAAAATGAAACAAGTAGCCACTAATTTAGTTTTAATTATAATGTGATCCAGGCATGTTCTACCACGAATGGGCTTGGTGTGTCTTGGAAGCATGCTATGACTCGCCAATTCATTTAGGTAGTCATGTGAGCGCTTATCAGAGCTATCCGGGACAATATCTATATTGATGTCGCCACAGAGAATTGTGTTTTTATAGTTCTTAAGTTTAGACAGAAGGGAGTCAAGAGAATTTATGGAATTGCCGGTATTAGTTTGGCTAGGTGGTCTATATATGCCAACAACATAGGTTTCGGTATTAAGCCTTAATAGTAGACAATTGGCATCGCTGATTTGGGGTTCTTCAAAAGATACCTTTGGGTGTTTATTATAATATACCGCCACTCCCTCGTTCTAGGTCTTATAGCTCCTCTACACGATGGGCCAGCGTTGACCCAGCGCGATGGCCATGCGATGGCTGCAACGCAACTACACGTTGGCGACATTCAGTTATGATCGAAACGTTTATCGAGATGGACGTAGAAGCATTAGCCGCTGCGGCAATTTATCTATACAACGCGTACTGTTATTTTCTAAATGTGCACAAGAATAGAGTTATTAAAAAGAAATGGCGTAGAAGAAGACCTAAAATAGTACCCCTAGTACCTAAAATAACTATTTTTTTAAATAATGACAAACGAGCACACGGTCCACCTGATGGTAAGTGGATGCTGTAGCCCATAGATATCTACATTTATCCTCAATTAAGAATCAAAACGCAGATGCGTTGTCACTCCTGAGGACTAAGATGGAATGCCTTGTTTCCAGTAAAAAAGGGTGAGAGCGTGGTACTTCCCCGGTAGAGCCGACCCATTCGTGGTACAACCGTAATATAGCTGCAGCGTGGCTTTACCAAGTATAAATAGTCTTTAAAATTGTACTTATCATCTGTGTTGGGTTTATAATTACTTAAAAATTGGATTTGATTGACGTGATTTTATTCATAACTCTATTAAATATATGTAAACCCTAAATTTAAACCCTAATTATAAACCCTATTATATATATATGTATATAAAACTACATCTTTCCTTATTTTTATCTTTGTGTTTTTTATGTGTTGGATTCCATATCACGCTTTCTCCCCGATATAATTCTAAAAATTTTATAACTTCGTTATGAGGCCACGTATTCGTCATTTTAATTAATTTTCGTTAATTCATAAATAAAGCGCGAACGTCCACACTCAACAGTCGAGCACGCACAACTGTGGAATGGGCCACGTGTAGATGCGTACCGCCATCGTTGGCCCACTACCCTTTGATGTGCGGCGGAAAAACCGACACCGTCACCAATCCCGACACCATCGCATGCGCCATAAGCCATCCGACACAACTACGCCCTCCACACGTTGGCCCATCATAGTGGGCCATCGCGTTGGCCCAACGTGTAGAGGGGCTATTATGGGTTGTTGTTATATAATTGTAGTTGTCGAGATTGGGTATGAACTTAGCCGATGGTAACCAACATTCAGAAAGTATAAGTATATCCCAGAATATTTCGGGTCTTTGTAGGATTGTAATAAAGTTAGGCATATTACGGTTAATACTACGAATGTTTTGCGAAAGAAGGTTTAGTGTGCAATTATTGCTTTTAATGTGTTGTTTCATATCGTCAATGTCGCATACGATTGCTTCAGCCACTTTTATCGTATCCAGATCTGAATTTAAAATTTCAATATTTTGCATATTTGTAAATGTCCAATATAATGTAATATGAAAAATGACAGTCACGGAAATTTACTCGTGACTGAAGAATTATACATTTCATGCGTGGTTTTTGATCTGTTAGGATATTTGTGGCTGACCAGGGAGTAATGCGATATGTTTTTATAGTTAGAGTAATTCTGTTATTCGATGATATAGTTTGTTTGTGTAACGTGCATTGAGTATAGAGTGTGATTAGTGTATGTTGTGTGAGTAGTGACTTAGAGTGTGAATATCTGAAAATCTTCTGTGAGTAAAAAATGTATAAGTAAAGGAATTGAACATGCATATAAAATAACAAGTAAAAATAAAAACTAATAAAAAAAATGACTAAACAAAACAATGATCGCTGTAACCTAGCGTGGCTAGTCATATGATTAATTTATGTAAATTGTTTTCTTCTTCAATACGAATTGGCGCTGCCCCCTCCTCCTTTTTCACGTAGACCTTCCCATGCGTTGTCCAGGCTGCAACCAGCTTTCTGCTTTTGACATTTTCGCGTGCGAGGTAGAATAATCTTCTTACTTTACTTGTTAAATACTCAGATATATATAGAGGGCGCGATGGACCTGGTAGATTAATGTGATCCGAATTACCTTCGCGTTTTGCTTTATTATATAGTTTGTATTTTGATATAATGGATTCTTTCCGAAGGGACGTGGTGAAGTATACCACCAGTGTCTCAGATCTGAAGCGATAAATGTTTCTGATTTCTGATTCCTGAATTGAGGTTTCCAGGCCCAATGTCGAGCCAAGTTTCTGGATTATGTGAGTCAGAGCTTCTTTATTTTCATTATTTTGTTTGGATAAGTTGCGGATTTCAATAGTTGTACTACTCGCATTTCTTTCTAAGTGATCTAATTTGATAAATGTGGTATGCAAGATGATGTTATGACCAGGATTAAGAAAGGAATGCTTCGGTGGTTTGGTCATGTGGAAAGAATGAATGAGGAAAGAGTGACAAAGCAAATTTATATGGCAGATGTGAACGGCCGAGTCGGGAAGGGACGCCCTAGGAAAAAGTTTATCGACCAAATTGGCGATATTTTGAAAATGGGCCACGTTAGAAGTACCCTTAACCGACGAGCATGTATGCGTAGATATATGGATGTAAAAGAGGCGAAAGAGGTATGTCAGGATCGTGCCAAATGGAAGTCCGTAGTCTCTGCCTACCCCTCTGGGTGACAGGCGTGAGTGTTTGTGTTGTGTGATCTAATTTATGTTCCAAGACGCACACTCGCTTCTTATAATCGTTATTTTCTTGTTCCAGGATATTAATTTTTTGTAGTAATTCTTTATGCCGATTAGTAAACATTTCGAGCGATTTGTGTAAGTCTTGGTTTTGTGTCATTATAGCGGTGAGAGTGTTATTCAACAATTTAAACTTATGATCTTGTTGTTCTTTTAGTTCAGAAAACATATTTTTTATTTCGGATATAGATGACCTCGATTGATCCTTTAAGTCATCAAATGTACGTTTCTGTCGCTTGGTGATGCTATAGCTATGAATATTTTCATCTATGTTGGCAATCTCGTTAAGGGTCGGATCTGAACTATAGTGCATTTTAGTGCTTGGTGGAGCTAACCCACCGGGCGGAGAGCGTTGCACCGACATCGTATTTAATTGCAAGTGTTTAGGCTTAAATGTTCCGACGGCCGGCGATCGATGCAAGAGGCGAGTCTTGCGTACACGCACACTAGGCGGGAAGAAAAGGGTGTGGCCTTGGGCACGTCTTTGGAGGGGTGTAAGCGTGAGATTGGTGTTTCGTAACACGTTCAGTTAGTGCAAAGACTCACGGCAATATGTTGTAATTATATATTGTGCTTGTTTAATTCACATAGCGTTTGTAGGTTATATCACCAGCAGATAACAGAGATATCTGTTATCTGCTGGTGTACCTGTCTGCGCTGTGTGTCTTATGAGAATCGGCACAATATGATTTTTGTGCATTCTAACAAAACATGTATTGTGCTTTGAATACACACACACATTCATATTAAAAAATATATAATGTAAAATCTTTAATGGGTAATATTCTTTTTATTTCTAAAATTTTGAGAGTAATTCCTAACAATAGTAACTTTGGTTAGTAATAGATGATCCACAAAACTGTACAATCTAGTTAAGGGTCTCGTTATTTTGTTACATATTAATTAATATCAAACTCCAGAAGGTTATCGACAGTTATGTAGATCTCAAAACTTGCAAACAAGATTGTGTAAAATGCACTGGGCATAATGCTAGTAGATATATGGGATCTGAGAGGTGTTCTTTCACTGCTGGCCGTATGAAGAAGCTCCAGATCGCTCAGTAAGCTATGGGGAGGGGTATGCTCGGAGTTTCTCTCTTGTCTCTCTATGACTTATAAAGGAGGATATCTGCACCAGAACCAAAGTAACCGACATAGCCCAAAGAAATAATGAGCTGGTGACATACTTTTTTTATGCCACACATAGTTAGGGGAATCCGCCTTCATCATTATGTGGGAAAACTTTTTGGAAGGAAAGTGCCCTGAGCGTAATCTATTTGAAGTTATAATATACCGTTATATTAATATACACAATATAATGCTAGTTAATATATAGCCCTTTAAAGTCCACTGCTGAATATAGGCCTCCCTCATACATTGCCTCATAGTTAGTTAGTTAGTTTAGTTAGTTTACGACGGGCCGTTTTCCGCAACTCCACGTCTAAGCGCGTATTTTGCGTGTGGGCAGGAATAATGTGGTTATTCGAGCCATGATATTTCCCCGAAGAAGTTCAACAGTCCCTTGATGTTGCAAGCAACTTCGGGGAGCGATCCCGGCGTGCCGAGATGTTCAGCCCTGTTTCTTCCTCTCCCATGCAAGCCCTGCACTACATTGCCCCATAAGGGCAATACGTTTGCCACAGTTGTCACATTTGGCAAGCGAGTTGGCAATCGCAGTTTTTAATTTTTAGTCGTTATAAGGAAGATGCTGCTGCCCATCTTCTGATTTGTTTCCCTCACCGTGTATTGGATTTGTAAAAATATCCACAACCCTATATCATCCCATAGATTTCTTAAGAGGCGACAGAGGGAAAGGGTTATAATGTATTTTCTACTAATTAATGCATTACTAGGGGGAGGTCTATTTTCTGTAGTGGACTTGTGGGAGATGCAATGATGATGATCGCCTTCAAAAAGGTACATTTTTTGAAATGAAAACTTTTTTAGGCATGTTGTGCACTTTTAGGATAGGGAAAAGCACTGAACTCACGTGACGGTCACGCTCAGATACATAAACACAGATGTGTATGTATGTAATATATACCTAGGAATGACAATTTTTTATTGAAAACTATGCTTAAAACATATTTACTACAAAAATAAATCGCAGAGGCACCGATCGCAATTGCAAAATTATAAGATTTGAAGTAATAAATAATAATGTTCTCCAGACTGAATATCGGTCCGGTAAACAGAGAGAAGCCAACTGCGCAAGACATGATTATAGTAATAGTGCACGAGTATTGTTCACAAGCTCAGGTGCAGTCACTTTCTCTTACGCTTATAGCCCAATGGAATGGCAACCCGACACAAGCAAAGTGAAATCAAGCACAGTATCATCGGCTTTACGTGCTTTCCGAGGCAAGAGGATGAATCACAGCTAACTTCATGACTCCGGGCTGCTACTGAGAATTTTTGTCACATAACTAATTTCTCGACAGACTCGGGATTCGAACCCGGGACCACAAGATCACAAAACTGTTTGCACAGCATCCGCTTACCATCAGGTAAAGTGTGTTTATCACAAATAATTCATGAAAACATAAATGGAATTAAAAAGCAGCAGCAAAGCTATTCTCGCCACCGCAGGCATCGATTTCCTTTTATTTAATTACTGTGTTGCCAGTTACATAATCTATTCATATTTATGGAGAGGCTTCTTGATACACAAAGCCAAATAACAAATAATTTTTAATCTGTAATTCGTTGACAAATTTGAAGATATTGTTATTTGAAAATCGGTAATCACACCACCGGAGACCCGTGCTGTCAAGTATTTGTGTGTGTGTGTGCCCAATGATTAAAGCATTTATATCCGAATCAGACTAAAAACTTTTGACTAACTATTGTATGACACGATATTGAAAACTATAAAAAGTAATAAGCTAAAATTATTAAATTGCCCTTATACTCGCGTTATAATTACAAGAACTCTGTGTTTTCTCACTAAAGACTGTACTTATACTCAAGGTGAGAAAGAATCAGCCGTTGTCATATTTACCTTACTCCAACTGAAGTTATAAGTGCTTGTTCACATTTTCCAACCAATCCGTACAGCTTAAAGCCAGCAGCACATTTCATAAGATGTAATGCAAAAGCATCACCTCTTGATAGATCTACCACATCTGTGTATAACCATTTAAGTAGTGCTGAACCAACATCATCTGGCAAATTGGACCAATCTGGAAATAATAATCACAGAAAACTTTACTTAACTGCTCAACAGTTAGTATTATACCTAAAATATTGTGCTAAACATTTAAGTTCATCATAGCAAAAACACAGAGAAATACTATTATATGTAGTAAAAATAAAATACAAAACATCCGCCAGACCATGTAATAATACAGAATTATGATATAAACAGTATATTATATGCAGCTTTGTATGTACATAATAATAATTCAAATGATTAAAGTGATTAAGCTGGACCTAGGCTTTACTCAATTATTAAATGATCACACAACCAATTGATAAATGTATATGGGCCACAGCATCCACCTACCAGCAGGTGAATCTGTGTGCTCATTTGTCAATATTATTTTATAAAAAAAAACTGGTTGACCCTAGTAGGCCATCCAAATTTCACTAAATTATTGTTGCAGGCCATAATTTATGCCCGGATATGGCTAGTGATTATTACCGCAATCTATCTAGTATCGACTAACAGAAATAGGAGCGTTAAGATCTTTCTAGAACTTATCCCACTAGCGCCATCTAGTGTCGAGTAGCGAGGGCTTTCTGGAGGATTCTTTGCTAGAATTTTCGACACTCTACTCGAATATTCTAGATGTTTTCAGTGGAAAAGGTCTTATGTAAAGTCGGTAATGAGCACGACCGGGTCAGAACTGAATTGGCAATACGAGCAAAGACTTTGGAGCAAAATACAGTGAACTAAAGTGTAAAGTGTGATTAATTATTAGTGTGTTTTAAGTTTTAATTGGTATTCAGTAATCAAAGTGTCAATTTTGCTAATTCAATCGGCAGTTTTTATTGCCACGAGCCCTAAGCTCGTAACATTATGGTTGCGAAATCTCGAAGTTATGTTAAAAAAATTGTTTTTTTCAAATTCTTTCTCCTTCGATATCTCAAGAACCAATGAAATCGATTTTTTGAGGTTAAGAGCTGATTAGTTTTTGAAATCGATCGGTAAAGAAGTTTAAAAGTTATTAAATAAAACAGTTTTTCAAAATTTTTATTTTTGAGATCTCTGAAAATCTGAGACCGACTGAGACTGAGACATTGAGATCTTTAGAACGCCGACAAACTGCATCTCAATCGATCAAGACTTTAAAAAGTTGTGAAAGGTTTATGTGACGGTACACACGCGCGCGCGCACGCACACGCACAAAAAAATATGTCCTAGCCCTAAATATTTCTATTATTCGTCTAAACTAAATTGCTTGGACCTCACAATAATTGAGCTGAACAAAAAAGAAATTGAAAACCAAGCTGCATATGGGGATGTATTTTACTTTTGGGATGAGGCACAAGGTCTGAGAGGTGCAAATGAAATTAGTTTGTGTGTTTTCGATTATCTTTCCAATTTGTGGATGCATTATCCTAATGGCAGATTAAAATTACGTTTTATTGCGAAAATTGCACTGGTCAAAAGTCAGTATGTATTCATACGCTTTTTTTTTTTCAATTTTAGAATAAAGAAAGCATCACACATAAATTTTTAATTTAAAATCACACATAAAATGAGGCTGAAAATGTGCATGCTCTGATTGAAAAAAATTAAAAAGGCATGAAAAATCCAGACCTCTATACTCCTCATCAATTCATCCCACTTAGAAAAAAGTGCACAAAAAACTGGAAAACCATTCAATGTTAAAGAACTAACCCATGATTTATTTTTCAATATGAAAATGCTGCAGGATGAATGGGTTTACAACTATAACAAAAATATTGATAAAGAGAATATTCTGTGAGGTGATATCAAAGTCCTTAAATTTGTAAAAGATAAGCCGTTTACCATATATTATATATAAAACTTCTTACACACAGGCAGATTACTATTTTTTTTTCTTTATTTTTTTTTCCGAAAATTAATGTAACAAACTAAAATATATAGCCCTTATATTGCTTGATGGTATATTGTTGTTGGAAGAAATACAAATAAAAACTATCTAAAAGACAAATCATAACCAATTTAGTGTAACGAGGGTGGTCACAAGCTTACAGATATGTTGAGTTCTTTGGAGGGTCTGGTATTATTTTATTATTAACTTAATAACATTTTTCTTGTACTGGTTGCCTCACTATGGTTGTAATTTAAAAATATAGTATGATATTATATTATTTAAGTGTTTTGCTTTTAGTGCTTTTGGGTTTGGATCTTTAGATTGTGAAGTTTTTTCTAATAAATCAAAACATTAAATTGTTTAAACTTTCATATCAAAAGTTATGATTGATTTCCTGTAACAACATGCAAGTATTTAGTTATTGATTTTCAAGTGATATTTCTTTCGATTGTGAAATTATATTTTTCAATTGTTTTTTTACATGATTTAGGGGTAGAATTTTAAGTTTAACTTTACAAGTGGCTATTTTGTTCTTTCTTATTTGCTATTGTTTGCTAATGTTCGTGATTATGACTAATGATAACATAACTTTAATTATTTTTCTTTAATTCAGAGTACAAAGATGCGGGATATTTTTGTTTGTTTCTTTGTTCTAAATATTATTAAAATTACAAATTTCATTTTCCAATTATAACATTGTTTTATTGACCTTCTTTAAAACACAGCTTACTATTTTTGTATTACACCAACTCTTACGAAAATAAGATTAAAGATGAACCTTAAGCAACCTACAGGCCTATTTATAAAAATTATGACTTTAACTCTAATGTGTCCTTTTAAAGACTATATTTTTAAATATAATACCATAACCAATTTAAGAGTGATTATTACAGTGTTTCCACAGCGATTTACAATTAAATTAACAAAGTAAATGTTACAGGATTTCAAAAGTTTGAATTTTCAAGTGAAAATAGTAACTAGGAACAAGAAGTAGCTGATAAATATTTACGAAAATTAATATCTCAAGATCAGTGTATTTATGCAATATTATCATATTGCAGAAAGACACTGTTTATTAGTTTTATCCCAATTTATTAATTAAGATAAAACTAACTCATATAAGATCTTTAAAGAGTTAAAAGTTTGGACTTTGAAATTAATTGTAGTTATTTTCGAGTTGTGTTTCTAATCAAGAATTTTTTAAGAAAATCAAACTTACCTAATTCTGTAAGGTTCTTGAGGGCCTCCTCATTCCAGTCATCTGAACGAGCATTTAATACGAACTTGTGCCCAGGAACAGACTTACTTTGCAGTTTAATATTTATATCTGAATATGTCTCCCTGCCATAAAGAGCTGACACCGTCATGAGTAACCGTGCTACGAAGCTTGTTTCACTCAGATCGCCGGCCGATGCTGCTGCAAGAGTATACTTCCTCTCTACTTCAGCACAATGACTCTGAAGTTTGCTGTACTCTTCCTTTAGTAATGACAAATGCTGCTGAAGTTTTGTTACTTCACTGGACGCTGAACAAAAACAAATTACAATTCCTTGAAATTATCAACACCGCCCACTATTCAACAATAGATATACATAAACTGTTTTAGATACTTACCCATAATGCTAACGTGTTTTAAGCTTTAAAGCAATCTGGCCCAATGTTTATAAACAATATTACTTATTTTATTGAAAAAGAAAATACCTGTCGGCAAAATACTATAAAATAGGGTTGTTCGATGATCATCGATGTTCGATAATTATCGAAGTTAAAAATTAAAACATCGATGTTGCTACATTTTAAACATCGATGTCAATGACCCCATAATCGATTATTGGAAGGTTATTTTCAAAAGTTGGCTCAACATTTTATCAACAGAGAAACAGATTGTAAGGTATTTCTTTGTCAATACATAATACATAAACACTCACGCCTGTCACCCAGAGAGGTAGGCAGAGACTACGGACTTCCATTTGGCACGATTCTGACATACCTCTTTCGCCTCCTTTACATCCATATATCTACGCATACATGCTCGTCGGTTAAGGGTACTTCTAACGTGGCCCAGTTTCAAAATATCGCCAATTTGGTCGATAAACTTTTTTCTAGGGCGTCCCTTTCCGACTCGGCCATTCACATCTGCCATATAAATTTGCTTTGTCACTCTTTCCTCATTCATTCTTTCTACGTGACCAAACCACCGAAGCATTCCTTTCTTAATCCTGGTCACAACATCATCTTGCATACCACATTTATCTCTTATCACGCAATTTCTCACGCTGTCATTCAGATTAAACCCTAGTATATTCCTTAAAGACCGCATTTCTACAGCATTTATTCTACTTTCGTGCTTCTTCTGCCACACCCAGCTTTCACTACCATACATTAAAGTAGGCACTAACACAGCATTATGAATTACCATACGTGCCTGTTTTGACACATTCTGGTTCTTCATAATAGAGTGTAGTGCCCCATTCACTCTATTCCCTGCATTTACTCGTCGTTCTATTTCCCTATCATATCTACCATCCCTGCTAAATACACATCCCAAATACACAAACTCATCCACTTGCTCAATTAACTCTACTTCTATTCTTATTTCACATACCGTTTTGCTTTCTTCTCTTTCAAAAACCCTCACTTTCGTCTTACTTGCGTTCACTTTCATTCCCCTTTCTTTTAATTCCCAGCTCATTAATGTAACCATCATTTGCAACTCTGCCGCCGATGACGCAAGTATGACTTGATCATCGGCATACAAAAGGCATTTGACGGTTAACTCGCCCATTCTTAACCCACATTCTTCATCTTTCAAAGTTTGCAAACACCGGTCCATAAATAGGTTGAACAGCCAAGGGGAAGCCACAAAGCCCTGTCTGACACCTTTTTGGATGCCAAACCAGTCCGAGTAGACCCCATTGATCCTGACACAAGCACTAGAGTCCCTATAAAGAGACCTCAATGCCTGTATCAAACCAGCGCTCAACCCATATGAGTTCAGTGTTTGCCATAACACATTCCTGTCCACTCTGTCATAAGCCTTTTCCAAGTCCATGAACGCACAAAAAACTTTCTGGTTTTTGGCCAAAAACTTCTCCGCAATCATGCGCATGGAAAAGACTTGATCTGTACACCCCATCTTTGTCAATATTATATCTATAAATGAAGTAGATATTTGTAAAGTTTTCCAGTGTTTGTTAACGACAGTTTTAAACTATGTACATTGTGTTTTTATATTCTTTTATTTCATTTTAAATATACCGTAAACAACATGTCTATTTTTATTCATCTAATTCTAACCTATTCAATGCATGTGCAAAAAACATCGATAATTATCAACATCGATGTAGTATAAACATTGAACATCGATGTTGAGCTATCGATATCAACATCTATGTCATTGAAGTTTCTGCAACATCGATCATCCCTACTAGAAAGTGACAATTAAAATGAACTACCATCGATTTTTTAAAAGCAAAGGAATCTATGGTCATACAGTCCATCTTAATACATTGTTTAGGGTCAATACACACGTACCACAACCACACCACAGCCACAACCACACCACAACGACGCCAGGTCGAGCGTATATTTTGTATTGAAAATGAATATTACAATTTACACGTACCACATTTTGCCGTTGTTATCGACCACCTGTGTAATACGACCACATCGCAACCATATCGCGGCGGCAACGCCACCACTGGCGGCGGCACCGCGGCCACATCGCCACGACATGACGTCGTCAACAGCGCGCGCCTTGCTGGCGCCTGTGCTCCCCCCTTTCATTCTACGTTGTACTGAGTTGCCGCGTGGTTGTGCGAAAAATTAAAATTTCTGACTCCGAGACTTTTGACACGGATATGTTTATTGAGGAGATTCGCAATTTGCCATGCATTTGGGATCAAAGGACAGAGGAGTGTTTCAATCGCATGTTAAAAAACAAAGCATGGGAAAACCTTTGCATGAAGTTTTATCTCGCTCGGGACAAAATATTCGGCAAATTCATTTCTAATAGAATCTGCTCGAATCCCGTCATAACTTTGATCAAAGGAATGCATTCGTAACAAATTTGAAGTTATCGATAAACTGTCATCGAATTTATAGCCATCTCGCTTGCGTACTATTTTATGTAATACGACACATGCTTTCGCTATGTCTGTTGCAAATTCAACTGACACGTTAATTGGCCTATGCAATATTCGCCATTTGTTAGTCAAAATTCCAAAGGAACATTCTACATATCTTCGTGCTCGTGATAATCTATTGTTAAAAACACGTTTTTTCATTGTTAATTGCTTGCCGCTGTATGGTCGCAGCAAATGTTTGTGTGATCCAAAGGCTTCATCGCCAATGAATACCATAGGCAAGGGCCTACCTACAGGGGTAATTGCTTGCGGTCCAGGTAGATCTAAATCATTTCTTTCCATTGCATCATATAACCTACAGTCCCTCCAAATAGTTGAATCGGAAGTATTACCGTAGGCTCCTACATCAATGTACACGAATAAATAATCGGCGTCACATACGGCCATTAAAACAATAGAAAAGAAATGTTTATAATTAAAGAATAATGAACCACTGCGTGGTGGATGAATAATCCTAATATGTTTCCCATCTACAACCCTTAAGCAGTTTGGAAAATTTGCTTATATTAATAATAAATTTGTTCGCAATATCAAGCTACATTGTTTTATTACATGTTGATAAATGAATAGGCTGTAATTTATCCCAAATCAGGCGGCACACGTCGTGGACAATTTTGCTAGCAGTTGAAGTACCACATTTAAAAAAATCGGCGAGATCTTCAAACGAACACCGCGTTGCCAAATATCTGTAACAAAAAAAATATTAAAAACAAATAATAATGCAATCGAATTATACAGGCTGTTACAAAAGGTTGAAATAAGTAACACTGGGGTCATTGAACTGTACTCATGAACATGAACAACTTTTACTATGGGGATACATACGAAATCGTAAAAAATCAGCTGCAGCAGCAATATTTAGGTCATATAGATATATGTGTCCCCATAGTAAAAGTAGCTCGTGTTGAAAAGTACAACGACCCCTTAAAGTATTAGGTATTTCCACCTTTTTTTAACACCATTCAATAGGCTGATGACATTTTGGGAAATGATCGATCTTACATTATACTGGACTAATATAAAATAAATCCAGTTAATTTTAATATGGTAAAATTAAAAAAAAATTAAAATATTAAATACTACTTATTTATATATTAAATAACGTGTAGTCTACGCGGGTAGAATCTAGTACACTAAATAATTATATTAAGCTTTCAAAAAGCGCTTATGCCACCGGTATAAGAAAAACTAATCATTTATCAAACCATATAAAGATGCTTGGGTGTCATAAATTTAAGAATAACTTGAAACTATTAACATGGATATTTAAATATACAGAAATTATCTTAAATACTGAGTTCATTATATGATCTGATCACAGTAATTTTGATATTGTAAAATATTATTATTATTATTTTATATGTTATTTTCAAATTTAACTACCAACTTACTTTTCTACAAATTTCAATTTAACAATTAATTTTTCAGCTACCAACTTACAAAGAAAATGGAAAAGCTTAAGAGACTCTTTCAACCGAGACCTTAACACGTTGATGGACAGTAACGCTTATAGACGTTGCGGTAAAGTTTGCGATATGACAGAACGTCTGTCGACGTTCGGGTTTCAGCCCTTATAATTTCAGTATGCCTTACGATGTTCCAGATTCCTTCAAAATGTATGAAGCGGCATTTTGTACTGTCACTGTATATACAATTTTTGTATTTGTACTGTCACATCGTCAAGTTTTACAAACCTTTGAAAAAAGTCCGGTCACTCACACAACAATGATTTTGTATTCCCCCGCGCAAGCACACTACGCCCCTCGACGTCATATTTACATACATTCAGCGGAGTAGTACGCGTCAATGGTGCCCCACGAGCGTTTCGGCTGCACTTGCGACCAAATATATCGCAAAGGTAAGCTACGTGTAATTTTATGTGTTTTGTTTTGTTTTATTAGTACTTATAATAAATAATACAATTTTTTGAGCTTTCTAAGTTAGACTTTTAGAAGAAAAACATATTTTTGGGTTTTATTTTGTTTGTAAATAAAACGATTTACTTTTCAGATGGATCCCTTTGAGGAAAATCAAAAACAGCAACAGAAATTATTTGATGGTGCGTCCACTCCTGATTTCTCTAAAGAACCGTGTGCAAGTGATGGAGAATATGGATCGGATAAGGATAATCGACCTTCTGGAAGTGAATCTTCGAGTTCTGAAGACCCAGTTAGAAGTTCGCAAACAAGACGCGTGCAAGAAACAGCGGCTATAATCTCAGGCGAGTCTTCTGATTATTCGGTTGATAATGATGATAAAACTACATGCTCTTCCTTAGAATGCCATCAAAATACTGATAATGTTCAGTATCATGTCGAAAATGACGACAGAACTTCAACATCATCAAGAAAATATGTATGATGAACAAATAGCTGGGCCTTCAACTAATCAAATGTTTGCAACCAAGTCCCAGAGCGTCTCTAATCTGCCAAACTTTGAGCATCTTATCAATCGATCTATTTCACATATTACAGAGGAGTCGTAGTCTACATATGTTACTGAAATACCTGAATTTGATTTTACCATGTCTGAATGTGGTTTCACCGTGAATATTGAAGATAAAAATAATTTTGTCGACTTTTTTCATCTCGTTTTTCCACAAAATTTCTTAGAATTTCTAGTAAACTGTACAAACGGTTATGGAAAGTGTAACACTAACAGACCTCATACTAGACATAGTCATAAAACAATATATTGTGAGACTAATTGCGGAGATATGGTGAAGTTTTTAGGTCTCACTCTTTTGAAAGGTCATGTAAAATGCCCCAAGCAAAGAAGTCTCTTCTCGCCATCAGATCCATTATATTTTCATCCCTTATTTAGCTACACGATGTCAGAAAGAAGATATGAACAAATTTTGCGTTATTTATATGCAACGAACTTGGATGCCAAAGGGGATGATAAGATCGTACAACTAATTTATTTGCTAGATTTTTCGAACTAGCAACACTTGAGGGCTATGTTCTCAACATGAAAATGTATAGTGGAAAGCAAGCTTCAACTTCTGAAACTGGATCAAAAACTGAAAAACTTGTATTAAAGTTGATGCGTCCATTCGAATTACGTGGACATCATCTATTTATGGACAACTACTACAATTCTGTGAGCTTGTCATAAAAAATACTTGAATTGAAAACTCATACAGCTGGCACTTTACGTACAAATGGCAAAGGTAATCCTAAAGACATAGTAAATAAAAAAACTGAAGAAAGGTGAACACGTGATGAACGCCTCTCGACGCAATCGTCGACAGGCGTTCCAGCGTATCACGCACTTAAATGCCCATTCCATGTGCCAGTACGTCGTGAGACGTTTACGTCTATATCCGTTGTGTCATAATAGGTAATTTTTGACGCAGTGTTGTGACACAACGCCTATGGCCAATGTATGGAAAAAAGTAGTGTATTTTGAGGCGCAATCGGTAAGCGAGTACTGTCCATCAACGTGAAATACAACATCGTCTCTACCAGTAAAAAACAAAGACGATGACATCGAACAAATCGATAATGAAGACGATAATACTACTGAAACGAGTGACTCTGAAGTTTGGAAGAGACCAAAAAATATCCAAAGAAAAAAAGATGATGCAGAACATGGGTTAATAAAAAAATAACAAGTCATTTGAGCGATCAATACATGTACATACTCGTACACAGAAACCTGACAAAGTCCTGTGACAGTGATATGCATTTTTTGCTATCTTTATACGATAGATTTAAGACCATTCGCGATGATTGGAAACTGAATGCTCCGATAGAAATATTGAATGTAATTCAAAAATATCGCACACCTACAACTAAACATAATGATAACTACAGTGAATATGGACAAGGGTATACGACACCAGCGTACCAAACGTACGAGCGACCAACAACGTCTAGGTATCAGCCGGATATGGAAACAGGCTCTCCACAGCTTCGTAATTTGCGTACTGCATCCACACCAAGAGATATTTCAGTACCAGAATCTCCACTCAGCGTCTCTTCTCAGGCTTCAAACTATAATGATCCGATTATAACGGATATTTTCGGAGATAAACTGATTAATTACCTACTCTGTTGATTTTTGAATGACAAAATAAATAAAAATATATAAGTACGCTCTTTGTTTTCGCTTTCCTATCCTCCCTACCACAGTTGCAAATTAACTCATTGGCAATAATAAAGGCCTGAGCAGATCGGATGCGTGGCGTGTGCGTAACGTACAGTCAGCGACACATCGACCTACGAAAATCTGTGAAAAAACCACAACTGATGTTGATCTCTATGCGTTTGAAATTAGGTTGAAATTCAGTTGCAGAAATTTGACAGATAAGGGTAGGTCGATATGGCGCTGACTGTACATGCATACTGTTGTAATAATAGGAAACTATATGAAACGTGCCCACAATCACAATCTTACTTTATATTGTTAATGAATTAAGAGGCCGTACCTGGTTTTGCTCGCAGCACTAGCGCCACTTTCATTAAAATAATAATATATTTTTATTTAAGGCATAGATAAAAAATCTGTCTCAGCCACTTTTTAGCTAATTTTTTTTGCTAAATTTAAAAATTGGCTATAATTGGAATATTATGCGTGTGAAGTGCGTATACAATTTCTTTGTCACTTAGCATACGGCTATGAGACTCCTTCGTCGGTACTATCCTTCGCACCAGCAACTTTGAAAGCCATCTATTATCGGAAATTTGATAAGTACTTGTTGTTGTTATCAACCTAGAATAATAACTTAACGTTAATATTTAAGAAATTAAAGGTGGCCTACCTTTAATTTCTTAAATATTATATATCTCGGAAATAAGAAAGTATGTATTTATTTACCTGGTATTCTTAAAGATAGACGAACTTATGTATAATATTCTGTTTAAAGAATTCATACTGACTGTAAAAGTAAACCACTAACTGTAACGTCAAATTTTAAAGAACCAACTAAAGTCCGAAACTGCTGATGCTTGTTATCAATTCATTTGACAAAATCACTTGAAGGTTATCTTGAAAATAGATTTATATTTCGGTGATGCAGAGACATCTTTTGAGGCTGACCCCAAACATTGTTAAATGATAACAAATATTATTTTCATCATTGGCTATTTTACGTAGGTACCTACATACTATATATATATATATATATATATATATATATATATATATATATATATATATATATATATATATATATATATATAGTGTAAACACCGTTGTCCTTGAAACCAGTGGTTTGATTTCACTTATAGAACGTAAATTCAATGAAAAATAACAACATGTTTTTTTTAGTCAAATCTCATTTTTTCCTTAGAATTATTTCACCCTAGGCATATACAAAATTATAGTCAACATATTGTAGGCAGGGCCTCGCGAACAGCTGAACGGTCAAGGCCATCAGCCGACAGTTCGTAGCGTCACTGTTTCATTTTGTCAGTCAGTCGCCCACTTCGGTAAGCGAATGTACGTGTTTATTTGAATTAAGCGCTCCGTGCGCCGTGCCGCGTAGTTTTCTGCGAGTGTGTAGTTTAGTTTAGTTTAGTTTGGAATTATGTCGTACACAAACGTGCAGTGGACCGAAATGGACCGACTTTATGCGTTAAGTCACGACAATGTGAACAAGGCTCGACGAATGTACGCAGAATCATTCCCTGGACAACCTGTGCCAATTCGTGAAACTTTGTTGGCGGCCACGCAAAGGTTACGTAGCTATGGACAGTTTACCGTGCCGGTTCATGCTCAGGGGCGTGGCAACCAGCAGCTGCCAGATACTTTTCAAGAACGTATCTTGGATTTCTTCTCGGAGAACCCAGAGGAGAGTACCAGGCGGGCGGCCTGTATTTTCGATGTTTCTCACTGGACAATTTGGAAAATTCTGCACATTGATCGTCAACATCCGTATCATTTTCAGCCGGTTCAAGAGTTAAATGAAAACGACCACATACCGCGGATGGTATTTTCGCAATGGCTTATTCAAAACTTTGATAACGTTTCCATTTTATTTACGGACGAAGCAGTGTCCACAAGGTCGGGCATTTACAATGTTCGTTATGAACATTACTGGAGTCGGGTAAACGAACACCGAATACGGCAAAACAGTTATCAGCACCGTTTTTCCGTAAACGTGTGGGCGGGAATTCTAGACGGCAAACTTCTTGGACCTTATTTTATTGACGGCCATTTGAATGCACAGTCGTACACGGCTATTTTACGACATGTATTCGACAGGATGTTGGAAAATGTGCCTCTTCGTTCACTGAGAAACCTCTACTACCAACATGACGGTGCCCCTGCACATTTTCAGCTGCAAATCAGGGCTATGTTGGATGAGGAGTTTCCTGGGTGGTGGATCGGACGAGGAGGGCCAGTTGCGTGGCCAGCGCGTTCGCCCGACCTTACCCCGCTGGACTTTTATCTTTGGGGAGAAGTGAAGCGCCGAGTGTATGCAACTAAGTTCCGTAATACGTCGGAACTCAAAAGGCGAATTCTTAGTGTGTTTCGAGACTTAAAAAATGACATTGTTGTGCTTCCTGGAGTCAACAACAATCTACGGAAACGTGCGCAGGCATGCGTGGCTGTAAATGGAATTTTGAACAGATGAACAGCTTTGCAGAATGAATTTTGAACATTTTGAACAGCTTTTACGATTAATGTAAAAGCTGATCAAAATGGGATTCACTTACGAGGATTTTATTTAATAGGTAAGTGTAAATAATCAATTAATCAGGCTACACATCAAGCTATACAAATCCAGTTTGTCTTGGCCTCGCTTTGTATGATCTTTCCGTACAATGAACGGTCAGCTAAGCTTCAAATGCCCTTTGCCTTCCAAGGCCGCGGTATCTTGCTAAGACAGTCCCGGGACCCCAGGTCCTTGATTGGACGGCGAGCTATCCATTGGATTTGCATAGCTTAGTGTGTAGCCGTGTGTGCATAACATTATGATTAACCTTTTCAATACGCCAAAAATCCTACCTAGTGATTTACTATTATTGATGTTTAATTTTCTTTGTTGTTAAATCTAACTTACATTAATTTGGACTCGTCACGCAACACAAAGGGTAGGAATTTTTGACTGTCCTAAGCCAGTAAGAAAGTACGAAGGAAAAGTTACATCATAGGTTATGTGTACCATTGTGTTTTTATTGAAATGTTGTGTAGGTAGCAAGGGCGAGCGGTGATCTTCACAGTGATTACGTCACTCGGCCGCATAGGGTCCATGAATTTACGGACGGTGTCGGATAGAAACTATTTTAATTTTATGAAAGAAAATAGCGTTTTTTTTTTTTTTTAAATCAGATAAATATTTTATATTAAAGCCAACTACCTATGGTTTCAGTGACAACGGTGTTTACACTTACTGTATATATATATATATATATATATATATATATATATATATATATATATATATATATATATATATATATATATATATATATATATAGTACCCGGTTGACCGAGCTTTGCTCGGTATTTTTCGCTCGATTTTTTTAATTCGTGTGTTTTGGAAATTATATTTAGATACAAATTACATACTGATGAATTATAAATAATATTTTTTGATCTTAGCGACATAACAGAAAAAACTGAACTGGTTATTTGAATAAAAAATCATGAGTGCAATTATTTTTATTTAAATTTTCGTGTTTTTAAAAAATACTAAAAAAAGGGCTCGAAAAAAATATATTTTCTCAAAAAAGAAAGAAACTTGAAAAAAAAAATAAAAAAGTCGGTCGGTCGGTCTGGGCTCGAACCGGGGTTTTACGATTTTGTGACCGCCCATTATACCAATAAGCTATTTATAATCATTACCAAACTGTCAAAATTTACCTTCTTATTCTAACTATATTGTAGCAGTTTTTAATTGCCTAAAAACACGGACAAAAAGACATTTTCTAAAAATAAATCTTAGCTAGATCGATTTATTATCCCCGAAACTCCCTGGACACTAAATTTTATGAAAATCGTTGGAGCCGTTTCCGAGATCCCGATTATATATATATATACATATATACAAGAATTGCTCGTTTAATAGTATAGGATATATATATATATATATATATATATATATATATATATATATATATATATATATATATATATATATATATATATATATATGTATATTAGCTTTTTAGCTATTTTTTTGCTAAATTTAAAAATTGGCTGAGACAGATTTTTTATCTAGGCCTTAAATAAAAAGATATAATTTTTTAATGAAAGTGGCGCTAGTGCCGCGAGCAAAACCAGGTAGGTACGGCCTCTTAATTTGCACCTGCATTTTATATTTTATAAATTAGTTTAATCTGCCCGGTGAGTCTGTCCCGGTTTGGTAAACTAATTATATTTTCTAAGTACTTAAAAATAATTAACTACAAAAAAAATTACTCACCTCAATGTCATTGCCAGACGTACAACAGTTGATATGCTTTTTCTCATGGCCGTGTCTTTTTTTTTTGCAACTCATTATTCAGTTCGTTTAACAAGTAGTCAAATGTATTCTTGTTGATTCTAAATTTTTTAAAAAATTTCTTCTTGAACCTTCGAAGGTTAGGATAATCAGTACGAAATTGGCTTTGACTTTTGTTTTCCAATAAAGGATGTACCCAATAAATTCTATTTCGACGAATACGCTGATGTCGTCGTCTTCTTCTTATTAATAAAAGCCATAACAAGGATAGCAACAACAATCTTTCCTCCATGACTACGTTCAGTCAAGCCGTGTTTCCTCTACGAAAGCCGGAGTATAACTGCACATGACCACGTGGTTACCACATCGCAACGACAGCGACAACGCAACCACATCGACATTTTGTCGGTACCACAACGCAACTGCAAAAAGCCGCTGCGGCACTATTCACACGTAACCACAGCTTGACCACATTTTGTCGCTGCGACGTTGTAGGTATCTTGAAAATAAATTATAATATTTTGCATGCAGGTACACAATAAAGACAGTCTTGTCTCAACTCCCGTGTTTGATTGCCGCATCCAAACAATACAAAATTAACATGGCGCAGTCGGTACACAAATTTTACAAATAATATAATATATAAGTACTTCCCATTGAATTGGATGAACTGTAAAAGTGAGAGTGAATTTTAGGAAGAAGTTGAAGATTCTAACGTAACTGCAATTGAATCAATCGTCCGGACAATGGAATCTGTATTACAACCACCGCCACCTTTTATTTTCGAAAATAATTAAGTAAATGTGACTTCGGGAAATTTATGCAAAGAATGGGAAAAATGGAAAAAAGCGTTCTCGATATATTACGAGGCATGTGAACTAAAAAAAAGGATGAAAAAGTACAAATTAACATTTTATTACATATTATCGGAAACAAATGTCAGGAAGTGTGCGAACAACTATTATTGGAAAATGATAAAAAGGAATTTAAATCGATTAATGAAGTATTTTTGAAATTTGATACATTTTTTCTTCCACAAAAGAATGTGACGATGACACGACACATATTTTTCACTCGTGATCAACGGGAGATGGAGACAACCGAGCAATATGTTTTCGAATTAACAAGATGGCGGCAAGAAGCGAATTTAAAGATTTATGTCAAGATTTGGTACGAGATAGACTCATAGGTGGTATACGAGATGGATGTATGAGAGAAAGGCTGTTAAGGGAGCCTGACTTAACGTTAAAGAAAGCAGTGGAAATTTGCAATGTAGCCGAAATATCGCGAGCCCAGGCCATCAATATAAAGTCAGAGAGGTCGGACCACCACGTGCATGAAATAAAACGTAATTCCGAGCAAGATGAACGCGACGCAGAAATTAATTGGGTGAACCGTCAACGTGTCACGCCCCCGCACCACCAGTGCCAGCAGCGAGCGCGTGGCGCCGGCAGTGGAGGTGTGCGGATGCCGCGATCCTCTAAGTCCTCAACCCACCCTCGGGATGAAGGTGGGCATGCGCAAGTGCATCGTCCCGTCCCGTCCAGGTACGATCGCAGTTGTTGGAACTGCGGTTTGTTACACGAAAAATACAGTTGTCCCGCCTGTGGTCAGCAGTGCAGTAAATGTCATCGGATGAATCATTATTCACGGATGTTCAGAGTTTATGAAGTAAAGGAGGACTCTCCCGATCAGGTAAATATCAATTACGGTAAGGACTGGTTGGTGAAGTTAAAGATAAATAATAATTTTCTAATGTTCAAGCTGGATACTGGGGCCGATGTGAACGTTTTGCCCAAGAAGTATATTCAAAAAATTAATATTACTGAATCAGAGTTAGCATGTACCGTAATAAAATTACAAGGTTATTCAAGCAATAATATTGAAGTTATTGGTAAATGTCACTTAAAAGTTAATTATAAAAATGGTGTTTATATTTTAAAATTCATTGTTGTTGATGTAGATTCACCTCCTATTTTAGGCAGAACCTCATGTGAGGAATTAAAGTTACTAAATAGAGTTTTGTCTATCAGGGAGAAAAAAGAAAATGAAATAATAAATGAATTTTCCGACGTATTCGTAGGTATGGGATGTTTGCCAGGAAATTACAAAATTCAGGTGAGACATGATATTAAACCCGTAATACATGCTCCGAGAAAATTACCGCTAACCCTTAAAGACAAAATTAAAAATAAATTAATGGAAATGCAAAATAATAAAAATAAATCATTGCAAAAGTAGAGGGACCCACCGACTGGGTAAATAGTATGACTGTTGTTAAGAAGCCTAATGGGTACCTTCGAATCTGTCTTGATCCTAGGGACCTTAATAAGGCAATTAGGCGCGAACATTTTAAGCTTCCTACTCTGCAAGAAATAACTGCCAATTTATCGGGGGCAAAATATTTTAGTACTCTCGATGCCAAGCAAGGATTTTGGCAATTAAAGCTTCACGAGTCTAGTAAAGACCTTTGTACATTCAGTACTGTATTTGGACGATTCAAGTTTTTGCGCATGCCATACGGTATATCGACGGCATCAGAAATCTTCCACAAAAAATTGTATGAGCATTTTAATGATATAGAAGGAGTTATTGCTATTAGAGAATGATATAGACGATTTGTTAATCTATGCAAATTCTAAAAAAACACACGATGAGAGACTTCGGTCGGTTTTACAAAGGTGTCGGGAAATTAATATTAAATTAAATTTAAAAAAATGTAAAATTGGGTTAAACGGAACTCACATATTTGAGCCATAAAATAACAAAGGATGGAACATATCCGGATGATTCGCACATACTAGCTATAAGAAATATGACCAAACCAACCACGGTAAAAGACGTCGAACGGTTCTTAGGTTTAGTTACGTGTGTGAGTAAATTCATACCGAATTTTTCGGAAAAAACATCTGTGTTGCGTGAACTGTTAAAGAAAGATGTAGCATGGCATTGGGATAGTAATCACGATCAATGTTTTAAAGAAATAAAGGAAAGTCTAAGTAAACCTCCGCTTTTAAAATATTATAGCTTACGGAAACTATAATATTTTTTAATATTTACGAGAAAAATGGATTGGGAGCCTGTTTGATGCAAGACGAGTTACCGGTGTGTTATGCTTCTAAATCACTAACTAAAACGGAGCAGTCATACGCGTAAATTGAAAAAGAGCTGTACGCATGTGTTTTTGCTTGTGAAAAGTTTTACACGTATATTTACGGTCGCACGGACGTTACTATAGAAACAGACCATAAACCGTTAGTCAGTATTATTAATAAACCGTTAGCAAGCGCTCCTGCAAGGTTGCAACGAATGCTTTTACGCCTCCAGCCGTATGAATTCAAGTTGGTTTATAAGCCGGGTCGCTATTTTTACGTCGCACGTCCAGGTAGTGGAGGATGAGGTCCGCCGCTGGAACTCACCCCTTACGGCCTCCGAACCTATCTCTGTGTCCAATGATGAGATTTCATCCCTCATCAAAGGACTTAAGCCTAAAAAGGCTCCGGGCGCGGATGGCATCTCCAACCAAGCCCTAAAACACTTTCCTGAGCAGGTGTTAACCTTTTTATCTATTATCTTCAACGCCTGCTTCAACTTTAGTTACTTTCCCACTACGTGGAAAGAGGCAACTGTGATTGGAATTCCCAAGCCAGGCAAGCCTCTCAATCTCCCCTCCAGTCATCGCCCCATTAGCCTCCTCAAGGCAATGGGCATGCTCTTCGAAAGAGTCATCCAAACACGTATGAGGAGCTATCTGTTTCCCACAGACGGTGACCCTCTCATCATTCCCCACCAATTCGGTTTCCGAGCCCAACACTCATGTCCCCAACAAGTTCACCGTATTGTGGACTATATCCTCAGCGGTTTCTATCCTCGTCGTCATAAGACCATCGCGGTCTTTTTCGACATAGCTAAAGCTTTCGATAGAGTCTGGCACACAGGCCTTATCTACAAACTATACAAGATAGGTCTCCCCGATCGCCTAGTACGTCTCGTGGCCTCCTACCTAGAGTATCGTACCTTTCGTTTTAGACACGAAGGCACGCTATCATCACAACGAACTATCAAGGCTGGTGTCCCTCAGGGCTCAGTACTTGCTCCTCTGCTGTACATCCTGTTCACCAACGACATTCCCATCCCGTCGAAAGGTGTTCAGCTCTCCCTCTTCGCAGACGACACTGCTATCTACTGCAAAGGTGTCTCACTGCCCTTCATACGGAACAAGATCCAAAAGTCAGTTGATGACCTAGGAGCTTGGTTCGAAAAATGGCGCATCGATGTGAACCCGGAGAAGAGCTCCGCTGTTCACTTCGATTATAAACGACGCCGTCTCAAAAACACTCCACCAATACGTATGCTAGGGACCCCTGTCCCCTGGAATACAACCGCCAAATATTTAGGTGTCACTCTAGACACAGGGCTCACTTTCAGGCCCCACGTCAAAAGAGTAACCCGTCACGCACGGTTTTATCTGAGTAGGCTCAACAGTATGTTGGGCAGATACAGTAAAATGTCCCTTCGAAACAAGCGTACCCTTTATAAGGTCTGTATACGACCAGTCATGTCCTACGTGGGCCCAGTCTTTGCCCACGCAAACCCTAATATTATTAATGAACTCCAAATAGTTCAAAATCTTTTCTGTCGTCGAGCTGCGAACGCACCTTGGTACGTCCGTAATGCCGACCTTCATCGGGACCTAGAGCTCCCAACAATTCAACAATTTCTTAAAAAACTCTCTGAGAACTTCTTCAAAGCCTCAGAGTCGCACCCAAACCAATTAATTCGTGAGGCAGCTACTTATGCAGCCCCACCCCCCTCTCGCTATCGAGTCCGCAGGCCGAGAAACTCTCTCTCGGACCCGCCTAATAAACTGACAAACGACCTGAACTGCCTCCTGGCGGCTCAGGCCAACTCTAATTAAATTAAATTATTGTATTAACTAATATTAATTTGCCTTCGTAGGCACTCCCTCAGCGGCTCGTAGCCGCCTGCACCTTCTTTTCCCAAAAGAGGGTCGCTCACGATAAGGCACAATACAGCTTAATCAGCCGGCTGCCTGTCCCCAAAGGCGGTTTTTAGAGGGTATCACTTAGGGTCCCCGGTAGGACGGTGAGTCCCTCATAACCACGATAGACCGGCTATCGTGGTATGCGTAATGCATTTTCCGCCTCCCTACGTATAGGGTAGCCCTTTAATTGCTTCGGGCGCAAAAAAAAATTTTACGTCGCAGACGCACTATCGAGGGCAGTCGCACCGGACAAGCATGAGTCGACACTGCCGCGCAAGCACACAAGCGCAGGTGTGCGCGCAAATCGTGAGCAATCCGTTGACGGACTCGCACTTCTTATCTATACAGAAATGTACCCAGGAAGATATAGAAATGCAAGAACTTATTAAAATAATAAAACGAGGTAGGCCCTGTCATAAAAGTAATAATAATAAACATAAAAGACATAATAAAGCCTTTTTGGGATAGTAGGGATGAAATAACAGTTAACTTTAGTACAGTATGGAGGGGTAGCAGGGTAATAATACCTAAATGCATGAGATACGAAATGATTAAAAAGATTCATTTGGGGCATCTAGGGATTGAAAAATGTAAACTCAGGGCTCGAGAAATTATGTACTGGCCTAATATGAATACTCAACTTGAAGATTATCTGTCAAATTGTCAAGCTTGTCTAACTTATAAAAAACAGAATTGTAAGGAACCGTTAATGCAACATGAAGTACCAAAGAGGGCATGGTCTAAAGTAGGAATAGACGTTTTTCACTTCGGAACAAAATCGTTTGTCCTCATAATAGACTACTATAGTAAATTTGTAGAATTAATAAAAATTCATTGCTTAAAGTCAGAATTAATTGTTAAAAAATTAAACAAGTTTTTAGTAGACACGGTATACCCGAAATAGTTATGACCGATAATGGCCCTGAGTTTGCATCTAACACTTTTCGTGAATTCTCACATGATTGGAAATTCCAGCATGTGACGTCATCGCCGAGATATCCTCAATCTAACGGCCAGGTCGAACGTGCCATACAAACAATTAAAAATATGATGAGAAAAACGGCTTATGATCAGGCGGAGTTCCCATTAGCGCTCCTTGAATATCTAAATACACCAATCAGTAAGGAGCTCGCTAGTCCAGCGGAGTTGTTATACATATAATAGAAAACTCCGCAGTATACTTCCGTGTTCTCCAAATTTATTGTTACCAAAAATTAATACGGACGTAATAAATAAATTAAAACGCCGTCAACAAAAGCAAAAAATGTATTACGATAAAGGTGTTAGAAAATTAAAAACACTAATAACTGGACAAAAAGTTAAAGTTCGAATTAACAAAATATGGGTACCAGGTTTTATTAAAAGTATTGTAGATCCTAGGTCATATTTAATAAGCATGGCAACAGGTGGTGTATTAAGGCGCTGTACATAGTCAAAGTAGGCTTCAGAAAACATTTTTTTAGGAAAATGTATACAATTTAGAGCTGCAAAAAATATATGTTAATCTTGATTATATATGTTGGGGGGCCATTGTGTTCAAAACACGTTTTCGGTGAATTTTCTCGATAGAAAAAAATCATAGAAAATCCATTAAAAATGAAATTATAGCGATTGTAACTGAATTATTTGTAAACAAATCTTGATTAAGTTAATAACAGTGATGTAATATATAATAATAAAGGGAACTGTTGTTTTTATTTATCGATTAAAATAAGATATTTGTAAGTATTAACATATTTAATGATTAATAACTCGAACGAGTCCAACGAAACATCGCGCCATCTTGGTGTCTTTTTGCTTCTCTTTCATTTCTACGCGGAGCGACACTGACCGCTGAGGCGCGCTGCTAGATGGACCTGTTTCGCTCGCCGCTCAAAAATCATATACGTATGTTTTGTTGTTGAAAGCAGTGTTTATTTTATTCTGTGATTAGTTTTTTATAAGTTGTATTGTTAGCGTAAATATTTATTCGGTTTCGGTTCTGGTGATACGTTTTGTAAATACATATACAATTAGTTTTTTACAAGTTGGTCTAAACTGTTTGCGATTTAGGTTTTAGTCATAAGATTTATAAAATAAACAATCAATGTGTGCATACATCATATAAATGGGCAACAAAAAAAAAATAAACGCAGGGCAATAAAGAGATCTTATTCGATGAAACAAAAACACACGATGGAAGTTGTCTACATTTTTGTGTACACCTTATTTTGGTTATATAGATTATCTATACATGCGTAATTTCAACTATCCCGTCAGTAATTCGCACAGAGTACATTATATATACCTGGAAGTAATTCGATTGGTCTAACGGAGCCGTGCGTTGAGTTTGTATCTTGCGTCGATGTGTATTGGTTCTAATCCCGCATACTATTACGGGTCACGCTTTTTGCTGTTTGACTTTTTCTCGATTTTCTTGTTTGTAATAATTTTTCACAAATATTATTTTATTTTCTTATTTTTAATATGAACATAATCCAATTTTATTGTTTTTTTTTTCGTAAAAAGAAACGGTTTTCATGCAATCCGTCAGCAGATGAATGATCGGAGAAAGCTTTTCATGAGTAAGCTTTTACATACATGGTGTTACAGAATAATTCTAATTTATCAACTCAGAATTACTTCTCAAAAATGAATAAGTGGGCTTAGGCGCTATAAATTACCAAAATGCCCACAATATAAATTGAATAAATCCGCATACAAAATTTTCTAAATGCCAAATGCAAATTACTCAAAATGCAAATTGTTAGAATTCATTTTCTCAAAAAAAAACCCATGATATAAAAATAACTATGTATTTCAATATAAATACTTGTTTCAATTTTAGATTACAAAAAGACTCTGAACACGAAAACCCTGGGACATCACTTTCAATTGCATTAGGGGGCGTCCATAAATTTTGTGAGGTGTTTTTTTAAATGTTCTGTCCCCCCCTTCCCCCCATTGTTATTGTAAAAGGAAAAAATTGCTTCGTGCTTTTATTTACGACTAGTTAAGACTAAAAATATTGATTAAATCAATATTGCTGAGAGTTTTTAAGTGTAATAAAAATTTAACAATAGAATACTTAAATCGTGACTATTGTTATTAAAAAGTAGGATATCTACTCTAATTCAGTCCATGGAGAATCATGCGCGGTCTCAAGAGAGACTATTGGAACCAACATGTTCATATGATTTTCAGTAAAATCATCTGCTCCTTCAACTTCGTTCTGATCTAGCCACTCTAAGCCGTTGGCGCTTGCGCACAGTAGCTCATAAGCTCGTCTTGTGACAATCTGTGAAGGTCGCACTTTGCAGAACATACGCGCTTGCTTGTGGGCTGCTCGCCTGTGATCTGCAGCTCTTGTGATAGATGCAATAATAGATTTATATGTAGAGCAAAAAATAGATTTATGCATAATATTGATTAATCTAATACTAATATTTCAAGAGTTATTGGCCGCGATAGAAAAACCGTTTCATTAAATGGACCATAAATCGTAAACGGTAAGTTTTACAAAAAAGTTTACTGGAAATAAAAGATGCGAAATTTTATTTGCTACAATAATGGTTTCTATAACTTTTGCCTTAAAGTGCATAGTTTCCGAGATATCGACTGAAAACGTTTATCCAGGATGGTGCTTGAAGCGCCACCTGGATCTGTCAGCATTTTGTGATTTTATGCTGAGTAAGTGATCCTAAACCTTATAAAAAAATAAAATTGGATCGGAAATTTAGTACACAGTTAAATTCCATTTTTGCTATACTATTTCATTAAACATTTTATTTATCAACAACGTCTTACAATCGTCGTTTCTCTACGCTTAAGATTAAATCTTAAGCATGTACAATCTGGATTAAATGGACCAAAATAGTATTTTGCTATTGATTGTACCGTCAACTGAATCTCTAGAACCACCAATTCATGGTCAAAGAGTAGTTGACATAATGCATCTTATCCAGCAGATGTGAATTACATCTTGTCATAGTTCTTTTTAGAATTGTCATATCTTACAAATGTCACTCATAGGAGAAAAAAGGATTGGCTGCTAATATGTTTAAATATTTAATTAATTAAAAACTGTATAAAAAGGGTTATAATATAAATGAATACATGGTTGATAATAAACCCTGGGAATGAGGTGGTCGCTTCAAAGTTGTTTCGAAAATAAATTTTGTAAATGGTTTGTAACCAATCATATTGTAAAATATATGTTTTTAAAGTCCCACTGGGTTTCTTGCTGGCTTTTCCTAGGAGAGAGGTTTTTTTACGAACCAGTGGTAAAGTAAAAATGACTTTCAATAACAATTACATGTGATCAATATTGAATAAAAAATCATTCCATTCGATTTTAGGGCTGACACCATAATAAAAGTTTTTCATAACGGTGTGTACAAGCCTTTGGTATTACTACACTCTTTTGTAACACACTGTATATAAATATTTTTCTCCGTAATCAACCATCAAGCTCGGTGGATATTTTTATTTTATTTGTATTATTTTTATCTTGATTCTGAAGAAGTATATTATATCTATAGTAAAAAATTATATGTTTTTATAAATTCAAAATTGTTTGACAATTAGTCGTTTCGAGAATAGACCATTTTTAGAATTGACCATTCTGCACCTGCCATTTTATTTATTATTCGTCTAAAGAATCTGTTACATAATTTCTCGATAACTTTTGTAGAAAATTGAATATTTATTTTTAAATTAAGAAAAAAAATATTTACGTATTTTAAAAATAAAAATACGAAAATATGTTGGTACATAATATTTTCAAAATAAGAAAACAAATATATAGAGATATGTTAATAATAAGAACATTTTAAAAATACGAATACAAAAATAAAAGCGTGCAACGGGATACGAACCGTCAGCCACCGGAGTACCTAGCAACTGTTCAACGGCGCGCTGGGCCAAACGTACATCATACAAATGTGCGAAATTACGCATTTATATGTAATGGACGTTGCACATCGGCGAAATTCGTGCGGTATGCACCCCGCAGTGAGCGAGACCACTCGTCCCCCACTCGTCTGCTTCACCCCCTCTAGTACATAAAAGTCGTCTATTCACCGCGTCTTAAGACGAAATAGGAAGCATATCATAGTTGATTCGAACCAGAGAATCGATGAATCATCTAATCTACGCACACAGTACGATGATATCGTTGTAAACAATAACAAAACCTCCGCGCACGCTTCCCGCTTTCCCCGCACGGCTTCAGTACTCAGCTGCGAGCGCCTCACTTGCAACAATCTGATAGATCAACTGTTTTCACTAACTGTTTTTATCGTACACGTTCCGGCAGGGAAGTGAGACCTCCTGATCGATGGGGCTTCTCCGCACCACAGAAATGACAGCTATGAATAATGTGAGGCAAAAAACTTTATTTTATTTTATTTAATTATAGGATTGATTTTTTATTATTAGTCATATATATAATTTTTTTATCAATAACAATAAGTCGAAAGCAACAAGTTAATTGGATTTTGTTTTTAATAAATATTATATAAATTACGCATTGATAAATTATATTAATATGATTAAGTTACACGTTATAATTATATGAATAAATTCATTTATTATTATAAATCAAATTGTTAATTTTCATACTTTTATTTAAGAAATGCTTTTATTATATTAAGATTATTATTTGTGGTTTTATAAAAGATTAGTGTTAAACCTCGACCCTTTATAATATCTTAAGAAGGGGATTGTAGGTATCTTGAAAATAAATTATAATATTTTGCATGCAGGTATATAATAAAGACAGTTTGTCTCAACTCCCGTGTATGATTGCCGCATCCAAACAATACAAAATTAACAGACGTGGTGCGGTTGTGGTACGTGTGAGTTGAGCCTTATATTAATAAATAATCGCTTACTATATATTTATGTGTTACATTGACGAAGTTTGAGGGAGATATCGACAATACCTTAACCCAACAGTCAATAGACAGCGATTATTCCATTAAAACAGTGATAGTCTCTCATGACGCCTGAAGGATAAAATAATTTGAGGTTCATAACATGACTTTTATATCATAATTAGAGTCTTGACCTCTACAAGTACATTCGACTGACACAATGCACATAATAATTGATAATCCGAGATAATCCGCCAAGACACGATAAGTAGTGGAGAGGCTCGCTGCTGCCTTGCTGGATACAACACGCACACAGCGTGTCCAGCAAGCAATTATAATTTCATATTTTCATAAAAGTAAAATTACATAAAAGCAAATTTTATATTTTTATAAAAGTAATTATTGACGTACGTCAACCCTCTCATTGTCGATTATACTTACTATACTCTTTGTCGTCTTTGTTGTCGTTAATGACTTTTCGGTTTCGGGACGTACCTACATCAAGATGTTGAAAGTTGAAACGTAAATAAAAAAAACCTTTTCAAATAAACTATGCAAATGTCTTAGACCATACAATCTAGTCTGATGTGTATTTTGTTTTCAATTTTTTTACAGTAGTTTATTATTGTGATATATTTCGTGAGATATTGATGACAATTGACAACTAAACCCAGCAGCGGACACTGGACCGGACTGGACCGGATGACACAGAGTCATTGAAGTAATATGTACTTACATACTAGAACAGCTATATCAAACAATGTGCGCTACTCTGTGTTCCCCGCGGTTGGTTTTTTTATCATAGAATAAACATAGGTAGAATGATCCGTGGGTAATAGTAGATTATATTGTTAAATAGGTAAATTATATCGAGTAAAATATTTAATTTTGTCATTTATTTTGTATATTATATGTGCTTATTTAATATAATATTACATAAAATTATATCACAATTACATTTTAATGATATTTTTATCTGAATATTTTAAAAGGTATCTATGTCAAATGTAAAAAAACATACTAAATGTATGTTTAACAAACCTTACTAACATAACATTTAAATTACAAACATATTTATTTAAATTAAAATAAGAGTCGTTCATAAATGCTGGGCACGCGAGATTTAAAAATGGACGAATTTATTCCACTTTGACTTTGATATGAAAACCTAAAAATAAAATAAAAGAGTAATAAGCAGATTTAAACATGAAAAACTTTGCCTAATTATAATAACTTATATATGTTTCTACAACGAAAATGTGTATAATAATTATTCGTCTTATACTTAAGTAAGAAGTGTCGCATCTGAACGTAAACAGAGAAACCTATAGACTAATGATGGCGTGGCCTCGAGTGAGAAAGAACGATAACGAATTTTTAGGTTATACAATAATCTTTATGACTTTTAAACACATTTAGATAAAAATTTTAATTGTTCTAAGAACTGAATTGAACCAGATTCACCAATCTTAAGCTCACAAAACACTTTTTTCTCACTTAAACCAACTTGTAAACTCCTTAAATCGCTGCGCTGTTAAAGTTGTTTAGCAAACTGTAGAGTCTGCTAAACAAAAAAACCGGCACGGAGAAAGGGACAAACAATCACACCGCTCCATCTCATTTCTATGCAAGACGTATGCATAAATCTATCTTTTTCGTGTGCGAATGCGAAAGAAGGCGTCAATTTGTCTATAGGTTTCTCTGTCTACGCATCTGAACATTTTAATTTCATAATCTATATTTCATGACACGAGATGGCGTCTTAGGAATAATTTGTTTTATTATTAATCTATAATACTTTTTTATTGATTAAGTATCTTATTAACCAATACTTACTTACTTACTTATCTTCACGCACAATCCCTAACGGGGTAGCCAGAGAGAACAGATCGCCAAGTATCACGATCCTTACATACCTCTTTCGCTTCTTTCAGGTTCATTAACTTCTTCATACATGCACGTCTAGGTATCCGAGTACTCTTGATCCTCCCCTCCTTGAGCAATATTAACCAATGAAAAGTAATTCCTCGGTTTTTACTGAAATTTCTTGAATTACTTGTGCAGTATCTAAGTATACGCGACGGCATATTTTTATCAAGAGTTTTTTTTAAATCAACACAACACGTGACAACTCTACAAGCGCCTAGCGAGTGACTGATTAAAGTGCGGTGTATGCACCGCAGTTGAGTGGAACATAGTAGCTGAATGCAGTGTCGCCTCTAGTACGTAGTACGTAATAGCTCAATGCACAGAGTACATTGTATATACGTGGAAGTTGATGACAATCACAAAGTAATAAGAGTGCAAGAGATGACAATACTTTATGCATGTAGCCGTAGACAGAGAATCTCTGTCTACGCATGTAGCCACATAAGTAACTCTTGGTATAGTATACTATCGTCATCGACTTTCTTCTTGTCCCATTTTAATGCATAGATAAAGGATATTCTTTATCTATTTCGACATATAATCGACATGTCTAATATAAGTTTTTAATTTTATATTAGACATGTCGATTCACTCTTAAAAAAATCGATTCGAATTGAAAATAGTAGAATCGATTATCGACTAAATCGAGGATTAAAAGGTAGATTTTCGATTAATCCTGAAATTTCCAGAAATTGTTTCCAGAATTGCGAATTTTCTTAAATTGAACTTTTATAATTACTCGTACCTTTTGTTTTATGTATAATTACAGGCTGTGGTACATTCCATCCTAGTTAACAAAGTATATGTAGCAATATGTAGCCATCTTTGTTTATTGTTGTTAAAATTCACATCAGAATAGGCTGTATGGTTTCAGACCTTTGCCTGCCTTAATTGGCGAATCGTAAAAACTACAAATAGTTCCATATAAATAGTTATATACCCAAGGAGGTTTATATTTATAACCTCCTTGTATATACCTAATACAAATAGTTTTTATAGTTTAGACCGTAGACAGAGAAACCTTTAGACTAATGATCGGCGTGGCCTCGAGTGAGAAAGGACGATAACAAATGTTGAGGTTATACAATAATCTTTATGACTTTTAAACACATTTAGATAAAAATTTTAATTGTTCTAAGAACTGAACTGAACAAGATTCCCCAACCTTAAGCTCACAAAACACTTTTTTCTCACTTAATTCAATTTTTAAACTTCTTAAATCGCTACGCTGTTAAAGTTGTTTAGCAAACTATTGAGTTTGCTAAACAAAAAAACCGGCACGGAGAAAGGGACAAACAATCACACCACTCTATCTCATTTCTATGCAAGACGTATGCATAAATCTATCTTTTTCGTGTGCGAATGCGAAAGAAGGCGTCAATTTGTCTATAGGTTTCTCTGTCTAGGGTTGAAAATAATATTTGTTATCATTTAACAATGTTTGGGGTCAGCCTCAATAGATGTCTCTGCATCACCGAAATATAAATCTATTTTCAAGATAACCTTCAAGTGATTTTGTCAAATGAATTGATAACAAGCATCAGCAGTTTCGGACTTTAGTTGGTTCTCTAAAATTTGACGTTACAGTTAGTGGTTTACTTTTACAGTCAGTATGAATTCTTTAAACAGAATATTATACATAAGTTCGTCTATCTCTAAGAATACCAGGTAAAGAAATACATACTTTCTTATTTCCGAGGGTCTACTTTTATTTCTTAAATATTAATGTTAAGTTATTATTCTAGGTTGATAACAACAACAAGTACTTCTCAAATTTCCGATGATGGATGGCTTTCAAAGTTGCTGGTGCGAAGGATAGAACCGACGAAAGAGTCTCATAGCCGTATGCTAAGTGACAAAGAAATTGTATACGCACTTCACACGCATAATATTCGCCCAGATTCTGTGGATAAATATTTGAAAAACTAGTATGTTCTAAATTTATTACGTTTCATATCCAGACATACAGCCGGTAAAGTGTTTCTGATTATGCAACTACCTTGAATTGATAGTTGTATTTAAAAGTGTAACATTTGAGGATGAAGAATTTTATATCTGTCAACAACCCTTGACCTTTATACCTAAGTGTAAATAACGATAGGTTAAGAATAATTTGCTTTTAACAGAAACATGAAGTTTAACCCCTAAGGTACCGAGGACATGTTGACAGGTCCAAGTTTTGTGACCGCTAAGTACCGAGGACATGTATACATGTCCGCATTACGTGCTGCTATTTTCGTCATTAATTGATATAAAAATACAGTATATTTTCGATTGAACACTATTTCATTCGATTCTGAACGAACTAAAGAATATTCTGTAGCATTATATTCACTCGGTTATATAGACATCATCAAATATAACAGCCATTTGCTTTTGCATGCCGGTACGGTGGGTTGCGTAATCGTTGAAGTTTTGTGATTGTGATTTTAGTTGGATTTTCTTTCAAAAAAACTGTAAGTAATGTTATTTATCTTTACTACGTAATGTTTTTGAATGATCTAAGTTACAACAACAGTAACTTTTTATGTTTCAATTGATAAAAAAGTAGAAACAAAAAACCTCTACGCGAACAATTCATAACGATCAAGATTTCTAATAAGATAATAATAGTATATTTCTTATTCGAATACCATAGTAAATACTTTTACTAGGAATTGCTAAATGTTATATCTATATGATTGTATAAGAAAAATAAAGGAAGACACTATAATATATACACAAAAAGGTTTTGAAAATGATGTTACAAAGCGCGCGCAAACTGTCTATTGTCGAATTTTTTTGCAAATGTTTGCAAGTGAAAAAGTAGAATTATTATAATTATTACATGCATAATTTTGATTCATTTAGGAAGAATATGTTTTATTGATTGTAAGGACATAAAAGTAAAATAAAAACTTACGATATTTCATTCATAAAACAAAATTTATTGTCAGTAAGTACACTTTATAAAGATCCGTTAGAAACAAAAGAGCTGTATATAATAAAATAAACATTTAAATGTTATGGTTATTGTTTCTACTTATCGAAAATCTTATCGGCTTTAAATAACTGTAACTAAAACCTCTTTAAACACAAATGAAAGGTCGTGAGAAACATAAATATTTAAAACAAGTGCCGCCAGCTGAGGTGATGAGGTGACGACAGATGGCCCGGTACAAAGCTGTTTTTTGTTATATGGCGGCCGCAGTAAGGGAAAGGTTAATACATCATTATCATAATAAAAAAGCATAACTTTCTACGGACTCCGTACAGTGAACATCCTACTAAGTCATCACCACATTTAGTAGGGGGCTACCAGCCTATGCTGCTTGCCTTTGTATGAGACTACCACATACCTTTTTCCTGCAGGTTGTCTGTTTTATGATTTATATGACTGGTCTTTACTTCAGCTTCCTCTGTTTCCATAGTGGAAATTCTTCAACATATAGTATTAGTATATAATAATATACATATTAAAATATAATATCTACTTAGTATTGAACTGTCTGATATTTCTTTAAAAATATAATTGGTTTGACTTGCAATGAAATGACAAATTTCACATTTGTGTAATAATTATTGAATTAGTTACTTTGTCATAAATCTAATTTAAACTGAATTTAATTTATAATAAATTAATTCTTCTTTCATTGAAGAAATTACAAAGTTAGGTTATTTAACTTTTCCATGATTATATAAGTATTTAAAACATATAAGATGCATATCTTAAAAAAATCCCTTGTTATTTTTACAGTAAAACATCAGTTGAATTTGTAACATCGAGAAAAGCTGAGCTTGGCTGTGAGTTGGTGGGATCATGGACAGTGTCAGTGGGAGATATGGATCAAGCATTACATCTATGGCGCTATGTAGGCGGCTTTGAGAAAATTGACAAAGCGAAAATTTTATTTAAAGAGAGTCCAGTAAGTAAAAATCAACTGCATAATCGCTATATTATGCCATGTTTATCCCAAATATCAAACCCCACTGACATGGCAATAGGAATCAATTGGTGTCAAAAATACATCCATAAGACTTATTCTGATTCAACATACTGGGAAAAAGATGTAGCATTATGCATGAAGGGGTACGGGCTCTACACTCTTCAATCCACTTGCTCAGTATGGGCAATTTTTTAAAATATTTTATTAATTCATAGCATTCTCTGTACCCTTCGAGTATTTAACCAAAAGAGGCGGCATTGCAGGGCATACCCCTCTGTCAAAGGAACATGAGTTATATAAAATTATTTGCTCCGTATCATGTGCTATTCTGCAGGTGATTGTGCCACTCAATCGAGCTCCGAAAAAAATGCCGAATTGCAGTGTATTTTCATGCAAAAAACACTCAAAAACATCCAAATCTACAAAAGGACAATGTGACTTCATCTGTAAATATTTTTAACATAATATTATCCTTAAAACTCGTATTTTCTAAATATTTTCGTAAAATACCAAGTGTTGCTATCATAGTTCAAAAAGTGAAAAATAAGCAATTTTTAAATAAATATAATTTACTACACAAATTAAATATATTAACGACAATTTATTTCCTGTAAATTAAGTCAGTTTGTGATGAATAATAATCGTAACATTAAGATGGGTAGTGGATTCTGTAAAATGATTCGAATATTCAGCTCAATATCAACACGATTGTAAATAGGTATATTATAATTTAATATAATAGATAACTAGTATTTATCAAAATATTATACAAAATAAATTAGTCAAATTAACGCTTGTCACCTCATAGCAAAAGTATGCAATTTTTATAAAATAAACTGGTGGGAAAGTACTGCAATGTAGTTATGTACACCACAATTTTAGCTATCGATAATTTAATTAACCATTCGGGTTTGTCTGCCAAACTGGCTTTTACTTTTTGTTTATATTTTATAATTATGTATTACAAAAAAATTTCTATTATTGTTTTGATTTCTCATATTTCCAAGATATCTTCTTAGGCAGTAGACTTGGATTGTAGCTTGTAGAAATCATGAATCTTGGATACCTAAACGGACTAGCACCATTTGATCTGAATATTTTGATAAATCATATTTAATACCCCAATATAAGAAAGTTAGCCGATACTGCTGTACCAACCTTGAACTTGTGGGAGGTAATGTCTAGCTGTAATTGTGTCAATAGATTAAATATTTTTATTATTACCTTTGACACCAATATTACTCTTTTCAAAAATATTTTAGAATTTCAATAAGTTTACAATAATGACTTCTTATATTTATGCGAAAACTACACATTAAAGAAACTAATCTTACGGATTTTATCGCGTTTAATCTTGACTTTTTCCTTCCCGACGTTTCTGGTGCTTTAAAACACGACCTTAAATGCGCCTTTGACCAGTGTTGCTAACATTAAAATCTAGCTCCCGTTGTAGAGAACACTATAATCCCGTCAAATCCCGTTAAGTACGGTAGACAAGTGTCAATCATTAATTTCTAGTGACAGAATTATTTTTGTATATTACGTAGCGCGTACTGGTGTACATTCGGATCGATCATTCAAATGGATCACTTTGGGCTCCAGTACTCTGTTGAGTCTGTGAGATCCATTGGGAACCGAATATTTTCTATTTGAGATTTGTAATAACGCCATCTACTACATGCTATAGGTAATAAAGTCATTTATCGAACTTAAACTTATTGCCTTTTAAGGATTTCACAGCGACTCAAACAGTAAATAGAGAGAATGAAATAAATAGAGTAGTTGATAGTTTTCTATATATTCAACAGGAGCACATCATTTTGGCCGACCAACCACAAAACAGTTTCCGAGCTGTATTTAAAAGAATTACGTCAAATTAAAAGTTATTCTCTCAACTTTTTAAATATAAGAATGTATTACATATTTTTTCGTATTTTTAAATTTAAAAAATGAATAAAATTGTAATTTAATTTTTGCCATTTCCAAATTATTTTAATTTCGAAAACAAATCCAAAAAAACATAAATTTTTGTAGTCCCGTTAAAAAATCCGTTTGCCGTTATATATATTTTCTATTTGAGATTTGTAATAAGGCCATCTACTACATGCTATAGGTAATAAAGTCATTTTATCGAACAAAAACTTATTGACTTTCAAGGATTTCACAGCGACTCAAACAGAAAAGAGAGAGAATGAAATAAATAGAGTAGTTGATAGTTTTCAATATATTCCACAGGAGCGCATCATTTTGGTCGACCAACTACAAAACAGTTTCCGAGCTGTATATAAAAGAATTACGTCAAATGAAAATTTACTCTCTCAACTTTTTAAATATAAGAATGTATTACACATTTTTTCGTATTTTTAAACTAAAAAAATGAATAAAATTGTAATTTAATTTTTGCCATTTCCAAATTATTTTTATTTCGAAAACAAATCTAAAAGAACATAATTTTTTGTTGTCCCGTTAAAAAATCCGTTAGCCGTTTTTTCTACGATTTTGTCCCGTTGGCAACCTCGCTCCCGTCTAATCCATTGAAGCTTTTTGTCTAGTGTGATTCCAAGAAAAATGGTGGCATCAACAACTCAGTTCTTCCCCATTTAAAATTACATTTGTATTAACACGTTTGAAATTAGGAGTTACGAATTTCATACATTTAGTTTTAGTTCCATTTAAATGCAAATTATTAACACTAAACCAATTGACTAACTTAGCTATAGCATTATTTACTTTGTCGTAATTTAATAACTGTCGTTTTAATTTGAAAATTAATGAAGTATCATCAGCAAATAATACTATATCATGGTTGTCCCCTGCTGTGTAAGGTAAGTCAATAATATATACAAGAAACAGAAAGGGGCCGAGAATTGAGCCCTGAGGCACGCCCATTTGTACAATCGACCCGGAAGAACTCATACTATTAATGACAACTTTTTGCATTCTGTCACTTAAATATGAAATGATTAATTTAAGAGCATCACTTCTAACACCGTAGTGTTGAAGTTTCCTGATTTATTGTTTCATGGTGAACACAATCGAAGGCCACAAAATATACCCAAAGCATCCTGTAAATTCTCCCATGCATTAAAGTTATATTTAATAAGCTCAACACCAGCATCAGTTGTCCACTAAAGTACCCTTCAGTTCTGGCCGTATGAGGAAGCCAGCGAGCCACGGAGACGGCTGTGTTCGGGGTTTTCTGCATGATAAACTTAAAAATAAGAATATCCGCAATAGAACCAGAGTGACCGACATTGCCCAACGGATGAGTAAGCTGAAGTGGCCATGTGATAGCTCCGATGAAGCGACCACCGATGGGGAAAAAAGGTTCTCGAGTAGCAGCCTCGTATCGGTGGTCGAAGTGTAGGGCGACCCCCCCTACTAAATGGAGTGACAACCTGGTAAGAAATGCAGTAGACCGATGGATGCAGGTGGCTCAGGACCGTGCTTTGTGGCAATTCTTGCGGGAGGTCTATGTTCCGCAGTGACCTTGTAAAGGACTATAATGAATGAAAAAATACTAAAAATTACCAACGCTGAACTTATGCGGACTATGATGATTTGTTTATCGATAAAAATATCGACATAGCCCTCGACCTACGTTTCTTACGCATGTAGACAGTGGCACCAGTATATCGAAACGTGTACAATTTGATGGTATGCGTAAATGCAATGAACACAAACGTAAATGCTGTAGTGTGCGCATGGCCTCTCCAGTTGGTTGAATATTCAGTCTGGACCATTTTGTTGTAGAAGGCTAAGCTAAAAGAAATTGATGTATAATGAGACACACTAAGACCTTAGTAAATATTAAAGTTGAATGAATTTTAATTCAGTGAAGAAAATACAGCAAAATTAGGGTTGGATTTAGAATCGAATATTTGGTAGAGGTTCGGTGCTCGATTATATCAATACCATGTGCATTAAAAAGTAATTGCACTGTTTTCGAGAAATAAAAAAAATAACCTAAAAATGAAAAACCTAAATGGAAAAACGACATAAACATAAACACTCACGCCTGTCACCCAGAGGGGTAGGCAGAGACTACAGACTTCCATTTGGCACGATCCTGACACACCTCTCTCGCCTCCTTCACATCCGTACACCTACGCATACATGCTCGTCGGTTAAGGGTACTCCTAATTTGGCCCGTTTTCAATAAATCACCAATTTGGTCGATAAATTTTCGCCTAGGACGTCCCTTTCCGACTCTGCCATTCACTTCTGCATCATAAATTTTCTTTGTCACTCTTTCCTCATTCATTCTTTCCACATGACCAAACCACCGAAGCATTCCTTTCTTAATCCTGGTCACAACATCATCTTGCAAACCACACTCTTCTCTTATTACACAATTTCTTACCCTGTCGTTCAAATTCAGCCCTAACATACTCCTTAAGGACCGCATTTCTACTGCGTTGATTCTACTCTCATGCTTCTTCTGCCACACCCAACTTTCACTACCATACGTTAAAGTAGGGACCAACACAGCATTGTGAATTGCCATATGTGCCTTTTTTGACACATTTTGACTCTTCACAATAGAGTGCAGGGCCCCATTTACTCTATTTCCCGCATTCACTCGTCGTTCTATATCCTTATCTTATCTCCCATCCCTGCTAAATACGCAGCCCAAATATACAAACTCATCTACTTGCTCGATCAACTCCCCTTCTATTCTTATTTCACAAATCGTTTTACTTTCTTCTCTTTCAAAAACCATAACCTTCGTCATACTTGCGTTCACTTTCATACCCCTTTCTTTTAATGATCTGTTCATTAATGTAACCATCATTTGCAACTCGGCCGCCGATGACGCAAGGATAACTTGATCATCGGCGTACAAAAGGCTGTTGACGGTTAACTCACCCATTCTTAATCCGCATTCTTCAACTTTCAAATTTTGCAAACAACTGTCCATAAATAGGTTGAACAGCCACGGGGAAGCCACACAGCCCCGCCTGACACCTTTATGGATGCCAAACCAGTCCGAGTAGACCCCGTTGATCCTAACACAAGCACTAGAGTCCCTATAAAGAGACTCCAATGCCTGTATCAAGCCAGCGCTCAACCCAAATGAGTTCAGTGTTTGCCATAGCACATCCCTATCCATTCTGTCATAGGCCTTTTCCAAGTTCATGAACGCACAAAAAACCTTTTGGTTTTTGGCCAAAAACTTCTCCGCGATCATGCGCATGGAAAAGACTTGATCTGTACATGCCATTCCCTTTTTAAATCCCGCTTGCACATCCCAAATGTTTCCATCAGTTTCTTTCATGACCCTTTCAATCTGTACCTTAGCATACAGTTTTGCCACAATGCTAAGAAGGCTGATGCCACGGTAGTTTTTACAGTCCTGCTGCGACCCTTTTCCTTGGAAAAACGAATGCAGTACTATTGTGAAAGCTCGATAGCATACATAATTTTTAGCAAGTACGACCTCAATATATACACGTAAGGCAATGTCAATGACTAGTGTCACATTATTATACTTTTATAGTATTTTTATTCTTCTGTTGTCTGTACCCTCATAATAAATAATGTTTACAAACAATAAATAAATGATTATTACATACTTTATACCCAGAAATCCTTTCAGTTGAGTTAGGCTGGAAGACTTTGGTGGGAACAAAGAGCAGCGCAGCTCTCGCCACAGGCTTCGTGGTTATTTTTCTTACCGCCCAGAAATATATGAGCATCCAGAAATCCTTACAGTTATGATAGGGGACACTCCTATCCCCCTCCTCACTCCTGTCGGAGAGAGATATGTTATCATTTTGAGTTTAGGTTTATGCAATTTTTTTTGTTTTTTGGAGTGGTTTCGAGGTGAAGGAGAGACTCCCCACTATTCCACTCCCCACCTCCTGCCAAACGTTTCTAAATTTTTACCCAAAATTAAGCTGCTAGTGAAAAATGAAGATGAATTTTAAGAACCAAAAAGAAAAAATAATTCCCACATAATAACTTCTCAATTAGATGCTAACACATATTGTGTAGAGAAATTGAAGCCTCACACTCTGAAACTATTATGTGGAAATATTTTATTATTTTAAGTTATTTCAACTTGACTTTTACTTTTTATTGAAAGTGAAATTGTTTGACCCTATTGAGTGCACTAAGGAATATCTCAAGCTCTAGGTAACAACTAGAAAGTTGGCTTAATACTTAATTTAAAAACCTCTTTTCCATTTTTTTTGGGATCTTCCTTGAAGTATAAATTATTAAATAAAAAATGATTTATTAAATTTGGCTTACAATTAATGAAATTATTTCATAACATAAAAAAGTCAAATTTTAACCCTAAGAAGGTTGATGTTGGCTAAAAATTTAAAAGCTATAAACGATAACTGCTCTACTATTTATATAGTAAGTTCGCAACTAAATGTAATAAAACAAAATATTAAATCAAGTTTGTAAGAAAAATAATATACGGTATCAATGTGCATGATGAGAGCACAACCTGCTGTAAAATTAGCGTGACTGAAATTGTTAATAACAATTTTAAGATATTTTTGCCAGAAACTTGCACGTTGGAATATTAAAAATATGTAAAAGACATTTTTTATCCGTCAATTTGCTGCTAGAAACATAGAAAGCTCTTCAAACTTATTTATTCTTGAAAATGTAATATAAGATGTTGAAATTGAATTTGCTAAGATCCGCGTAATAAAAAACCAAGCGTGCAGCTCACACGCGACAGTAGTGAAACCTTCAAATGAAATGAAATATAAAATACAAATACTTTACGGCAGATGATTTATTTAATACATATTATAATTTAAACTACAAGTTTGGCATTAAAAAATAAGAAAATTTAATTTTATAGTAAATAAATGTAAAAATCCTTTTAATATTATATATATATATATATATATATATATATATATATATATATATATATATATATATATTCTTTCGAGTAAAATTATAATAGCGCCACCTACTTCATTCTATAGGTACTTTATCGAACTGATTGACACCTAAGGTGGTACGTCAAATAGTAATATTATTAAATTAATAAAGTAGTAATATTATGCGTATTAAGAGCGCCCCGCAGCGTATACTTCCTTGCCCTTAATTCCTCGCAGAAATGAAAGGAGGTCTATACCCAACAGTGAAACGTACAAAGGCTGTAATTTAACTATACTTTACTTTTTATACCAGTAAAGATGGCAAACGAGCAAGTTGCTTGATGGTAAATGGATGTGGACACCAAAATTTATCACCGATTAACAATATGGTTATAGTAGTTATTACGTGGATACGGTGGCCCGTAGACAACTCGTTGAATAATTAACACGTACGTGCTTTGCCACCCTAAAAAACTAAGATGTAATGTTTCGTCACCAGTATCAAAGCTCTGCGGCCCTCTATACTCGTGGAGCCGATCCATTCGATCCACTTAAAATTTTGATGATGTGATTTTTAAGAGATTTGTAGTAGCTGATGGTAAGAATCCTTTTCTGCCTGGGTGCCGCCAAGCAGCAGTGCGTGCGCTGATGCCCTACTGTGTGAAGGGTATACGCAGCCAGTACACTCGGTGGGGGGGGGGGGGGGGGTATTCTTTGTTTGAAGTTGGACTGTTATGGTGAGTCTACGCTAGACGAGCCGAGCACAAATTCGTGTAGTGTGGACCGACTTACAAGCCTCGAACTAGCGCGCTTCGAGCGTTTGGTTCGTGCTCGACTGTGCTCCGCCTATTGTCGGTTTTTTGACGAACACAAAGGGATTTGCATGCATCGATTTGCATGTTGTAGGCTCGTTGTACATCCACACTTGACACAGCGAGTAGAGCTTCTCAGCTTGTGCTCAGCTCATGCTCAGCTCTTCTAGCGTAGACCCACCTTTAGTTCGTTGTGACTAAGTTTATAAAAATAGAGAATATTATATGGTCCAGTTTTTAATAGGTGATGTATTCTATTTTATTAATTACTAATGGGTTAAACTATAGACATCCGGTACTCGCGTACGGTGGTGGGAGGGGAAGGGTTCTGGGGAAGCCCCCCGTACCCTTCCCTATTTGCGGAAATGTATAGTTTATGAGTAACATTTTTTTTGTAAAATCATAACCTCACTTTTTTACACAGGAATATTGACACAAAGTTACTTCTGCAACGGCTTCGGCACTGTGGCAAGTGCAGCCCCTTCGGCCTTGCGTAGCAAATCACTGGCACTCATGCTCGCCTCCTCAGCTTCGGCTTATTGGTCGCTTCTCCCTCCGTGCCTACGGCTTTACAAAAACACTCTAGGGGTAGGGCAGACAAGACTACGTGGAATCGGGGTGTGCTAAATCGGTTTTAGAACCGATCCGAACAATCAAACAATAAAGTCTGGTTGCCCTTAACTCTGCTATGATAGTGGTAAATGAAATAATGTAATGTGAATTGTTATAATTTTGTTTTCTGAAAAACCTCTTGACTGCTCTTCACTGAGATTCAATTTGTTGTCCCGTCTTCAGCCGCAAATGGATTATCTGGGTCCGAGTAATTAACTGTCTGTGTTAAAAAAAAAAAACAAATTGACATATTCGCGTTTCGTTATAATATGCAATTTTAGTGAAATTTATTTTTATCGTAATGAATTCAAAAGGCATTTCCGAAATTCAAAAACAGCGTAAAAGGTTCCTCCCAAATTGGAAACAAATTAAAAAATCAAGCACCGGACGTCTACTTCATAATACGAGAACAAATTGACATATTTGCGTTTCGTTATAAGCAATTTTTAGTGAAATTTGTTTTTATCGTAAATAGTTCAAAACGCATTTTCGACATCTTAAACAGTTTAAAAGGTTCAAACTTAACCCTCACAAGCCTCCTAAACTGAAAACATAACTAAAATCAAGTACCGAATATCTGTAGCCAACCCAACTCACGTCTTTGACTGAGTATTTTAAAATGTTATGTGATGTGGAATCATGTAATCAAAATGCTGCAGGCATAGTAGATAATACTTACCATCTAGGATTTAAATACTTAGACTAGGCAAGAAAGAATATCTAAATTACCAGGCATCTGCTATTACAGGCACCAACCCATATTAACCTGTGGGTGTCGTAAGAGCCGACGGCATGATGACGGTATAATGCAATCTATGATCAAGGCTGTTCGAGCAATAATGTAATGCATTTGATGCTTATGTAAGATAAACAGTAAGCATGTGTGAGTGAGGTCTTTGATAAGGTAAAATGTAATTGAATGTTCATTAGCAATTAAAACACCGTATCATTGACACCCTGTTTCTGTGATCAGTCCCTGTAAAAATAGTGAACCTTATTACCAGAACAGAGGCTTATGTTTAGCTGTAGACTTTTGATAGAATGTAATGAATAAATTAAAAAGTAAATTACACCTGTATTATTGTCCAGGAGTATCGCACACTTGAAAAGGAGCGGGGTAATTTCGTACGGTCCAGACATCTGCAATATCTGCTGGCGTTTAGCTTCTGGCCTAACGGTGAACCACGCGAACCGCACAACATATACGAGATCAGATCCTATAGGTAAGTGATTTATTGATAAGATGTACAAACATTTTCTCAAAGGGGCTATCATCATCATCATCATTATTACAGTCCTTCACAAGTCCACTGCTGAACATAGGCCTCCCCTAAGGAATGCCACAATGTCCGGTCCTGAACCACATGCATCCATCGACTTCCTGCATGTTGTACTAGGTTGTCATTCCATCTAGTGGGGAGACGCCCTACATTTCGCCTGCCAGTACGATGCTACTACTCGAGAACCCTTTTTCCCCATTGGTTGTCGGTTCTTTGGGCTATATGGCTGGTCCATTGCCACCAGCTTACTAATCCCTTGGGCTATGTCGGTCACTGGCCGTTCTCGTACGGCCAGATGTAAAGGCAGATTCATAGGTCATCACTGGCAACACGCACTGTTTGTACTGTTGTTGTTTGAGGTATGCCTGACGAGAAGATGTGTCGTAATCTCCCGAACACTGTAGTTCTTCAAGAGCCACCGCACTTGTGCTTCACGCCTCAGGAGTGAAGAGCTTCTAAAGGACTTCAAGTACTGGTTTTCCACCCGCTTCCAGAAGCTCCGCTGTAATTCCCTTCACGTCCGGGGCTTTGCCGTTTTTAAGGTGCTGGAGAGCCATCCTAATCTCGCTCAAGTGTCGGATTATACTTGCTCTTAGATCGTTACTCACACTTGCTTGTGGCTCAATTTCTATCAAAATCTCAGGTAACCCGGAAACGATGCTACCACAGTCTTCATCTCCGACAGTTGGCTCTTTCTGGCAGACAGGTGTCTGGCAAAGACTTTGGAGCCGTGGTTACGCTCGATCGTTTCTTCAATACGAGCTGTATTGAATTTGTGTAAGTCCCGCCACATGAATTTGAAGATTTGTCTATTCAGTTGCCTCTATCCTATCATATCTGCTGAAGTCTGCAGCTTCATTTCCCGCCTAACAGTCATGAGGTTTAAAGTGTGATCGGAGTGGTTTTGGGTTCTTCCGGGACGGGTTTTGCAGAACCTAGCTCCCACCACATGGACGGTTTCCACGACTGTCGTCGTCCACTGTATTGCAGTCTTTTAAACGCTGTAACTCGAGGTGAAAGTTTTCGGGGCTTTGGATTTGAGCACGAGCGGGACGGAGCTTTGACTTCATAAGATGTAACTTCTCTAACTTAACGTTTAGTTTCGGTGTGACTCACCATTTTTTTTATAGGATAGGGTGACAAACGAGCACACAGTCCACCTAATGGTAAGTGGTTGCTGTGGCCCATAAGCATCTACATCTATCCTCGATTACGAATCAAAATGCAGATGCGTTGTCACCCGTGAGGACTAAGATGGAATGCCTCGTTTCCAGTAAAAAGGGTCTCCGGTTCTCTACACTCACCATACGAAATACAGCAGCATTAAGCTACTATTTCACGCTGGTATTCTGTGAGAGCGTGGTTCCCCGGTCGAGCCGACCCATTCGTGCTACAACTATACTACTAATATAACTGCAGCATGGCTCTACCACGTATAAATTCGTGATTGGTGATCGCTGCCAGTTTTCAACCTGCCTAGTCGTCATAAAGAAGTCAATCGCATTTTTGTCGAACTTTTGGGGCTCGACCAGGTTCACTTTCGTCCTTCTCGTCAGTACTCAGGGTGCGTGCGTTATAAGTAGTCAGTCATATTTAGCATCCCCTGCCCCGCCGTTACCACCGTACCACTACCGTACCGTACCGTTGGTTACCTACCACCGTAGCCAGGAATAGCGGGGCCGCCGCAGACAGGACCGTCTCTCAGTAGTTTTTTAGTTTTAGTTTGCAACGGGCTGTTTTCCGCAACTCCACGTCTCTGCGCGTATTTTGCGTGTGGGCAGGAATAATGTGATTATTCGAGCCATGAGATCTCCCCGAAGAAGCTCAACAGTCCCTTGATGTTGCATGCAACTTCGGGGAGTGATCCCGGCGTGCCGAGATGTTTAGCCCTGTACGTAGCGACCTCCGGACATTTCAGTAGCACGTGGGCCGCCGTTTCTTCCTCCCCCATACATGCCCTGCACAGGGGACTATCTGTAACACCTATAGTAAATAAATGTTTGTTAAAGGTGCCATGTCCTGTGATAGCACTAGTTACTATCCTTATCTGCGGCTTGTTCAGTCTCATTAGAACTTTGGTTAAGCGACTGTTTATTACAGGTAGGGCCTCCCTAGCTTGTCTACAGTCTGTTAGATTTTTCCAAAGCTGAGCGTGTTGATTAGTGAAGTGTCTACGTACCATTGAACGAACGTTACCAAAGGGGATTGGTATGATTGGTTCCGGCCCTATAGTGGCCAGAGCCGATCCTCTTCTGGCCAGTTCGTCCGCTGCATCGTTGCCTCTGGATCCACTGTGTCCCTTTATCCATTGTAGAGTCACATTGTTGTTTTTACATACCTCATTTAATCGTTGATGGCATTCATATATTAGTCCCGAGTTCACCCCATTGCAACTCAGAGCTTGTAGTACCGCCCTACTGTCGGTCAGTATTCTGATGGGGAAGTCATTAACCTTCCTAGCATCTATTGCTATGGCCGCTTGAATGATACCCATACATTCCGCCTGAAAGACCGTGTTATAGGTACTCAGCGGTGTGCATATGTGAATATTGAGGTCTTCAGAGAAAGCTCCAGAACCTACACCTTCCTTTGTTTTAGAACCATCGGTGAAAATTCTAAGCTCTTTTGGGCTTAATCCTTCCGGCTGGTTGTTTTCATTTAATTGTATCTTGTATTTCTTATCGAAAACAAATTGTTTAGGAATCCTATCGTATTTGGCTTGTAGGATAGGAATTGCTGAGTAGATTCTATCAATTATGCCTGTATGAGGGACACTATTCTTACTCCAAAGATTTAGGGTCTTGAGTCTGATGGCAGCTAAAGTCGCTTCTTGTTGTATATGTAGATGAAGCGGAGTTAGCTCCAGCATCGCTTCCAAGGCTGCTGTTGGCGTAGTTCTTATGCAGCCTGTGGCAGCCATACATGCCAGTCTCTGGTAGCGCTGAAGCTTCTTAATTGTGGTGGCTTCATTGGTCTTGGTCCACCATACCAGAGCGCCGTATGTGATCATGGGCCGGATTACAGTTTTGTAAAGCCACAGTATGATTTTTGGCGTCAGTCCCCATCTTTTGCCAATCATGTTTCTGCATTGCCAGAAAGTTATACTAGCTTTGTTGATTTTGTTTTCTATGTTTTTATTCCAGTTAAGTTTGCTGTCCAAAGTAAGACCTAAATATTTTACCTCAGAGGATAGCTGGAGTTTTGTGCTGAAAAGACTTGGAAGGTGATAGTTATTCAGCATCCGTTTTTGTGTGAACATTACTAAAACCGTTTTATTTGGATTGACGGTTAAGTCGTATTCCCTGCACCATCTCTCCACTATACGGAGAGCCGCTTGGGTCAGGTCGCACACTATGCTAGCTGTCTTTCCCGAGACCAGTATAGTCAGGTCATCAGCATAACCTACTGTATAAAAGTGATTAGTATTTAATTTGCTGATGAGTTCATTAATGACCATATTCCACAGGAGAGGTGAGAGGACCCCACCCTGCGGGCAACCTTTCTTAATTAGGATTGGTTGAGATTCACCAGCAATCTTTATTATTCGTGTACTGAGCATGTAAACTATCCAGTCAATCAGTGCCGGTTCAACTTTATGTCTACTGAGTGCACCTTTTATGCTGGAGAAGTTTGTTCTGTCAAAAGCACCTTCTATATCTATGAAGGAACCTAGACATATTTCTTTGTTTTGGATGGCCCCTTCAATCTTAGTAATTACCTGATGAAGTGCCGATTCTGTTGATTTGCCTAGACTGTAGGCGTGTTGCTTGTCGTGTAGTGGTAAGTTCATTAGCGCCGACCCCCTTAATTCCCTTTCACACATCCTCTCCATCGTCTTTAGGAGAAAGGATGTGAGGCTAATGGGCCTGTAGGATTTAGGGTCAGTGTAATCGCTCTTACCTGGTTTGGGTATAAATGTGATTTTCACTTCCCTCCATCCCCTAGGAACATATTTTAGAGCCAGACAGGCTCTCATTATGGCAACAAGTCTGACTATTAGGGCTTTACCCCCCCACTGTAGAAGTGCCGGGAATATGCCGTCAGGTCCTGCCGCCTTGTAGGGGAGGAAACTGTGAATGGCCCAATGGATTTTGTCCATCGTTACCACTCTCTGTGCTAAATTCCAGTCTTCTACTGTTGGTGTCAGTATGTCGTCATGCCGGTTTGCCTCCTGGGTTAAGCAGCAACCTGGGAAGTGTGTTTTAATTAGGATGTGTTGGGCTTCATCCGGCGATGTTGAGTAGCTACCGTCGGGTTTCTTTAGAGACATGGATCCCGACGTGTTCTGTTTAGCTAGAATATTCCTTATCCTATTTGCTTGTTTGCAGGTTTCTATGTTGCCACAGAATTTACGCCACCCAGTCGAGCGTCGATACCTGATACATTTTTTGTATTCAGACTTAGCTTTCTTATATAGTAGCCAGTCTTCATCCATTGAGGTATTCATGGCCCTGTTTAGGGCTTTTCTTACCTTCTTGCGTTTCCTATCGAGTTCTACACCCCACCATTGTTGCTTTACCTCGGCATGCCTTGGTGGAGTGATTTCTGGACATGATTCATGGTAGCTATCTATCATGGCCTTAGTAACAGCTGCTACCTGTTCTTCTAGGAGCGACTGATCTGCTATAGTATTTATCCCCTCAGAACCCGCGAGCGAAGACGTCAACTTATTTAGGTATTTTGTTTTATCCGTCTTGCGGGGATTTCTCCATGGTGGTGTAGAGGGGATATCGACCTGTAGTGCGAAGCAGATCCATCTATGGTCTGAGCATGAGGCCTCTTTCGACACATGCCATTCCGTAATTAGTTTGGCTGCTCCCTCTGTTGCAAGTGTGAGGTCGATTATAGTGCGACAGCGTTTGTTTATGAATGTAGGTTCAGAACCTATGTTTAAAATGGTTAGGTTAGTACTAAATAAAAATTCAACAAAAACCTTACCTCGTTCATTAGGTTTTTCCATTCCCCAAAGGGGATGATGTGCGTTGGAGTCCGTCCCGATCACAACCTCTAGTCCGGTCCTCTCGCAGAAGTTCACCAGCCTGCCGAGGTCATGAGGGGGAGGAGTGTCTTCCTCCGGCATGTAGACCGAGGCGACGACTAACCTTCTCTCCTGTGTGTGTTGTATTGCCACGGCATACATGTCTCTAGAACAGAAATCTGTTAATGGTTGTGCACAGATATCTTTAGTAGTGTAGATACACGCTCTAGGCTTGTCGTGTTCAGGGCTGTAGAATAGCTTACCTTTTAGGTTGTTTAGGCCTTTAATTTTACTAGCCCCAACCCACGGCTCCTGGATTAAGGCTATGGCAGTCTTTTGAACCTCTAACCACTTGCGTAATTGAGCCGACGCAGTTTCGCTGTGGTGGAGGTTGGCTTGCACTAGGCTAGTTTTGGACGAAGGGCACGCCATCATTGATCGCGTCCTCCCCGTCCCCTCCCAAAAATAGGCCTGCCAGAAGATCTCGGGTCTCTTCGTCAGCCACCGAGTCGGAAGTGGTCGGCAAAATGCAGTCCTCTTCGTCACTCAGTGAGCTGCCGCTGAGCCCGGTCTCCACTGGGGGCTTTGGCTCAGTTGTGCAGGCCGTTTCTTCACTGGGCTTGGCCTCCAGTGATTCCACTGTACCGGTAACCGTGGCTCCGGTATCCATGACTTCCGGGCTGTTTTCTACCTCTTTGCTCGGTGGAGTATCAAAGAATTTACCTCCACGACCCTGGAATTTTACGTATACCGCCCCGCATACGCATGCGAGACGGCGTCCGGCCTTCATCAGGGTCGGGATGTGATCCTCCGGCACCGAAACAACGAGGAACCACCCGTCCGTCTGCTTGTCAGCCTTGAGTAACAGCCAGTCCCTGATGTTAACCCAGCGGTTCTGGTACGCCAGCACGCGACCAATGTCACGTGAGTCTTTCCAGGCTCCTTGGGCATCAGGGATTAGGATACCACATTTGACTCTTTGTGGTATCTCTGACTGTTTTTTTATAGTCAGCAAGGTGTTGGATTTAAGGTCGAGGGTAGCAATATTCCCCTTCAACCAGTCCAGAGCCTTCTGATCGTCGCACCACAGTTTCAGGACACCCTCCGTATATACGGGTTTGCCCCTAAAAACTGGGCCCGACGCATCAGGGTCCTGACTACTCCACGCCTCGTTGATTATCTTCCTCTGTATTGCTACGAGGATGTCGTCTGCTACTTCCTTCGTAATGTGACCTGAACGCGCACACGTTAAGGCCACACCCAAATCTGCTCTAGCAGCGGAAGCGTAGCTCGTATTTGCAGCCTTTGGTTGCTGTCCGAGTCGCACTTTTTTGTGCTCCCCTCTAGGCGAGGTGGACTCTTCCAGCATCCTTTTGACTGCTCTTTCTTTCTTCCCAGGACGCTTGGCCGCTCGCTGCTTCCTGGCGGATGTCCTAGAACTGGTTCCTGCGGCCGCGACTTCCACTTGGTCTGGATTTTTATCCTTCCCAGCTTCAGTGCGGCTACTGGTTCCAGCTCCAAGCACCCCAGTCGCAGTGGCTTGCCCAGCCTCCTTGGTTTTAGTTTCAGAAGCAGCCAGTGCGGCTCGTTCCCTTCGGCCTTTTTCCCGCTGCTTCTTGTTCTTCTTTTTGGCCTTTCCACTACTGCCTGCAGGGATAGACCCTCCTGATGGTCCGTCAGGTCGGCAAGTCACCTTTTTGGGTGCCTTGCCTTTCCCCTTACGGCTCACCACTTGCCAGGCAGCAGAGAAAAGGTCGTCAGTTCGTATTGGCTCCGCAGTTTTGTCACTCGCGGGCTCCTGTTCTTTTTTCCCCCCCAGCTCCTTGGAACTGGTTTTGGAAACGTTCAGCGAGGTAGTTGTCCCTTTGATGGGGGCACCTGCGCTGGACGGTACTGTCCGTGGAACCGCCGGTTTAGTGACGGTTCCCCCTTGTTCATTGGTGTCTCTGGTAAGCACCTCTGACACCTCTCCCTCTTTCTTTTTGGGCCTTAAATTGTCCATAGTATTTGTTCTTAAAAATTTCATCCCCCCGGCTTCCCACCCTCCATGGAGCCCGCACCTTTGGGAACGCCCTATTTCAGGCGTTAGGATTACCGGGAGAATATAGGGACGTGAAGTTGGCTCACAGCGCGACATCGGGAGCTCGATCCAGCTGGTAGATGGGGCTGACAAGGCCCATCCCCACCACCCAAATAAACTGTCACTTGCTCCGTCAGCATGGCCTTTACCACCACCCAGCCCCCCTTTTCAGGAAAACTAGGCAGCCCCCACATCCCTCGCCTGCGACCCTCTGACGGGGCGCTTGGCCATTTCCCTATCTGTGGCTAGCAGATAGGGCTACCGTTTAGCTTGAAATCCGGACCAAAGAGGGCGTGTTGCCTCTCGCCACTATATACCCCAGCGACGATCGGCTCAACCCTCCAGGACTCCTTCATCCCCGCGTACGGCGCTCGACTGCGCAGGTCCTAGCGCAGGTGGGTGTGTTAGTCCCCCGGATACACCCACTCTCTCCGGCGGAACCGTCCCCTCCTCCTTTCTCATCCGGGCTTGGGACCGGCAATGGCGGAGTTCCGTCTCTCAGTAACTAGCAATGGAAGGTTGTATTGCGGCGAGCGGGTTGGCAAACGCAGTTTTTTTTATTGTTAATTTGCTGTTATCAGATAGATGTTGTTGCCCATCTCATGCCACAGTAAAAGGGGCTATGTATAAGTGTATTGAAATATTTCTATAAAATACCATACGTACGGGGTAGTTGTGATTGCAACACGTAAAACTGTAATCTCTCAAGTTATAATTAAAATAAATACATAATTTGTAAAATATTATATTTCAAGTGCTAGTAATGAAAAATTAGCTTGAACTACCTGTCTGTGAGTGTTTACTACTTAATCCAACCACAATTACAACACTTTTTACTTTTATAACTTCTAATTTTTACTTTTATAAATCTAATTCTTCATTATACCATGGATCCTACAATTAAAAACACTATGTCCAGTTTGATGGCGGTGTTTCATAAAAGGATGAATGATTTTGAAGAAGAAATGCGGAAAACGCCCAGCACATCCACCAGTACTACTTCTTTGATAGCTGAGTTTGCATCTTTCAAGATATTTGTAGGGCAGGCACTAAACAGTCTTCAGCAGCAGATGGAATTACTTGCTCGTAATGCTGACAGCATGGAAATACGAAGCCGAAGGAAAATGTTACTGCTTCATGGTGTACCAGAGATTGCAAAAGAAGACACCGCTTTGGCTGTCACCAAGGTTCTCCAAAATCAGTTGAAATTAGACAACGTCTCTGTCAGTGATATTAAGCGTTGTCACACATTGTACCCAACCACCAACAGCTCCTCACAAGCCTCGACCAATTTTAGTGAAATTCCTAGATGTAGGGTTGGGTGATAAAGTCTGGTACGCAAAATCCCAACTTAAAGGCTCTGGAACCACAGTATCCGAATTTCTCACCAAGCTTCGGCATGATCTCTTTGTAGCTGCCCGTGAAAAATTTGGTATCTCCAAATGCTGGACCAAAGATGGATCTGTATACATTGCGAAACCTGATGGAACCAGACATCGTGTAACCTGTCTGAACGACATCAGCAAAATCGATTGCCAGACAAGCTCAAAACCAGTAACGAAAACTGCAGCTGGGAGGCCCAAGCGAAACGCCGTTGTGAAGAAGTGTTAAGTGTTAAGTTAGGTGTACAGGATTTGCCGTGCCTAAATTCCATTTTTTTAATGCTTTACAATTACAATAAATATCTTGTGAGACTTATTTCTTCGTGAATGTGTTATAAGCTAGTGCAAAACCCTCTCATCATCATCAATCTAGGGAGGCCTGTGCCCAGCAGTGTGACGTATGTAGACTATACCTTATGTTTTGTGCATTTTTTTTAACCATTGAATCTACATATAATAAGCATAATAATTATTAACCCCACTTTCCATTTATTATACCAAAAAAATGTTTACAAATTGACAATGTGAAACATTATCATTACTAATTGACAATACGAAACATTATCATTACTTATTGACAATGTGTAACAATCTTAAATCTGCTAGGAGTAAAAGTATTCTGTACATTATTGTTGTGACTTTTTTATTTTTATTTAACTGGCTTCACGGCTCTGGGTTCCAGCCCTTCTGAGCCATTGTTGTGTACGTTATTATAGTACTCTTATTAGTTTGTGTTGCGAATACGTTATACCACAGATAATGTTAACACTAATATGACAATTATAAGGTTATGTCGCGCTTTAACAACAACATAATGTTAACAAACGCATTGTCAGTTGCGTTTCCCATAACGGTGTTTGTTTTATGCACTTATTGTTTTTTTTTTTCTTTCTTTTACTTAAACCTTGATATTATTAATCCTCTTTTTTATTTTCTATTTACTACGCGTACATTTCGAGTTTGCCGTCGTAGACCGTTACGACGTCACAGCTGACGGTACCGTAGACGAAAAAAGTCATCATGTTTATGTTTTTTAGTATTCATATTTTCAATAAAGTTAAATAATAACGTGTTCGATGAAATAAAATATTTTTTGAATGATGATGATGATGAAATAATAACGTGTTCGATAAAATAAAATATTTTTTTATAGTTTTATTTTACATTTTAAATATATCAAATTAAAGATTTTCTCATTGTAACAGAACAAATTAACGAATTTCAACAGAAACAAAAACAAAAAATCAACAGTTACAAAAACAACAGCAAAAACAGTAACAAACTAGAAAACGTACGGGAGCATAAAAAACGGACGTAAGTACACTTCGACGTTGCTATCGATACTAAAAGGGCGACGCTTGAGGCGCGGAATGAGGGGGCGCGGCGGGAGGTAACGGCATTCTTGAAGTGAACGACTAGTAGTAGTTAAAGTGTCGTAAAGATAATGTACTTAAACTGTATTTATAAAAACACTCAACTGGCAGGTGGACACTAAAATACTTTTTTATTTTATTTTTATTTGTTTTTTTTTTGTTTGTTCTTAGTTTTAGGAAATTTATTACCTTATTTTTTAATTGTATTTTACTTATTGTACGTTATATTTTTCACATATAAACAATTATAGTTATTTTGTAATGTCATTCTTAGACATTAGTAGTGATACTGAAACTGCAGATAGTGATGATGGCAATATCCCTAGCTTACAGCCTCTCTCTGAAATACTAGCTTCACAATTTTCTGATGTTCCCAATAATTTCAACGTCGTTCACATTAATGCCCAAAGCGTTCCGGCTCACTTTTCAGATATGCTGGCTACCTTTGATTCTAAGGATATTCATGCTATTCTCGTTTCTGAGTCATGGCTTAAGCCTTGTCTTCCTTCCACAAATTATTCTTTACCTGGCTTTTACCTCATAAGAAATGATCGTACTGTTGGCGGTGGTGGAGGTGTGGCAATATATCTCCGTGCGTATATTCCCTTTTCTGTTGTTGATATGTCATCTCAACCAAATCCGCTTAATGCAGGTGAACATCTTTTTATTGAGGTGAAGCTTAGTCACACGAAAATTTTGCTGGGGGTATATTACTGTCCTTCATCTCGAATTGACTTCTTCACTTCCTTCGAAAATATTTTAGAAAATGTATCCTCTTATTCGCACACGCTCATTATGGGCGACTTTAATACTTGTCTGCTTAAACAAGACTCACGTTCATCCTCTCTTCGATCTATAGTAAATTCCACTAATCTCTCTATTTTACCTTTAAATCTACTCATCACTTTCCTAATGCTACTCCGTCATTGCTCGACCTTATCTTTGTGCCCTCTTCTGAACTCGCTGTTAAGCATGGTCACACTGACCATGCTTAACAGCGAGTTCAGCGGATGCCTTCTCTTACCACGATCTTATATTTCTCTCTTATAATGTCCGGCCACCTAAAATTAAGTCTAATTTTCTTCTGCAACGCAGTTTTGGTGGTATGAATATACAAAATCTTTGCGAAGATGCTTCCAACATTGATTGGTCAGCCGTTTTAAATGCAGAATCAGTTGACGATAAAGTTGCAATATTTACGACTTACCTCACCTGTCTCTATGATAAACATGCACCAGTTCGCGTAATTATAATGAGACATCGCCCTTCACCATGGCTGACTGATTAAATAAAATCCATTTTAAATAAAAAAGCTGCAGCCAAGACAAAATATAAATGTAGGCCTACATCTATAAACTGGGAAAAATATGTCACTATTCGAAATCACTGCAATAGGGTATGTAGGGATGCTCAGCGCCACTATATCCATAAATCAGTACAAATTGGTGATGCGGCTAAAGTCTGGAGTTTTCTTAGATCAATGGGGGTTGGAAAGTCTCGTAATAATGTACTCTCTAAAGATTTAAATATTGATTTACTAAATCAGTTCTTCTCATCCTCGTCCAACTTAAATGGGACTACAAAATTTAACACATTAAATTTTCTTTCATCGCTTCCAACTCCTGATCATTCACCTTTTGTCCTAAATCAATTTTCTGCTTGTGATGTTAAGAAGAGTACTCTATCCATTACTTCGAATGCAATCGGCAGCGATTGTATCAGCCGTAATATGATCCTTCAGATTCTTGACATAATCATCCCAATACTTTGCCATATCCTAAACTCCTCGATTTCTAGTGGTGTTTTTCCAACAACTTGGAAAGACGCTCACATCATACCATTGCCTAAAAAACCTAACTCTACATCTTTTTCGGAATATCGTCCTATATCTATTTTGCCATTCCTGTCCAAAGTTCTCGAACGCTTGATATATATATCATATCATATATACATATATCAGCTCAATGCTTTCCTCCACAATCATTCCCTTCTAAATCCTCTACAATCCGGTTTTCGTCCTGGGCATAGTACTGCTACAGCCTTAGTCAATATTACGGAAGATATTAGATCTGCAATGGAAAATGGCAAGTTAACTATCCTTTCTCTGTTAGATTTTAGCAATGCCTTTAACTCAGTTGATTTTGAAATTTTACTGGGTATACTTAGCTCTCTTAACATATCTCCAACAGTGATTGATTGGTTTCGAAGTTACCTGTCTGGGCGCCGGCAATGTATTCACATTGATGACACATTTTCTTCTTGGTGTGATACCATTGCTGGCGTCCCGCAGGGTGGCGTATTATCTCCCTTACTTTTCTCAATTTTTATTAATTCTATAGCCACTAAGATTACTTCGTCCTACCACCTTTACGCAGATGATCTTCAAATATATACTCATGTTTCTCCTAGTGAATTAGATGTAGCTATTAGCAACATAAACAGTGATCTTGAGCAAATATCAGATTGGGCAAAAACATATGGCTTGAAGATTAACCCCCTAAAGACTCAGGTAATTATCATCGGAAGTTCGTATATGATTGGAAAATCTAATATATCTCAAGCACCTCAAGTTGTTTTTAATGGAAATTTTATTCCTGTGAGTGAAAAAGTCAAGAACTTGGGAATTTATATTGACAGGAACCTATCATGGGGTCCTCAAATACAGGAGGTTAATCCTAAACTCTTTGCAGCTGCCCGATCGTTGAACAGATTAAGGAACTTTCTACCTACTGCCACTAAAATTGCGCTTGCTCAATCTCTTCTTCTCCCAATTGTGGACTATGCAGATGTCAGCTATCTTGATCTCACTGAGAAGCAACTTGATAAACTTGAGCGTCTTCAAAACTTTTGTATAAGATTCATATTTGGTTTGCGCAAATATGATCACGTATCTTGTTTTCGTAATAAGCTCAAGTGGCTTCCTATCCGTCTTCGCCGGAATGCTCATATTCTGTTACTTCTTTACAATGTTCTCTTTAATCCTTCCTATCCTTCTTATCTTAAGGATCGTTTTGAATTCCTTCACTATTCCCATTCGAAAATTTTGAGATCATCAGAGAATTTTACATTAAAAATGCCTGCCCATAATAGCAAATTTATGGACAGGTCGTTTAGTATCCAAACAGTCCGTCTATGGAATGCCCTACCTCTGTCAGTGAGACGCGCCCAGTCTTTACCTGTTTTTCAGAAACTTGTACACAGTCACTATCTTAATCTTTGAGTTCGTGCCATTTATATATGTAGTATACATTCGTATTTTTTTTTGTATTTATTTGTTGTATATTTCTAATTATATTATATAAAATATGGATATATTTATAAATATTGTTTCTGCATCACCAAATCACACAATTTACTATTTTTTGCGATCCTGTCCATCCAAAGGTTGTCTGGAAGAAATCGCTTTTAGCGATAAGACCGCCCATTGTAACACTATTTTTTTTTTCTTCTTCTTTCGTTTATGTATTGATTTGGTGTACAATAAATTAATTATCTATATATCTATCTATCTACGTAAGCCGGGAATCCAACCTTACCTTTTGTGACCCCTATTTAGCTATATCAGCTTTCAAACTGAACACACAGGTCTTTAAATACATGCGGCAGACTAACGCGGCTTTAATATAGCTCATATTGAAGTAGCGATTGAGCGGGGAACCAAGGTTATAAAATATTTAACAGAAATTTGTCTGCCGGTCTGTCTAATTTTATTTTTAAGTTTAACAAAGGACTCCTACCTAACTCCTTTCTTTGTTATCATTTACAGCTTAAAGCCGGGTACTATGATCGAGTGGGGCAACAACTGGGCTCGTGGCCTCACTTACCGTCGCTCTCAGAACGAAGCCTTCGCTGGTTACTTCTCGCAAATTGGACGTCTCTACAACGTCCATCATATTTGGTGTAAGTTTTAATATATGCGGGATCAATACGTACGAGTATCATTACTGATAACGAGATATTTCATCTTAATTATAAAATGACACACCTCTATCTCTGTATCACGTATGTGGACACAACATTGATGTCAATGGGTTGTTATTTATCCTATAATGAATACCCTGATAAAGTTACGATATTAACTTGGCCGCCTCCACACAGCGAAAAATTTCAGCTATCAAATCAAATATGCATGACAACAACCGGTTTAACTCTTGTACCGGTGTCCAATTAAAAGTTTACGACATAAAATTGATGCCAAGAATTGAACTAAGGTTAAGTATGAGCATTGAGTATTAAAACTCAAAGAGTGTGAGAATTGAAGCTGGAACACAAAATAAATTTTTGGTTTCACACAAGCTTGATCTTGGATTGATTCGAATCCATAGCCCGCGACTCTAATCCAATCTTAACTTCAGAACCGAGGTCTTTAGTCGTTTTTTATATAACTTTTTCTAGAATTTTTGAGGTTTGACAATTGACAGTTCCAAAAATTTGCCTGGTGACATTATAAACTTATTTTTCAACCCCCCGAATACTAGTAATGCTGCTTAGTATAATCCGCCTGTATGGTGGTTTGGAGTGGATGTTGATTATCAGAGTCTTGTCCGCTAATCAGCATAATACACCACACAAGTTATAAATATAAGCCATTCTTAAGTTTAGAGAAAGCATTACTCACATCGTCCTATTTTAGTAATTGTTGTTTTAGTTTGAAAATTAATAAAGTTTCATCAGGAAGTAATACAGTCCACGAGGCATAAGCTGAGCTTTGCGTTTGTGTGAGTGTTCACCAAAAGTAGAGTCGGACATAAAAAAGTATGTATACATATTATGTAAGTGTGACTGAGAAGTCAGAGATCAATAAATGAATTTGAAAATTGTAACAATTATTCCACGCCGGACATTGCATCTTCATCATTTTCTTTATCACCTTCATTTTTATTCTCGGCTCTCGTCACTCTCGTCTCGTGTCGTTTGTGTTAATAATGAATCATTCAAATCAAGAACGCCGTCGTGACCATGAAACCTTTTTTCTGTTTTTGTTGCGTGGTCACATAATTTTTCCATTCTTGTACAGTGATAGTGTCAAACTTTTCTTTCGCTAACCTCATTATTGTATCCGTATTCATAGACACGTTGTTTTTCGCCACGTATCCTGTTATCACTGGCCCATATATTTTCAATTGCGTTGAAATCTGGGTGTGAAGGTGATAGACGAAGGACGCTGTGACCATGTTCTGTATGTAAAGTGTCAATTTTGTATTTTTTTTTTTTTGAATAGGTCTATTTATTTATTTATTTATTTATTTATTAGAAAACCAACAGCTTTAAACTATTAAAATTTACAACAGATCGGATTATCTTAACATAAGCCTTATTACAGGTTTCCCTATATTATCTAAACACAATTTAAAAGAATGAGCGACGATTCCTTATCGGTATAAAGAATTATCAGCGGTACTACTATAAACATTGTATATACAACAACATAATGTGTGTGTGTGTGTGTGTGTGTGTGTGTGTGTGTGTGTGTGTGTGTGTGTGTGTGTGTGTGTGTGTGTGTGGGTGTGTGTGTGTGTGTGTGTGTGTGTGTGTGTGTGTGTGTGTGTGTGTGTGTGTGTATGTGTGTGTGTGTGTGTGTGTGTGTGTGTGTGTGTGTGTGTGTGTGTGTGTGTGTGTGTCTGTGCTCATAAAATATCAATATTGTCAAAAAAATTATTATAGGTGCAACACATCCGGTTTATTGGTGAGTTTTTGGTATATTTCGTATGAGAGTGAGAGATGAAAAATAATTTAGTGTGTCTAGTACGATATTTGGGTGTGGAGAAATTGACAAGTCCAAGTAAATGCGAATTATCTAGGCGGCCGTGAATGAGATCATATAATGTCATTTGATCAAGCAATTTTCTTCTGTCTGCTAACGAAAGGAATTTATAGAATATACACCTTTCTTTGTATGTTTGATGTTGTTCTTTAATTTTGTAGTCCATAAACTTCAAAAATTTTTTTTGCAATACTTCTATTTTGTTAATATACGTATAGTATTGTGGACACCATATGTTGCTACCATACTCTAATATACTGCGAACGTAGGCATAATATAATACTTTAATACAGGGTAAGTTATTGAAAGGTTGGCATGTACGTATTAAGAAGCCCAAGTTTCTATATGCTTTATTTGTGATGTAGTCAATATGATTACTAAATGTAAGCTTGGAATCCAATAAGATACCAAGATCTCGGATTACCTCTGTTTTTTGAATTATTGAGCCGTTCAATTTGTATGCATATTCAACCGGTTTAGTTTTGCGTGTAAATGTGCAAGTTTGGCATTTCTTGACATTAACTGTGATTCGATTATATTTGTAATAATGGTCCAACCTGTTTAAATCTTCTTGAAGCTTATGGCAATCATTTAAATTGTTAATTTTAATAAATATTTTTTTGTCATCTGCATACAGCAAGAATGAGGAGTGCTTAAAGCATGTATATATATCATATAGATAGGTGTTATACAGGAGGGGCCCTAAGTGAGACCCTTGTGGCACACCAGATGTAATTTTTATAAAATTTGATCTGTGTCCTCCTACAACTACTGCTTGGGAACGATTTTTTAGGTAAGACTCAATCCATCGCAAAAGGTCCCCGTGTATTCCTAGTATTTTTAACTTACGAAGCAAGATGACGTGATCCACGCAGTCGAAGGCTTTTTCGAAATCCGTGTAGATCACGTCAACCTGCCCCCCGCCATCCATATGATTGATAGTCTCTGTGATAAAATGTGTTAGGTTACTAATAGTTGATCTGCCTTTGAGGAAACCATGCTGAGATTCTGGTAAACCTCGACTTAAGGTCGGGTAAATGTAATTAAATACTAATTTTTCGAATATTTTCGCGAATATATTAAGTATAGATATAGGTCTATAATTTTCAACTTTAATACGGGTTCCTTTTTTAAATATGGGTACTACATGAGCTTCTTTCCAGATGTATGGGAAATAACCTTCCTGAAGAGATCTATTGAATAAAATGTGAAGAGGCTCAGACAATGAATTAGCACATTTAAGTATAAATATAGGTGGGATTTTGTCACTACCCGGTCCCTTTTTTACATCTACTTTCTGTAGCGCTTTAAAAACATCTGCCTTGGAAACGCGAAAGCAATGTAAATGTCGGTCGTTGCTACTAGAAGGTATAGGTAATGTAACATCAGGATATGAAAGAGCAGGCGGGATAAAAACACTTTTAAAAAATGAACTGAAGACTTCTACAATTGCTGGGCCTTCGCTATGCGTTGTATTTTTATACGACATTTTATTTGGATAAGAATAAGTATTACCACGTTTTGATTTGATAAAAGTCCAGAAACATTTAGGGTTATTCAGTATGGCTTGTTGAGTAGTATCCAAATAATTATTATAACATTGTTTATTATAAACTGACGCACGCTTACGTAATAAAGAGAACATATTGTAATCCGCTAAGTTATGAAACTTTTTCCAATTTCTGTGAGCCTTAGCTTTTTCTTTTAAGATATTAATCAGTGTTTTATTATACCACGGGGGCCTTTTCGTGTTGTGAGGTAGAGATATTACACTTGGTACATATTTGTCTATGCAATAATTGAGTTGTTTGTAAAAGAAATCTACAGCTTCTTCAACATGTCCAGTGTATAAATGAGTGGCCCAGTCGATTTCACATAAATATGTATTTATTTTTACAAAATCAGCTGAATAAAACTTATTTTTCTTAATAAAAGAGCATTTTAGAGGAGGGATAGCCACATTTAAGTCAAATTCGAAGGGGGGATGAAATATATCTATCTTAGTTAAGGGTTTGTCACATAATATTATTTCTATGTCTATATTAGAGAAAATTAAATCTAATGTGTTATTGCAACTGTTTTTTATATTGGAGTATTGTCGGAAACCATGTTAGGCTAGTTCGTTTATTAATTGCTCCCCTATAGTTAGTAGCTCGGTAGAACCCTGTCTTAGTATTGTAGGTCTACTCTCATTCCAGTGTATATTAGATAAATTAAAATCACCTGCAATTACATAAAAGTCGCGCGAGATAATTCTACTACTAAGCGATTCCAAGAACGATTTAATATCTTTTGCGTGCATTTCGTCCGTACGACGATGCTTTGACGATTTACCCGGTATATAAGTAGTTATGATATGCAGTTTATGTCCAAGCGGGGTGTGAGGGGCATGGCGCAAGGGAACGTGTGCGCTTCGTGTTGTGAGCGTATGACTCAGTACCGGTATTGTTATCCAAAGCGTCTCGATAGAAGCGCACGGCTGTTTCCACAGATCGTCCATAGTCGCATTAAGTGTACGACGAATTATGATTGCCACACCTCCACCTGATGATTTGCTTGTTTCCGTTAGTATACGATCCTGTCTGTACACAATATACCGATTATCACAGATCTCCCCATCCAAGATACCATCGTGAAACCAGGTTTCTGTTAAAATAATGATGTCATAATCATTATTTAATATTTCTAGATAAAGCGTATGAAGTTTTGTACGTAATCCCCGTGCATTTTGATAATAGACAGATATTGGTGTCTTACCTATTGTGTAAATTATCGTTTTGCCTTGTTATTTTAACATATAATAAATAAAATAAATAATAGATTTTAAACATAGTTAACTCACTAATGCATATAAATAAATATACACAATGTATATACACACATGCATATACATACTTAAATATAAAAATGTACCCTAACTTAATACATAATATTTTAATTTGTATCAGCTGGTTATGGTTATAACAGATAAACAGTTTAATTAAATAGAAAAACATATTATTTGATTGAGCAATTGATATTAATAGGCACAGTTCTTGTACTTGTGAGTTTAAATAAACCGACAGTATGCAAAAAACTAGGGAATGATTTGTGGATGCGTATATTTTATGTGTAATGATAGATAGAAAGTAAACAAGGTAATTTTGTGATGTATAATGTAGATCGACTGCTGTTTGAAATTGATTATGGTTGCAATTTGTAAATTGTATAATGGTGTTTATGATGTGTTGTGTATTGGTGTTTAATGTGTGTGTGTATTTTTTATACAATATTTTAGAATAAAATAACGTACCTTTATGACAATAATATGACATGTTTTCACAATGTATCCTTACATTATAAAGAAACTTGCTAAGTAGGTCTATACTAACTATTATTGTATACTTTATTTCAACTTTTTTAAGTCCAATTCTGAATTGACAATAATGTGTGGTGACGTATCGTTTCGACGAACATATATTTTGCAGTTTTTTATCCAGATGTACCTATAGCCTAGCTCGGTAGCTATTTCTCGACACTTTTTATATAGCCTCTTGTTATCAAGAGTTAAATGCTCGTTAACAAATATTTTCTTGAGTTCACCTCCGTGCCCAAGATCTCCAGTAGTGATGCCACGATGTTTTTTGACGCCAGCAATGAGATTATCCTTATGAATACGGGAGGACATTTTTATAATAATATTGCGGGGTCGACCTTTAACGGGATCTTTCGATTGTACTCTTGTGCAGCTTTCTATATCGCCGGCGCTCAACACAACACCTGCTTTTTCTGCTATACTTAATACTATATTTGTTAGATTTTCATTTTTAATTTCTGGTACTCCCACCACTTCTACATTTAACTGACGTGCCCACTGCTCTTGTCTTTGGGTTTTTAAGGACAGCCTGTCTAATATCACTTGCATTTCGGTAATTTCACGACATTGAATCTTAAGTTTTTCTTCTGAACAATTTGCACGTTCCTGTAGGGTATCGATGCGCTTGGATGAGAATTCCAAGGAGGCTTGCATTTCGGTAATTGTGTTTGCCGTAGCCTGTTGAGCTGAGTGTATAGAATTTAAAGTATCCTTAATAGTTACTTGGTCCTGAGAAAGAATATCTGAAATTTGTTTTAGATTACTTAGTTGTTCCTTTAATGACGATACTTCATCATGTATTTTTTTAATAATCTCCTCTTGCGAATATTCAATAAATCTCTGTTTGTTTTGCCGTATCAATTAATAGAATTGTAGTTTAAGCATCGATGTGGAGTGATTAACATTGCGATACTTGAGCCAGTCAATCATATCTTGTTTAAGACTATTTGAGTTGGGAGCAGGATTTTATAACCAATTGTGGTAAAATGCATTGTCTGCTACCACAACGCCATTGGGTGTTAAATTTGAAATCTTTTGTAATCATTTAGTGTGGTTTTCATTCATATTGTTATGGTAATCAGCATTTTTTTGATTTGCTTTGAACATCAGCAGTGCATTTGGTATGAAACCGTCCTCTTTGCCGGCAGGAACTATTATTAAACGACTTCCTTTAGAAATTGGTTTCTTCAAACCAGAAGTGCTGACATCTGAATAAGATTTCGAAAAAGTGTGAGTCGTGTCTATATATGTTTCGCGGTATAAAAGACTAGCCAGCCCTAAATGCGATATACGGAAATTTAAAATAAAAATTTATACGTTGTTTTTTTATTAAAGAGGGGGCAAACGAGTATGCGGCTCACCTGGTGGTAAGCGACTACTGCCGCCCATGAACAACTGCAACACCAGGGGAATTGCTGGTATGTTGCCGGCCTTTTAAAAAGGAGTAAGCTCTTTTCTTAAAGATCCCTAAGCAGTGGCGGAAAGTAGTATCAGTCCGGAAAAATCGCCGGTGGTAAACGTTCCACAGAGAAGTTGTGCAAGGAAGAAAACTCCTAGTGAAATACACAGTGGTGAACAGCCAAGCATCCAGATGGTGATGATGGTATTGTGAATTTTGACGCGATGTGCATTCTTGAAATTCGGCTGTCTTCCATTAATTCGGGACTACGCCTTGGGAGTAGGATTACCGGAAATGACGCGTTAAAACCGGTGATAAATCGGCAGCACACTTCTTCAGCACAATGGAAGGGAATCCATCAGGCCCACTCGACTTATTCACGTCCAGGAAGATGATTGCTTTGCGAACCGAGCGCTGTGTATACCGGACATCCAGCATGGAGCACTCACACCACGGGATGGTCAGCTGTGCGTTCTCCTCGTCATCGAGAATTGGGTTGGACGCAAAGAGAGAACCTAACAGAACCGCTTTCTCCTTTACGGCATGGGCCAGTGAGTCGTCCTCTCTATGCAGAGATGTAAGAGATGACTGATAGTTCCCTTGGACAGTATTGGCGAGAGACCAGCACGCACGAGTTCCAGAATGCACAGCTTCTCGCCAATTCTGCCGATGTGCTCAGACCTTGCCCTGGCAATGACTCTTTTGAAGGACCTGGAGGTGGAATTACACTTATTTTTAAGAGCACTGGTGTTAACATCCCGAAACGTTGATATGTCAGCCCTGGCCCGGTAGCACTCTTGCTTATAGCGTAATGCTATTTTATAAGAGCAGACAAACGATGGCTGGGATCTGCCTCCGATGGGCACCTCAGAGGATGGAATAAAATGTTCCATACCCTGAAGTACAACAACATCGACAGAATCAGCAACATAGCTGGGATCGTCCGGCGAGAAGCAAACCCGCCCCCAAGGGTAGGATGCAAAAAAAACCGCATCCTATCTCAATCGGCCGACCTATAGTGCCAACACGGCGGCGACTTTAGTGTGTCACTCCGGACAAAACAATGGTCCGACGAGTCTAGAAGGGCGTCGACGGAAACCTGATATCCGTCCGTGAGAGGTCAGCAGAAGGTCCAACATGGAAGGTGCATGATCTTCCACATCTGGAATCCGCGTAGGCGAAGTAACCAGCTGTGTACCAGCAACCATACGCCAAAGCAAAGTCAAACAGATCTCCCCGCATGATCGGTTAAACGCGAATCGAGCCGAGCGTGGTGGGCGTTAAAATCGCCAAGGATCACGATCACTGCGGATGGGATCTGCTGTAGCAAGGAATCGTTAGCCATTTGGACGTGGTCAATGAGTCGGTCTGTTTCGGCATTACCGCTATGGGACCTATAGAGGCACCCGTAGACGCGGGGATGATCGTCGTTGTCTACGCGCAGCCATAGGATGGACAGGTCCGTACCTTCAATACTGCTGAGGCGTAGGAAACAGATGTGCTCTCTGACGTATACGCAAACTCCAGACCGGTGCACATGGAGTGTCTTAATTTGCACACCGAGGAGAGATATGAAGAATCAATCGAAGAGAACACGTGAATCTCGGTTAAAAAGATAAAGGCGGGCTTCGCCGTCTCAACATTGTAGTGGACAGCACTAAGGTTGGAATGGAGTCCCCTTATGTTGTAAAAATTCACGGATAACGTGACAGAGGTCGCCTTGGTGTTATTGCTCTGCTTGCCCCGAGCAGTTTAAGTCGCGAGCGGAATTTTGCCCCCCCCCCCCCCCATAATACGCTGAGCAGCCTGAGCACATTCGCTCAGGAAAAGTAGTAGTAGTTTTTTATTTGATTCCACTACCATGTTAAGGGGGGGGGGGGGTTAGGATTGGGCGTAAAGGGCTATCCCTCATGCAGATCATCGGTGAGTTAGTGCGACTACGATAAACTCATGTAAATCCACTCAATGTCAAACCAGTTGTAAACAGTGGTACGAGATGGGGCTTCATCGTGAAAGGCCAATCGAAGTCTATCATAACTTTCTTGTTGATTTAAATGACATTAAAAGTCATAAAAAATCATTGTACGAAAATTATCTCGCGTTATATTCGTGCTGACGTGACACAGACAATTTTCAATTTGCTCTCACATTGTAAACAAATGACAAATTTATAAAATAAATACACAATAATATTGGCAAAGGGTTCCATTTTCTAAATTTTAACTTATTTTTTTATTATATCGTTTAAAAGTTACAAAAAGTGCCAGTTCTAAAAACTTTCAGTGTCGCCCTCGTACTGTATTGCGATCTGAAGTGTAAAAGGAACTAGTATAATAACAGACTGTGAGGCATTTTATGTTAGTCCTCAGACGTGACGACGCATCTATAACCTTCTTGTTTGAAATTGGTTGCAAGTGACCACGGGCTGCAGTGGCCACTTACCATCATGTGGACTGTAAGTCCATTTGTCATAACAATTTTATAAAAAATAAACTGATGATTAGCTAGTAACATGCATGTTAACTCATCGTTTTTAGGCTACAAGAACCTGCAAGCGCGTCGTGAAACTCGCGAAAGCACGTGGCGTAACCCGGGCTGGGACGAGTGCGTCGCGTACACCGTGCCGCTTATACGGGAGATGCACTGTCGCATACTGGAGCCCACCGAGTTCTCGCCCACGCAGTAAACTGGGATAACGAACAGGCGAAGCTTGGAAGTATAATCAAATTCTCCACCACCAACAAATTGATGAGCCTCCTTTTCTTAAAATATCTCAATTTGTTGTCGCATTTACTCGTATGGGAAAATTAAGAATATAACAGTGGAGTAAAAATGTTATGAATATTATCCTTGCTTCGCTTACAGAGAATTCTTGACAGCAACCTAAAACGATTTCATTTATGAAGCATACGTAATTATAAAAACTTCTATAAACATCTACATATCTACTGACACAGTTGAAAGTGATTACTAAATATCAAATGCTGGAATACTAGATTGTACTATTTTGTTTTAGCAAATCATCTATTTAAATAAATCATCCGTCCGTAATAATCGTTCGTCGTCCGTCAAGTCGACTGAACAAAGGACGTTCAAGGAACTGCCATCCATTGCTGGCTGCAGTAGCCTCTTACCGTCATGTGGACTGTAAGTCCATTGATCCATCAGATCGTCACTCCATCCAGTAAGTAGTACACAGCGCTTTCCCATCGGTTGTCGGTTCTTCGAGATATTTGATCAGCCTTTATCTTCAGATTACTAATCCTTTGAGCTTTGGAGTGTAGCCCCCCCCCCCCCCGCAGCTTAGTGAACGACAGAGAGGGATCATCGTAAAAATATTATATGTAACCAAAACGTAAACAACAAAGTATCTTACATAGTTTGCTAAATTCATAATGTGACAATGTGGATTTAAAACCAAAGAATACTAATGATCATAAGTGAAATCGTTTCAGGTCGATAATTTTTTATCGAGTACATTATCATGTAAATATAAGGTACACTACTATATTGACTCGAAAACTTCTCGCCGCTCTTCATTAATTTAACATTGTGTAGTGAAAGTTATTAACACCTTTAATGTATAGAAATAAAGGTGCATTGGATGAGTGATTGCCTTCCTTTATGTGAATGATGTGTTCATTTTTTAACCAATGGTTGATATTTTGATTATTATATCTTTTGTTTTCTCTATCCTAAATTTGAAAGTGTAAAAACTACAAAAACTTTTAGATTTTTAAATGTATTGCTTCTAATATGAACTAGCACGTTTTTTTATTTACAGCATGTTAACAACAAAAATCATGGGCCATTTTTATAATTTCATATTATTGTTAGCGTGTAAGGATAATGAAATCGCAATTATAATAAGATTAAACTGTAGTTAAGTTAAAATAAACGTCTCTGCAAGTAATCTTATTTTATATTTTTATGCTTTCAGTAAATCTGTTATGCTATAAAGTAGTTTTGATAATTATATACATAGTCATCTCAAAGATTATTCTACAAAAAAATTTACAAACCTCTATGTGCTGTTGAAAAATCTCACCAACATTCTGTTGAAGTATAAAATTCATTTAATGAAATAGATTTTTTAAACAGTTGCATTGGTGTTTTATTTCTATATTTGACATCATGAAATGTAAGTAAATTAATTGCCATGTGGTGACGGCGTAAAAGAACCCACTACCTCATTATCATCCCCTGGGTGACCCCCCAGTGAGAAGCGATAGAAGAAAGCTGGCAGATATATAGCAGCACTTTTTTTATAGAAGAGGGGGCAAACGAGCATGCGGCTCACCTGATTTTAAGTGACTACCGCCGCCCATGATCAACGCAACACCATGGGAATTGCGGGTGCGTTACCGGCCGTTTAGAAAGGAGTAAGCTTTTTTCTTGAAGGTCCCTAGGGCGTATCGGTTCGGGAAAATCGCCGTAAACTATTCCACAGAAAAGTCGTACGCGGAAGAAAACTCCTTGTGAAACGTACAGCGGTGGACAGCCAAGCATCCAGATGTTGTGGATGGTATTGGGACGTTTGACGCCTAGTGCATTGACGAAATTTGGCGGCTGGGATTAATCCGGACAATTCCTCAGAGCACTCCCCGTGATAGATGCGATAAAATACGCAAAGAGATGCAACATCTCTTCGCAGCGCCAGTGAATCGAACCAATCGGAAAGCACTCGGTCGTCGACGATTCGAGCCGCTCTGCGCTGGATGCGGTCAAGTGGAAGGAGCTGGTACTGGGGAGCCCCAGCCCAGAGATGGGAACAGTATTCCATGTGCGGCCGAAACTGCGCCTTGTAAAGATGCAGGCGATGTGCCAACATGAACTACTGTCCCGCTCTGCTGAGCACGCCAAGCTTTTTAGAGGCCAATTTGGCCTTCCCTTCCAAGTGACCACGAAACTGCACGTCACTCGATATGTCGACGCCGAGGATTCCGATGGCAACAAGGGGAGTGCCTTGAAACTCAGGAGATAGGACAAAAGGGTTTTTTTAGCGGTTTACGTGCTAACTTGTGTCTTCTAAAGGTACCACTCGTGATCCGTCAGTCTATGGACCTATTAGTCAGACCTATGGTCAAGCCAAAGAGTATAGTAGGTTTGGCCAAAGACAATTTTTTAAATGAAGGTAAATATAACTTAGAGATGTTCTTATTCAAAAATTATCAACAATTAAAATATCGAATTATTTGTATGAAGGTCACGTGAGCGCTAGCGAAACGATTGTAAGACGTTATTGACAAACAAAATGTTTAATGATATAGTACAGTAAAAATAGAATTTAAAATTGCACGAAATTTCCGATACAATTTTATTTTTTTATGAGGTTTAGGATCACATATTCAGCATAAAATCACAAAATGCCGACAGATCGATGTGGCGCTTCAAGCGACATCTTGAAAAAACGTTTTCAGCCGATATCTCGAAAACTATGCACTTTAAGGCAAAAGTTATACAAGCGACAATAGCCTAAAGGCCCTACCATTAGGCTATTGTCGCTTGTATGTCGCGGACCGCGAACTCAAAAAGGTCGTGGGTTCGAATCCACCATTCGACAACTGGCGTGAACCACTCGTAACACAAGCAATTTAACCTTACCACGAGTGGTTAAGGGGAATATTAGTAATGTCTATAGCAATGTTAATATTCTTTTTTAATAAAATAATAATTAAAATAAAACCATTATTGTAGGAAATAAAATTTCGCATCTTTTGTTTCCAGTAAACCTTTTTGTAAAACTTACCGTTTACGATTTATGTCCCATTTAATGAACCAGTTTTTCTATCGCGGCCAATAACTCTTGAAATATTAGATTAATCAATAAAATGCATAAATTTATTTTGAAAGATCAGTTTTATTTTCCAAAACTTTTGTTTGAAACTTTTTTCTCTAATATGCATACTTTTTGAGTTATAGGACGTTTCATGTCACACATAGCTGCCGCGTCCCCCGGCGAGCTCGGCCGACGCTCGGCAGGTGGCGCGGCAGCTACTTTACGATTAAGAGCCCGGGTTTTACTGCTATTATTCTGGGGAATTCCAAGTAAGACGTCATTATTGTTTACTAACTACGACTTACGGAGTCTCCTTTTTGAAATTCGAGTTATAGAGTATACATATCTATTATCAATATTTCGTAGGGAAATAACATTTTGTTCGAGTTACAAAGTCTGATAATTCAAGATACCGCGTATTTAGGGGTTCAGCGGAAGGGAATGGCAATTTTTTTTCGACTTACTGAGGATTTCAACTTAACGAGGTTCGAGTTACAGAGAATCCACTGAATATCATAACACGCATATAATTTTTTAAGTACAGCGTGTCTTTCAACAACTTAATATTACCAAGTTTTTAAGTTTATATGTAAACTATATAATAGTGTTGCACATCACTAATCTTTCAACCGACAGCGCCATCTAGTGTCGAAACGAAGAACTAAGCTTCTAGAAGCCGACACTCGAACTTTCGACGCCTTGCGCGTATTTACTTGAATGTTCTAGATGTTTCGGTGCTAATGTGTATTTGTAGGCACTGCAAGGTGCGATCGGGGAGGTATTGAATTTGGCGAGACAAGCGAAGCTTCGGAGCGGAATAAAGTGAATCAGTGTGATTAATTATTAGTGTTTTAAGTTTAATTAGTGTAAAGTGAATTAAAGAGTTAATTTTGGTAATTCTATCGGCAATTTTTATTGTCAGGAACCTCAAGCTCGTAAAAATAATATAATTCTTTTAATATAATTATTTTTAAATGTTATTTATAAGAATATAATTATTTAAGAATTATATTCTTATAAATAACATTTAAAAAAGAAGAAGGTGTCGAGTAAACTTAGTGATCATATACTCTTTGGTGCTAAGGCGTCCCTCTAAATATTAGTATACTCTTTTGCGGTCTACAAGGAGACATTTAAGGATCCAAATGGAGACTTCGGACTTTTAAAACTGGACTAGATTTAGTCGCCCCCAATCCGACTCTTTGTTCAGCAAAGACTCGACTTCAGACACAAGTTTGTCCCGGTACTCGGAGACGTTTTCCCGAGAAATATTGGCATGGCTGGTGTACATAGAATATCACCAGTGCTGTCATCTGCATAGCAATGAATGTTACAGGTTTGCAACATATCATTGATATGCAGAAGAAACGTTGTTGAAGAGGCGTTGGCGATAGCTAGCAGCCTTGTGGGACACCAGCATTAATAGGCTTGTAATCGGAGCTTGCACCGGCTACAACGACCTTGATGCTTCGATCTGCAAGAAAGCTGGTGATCCAATTGCACAATTTCTCGGGAAGTCCATAGAAAGGGAGCTTCGAAAAAAGCGCTTTGTGCCAAACCCGATCGAAGGTCTTCGCAATGTTCAAACTAACGACCAACGCCTGCCCCTTGGACTCTACCACCTCCGCCCATCTATGAGTCAGGTAGACCAGAAGATCACCAGCTGATCGACCACGGTGAAAACCGTATTGGCGATCACTAATTAGCTGGTGATCCTCAAGGTACCTCTTGAGCTGCCAGTTTACAATGAACTCCATTGTTTTGGAGAACAAGGAGGTGACGGCGATAGTACCTGTAGTTGAACGGGTCTGAGCAGTCGCCTTTTTTAGGGATCGGGTGGACGAAAGTCGTCTTCCATGATTTTGGGACTACGCCTAGGGAGTAGGAGTACCGGAAAAGACGCGTTAAAACCGATGCCAACTCTGGAGCACACGTCCTCAGCACAATTGGGGCGATTCTGTCTGGCCCAATCGACTTGTGCATGTCCAGGGAGAGGAGTGCTTTACGAACCGAGTGCTGTGTGAACTGCACTTCCGGCATGTAGCACCCACACCGCGGGATGGTCGGCGGCGTACTCCCCCCGTCATCGAGAGTCGAGTTGGACGCAAAGAAAGAGCCCAGCAGATCGGCTTTCTCCTTTGCGGTATGGGCCAGTGAGTCATCCTCCCTGTGCAGAAATGGAAGAGATGGCTGACAGAAATTTCTCTGGACAGCCTTGGCGAGAGACCAGAATGCACGGGTTCCAGAAGGAAGGCGAACTAGTTTCACGCCAAATCTGCCTATGTGCTCTGACTTTGCCTTGGCAATGACTCTTTTGAAGGACCTGGAGGCGGAATTATAACTTCTTTTTTAGAGAGCTGGTGTTTACATCCCGGGACGTAGTACCACATCAACGACTTGCAAGTCGTTTTCTTTCAAAATAAACTATGGCCTACAACGTCCATGTTACTCCTGTGTTGTTAGTCGTTGGGAACAATACGTACGAAATTGTTGATGAGTATGGCGATCGACGGCTCCAACTTGGCTGGACAGCGTTCAGGAAATTGCGACAATCTTCGCGTCACGTATAACTCAAAAGTTGAAAACACGAATGTACAATCAGTGCATGTTGCCAGTGATAACTTACGCATACGAGACGTGGTCTTTCACTGTAGCTCGGATGAGGAAGCACAAGATCATTCGGCGAGCTGTAGAGTTATGCTTGGAACTTCTCAGCGCAGATACTTCTGTATACTTCGTAATGCTGATATGCGCAGTAGAACCAGAATAATCGACATAGGATCCTAACGGATCAGTAAGGTGGTGGCTAAACGTAGTAATTATTTCCCTTTGCTGATGGCAATAGGCCGGATATATAGCTATAAGAATCAACAGCCGATGGGAAGGGAACATTCTTGAGCAGTCTCGTATCCATAAGCGAAATGTAGAGCAGCCCCCCACTGGACGAAGAGTGCGGATCATTGGGTGAAGGTAGCTTAGGACCATGCTTTATGTCATTTTTAGGGAGAAGGGCAATGTTCAGTAGTGGACTTGTAATGGGCTGTAATGATGAATGATGATGTGTACACAGTCTGATAAAACTTTTGATGACATGAGTACGCGCACCACATCACATCAATAAGACCGCCATACGATACCCCTTACAAAAAGGGTATGAAGCTTAAATGGGGTCCCATATTTAGTTGAAGTAGGGTCCGTTTTTTTCCTGACGAAATCGGAAATCAATTATAGGGCATTCCAGGAAAAAGGGGCATCCAACAGATATAGTTATTCTATTTCGCACATTTACACATTGTGTAAGTGTGCGTAGGCCACGGGAGCGCTCAGGCATGATCGCGAGTCGAAAGAATCACAATTACACACACAAATACGCCTGTCGGCACACGTCACCACTATAATCAAGGCGAAACCTTCATTGTGAAATAGAATATAGCAGATTTCTTAATACGCCAAACCGCAACCAGTGCCTGGCTGTTGAACGCGGTTTATGGTTAGGCATAGACACTTAGAAGAATGACATGCCCAGTAGTAGACTATATAAAACTACCACTAAGTACTAACCACAGAGTACCTTTGTATAAACTGAAACTACTAACCAGCAGGCCAGGCAGTCGTTCTGCCCTCTCCGACGACCGTGTCCTATGAAAAATCTTTAAATTGGTAATAAAAAATATTGAGGGTCACTTATCGGAATATAGACTATCCTCTCCAGTTGGACCAGTGTGATAAATTTAACTTAAATTAGTTCAGTAGTTTAGGAGTTCACAGCAAAAAATGTAAAAGATTATTTAATAATGCTAAGTTTACACGTTTGCAGTCTTAGCAAGCTTCCCACAATCCCCAATACTATACAAATGCTAGGCTCGCATTTGTGCTCCGATCAGACAAGAATGGCGTACACCGAACTTGTTTTGGCTATTGCGTTTGGTTTCTTTAACTCTCGTCTGTGAGGTGGCAGATATCAGCCAGAAAAAAAAGCCGCGTCTGTGAGTGGGCTGGCTGAAGTCTGCCATTACTACACGGTCGTATTCGCGGCAAAACACTTATGTTTATTTATCTTTCTCAGTGCAATAAGATTCACGATCTTGTTCACTATGAACTTGTTTATAGGGTATACATTAAATACTAGCAATGTCTTAAGAATGTTAAAATGTGGGGTTCACTTTTTTATACCCTCAGATTAGTTAATTTAGAATGAAAGTTTTAAACATTGTTTTGCTGAAAAATTTGTACGAAGATCATTGGTTTTTTGTGATAGATCTATTAAAATATGTACCTTCTGTTTAATAAATAAATAAACATGTGTATTTTTATTTATTACATATAAATAAATACAATAAAGAAAATTATATATTTAACAGATATTATGGTAGTTGTATGATTTAAAGAAGTAGGAACAGAAACTAATTCTGAGTAATAGATGAAGAAAATAAAACCTTGAAATAAAATAGAATTGGAGATATTGTTTTTATAAACTTAGGGCCAAAAATAACCCAAGTCTGTGATGTGGGTGAATTCAGCCACTACAGACATGACAGTTTCCATTTTGATTTCCTCACAGATGAGAGGAATGTTTGCTGAAAGTCATCATTATTTCTCTTTTAGCTTTTCTTTCACGGACTTGCATTAATTTGGCAAGAGGACTTCAGGCATCTGCCACTTCATTTTTATCGTTATGATTGAAATATTTGGAATTCCAGATGTTTCGTTCCATTCATCCATTACAGCCTATAAATATCCTCTGTTAAACAAAGACCTACCCATAGATATGCCGAGACTTGGCAAGCGTGTAAACTTTGCGACGAACGGGCTATGAAATAATTACACGGTAATGTTTCCTTTCTATTTATTTATTTTCAGTTTGATTCTTTTCATTAATAAGATTATATTACAATATAATAATTAATGATAATAATTATTAAAACTACAAGTCGATTGTGTTATTTAAATATATAACAAAAAAATAAAATCAAAAGAAAACAACAAGGGTGCGTTTGGCGCCGCAACAGGCCGCGCACCGTCGCACCTCCATTGCTACCTACCTCACGCTCATAAACCTCTATACAATGGTAAAATATAAAAATTATTTAGTTACAATGTACATAATACGTGATCGCTAACTAAGAGTTTGGTACTTCTAAATTGTAATCATTTGTTTGCTCGCGGCTGGGTCGGCCGGCTGGGTGAAGGTCACGTTCTAATGCTAAACAGACAGTAGTGGGAAGTTGCAACAGGGAAAATTGCCTCTACGTTCTATCACTCGAACCTTTGGACGTGCGCAATCTAATTTGTAACAGTTACATCGAATAAAGATTTTTCAAGTAAATGTACATAGGATAAGTAGACCATCACAAAACGATTTTAATACATACATATTTATGAAATGCATCAAGTACCTTTCCGACCGTAAGGTCCAATATAGACACTAAAGCCAAACAAACAAAACTGAACTAGCAATGCGTCTTATGTTAAATACCTCTCTTTCTTTCTGTTTGTCTTATGATCAGAACGGTCATAACGCCTTTTACACCAGCAGTCTCAGGCTGAGTTACACAACACAGCCGGAAGCAATGCACCTAAAGTACCGACCATTTTACTGCACGTAAGCGAAATTACAGCATTAAGCTCAATTCCACAGTGCTTCGTCTCCAGTCGCTGGAAACGCATTAGGGAACAGCGGGTGGATAGTCGAGTCACTAGGTCAGATTAGATGCACATAATACCACTAGAGCCTATCAAAAGCTGAACATAGAATTTATGGCATATTTTTTTATTCGGCTATTATTAGAAGTATACTGCTGCCCATCTCTTGGTTCTTTTCCTACAGTCGACTCTTACGACACCAACGGTACGAAACCGGGCAGTGTATATACTTTTAACGCCAGTATTCACTGCTAATGTAATTTCTCGTGAGAAATTAAATAAATTAATATTATCAAACTATTATATTGTTTAGTTTGCGCTAGTTGTTTATGGTAACAAAACTCAATGTCTTGCAAATGCGCAATGATAATAGGTACTAATTTATACTGACAAATGATATTTATATAAGATGCAGCGTAGTGACCATGGAGGTTAAAGAACAGGAGAACGATCGCTACGTACTAAAGCATAGCCCGCCTGTCCTTGAAAATTGTAGAATGTATAGCGGCGCTGACGTCGGTGAGTAGTGACTGCGAAGTTGGCTGTTTATGAGTACAAGTAGATGAAGTTAGTTGAATAATGTACAAATTTTCTCCGCGGCATTGGTGGGAATATTTTCATGCTCCGTAATTTTTTAATTTTTGACAAAAAGAAACATTAAAAAATGGAGAAATATTTTATTGTGCGTGGATGTGCAAGTGGTTTAGCATCTGATAGGAAAAAAAAGACTGAAAATGACTTCTATTGAGCGAACTTAGCGATCGTTCTCCTGTCCTCTAACCTCCATGATAGTGACAAAGATGACGTCCATCGATATCGACAAAGAACCAGCTGTGCAGTAAAAATTGTAACGCAACAAATCTACTCGCCATCACAGATTCACTCATATCTCAGCTTTTAATTGTCTCCTGATGGAATACAGTATCAAACGTAGGGGCAATCACAACAACACAAACAGAACCAAAAAATACTATAATTTATTTTTGCCCGATAAGATTCGAACCCAGGACCTGCGAAAAAGGATCTCTGTATAATACTTTAGCCATTCGGCCACACTATGATCAAACAGGCAACATGTAAAACCAGGCAGGAAGTGAAAGGAACCTTATCGCAGACAACACGTGGCTTAAAGGTCGGAGATACTTTAAAAGAGCAGAAAATCTGAAAAAATCGAAATAATTAGGTCCATTGCATTACATTACAAACGAAACGCATTAAATCTGTCAGTTAATTACAGTTTTTCATTTGCCATTTTCGCTCAACAGAAAAAGGAATTGTTCCATAAGTGACTGGAATTATTAAAAATTTCAAAATATACTTTTTCATGCATACTTTTTTATAACCTGTATTCTGCATTCATCGTAACCAGCATTCTACCATCACAATGATGACCGCGATACCGCCGCGCTCTCACATCAACCCAATATTCTCGAAGTGCAGACGAGTTGACGAGTCTAGTTAGGCAGCCTAGAGATTTATTGTCATTTTTATTTGGTCTGTCGAGGGAGGATAGAGTAAAGGCTAATTTCATTTCAATTCAGTGCATGATATAAAACTCAGTTTTTTAATTCAAGCGAGTGCAATCGTAGACGTCAAAATCCAATGACATTGCACCAGCGATCGTTACGCAAATACAAACTATTTTCATCCAACATTTTGTATAATTTTACATCTATATTAGCTTAGGTATCGAATTTAAAATACTTATACATTAAACTAGTAACAAAGTCAAATAATACAAAACGATCACATCGTGTGATGCTTACAAGCAATGTGATATAGGAAGAGAGTATGGTTAATAAAAAATTATGATTTTATTATTAATAGCATTAACTAAATTTGGATATTTATGACTAAATGGGCGTTAAATTAAATAATATGTAATCGTCTATACAAACATGACTGGTGAGCTTATAAAACAATACAATAGTGTATTAGAAGACTAAATAAAGAAAATACCACATGTTGTGGCCATATAGAGCATTTCGCGTCGCTCACGCGCAATGTACACACACTCGCACCATACAAAAGTAACAAACTATGTATATAGTTAATTATATATTATTGTTCTTTATATACATAACGCCTGACCCCGCGCGCCTCGCCGCGTTAAGGCAAACGGTGTGCTTGCTCAAATCATACATAATACATATAGATATAATTTATGATATTTACAAAACATAGTAGGTAGTCGGTTATAAAATATTAAAGCACCTGATTTTTGTAACGTAAATCGTTAAAGTTAAAGCGTGTTTTAGTCGTTTACAATGAAAAATGATCTACAACGTGTATAATATTTTGCGTTGTTATGAATATTATGTATAAACATTTAATAGACGAACGCAACTCTAGGCCAATAGACAAACACGATCAGTCCGCTAGGTAAAAACTTATAATAATAAATTGTCCCTAAAGTAAAAACTAATGATATGAATATTAGAATTTTGACTATCTAAAATTATGTTATTAAATAATAGTTTTCCTTTGTGAAATGTAAGCGAGTGCGCGCGAAGCGAGGCGCGAGGCGGACCCCTGCTTAAATAATGCCTTTTGTCAAACATGTTAAGCGTACACTTCAGGACAAGACTCCTAGGAAATATCCTTCGACATTAACGTGGTTTCCTCCGTTTTAAATTTGTTAAATTTAAATCCACTAAAACCACTAAATAAACTTATTGTATACTACGTACAATTATTACACTACGAGAGTAGATCAAGAGTACTAGATATTTGTTAAGGTTTAACCATCGTCTTCTGAACTCCGTTACCGCCGTCCTGACGCAATATATTTTCACTTCTCTGATGGACGGTGTAGTTTACATATTTCTGTTATGATTCTTAACATCATTAACCATTGTTCAGATTAAGTCCGTTATATTAGATTCTTGTGTACTCGTTAGGGAGACGACGGAATGGAGTCGCGTTGCAATTAAAAGTTCTAATAAAAAGCATCACATTCTCACGGTATTGTATTATCATTTAAATAACATCATGCGTTCAGTCTCGCGAATATAATCTTTAACATACAAATATATTTATCCAGCGCGCAAAATAAAATATTTCAAGCATTCAAATAGATTTTTCTTTCTTTTCTTTCTTTCATTCATTAAAACTACCTCATTCAGTTGAATCATCAGTTGGCAATTTTTTTTGTTAATTTCCAAGATTCATAAGTAAATGCTAAAAATACATTTATGCATCATGACAATTATGGAGTGCAATAAACTTAATAGTGTAATAGAATAGGAAATGCCCCCCCAACCCCCTTTATTTACTAGGCAAATACTGTCATACATTTGGAAGACATAACAAAAATTAAATTAAGAAGCTTTTAAAGCTTGATGACAGCTTTTTTTTAAATAGCGTTTTTTAAAACGATCGTTTAGTCAACACACCATGGGGAGGGCTGTTATACAGTCTCAGTAAATAGAATGGGAAAATTAAACCTTATAACTGTTGCCACTAGTATACGTTTAGAGTGCATCTTTTATTATTTATTAAATTTCGAATATGAAAAATAAATAAATTTGATCAGCAACAAAACTGGCCTCTGCGCTTAAAATGTCTAGCGTTAGCTTGTATTAATTGATACACGCTATAAAATAATGTCATTTGGTTCTAATTTCACTTATTTTAACAAAGTTTGTGTTAATTCCAAATACGAAGTCCAGTATAATCACGTATTGTAAATATAGTAAGTAGTTATTGAACATACATCGTTACACACATACAGTCAGTTAAAATCCACTGTGAACAATAGGCTTACCCACTAGATTGCCTCATAGGGTAAATATTTACCATGGTCGCCATGCTTGGCAGATGGGTTGGCAACATAGAATACTACAATACACAATAGAATGGCGATCAACGTTATTTTGTACGACGATAGGCGTCGCCGGGAGCACACATACGAGCAATTACGTCGTATTATCAGTTAATCACTACTACAAACCCGATCCACTGTGTTGACAATTTGGCATTTTCTAAATAATTTGCATGTGAAATGTGAAAACGATTGTAACGTCAAAACACATTTCGTGTGGACCGTTATACGTGTGAATTGACGTGTTAGTGATATTTTAGTGGCTACACGGGCTCCGCCCACTCCCCAGTTTTATTACGTATGTATTATAGTATTCTATGGTTGGCAACTTAATCTTTTATCATTTTAAGTTGTTGTCACCAGCAAGACGCCGCCGGCTGTCTGCTTTCTTATTTCCCTCTGTCGCCTCTTTTGAAACCCGCGATTTGACGTAATATTGAACATTAAAATATATAATTTTTAAACATTATATTAATTGACTGATAGTACAGTTTGACAGATTTAAATTAATCCTTAACCTTCACTAGTTTTATCAAATTAATATTCTCTTAACAGGACTTCGTAAGTGAAGAAGACTATGAGTACCAGTCTTAATATTTGGAAATGCAGTTAAATAAGTATTATTTTGTACGTAATTATTTTCTTGACAAATATATTGATGTCGACATGCAAACGGAGTTACACAGTATAGTCTTGTTCTTCTTAAAAAGATTTTTTTAAGAACCGTTAAATTAATTATAATAATTTTTCACTTATTATTTTGCTATTGTAATGGTAATTTTCAATGGAATGGTATGCTGGTTTTATTTTTATATTTGATTCTACTGCCGTTCAAAGAAGCATGGTATATAATATTGTATCTGAGGCAGCTTTTTGGCTTTTAAAGTAAATTGTGAGATAATGACGGAAAAATAATAAATAGTAGTAACCTTATTAAATTCATAATAGAATACTAAAATATTTGTTATCTAACGTAACAATACTACAATCACAAAATGATAACAGCGTTGTATACTCCACATTACTTGAATAATCAGGGTGATTATACACCAAGTTAACATGACATATAGGAATTGTAGGATGTGCGTAAACTGCATTTGAGACGCAACTCGTACGGTGGGTGGTGGCAACAGTACTGGTGGAGTGTGATGAGCATTAAAGCGATCCTGCGGGGAAGCTGGCCGAAGAGTTGCTGTGCGCCAACGAAAGCATAGAACCGGACAATGACTGCTCCTCCTCTCCGTAGCCCTCCCGGCTGCCTTCCGCGATCGCCATTGCACTTTAACAAAAAAGCATAGTTTGAAATAAACTTAAACAATTAGTTATATCGTACCATCAACCTAATGCGGCAACTGCACGCTGCAACAATCGTACACTAACTCAACTCAAAGTTACACATTGAATTGTTATCTTTGTGGTATGTTCCGAAATACAACCCAGTACACTGGCAAATGCAAATGACGACATCAATTGACACTATATGTACTGGTGTGCCGCCGCCATATTGCGTCGGATATCCGGCCACAATAAAACAATTTTTAATTGTGTGTGCGCTGAATGAAGCATGCCAGAATTTGTTTTTATTTATTCAAATACAAAAAAAAATATAGAATTGCTGGTATCTCCATTAGGAAGATATAATGATTTTTGGAGCACAAAATGACAAAATAATCGCCAACACTTTTCCAATAGGCGTAAATGTATGACGTCATATACTGTCCTATGTTTTGGAACGAATGACCAGTATAACGTCGATTCATGACGTCATTTGCATTGGACAGTAAACTGGGTTCTATTTTGGAACATACCCATACATTTATATCTTATGGCAAGTCGTTTTGCGACATTTGAAAAATTAGTTTACGCTGTGATTAGCACATGTCATTCAATTCAAAACACCTATATATTACTTGTTAACACCTTGTTTTTTTTTAATTAGACAGGGAAACGACCGGTACATCTGATGGTGATTACCGCCGCCCGTTAACAACTGTAACACCAGGGGAATCGCAGATGCGTTGCCGGCCTTTTAAAAAAGAGTAGGTTCTTTTCTTGAAGATGTCTAAGCAATATCGCATTATCCTAAGGAGCACGCTTGGAAATAAATTCCACAGTATGGTTGTGCGAGGCAAATAATTCCGCTTAAATCGCACCATAGTGGACGACCCCCCACCCTTATCATAAACTTAATGAGGACGGAATCTCGAGTTCGTTGCAATATAAGATAGTGGAATTCAGCAGCTGGAATTTCTAACAATTCCTCTGAGTACTCTCCGTGGTATATGCGGTAGGAAATGCATAGAGATGCAACGTCTCTTCGCAAGGCCAGTATATCAAGCCGATCGGAAAGAACTTGGTCGTCGTCGATTCGGGCCGCTCTCAGTTGAATACTTTACTGTACTGTTACGTCTCTCGAAATAACGACGCCAAGGATTCCGATGCTGACTGAGACAATGAGATGAGTGCATTAAGGAGATACGACAAAGGGTTTCTTTTTTGCGATAAACGCGCCAACTTGTGTCTTTCGGAGATTAAACTAGTCTCTTAGAAAAACTCGACTTCAGACACAAGTATGTACTTGGCACTCGGCGTGTTCCTGAGAAATATTGCACAACCGGTTTATAAGACATCGCCAGTGCTGTCGCCTGTATATCAATGAGTATGCAACCTATCGTTGATATGCAGCAGGAATCGGGAAGTCGATAGCACGCAACCTTGGGGAATACCAGCATTCAGAGGCTTGGAGTCGGAGCATGCACCATCGACTAAAACCTTAATACTCCGATCTGAAAGAAAACTGATAGCCCCATTACATACATTTAGAAAATTTCTCTGTCTCAAGAGTAGGATAAACGGCTTTAAATTCTTGCTGAGGCTCTCCCCTGGCCTCAGAAAGCATTTAAAGCCGTTTATCCTACATTTGATCTCTTTCAAGTTTTGTCGGATTCTTATTTCAACGGATTATTAAAGTGTAGTAACAGAGTACATCTGTGTTTGCGCATACACATGTGCACTAAAATCCTGTTCTACGCAATTGGCTAGTCTCCAGTTGCACAAGTCTCCATTGATACTGGCCGCCGTAACCGAATTTTGGTCTGGAGAACATTATCAGCCAACAATATACATACTAAAGTTAAAATATTTATAATATCCATACATATATGACACAATTTCATAGAGAAAGTAATTTTTATAAAATTGTGGGGTTACCTAAAACCAAGGCGCGCGCTCTCATTGTCGAACTGCGCGAGCTCTTGTTCGTGCCTCTCGTGCATCAAACGAGTTCGTTCCGCGCGCTCGGCCATAAATTGAGCGCATTCAGACTCCATCTGGAAAGGTGGTGGTATGTTATCATAGATGTTCAGTATGTAAAAAATCACAATGCTACATTGTGATTTCTTGCCTCTATAAATGTCTTCTAATCTATATGTAATAAAGTTAGAACTCAGGTTATTTAACATACTACATAAACAAAACTAATTGACCTAATCTTACTTATGATATGACCTATCTATATTGTGTTGTCTTAATTTTTTATTGCATGTCTTAAGCGCAAAGCGCGTAGGTATGTTCTACTAGCGCCTAAAAATTAAAAATCCGACGTTTTGTCGCATGAAATCGTTTCTAACAATCATATTGAACATATAAATGATATAAAAAGAAAATTTATCTTATTTAGCTATTTTCAATAAAAAAATGATTGTTGAACTTATTAATTCTTACATTAAAAAAGTGGTTTTAGTAGCTTATGATGTAGATTTATCAAGTCCGTATGGAGGGGTAAACATGATAACTTTTGAAAATATCAATTGTTCAACTCAATCTATTTTTTAATCTCTTCATCTATCATGTGGGAAGCCATAGAATGTAAATGGAAGTTTAATTTTGTCTTGTTTAGTTATAATAATTTTTTTACAAATAAAAAACTTTTCAGTCAGAATACACTTTTTCTAGGCTATTTGTTATATGTTATATGATGGTTACATCGCGAACCCTGTAACTACTTAACTCATGTTGCATCCTGGTCAAAATTGGCCAAGTAACGATAAAAAAAGTTGGTTGTATATTTACCAAATTTTACTCCGCATGCCAAGTAAAATTGTAACAGCAACCCACTCACTCGATGTTTTAGATATCTTTCAAGAAATAAAAAAAAATCTTAGAAAAGTCAAAAGACTGACCATAAACTGTTTCATTTTAATTGCAACCCCAGGACTACATTACAGTCTTATATTATGATTATTTCTGAGGGAGTTTACCCTAATAAATAGTTTCTATTAGGGTAAATGAATTAAAAAAGAGAAAATAAGATAAATGAAGTTTGGTTAATTAATATAAGACGTAAAAAATTAATTGGCTAAGATCCGCGTAATATTTACAATCTGCGTAATAATAATTCATCACGCGGGTATTAGCAGAATAATTTTTAACATCTTTAATATTGGTCACTTTAATTTTAATCAATTCAAAAACTTATGGATGTAATCCATTCTTTTTAAAAATTACACTAGTTTACACGGTTTTCATACCCCAGCTGAAAGTTGTTATTTTGTTATTCATTTATGTAGAATTATTCAAAAAAAAAAATAATAAAAAAATTCTGTCAAGTCTAGTTTAAGAAATATTTATCAACTTAATTAAAAATAATTTTGGTATTAATACCTACTAAAAAAATTAAAAATTACTAATTTTTTCCTACTTTTTATAACTATTTGAATTAGTTTCTCTTATAATGGACCAGCAATAATCCCCCAATACGTTTTATCCCAAAATCCTTGATGTCGTTTTTCTAAAACCTTTAAATCTTGGTGAAAACATTCCCCTTGTTCATCACTCGTACTTCCTAAGTTTTCAGGGAAAAATTTGGATGCGAGTGCAGAAAATGAATCTTTAATGACATGTTTACTCCCACCTTTTGAAATGTTCCAATAAATCGGTAACAATTTCTTTGTAATTTTCACTTTTTTTATTTCCCAAAAAAATTCCTACAACCATTTTGAATGGCTTCCAAGCAGATTTTTCATTAACGGATAAAAGGCTTTCAAACCGAGAATCATTCATGATTTTACAGATTTATGAGGCAACAAATATACCCTCTTTCAGCTTTCCCTCTGTAATGTTTCGAAAGATTTTTCGAAAATACCGGAAAGCATCACTGTTTTTGTCAAGCGCCTTCACAAAATTTTTCATAAGCCCCAATTTAGTGTAAAGAGGGTGGTGATGTTATTGGGATCTACCAACAACGTATTTAACATTCATTTTCCCTGGAATATACTCACTTCGAAAAGGCCATTCTTTTCTAATATGATGATGTTGTTTCGCTCCACTATCCCACAAACAAAGGAAATAACAGTATTTTGTGAAAGAGAACCCTGCAATCCAAATAACACACCATAGCATTGGTGTACCAAATAGAAGGTGAACGTTTTCTCCTGATGACCATGGGCATAAAACGATTCTACAGCTTTCGCAAAACACATGAGGCACCCACTTTTTATCTTGATTTGCAACAGAAAATCCAAAATAATGAAGATATGCACTTTTCAACGAATCTACAATGGGTCTTCTCTTTTTTGAAAATATAAACTGTCCATAAACATAACAAAAACGATCTGAACTTTGTTTACACTCTCCACTCGACATTTTAAATCAATCCGAAACAAAATAATTGTCGTTTTAAGCGAACGAATAAACAATAAACTGTCATCATCACGTTAGGTAGTTAAAAAAAACATTCGACTGCAGAAAGAAATTGTGATGTGATAAAATATTTCTGCTAACACTTTTAGGTTTAAGAAACGTATATTAATATATTTATAAACATTTATTTTGGGGTATAAAAAAAAGTTCAATTTTGTAAACTAGTGTTATCAATCACAAATACATTAACACGTACAAAACAAAATGCGAAAGGTAGTTTATTTTGTAAGTTTGGATGAGACAAGAGCGATTAGCCAAAGACTTTCTAAATGTAATCTTTCTAAAAGAAAATATAATAATTAATGGGATTAATATATATTTTTAATAGTTAATGATTGTAGAAAGAAAACTAAGATAACCTGCTATGGCGCAAAATAATTTCTCGGACGCTAAAGAACTCGATACAAAATTTAAAACATGTTGATGTATTGGAAAATAAACATCGCCCATACCGATATGTTGGTAAATCCAAAACATAGCCGATAAATATCTATTAGCACTAGATGGATCCATAGTTTAAACCAATTACTTAGGATAGTAATAGACGACCATTGTGTGCAAGGGAGAAGAAATTTCCTTATAGCAATATAGAAAAACAGAAAAAGATCGCAAATCTCATGACTTTGTAACCGATCTTGAATGACAGGTCGGCACAAAAATGCTCGCAAGAAATAAAATAGTACGGCCAACTAGCAGCGATACGAAAGGTCATTTACCTTAAAAACGACTGTGGAGTTGACAATCTATTATCTATTTCTTTCCATCTTGTGTATTTGTCGTAACGTCTCGTTTTCCCGGCAAAACATGTCAGGGTCAAGACGAGTTCGCCAACATTTGGGAGGCCATTTTGGTAATTGTTGTTTATTTAATTATTGTTATTTTGTTTTATTGATAATTGTTTTTTATTAAGAGTGGTTACTGATGGAACCACAACCAAGTACGTCGAGAGATAAATCAACAGATTTTACTTCTCCAAAAAAGAAACATCCAAAGGTAATGTATAGGAATAGGATATATATGAATGCTGTTTAGTAGTTTTAATTAAAACTTCTTGGTTTGCAGTGTACTTTAAAGTTATCTTAAAGTTATTTAAAAACAGCAACTGTAATAATAAAACTTTTCTTAATTTATTAAAGATACATGTAAGTAAAGTATGTATAACATTAATCATATAATTTAATTTTTAATTTTAGGCTTCTAGTTTTACTGTGAATGAAAAAATATGGTTATTAATACCTAGAAATATGTTAAAGAAACTTGGCCTAATGATAAATACCCATACAGAAAAGAAATGGCGCAGAAATTACATTATACAATAATTCAAATTATAACAAAATTTAAAAAAAGTCAATTTTTTTTGGTTTGCTAGACATTTTTTAAAACTATATTGTCCTCTTAATTATACTGGCCATCAAAAAAATCGACCCACCAATTTTTTGTTTGAAATTTATCGATTATTTCACTTAAAAGCTGTTTCACACATTTGTTTTTTATTTTGAGGTCTTTGCTGCAACAAAGCTTAAGTCAACGTGTCGTGGCCAGGAGGTCAAATCTGAGCCGTTCTGCAGTGCGACGAGTTTACCAAAGGTTTCTGGAGACTGGGCAGTATCGAAGAAGATCTGGATCTGGAAGACATAGGGTGACAACTCAAAGGGATGACCGATTTATAATGTTATCAGCTCTACGAAATCGGCACCTATCTGGTGTTGATCTCCAGCGACGCTTACGTGAAGATCGAGGTGTAGCTATAAGTGATAGTACTGTGAGAAGGAGACTTCAGAGCAGAATTTAAGACCTCATAAGCCAGCAACAAGACCACAATTCACCACAGCTCATCGACGAGCCAGACTTCAATTTGCGCGTAACCACATCAACTGGACTATAGGCCAATGGGAGTCAGTTCTTTTTAGTGATGAGAGTCGAATGACTTTATACAGTTCTGACGGACGCCGTAATGTCATGCGACGACCAGGTGAACGTTATACCCAGTGTTGCATAAGAGAAACTGTCAGTTATGGTGGAGGCTCTGTAATGTTTTGGGCTGGGATATTTTTGACTGGACGCACTGAGCTGGTTTTCATACGAAGAGGTGCTTTAACTGCAGCACGCCACATCACAGAGATCTTAGAAGACCATGTGGTGCCGTACGCCGGCTATATTTTAGAGATCTTTGAATTAATGCATGATAATGCACGACCACACGTAGCGCGCATCACAACCGGTTACCTTGAAGAGGTCGGCATTCGAGTTATGTCGTGGCCAGCAAGAAGCCCTGATCTCAACCCTATAGAGCACATGTGGGACACCCTAAAACAAAAGGTTAGAGCCCGTAATCCAGTTTCTACAACATTAGGAGACCTTGCAACCACCATTAGGTAAGAATGGAACCGAATCCCTCAAGAGACCATCAAAATCTTGATACGGTCATTAAAATGGCGAATGCAGGCTGTCATTCGAGTAAGAGGAGGGAATACGCAATATTAAATTGCAACAATTGTGTACATAAAATTCAATACATAAAAACTAGAGCGTATTGAAAATTAATAAAAATAATCGTGAAAAGTTAAAGATTTTGGTTTTTAAATAAAAATTACTTTCAAAAAATCATTTTGATGTTGTAACTGTGATTAAATTGGTGTAAATAAACAAGTTAAATAAAACATTTCAGTACTTAAACGTTTTGATTGGTTCTGCTTTAGAAAAACATGATTTGCGGCAAAAACATAGGTGGGCCGATGTATTTGATGGCTAGTGTATATGTAACTATCGAAAGTAACGCACCCCTGCTATTCCTAATAACCTTACATTGGTTTTATTTACACTTGGTATCGCTTCTCGTTGGCCGTATTATAAATATCTTGTAAATTTTTTTTGAGTATATTAGTGAATATTTTGGATTTGGATTTGGATTTGAATGTTGTGATTATGATGATCCATAGATTATAATATTGTGTACCAAACGTCGACGACATCCGGCTTACCGAAAAACCTAGTAAGCTTATGTTCTCACCAAAATTATATTGTCCTAAAAATGTTTTTTTATAGAATAAGGCTGACAAACGAGCACGCAGTCCACCTGATGGTAAATGGTTGCTGTGGCCTGTGTGACATTTATTCTCAATTACGAATCAAAATGCAGATACTTGTCACCCGTGAGAACTAAGATATTTCATCTTGTTTCTTGCCTTGTTTCCAGTGAAAAGGGTTTCTAGGTTTCTACACTCACCATACGATACACAACAGCGTCCAGCTGCTATTTTACGCTGGTATGGAGGGCGTGGTCCTTCCCCGATCGAGTCGACCCATTTGTGCTATAACTATACTACTAATATAGTTGCAGCATGGCTCTACCAAGTGTTTTTGTCTTCTAGGTGGTATCTTTTTTCTGCCTTTTCTCTCGGGGTTACCGATTTTTGCCGCCTTATAGCAGTGTACACACCACCGTATTCTGGTCTAAAGGGTGTAGGGAGCCAGTATAATTTGGTTTTCAGGCATTCCATCTTAGTCTTCAGAGGTGATAAGGCTTTAGGAGCTTTTTTTAAGTAGGTTGCAGGTGTCCATGCGGTGCAAGTAGCCTCTGAACATCAGGTAGGCTGTACGTTGGTTTGTTAGTTCAATTTTATGAAAACAAATAAAGGCGTACCTTCTGCTCGAGCAGCGCCCGGCGAACAGCGACACGCTCCTCGAGCTCGCGGCGCTCGCGGTTGCGCTGCGCCTCCGCCTGCATCTTGCTCTTGCTCTGGTACGCAGTCAGCATATCCAACTCATGCTCCAGTTGCATCTTCTTCTGTTGGCACTCCATCTGCCAAAATATTAACACTGACTCAGTGACTCCCACACTCTGGATGAAAGCAAAACCAAACAGGTTTAATATTAGTTTTCTGACTAAAAACAAATAGGCATTTGTAATAGTGGTGATATGAGGTCCACTATTAACAGACTCCGAGTGGTTTAGTGGTGGAGAAATGAAACTATTTTTTTGATGTGCAGCAGATGGAGTATGGAGTGGTTTTTTGGTCAACCCTGCCTATATGTCCGGCTACGTCGTTAGTTTACCAATAGTAACAATTTTTTTTTTACCTAGCCAATTACAATTCAAACATTCTGACCAATAAAGATTAATCAAAAATATTATGTACAACTATTATGTAAGCTCCATTTGCCGGCGTGAGACTCGTGGATAGCTTCTCGTAGCCTACGTTGCTGGACGGGGCTATAAAAGTGGTGCAGACCGGCTAACGCGCGTAATCGGCGAGCGGCGGCGGCGTGGGACACATTTCCGGAACAGCAAGAAGGGAAGCTGCGGCGTTGAAGAAACGGCTCAAAAATGGTCGACGGGTGCATAATGATAGCCGGCGTGTGAAGACGATGGCGGCGCTGATGATAATTGCGGCTGTTTCTTGTTTCCAAATTAGAACGTTAAATATATACGTCAAATTATCTCACATCGATATGCAGCCCGCAGTATCTCAGTAGCCGGGGTAATTAGGAAATAAATGTTTTCTTCAGACCTTCGCCTTCTGTGGTAGCAGCAGGGTATATATTATTTATTGCCGTTCAGGGTTGATTGGCCTGGCTGCTACACATTTAATTATATACTCAGTTAAAGAAAAGACGTGTAACATGCGGAAAGACTTTTTGTATCATTATTGTAAGTTTCAAATGAATCTTATTAAAATAAGCACAGTTATTATGTTATCATATGCTAAAAAAATACTACACCTTTAAATACCCTAGAGGTGATAACAAAATCACAAACATCTTTTAGTGTATGTACACTGAACCTTTATTTATTAAACCTTCATTAATAAACATTTATTTTCATTCGGTTACATAATTGATAATAATGCGGAATACCATACCATCTGACTTTCATCAAGCTTGATGGTCTGCTTCTGCAGCATATCAGTGATGCTAAGGTCATACTGCTCGCCAAGTTTTACCAATTTGCGTCGCTTCTCATCTTTCAGTGCTTTTATGACTTCTTTTTGCTGTTCCTGTAAATTAAAAAAATATTTTTAAGTTTTATATTAATTTGACCTTATCAGAGACATATAAATCGCAAGCCCAAGGTTTACCAATGGTCATCCCTCTTACTTTTTTAAACTATTCTAAACCAATACTTGACTATCACACAGTGATGGTAATAGTCAAGCTCAAAGATTTAGCTTAACCAAAGCCTATTCACTCTGATCTTGAAGACACCCACATCGTTATCAAATAGAAAGATTTCTCCCACTTCCAGCAAGCGCGCCCTGCGCTTGTCCGCTCAGCAGGGTTAGACAAGTTGACTTTCTACAATCGCCAACACTAACAGAATACTATAAAAATGAATGCTAAATAACATATATCAAAATGAATGAAATAAAGCCTTAGGACTTAACAAGATTTCATGTTTAGTCTTTATTTTGTTTAGTTTATACCAGCTGGCCAGACAAACATCATTCCGCCTGTTAAGATGAACCTTTGTCTGAAAAAAAATCCTTAATTTCTCAATAAAAAAAATTGAGGTTCAGTTATCGGCATAAAAACTATTCTTTTTCTCAAATTGGGCTAAACCAGTGGCGTAGCAAAGGGGGGGGGGGGGCGCACCGGGTGTCACCTTTTTTGGGGTGACACCCACCCGATCTCTCAACTTTAAGAACAATGTACAAACAAAAAAAATCACTAGCACAACACAGAGTTTCAGTAAATTAAAATTAATAAAAAAAGTATATGCGGGCAACAATGACCCAATCGCGGCTTGGCAATCTTGGTATATTAGCCATCGAACACGAGTCAGTACAAAATATAAATTTCGATGAAGTTATTGCTGAGTTTGCAGTTGTCAAAGCTAGAAACAAGAAACTTTAATTATATAACAATTCCTTTTCTATCTTAGTTATTATTGTGTTTTGTTATTTCTTCAATATTATAAATAATAAATGATCCATGTCCTTTACCATATAAAATTTAATGCTTTTTACTTTCGATGGGGTGACACCACCAACTTCCGCACTGGGTGCCACCCAAGGTAGCTACGCCACTGGGCCAAACTGCACACAGTGTTCAAAATTTAATTGAAATCAGGTCAAAAGTTTAGGAGTTCATCGCGGACAAACACTGTGACACAATCTTTATACATAAACATAACACCAATCAACTTTAACCATTATGATGAATATCAACAAATGCAGTTTTTCCTATTTTATGTGTCATCTTGCCTGCTATAGTATTAGAATTATTAACCATCTCCAGACATGTCATTTCAAATTATCAGTTAATATTGGTAGAATATTTCATTAAAACAGAATAATATAGTTCAACATCAATAACAGAAGTTCATCTAATCAAAATATTTTACAGTTTTCTTTTATTTAAAAGCAAAGAAATTAGCGAAACCAAAACAAAGTTGTGGCCGCATATTCATCTTAAGAATAGGTTGGTTAACAATTGACTTTTGGATTTACAATAAACCCACTAAATTTTATTTTAATATTTATTGTTATGAAATATCATAATATTTATGAAAGAAGATTGTTTTATTTTGTTACTTTGTTCTTTAAATAGTAAACGAATGTGGGTTAGATAATCTAAATTTCGTCAAATAACTACATGCATGCAGGATAACATATAAAGAAATGACTATTAACAATTATTAGTTAAAGTTCAATACTTACTTTCGGTGTCATCTGCAGGATTTGCGCTTTGAGCGCCTTATACTGACGTGTCTGTATCTTACAAGTCTCCCGGAATTGCTTTCGGATTTGCATTTCCTTTTGCTGCAAACAAAACATACATGGTAACTATATCGGGCACACTGACTTAATTATTTTCTTCTAGATATGTCATGAGCTTTCTGTTTCTCTTGGATGATTGATGATGACCTTTTTTCTTTTTGCTCGTTCACCGTGTTTGGTAGGCGGATTGGTGTTCTGGGTACAAGGTTGTGCATGGATATGGAGAAGACACTTTTTTACAAAACTTTGACAACAGAAGTTGTATTGCTGATATTTCAATAACTTTATGTAGAAAATTAATAAAGATTACTATTATATAAATCAGTTCTTTAAAATAGTTGTGAACCTAAAATGTTACTCAAAGTAACATTTTAGGTTCACAACAATTTTCAACAACTCCACACTACTCAACAGTCGCTTCCTATTCTATACCATAGGTAAGAGTGCTCTATGCTATATTCATAGACTAATCTTGTATACTGGTAATTTAGATTTGGTTTAACCGCCCAATTATTTCAATTGACTTGGAGTTGAGATCACATTTCTTATAAAACAAAGTCTGGCTTATATATATATAAAATTAAAAAAATTACAAATTAATAAAATTACAAAATTACTTTAATGATTCACCTCGGGTGATTAAATTGGGTGCATGAAATCAACCCAACATTTTTTTACCACTAACTCACAATGGACATAACTTTTTTTTCTTTTCTTATCGGATAGGGCAGTGATGGGCAAAGTAAGGCCCCAGGGCCAACTCCGGCTCGCGAAAGTATTTAATCCGGCCCGCCGAGGTTCCGTCGACATGGATAGTATATGGCCCGTATAGAGTTTCGACGGTTGAGTAAATGGTTTAACACAAAATGCATTTTTTCTATAATTCTTGCCCTCCTCTAGAATTTCTTAAACTTTGTGGCCCGCCATTAAAAAAGTTTGCCCACCACTGGGATAGGGTGACAAACGAGCACACAGTCCACCTGATGGTAAGTGGTTGCTGTGGCCCATAGTCATCTACATCTATCCTCGATTACGAATTAAAATGCAGATGCGTTGTCACCCGTGAGGACTAAGATGGAATGCCTCGTTTCCAGTAAACAGGGTCTCCAGTTCTCTACACTCACCATACGAAATACAGCACCATTAAGCTACTATTTCACGCTGGTATTCTGTGAGAGTGCGAGTCGACCCATTCGTGCCACAACTATACATCTAATATAACTGCAGCATGGCTCTACCAGATATAATGTACTTGATAATTTTTAATTTTTTTGATTTAATTGCTAATTAATTTTATTGAGGCCTGGCATATTCAGGGAGCATGAGTGTTACACAGGCCTGTGGCTGCTCAAAATGTATTAATTTCGAATGTTTTATTTTTTAAAGCGTAATAAACTCATAATACCTTCTGTGTACTAAATATCGAGAATTTGTCAATAAAACAAAAAATACAAATTATTCATCTAAATTTATTTTATCGCCTTCAAAGTAGGCCCCATCGCTTGCAATACAACATCTCCAACGCTTCACCCAGTCTTCCATACATTTTTCATAGGCTATTTGCGGTATGGCCTTTAGCTCATTCAGCGAATTTTTTGTTATGGCTTGTAAATGCTCGTATAAGGGAGCGTTGATAAATAGAGCGGGTTTGCTGGCGGGATGTTAACTGGAGAGCATACAGTAGCAGTTAGATGAGCAATAAATAACACTTCTTGAGAATTTCTTCTTGTTTTATTTCTTGATTCCTTATTATTACATTGCCGGATTTGGAATAATTTACCACGAAAAACGCCCCTTTTTTATAAGCGGCTGTAACCAATCATATTTAAGAAAAAATCGCATACGGCATTAGTGAATCTATTGACCAATCAGAGCGCAGAGTAACCTTTTCTAAGAGAGATTCACAATTTCCTTAATAAACGTGGTAAAACATTCCTTACAATATTTATATTTATTCCTAACGATAGATACAACTTATTTCTATTATTCTAAACATAAATCATTCAATAAACCTTTATTTTACATTTATAAAAAATAAAAATAGTTTCGCGGTCGCCTCACGGTTTAGCTCCGGAGTAGGACTATATTTTTTGCCGAACATACAAGTGGCGCCGCCAAGAGGTAGGAATGTACAACACTTTTTCAGGAATTATGCTTAAGAATCTATACAATATTTTTTCATGAAATTTAAATCTTTCTCATAATGAAATAACATTATACAGCGATTAATTGACATATTAATGTTTCTTTTGAAGTACTTTAAAGGAAAAAGAATTATATTAATCACTTATATGTTAAATAGCTCTTAAAGTTATGATAAAAGAAATCTTACTAGAAAATAAGCTTATACTTGCGTCTAATGTTCTAATCAGACCTAAATAATATTAAATAGATTCATATAAGTCACTTTAAGATAAAAATAGAAGTGTTTAATTTACTTTCCTGTTTTTTTCAGCACTAATCAGTCTTTACACTTAGCTTTATTTTATGAATAGGAAACAGTTAAGATTAATACCATCACCTAATTTTAAATCACTGATAAGAAATAATTATGATTAAATGCTAACACTTAGTTTTTAATTCACTGATAATAAATAATTAATATTAAATGTTCGAATTCACTTTGTCGTCGCTAACATTCTCCCCCACGGTGCGTAGCACTGCATCCTCTGGAGGCGACGACTCCGCTGGCACCAGCACGATGACACGTCGAGTTGGACGGCGAAGTATTCCACCTGATGTCCGCACGTCCAGCACCCTGGTTCTTCCGTCTGGTCCGGGATAGGTTTTGACGATTTCACCGCGAGGCCATGAGTTTTGCGGTAATGTGGCGTCCACTATTAGCACGATGTCTCCTTCCCTTGGGTCTCTGGTTTCTTTCCCCTCGAGTTTCCTTGGCATCAGGAGAGGTAAGTATTCTTTAATCCACCTTTTCCAGAAGTGGTCTGCGAGTCTCTGGGTGGTTCTCCAGCTTGCCTTTCCGATGAGCTCCGTGTCGCTGAACTCTCCCGGCGCCATAGCTCCGCATGATCTTCCCAGCAGAAAGTGGTTCGGTGTTAGGCTCTCCTCGTCTCCTGGGTCCATGCTGATCGGGGTGAGAGGTCTCGAGTTGATGATGTGTTCAACCTCAGTCATTAGCGTATGGAGTACTTCCTCGGGCGGGCTCTTCTCGTTGAGGACTACTGCTAGCGCCGTCTTGACTGTTCGTACGAGCCGCTCCCAGGCGCCTCCCATGTTCGGAGCTCCCGGGGGGATGAACTTCCACTGGATGCCCTTTTCCTGTGCGGCCTCCTCTAATTCCCTTTTTGCTCCGACGAAATTAGTTCCGTTGTCGCTATATACGGTTTTCGGAGTTCCTCTTCTGGCTGCCATTCGACGGAGTGCCATGATCATTGAGCTGGCGCTGAGAGAAGGTACCAGTTCTAAATGTACTGCTCTAGTCGTGAGGCAGGTAAATAAGGCTCCCCAGCGCTTCTCGTTTCTTCTTCCGATGGTGACTTGCATCGGCCCGAAGTAGTCTACGGCTGTGCAGGAGAACGGAAATTGATGATGCTGCAATCTTTCACTCGGCAGATCTCCCGTTGGTGGTATCTCTGGTGAACTCTTCTTTGTCTTGCACCATTGACAGCTGTGTGCGACCGCTTTTAGAGTTGCTCTTAAACCCAAGATCCAGAACCTTTGACGAATTTCGTTCATTACTGTAGCGGTGTTTCCGTGAAGGAATTTCCTGTGATAGTGTTGTATTATTAGACGAGTTATTTTTTGTTTTCCGTCTAAAATGATAGGATTCATTATTCTTCCGTTTCGGTCGTGAAATTTCATTGTTCTGCTCCTTAATTTAATTATTCCGTCGTCTCCAATGTAAACGTCGATTTTCTTAAGTCGACTCGAATTTTCTAATGGCTTTTCTGACTTCAGTTTTCTTATGTCTGATGCAAAACTATCGCTCTGGCTTATTTTTATTAATATCTCTTCGGCCCTTTTTAGGTGTTCTGCTTCTATGGGTGAGTATAGGCGCTTATTTTTACTTCCGCTGGTCGACGGGATTGAGGTTTGTGCTTCTTTCTTCTGGATTTTTTGTGGTTTCCAAGGCTCATCCTTCTGGCGTGCGGCGGTGGTGGTCGCTTTACGGCTCTTCTTTAGTAGGTGTGTAAAGGCGATCACTCTGGCTGTAGTGCGCAGCAGTCGCTCCCAGCTCGAGAACCTTTCTAGGTTTAATAGGGTGTCTTCTGCTGCCATCGTTGCCAATACCTTTTGCTTGCTTTTTTCTTCTGGCATAACAATTTCTGGCTTGAAGTCGTGAAATGGCCATTCTTCTTCCGGTCGACGGAGAAATGACGGGCCTTTGAACCATCTGGCGTTGTGGTCGAATTCGGTTGGGGTTCCCCTTGTGGCGTCGTCCGCTGGATTTTCCTTGGTTGGCACCCATCTCCAGTCTTCTGGCTTGGACCTTTCTTCGATCTCGGCGAGTCGGTTGGCCACAAATGTTTTGAACTTCCTTGGTTCTGACTTTATCCATTGCAGCACTGTGCTGGAGTCGGTCCAGTAAACCTTTCTCGTTATGTCGAGCTCTGATTCCTCTTCGATTGTGGCGGCTAGTCTGCTTCCGAGTAAAGCCGCTTGTAGCTCCAGCCTCGGAATTGACACAGGTTTCGTTGGCGTTACCCTTGCTTTGCCGGCGATCATGGAGACATGGACCTTTCCTCCGGGCTCGACTATTCTCCAGTAGACTACTGCTGCATAGGCTTCTTCACTCGCATCGGAGAATGTGTGTAGCTGTCCTTTTCTGCCTTTGGGTGAGACGCACCTCGGGATCTTCAGCCTCGTTAATGTTGACACTTCTTCCAGGTATTTCATCCAGACTTCCTTTTGATGTTCGTTGATTGGTTCATCCCAGTCTATTTTCTTTCGCCAGATGTCTTGGATTAGTTTCTTTCCTTGTATTAGAACTGGTGTAGCAAAACCCATTGGATCGAAGGTGGACATTACTGCGCTTGTGACTTCTCTTTTTGTTGGAGTCCTTCTGCCGTCTTGCAGGTCCTCCGGCGTGTTGCGTAGCCCGACGTTGAAGGCTAATGTATCTTCTTTCACCAGCCATCTTAGTCCCAGAGTCTTCTCTTCCTTGGTCAGTTGTAAGGAGTTTTCTTTGTTTGCGTCTTCTACCTCTGATATTACCCCCGAGTTGTTGCTGGCCCATCCCTTCAGATGAAAGTTTGCTCTTGCGTGAATGTCTTTCACTTCTTTGGATATTTTCTTTGCTTCGGTTGTAGATGCGAAGCTCTGCAGATAGTCGTCCATGTAGTGGTTTCTCTTAATTGCTTTCACTGCTTCAGGATGAGTGTTCTTAAATTCCTCTGCATTCTTGTTCATTACGTATATGGCTGTTGCAGGTGATGACGCTGCCCCGAAGATGATTGAAGACATTCTATACTCTTCAGGCTTGCCGGTTCTTCGGTTTCCGCGCCACAGGAACCTGAGACTGTCTCGGTCGTCTTCTCTGACTTTTACTCGAAGAAACATGTCTTGTATGTCTGCCATGACGGCTACTGGTCCCTCTCTGAAACGCAGCAGTACTCCGAATAATGATTGTAGCAAGTCCGGGCCCGAGAGCAAGGCGTCGTTGAGGCTCTTTCCTTCATATTTGGCAGCTGCGTCGAACACTATTCTTAGCTTCTTCTTGACTGGGTGTACAACAGCGAAGTGGGGTAGGTAGAATGTCCTTCCTTCGTTAGAGTTTTCTGGAGCCTTCTCTGCGTATCCTTTTTCGATTAGACTCAGAATCTGCTCCTCGTAGTGCTTTCTTGCTTCTTGATCACGATCCAATTTTTTCTCGATGCTAACCAGGCGTCGAACAGCTTGATTGTAGTTGTTGGGCAGGTGTTCATCTTCTTTTTTCCACAGGAGTCCCGTTTCATATTGACCGCTTGGCAGTTTCTTGGTAGTTTTCTCGAGGGTTTCTAGTGCTCTTCTGTCGCTGTCGTTAGATGGTGAACGATTTTGGATCCCTAGAGACTCTAATTGGAAGTGTTCTCGGACGAGGTCTTCTATGTCTTCCTTGCCAGTGGTCGCTCTGCCATAATGAGTGAAGTGTACTGTGGCAGTTGTTCCTGTTTCACATCCGTGTAACACCCACCCTAAGTTCGTGAGGGAAGCTACAGGATCTGATGGTTTGCCCTTCTTCAGCTTTCTTGTCACTATCAGTCCCCAATTGTCTTGGCCTATCAGTAGCTTGGGCCTCTCGGAGACGTAGAGGAGTTAATTTTCAATTGCCTTCAGGTGCTCACAGTTTCTCACGGTGTCCTTGTTTATGCATTGTTCAGACAGCTTCAGGTCGTCGATGGTTCTTGCTACGATAGTTCTCTTTTCTTTTCTATGAGCCCCTTTTATTTTGAACTCGATCTTCTGTGAACTATCTTTTCTTAACACCTTTCCGCCAACGGTTTCGATCGTGAGTTTTTCTTTCTTTCCTTCGACACCGATTTTTTCAGCAATTGATGCGTCTAAGAGTGTGACCGTTGACCCTTCGTCTAGTAGTGCTAATACGCGAACTTGTCCTTTTGGGCCATAGAGGTTCACGGGGATCATCTTTAGGTAGGCCTTTTCTTCTCCTTTGGCGTTATGGATTGAGGCGACCTTTTCTTCTGAGATGCTATTGGTGTCTTTTGCTTCTTTTTCTATCGACGCCGGTGGTTTGTCAGAATGTAAGATGGTATGATGCCATCTTTTACACAGCTTGCAGACTGGTGCTTTACAGTTGATTCTTGAGTGTCTGAATCGAAGGCACTTGAAGCATATCTTTGCCTTCTTGGTCATATCCCATTTTCCATTCAGGTTGGCTTCTTTGAACCTTTTACATTCTAATGCGAAGTGTTCTTCCCCACAGAACGGACACGACTTCTTATATTTCTCTTTTGACGCTTCTTGAACCAAATGAACGGGTTTTCTTATTCCTCTTCTTTGTTCTGAGGGCGCTTCGGGCGGGGCGAAGTCTCCGCACATGTCGGCTTCTGTTTCTAGGAACGCTTCGATAAGTAATAGCTCCTGAATTTCCTCGTCTCTTCTGCTTCTGTGGTAGGCGAACCAACGGAACTTCATTGACGTCGGCATCTTGTCTACTATAACTCTTAGCGTTTCAGGTGAACTGAGATATTGTGGTTTCTTCAGGGCTTTGATTGTTTCGACTGCGTTCTTTACTTTGCTTGCAAATATGCATATGTCGCTCGGGTTTTCGCCGACTCTTGGGAGGTTCTTCATTTTTTCTAGTTCTGCTAATGCTAGTGCTCCAGGTCTTCCGAATCTTGCTTCTAGTCCCTTGATCACTTCGCATGGGTCTTCGGCGGTGAATAGCAGCCTTTGGACGGCTTCTCTAGCTTTTCCTTGGATCGCTATTCTAAGGCGTGCTAGGTTTTGATTGCTACTGAAAGAAGCAGCCGTATCCTCGTATGATCTTTTGAAGGCTAACCATTCTTCGCAGGCCCCGTTGAAGTGAGGTAGTTCTAGGTGCTTCGGTGAAACGGTGTCACGTGATTTTTCTGATAGCTTTAGTATGACTGAAGCTAGTTCTTGGATGTCACTTTTCTTTTCTTCTGCCTCTATTGGTTTGTGGTTCTTATTAGGCATGTCTCCGGTCTGGATGAACCAGCGTTCGACTTCTCAAGTTCGCTCGAACAGCTCTTCTCCGGCACCATCTTCATCTTCTGATTCCGCGGTGAGAAGTTCTAATTCCGCTTGAGCAACTTTTGACCGCGCTTCTGCCAATTCTAGTTCCCTTAATGCCATTGTCATCTTTGCTTGCGCTTCTGCTCTCTTCCTATGCGACGAGCGAACGGAAAGCGTGTCTGGATCGCGGGTCGTCTTCTTAGGGTGAGGCTGCTGCAGAGTCTTCATTGCGACACTTCTTTCTTGAATCTGCGGCGTTGGATGACTTCCTTCTTGGTGAGGAACTGACGCTTCGACGGTGCGTGTCGGGGGGGGTGGTATGGGTTACGTCCCCTGGTGTTGATTCTTTTCCGGCAATGTTTTTGTTAAGAAGTACGGGTTGTCTGTGTACGCTGCTGGGCGATGCTCTTGTAAGCGTCGATCGATCTGAAGTTGATGTGTTGGTAGCCGTCGTGTTTGTAGAATCACTCGGCGTATTCATGCTCCAATCCGTCGTACTGGTACCCGTAGTGACGTTGCTTTCACTCGTAGTCTTCGACTGTACTGATTTTGATCTTGTATTTGAAGGCATCTTCCTAGTTTTCCTTAAACCCGATCCGGCTTCTCGAAGGACCAATGTAAATGCTCGTATAAGGGAGCGTTGATAAATAGAGCGGGTTTGCTGGCGGGATGTTAACTGGAGAGCATACAGTAGCAGTTAGATGAGCAATAAATAACACTTCTTGAGAATTTCTTCTTGTTTTATTTCTTGATTCCTTATTATTACATTGCCGGATTTGGAATAATTTACCACGAAAAACGCCCCTTTTTTATAAGCGGCTGTAACCAATCATATTTAAGAAAAAATCGCATACGGCATTAGTGAATCTATTGACCAATCAGAGCGCAGAGTAACCTTTTCTAAGAGAGATTCACAATTTCCTTAATAAACGTGGTAAAACATTCCTTACAATATTTATATTTATTCCTAACGATAGATACAACTTATTTCTATTATTCTAAACATAAATCATTCAATAAACCTTTATTTTACATTTATAAAAAATAAAAATAGTTTCGCGGTCGCCTCACGGTTTAGCTCCGGAGTAGGACTATATTTTTTGCCGAACATACAAGTGGCGCCGCCAAGAGGTAGGAATGTACAACACTTTTTCAGGAATTATGCTTAAGAATCTATACAATATTTTTTCATGAAATTTAAATCTTTCTCATAATGAAATAACATTATACAGCGATTAATTGACATATTAATGTTTCTTTTGAAGTACTTTAAAGGAAAAAGAATTATATTAATCACTTATATGTTAAATAGCTCTTAAAGTTATGATAAAAGAAATCTTACTAGAAAATAAGCTTATACTTGCGTCTAATGTTCTAATCAGACCTAAATAATATTAAATAGATTCATATAAGTCACTTTAAGATAAAAATAGAAGTGTTTAATTTACTTTCCTGTTTTTTTCAGCACTAATCAGTCTTTACACTTAGCTTTATTTTATGAATAGGAAACAGTTAAGATTAATACCATCACCTAATTTTAAATCACTGATAAGAAATAATTATGATTAAATGCTAACACTTAGTTTTTAATTCACTGATAATAAATAATTAATATTAAATGTTCGAATTCACTTTGTCGTCGCTAACATGGCTTCTATCGACTCAAAACGTTTTCCTCGAAGTGGTAATTTTAACTTGGGAAATAAAAAAAAGTCAGACGGAGCCATATCAGGTGAATACGGTGCTTGGTCGAGAACTTTTGTTGAATTTTTCGCTAAAAACTCTTTCACTATAATTGCTGTGTGTGATGGTGCATTATCATGGTGCAGCATCCATGAGTTGTGTTGCCACAAATCTGGACGTTTTCGGCGTTTTTGAAATACTCTCACGCAAACGCTTCATGACGCCTAAATAATATTCTTTATTCACTGTTTCTCCCTTTGGAAGAAATTCGGAGTGAACCACACCAAGGTAGTCAAAAAAAACTGTCAGCATCACCTTGATTTTGGAGCGACTTTGCCGCGGTTTTTTGGGTTTCGGCTCGTTTTCGAGACGCCATTCTGAAGACTGTTGGCTTGTTTGCATGTCGTACTCATAAACCCATGTCTCGTCGCCAGTTATTATACGTTTCATAAAGGTCGGATCCGTAGAAGCTCGGGAAACCATGTCTTCAGCGATATGCTTTCGCTGCGCTCCTTGACAAAATTGAGCTCTTTTGGAACTAGTCGAGCGGCGACGCGTTTCATGCCTAAAATGTCAATGAGAATGTTGTGGACGGACTTAAAAGATATGTTCACCTCACTAGCCAACTCTCTCAGACTCATACGTCGATTTTCGAGCACTAGCTTCTTGATTTTGTCGATGTTTTCTTTGGTCGTAGCGGTTGAAGGTCTACCAGAACGAGGCAAGTCTACTACTACTTCTCGGCCTTCTTTAAAAGCCTTATACCATTCATAAGCCCTTGTTTTCGATATACACGATTCGCCGTAGGTATTTCGCAACATTTTTAGTGATTTACCACATGAAATATCATTCGAAACACAAAATTTAAGGCACACTCTTTGTTCAACAATATTTTCCATTGTAAAAATCGCCGAGAACTCAAAACTATGACCAACAAAAAGTGTAGTTTAAAACAAATTAAATGACAGATCCCGCTCAAACTTTGCGCGCTAAATCAGTACAGTGCTACCAACATGCAGTAAAAAAATTAGAACGACCTCTTTTACGCGGGTCTTTTTATTGACATATTCCCGATACTTTTAACACAGAGTAGTATATTAATTGAAATAATTTTTTGCGGAAAGTCGCATGTTAATTGTCTCCAAAATGCTTTTGCGGGGGCAGCACCTCATTTGAGCATCGTAAGGTGTTGCTACGCAGATTTTGATCGAGGCCGCGTTTCGCTCCATGGTTACGAACTTTGTAAAGGTCGACCGTCAACTGCGATCATTAAGGAAAATGTGGCTTTTGTCAGGCGAATAATTGAAGAAAACCAGCAAATCACCTATGAGAAGATTCAAGAATATTTGGGTATTGATTTAAGTCAAATTAAAAAAAAAACACCAACATCTAAATGTCGGAAGACTTTTTTTTACCACTGGATTCCTGAAGAATTAACCCCAGTATAAAGGGCTCGAGATGATTGGTGTTTGGTTAATCATTTCAGTAAATTATTTGCTGGTTTATAATTTATGTATTCAAAATTGTTAATGAATGTACCTATTTTTTAATTCTAATCCTTCGGTAACGTAAATACTGATAAATTTGAACCCTTTAGTTTGTTTATTAAGCATCCATCCACGCAACAATTGTGTATACAACATACAAGGATGTTTTGTCTCATAGGTAGATACAATATGAATGTCTTTTAAATTACAAGAAAACTTTGACAACTATTTACAAAAGTCTTAAAACGTTAAAAAAAACCTCTGAAATCCATTAGTATCTCGCTTGCCTAGAATGTGCTAGCCCTGACTGCGTATTTGAGTTACGCAGGTATCAGAAGTGACAGAGGCCTGGAATGGGGTTTGTTGATAAAAAAAGGTTTAAGAAAAGATTTGCAATATTTTTAAATTCCTACTTTCTACTTGGTTTATTCAAGTAAATGTTGTGAAAAATGAATAAGTTACCTTAAGACTCTTGGGCTGCTGTTTAAGTTGCAGCGCATGTTTCTTACGAAGGTCGTGCTCCTGCCTCTGCATGTAATCGCGCTGGTTGGCCAGTTCCGTAGCATGCTGGTTCGCCAGTTGCTCCTCTCTATAAGATCCCCGATATAATTTTAATATTTCTGAGTTATTTAAACACGGAATGATGATCAACTATTAATCAGCAGATGATAAAACTACGTCTTTATTCTGACAGATTTTGGCCACGGCGACAATCTTCGAATACTATGGGAAATTGTCTCTTAGCCTATGTTTATTCGATGTAACGCTTATTTAATGGGAAGACAAGCCATATATATATATATATATATATATATATATATATATATATATATATATATATATATATATATATATATATATATATATATAATATTCCACAACTATCACACAATGCCATCTAGTCCCAAGCTAAGCAGAGCTTGTGTTATGGGTACTAGACAACTGATAAACATACTTATATATTTCTAAATACATAAATATTATAGATAAATTACACCCAGATTATATATATAGGCCAGGGGTTAGTCTACTCCTAACTTTTTAGGCCATCGCTAAGACGACCTGTGGGGCGCAGCCGGGAATAGGACCAAAATTTTCTGGTTTCACTCATAAGCCAGGTTGGATTCTGGTAATGTGCATGAATAAGGCAAGCCAGGACTGGATTGTGGGTGAAATCGGAAAACTAAAACTCTGGCCGAAGGCAGAGCTCTCGATAATACCCGAGGGCGAACTGACTAAGCCTCAGCTGGGCATTACTTATTTGCCCCGCAGCGAAGCTGACTCTCTGGAGGAGGCGGCTGTACTGTTGAGGGCACAAAATGAAGGCCTCCAAACTAAGCTCCGGTGAATCCCCCACTGTAGGGACGAGGAGAATGGGTTCCTAGTAACCTTTTCTTTGGACGACCCACCAGCGGTGGCTTTTCGGAAGGTTCGGAAGGAAATAAGTGTTATAAGAAACATATCTATCATATTGTTGCATACAGAGGAAAAAAAAGGAAAATATGATTTTTTTTTTATAGAAGGGGCAAACGAGCACATCTGATGTTAAGTGACTACCGCCGCCCATGATCAACCGCAACACCAGGGGAATTGCGGGTGCGTTGCCGGCCCTTTAGAAAGGAGTAAGCTCTTTTCTTGAAGGTCCCCAGGTCGTATCGGTCCGGAAAAATCGCCGGTGGTAAACTATTCCATAGAGGGGTTGTACGCGGAAAAGAAAACTACTTTTGAAACATACAGTGGTGGACCGCCAAGCATCCAGATGGTGAGGATGGTATCGGGACGTTTGCCGCGTAGAACGTTCACGAAATTTGGCGGCTGGAATTAATTCGAACAATTTCTCAGAGCACTCCCGTGGTATACGCGAAAGAAAATGCTAAGAGATGCAACATCTCCTCGCAGCGCCAGTGAATCGAGCCGATCGGAAAGCACACGGTCGTCGACGAATCGAGCCGCTCTGCGCTGGATGCGATCAAGTGGAAGGAGCTGGTACTGGGAAGTCCCAGCCCAGAGATGGGAACAGTATTCCATGTGCGAACCTGAGCCTTATAAAGTTGCCGGCATGAAATACTGTCCCGCTCTGCTGAGCACGCAAAGCTTTTTAGAGGCCAATTTGGCCTTCTCTTCCAGGTGACCACGAAACTGCACGTCACTCAATATGTCGACACCGAGGATTCCGATACTGGCTGAGGCAACAAGGGGAGTGCCTTGAAACTGAGGAGATACGCGCAAACTTGTGTCTTCTGGGGGTTAAACTGGACTAGATTTAGTCGCCCCCAATCCGAGACTTCAGCAAAGACTCGACTTCAGACACAAGTTTGTCCCGGTACTCGGAGACGTTTTCCCAAGAAATATTGGCACGGCCGGTGTACAGAGCATCACCAGTGCTGCCATCTGCATAGCAGTGAATGTTACGGGTTTGCAACATATCATTGAATTGCAGAAGAAACAGCGTTGGCGACAGCACGCAGCCTTGTGGAACACCAGCATTAATAGGCTTGTAATCGGAGCTTGCACCGTGAACAACGACCTTGATGCTCCGATCTGCAAGAAAGCTGGTGAATTAATCGCACAATTTCTCGGGAAGCCCACAGGAAGGGAGCTTCGAAAGAAGCGCTTTGTGCCGAACCCGATCGAAGGCCTTCGCAATGTCCAAACTAACGGCCAATGCCTCCCCTTGGACTCTACTACCTCCGCCCATCTGTGAGTTAGGTAGACTAGAAGATCACCAGCTGACCGACCACGGAGAAAAGCGTATTGGCGATCACTAATCAGCTGGTGATCCTCAAGGTATCTCATAAGCTGGCAATTTACAATGGACCCCATTGTTTTGGAGAAAAAGGAGGTGATGGCAATAGGCCGGTATTTGGACGGGTCTGAGCGGTCGCCTTTTTTAGGGATCGTGTGGACGAAAGCCGTCTTCCATGATTTTGGGACTACGCCTAAGGAGTAGGAGTGCCGGAAAAGACGCCTTAAAACCGGTGCCAAATCTGGAGCACACGTCCTCAGCACAATTGGGGGGATTCCGTCAGGCCCACTCCACTTGTGGATGTCCAGTGAGAGGAGTGCTTTGCGAATCGAGCGCTGTGTGAACTGGACTTCCAGCATCGAGCACTCACACCGCGGGATGGTCTGCGGTGTACTCCCCGTCATCGAGAGTAGACTTGGACGCAAAGAAATAGCCCAGCAGATCGGCTTTCTCCTTTGCAGTATGGGCCAATGAGTCGTACTCCCTGTGCAGAGATGGAAGAGATGGCTGGCAGAAATACCCTTGGACAGCCTTGGCGAGAGACCAGAATGCACGGGTTCCAGAAGGAAGGCGAACTAGTTTCTCGCCAATTCTGCCTATGTGCTCTGACTTTGCCTTGGCAACGACTCTTTTGAAGGACCTAGAGGCGGAATTATACTTCTTTTTTAGAGCGCTGGTATTTACATCCCGGGACGTTAATGCATCAGCCCAGGCTTAGTAGCACTCCTGCTTATAGCATGATGCTATTTTACAGAAGCGACCAAACCATGGCTTAGATTTGCCTCCAATGGGCACCACAGATTAGAATTAGATTAGACTCGAATTAGATTTAACTAACACAGATCGAGTTTTTAGTAACGCGAAGGATACAGCAGTTGATACCATAACCTCCGATTCCATGTTAATAAGAGGAGAAAAGGGAGAAAGTTCTGGCTGTGAATCATAGGTAACATATTGTAGGCTTATGAAAAAACGATCTGACAGTTGTGTTGTCATTCAATAAAAAGTATGAATTTCATTAGTGTTTTAGTGGTGAAATTCCCATAAATACACAATATTTGGCGACGAGGATGGGATATTTTCCCAACATCTCAAATATTTAGGTCCTATAAAATGTCACCATGGTTACCAACTTGTTAATATATCATTTGATGAATAATAAAGATGAGATAAAGATGAGGTAAAAAGAACTATTTTAGATCGTGGAAGAATTTAGTTAGTAAACCAAAGATTTACCTTAATGCATGCACACCCTTCTGCTGCCTATACTCTAGTTCTTGCGTCTTTTCGTGATGCCGTAACAGCATCGCGTGAGCTTGCTCTAACTGTTGTTGCCTTTTATTTAGTTCCTGTAAATAGTTACGAGAGAGTATTAACTCAGAATAAAATGGTAAACTTACTTATCCATTCTAAAGCTAAGTTGGTTACTCGGGTTCCACTGCGGATATCCTCATTTTTAAGTCATCACAAAAAGTAAAGTGGAAATGGGCCGGCCATATAGCTAGAAGAACCGAAAACCGATAGGGAAGAAAGGTTTTTGAGTGGCAGCCTCGTACCGGTAGATGAAGTGTAGACTGGCCCCACATTAGATGGAGTGATGACCTAGTAAGACATGCAGGAAGTAGATGAATGCAGGTGGCTCAGGACCGTGCTTTTCGGCGTTCCTTGGGGGTCTATGTTCCATCTTAGTGAAGGGTTGTATAGATGATGAAAAATTCATAGTGTAACCTGACTTCGAAACCTGCATGGCACTGAAATTGTTAATTGTAGTTTTAAGTGTTTTACGAAGTTCTTGACTGTGAAAGAAAATATTGTGAGGAAACATGCATGTCGGGAAAATAAAATATTTTGTGAATATAAACAGTCCAACGTGCAATGGGACATCATATTATGTATATATGACAAACGTTACATAACATAACGTTAATAAATGTTTCACTAGGGACTGCATAACCGAACAAATTTGCCAATAGTGCGATTGTGTAATTCTGATGGGTATTATTTACTGGTGGAAATAATTCGACACCTGTGTGTTTTTTCATCATGACAAATTTTTGTGGATTAACCCCTAAGGTACCGAGGACATGTTGACAGGTCCAAGTTTTGTGACCGCTAAGTACCGAGGACATGTATACATGTCCGCATTACGTGCTGCTATTTTCGTCATTAATTGATATAAAAATACAGTATATTTTCGATTGAACACTATTTCATTCGATTCTGAACGAACTAAAGAATATTCTGTAGCATTATATTCACTCGGTTATATAGACATCATCAAATATAACAGCCATTCGCTTTTGCATGCCGGTGCGGTGGGTTGCGTAATCGTTGAAGTTTTGTGATTGTGATTTTAGTTGGATTTTCTTTCAAAAAAACTGTAAGTAATGTTATTTATCTTTACTACGTAATGTTTTTGAATGATCTAAGTTACAACAACAGTAACTTTTTATGTTTCAATTGATAAAAAAGTAGAAACAAAAAACCTCTACGCGAACAATTCATAACGATCAAGATTTCTAATAAGATAATAATAGTATATTTCTTATTCGAATACCATAGTAAATACTTTTACTAGGAATTTCTAAATGTTATATCTATATGATTGTATAAGAAAAATAAAGGAAGACACTATAATATATACACAAAAAGGTTTTGAAAATGATGTTACAAAGCGCGCGCAAACTGTCTATTGTCGAATTTTTTTGCAAATGTTTGCAAGTGAAAAAGTAGAATTATTATAATTATTACATGCATAATTTTGATTCATTTAGGAAGAATATGTTTTATTGATTGTAAGAACATAAAAGTAAAATAAAAACTTACGATATTTCATTCATAAAACAAAATTTATTGTCAGTAAGTACACTTTATAAAGATCCGTTAGAAACAAAAGAGCTGTATATAATAAAATAAACATTTAAATGTTATGGTTATTGTTTCTACTTATCGAAAATCTTATCGGCTTTAAATAACTGTAACTAAAACCTCTTTAAACACAAATGAAAGGTCGTGAGAAACATAAATATTTAAAACAAGTGCCGCCAGCTGAGGTGACGACAGATGGCCCGGTACAAAGCTGTTTTTTGTTATATGGCGGCCGCAGTAAGGGAAAGGTTAAAATAAGATATTAGTGTTGAAAAGATATTGGCTTAACTAAAGTTCTCAAAAACTAAAATGTTTGTATTTTTATGTTGTATGTTTGTGAGTCTCAATGTGTATCTCTATGAATAGGTTAGATAGGTTATTATTAGTCTTTTCCTTATGACTATGATTAAAAAAGTGCGATGTCTAGTTTTACAATCAAACACGTTGAATACGTTGATTACGAGTGTGGAACGTCCAACAGAAGCGGCGGTGGAGTACGGGTGGAGTTACGGTGGAGTAGAGGAGAAGCGGCGGTGGAGTGGCAGTGGAGTAAAGCAGAATCGGCGGTGGAGCAGAGGTGGAGTAGAGTTTTACGTGGTAGAGCCATGCTGCAGTTATATTAGTAGTATAGTTGTAGCACGAATGGGTCGGCTCGACCGGGGAAGGACCACGCTCTCACAGAATACCAGCGTGAAATAGTAGCTTAATGCTGCTGTATTTCGTATGGTGAGTGTAGAGAACCGGAGACCCTTTTTACTGGAAATGAGGCATTCCATCTCAGTCCTCATGGGTGACAACGCATCTGCATTTTGATTTGTAATGGAAGATAGATGTAGATGTATATGGGCCGCTGCAACCACTTACCATCAGGTGGACTGTGTGCTCGTTTGTCAGCCTATTCTATAAAAAAAAAAAAAAAAAAAGGTGGATCAGAGGTGGAGTAGAGGTGGATCAGAGGTGGAGTAGAGGTGGAGTAGAGGTGGAGTAGAGGTGGAGTGGCGGTGGAGTAGAAGAGAAGGGACAGTGAAGCAGAGGTGGAGTGGCGTTGGAGTAGAGAAGCGGCGGTGGAGTATATATGTAGCGTCGGTGAAGGGACGGTGGAGTAGAGGAGAATCGGCGGTGGAACAGAGGTGGAGTGTCGGTGAAGTCGGTGTGGAGTGGCGGGAACACACCTCTCGCAGCAGCTCCTGCTCTTTGTAGTGCATGGCGAGCATGCGGCGCCGACGGAAGCGGCGCAGCTCCAGCTCCAGGTACTCGCGCTGAGACCGCACAAGTCGAGCCTGCTCTGCCTCCTCCGCCTGCTTCAGGTTGTCTTTTTGCGATCTGCGGGTCAAACATGATTCAATTAAGGTCTCAACCCACTATAAAATTCCATCATACCATGACCGTACCCATATCAGTACATGCAAAAAGAAAAAGCAACAAAATTATCTTCCAAAATGCAGTTAATATTGCAGAAATTCATTCTTGGTCGGAAATGTCTTGGAAAGAAATAATTTTGGATATTAATACTGATTATCATTTATTAACATTATTGTACATGCTTATAAATTAAAAACATTTATTGAACAAGATATTTTTTTATTACTACAAGTAAAGTATTTAAGTGCTGCACTGACAAATATTTTTGTGATGCATTCATTTTATAGATGTTTTCAATTTTCGATAGTTAAATTTGTTTTTATAGAATAGGAATGACTGACGAGCACATAGTCTAGCTGATGGTAAGTGGTTGCTGTGGCCCATAGACATCTACATCTATCCTCGATTACAAATCAAAATGCAGATGTGTTGTCACCCGTGACGACTAAGATGAAATGCCAAGTTTCCAGTAAAAAGGGTCTCCAGTTGTCTACACTCACCATACGAAACACAGCAGCATTAAGCTGCTATTTTACGCTGGTATTCTGTGAGAGTGTGGTTCTACCTCGGTCGAGCCGACTAATTCGTGTTGTAACCACAATATAGCTGCAGCATGGCTCTACCATGTATTTAATTATGTAATATATTCGGAGTTGGATAAACAATTTTTCAAAAAAAAAACATAAGGGAAACGTAAGCATGACCCTGTCATTTGAATTCAATTTACTTAGTAACTTAAATAACTATAAAAGTAATTCACCATTACGTTTAAAATAAGTTAAATAAGTAAAAATTAAAAGAAATTTGAAATTACGTAAAAAGAAGAGAATGGATTAATGCTATTTAAAACTAGAAGACGGCCTAAAACTACTTATTTATTGTTATAAATAATTAGAGGACCAAAAAAACAACAATTTAAAATTAATACAGAGGTTTTGGTTAATATGGTGAGTTTTTCGTAAGTCGTCGATTTCATTGACTAACACTTTGATTTCGGTTTATTATCGCAAGTATAATGTTTATTTACCCAGTAATTTTTAAATTTTATTATGTCTAGTAGATTGTTCTAGAACATTTATCGTTAATGTAATAAGCGCCCTCTGTTATCCAGTAAAGTCACTATTTATTTACCAAATGAGTTAGAGATTGACGACGTTTATTGATTGGTGATATCGATAAAAATATTAGAGGATGCCGATTTAATAATTTACAATATTTTTAAGGCTTTTAAAAAGGAGTAAGGTCTTTTCTTGGAGGTCCCTAACTCGTATAGGTCCGTAAAAATCGCCAATAGTAAACGATTCCAAAAAGTATTCGTGGGAGGAAGATATATCTCACGGTAGTGGACCGCTAAACATCCAAATGATGTGAATAGAATTGAAATGAATTGTAACGTAAGTTTTGTCGCGATGGGCGTTGGTGAAATTTGGTGGCTGAAATTATTTCGAACAATTCTTCAGAGCACTGCCCGTGGTAAATACGATAGAAAATGCAATAGATCTCAGTCTAAGTGGATTGCGCTGGCACAGAGTCGCGACACCATTCCCCCATCCCGCTTGACCCCCACCGTTTCTCTTCACAAGTACATTCGTTTCACAACTGTTACACTATCTTTAGACTATATATAATTTGTTATAGTAAGGTATATAATTTGTAATAAAGTAAAATAGATAACTGTTTTTTATTGTTTGTTACAATGTCGCATTGGTTTAATATTGTAATAATAATAAATGTATAAAATAAATAAGGGCTTTTTTTACTGAACTTAATGTCAACGCTCGTTTTTTGTAGGCACGTATTTTAGAACCTATTGGATTACATAAAAGATTATAAAGTTATTAGTAGATTGTAGTATTATAAGTTATTAGTATAATAAGTAAAAATATTTAAAATTGACACTAACTGTAATGTCGCATCCCTCTGTCTCTTGGGCGTGGCATCATCCATACTGAGTTCTTTTTTCCAGCGCTCCTTGTTCGCCTTATACTCGCGTTTACGTTGCGCTTCAAACGCCTTGCGCTCTTGTTCCTGCCTCGCAGTAATATCCTTGATCAACTTCTTCTCCGCCGCAGCATTTTGCTTTTGTTTTCGCTCCAACTCTTGCGCATGCTTTGTCTGAAATTATAATTTAAGAGTTAAAGCTTAATTTTGTATATTATTTTAAGATATATGAAATTATAGATATATATTAATAAAATTTGTTTATATATAAATATACTGGATGACTTTTTTTACCGTATGGAAGAAAATAGGGTGTATAGTACGGCCGCTGAGTTATTACCGATTTGACAGATTATTCTTAAATTAATCAATATAACCTTGCACGAGCAACACATTTGCCGAATGATTTAGAATAGCTCTTTAATATAAAACTTTATGTCAAAATGTCAGAATCAAGTAATTTTCCAATAAACTCTGTTTCAAAACTTAAAATAGTTTGTAAATAATATGAAAACATTTATTTTTTGTTCTTTGGCGCGCTTGTACAAAGTTACATCGTGCGTCTAGTTTTCATAGTGATGTGCTTAATAGTATTCGGTCCGAATTCATTGGAATAGATATGATATTTATTTTATTTGGATATTTTTATTTTACTTATTCCTTCGAGCAACTAGACTATAATGCTACCATTTTTTTGCGTCTCCTAGTTGCACTGTGTTGCCAATATCTCTATGATTTTTAAGATTTATATGTGATCCAAAAACAGAAATACTGTTTTCTATGATTTAAAAATAAATACAATTAAAATGATTATGTATAATTTTTAACATTCATAATATATAAAACAACATTTAATAAATATAATTTTCTCCCTCAATTAAGCAATGTTGTAGGTGTATTTTTTTAAGTAATTGGCGATACTATTCTGGCAACACCCTTACCACCGCTATTTTAATCTGTTTAGTCGTCTTCCGTACTCTCGTGCGCACAGACTACGTTCTCTTGTTGTTGTTTTTTGACTCGGCTTTCTCCTGTTTATCGTTGCGCTTTATTGGACTAATTTTGTTCGTGTTTGGTAATTTTGTTGAAAATGCCGAAACGAGGAAAAACATTGAATAGTCAATGTCGTGAGCTTGTACTAAAGCTACAGGATTACTTTGAGCGTGAGTCACAAAATGGCGGCCCTTTGATTCCTGTCACTCAAGTGAAAGATCGGGTTTCACAACCTCTTGGAATTGGTGCAAAAACACTATATTATAATATAAATAAAGAAAAATTTGGTGCTTCTGGAAGTGAAGATAATGTTTTACGCACTCCTAAGAAAAAACGAAGACAAAAGCCCGTGACAGGTGTTGATGTTTTTGATGCAGATGCAATAAGAAACCACATATATGGTGGTTATTATACTAGGAACGAGTTTCCAACTAGACGTTCGCTTTTGGTCTCTTTAAAAGAAGCTGTTGCCGTGTAGTGGCGGTTAAGAATATCCACTACCCCATATCTTCCCGTGGGTGTCGTAAGAGGCGACAGAGGGAAACAGGCAGGAGATGGGCAGCAGCATCTTCCTGATAACAGCAATAGTATAAAAAAACTGCGGTTGCCATTCCACTCGCCAAGCGTGGCAACTATGGCAATATACCCCCCATGAACAATGACACAAATAGACGGCCCCCAGTCCCCGGCGGCCCCGCTATTCCTGGCTACGGTGGCGACCATGGTAACGGCGGGGCAGGGGGTGCTAATAATCTCCGGTGGAGGTTCGGTTGCCACCTACGACGACTCGACCTGGCAACATTTAACGCACGCACACTGAGGACTGACGAGAAGATCCTGGAGCTGGAAGAAGAGATAGACAAGTTGCGCTGGAGTATTATAGGATTATCCGAGGTCCGAAGAGAGGGGGAGGACACGGTGATTCTCGAATCCGGCAACTTGTTCTATCACCGGGAGGGCGACCATCTGTCCCAAGGAGGTGTCGGATTTATCGTCCACAAGTCTCTCGTCAACAACGTTGTAAAGATTGGGAGTGTGTCGACGAGGGTCGCGTACCTGATACTCAGAATCACCAAACGGTATTCGCTGAAGGTCATACAGGTTTACGCACCAACCGCGGCACATCCCGATGAGGAGGTGGAGGAAATGTATGAGGATATTTCCAAAGCCATGCATTCCTCCAAAACCCACTACACGGTGTTGATGGGAGACTTCAACGCAAAACTAGGCACAAGAGAAAGCGGTGAGCTGAAATTAGGGAAATTTGGAGTAGGGCAACGGAACCGAAGGGGCCAGCAGCTGGCCGACTTTATGGAGAAAGAGGGACTCTTTATGATGAACTCTTTCTTCCAGAAGCGGCCCCACAGGAAGTGGACCTGGTCGAGCCCCGACGTTTCGACAAAAAATGAGATTGACTTCATTATGACGACCAGACGCCAACTGTTCAGTGATGTCTCAGTGATCGCAAGGGTGAAAACTGGCAGCGATCACCGAATGGTTAGAGGCACACTGAACCTAAACGTTAAGTTGGAGAGGTCTCGTCTAATGAAGTCAACGCTCCGTCCCCCTCGTGCTCTAATCCAGAATCCCGAAAACTTTCAGCTCGAGTTACACAACCGCTTTCAGTGCCTACAAGATTGTAATGCAGTGGACGATATGAATGACAAGCTCGTGGAAACTGTCCATGCGGTCGGAGCTAAGTTCTGCAAGACCCGCCGCAGAAGAACACAAAAACTCTCCGATCACACTCTTAATCTCATGGCTGTTAGACGGGAGATGAGGCTGCAATCGTCAACAGATTTGACAGCATACAGGCAACTGAACAGACAGATCTCCAAATGCATGCGGCGAGACTTACGCAACTTTAATACTGCTCGTATTAAAGAAGCGATCGAGCGGAACCAGGGCTCCAAAGTCTTTGCCAGAGATCTGTCTGCCCGTAAGAGCCAACTGTCAAAGCTGAAGACTGAGTGTGGCAGCATCGTTTCCGGGACACCTGAGATTTTAAGTGAGATTGAGAGGTTCTATGGGCAGCTGTACACATCATCGTTGGAGCCACACGCAAGTGTGAGTAACGATCCAAGAGCAAGTCTTATCCGACACTATTCCGATGATATCCCGGACGTCAGTCTAAGCGAGATTAGAATGGCTCTCCAGCACCTTAAAAGCGGCAGGGCCCCAGGCGAGGATGGAATTACAGCGGAGCTTCTGAAAGCGGGTGGAACACCGGTACTTGAAGTCCTTCAGAGGCTCTTCAATTCCGTCCTCCATGGTGGCACTACTCCAGAGGCGTGGAGCAGAAGTGCGGTGGTCTTGTTCTTTAAGAAAGGCGACACCCCTCTCTTGAAGAACTACAGACCGATTTCCCTTCTGAGCCGCGTCTACGTGCTGTTTTCGAGAGTCATTACGAATCGTCTCGCACGCAGACTCGACGACTTCCAGCCTCCCGAACAAGCCGGTTTCCGAAAAGGCTTCAGTACCATAGACCACATACATACCCTGCGGCAGATTGTACAGAAGACTGAAGAGTACAATTTGCCACTTTGCCTGGCGTATGTGGACTATGAGAAAGCCTTTGATTCCTTCGAAATTTGGGCGGTGCTGCAGTCCCTTCAGCGATGCCAAGTTGACTGTCGGTATATCGAAGTGCTGAAGTGTTTGTACAGTAGGGCTACGATGGCTATCCGAGTACAGAACCAGAGCTCGAAACCTATCCAACTGCAGAGAGGTGTAAGACAGGGTGACGTTATATCCCCGAAACTCTTCACCGCTGCTTTGGAAGACGTTTTCAAGGACTGGAAAGGATACGGTATTAACATCAATGGCGAGTACATCACTCACCTTCGATTTGCCGACGATATAGTCCTTATGGCAGAATCGCTGGAGGACTTAAGCACTATGCTCAATGACCTCAATAGTGCCTCCCAACGGATAGGTCTTAAGATGAACATGGACAAAACAAAGATCATGTTTAATGTCCATGTCACATCTATGCCGGTAGTTGTTGGGAGCACTATGCTCGAAGTTGTTGACGAGTACGTTTACCTGGGACAAATAGTCCGACTAGGTAAGTCCAACTTCGACCGAGAGGTCAATCGACGGATTCAACTCGGCTGGGCAGCGTTCGGGAAATTACGACATATCTTCTCGTCAGGTATACCTCAATCTCTAAAAACTAGATTGTACAACCAGTGCGTGTTGCCAGTGATGACTTACGGATCTGAGACGTGGTCCTTCACTGCTGGCCGTATGAGGACGCTCAAGGTCGCTCAGCGAGCTATGGAGAGGGCTATGCTCGGAGTTTCTCTGCGTGATAGACTCAGAAATGAGGATATCCGCAGTAAAACCAGAGTGACCGACATAGCCCAACGGATTAGTAAGCTGAAGTGGCAATGGGCCGGCCATATAGCTCGAAGAACCGATAACCGATGGGGAAGAAAGGTTCTCGAGTGGCAGCCTCGTACCGGTAGGCGTAGTGTAGGGCGACCCCCCACTAGATGGAGTGACGACCTGGTAAGATATGCAGGAAGTCGATGGATGCAGGTGGCTCAGGACCGTGCTTTGTGGCATTACTTGGGGGAGGCCTATGTTCAGCAGTGGACTTGTGAAGGGCTGTAATGATGATGATGATGATGAAAAGAAGCTGGCTTGTTTAAAGGCGGTAAAACGGCGTTGTCAAAACTATTGCACGAAATTGGGTTTGAATATAAAAAAACGAATAAAAGGAAAATACGAGTGTGGATTGAAAAGTACTCGGCCTAACCAAGAAAATAAACACATACTAAATCAGTTATATTTTTATTTTTCTACATAATCACCATCAAGTTCAATACACTTTTGCCACCTCCCCTTCCAAGCATTTAGACCGTTGAAAAAAAATGATTCTTCCTTAGAGTCAAAATATGCGTCTACAGCTGCTTTGACCTCGTCGTTTGTTGAAAATCTTTGACCTCCCAAGTGCTTTTTAACGTTAGGGAACAGAAAGAAGTCTGATGGTGCCAGATCAGGTGAATACGGCGGATGCGGTAACAGGTCAAAGCCACAGATGTGAATTTCAGCCATTGACTGTACTGACGTGTGAACACGGGCGTTATCTTGATGAAACAGGACTTTTCTTCTGAGCATTCCTCGACGTTTTTCTTTTATTTCCTCTCGTAAACGACGTAGTAAGGTGCAGTAGTAATCAGAGTTTATAGTCTGACCCCTTTCAAGATAATCAATCATAATCACACCTTTCGAGTCCCAGAATACTGAAGCCATCACCTTATTTGCCGACAAAATCGACTTAGCCTTTTTAGGGGGTGGTGAACCAGGTCTTCTCCACTGTTTTGATTGTTGTTTTGTTTCCGGTGTACAGTAATGAACCCATGTTTCGTCCATAGTAACAAAACGATTCAAAAAATCATCTGCATCGGCTTCAAATAACTCCAAACAGTCGCGTGAAATAGTCAATCGCGTCCTTTTTTGTGCAACTGAAAGCAGTCGCGGAACCCACCTCGCAGACACCTTGTGGAAACCCAACTCTTTGACAATGATGTTTTGAGTTCGTTCATAAGAGATGCCTATAATCTCGGCTATCTCTCTAATTTTTAATCTGCGGTCTCCCATTATTAAATCAAGTACTTTTTTAATATTTTCGTCAGTAGTTGACGTCGAAGGCCTTCCAGAGCGGGGTTCATCTTTCACACTCTCTCTACCACGCTTAAATTCTGCTATCCATTTTTTGACGGATGAATATGACAGAGCACAATCGCCTAATGTACTGACCATGTCATCATGGATGGCTTTTGATAATAGCCCCTTCTTATGGAGGTACTTAATGACGGCACGCTGCTCGATTTGCTCCATTCGCGGAAATTATGTCCGATTACTTTGTTAATAAATTTATAAAATCACAACTAATTATCGCACACGTTTCGAACTTCACACAATGAACTAGTCTGAACTGAACTAAATAATGTGGGTAGATTTGATTTTTAGAATTGAATGGATCTGTGTTAGGCCGAGTACTTTTCAATCCACCCTCGTATTAATGGAAAGATTTGATTTAATAATTAAAAGGAGCGAGTTTTTAAGAGAAGCCAGAAAAATCGAGTCTCGGGACAATGTCGTTTTTGTTGACGAAACATGGTTAAATGCGAACCACACTGTGTCACGCTCTTGGACTGACGAAACAAAAGCATCAACGTCAAAGGTTCCAATTGGAAAAGGATCGCGACTGATAATTTGTTACGCCGGTTCTGCTGGAAGTGGTTTCTTTGAAAATGGACTGCTGGCTTTCGCGTCAAAAAGTACTTCCGATTACCACGAGGAGATGGATACAGACACTTTTACGAATTGGTTCGAAAATCAATTATTACCCAGCCTGCCAGAGCCTTCTATCATAATAATGGACAACGCTTCATATCACTCGAAACAAGTGAATAAAGCACCTACTCAGGCCGACAAGAAAGCTGATCTCGTAGCATGGCTACACCATAATGGAATTGAAACTACTGCCGAAATGCTAAAGTCTGACTTAGTAAAGTTGGTACGCGAAAATAAAACATCAAGAGTCCGTTATGAAGTAGATGAGATAGCTCTAGCACATGGACATCGGGTACTTCGAATTCCGCCTTATCACTGCCAGTACAATGCCATTGAGCTAATATGGGCACAAATCAAAGGTATTGTTTTTTATCGCATAAGTTATGAATATGAATAATTTGTACTATTATAACATCCAATATTCAGCATATAAGTAAAAAGATACATAACTAAGAAATAAATATCTCATGTCCCTTACATGTAGGTAATTGTGTAACATTTCGTTTATTTAATGTAATAAATTAACGTTATTTAATGTTTACATTACAGGTTACGCAGCTCGTAATAATACGACTCCGCCATTCAGTACTAAGTACCTGGTTGACCGAGCTTTGCTCGGTATTTTTCGCTCGATTTTTTTAATTCGTGTGTTTTAGAAATTATATCTAGATACAAATTACATACTGATGAAATATAAATAATATTTTTTGATCTTAGCGGACATAACAGAAAAAACGGAACTGGTTATTTGAATAAAAAATCATGAGTGCAATTATTTTTATTTTAATTTTCGTGTTTTTAAAAAATACTAAAAAAAGGGCTCGAAAAAATAGATTTTCTCAAAAAAGAAAAGAACATGAAAAAAAAAAATTAAAAAAAGTCGGTCGGTCGGTCTGGGCTCGAACCGGGGTGTTAAGATTCCGTGACCGACCATTATACCAATTAAGCTATTAATAATCACTAACAATCCGTCAAAATTTACCTTCTTATTCTAACGATATTGTAGCAGTTTTTCATTGCCTAAAACACGGACAAAATGACATTTTCTAAAAATAAATCCTAGCTAGATCGATTTATTATCCCCGAAACTCCCTGGACACAAAATTTTATGAAAATCGTTGGAGCCGTTTCCGAGATCCCGATTATATATATATATATATATATATATATATATATATATATATATATATATATATATATATATATATTTATATACAAGAATTGCTCGTTTAATAGTATAGGATAAAATGATGGGTCTATTAAAAGATGCTTGCAGCAAAATAACGAAAGAAGATTGGGTCAAGGTCGTCGAAAAGACTCGAAAACTAATAACAGAAGATTAAGAACGCGATATAAGAGTGGACACCATTATAGAGAATGAAATTGTTATACAAGTGAAGAATCTGGTTCAGAGTCTGAATAATTGTTTTAATAAATGATAGGTAGTCATTTATTAAAACATCTTGTACCTACTCTATTCATTAAAATGTGTAACAGTGTTTACAAATTTGTTTTATTTTGATATGTCTTCGACCAATTATCTACGCCCATCAAGGATACTCCACCTAATAAAGAACCTGTGTCTTTAACTATTATTGTTTTGATTTTATTTAATTACACACTATACTAGAAACAAACTGTTCCCAAATGATATCAGGGTTACTGGTTCAGTCACTTCACTAGTATTGTCAATTCGTCATGTGTCAAATCGGTAGTAACTCAGCGGCCGGAGTATAACAGGTAGAAGCCTATGGCATTGATATCTTACAATTTTTTTCTTAATTAACATGTTATGAAATTGATTTATCAATAAATACTACTAATTTAAATTAAACTTTTCATACTAAAAAAATAAAAACAAAAATTTTTAACTAAATAAATATTAAAAATTATGGAAATTCAAATCATACGCACTTTAAATTACGAGCAGAAATAAAACAATGAATTTGTAACGCACTCGCCGCACGCCTGCGAAAGGACAAAAACAAAAGTCCTTGTCCTTTCGCAGAGTCGCAGGCGGAACTCGCAAGGCCGCCTGCGCACTAATTTCAGTTACCTGTGATTATCTACGGCGTGACGTCGTATAGTTTATGTTTCCTCGTGCGTATTGGCCGCCCGATGATAGTTATCATGAAAACATGTACCAATACTCTAATGTCGAGTACCTAGCAATGGTGATATGTCATATCTTGTCTGAATTTACGACGTGCACGATGAGCACTGGTGGAGTTTCCAAACCCACACAAAATCAAAGAACAATGCTCATCAAGTTCGTTTGTGTTAACGTTTGGGCACCAATCATTAACAACCAAATCATTGGTCCAATATGGGTTGAAGGTCGAATGACGGGAGTAATGTATCTGTAAATGATACGTTCCTTCATCGACACAATGTTGGAAAACGTTTCTCAGAGCCATCTGCAAGGAATGTTCTTCCAGCACGACGGATGTCCAGCTCGTTACGAACGATCTGTGCTAGCATATCTGGTGATAGGTAACACTCCTTAATAGGTCTGCTGTGTTCTGGTGTGAAGGATTTAGAGCTCTAGTATATTTTACAGGCTGTCAGTCATTCCACATTAGTCTTCAAGGGTGACAACACAAACGATTTTATTCATATGAAATTGACTGCAAGGTGTCCATAGAATGCAGTAGCCACTTACCCTTACTTCAGCTATCTGGTGGACTTGAAGTTTGTCAGTTTAGTTTTATAAAAAAATCTAGACATGAGACAGGAAGAAAATACATACACAATTCTGTGATAGGTGGACAGGTCGCGGTGACCTGTGATCTGACCGGCAATATCACCAGAATTAACTCCTCTTAGATTTGTATTTGTGGACCGAATTAAAACGATTAGTGTACACAGAAGAGACACAGTGTTAGTGATTTAAAGCAGCGTATAATGGAAAAAAGTGATAGACACGCTTCGAAATTTAACAAACAATTTACAGAGACATGCAGCTTGAGTTTAGAAAGAAACGGTAGAAATTTTGAAAAATTACTGCGATATTGCTAAAAAGGTAAATTTGTTGTATAAATAACAATAATGTAGTATAATTTGTAAATATCAATCAGTGTAGGTTGTAAATAAGTTGATTCTGATCTTTTGAATACGCCTAAGCTGTTGCAGTATACGGTAGACATAAAAATTATTCATGAATCAATTACAATTATAACTAAAGATAAAATTTTACATGTGATTGTACTCAACCACAGCATATCGGACGTTCCTCCGTAAAAGTATAAAGGAGGCAAGTATAGCACCTAGATCTTTTTGAATACGGCTGATTCAAAATTTTGGCAGCAAAGATGTGTGAGCCACCTGCGCCTACTAAACGATGATGTACTTAACGAAAAAAATGTGCATCTGTCTCGCTCGCATTTACAACTTTCATTCACTAGCTATCGTAGCCTATGCCCCGCTGTTTAAAATAATATCACCTATTTCTAGTTTTACGCCAACGCCGTAGGATGAATTGTTTTCCAGATGGTAAAAATAGTCACCCAGTATAATATGTTTAAACACGGCATCACCAAATTTAACAAATTCTGTAAGATGTTTGATTTTCAATATATTTATACAACTTCTTTGTATTTAAAACGAAAATAATTGCAACAAGTAATATTTAGACTGGACGTAAATACCACAGACTGAACTATAAATGTACAAATTTAATATTATTTCATATTACAAATGGCCAGTTCCATAACCTTTTACAGCTTTGTGTGTAGAAGGGTGTCCGAGTATGTGAAAGTGACTTGTGCGTGGGTGTATAACATAATGTGTGTGACAGTGTGAGTGCGAGTGCGTATGTGTGAGTGCAGTCGCATTTGTGTTTGATCGTGTCAGTGCACCAGCGTTACCTGCAGGCGTTCCAGGTCTCGGGAGAGCTGCTGCAGCAGCGCATCGTACTCGCGGTCGAGCTGCGCCTTGTGCGCGTCCACGTCGGCCTTGCAGCGCTCCTCCAGCTTCAGCAGCGCCGCCTGGTGCTCACGCCGCATCCGCTTGTACCCGGACATCTGCTCGTGCATCTCCTGAATAACGACAGAAAAACATTTTAAAACTATCAATAATAATGATGGTATACCACGGTCACATTTACAAAATGATTTCGATATCTATGAATTGCACAGAAGATTAAACAATTTGTACATACTCACGAAGAAACGAAATAATTTGTGGTTTTTGGTAAATAAATAAGATAATTATATCTAAAAACCAAACATAATTTTAGTATTTGCAGTTCAGCTCAGGCAACATAAAAGTCAACTATTTTAATTGTTACGATGGATAAAACGATAAGTGAAGAAGAAAAAGGAGACCCTCGTAAACCCACAATTATAATTAAATACTAAACAATAATTTGCTTACATGGTTATGTTCTTTCTGCTGCTTTGTGACAATGCTGGTAGTTCGTATTGTAGCAAAATTGTTTGCACCATGTTCCGATACAAGTGATATTGCTGCCGACACATTATTGCTAACACCTAGAAAGTGTAACAGTAAACATTTGAGTATTTATTCTATTAAATTGTAAAATCGTAAGCAGTTAAGTTAGAAATTAGAAAGAGTGAATCCTTCTTGGTATAATAACAGTGTAAGAATATCTGCTACCCCATAGTAGTGTGTCTTTTCTAATATTGATGGAAGACGAAAGGGACTTTGCAAACTAGATGGTATAAAACATATTTTTTTAATATATCATTTTATTTTATTACTATATGCTATATCTAAAAAAATTAGAAATTAGCATCTTTAATATAATGGATTTCCACAAAGTAACATCTAATTGTAATAACAAAAATTGTATTACACATATGATTTATTTATTGAAACCAAAATATATTGGATTTTCACACTTTGCCTTCATGACTATGGGTCATATTCAGCCTTATGCAGATCATGGTAACAAAAGCACGTGTTTTGTTTTCATAGAAAGGCGAAAATTTGTTATTTAGCAATGACATTAAACGGCTGATGATTAATGACGAGGAACAACTGACATTCAGTGATTTAATACAAAAAGTAATGTTTCACTGCAAAACGCTGACCTTCTTACATAGAAGAGTCTATAGAAGCTCTGTTTTTCCCTCTCTTCAGAGAGAGATCTGGCACATGACCAATGGTTTTACGTGCTTTCCAAGGCATGTGAGTGAAACACTTGGCAGTGCTTGGCTTCCTAGTCTCCAGGTTGACCATGAGAATTTCTTGACAGAAAAACACGTTAATTGATTTTAATAGTACGACCCAGGATTAACTCCGGAACCAAATAATCAGTAAGGCAGTCGTGCTTATGACCACTTGCAGCCCAACTAGGCAAAATGCATTAAATTGCTGCCTAGTGGATTTGTTCTTACAATATAATTTATTTATCAGATATCTAGGTTTCTTCACGGCATTTATAAGTAGAATAAACTGTCAAGCAGTAAAATAATTTTTTTTTGCGTACCATAAAATTTAAGGCAAGCATCTAGCATCAGAACTACTGTAGTAAAATAAATGACAAAGGATAGACTTTTCACTGGAAAATGATATTACATCCACCAATGTACAATAGGGAATTTTAAAAATAATGAGATTAATCCACATGCTTAGTGACGATATATAAAATGCACTGCTACAGAAAAATCAATATTAGTGTCAGAATACCAGAAAAAGAGTAGCCAGTTTCATATACTAATTACTTTTAGTACTATCGTACAGCTCTTTTCAATTACTATATAACTAACAATGCATTGGGTATCAAATTTAACACTTGAAGTAGATAAGTACAAACAAGTATAAAAAAACATGTGCAGTTTACACATAGTAAAAGTGGAATCTTAAGAAAACGAGACTGAAATAATAAGAAAAACTGTATGTAGTTTATTTCATTCTCTGGCAGACTAAATTCAATAGATGTATATGTTTGTCTCTTTCGATGGTAGCTTTTTCGTTTCATCGAGTTGCAAATAACAACGATTCTAAAGCAGTTTTCACTTCAAAATACTCACCCCTATGGGTAGCACGGCGCTGGGTGTTCCTGTTGTCGTCTCCACTGTCTTGCTGCCACGTTGACGGCGCATTAACGTACTCCCTATACTCGTTGGCCTGCCTCTCCCTTTCCCTCTCTCTCTGTGCCTCACGTATCGCTTCTCTGTTCGCGTAGTCCTCGCTGTAGTCGTCGCATAGAGAATCCCGATTCGCGTAATCCCGCAACGCGTCCCTATTGACGTAGTCGTCGTTTGTAGTCGGTAGAGGGCTCTCACTCTCTCTGCGTACGAAACAGCAACATGAGTAAAACCAGCGCTTGCGTGCTCTGAAAGGTAAGGTTGCGCTCTAATGCGAGAGGTGTAGCTAATGGGATGGTAGTAGCGTGACACATACAATAAGCATGAGGGTATGTATTTCGTACAAAAGTCGTGCATTAATTACTAAAAGCTACATCCAAAGCACTAATTTAAAGTATAACTGTATATAGTCAACCAAATCTAAGAAATACATTTTGACAGCTGTCAGACTTATTGCACCAATCATGCCAACCCAAAAATGACAATGGATTGACGCGACTTGGAGGAAGTGAGAGATACAAGTGTCGTGCCTTTTTTGCTTAAAATTTATTATTTTATTAAGTGTTGTTGAGTTACTATAGTAAATTTTTCTGTCTTGGTGGAGGTTTTAATATCTGTAAATTAGTAAGTGTTTGTAGTTGTGCCGTTTTTATGTAATTTTTTGTTGTAGTAATATAATGGAGGACGAACCTCCCGATCCCGGAAGGGGTCGCAATGATTCCTTTTCCTTACCCATTAACATTGATAATGTAGAACTAATTAACCGTAAACGTGCCCAAGTAAGTAACGAGTCTGCCCATCCACAAAAAATAGTTATTACTGATCCAAAACAACAGTTTCCTTCAATACAATCCTCATATACCCATCCTGATTTTATTAATAAAAAAGTTAAGTACTCTCAAGATGATGCCGCTCCTTTTCTAGTTCACGTAAGTAAAATCTCAAATGATCAGCTGTCTGGAGTAACTCTTAAACCAATTAAATTCGGTCACTTTCTGTATCATAACAATATTAAAAATATAGTCCATGATGGAGTCAAAAAAGTTGGACGAAATAGAATATCAGTGGAGTTTAAAACAGCTGCAGATGCAAACACCTTTATCGATCACCCAGCTCTCCAAATTTCCAAATATGAAGCAACCATCCCTTCATATAGTATCACTCGTATGGGGCTAGTTAGACAAGTTCCCATAGAGTGGACACTAGAAGAATTAATAGCAGCTATAGAAATTCCCTCTGGCTACGGTTCTATAATTAAAGCACGGCGACTTAATAGACGATCAGTTAGTGACAGCAATAGCGTTTCATGGGTTCCAACTCAGACGGTTGTTCTAACTTTTTCTGGACAAAAACTTCCTCCCCATATTTACTGTTTTTACACTTCAATGCCAGTAGAAAAATATATTTTGCCACTAATACAGTGTCATAAATGTTGTAGATTTGGCCATGTTACTTCCCAGTGCCGATCATCTCCTCGCTGCTTTGTGTGTGCACAGAATCATGAAGGTTTAGCTTGTTCTCGACAAACTCCTACTTGTCTATTCTGCTTAGGTCCCCACACCGCAAAAGACCCTACTTGTCCTGAACATCTAAGGCAAAAATCTATTAAACTTGTTATGTCACAAGAAAATATCTCATATTTAGAAGCTTCAGCTAGATTCCCTCAGACAAAAAGATCCTTTGCTGATACAACAAGAATCCAGCCTCGTAATTGTTCTCAACAGACCCCTTATACCATAACTGACAGTCTTTCAACCCCTTCGGCTCAGCTCTCACAAACTGCATCATACAAAAAAACAATTTTTATCCCTCAACGTACCTATAGCCAATCATTAAATTCTGGATATGATATGGCAGCCCATCAGGCAATTGTTGAGAATCCTAATTCTTCCCTTCCTAATGGGTGTGCTCTACTGGGAAATGACAACAACTCCTCTAGTAATGATAATTTCTGCGAACTTATGATATCAATTCTAATTAACATGATCTCCCGTTTTAGTGACACGGAACTTCCTCTCAGCTTACACCAAAAACTTACTCAGCTTTCCTCCTTAGCCCGTAACATTCGCAGTCCCGCCAATTCTTCAATGGAATTGTCGGAGCATTAGAAATAAAAAAAATGAACTCATTTACCTCATTAATAAATTTCATCCCTTCATTCTTGCCATCCAGGAGACATGGCTTAGACCTGAGTCTCATTTTAGGGTTTCAGGCTATGCATGCCTCCGGGATGATAGGAGTGATGGTCGTGCTGGCACCTCTATTTTAATTTCAAGAACAGTTACATTTTCACAAATTCCTCTCCCTTCTCATAGTCCAGCAGTAAATGCTGTTGCTATTAAGGCCCTTGATGTCTCTATTCTCTCTGTTTACATTCCTAATCCTGATGCAAATGTTTTAACAGAACTTGCAACACTTATTTCTTCTCTGTCACCTCCTATGGTTATTTTGGGAGATTTTAATATGCATCATACTGTTTGGGGCTCCCATCTGTGTGATTCACTGGCTCCCTTATTTTTAGATCTTATTGATAATTTTAATCTCTGTATTCTAAATGACGGGTCTCCTACCCGTCGAGTATCCCCATTACAAAATGTTAGAAGTGCCGTTGACCTAACTCTCTGCTCCCCAGATATTGCTTCCCTTCTTTTGTGGCAAATATTACCTTCTAGCTATGGCAGTGACCATTTTCCTATATTCATCACTCCTCCTACTTCACCTAGAATAAATTTTACATTTTGCCCAAGACTAAAGTATAATCTATCCAAAGCTAATTGGCAATTATATTCTACAGTTTTGGAACAAGAGGTTTCAAATCTTCCCCCAATTAACAATGATAATATTGCTCCTGTATATATAGAGTTCAGAAATGCAATTATTTCTGCTGCTAATAAGTCAATCCCCTTAAAAAAACCTTTCAAAAATAAGTATCCTTCCCCTCCTTGGTGGGACCAAGATTGTTCAGCAGCTTGTAGGAGAAGAAAAGAGGCTGAATTAATATACTCCCGTTCTATGACTGCAGAGAATTATATCTCCTATAAAAAAATTGCTGCAGAAACCTTAAAATTACTGTCAGACAAAAAGCGAACTGGTTGGTTTAAATTCTGTGAGTCACTGTCGCCTAGGACTCCCCCATCTTTGGTCTGGAGAAATGTTAAAAAATATCGCTGTGCAGTTTCTAGTGAAAATATAATTTCTAATGATCCTTCCCCGTGGATAGATGAATTCTCTAATAAACTTGCACCACAAACAGTCCCATCTTATGATGAATGCCTAGTTTTTAATTCTGCTTTTTTAAAAACAAATGATAAATTTGATTCCCCCTTTTCTTCTCAAGAATTGTTTACTGTACTCAATGGCCTTAAAGACTCCTCACCAGGTATTGATGGGATTCCTTATTCATTTATAATTAATAGTAGTGAGAACACTAAAACTGTCTTACTATCCATTTTAAATTTTATTTATATTACTGGTAATCCTCCTGCTGAATGGAAAACCCAAATTATTTTGCCCATTCTCAAACCAGGTAAGTCTAGCAATGACCCTTCCAGTTACCGACCTATTGCCCTTTCTTGTACTTTGGCAAAAATCTTGGAACATTTAATAAAAAATCGCTTGGAGTGGTTTTTGGAAAGGAATAATCTCTTACCTAAAAGCCAATTCGGTTTCCGAAAAGGTTTAAGTACCATGGATAGCCTAAGTACTTTGGTCACAGATATTCATATTGCTTTCTCAAAACATGAATTTCTCATAGGAGTTTTCTTGGATATTTCTTCTGCATATGATAATGTGCTACTTCCTGTGCTCAGGCAGAAAATGCTTAATCTGAGCATTCCAGTGAGGATAGTCAATTACGTTTCTAACTTTCTCTCTTCTAGATCAATATCTATAAATGTTAAAAATCTCCTGCTTCCCCCAAAAACTATATGGAAAGGACTTCCACAAGGCTCAGTTCTTAGTCCTCTCCTTTATTCTATATATACTCACGATTTAGAACTTTCAGTAAATTCTTTTTGTAATGTTCTTCAATATGCAGACGATTTAGCTCTATACATCTCCTCAAACAACTTCACAGTGGCATGTTCCCGTCTAAACTCATCCATGGATTATTTACAAGGATGGTTAACTAATCATGGCCTCTCTTTATCTGTGGCCAAGAGTAGTGTGGTGATCTTTTCCCGCCAAAGGCGAGTTCCCGATATATCCGTTGTATATGATAAGCAACCTTTTCCAGTTAGAGGCAATGTTAAATTTTTGGGAGTTATCCTTGATTCGAAATTGGCCTTTGGTCCATACATTGAATATATAACACAAAAATGCGAAAAAAACATAAATATTCTTCGGTCTTTGTCAGGTGTTTGGTGGGGGTCCCATCCTTTTTCTCAGAAATTACTGTACAATGCTTTAATACAAAGCCACCTTGACTATGGATGTTTTCTGTTGGAGCCTTGCAATAAATCATCCCTAAAAGTAATGGACAAAATTCAATCGAAATGCCTTCGCATTATTACAGGGGCAATGAAATCCTCACCAATAAATGTTCTTCAGGTTGAGTGCGTAGATCCTCCTTTAAGATTAAGAAGGCAATACCTTTCAGACAGATTCTTATTTAAGATATGCCAGCTTTCAGATCATCCCCTAATTCCTAAATTGCACCTTCTTTCAGAGTATATCTCATCGGACCGATACTGGACCCATAAGGACTCTCCCTGCTTGTTTAAAAGTTTTGTAATTTTTCTTCAGCTTCCTTACCCAATCTTTCAATGTAAAATAAATCCACTCTTTGATGTTCCTTACGAGGCTATTGTTTTCCAACCCGACATTCATCTAGATCTAGGTATAGAAAAGGATTCTCCAATGGCAAATTTGAAATTAAAAGAAATTATAGAAAACACCTTTAAAGATTGGCTTGTCATGTACACAGACGCTTCAAAACAGTCTGATGAAGACTATACTGGAGCTGCTGTTTGGATTCCTAAGTTCAAAATCATTCTTAACTTTAAATGCCCCTCACTATCCTCCACTTTTACCGGTGAAGCAACTGCAATCAGTGAAGCTTTGTTATATGTAGAGTCACATAATCTTAATAAAACAGTTATTTTCACAGATTCAAAAAGTTGTTTGTTAGCTATTTTGCCCAATCAATTCCATAACAAACATAAATTTCCACTAATTCTTAAAATAAAAAATACCCTATTCAGATGCCATCTTAAAGGAATCCATGTTTCAGTGGCCTGGATTCCAGGCCACAGTGGTATCCATGGTAATGAAACAGCTGATGTACTCGCTAAAAATGCAATTGCTAATGGCATTCTACAAAATTTAATTTACTCACATGACCTAATTTTGCTAGCTAAAAGGAAACTGAATGAAAATTGGAATAAATTATGGGAAGTTTCCAAAAATGTTAAAGGTAAGCACTATGCTGCCATCCAAGAGGTTATTCCTCCCAAGCCTTGGTTCTTTAAATTTAACAAAGCAAATAAACATGCAACTTCAATCATTTGTAGATTAAGAATTGGACACGCCTGTACACATGCACATCTGGCGAAAATCAGAGTAAGGGATAGCTCATTGTGTGAATGTGGGTTAGATGAAGGTTCCACAAACCATATTTTTTTCAACTGTCCCAAATTATCCTCCTCCCTTTATGATTACCTTCCTCCTTATATTCCTCGACCTATAGATTTTAATTCTCTTTTAACATATACCAGTACTCCTTTTGTGTATATTTTATGTGATTTTATTAATACTAATAATATGAAACTTTAAATCCTTGTCACTTTTAACATACGGGTAAGAGTCTAACACCTGTGTTTGTCAGATTTGTTCTAGGTAACTCAACAAATAGATTTGTCAAAATTCTCGGAGGAAAACTGAATCCTTGTATTATCACAGACTCTTATTTTAATTAAACTCATAAGCTTTCATTTTCTACTCTATACGTCATTGGCGAATTTAATCAAACCGCCACAAAAGAAAGAAGAAGAAGAAGAAGAAGAACCCAAAAATGGGAATATAAAATATTCGATTCTTAAAAAAATCGATATCGATTATTTAGAGTTGGTAATCATAAACTAACACCAGATTTATCAGTTTCTTCGTATTTGTTGTTACTGCTTATTTCTAGAGGCACAGTTATAAAATTTAAGATTAAAACTAGATTAAAAATAAATTTATTCAATCACTTTCAGTACAACTTGTTGAGCTGTCATTGTTTAGATTAATTGTTATTTGATTTTCAATAACGCAGTCAAAATTAATCTCTTTCAAACTCATCCATAATATTTTTTTGCACTACCACTTTTGCCCAATGATCAGATCTCAATGATAGAGTTTTTTTGCCTACACAAATTTACGTTGACAAAGTAAAAAAAACATGTTTTATTCATGATTCATGTAATTTAAAAATTAATTAATGATTCGATTATTTGAATATTTTTTAAAATAAAAATTATGATTCGATTATTATATTTTCACCGATTATTTGAATATTATTGCCGATTATTCACATAAAAATGAATTTTAATCATCCAAACACTATGGTAAAGTACATAGTGACATATCATTAAAACGACGTCAAGTAAAAAAGTTGATACTGGTTATTTTTTTATATTTTGCTTTATTTGAAAGATGTAAATTAGTGATAATTTTGATAATTTTGAAAAATATAATTCTTCTGATTTACGTAAAAGGTTATTTTAAACGTGTGAGTAGTACGCTTGTGCAAAGTTATTGCTGAATGATTAATGTGAAATGTCAAAAGGTATTTCTTAGATTTGGTTGACTAGGTATAGTAAAAATATAGTAAACGACGAATTATTTTGTGGGTATGTATACTAGTCATGCACGAGCCAAAGAAAATAAAAATATACCTGGCAGAATGAGAAGAATGCTGGTGATTGAATTGTTGGTATTGCGACTGTTGTTGATGCTGCCCATGATGATTGGCATTGATCTGAAACAGTGTTTTGTAATTTTATTAATATAATCAGATGTTACTTAGCTCAAATCTATTATGTTAAAGATGTTAAATATTAACTAGCTAATTTCTGCTTGAATGAAATTTTTCACACATTTAAGTAATTTTACTATAAGTTTTCATATTATTTATATACAAGATATTACATTTGTTTTAAGTTTTTGTTTGCTGCATATTTGGGGTGAGTATTTTGCTCCAACCATTTTTTTAGTGTTTTTCTGAATATGCAATATTATAATGCTATTATTAAACTTAAATATATCATATATTATTCATTAATACGATATTCATAGCTTGCTAAGCTAGATTAAGCTAGCAATGAAGAACCACATCTTTTTCTTTTCCAACAGGCCATAAAAGTTCACTGCTAGAGACGAGCCTCTCCTATTGTAAGGAAGATTTGCCTTAATCATCACTCTTGGTAGGATTGACGATCGCAGTATCAGACGTTTCGCACCTTCAAGACTACTCCCCATCCGGCCATCTGCCGGCCTGGAATGTATTGATTATATGTAAATAATCATAATATAATTATATATTCACGGGATGAGGTCTTCGCCGCAGACTGCCAGAAGAAGAGCTCTGGCTAGAAGCACCAGCTACGCTGTGCTCAGAAGTCGCCGAATTGGACTTCGAGCTGTCACCACCAGATCGCTCTTCCGCCGTTTCTTCACTGTCTCCTTTACATGAAAAAAATGGGATACAAAGTGTGAATAGAGCTTTGTAAGTTCAGTGCAGCTAGTCAGTAGTTATGACATTGTCTCAAGAAAGAAATTGTATAGTTTATCAGTCCATAACAGTCCAATGTTGGACATGGATCTATACAGTGAGAGAAATGAGATGTAATCGAAACAGAAATTTGTGACTGCAGTGTCACATATCTCTCACACTGTTGATGGTGCTATCTAGCACCTATCTAAATATTTTACATTTAGTATTTACATGAATTCTGTTAAGACTAAAGACTGTGAGATTTGTCTCTGTTAACTATTAATCTACATAAACTACATAAACACTCACGCCTGTCACCCAGAGGGGTAGGTAGAGACTACAAACTTCCATTTAGCATGATCCTGACATACCTCTCTCGCCTCTTCCACATCCATATACCTACGCATACATGCTCGTCGGTTAAGGGTACTCTTAATTTGGCCCATTTTTAGTATATCGCCAATTTAGTCGACAAATTTCCGTCTAGGACGTCCCTTTCCGACTCTTCCATTCACTTCTGCAACATATATTTGCTTTGTCAGTCTTTCCGCATTCATTCTTTCTACATGACCAAACCACCGAAGCATTCCTTTCTTAATCCTGGTCACTGCATCATCTTGCAAACCACACTCTGATCTGACTATTAATCTATATACATATAAGTAAATTGTGAACAATTTATTTGACTGTTGTTTTTTGTGTTCGTGTATGCTAATTTCCATATTACCAAAACCAAATTTTATTCTACTTTTATTGATCTATGACAAATAATAAAAAAATGTCTATTTTAAAGTGATGCTTACGCATGCTCAACGCGTGTATAGGTCTAAAAAAATTCTTTATACTTTATTCCGCAATCGCAGACCAGATGACTGAATATAACTACTCAAGTACATATCACAATTTATAGCACAACAGAATTTGCTGTTATAATAATTAGGTATATATAGTATGGAAAATAATAAGATACATCAGTAACTGAATTTTAAAACGACTTTATAGAAGTGATATAAAAATTAAGCTACTACAACCAAAGAAGCTTCCCCTGGATCTTGGAAAACTGATAATATGCAATAAATATTTTAAAACTAGTATTCTAAAGCCCATACCTTAACCGAAAACATATTAAAACAAGTTGGTTTTCAGTCCCCCCGCAGTAGCATAGATTCAGAGTTTCACACAATTTTTGGTTGGACTAATTCCCTGCATCGCAAAATATTACAAAAGACAAGACTAAATTACTAATAATGCAGATTTGAAATCTAGCCTTTTTTAAATAAGATTTGTGTGCAAATTAATTTGCAGTTCTTGTAAGTGAATTGCAATATTTAAAAGAAAAGTCATATCTCGTTTACATGGCTACCTAGGTATTGCTATAAGCAATATAAAACAATGTGTTATTTTTTAAATACATACCAAAGGCACTCTCGTTGTCTGCATCTATCATTAATATTTTCTTCATCTTTCTGTAGCTGAGGTTATCTAGGTCTCGCACAGCAGCCTTCGTCCTCTGTATTAAATCCACCAGCACATTAGGGGAGCGCGGCCTCGTTATGTATGGATGGGACAACAATTTTGTGGAAGATGGTCGGTCTTGAGGATTTTTTTGAAGACAGGCTTCAACGAAATAACGAAAAGTATCTGTCCATTCAGGTGCCTGAAAAAAATTTTATAATATTATTGTAACTTTTTCACAATTTCTTTTGCTGTATAACGGTGTCACAAGCAATTCTGTCACCCTATCTCGTATTATAGCAACTGTAAGAGAAAATTAAAAAGAAACATTCTCCAATCTCCAACAGATAACAAAATAACTGTGAAATAGACTAGATCTAAAATATTTGACCTGCAGCAGGGAATAGTACAGATGCTTTAACTCACAAAGGTGGGTGAGCCTTACTTGTAGTTGTGAAGCATATAGACACGAGTACTTGTGTGTGTAACAACATGTGTTAGCAAGCTCATTGTAATAAAATAAAATAATATATGTTACTTAATAATGATTAGCTATGTAGTGAAATAAAATCATTTTCATTTACAATAAAAAAATGATCATCATGATTTTCGTCACTACAGCCTATCAAAATTACACTGCTAAACATAGGCCTCCCGTAGATTGGTTCATAGGTGGGATATTCGCTATACATGCCACGCTAGACAGGTGGGTAAGAAATCGTCTTTTGTTAGGTCACTGTAAACAACTTTCGTTAGTAGTTTATAAACTTTTCACTGTCGCGCTTACTCACACTAAAACGTGCATGTGCATGTCGGCCTGCACTTACAACTTTTCTTTTATATGAGAGAGGGCAAACAAGTATGCGGCTCACTTGATGGTAAGTGACTACCTCTGCCCATGAACAACTGCAACACCAGAGGAATTGCAGATGCGTTGCCGGCCTTTTAAAGAACTAAGACTAGCCAGACAGCGTAAAATAAAACATCTATATAGTGGCAGAAAATGTCTAATACTCTACTGATCAAACTACTGAAGAGCAGTGAAAGCCTTTTTACAACGAAATATGCTATATCCAGCAGTGGACTTTTAAGGACTAAAAAAAATTAAAAATTAACTTAATTTGATAATGCGGCATTCATCAAGTTTGTTTCTTTTAATTTTATTTCAATGACCAGTTGCCATAAAATTAGTACTATAGTTTAAAGATTATGACAAAATAAGAAAGTATAAGCAGAAATAACTTACTTGTAGTGTTGGCGAATCATTTTGAGCTATATGATAAAGTGCTGACATGGCATTCATATTGAAGTAAGGGGGCTTACGTTCCGCCAACTCGATGCACGTTATACCAAGAGACCACACATCCACCTAAGAAATAATGAAAAAATTAATTAAATAAACATTTCAATAACATCACCATTTAATAGTTTGGAATTACAATTTAAAATAAAAGAAATGGAACAGGAAATAGGAACTGTTTAAGAGGCTGGGATGTTGCCTTCAATTACATAGTATACAAGAATTCGGAAAACATTTCCCAGTGGCATAAAAATTAAAGTTATTGATTGCGGTTCTACCTGCTGATTTACTACACGTTCGGCCATGAACAAAAATATCGTGAGACAACCAGCATGGATGGAAGAAAAAAATATTGACCTAATAGGACATGTCAAGTCTTTTAACAAGCATTGAGGAGTCGTGGCATACTCTTACCTCCAGGAAAAACAAGCTCAGAAATAAAACGAAGTCTGTACCCCAGCAATAAGAGGTTATTATGTTACTACAGAGAGGCTGTTATGTTATATGTATATATTGTAAAGACATTAAAACATTTCATGCAATAGTGTTTAGCAACTTATTAGATTGCTTATGTTATGTATTTTACCACATGGTCCTTCGAGCCGGATTCACATTTCATTATTTATTTTAACAATTACCAGGTCCTTCTATGTAGATAAGTAAAAATTCAATTCAGAAAATAAATTCATAGAGAAATATATTTTTAGTAAATGTATCCTTGTGGCAACAATTTGTTTAACTAGTAGACACATTGCAGCTATATTTTAGTTGCAGCACGATTGATTCGGTTTGACAGAGGAAGGACTACTCTCTCATATAATATGAGGATAGACTAGCAGCATACTGTTTTATAAGGTGAGTTTAGAAAATCGTAGACCATAATCACTGCAACGAGGTATGACAATGCATCTACTTACCATCAGGTGGACTGCATGCCCGTTTGTCACCATCATTCTTTAAAAAGAAGTAAGTTGATATATCTTTGTAAATAGTTTACAAGCCATTCAAATCAAATATAGTTGAAATGTACATACATAAATACATAAGCACTCACGCCTGTCACCCAGAGGGTTAGGCAGAGACTACGGATTTGGCACGATCCTGACATACCTTTTTCGCCTCCTTTACATCCATATATCTACGCATACATGCTCGTCGGTTAAGGGTACTTCTAACGTGGCCCATTTTCAAAATATCGCCAATTTGGTCAATAAACTTTTTTCTAGGGCGTCCCTTCCCGACTCGGCCGTTCACATCTGCCATATAAATTTGCTTTGTCACTCTTTCCTCATTCATTCTTTCTACATGACCAAACCACCGAAGCATTCCTTTCTTAATCCTGGTCACAACATCATCATATTAACATTATCAACATTATTATAGTTGAAATGTATTTAATTATTTTATAATAACAATAAATTTTGTATTCTTTTCATTTTATAAAGTATATGCCTTAAAAACTAGTAGATTGGAACCTCCATTTAAGCAAATAATGCCCGTGTTTGGAGGGTCCGCCCTTCCATTACTATATCCATGTTACAAGGCTGTATGGGTAAACATATTCTAAATTCCATATTAATGTTATATAATATGTTTACTTAGTTAAAACTACTTTTACGGATTTTATCGCGTTTAATTTAAATTATTTTAAATGAGTTTTGGGTGCTTTTCAGCACCCATGGTCACGGGGGACTAAGATGACACACTCATCACCCGAAACGTCGGGAATTAAAAATTATTTAAATTAAACGCGATAAAATCCGTAAAAGTAGTTTTAATCAATGTGTAGTGTTCGCATAAATATAAGAAATCATTATGTGTTACCTAATTCCAAAATTAGGCCAATTAAAGCCTTAGTTACTAATAATAAAAGATGGTCATTGCACTTTTAAAAAAAATATAATCAGTGTTTTTCCAATTTTGTCTTTACCCTTACTGATGATAATTTCAACAATATCACAAGTCGACAAGGAATTAAAAAAAACCTTCTTTTATAACAAGATGCCCATGTCAATTATTAGAAGATGGAAGAGGAAATTTTTCCTTATAATGATTAATCAAATAGAAACATTTAACTCCTCAACTATCGTCTATACAAACCTTCCCATCATACTGTCCCTCATCCATCGCCAAAATAACCTCTGGCGCCATCCAATACGGAGTGCCCACGAAACTGTTGGCTGGACATTTAATGCTTGCACTACCGAAGTCTGCCAGCTTGACTGTGCCATTTTCAGTGAGCAAGATATTTCCAGCTTTGATGTCACGATGAATTCTCCCAAGACTATGAAGATATGATAGTCCGCATACAACTCCTTCACAAATTGCTGCAATTTCCTCTTCTCTCAAAGGCCGTTTGTGAACCTGTGACAGTTAAATTCACAATTATATTCATTAAATTGATTTTAAAAGAACACTGGTTGTTTTTGAAATTTACCAGTTCTTAAACTTACCAAAAATAAATCTTCATCCTTGTAATCAAAGACAAAGAAAAGTTTCCGTATATAATTTAAAAACTAAAATTTAATAAATAATAGATATATTTTATTGTTGATTTTATATAAACAGTATTTTAGTTCTCAATCTATTCATTTATTTATATTAAATTTGACATTTATTGACTGACCACAAACAAGAGAAGTTATGATTTTAGCAGTGGATGTTTTACATACAGTATAAAGTATCAAAATTCCTAAGCTGTTGTTTTATTTTTATGACATTCAATCTACTAGATATTTGTGCCAACAACAACTTCATATGCCAAGCTGAGAACCTTTAATAGATTGAAAGTATATTAACTGGAGGACATAAATTTCTATGTATCTTTAGTTGCCAGTTAGTAATTATTTTTCTAATATTTTATTTATTACATATGATATTATAATATATTATTAATTTGACTATTTTCGTTTTATATTTTTATTGTATTCGTTCTGCAATTATTTTAACTTAATTTTTAATTTTTATTTTAATTTAATGTGATTTATTTGGTAATTTAATGTTTTAATTGAATAGGATTATGACTTAAAATAGATAAAAAGTCAAGAGATAATATTGAATAAATATACAACATTGTGAATACATTTGCCTTTAACAGGATATATTCTCGATTACATTTTAAAAATAAACCTAAAGAAACTCTCAGTGAATAGCAAACTATGTGGTGTTGTCGCTAGACAGTGAAATCAGCAATATAATTATTAGTGGCTCATTGACTTTCACTTGCGTGGGAAGCTCTATGACAATGTGTTCATTTCTTTTAAATACACTCTTTAATGGAATCACTCTAAACAGCATTACTTTCCCACATTAATTGTTCACCCATTCTTTACATAGTGTTCCACTATTTGTTAAAAGTCATATACTGAAATATTATTAATTATTACAATCAAAACCGCTTTATTACTCTGTTGATCTATCGACTAATTAATGAAATCAGCCAGTAAATACCATTTATATGCAGTTTCAGAAGATTTAATAATCACTGTGTAAAAGTCTACAGCTTGGTATAAGTAAATCTTTCATGTAATACTTGTTAGCTGACGCATACTTGGCAATGGGTTTTAAAAACCAAAATATTCCATTTTGAAATTTATATAAATTATGAAGGCAGTGTAACATCCTCTGGTAATGTATAAAAGCACTTGTTAACTGTACAGGAAATATCATAGTGCCGTAATTATTAGCACAAGACTCACAAAGACTCATCTTCAGCATCCTGTATCTGATGTAAGACACAAGTGTTGACAAAGTCATCAAATGAAACATGATTTTTTTTAAATTCTATGCATTTCTCATCATCATCATCACTACAGCCTTTCACAAGTCCACTGCTGAACATAGGCCTCCCCCAAGGTATGCCACAAAGCACGGTCCTGAGCCACCTGCATCCATCGACTTCCTGCATGTCTTACCAGGTCGTCACTCTATCTAGTGGGGGTCGCCCTACACTACGCCTACCGGTACGAGGCTGCCACTCGAGAACCTTTCTTCCCCATCGGTTATCGGTTCTTCGAGCTATATGGCCGGCCCATTGCCACTTCAGCTTACTAATCCGTTGGGCTATTTCGGTCACACTGGTTTTACTGCGGATATCCTCATTTCTGAGTCTATCACGCAGAGAAACTCCGAGCATAGCCCTCTCCATAGCTCGCTGAGCGACCTTAAGCATCCTCATACGGCCAGCAGCGAAGGACCACGTCGTATGTATTTCTAAGGAACCACTTTGTTTGTAAAGTTTTGACTACTCAGTAGGTCGTAAGTTTGGTTAAGCAGCGCTTTGGTGCTGCTGGTCGGAATCACGAAACAAGTGTGTACTAATTACAGTTAATGTTTCTGGGTGTTTTTATACAAGTGCAATTTATGTAAAACACTTTCATAATAAAGCACAAATGAAACTAATTTTCGCAATATTTTTTAATAAACGGGAGAGAATCCATCATTCCTTTTCTTCTTTCTTTTTTATGAAGGTTGTGATAATTCGCCAATGTAAGCGTGAAAGTGTGCGTTGAAAGTGAGTAGAATAGCTTAGCACATACAAATATGTCCATGTACGAAAGAAAATCTTAATAATACAAGACTTTTTCCCCTTTTTTAATCCTAATGATGATTGTACTGTTGAATTACCTAAAATATGCTTGGTGGTTCCCTCATCTATCATTCCTATTTGACTTGAGGGTGTCATAGGTGCCATTGACATAATAGTAAAATTTCTAAAAACTTTATTTTATTGAAAAATGTGACAAAGATCATTTATTAATTTTTACATCTCTGCTATAACATTACAATGTCAGAATTTTTTGTATTAATAACATCTTTTAATTATGTCAGTCAAGAGTAATAGTAAAAAGTTATGTGTTAAACAATGAAAGATAATTATAAAAAAAGCACGAATATAAAACATCATATGTGTTACATATTTTAAAATAATCTATGATAGATAAGCAGTAAAGTGTAATTTATCAATATATCAAAAAACAATAATTTAATTCAAATCTCATACATCGCACATTTATTCCGCTAATGGCTTACTGATGATGTATAAAAATAGGATGACTCAAGAGATCCTTTGGCGAACCCACGAAGTATTCATACTAATCAGATATTTTCTCAGAAATCAGTTGATAACATGTGCAAATTATTAGACTGGCGCAATTTAGGCTGATGTTATTACAGTACATTTTTGCTAAAATCTTATTAACCTATCATTGAGAAATCAAAAAAAAACTATTTTAAATTCTAATACACATCTTGAATCATTAAATAAAAACATTTACCCGCGACGAAGAGGTCCACGTAGAACTTAACAAAAAAACTACAGATCTATATTAGACATTTCTAAGCTTACAGAAACAAACAGTTGTTGTTGTGTCTGTTGTTAGGTTTGTAGGCAAGTCGAAAAACCATTTTAAATTCAGTTATTTTTTTACTATAATCTCGAAAACTATGTGTGAAATTGGAACATGTTTGAAATGATGTTTTAAGATCTGTTAATTTTACGTGAAAATAATGTATAGAATTCAGCAAAACTAAAAGAGAGAATATAAAGTGCAAGGACCTTTTTTGTGTAAAATTGCAAACCCAAAAAAATGTAATCATAATTTTTTTTTGTAATTCATATAAATTATGACGTAATTATTAAAAACCATAATTTATTTTATAAACCACAAAAAAGAAGTATTTGAAATAATTAGGTCTATTGCATTATAAACATAACGCGTTAATTCTGCCAATTAACTACAATTTTTGATTTACTAAAAACATCTTCATAAACTTACACAACATATATTTGTATAGAATGAAGTAAATAAATAACAGCCTACGTCCGTCGCACAACTAGTTACAGGTTTTATCCGATTCCTGGGTTTTAAAAGCAGGGTAATACGCTTTGCAGCCCCAAAGTGTATTGGCGGATATGGTCTTTGCATTCAAAGGAATTGTTCACTTAAAACCTAGAGACCTGCCCCGGCTTTGCCTGGGTGGGATCTATCAATGTATAGTAACTTATATTTAAGGTTATCATCGAAGACTACACAGTTTACGCAGAAAAATTATGAAACACAAAAAATATTTTTTCATTTATCCATAAAAAACATTTAAAACTTTGAGAAATATATTTTACGGAAAATGAGCCTAGAACACTCCTGGCATTGCTTTCTATCTGTTCTTAAAATTTCACCACAATTGGTTCAGCAATGCAGAAGGCTAGGTTGGAAGGACATACTGATGTTTTCTTAAACAATGGTCATACCTTAACAGCATTCAAATAACCACCTAAGTTAACAGAAGCCAGTTATTTCAATATCGTAATATCACAGATCACAGACTTTTCAATTTTAATTATATATATAGTACATACATTCGTTATATGTTATCTTATAAATTCCCTAGCATAAAGATTAATTACTTCAAAAGCAGATCAACAGCTTACATCATTATTATTATTATCTTAAGAGCCTTATTACAAGTCCATTTACAAAGGTCTCCTGCAAGGAAAGCCATAAAATTCGGTCCAGGGTTAACTGCTACCTCTCGCATCTCTTACCAGTTCATCACTCCATTTGGCGGGGAGGCAGCCCAACACTTCGCATTTACAAGGTTCCAGATTAAAACATTTTTTCCCATAGGCTGCCCGTTCTTCGAGCTATATGGTAGCTTACATATCGTAGAGATTTTTTTAAATACAGCAATAAAACAGTATGTACGTACATATTTTAGCTCTAACTATATATCTATATGTGATATTTTAATTATGTACAGTACTGTACTAGTGATCCGCCCGGCTTCGCCTACGTCCTACACCTATAAAGGTGGCGTTATTTAAGATAATCAAAGAATTTTTTTTCTAAAATTAATTTATATAGTAATTTGTATAGTTTCTCAATAATAATCTCCAAGATTTTCGGATAAAATATGGCTTAGATCACTTCTAGCATTTATCTTTATCTATTTGTACCATAAAGTTAATTTCAATCAAGGATTTAAATGGTTGAAAGACACAATTATTGACTATTATTTTCATAAAATAATTCGGTTTCACATTATACGCTCTAAGTAATACACAACCGAAATTCGACTTAATATAGCTTATTATTTGGCTTAATTAACATAATATATTATGTTAAAACTATTTACACGGATTTTATCACGTTTAATTTACTTATTTTTAGTTCCCGACGTTTCGGGTGTTTTACAGCACTCATGGTAGCCGGGCAGACTGAGATGTTTGACGTCCCAATGTCATACTTAGCCTGGCTAACTTCAGTTTTTGAATATTAAGTTTGGTTTGATCTATGCAGAAGGAGCTTAAAGTATCTTGAAGTGGTATGCTTGGATTTGGATTTAATTTTGTTACTTATAGGATCCAAAGCAGATCAGTACCCATCCATCTTCTTGAAATTAGATTTCGACTGAAATTAGAATATTTTTTAATCTCAATAGCCTAAGCCTATCATCCTTGGTAAAAGTCTGTGTTCTTTTGCGAGGATTTGTGATCTATCAAATCTGATGTAATAATGAGGATGATCCTGAACATATTTACGGACAGCGGACTTCCTAGATCGTCAGTGCGTCAAGCATCTCAATCCCCCCCCCCCCCCATGACCATGAGTTCTGTAAAGGACCCGAAACGTCGGGAATAAAAAATAATATAATAAAATAGTTTTATTCAATGTGTAGTGTTCGCTTATATAGAAATCATTATATTATGATAAGTTCACTAAAGAACACTCATTCATCATATTTCTTACACTCTATATACAGCATTAGGAGATTTATTTCGCAAATTGGACGTAATGTGCGCAAAATGACTGCAGCTACAACCAAGCAAAATTAAGTTATACAGTTTGTTTGGAAGGTCTGTCAATGTATTATACAAACTAAGGATGTTTTAACTGACCGATTATTAAACCATATATGGTATTAAAAGTATATTTGAAAGCTAAATGATAAGTTTTTTTCTGCCAAGTTCTCTTCTGAATTAATCAAAGTGATTGCAGCAAAGTAAGTATGAAGTGCTAAAGCAAGGAGAATTTTACATAAAAACCATGTCAGACAAAAACCATGTCTCGGCGTCCTCAGGCCATAGCGGTCGCAGTGCGCAGAGCAATTTATAGTGTGTACTCAACTTAACAAAAAATAATAGAGCTTTATATTCAATATAACTTTCACATGGTTTTATTCTGGAATCTCTCCAAGGTGATATATCCATCTATATGTCCCCTAAATGTATTACAGTCAAAAATATATATGATAATGCACATATGGGCACAAAACCTTCAATCATAATTAAACAATACTGTCGTTAACTTACAAGATATTTAATTTTAAAAAATTGTCAAAAATATTTTACCTCAATAATATCTGAAGCAGAACCAACACAGTACTCCATAACAAGCCATGCCGTATGCTCACGCTTATAACAGCCCTTGTACTCTATTGTATTTGGATGGTCTAACTGCTTCAGAAACCTAAAATTAAAGAACTTTTTAAAAAAGGCATTATTGTTGCAAAGAACATTACAATCTTTATGTCACCTCAATGCAAATACTACATGCTTGGCTACATAAAACCTCAGCTTTTAAACATTAACTCTTTTGCAAGCCATAAACTAAAATTGTATTCAATTCTTTATATTTAATAAAACATATTGTTTTACTGAACATATAAAGAATAAGTGCACATTATTTATGAAGACTATAATAAAACTAGTAATCAGCATAACAATTTTTCATCCATAAATTACTCCGCCTCTGCTACAGATATAGTTTTCACACGCAGGCGGGTATTGGCAACAAGTTGTTTAATATTTTGAGTCTATTAGAATAATTTGAGTTATTTACCTCTGTCGCAACTCGTTCGTCTAATTTTGAGTCTTACAACATTTATGGGACGATATTGGCTAGTAGATATTCTTACACCACCACTACACTTTAAATTTTTATTTAATTGTAGGGTGTACATTCAGTTACTATTTCATAAATATAAGGTAAATTCTATAAATCAATAACTATCATTAAAAAGACTCATGAGAGATATACTCAATTTTATAGAATGTGAATATTTATTTTGTCTTCAGTGGGGCCAGTAAAATTGTTAATTCTTTATTTTATGCTTACCTGATAGTAAGCAGATGCTGTGGTCCCATAGACATTGACATTTATGCACAATTAAGAATCAAAATGCGGCACTGTCACCCCTGAGTACTAAGATGGAATACCTCATTTCCAGTAAAAAGAGTTTCCAGGTCTTTACACTCACCGTATACAGCAGCATTAAGCTTCTATTAAACACTGGGGTTCTGTGAGTGCATGATCCTATCCACGTCGAGGCAACCCATTCATACTACAACTCTTTACTACATACAAAAGCAAATGTTAAGCGCAATATCTAAGCCATATACATGGTGGTTGCAAGAAAATAAAACTATATATCTAGAAAATATTTTAAACACGTTAAATCTGCCAATTCGCACTGGAGTAGTGCAACAATTTGTTTGGCTCTATTATTTGGAGAAATTTTGTTTTGTAGTTTTCACCATCCTATCCTGTCTAAATTCATATACTTTTAAATTCAGAGGTGATGATTGCAAATTACTTATAGACTTAATGTAATCCAAATTATTAAAATCACATCATAATCATATATTACATGTTCTAATTGTAATTTGATCTTTTCGGCAACTTTTAAAACAAACCAGTACATTTGGTGGTGTGTCTTTCCTTGTGTAGTGGTGACGGAGAAATCCACGCGATTAAAAGAGAGCGGGAGCTACTCCCCAAACTTGCAAGACAGATCATTTTATTTTATTTCACTGATCTTAGCTAGTTAATTTTTAACATCTCCATATATAAAAATAAATTGCGTCCTATTTTGATGATTTTTTTTTTGTTTGTGGATGGTTGGAATGGATGGTTTAAAAGACCTGGTAGTTGGCGCTGTTGTCGAGACCCAGAAATCACCCGTGCAATTCGGGGCGGATGGCTTTAATATAATGTATTTCTGCAAAGTAATGACTAATTCTATTAACTTTTAAAACACTGATAACAAATAGGGAACCGACACTTACAAATATTTTAAGTAAACCTTTATTCTGTATAACTAGGAAGCATAACCTAATTGAATGCGTTCTTACTTTATCTCCTTCAAAATATCCTGCCATTTCTCCTCGCTCTGTTTCCCCAAGTATGACATCTTCTTGATAGCCACAATCTCCTTGGTGAGATTGCAGCGAGCGTAGTAGACCGCGCCGAAAGATCCATGGCCGATCTCACGCAAGTCCTCGAAGATCTTTTCAGGATCATGTTTACTAAATAGTTCCGCGATGTCTGGGTCCTTTAGGCTGCCAGGACGCGGCATTCTCGTCTGCAAATATATATTATTTTTAATTGAATGAATTGATCTTCTGGCGTAATTACTCTACGACAAATATTTATTTTGAAATGACGCCGTATACATATATAAAGATATTGTTGAGGAGATAATGAACACATTTATACACTCTTATGCTTCGTTTGCCACACCTAGCTTTCACTACCATACATTCGTTAGGGACTAGCACAGCATTGTGAATTGCCCTACGCGGTTTTTTGACACATTCGGACTTCCCACAATAGAGTAAATGGGACCATTTACCCTGTGTACTGGACTCACTCTATATAGTTCTCATGTCTATCATCCTTACACATACACATACATCCTACACAAACTCACACACTTGTTCAACTAACTCTTCTTCTTCTTCTTTTAAATTATGGCTTCTCTTGGTAGAATTCTGCCAGTGTCAAGTCAGTCATGGAAGTGACAAGATAATAATAGTTAAAATAAGAGTTCTCAATTTAATGAGTGGGTTCACAATCTACAACAAAGGACGTCACATATTTAAACTACCATCACCAAAGTTGTTAAGTAATTTTACAGTTTAATATTATTGGTACGAATAAAAGCACATAAAATATTTACGAAGGGAGTATACACTAGGGTTAGCAAAAATTGGAAATTTACTGGACGAGGGATGTAATTGGGCAGGATATCGTAGAGAGAGAAAGAAAGTTTAGGACACTCAAAGAACAGATGATTGACAGATCCTTCATCTAGGCCACATTCACAGATTGAGCTATCCCTAATCCTGAGTTTGGCCATGTGTACAGGAGTACAAGCATGACCAAAGCGTAGGCGGCAAACAGTAGAGGTGGTAGTTTTGCTAAAGTGGCGATATTGAAAGAACCAGGGTTTTGATGGGATATTTATTTGGACTTTGGAATATTGATTACATTTTAAAAATTTAGACTGATGCCAATAACTTTGCCAAGAAGACAGAAGGCCGGAGTTGGCCTTTGGCAGGAGGTCATGTGCATAGAGGCATTGTCTAGGGGTAGAGCCAGATTTTGTGGCATCTTTAGCTAAATTATCAGCAATTTCATTGCCCTGAATTCCGCAGTGGCTAGGGATCCAAGCCAATACAATGTTCAGCCCTTTTTTGTGACAATTGTACAGAGACTTTCTAATATTTAAAATTAGCGGGTATCTAATCTTAGAGTGAAAAGGACTGGATAAAATACTTTGAAGGCAACTAAGGGAGTCCGAAAAAATGAGTGTCCTTTTCAGACCATGTGATTCTGCATATGAAACTGCCTCTAAAATAGCCAAAGCCTCACCTGTGAATACAGATGAGTCAGGGGGAGAGTTAAAATTTAAAATAATCCTGTATTTAGGGATCCACACTGCAGACCCTACTAATCCATCGTTACTTAACTTTGAAACATCAGTGTACATAGTTAACCAATCATGCCAATTTTGGAGGAGGAGCATGTTTAATTTGTTATTTGCTTCAATAGTATTTTTATCTATTCCGATATCTAGAATAATGTCTGGATTGAAAATTAGAGCCTCGTAAGGGATATTGTATAGTGGGTTACTAAGGGATTGATAGATTGGAGAGGGAATGTTGAGCAATTTAATATAGCTTTTTATAATGCATGGCAAATCCTTGTGGGACCAATATGGGGAGTCCCTGACCAACCGATATAAGGAATGAAGTTTGGAAAGGAGAGGATGGAGTGAATAACATGCTACTTTAAACAAGAACCTATCTGAGAGATATTGCCTGCGTAGAGATAGAGGGGGCTCAACACATTCAACTTGAAGAGCGAGAATGGGAGTTGACTTCATGCTACCAGTTATTATACGTAGACATTTTGACTGGATTTTGTCCAAGGTATTAAGGGCCATTTTGCTACAAGGCTCTAGTAAGAAGCCCCCATAATCAAAGTGACTTCTAATTAGAGCATTGTATAAAAGCTTTTGTGAGTAGGGGTGAGAACCCCACCAAGCACCTGATAGAGATCGAATAACATTGAGATTTTTTTCACATTTGGAGGCAATATATGATAAGTGAGGAATTCCTGTCATTTTGTTATCCAGGATTACTCCTAAAAATTTCACTTGATTTTCAGTGGGGATTAGGGTATTATCAATGTAGATGGACACTTCTGGTATATACCTTCGCCTAGAGAAAACCACAGTACTGCATTTTAAAGGAGACATTGATAAACCATGCTCCAATAGCCAATTATTAAGAAAGTTGACAGCTTGGGATAAACGAGAGGTAGCCTCAGTAATAGAGGCATCAGATGCATATAAGGCTAGATCATCTGCATATTGCAAAATATTACCTAGATAATTTACAGATCTATCTATATCATGGGTGTAAAGGCTGTACAACAAGGGGCTCAAGACAGAACCTTGTGGTAGTCCCTTCCAGGTAAATCTAGCTGGTAGAAATCTTCCTTCAGAGCGAATTAATATGCGTCTATGTGAAAGTAGGTTTGCTATGAAATTTGTTATTCTCTCGGGAATGTTCAGCTGATGCATTTTTTGCCTGAGCAGAGGGAGAACAACATTATCATATGCTGCACAAACATCGATGAAAATACCTACGAGAAAGTTGTTATTGGAGAATGCTAGTCTTATATCAGATACTAAAATGCTAAGGCTATCCATTGTGCTAAAACCTTTTCTAAAACCGAATTGGGTCTTTGATATAATGCCTCTACTTTCGAGAATCCACTCAAGGCGATTTTTTACAAGATGTTCCATGACTTTCGACAGGGTTGATGAAATAGCGATAGGGCGATAGCTTAATGCGGAAGAGGGGTCTTTACCAGGTTTTAGAATAGGAATAATAGTATGTGTTTTCCAGTCATCTGGAATAGAACCGGTTGTAAATACCATGTTAATTATGCTTAAAAAGAACTGCTTACACGTAGTACCCATATTAACAAGGAATGAGTAGGGGATACCATCAGCGCCAGGGGAGGAATCCTTAAGGTGCCTAAGAACTAACTGCAATTCAGCTAGTGAAAATGGTTCATTAAGATTATTAAAAGAGTTAAATGAGTGAGGGGGGAGTGGTTTTGAGGAAGGAGATATCTCCTCCTCCAATGGAACCCAGGGGGGAGCCAGACGGTTACTGAAATCTTCTAACCAATGGAAGGGGTCTGCACAAGGGGAATTGCTATCAACTAAAGCGCCACGGAATTGCCTAATACGTTTCCAAACCAGAGAAGAAGGACATCGAGGAGCTAAGCTCTCACAAAACGAAAGCCATCCTTTTTTTTCTTTTCAGAAAGAATTTTTTTGGACTGAGCAGTTATTTTCTGATAATTAAGAAAATTTTCCATTGTCATATTAGAGGAATATAGCCGTTCTGCTGCCTTTCGTTTTTTAATAATTGAGGAACAGTCTGTATCCCACCATGGAGGTGAAGAAATTTTACTTGTGGAGGAATTCTTCAAAGGGAAAATTTTGTATGCTATATTATTCAGAAGGGTTATAAATTGGGAATAGGCACTTTGGAAGTTATCTGGAGATACAGGGGGAAGATTATTGATATTAATTTCTGTTTCCGAGGAGAATGCATCCCAATCAGCTTCAGACAGATTGAATTTAAGAAGGGGTGATAAATTTCGAGTAGGAACACATCTATTACTTAGGTTTAAAAGGATGGGAAAGTGATCACTTCCAAAAGAAGAAGGGAGAGTTTTCCATGATATGCTAGCAGCCAGAGTTGGAGAGCACAATGACAAGTCTACTGCAGATCTAGAATTCTGCGAAGGGTAGGCCATTCTGGTGGGAGAACCGTCATTTAGGAGACAAAGATTAAATTCATTAAAAACATCAAGTAGCAGATAAGAAAAAGAGTCAGATTTATGAGAACCTGAAATGAGAACATGATGGCTATTAAAGTCTCCGAGGATAAGGTAAGGTGGAGAGATGCTTGATAGAATTAAATTGAGTTCTGGTATACAAGAAGGAGTGGGAGCCGGAATGTAAATGGATAGGATTGTGATGTCCATAGCCTTAACAGCTACTGCATTTATATTGCCTTGTACAGGAGGAAGAGGAATGGGTGATAAGGGAATGGTCCTGTTAAGTAAAATCAGAGCGCCACCATAGCCGTCGCTCCTATCACTACGATAACAGGAGAAGCCTGGGATTCTAAATGTAGAGCCTGGCTTAAGCCAGGTTTCCGATATTGCTAGTATAGAAGGGTTATGAGTATTAATTAAGTGAATTATATCAGGTTTTTTATTCCTGATGCTCCGACAATTCCACTGGAGGAGGATTAGGGATTCGAACTTTATATATTCTTGAGAAGAGGACATCTAGTTTGTTTTTCACGTTGAACGGTAAATGGGAATCATCGAATTTGCCAACAATATCTGTAAGAGAGGCCACAAGATTTTCTAAAAGGTTATCATTAGGGGATATTATATTGCTTTGTAAAGCATGCCCATTGGGGAGAGAGGACGAAGGAGTACTTATAATGTTATAGTGTGAAGCTTTATCATATCCTTGTGTAGATTGCACTGGCACAGATTTGGCTTTATAAATAGTTTTCCTATAGGACTGAGAAGGAGACAGAGTAGGAGGGTTTACCGATGCCTGAGGAGATGGGAGATGGGAGATGGCTTACAGGAATTTGTGAAGATGCAACATCAGAATAAGGTCTTCTGACAGCCGGGAAGCGGGCGGAAGCCTCAAGGTATGATACATTCTCTTGTGACATTACTATTTTGATAGCTTTTTGCCTTGAGTGCTCTGGGCAACTTCTTTCAATAGCCATATGATTTGCCAAACAGAAAAGACAGGTTGGGGAATCTGTGGGACAATTATCTCCGGTGTGCTCTTTGCTGCATTTAAAGCATCGTGGTTTCGATCGACATTGGGCTTTTACATGTCCGAAACGGCAACATTTTAGACATTGGATAGTAGGAAGAAGGTAAGTTTCGACTGGTATGGAAGCATAAAAACAATATAAATGGGAGGGGAGTACTTGTCCTGAGAAGGTGAGTACAACAGTTTGAGTTGGAACCCACTCCACTTCATCACCCTTTTTGACCTTTCTGTTAAGTCTTCTGGCTTTAATGATTTCTCCTCTGCCAGGAGGGAGCTCAGACTCTCTCACTAATTCCTCCATAGAGATGTCAGTCGGGATACCCCTGATCACACCCATACGGGTGACATTAAAAGTTGGAATAACAGCAGAAAGTTTATAATGCGAGAGAAACTCAGAGTCAATAAAATTATTAGCATCATTAGCAGTTTTAAAAGCAATTGAAACCCTGTTGCGCCCTAAAATTTTGATACCCTGTTTTTTAATATTAGCCACTTTATTTTGGGTAAGGATATGCCCAATTCTCACAGGTCTAATTGTATAACCTGCTGATGGATCAGGTTCTGAGCGGCTTAAATGTATTACAAATGGGCCTTTATCGCTATCTACATACTTTTTTTTATCTTGGAAGTCAGGGTGGACGTAAGTATTTTGGTAGGAGGCAGAAGGGTGATCTTCGTGCCCTATTTTTTTCTTTGGGAAGTTGGGTAATGGTAAGGAATCCGTGAGTTTACGTTTAGGAGGGCCAGAATCACCAGGTAAATCCGGTGGTTCTGCATCTCCTCCGTCAACCTCCATCGTCGTCACACAGATCTACATTAACTAAACAAAAAATACTACTCACCTACTAACAAACAGAACACACAGAGACAACACACAAAAAATTGAGAGATTTTACACCAATTTGAATCGAAAAAAGGTTAAGGGTAAGAAAACACGTGTAACCACCAATCACTCTGACGGCAGACGAACTAACTCTTTATTCACATGTCATTTTATTTTCGTCTCTTTTAAAAAACCGTCATTTTCATTTAACTTGCTGTCAATTTTATTCCCTTTTCTTTTAAAGTTATAATTATTATGACAATAATTTGCAACTTGTCCATCAAAGATGCAAATATAACTTTCTCATCAGAATACAAGATGTATTTAACAGCTAACTTACCCAACGCCATTCATTCAAGGCTGCTGGAATCAAATTCCATTCATACCTCATCACCATAATGGATTTTGTTTTAATAAGAGAGGGGCAAACAAGCACACGGTTCACCTGATGTTAAGTGACTACCGCCGCCCATGAACAACTGCAACACCAGGGGAATTACAAATGTGTTGCCGGCCTTTGTGAAAGGAGTAAGCTCTTTTCTTGAAGGTCCCTAAGTCGGTCCGGAAAAATTGCCGGTGGTAAACTATTCCTCAGAGAGGTTTTTATACTTTCGCGATCCCCTCGTTTTATGGCTCTAGAAAATCGAAAAATCATCCGATTTCGATGAATTGTTTTAAATCTTCGTTTTTACGGCGGATTTACGAAAAACATTACAGGAATAAAAAAAATATATTTTATATTGGTATAATCAAATGAAGTTTTTTTTTCATAATCTACAAAAAAAAAGAACATTTAAAAAAAAACATTGAAAAATGTTTGTTAATAATTTTTTTATTTTGGTGTGTTATTGAGTGTAAGATCAAGCGAAGCGAGCTCGGGACTTAGGGTATCCTGACTCGGACAGGTTAGTTTAGAAGGAGATTGCGGGGTCGAGTGAGCCATAGGCATGAGACCGATATATCAAAACGTAACTATGATAATAATATGTATAAAATTATTATTTTTGACATTGCGTTTGTGCATTTTTTGCAATATTTGTGTGCATTTTGTACATTAGTTTTAATTCAGACAGTATATGTAAATGGAAATACAGTATAGTAGTTTAAGTTAATTCAGATTTTATAATATATATGTAGATATATAATTTATTGTATCATGCAGTAGCGGTGTAAGAATATCCGCTACACCATATCATCCCGTGGCTGTCATAAAAGGCAACAGAAGGAATCAAATCAGGAGATAGTCAGCGCGTCTTCCTAGTAAAGTAGTTTAGATTTTATAATATATATGTAGATATATAATTTATTGTATCATGCAGTAGCGGTGTAAGAATATCCGCTACACCATATCATCCCGTGGCTGTCATAAAAGGCAACAGAAGGAATCAAATCAGGAGATAGTCAGCGCGTCTTCCTAGTAAAGTCAAAAGACAGTGTGATAAGATACAAGACAGAAATGAAACTTTTGTATTACAGGTAAACATTTCAATTATTCATCAATGACTTTTGAATAGCATAGATTGTGTATATCATTCATTTATTTACATAAAATTATACACATATGTGTCGCAGTGCATCATTTTTTTCGATATTAAGAAGAGATGTTATCGGTTTAGTTTGTTAATAAGATAATTGTCTATTATTTATGTAATTTTATTTTAATTAAACCACAAACGGTTTCATACTATGTCAACAAAAATTTATTAAAATTAAAATTTACAAATTGTTATTTTACATAAACTAAATTATAAAATTGGACGGTTCCATGGTGCAGCGACTTAGCAATTGAATTCAACACTAAAACCGCGGGTTCGAATCCCGCACAGTACAAGTATTGTATGTCCTACAAATAATTTTCCAGATCAGGATGTTTGTCCTTGTACAATTTCTGTTTGTAAACTGCCCCCATGATAAAGAAGAAAATCCTAATGTTCAAAAACTAATAAGAGAATATTATGTTTTTGGGTTTATGCCATCTAGCATCTACTCTACTTACCACCTTGAGAGTCAATCAATTTTTGTTCAATAAAACGACTTTACCTATAGAATGTAGTAGATGGCACTATTACTTAAATGCGAACACTCTTTCTAAAATAAATATGTATACCATGGTAACTGTCTTAATAAAATTAATATGTATTAGATTAGTATTTAAACGAAAGACCGTTGTAATCTTGTAAATGTAATTATACAATGTGTTAACTTTACACTTGACCAAACGAAATGTGCGGTTACTAGATAATTTTTTTTTATGTAAACTATTTAAAAAATAAAAGCATTTTAATTTTTTTTGGTAAAATTCCCATCCTACGGTTTTAAATTATTTTCTCTTTAAGTAAACGGTGTATTTTTTTCAAAGTAGTTTTATTTGAAAGTTAGAAAGATTAACTAGCAATAAAAATTTAAAAAACCTACGATATCAAGCATGAAATTTGTCAAAAAAATAATAAGGTAATTTTTTTTGTTAAAAAAGTACTTTTCTTTTTAATTTTTGGTTTGTAACTTCAAAACTAGCACATTGAGGTAACTTTTTCAGCATGTTTTATTAAACTGCATGATTTACTCTACAAGTTCTCCAAAATAACATGGGTTCTATCTCTTGTCGTTGTTAAGATAATCACTAAAAATAAGGAAGGTAATCTGAGCACAAAATTCAAGTGATTTAATAATGATTTAATTGACAAAATTATGAAATAAAACAAAAAAACCGTAGAAAAATGATTTAATTTATTAAATTTCCAAAATGACCACCATTTTATCCATACATACAGTTGCACGTAATGCCACACTACATACTGTTTTTTTTAATACAGTACGATTTTTTTTTTATTTCACTAGCCGCAGCCATTATTTTTTGTAACTAATCTACCTTGTATTATTTGGAGTACTGTACACAATCTATTTCACGTGGCCCCACAAAAAAATATAGGGGGTCATATCAGGGCTTCGTGCCGGTCATGCTACTGGTCCAACTCGTCCAATCCATCTGTCTCCGTATCGTTCGTTTAAATAATCACGCACGATGGTGCTGAAGTGAGCTGGAGCGCCGTCATGCTGAAACCACATCCTCCTCCTTGTTTGTAGATCTACATCATTCATCAGGTCAGGTAACTCTTCTTGTAGAAATGTTAGGTAAGCTGGGCCTGTCAACCTTGACGGAAGAATAAATGGTCCGATTAAGTAATCATTTATCATTCCAGCCGAAACATTAATCGAAAATTCGATTTGAAAGGATTCTGGCCGAACTGCTAAGGAATTTTTTTCCTAACACAACAAGTGAAGGTTTCGAAAATTTGTGATTCCAGTTCTGTTAAAATTTGCCTCATCGGTCCACAAAATACGGTCACAGAAGTTCGGGACTAATCGTCTTTGCCGCAATAGCCACGAACAGAAAACACTTCTTCCGACGTATTCTGGCTCGTGCAAATTCTGCACTCTTCGAAAATGAAAGGGGTACAAACATTCCTTTTTCAAAATTTTTCACACTTGGACGTGATTAATCCCCAATTGGAGTGCTATTCGTCGAGTACTAATTGTGGAGTCTTGGTACACCAAACGCAACACTTGTTCATCCACATCCATCGGTACAGTAGGAGCACGTTCACGATGTGGGCGATGCAGTCCATTTTCACTTAATTCTGGATGTACTGCTAAGAAAACCCTGTACTCAACGGCCGGTCTTGTCGGGTATCGCTGGTGATACTCTCGACAGGCGGCGCGAGCGTTGCCATCACAAAACCCGTAAATGTAATGAATGTCAGCTACTTCACGAGCAGACAATGAGTCTATCGTAGAAGGCATAACGACGAAAAAAATGGTGAGCGTATTCAACGTGCAAATTAGGTAATGTTACAAGATGAACCGTTTTAAAATAGCTAAAGCTGCCTGCATGCCTTACGAGAACGAGACCTAAATCTCATTCAAACGACAATTCACTCTCTCACTCACTTGTTTCGCCTTTCCTTGATCTATCTCTTATTATAATTACCTGCTATTGTTCGACCAGGGGTGTTCAAATTAGAGGTAGGAGCGACGCACAAGCGCAAATCAACATACCGATGTCATTCTTTGATGATTATTATTTTAAAAACGAAAAGAGATAGAACGCATGTTACTTTGGAGAACTTGTACCGAACTTGTACCATGTAGCTATGTAGTTTATAAAAACATGCTAAAAAGGTTATCTCAACATACTAGTTTTGAAGTTACAGACCAAAAACTAAAGAGAAAAGTATTTTTAACAAAAAAAATTATCTTATTATTTTTTTGACAAATTTCCTGCTTGATGTCGTAGGTTTTTTTTAATTTTTACGTGATATAAACATATAACATAAACACTCACGCCTGTCACCCAGAGGGGTAGGTAGAGACTACAGACTTCCATTTGGCACAATCCTGACACACCTCTCTTGCCTCCTTCACATCCATACACCTACGCATACATGCTCGTCGGTTAAGGGTACTCCTAATGTGGCCCGTTTTCAATAAATCGCCAATTTGGTCTATAAATTTTCGCCTAGGATGTCCCTCTCCGACTCTGCCATTCACTTCTGCACCATAAATTTTCTTTGTCACTCTTTCCTCATTCATTCTTTCCACATGACCAAACCACCGAAGCATTCCTTTCTTAATCCTGGTCACCACATCATCTTGCAAACCACACTCTTCTCTTATTACACAATTTCTTACCCTGTCATGTCATGTCATTCAGATTCAGCCCTAACATACTCCTTAACGACCGCATTTCTACTGCGTTTATTCTACTCTCGTGCTTCTTCTGCCACACCCAACTTTCACTACCATACGTTAAAGTAGGGACCAACACAGCATTGTGAATTGCCAATCGTGCCTTTTTCGACACATCTTCACAATAGAGTGCAAGGCCCCATTTACTCACTCACTGCATTCACTCGTCATTCTATATCCTTATCATATCTCCCATCCCTGCTAAATACGCAGCCCAAATATACAAACTCATTTACTTGCTCGATCAACTCCCCTTCTATTCTTATTTCACAAATTGTTTTACTTCCTTCTCTTTCAAAAACCATAACCTTCGTCTTACTTGCGTTTACTTTCATACCCCTTTCTTTAAATGATCCGTTCATTAATGTAACCATCATTTGCAACTCGGCCGCCGACGACGCAAGAATAACTTGATCATCGGCGTACAAAAGGCATTTGACGGTTAACTCACCCATTCTTAATTCGCATTCGTCAACTTTCAAATTTTGCAAACAACTGTCCATAAATAGGTTGAACAGCCAAGGGGAAGCCACACAGCCGTGTCTGACACCTTTATGGATGTCAAACCAGTCCGAGTAGACCCCGTTGATCCTAACACAAGCACTAGAGTCCCTATAAAGAGACTTCAATGCCTGTATCAAGCCAATGCTCAACCCAAATGAGTTCAGTGTTTGCCATAGCAAATCCCTATCCACTCTGTCATAGGCCTTTTCGAAGTCCATGAACGCACAAAAAACCTTTTGGTTTTTGGCCAGAAACTTCTCCGCGATCATGCGCATGGAAAAGACTTGATCTGTCATCCCATTCCCTTTCTAAATCCCGCTTGCACATCCCAAATTTTTCCATCACCTTCTTTCATGACCCTTTCAATCAGTACCTTAGCATACAGTTTTCCCACAATGCTAAGAAGACTGATGCCACGGTAGTTTTTACAGTCCTGCTGCAACCCTCTTCCTTTATATACTGGGACTATCACGGCTTTGCACTAGTCTACCGGTACCCGCTTCAGTTCCCAGCATAAATTAAACAAGGTGTGCAGCAGACCTGCCACCACTTCCTCTCCAGCCCTTAGCATTTCGAGTGAAACTCTATCATATCCGGCAGCCTTACCTGCTTTCATGCTTTTCATTGCTTTCATTATTTCATCTATACTTATCTCGCTACCTCTTTCCTCTTCTTTCGGAGTTTCTACTTCACTTAGTACACACGTTGTCTCCTCACTCATAAACACGCTTTCAAAATATTCCTTCCATCTCTTTAAACTCAAAACTTCATCATTTAGAATATAGCCATTCTCGTCTCTTATAGCATTCATCATAGGCTGTTCTGAATGTCCCCTGGCAGTTCTTACAATTTTCCATAACATTTTAATATTTGCCTGGAAATTATCTGATATTCTTCTATCATTCTTATCCGTTCTTTCTTGCTTTTTTCTTTCAACTATTTCTTTTACTCTCTTATTAAGATGTCTGAAGACTGCCTTTTTTCTTTCAATATCGTCATTCATACCACTAGAATTACCAGCCTTTGTTGCTAGTAAATCTAGCCATGCTCTCTTCTTTGCTTCAACTTCCATACGTATCTCATCATCCCACCATAACTTATTATTTTTCCTTTCATTCTTTCTCTTACTAACACCACATACTTCGGTAGCTGCATCTACTAAACCTTTCTTTACATTTTGCCATATATTCTCCAAGTCTAACTCCTTCATACATGATTCATCCAAACCACTTATCTTTTCCTTAAATTTATTTAAATTTTTTAATTTTTATTGCTAGTTAATCTTTCTAACTTTCAAATAAAACTACTTTGAAAAAAAAAATACACCGTTTACTTAAAGAGAAAATAATTTAAAAACGAAGGATGAGAATTTTACCAAAAAAATTTAAAATGCTTTTATTTTTAAATAGTTTACATAAAAAAAACGATTTTTTAGCGATAATTTTTCATCTAGTATCCGCACATTTCATTTGATCAAGTGTAAAATTAACAGATTGTATTAACTACATACTTTATGAAATTGAGGTTGCCAACCCACTTGCCAAGTGTGGCAACTATGGTAAATATCCCCCCTATGATGCAATATATGGGGTTGACTATATGCTCAGCAGTGGACTTTAATAGGCTTTATTGGTAAGGGTATAATTTATTACTGCATAACAATGAATTTACAGAAATTATATATTAACATACATGTCTAAATATTACATCCAAGATAACATTAGAACCTCTGACTTCAAAACTAGAATAATCTAAGTAATTCGTAAAATAAATATTGCACTGTGGTATCCAGCCCGCTTGCCAAAGAGTGTACCAACTATGGCAAATATCCCCCCCTGGGAAGCAATCCATGGCAGAGATCTATGTTCAGCAGTGGAATTTTGATAGGCTTTAATAATAATAGTTTGTACATGGTGCATTCTAAATTCAAAAAATTTTTCTATTTATTCTATTATTTGCCTTTCTATTACTATTTTTGTTTTTGGATTAGGTATTTGACATAAACATATGATAGATAGATAGAAACATTTATTTGTATCTCCAATCACACATGTAAATTCAGTGATTAAACTAAATATACAATCAAAGTATTATGAAAAAAAATACATAAACTTATGATCTAAATGTACATGTGTGTTGCAGTTAAACAAATGGGTCATAGCTCAGCGATTAATATTGCTCGAGAGCAAACACTGATTTTCAGCTATTACCCTCGAGGTGGCGAGAAGAAAATGAGCACAACAGTACAATCAGAAAGAAATAAAGAAAAAACTACTTTTCTTTTGCACGTTAATATTATTGTAGTGTAATTATGTCTGAAAGATGTGTCCTTTCAGCTCTATGATTTATATCTTGAGTTTAATTAGTTAAAAAAAATTACATATGTTATGGATACCAATGAATTACACAGCAGAGACAGCCTGCAATATCAATGTTGCATTTGGAGAGGATACAACAAATTCGCATTATTGGTTTAATATCTTTCATAGTAAAAACTTTGATTTGAAGAATGATCTGAATGAAAATACATGGTGGAAGTCGTTCATTACTATACCACAAGAATTCACGAAAGTGAAGTTAATCCATTGAGCAGCAATTATTACTAGTTTGTAATTGCAAATCTAATCACAAATGATCTAGCAGTTTGTACTACGAGTGAGCTACAAAGCCTGCGGTTCGATTCCCATTCAGTATAAAAATTAGGGTGCATGAACACATGAAAACATTTGTATATACTGTTGGAGGCCTTTTTTATTCTTTTTTTTTTTCTATGTGTAACTAGCGAGCATGAGTGGTTCAGGCATTCTTCTTCTTCTTCTTTCTTTTGTGGCGGTTTGATTAAATTCGCCAATGACGTATAGAGTAGAAAATGAAGGCTTAAGAGTTTAATTAAAATAAGAGTCTGTGATAATACAAGGATTCAGTTTTCCTCCGAGAATTTTGACAAATCTATTTGTTGAGTTAGCTAGAACAAATATGACAAACACAGGTGTTAGACTCTTACCCATATGTTAAAAGTGACAAGGATTTAAAGTTTCATATTATTAGTATTAATAAAATCACATAAAATATACACAAAAGGAGTACTGGTATATGTTAAAAGAGAATTAAAATCTATAGGTCGAGGAATATAAGGAGGAAGGTAATCATAAAGGGAGGAGGATAATTTGGGACAGTTGAAAAAAATATGGTTTGTGGAACCTTCATCTAAGCCACATTCACACAATGAGCTATCCCTTACTCTGATTTTTGCCAGATGTGCATGTGTACAGGCGTGTCCAATTCTTAATCTACAAATGATTGAAGTTGCATGTTTATTTGCTTTGTTAAATTTAAAGAACCAAGGCTTGGGAGGAATAACCTCTTGGATGGCAGCATAGTGCTTACCTTTAACATTTTTGGAAACTTCCCATAATTTATTCCAATTTTCATTCAGTTTCCTTTTAGCTAGCAAAATTAGGTCATGTGAGTAAATTAAATTTTGTAGAATGCCATTAGCAATTGCATTTTTAGCGAGTACATCAGCTGTTTCGTTACCATGGATACCACTGTGGCCTGGAATCCAGGCCACTGAAACATGGATTCCTTTAAGATGGCATCTGAATAGGGTATTTTTTATTTTAAGAATTAGTGGAAATTTATGTTTGTTATGGAATTGATTGGACAAAATAGCTAACAAACAACTTTTTGAATCTGTGAAAATAACTGTTTTATTAAGATTATGTGACTCTACATATAACAAAGCTTCACTGATTGCAGTTGCTTCACCGGTAAAAGTGGAGGATAGTGAGGGGCATTTAAAGTTAAGAATGATTTTGAACTTAGGAATCCAAACAGCAGCTCCAGTATAGTCTTCATCAGACTGTTTTGAAGCGTCTGTGTACATGACAAGCCAATCTTTAAAGGTGTTTTCTATAATTTCTTTTAATTTCAAATTTGCCATTGGAGAATCCTTTTCTATACCTAGATCTAGATGAATGTCGGGTTGGAAAACAATAGCCTCGTAAGGAACATCAAAGAGTGGATTTATTTTACATTGAAAGATTGGGTAAGGAAGCTGAAGAAAAATTACAAAACTTTTAAACAAGCAGGGAGAGTCCTTATGGGTTCAGTATCGGTCAGATGAGATATACTCTGAAAGAAGGTGCAATTTAGGAATTAGGGGATGATCTGAAAGCTGGCATATCTTAAATAAGAATCTGTCTGAAAGGTATTGCCTTCTTAATCTTAAAGGAGGATCTACGCACTCAACCTGAAGAACATTTATTGGTGAGGATTTCATTGCCCCTGTAATAATGCGAAGGCATTTCGATTGAATTTTGTCCATTACTTTTAGGGATGATTTATTGCAAGGCTCCAACAGAAAACATCCATAGTCAAGGTGGCTTCGTATTAAAGCATTGTACAGTAATTTCTGAGAAAAAGGATGGGACCCCCCACCAAACACCTGACAAAGACCGAAGAATATTTATGTTTTTTTCGCATTTTTGTGTTATATATTCAATGTATGGACCAAAGGCCAATTTCGAATCAAGGATAACTCCCAAAAATTTTACATTGCCTCTAACTGGAAAAGGTTGCTTATCATATACAATGGATATATCGGGAATTCGCCTTTGGCGGGAAAAGATCACCACACTACTCTTGGCCACAGATAAAGAGAGGCCATGATTAGTTAACCATTCTTGTAAATAATCCATGGATGAGTTTAGACGGGAACATGCCACTGTGAAGTTGTTTGAGGAGATGTATAGAGCTAAATCGTCTGCATATTGAAGAACATTACAAAAAGAATTTACTGAAAGTTCTAAATCGTGAGTATATATAGAATAAAGGAGAGGACTAAGAACTGAGCCTTGTGGAAGTCCTTTCCATATAGTTTTTGGGGGAAGCAGGAGATTTTTAACATTTATAGATATTGATCTAGAAGAGAGAAAGTTAGAGACATAATTGACTATCCTCACTGGAATGCTCAGATTAAGCATTTTCTGCCTGAGCACAGGAAGTAGCACATTATCATATGCAGAAGAAATATCCAAGAAAACTCCTATGAGAAATTCATGTTTTGAGAAAGCAATATGAATATCTGTGACCAAAGTACTTAGGCTATCCATGGTACTTAAACCTTTTCGGAAACCGAATTGGCTTTTAGGTAAGAGATTATTCCTTTCCAAAAACCACTCCAAGCGATTTTTTATTAAATGTTCCAAGATTTTTGCCAAAGTACAAGAAAGGGCAATAGGTCGGTAACTGGAAGGGTCATTGCTAGACTTACCTGGTTTGAGAATGGGCAAAATAATTTGGGTTTTCCATTCAGCAGGAGGATTACCAGTAATATAAATAAAATTTAAAATGGATAGTAAGACAGTTTTAGTGTTCTCACTACTATTAATTATAAATGAATAAGGAATCCCATCAATACCTGGTGAGGAGTCTTTAAGGCCATTGAGTACAGTAAACAATTCTTGAGAAGAAAAGGGGGAATCAAATTTATCATTTGTTTTTAAAAAAGCAGAATTAAAAACTAGGCATTCATCATAAGATGGGACTGTTTGTGGTGCAAGTTTATTAGAGAATTCATCTATCCACAGGGAAGGATCATTAGAAATTATATTTTCACTAGAAACTGCACAGCGATATTTTTTAACATTTCTCCAGACCAAAGATGGGGGAGTCCTAGGTGACAGTGACTCACAGAATTTAAACCAACCAGTTCGCTTTTTGTCTGACAGTAATTTTAAGGTTTCTGCAGCAATTTTTTTATAGGAGATATAATTCTCTGCAGTCATAGAACGGGAGTATATTAATTCAGCCTCTTTTCTTCTCCTACAAGCTGCTGAACAATCTTGGTCCCACCAAGGAGGGGAAGGATACTTATTTTTGAAAGGTTTTTTTAAGGGGATTGACTTATTAGCAGCAGAAATAATTGCATTTCTGAACTCTATATATACAGGAGCAATATTATCATTGTTAATTGGGGGAAGATTTGCAACCTCTTGTTCCAAAACTGTAGAATATAATTGCCAATTAGCTTTGGATAGATTATACTTTAGTCTTGGGCAAAATGTAAAATTTATTCCAGGTGAAGTAGGAGGAGTGATGAATATAGGAAAATGGTCACTGCCATAGCTAGAAGGTAATATTTGCCACAAAAGAAGGGAAGCAATATCTGGGGAGCAGAGAGTTAGGTCAACGGCACTTCTAACATTTTGTAATGGGGATACTCGACGGGTAGGAGACCCGTCATTTAGAATACAGAGATTAAAATTATCAATAAGATCTAAAAATAAGGGAGCCAGTGAATCACACAGATGGGAGCCCCAAACAGTATGATGCATATTAAAATCTCCCAAAATAACCATAGGAGGTGACAGAGAAGAAATAAGTGTTGCAAGTTCTGTTAAAACATTTGCATCAGGATTAGGAATGTAAACAGAGAGAATAGAGACATCAAGGGCCTTAATAGCAACAGCATTTACTGCTGGACTATGAGAAGGGAGAGGAATTTGTGAAAATGTAACTGTTCTTGAAATTAAAATAGAGGTGCCAGCACGACCATCACTCCTATCATCCCGGAGGCATGCATAGCCTGAAACCCTAAAATGAGACTCAGGTCTAAGCCATGTCTCCTGGATGGCAAGAATGAAGGGATGAAATTTATTAATGAGGTAAATGAGTTCATTTTTTTTATTTCTAATGCTCCGACAATTCCATTGAAGAATTGGCGGGACTGCGAATGTTACGGGCTAAGGAGGAAAGCTGAGTAAGTTTTTGGTGTAAGCTGAGAGGAAGTTCCGTGTCACTAAAACGGGAGATCATGTTAATTAGAATTGATATCATAAGTTCGCAGAAATTATCATTACTAGAGGAGTTGTTGTCATTTCCCAGTAGAGCACACCCATTAGGAAGGGAAGAATTAGGATTCTCAACAATTGCCTGATGGGCTGCCATATCATATCCAGAATTTAATGATTGGCTATAGGTACGTTGAGGGATAAAAATTGTTTTTTTGTATGATGCAGTTTGTGAGAGCTGAGCCGAAGGGGTTGAAAGACTGTCAGTTATGGTATAAGGGGTCTGTTGAGAACAATTACGAGGCTGGATTCTTGTTGTATCAGCAAAGGATCTTTTTGTCTGAGGGAATCTAGCTGAAGCTTCTAAATATGAGATATTTTCTTGTGACATAACAAGTTTAATAGATTTTTGCCTTAGATGTTCAGGACAAGTAGGGTCTTTTGCGGTGTGGGGACCTGAGCAGAATAGACAAGTAGGAGTTTGTCGAGAACAAGCTAAACCTTCATGATTCTGTGCACACACAAAGCAGCGAGGAGATGATCGGCACTGGGAAGTAACATGGCCAAATCTACAACATTTATGACACTGTATTAGTGGCAAAATATATTTTTCTACTGGCATTGAAGTGTAAAAACAGTAAATATGGGGAGGAAGTTTTTGTCCAGAAAAAGTTAGAACAACCGTCTGAGTTGGAACCCATGAAACGCTATTGCTGTCACTAACTGATCGTCTATTAAGTCGCCGTGCTTTAATTATAGAACCGTAGCCAGAGGGAATTTCTATAGCTGCTATTAATTCTTCTAGTGTCCACTCTATGGGAACTTGTCTAACTAGCCCCATACGAGTGATACTATATGAAGGGATGGTTGCTTCATATTTGGAAATTTGGAGAGCTGGGTGATCGATAAAGGTGTTTGCATCTGCAGCTGTTTTAAACTCCACTGATATTCTATTTCGTCCAACTTTTTTGACTCCATCATGGACTATATTTTTAATATTGTTATGATACAGAAAGTGACCGAATTTAATTGGTTTAAGAGTTACTCCAGACAGCTGATCATTTGAGATTTTACTTACGTGAACTAGAAAAGGAGCGGCATCATCTTGAGAGTACTTAACTTTTTTATTAATAAAATCAGGATGGGTATATGAGGATTGTATTGAAGGAAACTGTTGTTTTGGATCAGTAATAACTATTTTTTGTGGATGGGCAGACTCGTTACTTACTTGGGCACGTTTACGGTTAATTAGTTCTACATTATCAATGTTAATGGGTAAGGAAAAGGAATCATTGCGACCCCTTCCGGGATCGGGAGGTTCGTCCTCCATTATATTACTACAACAAAAAATTACATAAAAACGGCACAACTACAAACACTTACTAATTTACAGATATTAAAACCTCCACCAAGACAGAAAAATTTACTATAGTAACTCAACAACACTTAATAAAATAATAAATTTTAAGCAAAAAAGGCACGACACTTGTATCTCTCACTTCCTCCAACAACCTCCAATTCAGTTTTAACATTAATTTAAATAAAAACTATGTCTTCTTCTTCTTTCTTTTGTGGCGGTTTGATTAAATTCGCCAATGACGTATAGAGTAGAAAATGAAAGCTTATGAGTTTAATTAAAATAAGAGTCTGTGATAATACAAGGATTCAGTTTTCCTCCGAGAATTTTGACAAATCTATTTGTTGAGTTACCTAGAACAAATATGACAAACACAGGTGTTAGACTCTTACCCGTATGTTAAAAGTGACAAGGATTTAAAGTTTCATATTATTAGTATTAATAAAATCACATAAAATATACACAAAAGGAGTACTGGTATATGTTAAAAGAGAATTAAAATCTATAGGTCGAGGAATATAAGGAGGAAGGTAATCATAAAGGGAGGAGGATAATTTGGGACAGTTGAAAAAAATATGGTTTGTGGAACCTTCATCTAAGCCACATTCACACAATGAGCTATCCCTTACTCTGATTTTCGCCAGATGTGCATGTGTACAGGCGTGTCCAATTCTTAATCTACAAATGATTGAAGTTGCATGTTTATTTGCTTTGTTAAATTTAAAGAACCAAGGCTTGGGAGGAATAACCTCTTGGATGGCAGCATAGTGCTTACCTTTAACATTTTTGGAAACTTCCCATAATTTATTCCAATTTTCATTCAGTTTCCTTTTAGCTAGCAAAATTAGGTCATGTGAGTAAATTAAATTTTGTAGAATGCCATTAGCAATTGCATTTTTAGCGAGTACATCAGCTGTTTCGTTACCATGGATACCACTGTGGCCTGGAATCCAGGCCACTGAAACATGGATTCCTTTAAGATGGCATCTGAATAGGGTATTTTTTATTTTAAGAATTAGTGGAAATTTATGTTTGTTATGGAATTGATTGGACAAAATAGCTAACAAACAACTTTTTGAATCTGTGAAAATAACTGTTTTATTAAGATTATGTGACTCTACATATAACAAAGCTTCACTGATTGCAGTTGCTTCACCGGTAAAAGTGGAGGATAGTGAGGGGCATTTAAAGTTAAGAATGATTTTGAACTTAGGAATCCAAACAGCAGCTCCAGTATAGTCTTCATCAGACTGTTTTGAAGCGTCTGTGTACATGACAAGCCAATCTTTAAAGGTGTTTTCTATAATTTCTTTTAATTTCAAATTTGCCATTGGAGAATCCTTTTCTATACCTAGATCTAGATGAATGTCGGGTTGGAAAACAATAGCCTCGTAAGGAACATCAAAGAGTGGATTTATTTTACATTGAAAGATTGGGTAAGGAAGCTGAAGAAAAATTACAAAACTTTTAAACAAGCAGGGAGAGTCCTTATGGGTCCAGTATCGGTCCGATGAGATATACTCTGAAAGAAGGTGCAATTTAGGAATTAGGGGATGATCTAAAAGCTGGCATATCTTAAATAAGAATCTGTCTGAAAGGTATTGCCTTCTTAATCTTAAAGGAGGATCTACGCACTCAACCTGAAGAACATTTATTGGTGAGGATTTCATTGCCCCTGTAATAATGCGAAGGCATTTCGATTGAATTTTGTCCATTACTTTTAGGGATGATTTATTGCAAGGCTCCAACAGAAAACATCCATAGTCAAGGTGGCTTCGTATTAAAGCATTGTACAGTAATTTCTGAGAAAAAGGATGGGACCCCCACCAAACACCTGACAAAGACCGAAGAATATTTATGTTTTTTTCGCATTTTTGTGTTATATATTCAATGTATGGACCAAAGGCCAATTTCGAATCAAGGATAACTCCCAAAAATTTAACATTGCCTCTAACTGGAAAAGGTTGCTTATCATATACAACGGATATATCGGGAACTCGCCTTTGGCGGGAAAAGATCACCACACTACTCTTGGCCACAGATAAAGAGAGGCCATGATTAGTTAACCATCCTTGTAAATAATCCATGGATGAGTTTAGACGGGAACATGCCACTGTGAAGTTGTTTGAGGAGATGTATAGAGCTAAATCGTCTGCATATTGAAGAACATTACAAAAAGAATTTACTGAAAGTTCTAAATCGTGAGTATATATAGAATAAAGGAGAGGACTAAGAACTGAGCCTTGTGGAAGTCCTTTCCATATAGTTTTTGGGGGAAGCAGGAGATTTTTAACATTTATAGATATTGATCTAGAAGAGAGAAAGTTAGAGACGTAATTGACTATCCTCACTGGAATGCTCAGATTAAGCATTTTCTGCCTGAGCACAGGAAGTAGCACATTATCATATGCAGAAGAAATATCCAAGAAAACTCCTATGAGAAATTCATGTTTTGAGAAAGCAATATGAATATCTGTGACCAAAGTACTTAGGCTATCCATGGTACTTAAACCTTTTCGGAAACCGAATTGGCTTTTAGGTAAGAGATTATTCCTTTCCAAAAACCACTCCAAGCGATTTTTTATTAAATGTTCCAAGATTTTTGCCAAAGTACAAGAAAGGGCAATAGGTCGGTAACTGGAAGGGTCATTGCTAGACTTACCTGGTTTGAGAATGGGCAAAATAATTTGGGTTTTCCATTCAGCAGGAGGATTACCAGTAATATAAATAAAATTTAAAATGGATAGTAAGACAGTTTTAGTGTTCTCACTACTATTAATTATAAATGAATAAGGAATCCCATCAATACCTGGTGAGGAGTCTTTAAGGCCATTGAGTACAGTAAACAATTCTTGAGAAGAAAAGGGGGAATCAAATTTATCATTTGTTTTTAAAAAAGCAGAATTAAAAACTAGGCATTCATCATAAGATGGGACTGTTTGTGGTGCAAGTTTATTAGAGAATTCATCTATCCACGGGGAAGGATCATTAGAAATTATATTTTCACTAGAAACTGCACAGCGATATTTTTTAACATTTCTCCAGACCAAAGATGGGGGAGTCCTAGGCGACAGTGACTCACAGAATTTAAACCAACCAGTTCGCTTTTTGTCTGACAGTAATTTTAAGGTTTCTGCAGCAATTTTTTTATAGGAGATATAATTCTCTGCAGTCATAGAACGGGAGTATATTAATTCAGCCTCTTTTCTTCTCCTACAAGCTGCTGAACAATCTTGGTCCCACCAAGGAGGGGAAGGATACTTATTTTTGAAAGGTTTTTTTAAGGGGATTGACTTATTAGCAGCAGAAATAATTGCATTTCTGAACTCTATATATACAGGAGCAATATTATCATTGTTAATTGGGGGAAGATTTGAAACCTCTTGTTCCAAAACTGTAGAATATAATTGCCAATTAGCTTTGGATAGATTATACTTTAGTCTTGGGCAAAATGTAAAATTTATTCTAGGTGAAGTAGGAGGAGTGATGAATATAGGAAAATGGTCACTGCCATAGCTAGAAGGTAATATTTGCCACAAAAGAAGGGAAGCAATATCTGGGGAGCAGAGAGTTAGGTCAACGGCACTTCTAACATTTTGTAATGGGGATACTCGACGGGTAGGAGACCCGTCATTTAGAATACAGAGATTAAAATTATCAATAAGATCTAAAAATAAGGGAGCCAGTGAATCACACAGATGGGAGCCCCAAACAGTATGATGCATATTAAAATCTCCCAAAATAACCATAGGAGGTGACAGAGAAGAAATAAGTGTTGCAAGTTCTGTTAAAACATTTGCATCAGGATTAGGAATGTAAACAGAGAGAATAGAGACATCAAGGGCCTTAATAGCAACAGCATTTACTGCTGGACTATGAGAAGGGAGAGGAATTTGTGAAAATGTAACTGTTCTTGAAATTAAAATAGAGGTGCCAGCACGACCATCACTCCTATCATCCCGGAGGCATGCATAGCCTGAAACCCTAAAATGAGACTCAGGTCTAAGCCATGTCTCCTGGATGGCAAGAATGAAGGGATGAAATTTATTAATGAGGTAAATGAGTTCATTTTTTTTATTTCTAATGCTCCGACAATTCCATTGAAGAATTGGCGGGACTGCGAATGTTACGGGCTAAGGAGGAAAGCTGAGTAAGTTTTTGGTGTAAGCTGAGAGGAAGTTCCGTGTCACTAAAACGGGAGATCATGTTAATTAGAATTGATATCATAAGTTCGCAGAAATTATCATTACTAGAGGAGTTGTTGTCATTTCCCAGTAGAGCACACCCATTAGGAAGGGAAGAATTAGGATTCTCAACAATTGCCTGATGGGCTGCCATATCATATCCAGAATTTAATGATTGGCTATAGGTACGTTGAGGGATAAAAATTGTTTTTTTGTATGATGCAGTTTGTGAGAGCTGAGCCGAAGGGGTTGAAAGACTGTCAGTTATGGTATAAGGGGTCTGTTGAGAACAATTACGAGGCTGGATTCTTGTTGTATCAGCAAAGGATCTTTTTGTCTGAGGGAATCTAGCTGAAGCTTCTAAATATGAGATATTTTCTTGTGACATAACAAGTTTAATAGATTTTTGCCTTAGATGTTCAGGACAAGTAGGGTCTTTTGCGGTGTGGGGACCTGAGCAGAATAGACAAGTAGGAGTTTGTCGAGAACAAGCTAAACCTTCATGATTCTGTGCACACACAAAGCAGCGAGGAGATGATCGGCACTGGGAAGTAACATGGCCAAATCTACAACATTTATGACACTGTATTAGTGGCAAAATATATTTTTCTACTGGCATTGAAGTGTAAAAACAGTAAATATGGGGAGGAAGTTTTTGTCCAGAAAAAGTTAGAATAACCGTCTGAGTTGGAACCCATGAAACGCTATTGCTGTCACTAACTGATCGTCTATTAAGTCGCCGTGCTTTAATTATAGAACCGTAGCCAGAGGGAATTTCTATAGCTGCTATTAATTCTTCTAGTGTCCACTCTATGGGAACTTGTCTAACTAGCCCCATACGAGTGATACTATATGAAGGGATGGTTGCTTCATATTTGGAAATTTGGAGAGCTGGGTGATCGATAAAGGTGTTTGCATCTGCAGCTGTTTTAAACTCCACTGATATTCTATTTCGTCCAACTTTTTTGACTCCATCATGGACTATATTTTTAATATTGTTATGATACAGAAAGTGACCGAATTTAATTGGTTTAAGAGTTACTCCAGACAGCTGATCATTTGAGATTTTACTTACGTGAACTAGAAAAGGAGCGGCATCATCTTGAGAGTACTTAACTTTTTTATTAATAAAATCAGGATGGGTATATGAGGATTGTATTGAAGGAAACTGTTGTTTTGGATCAGTAATAACTATTTTTTGTGGATGGGCAGACTCGTTACTTACTTGGGCACGTTTACGGTTAATTAGTTCTACATTATCAATGTTAATGGGTAAGGAAAAGGAATCATTGCGACCCCTTCCGGGATCGGGAGGTTCGTCCTCCATTATATTACTACAACAAAAAATTACATAAAAACGGCACAACTACAAACACTTACTAATTTACAGATATTAAAACCTCCACCAAGACAGAAAAATTTACTATAGTAACTCAACAACACTTAATAAAATAATAAATTTTAAGCAAAAAAGGCACGACACTTGTATCTCTCACTTCCTCCAACAACCTCCAATTCAGTTTTAACATTAATTTAAATAAAAACTATGTCTTCTTCTTCTTTCTTTTGTGGCGGTTTGATTAAATTCGCCAATGACGTATAGAGTAGAAAATGAAAGCTTATGAGTTTAATTAAAATAAGAGTCTGTGATAATACAAGGATTCAGTTTTCCTCCGAGAATTTTGACAAATCTATTTGTTGAGTTACCTAGAACAAATATGACAAACACAGGTGTTAGACTCTTACCCGTATGTTAAAAGTGACAAGGATTTAAAGTTTCATATTATTAGTATTAATAAAATCACATAAAATATACACAAAAGGAGTACTGGTATATGTTAAAAGAGAATTAAAATCTATAGGTCGAGGAATATAAGGAGGAAGGTAATCATAAAGGGAGGAGGATAATTTGGGACAGTTGAAAAAAATATGGTTTGTGGAACCTTCATCTAAGCCACATTCACACAATGAGCTATCCCTTACTCTGATTTTCGCCAGATGTGCATGTGTACAGGCGTGTCCAATTCTTAATCTACAAATGATTGAAGTTGCATGTTTATTTGCTTTGTTAAATTTAAAGAACCAAGGCTTGGGAGGAATAACCTCTTGGATGGCAGCATAGTGCTTACCTTTAACATTTTTGGAAACTTCCCATAATTTATTCCAATTTTCATTCAGTTTCCTTCTAGCTAGCAAAATTAGGTCATGTGAGTAAATTAAATTTTGTAGAATGCCATTAGCAATTGCATTTTTAGCGAGTACATCAGCTGTTTCGTTACCATGGATACCACTGTGGCCTGGAATCCAGGCCACTGAAACATGGATTCCTTTAAGATGGCATCTGAATAGGGTATTTTTTATTTTAAGAATTAGTGGAAATTTATGTTTGTTATGGAATTGATTGGACAAAATAGCTAACAAACAACTTTTTGAATCTGTGAAAATAACTGTTTTATTAAGATTATGTGACTCTACATATAACAAAGCTTCACTGATTGCAGTTGCTTCACCGGTAAAAGTGGAGGATAGTGAGGGGCATTTAAAGTTAAGAATGATTTTGAACTTAGGAATCCAAACAGCAGCTCCAGTATAGTCTTCATCAGACTGTTTTGAAGCGTCTGTGTACATGACAAGCCAATCTTTAAAGGTGTTTTCTATAATTTCTTTTAATTTCAAATTTGCCATTGGAGAATCCTTTTCTATACCTAGATCTAGATGAATGTCGGGTTGGAAAACAATAGCCTCGTAAGGAACATCAAAGAGTGGATTTATTTTACATTGAAAGATTGGGTAAGGAAGCTGAAGAAAAATTACAAAACTTTTAAACAAGCAGGGAGAGTCCTTATGGGTCCAGTATCGGTCCGATGAGATATACTCTGAAAGAAGGTGCAATTTAGGAATTAGGGGATGATCTGAAAGCTGGCATATCTTAAATAAGAATCTGTCTGAAAGGTATTGCCTTCTTAATCTTAAAGGAGGATCTACGCACTCAACCTGAAGAACATTTATTGGTGAGGATTTCATTGCCCCTGTAATAATGCGAAGGCATTTCGATTGAATTTTGTCCATTACTTTTAGGGATGATTTATTGCAAGGCTCCAACAGAAAACATCCATAGTCAAGGTGGCTTTGTATTAAAGCATTGTACAGTAATTTCTGAGAAAAAGGATGGGACCCCCACCAAACACCTGACAAAGACCGAAGAATATTTATGTTTTTTTCGCATTTTTGTGTTATATATTCAATGTATGGACCAAAGGCCAATTTCGAATCAAGGATAACTCCCAAAAATTTAACATTGCCTCTAACTGGAAAAGGTTGCTTATCATATACAACGGATATATCGGGAACTCGCCTTTGGCGGGAAAAGATCACCACACTACTCTTGGCCACAGATAAAGAGAGGCCATGATTAGTTAACCATCCTTGTAAATAATCCATGGATGAGTTTAGACGGGAACATGCCACTGTGAAGTTGTTTGAGGAGATGTATAGAGCTAAATCGTCTGCATATTGAAGAACATTACAAAAAGAATTTACTGAAAGTTCTAAATCGTGAGTATATATAGAATAAAGGAGAGGACTAAGAACTGAGCCTTGTGGAAGTCCTTTCCATATAGTTTTTGGGGGAAGCAGGAGATTTTTAACATTTATAGATATTGATCTAGAAGAGAGAAAGTTAGAGACGTAATTGACTATCCTCACTGGAATGCTCAGATTAAGCATTTTCTGCCTGAGCACAGGAAGTAGCACATTATCATATGCAGAAGAAATATCCAAGAAAACTCCTATGAGAAATTCATGTTTTGAGAAAGCAATATGAATATCTGTGACCAAAGTACTTAGGCTATCCATGGTACTTAAACCTTTTCGGAAACCGAATTGGCTTTTAGGTAAGAGATTATTCCTTTCCAAAAACCACTCCAAGCGATTTTTTATTAAATGTTCCAAGATTTTTGCCAAAGTACAAGAAAGGGCAATAGGTCGGTAACTGGAAGGGTCATTGCTAGACTTACCTGGTTTGAGAATGGGCAAAATAATTTGGGTTTTCCATTCAGCAGGAGGATTACCAGTAATATAAATAAAATTTAAAATGGATAGTAAGACAGTTTTAGTGTTCTCACTACTATTAATTATAAATGAATAAGGAATCCCATCAATACCTGGTGAGGAGTCTTTAAGGCCATTGAGTACAGTAAACAATTCTTGAGAAGAAAAGGGGGAATCAAATTTATCATTTGTTTTTAAAAAAGCAGAATTAAAAACTAGGCATTCATCATAAGATGGGACTGTTTGTGGTGCAAGTTTATTAGAGAATTCATCTATCCACGGGGAAGGATCATTAGAAATTATATTTTCACTAGAAACTGCACAGCGATATTTTTTAACATTTCTCCAGACCAAAGATGGGGGAGTCCTAGGCGACAGTGACTCACAGAATTTAAACCAACCAGTTCGCTTTTTGTCTGACAGTAATTTTAAGGTTTCTGCAGCAATTTTTTTATAGGAGATATAATTCTCTGCAGTCATAGAACGGGAGTATATTAATTCAGCCTCTTTTCTTCTCCTACAAGCTGCTGAACAATCTTGGTCCCACCAAGGAGGGGAAGGATACTTATTTTTGAAAGGTTTTTTTAAGGGGATTGACTTATTAGCAGCAGAAATAATTGCATTTCTGAACTCTATATATACAGGAGCAATATTATCATTGTTAATTGGGGGAAGATTTGAAACCTCTTGTTCCAAAACTGTAGAATATAATTGCCAATTAGCTTTGGATAGATTATACTTTAGTCTTGGGCAAAATGTAAAATTTATTCTAGGTGAAGTAGGAGGAGTGATGAATATAGGAAAATGGTCACTGCCATAGCTAGAAGGTAATATTTGCCACAAAAGAAGGGAAGCAATATCTGGGGAGCAGAGAGTTAGGTCAACGGCACTTCTAACATTTTGTAATGGGGATACTCGACGGGTAGGAGACCCGTCATTTAGAATACAGAGATTAAAATTATCAATAAGATCTAAAAATAAGGGAGCCAGTGAATCACACAGATGGGAGCCCCAAACAGTATGATGCATATTAAAATCTCCCAAAATAACCATAGGAGGTGACAGAGAAGAAATAAGTGTTGCAAGTTCTGTTAAAACATTTGCATCAGGATTAGGAATGTAAACAGAGAGAATAGAGACATCAAGGGCCTTAATAGCAACAGCATTTACTGCTGGACTATGAGAAGGGAGAGGAATTTGTGAAAATGTAACTGTTCTTGAAATTAAAATAGAGGTGCCAGCACGACCATCACTCCTATCATCCCGGAGGCATGCATAGCCTGAAACCCTAAAATGAGACTCAGGTCTAAGCCATGTCTCCTGGATGGCAAGAATGAAGGGATGAAATTTATTAATGAGGTAAATGAGTTCATTTTTTTTATTTCTAATGCTCCGACAATTCCATTGAAGAATTGGCGGGACTGCGAATGTTACGGGCTAAGGAGGAAAGCTGAGTAAGTTTTTGGTGTAAGCTGAGAGGAAGTTCCGTGTCACTAAAACGGGAGATCATGTTAATTAGAATTGATATCATAAGTTCGCAGAAATTATCATTACTAGAGGAGTTGTTGTCATTTCCCAGTAGAGCACACCCATTAGGAAGGGAAGAATTAGGATTCTCAACAATTGCCTGATGGGCTGCCATATCATATCCAGAATTTAATGATTGGCTATAGGTACGTTGAGGGATAAAAATTGTTTTTTTGTATGATGCAGTTTGTGAGAGCTGAGCCGAAGGGGTTGAAAGACTGTCAGTTATGGTATAAGGGGTCTGTTGAGAACAATTACGAGGCTGGATTCTTGTTGTATCAGCAAAGGATCTTTTTGTCTGAGGGAATCTAGCTGAAGCTTCTAAATATGAGATATTTTCTTGTGACATAACAAGTTTAATAGATTTTTGCCTTAGATGTTCAGGACAAGTAGGGTCTTTTGCGGTGTGGGGACCTGAGCAGAATAGACAAGTAGGAGTTTGTCGAGAACAAGCTAAACCTTCATGATTCTGTGCACACACAAAGCAGCGAGGAGATGATCGGCACTGGGAAGTAACATGGCCAAATCTACAACATTTATGACACTGTATTAGTGGCAAAATATATTTTTCTACTGGCATTGAAGTGTAAAAACAGTAAATATGGGGAGGAAGTTTTTGTCCAGAAAAAGTTAGAACAACCGTCTGAGTTGGAACCCATGAAACGCTATTGCTGTCACTAACTGATCGTCTATTAAGTCGCCGTGCTTTAATTATAGAACCGTAGCCAGAGGGAATTTCTATAGCTGCTATTAATTCTTCTAGTGTCCACTCTATGGGAACTTGTCTAACTAGCCCCATACGAGTGATACTATATGAAGGGATGTTTGCTTCATATTTGGAAATTTGGAGAGCTGGGTGATCGATAAAGGTGTTTGCATCTGCAGCTGTTTTAAACTCCACTGATATTCTATTTCGTCCAACTTTTTTGACTCCATCATGGACTATATTTTTAATATTGTTATGATACAGAAAGTGACCGAATTTAATTGGTTTAAGAGTTACTCCAGACAGCTGATCATTTGAGATTTTACTTACGTGAACTAGAAAAGGAGCGGCATCATCTTGAGAGTACTTAACTTTTTTATTAATAAAATCAGGATGGGTATATGAGGATTGTATTGAAGGAAACTGTTGTTTTGGATCAGTAATAACTATTTTTTGTGGATGGGCAGACTCGTTACTTACTTGGGCACGTTTACGGTTAATTAGTTCTACATTATCAATGTTAATGGGTAAGGAAAAGGAATCATTGCGACCCCTTCCGGGATCGGGAGGTTCGTCCTCCATTATATTACTACAACAAAAAATTACATAAAAACGGCACAACTACAAACACTTACTAATTTACAGATATTAAAACCTCCACCAAGACAGAAAAATTTACTATAGTAACTCAACAACACTTAATAAAATAATAAATTTTAAGCAAAAAAGGCACGACACTTGTATCTCTCACTTCCTCCAACAACCTCCAATTCAGTTTTAACATTAATTTAAATAAAAACTATGTCATAAGACTTGCTATATTTGTCAACAAATAAAACAATACAAATACCATTTTAGGTACATAGCATCGTGTAAATACTAATATTATACATATAATTTATCACATATATGATATTATATTATATAATTATCATTAAATTAGTCAAAATATGTATATCAGGCATTGCAGATGTATCCACAAATATTACTTAACATGCTCATAATCTGTAGTATTTATTATGCCAGATTTTAAACTCTTCTAACCATAACAGGAACCAAATTATCTAATAAAAATTACTCATGTTTATGGCTTAGTAGCACAGTGGCCAAGTCTTAGGTTTGCTTACTGCTACTATTTGGTAATACCACTTTTAACAGGACATTTTTTAAATAATTACAAACTGTCTAAGTCAATTGCTGAACATAGGCCTTCCCACAGTTAATCTCATATTGCCATGCTTGGCAACTGTAGTTTTTATTTTCTAATTGTTGTTGGAAAACACTTCCGCCTATCTCATGTTTGTTTCACTGTGTTGCCTCTCGTAACACCCACAGAACAATATGGGTAGTATGTAGCAGATATTCTTTCACTACAACTATTTCTGTATTGTACTGTTTCAATTTGAGTCAAAGTAATTTCTTTATTGATTTTTATATTTAATAAGCATTAAAAGTGAAATTATCACAGACTGGTGATGCTGAGCAGTATTACCAATGTGTAGGTATGAGAACTGTATCCACTAATTCAAATGAATTATAAGCGGGTACATCTATCTAAACAAGGGATTCCCAATCTTGTTTTGAGTAGGGACCACTTTGATTTTTTTGTTGTTAGCAGGGACCACAAGTTGAAAGAAAAAACTGTTAATCTAACAATAAATTATAATCACAACTTTTAACATTATTATGTAATAAACTGAAAAAAAAGTATTCATTAACAGTATTATTTGTGCACTTATTTATTGCAAAAGCTACTAGGTACTTAAAAACAAATGTGTTATTTAAAACAATTAGGTAGGAAAAATATTTAAATCTTTCGCAGACCATATTAAAGCTCTTGCAGACCACTGGTGGTGCGCAGTCCACTGGTTGGCAATCACTGATCTAGACCTATGAGCAATAATACAGTATATAGAAATGCATTATGCAGATGCATATGTTCTAATGCTTAATATATCTTTGATATGATATGCTGGTGTCTACTGTCATTATAAGATAGATTTGATTTCAATCCTATAATACCTGTGGTAGTTTGACATATTTTTGCTTTTGGCTGTTTAACAAATTAGAAAAGGTACATACTGCTTGCGCCAGCTGTGAGCCGGTGGCGTCCGTCAGTTAATTAGAACGCTCCCGTCGTGCCAGGCCATTCTCCGCGCTACTCGCTATCTGCAACAGTCGGAAACACTACCGATAACATTGGCCACGCCGTATTATTAACAATCATTATATCCAGCCCATAGCACTTTATGAACATGTCAAGAATTAAACCAACAGACAATTTAATACTGACAATTGATATACATCTGTGTTATAATCTAATTAAATGCTCTAGATTAGACGTCGCAACAACCCACCTATATGCCTCCACACTCTTGTTAACCGTCACATATGTACTCTAACATAGATAAGTTTATGCACGAATAACTTTCACATTCACTTTTTTTGAAAATTACCATTAACACACCCCAAATATAATGAAAATCGAAAATATTGTAAAATACTTGGCACTTACAATACAAAATTTCGCCTCAAAATGGCGTTGGGGTATAGTATGTGATGATAGCTTTTTGTTTTATAAGGCACACAGTTTATGGTTTCCCATCACTTTCCGCACTCACATTATATAAGTTATATCACAAATTATTTATCTTACGTTTTTAGAATTAGTTTTGTTGAAATTTTATCAAAAACTATTTACAACTTTCCCGTTCTGGAACATAATCCCATGAGACTTCAACTCACAGAACACTAATACTCTTTGCTTCAACTTCAACAACAGGCGCCCTCTGTTATAATTTATAGTAATCATATTTTCTTTTTAAAATCCGAGAGTAGTAATACCGCAGCTACCTACATTTTGACGTGCTCGAATTTAGGTATTCGAATCGCAAGCTAACTTACGAAAGCAAACATTGAACAAGTTTACCACTATATGTTATATATTAAACCTAACTAAACTTGATACTTGCTCAAACCAATAAAGGAAAAAACACGGAAGCCAAAACCATGCTCAACTTATCAACTTCATGAAACGCACTCCCGCGTAAATACGTCTTTTTTTTTCTTTCTTTATCTTTACTAGCCCGTAAAACTTTACTGATGGACGCACATATTGCAAATGATTTTGTACGTGAGTGCGTGTTTTTGCAATAAGTTGAACATGAATTTGGCTTGAATTTGAAATTCATTATAATACTTAAAGATTAATATCTAATACGCAACCACCCGCATTCATTAAATACATTGATGTGTCCTACGGCCTCTTACCTGGATTGAAGAGCACCTCCCGCTCTCCCTCAATTGCGTGCACTAATCCTAGCACCACTACTCCCAACACCACTACTCCCGGCAACGCTACTTCTTACACCACTATTCCAGGAAAGACACACCATCGACGATAATACGACACGTGTTTCGCCTCTACACGAGGCATCTTCAGGAGATGAAGACTCTACGGCGGCTGACCACTAAGTCTTAGCGGTCAGCCGCTTGCTCTATAGCTTGTTTATAAATACTCTAAGTTTTTATCTTTCTAGTTCTATTGAAGTCGGTTTTTACATTTACAAAATTTTATTTTTTCTTAACAGCCTCAAGCGCAAAGGTTCAAAATGGAATGAACAAATGGTCCTATAAAATGATCATTGCTGTGGATGAACTGTGGTCACGAAATAGTAAAAAAAATGGTTGTCTGTAAAGTCGGCTTATAGACGATAGTTTAACCGTGAGTTTGCACTGACGCGATTTTCACAAAAAAACATGTTTTAAACGCTGTTTTCTGTCAATGTATCAAAAAGCGTTTGCATAGTCAAAGAACATGTTGTAGTGAAATATGTTTGACAGTTTATTGTACATTACATATTTTAACTATATTATATTTGCCGCCTACGCTTTGGTCATGCTTGTACTCCTGTACACATGGCCAAACTCATGATTAGGGATAGCTCAATCTGTGAATGTGGCCTAGATGAAGGATCTGTCAATCATCTGTTCTTTGAGTGTCCTAAACTTTCTTTCTCTCTCTACGATATCCTGCCCAATTACATCCCTCGTCCAGTAAATTTCCAATTTTTGCTAACCCTAGTGTATACTCCCTTCGTAAATATTTTATGTGCTTTTATTCGTACCAATAATATTAAACTGTAAAATTACTTAACAACTTTGGTGATGGTAGTTTAAATATGTGACGTCCTTTGTTGTAGATTGTGAACCCACTCATTAAATTGAGAACTCTTATTTTAACTATTATTATCTTGTCACTTCCATGACTGACTTGACACTGGCAGAATTCTACCAAGAGAAGCCATAATTTAAAAGAAGAAGAAGAAGAAGAAGAACTATATTATATCTTTAAAACTATAGAAACGAAATGTTTGAAAACAAATTTGTAGAAATATTCTCATGTTGAAAGATAAGTTTGAATATCTGTTGAAAATTTTACAGTTTTTGTGAGTGCGAACGCCACCATCTACAAAACATGTTTTGTGATTTATTTTATGTGATTTCGTTTCAAAACATTAAATATTGGATGTTTCTCAGTGCGAACGTACCATGACAATGTCATAACAAAACTTTGATGAAATGATTGCATAATTTTATGAATAAAAAAGCCGAACTACCAAGCCGATCATGCTTTTCGCTTGTTCGTGCCACGCTCTCGCTCCGTTCTTACTCGGCTTGGCTGGAGCGTAATGGTACAGTGAGTGAGTCATCCTTTTTCGTGCGTGCAGCCGGCGTTCTTCGATTTATTAGACGTTGTCACGTCAAAAAAATTTAACAAAAAAATTAAACCGACGATAAAACTGAAAACTAAAAAAATAATGAACCTTTTTCTTTTACCTTTTTAACTAAGTTCCTAAACTAACGTAAGTGTACCTAAGTAAATATGTTTATAATTATTGTGAGTTTTTAATTAACCTTAATAACTAAGTTCAGAAACTAATGTACCTAAGTAATTTTGAGTCGTTAAGTAATGTTGATATATGTGGTAGAGACATGCTGCAGTTATATTACTAGTATAGTTGTAGCACGAATAGTTATATATAATAATGTAAATGTAAATATAATAATGGTAAATGGTAATGGTAATGGTGGTAGGTTCGACCGTGGAAGGACCACGCTCTCACAGAATATCAGCGTAAAATAGTAGCTTAATGCTGCTGTGTTTCGTATGGTGAGTGTAGATATCCGTAGATCCTTTTTTACTGGAAACGAGGCATTCCATCTTAGTCCTCGGGGGTGACAACACATCTGCGTTTTGATTCTTAATCGAGCATAAATGTAGATGTCTATGGGCCACAGCATCCACTTACCATGAGGCGAGCTGTATACTCGTTTGTCAACCTAATTATAAAAAAACAAATACCTTGTTAGTTGAAAACATTATTTTGTGCATTTTATTAGCAATAAATGTTTGAGACAGGCTTCTCTTTCAAAGTTCATCAGGTTCACAAGAATCTCGTTCAGAGTTTAAAATACCAAGAACTTTAAATCCAATTTTCTATAAAAAGCATCTTTCTATACCTATTTTGTATTAACTAATGTTTTAAAGATAATTAACTTTTTTAGGAAACAAAATTCTGTATCCCATTATCTTCCTCCATCAATTTACATGAAGAAACACTTATGGGAATTGAAAATAATTTAAGCATGCGTATAAGTAAACAGTATTAAATAAAAATAATATTTATTTCACTCGACCCAATACAGTATTTTGCAATGAATTCTATAGTATTAAAATAAATTACATTCGTTATAATATTGGTACATTAATTCATTATCAAGCCGATCGATTAAGGGATGTTATGAAACCTAAAGTGTGGCAGATTTAACACACAAGTCGCTTAATTTCAGTTACAGTGGACTAGTTGTCAAAAGCCAGTTGAAATAGTAAACCTTAGTAAAATTTCTAAACAACCGTCAATAATAAGTATTACAACCAGAAAATATTGTGTCTGTAGTAACAAAGTTGTGGTTATTAAACGGTTTTTTGGGTTTAAGGACAATACTCCAGATCCAGAGTAGACCCCTCGAACGTTGCGAAAGAAATGAAAACACTCGGAAAAACTATCATCCGAACGACAGAAAAAATTAATGTCTTCGAAAAAAAGGAGGCGTTTATCGAAAAAAGTAGCTAAACTATAAAATATTACTGCAGAACTTAAGACAAAATCTTTGATAAGTGAAGATGATAGGGGTTTTATCGGAATCTGTTGATCTTGTCAACAGAAACTTCTTAAACAAAAACATGTGTGCAATTCACACGCGGTAGAATTGAAACCTTCAAATGAAATGAAATATGAAATAAAAATATTTCACAGCAAATGATTTATTTCATCCACAAGTACGACAAAAATATAAGATAAAAGTTTCATTTTATAACAAATAAATGTAACAATCATTATTTTTAGACTGTGATTTTAGCTTTATTATAAATAAAATTGCTTTGTTACAGCGCCATCTATTTCATTCTATCGGTAAAGTGATATTATTGAACAAAAATTAATTAACTCTCAAAGTGGTGGGTACATAAGGTGGGCGTTAGATGATATAAACACGAATAATTTAATAGAAATCGATAAGTTATGAAATCGTCGAATAAAAAGAAGGGATTGATTACGATAATTCTATTTAATATGGTTAATTTTAGTTATTAAAGTTAATTTTTAGTTGTTTAGTTTAACAGTTAAAATGTAATTTTTTTAGTTGTTTAGTTTAACAGTTAAAATAACAGCTTAAATAAAGCGGCGCTTTACAAAGACGAGACCGAAATAATAAGAAACACTTTTTTATACTAGCAATGCTATTAACATTAGTACAATTCTCACTTCCACTATTGGTAAGCTTAAAAATAATAATCGAATGACAGATTCGAACCCACAACCTTTTGATTTCGTGGTCCGCACCCTGCCATTAGGCTACTTTTGCTTACTACACTGTATTCTATCTCATTCTCACTCAGGCTAAATCCTGTAGATATATACGTGTGTCTCTTTTTACTGTCGCTTTTTCGTTTCATGTTTCATCCAGTTTTTATTTTTATAGAATAGGGTGACAAACGAGCACACAGTCCACCTGATGGTAAGTGGTTGCTGCGGCCCATAGACATCTACATCTATCCTCCATTAAAGATCAAAATGCAGATGCGTTGTCACCCGTGAGGACTGAGATGGAATGCCTCGTTTCCAGTAAAAAGGGTCTCCGGTTCTCTACACTCACCATACGAAATACAGCAGCATTAAGCTACTATTTCACGCTGGTATTCTGTGAGAGCGTGGTCCTTCCCCGGTCGAGCCGACCCATTCGTGCAACAACTATACTACTAATATAACTGCAGCATGGCTCCACCACGTACAAAATAATAAATGTGTAAGTCCGAGACTGCTATGGATACGAATGAAAATGGGCTTAAGCAAGTTGTTTGTTCTAGGGGTCTATGCCCCCAGACATGTCTAAGCCCACTTATATCCGAGAGCAGTTTTGGGAGATGGTAATGTTTGGTGATGAAAGTATAAATGAGAATGGCGAAAGCCTCCTCACCGTATGTGTGAAAAAGCGATAAATTTAATATCACGAAATTAATCGAGAGGGGTTTCTGAAGGTTTTTCACTAGTCTTACCAACTTCCGAATTCTTTTTCAAATAGACAATGCCGACAATTCATCATCGATATAAAATATCGATAAGGTAGTATCGCAATTAATTTGTCCGTCTCATACTCGTAACTTTTTCTATATAGATGTATTTAACCTACATGTGTGCATAAAATGCAATAGTGTTAGAGATTTAGATTTGTGTTCCTTAGTGATACAAAATTTATTGAGTAGGTGTGCAGTGCAATGTAGTCAAATCAAATCAAATCAAATCAAACATTTATTAATTCATAAGCATGGGTATTACAGGATGTCACATATAAAATTATTATAAGATACAGCCATGTTTCACCTTAGAGGTATATGAACAAAATTGAAGTATATTTTTACATTTTGTCATCAAAAAATGTTCTTATGTCATAGTACACTTTTTCAACAAGGAAGCCATTGAGCGCAGTTTTAAATCTTTTGATATCATTAATTAATCGTATATTTAACGGGATTTTATTATAGATTTTTGGTGCCATGCAATTTACACACATTCTTCGAAGAAGTGGTTTGCATTTGTGATTAACTTTCAATGTTCCTTCACGACGACTTCCGGCAGTATTCATTTCAAAATAAATTGGGTTATTTCGAACAAAGTTTGCAACCTCATATATATACATACACGGTAGAGTCAGAATTTTATATTTGCGAAAGTACGGTTCACATGAATCATCCTGATTTAGACCGAACATCGATCTAACACACTTTTTTTGCGCTTTGAGGACACTTTGTTTTTTAGTTGTGTTGGCCCAAAATATTATTCCATACCTTAAGTTTGATGCAACATATCCGTGATAGGCTGTTAGAAGAGTTTTAACACTGGAAACCTTCCTTAGTTTATAAAGGGCATAAGAGAATTGGTTTAGTTTTTTAATTAGATTATTAATATGAGGTTTCCATGTCAGCTTATTATCTATAGTCAAACCCAAAAATTTTGTAGTGTCTACCTCTTTAATTGAATTCCCAGAGTAGTTAATGTCAAAATTTAAAGGATAATTATTTCTTTATTAAAGTTTATTACATGTGTTTTTGTCAAATTAATTGTTAGGTTATTTAATGTCAGCCATTTGAATAAAGATGTCAATGTATTATTAATGTCAATATTTATATTATTCTCATTATCATAAGTAAATAAAACAGTACTATAGTCAGCAAAAATAGTCATATGATGGTTGATTACATTAGGAAAATCATTTATATAGATAATAAAAAGGAAAGGGCCCAGTACACTTCCCTGTGGTACTCCATAGTTTACTTGACGCTCTTTCGATCTGTATATTTTATTTTCACCGGTCTTAGAGTCAATTTTGGTTATATGTGTAATTTGTCTTCTATTACTTAGGTAACATTCGATTAGCTTAAGGGCGTTGCCTCTTATACCATACCTTTCTAGTTTGTTAAGTAATGTTTTATGATTAATGTTGTCAAATGCTTTGGTCATATCCATAAATAGTGCTAGTGTAGGCTTTCGGTTGTTAACGTTTTTTACGACTCTTTCCAAAAACTCGTATATAGCCATACTAATGGATTTATCTTTTCGAAAGCCGTATTGATGCTTCGAAAATAGATTATTGGTTTCAAAGTAATCGTATATTTTTTTTATATATAATGTGTTCTATTAACTTTGAAAATATTGAAATTAGTGAAATAGGACGATAGTTTTTTAACAGCTTGTTGTCATCCTTTTTGAGTATTGGGATAGTAATTGCCAATTTCAATATATCTGGAAATATTCCCTGTTCTAAACATAAATTTATAATGTAGCACAAGATATGAGCTATTATATTCCCTACTGTTTTAATAATCTTAGTGGAAACATTGTCAAAACCTACACTATTAGTATTTTTTAATAAATTAATAGATTTAACAACATCTAAGGGTATTATTGGGGTCAAAAAAATTGAGTTACGTTGACTATGTGGAATAGAAGTAGGTTCGGGCTTGTCCTTATCGACTGTTTCCAACGAGTTTGTAAAAAAGTCGTTAAAGGCGTTCGCAATTTCTGTCGGTTCAGTTACCTCTTTATCGTTACTTAATATACTGTTAATCTGTTCCTTAGGAAGGCTGCTATTATACTTATTAATTATCTTCCACGTTGCTTGGGATTTATTTTTTGACTGAGCTATATAATAGTCATTCTGTGCCTTTTGAGTAAGATTAATTATTTTCTTGTACCTTCTACTATAGTTAGTAAATATTAATTTATTTGTTGGTGACGGAGATAGTCGATATTTCCACAGGAGCTTACAACGTTTTTTACTACATAATTTAATGCCCTTTGAAATCCATTTCGGTTTGTTCAAAGTAGAGATTTTTATTTTGATTTCTGGAAAACATAAGTTGTAAAAAAGTGTGAAAAGGTCATGAAATGAGTTGAAAGCTTTATTTGGACAACTTGTCTCATATGCTTGCTATGCTAGTGTTTCTTCCCCCGCATCAAAAGTGACAGACTTTTTTATTCGTAGCATTAGGCGCATTTTTCGTCCATTGGGTTGAATGATCTAAGTACGTAGCTTGTATGTAGTTGAAACTTTTTATTTTTTGATAAATCTGATTCACACGAAACTTGGCCGAATTCAATTTCAGAGGTTTTTTAGCCCCCTACATAGGGAAACTAGGGGTTTTTTGGAATAATCTAGGGGGGAAGGTGAAAAAATCTGGCAGCACTGTATCTCTATCTATGGTTTGGCGTCGATGAATGACTTATAAAAGGTACCTAAACAAGTTTCGCAGACAAGGTTAAATATTCAATAATTTTTTAAATTGTATTGTAACATAAAGATTTGTGTGGTTTTGTGTTCTATCATAATAGAGCTAACTTATATTTGCATCAGAAAATAACTACCTAATAAAGTTCATATCTCTTTAACGGTTATTAGAGAGGTTTATACTCTACATTAAAAGGTATGTACATGTGTTTTTACCTATTTATTTATTTGTTATTTGTATAGTAAAACATGAAGTACTTACTTCAATTGAATAAATAATATAATAAAAGTATTTCATAGTTTCTTATATCTCAATTGAATGCTCTGAGCATTATTATTGCTATAATATTACAATGTTAAAATTTCATTCTCTATGTTAGAAAACTATATATAATGTAAGAGAAACTATTCTAAAATTGCTTTAGTTTTTTATTTTCTTTTTACAAGAAATGTGTTAATGGGAGACTTCAACGCAAAGCTAGGCACAAGAAAGAATGTTGAGCTGAAGGTAGGGAAATTTGGGATAGGGCAATGGAACCCAAGGGGCCAGCAGCTGGCCGACTTCATGGTCAAAGAGGGACTTTTTAGATGTACTCTTTCTTCTAGAAGCGGCCTCACAGAAAGTGGACCTGGTTGAGTCCTGACGGCTGGACAAAAATTAGATTTATTTTATTATGATGACTAGACGCCAACTGTTCAGTGATCGCAAGGGTGAAAACTGGCAACAGGAATGGTAAGAGGCACAGTGAACCTAAACATTGAGTTGTAAAGGTCTTGTATAATGAAGTTAACACTCTGTCCCCCTTGTGCTCTAATCCAGAGTCCCAAAACCTTTCAGCTCGAGTTACAAAACCGTTTTCAGTGCCTAGAAGATTGCAATACAGTGGACGATATTAGTGACAAGCTCCTTAAAACTGTCCATGTGGTCGGAGCCAAGTTCTGCAAGACCTGCCGCAGAAGAACACAAAACTCTCCGATTACACTCTTAATCTCATGGCTGTTACAGTAGAGCTTTTGACAGTGGGTGGAACACCTGTACTTAAAGTCCTTCAGAAGCTATTCAATTCCCTCCTCCGTGGTGGCAGTACTCCGGAGGCGCAGAGCAGAAGTGCGGTGGACTTTTTCTTCAAGAAAGACAACAACCCTCTTGAAGAACTACAGACCGATTTTCCTTCTGAGCCGCGTCAACATGCTGTTTTCGAAAGTCATTATGAATTGTCTCTCACGCAGACTCAATGACTTCCAGCCTCCCTAACAAGCCAGTTTCCAAAAAGGCTTCAGTACAGAAATTTGGGTGGTGCTACAGTCCCTTCAGCGGTGCCTATTTGACTGTAGGTATATTGAAATACTGAAGTGTTTGTAAAGTAGGGCTACAATGGCTATCAGAGTACAGAACCAGAGTACGAAACCTATCCAACTGCAGACAGGTGGTGTAAGACAGGGTGACATTATATCCATGAAACTCTTCACCGCTGCATTGGTTTCTTACTTTTGAAGTTGATTTTTATCTTAATTTATATAAATAAAGTGTCACATTGTTTGTCCACAATGGAACCCTAAACCACTTAACTAGTTTTAATCAAATTTGCACACCGCATGCAGTTTGGACCAACTTGAGAGATGGGATAGTTTTTGCCCATGAGTGTCCCACAATTTCTTTTGCAAAAACAAGGATTTTTAACGGATAATGACATGACAAAGGGCAGAATAACATCTGCCTGGCAAGCTGGTAAATATAATATGTTTGATATAAAAGCTAATCTAAATAAACATACCAGTGCAATCAATAGAAGTCAATCCCCACCAGCACCAATGGAATTGTTAATTAAAATTTTAAGTGCTGATTTACCATGTGTGAAAAGGACACAGGTTCGGAACTCGACTTTCGATTAAGAAACAGAAGGGAGGAATCGAGGCTTCTCTCGATCCGGCCTCCTATAACGCCTACGTTGGGTTCGGGAACAACGTATGTGATCTCCGCAACGGAGTAACACACTAGGGCGATAACCTCTTTCCTTTTCAGCAAGTAGGTTCAGACGGGGATTACGGGTCTTCCGAAGTCGTCCCGGTCCCGACGCCTTAATTCTTCGATGTGGACTGTATAACTTTAGGGATGAATTACTTGGGAATAAAACAGCAATTATCTTCAAACCGTTCCGTGAGAGAGTAATCACCTTTCCCTATCACTTCCCTACACTTTTTCTTCTTGACTGCTGGTTTTCACTTTTCCCGAAGGATTTTCTTGTTTTTCCGAACTATTACCCCGAACGAATTGCAATAAAACCCGTTCACTAAGCTACCCCCAGAACTATACGCGAAAGTGAGCCGCGCCATTCGCGTGCCTGCGCGCGCAACTTAACAACATGAATTTGTACTATTACTCTCTCACGTTTCACTTAATTACTTTATTCACATAAATCATACATAAATACAAGTTATCTATTTAGATAGCACAAAACAATATCTACACCATGATATACATTATTTTTCCGTATCACAAAAATCCTTTAATTTATAAAACAAAATATGCCTACTTTACTCACAAATCCAAAATCCAAACTTCTTAAATATTTAACACAGAAAGTTAAAACAATGTTTCCCACTTGAATTTATACATATGTTAACTAATACAATAGTTTAATTTACATTTTCTCTATTTATTTCACTATTTAAAACACTTTTAAATTTCTTATACAAAACTATCATTATTTCACTTATACACAGGAATTTTCACATAAAAATAACACAGAATTCACCTTTTTAGCACGTACAATCAACCTGAAATGTTTTACAAGTGTGCAAGTGAAATTACAAACATTTTAAATTTTTACATATTCAGCCTCTTAAGGGCGTGGTCAGCGTGCTTCCGTGAACTCACACTATTTGAACAACTAACTTTGCACGGCTCTCGGCTATCAGAAAAAATGAAAGTCTGAAATACACTTAATTTTAACAATATTATGTAAACAAGTACTTCTACATAATTTTCAAACAGTAGGAAACTATTCTCTGATAAGACTCTTATTCGTTATCATGTTTCTTATCAGATAACAATACAAGTGAATGTTCTCATTAATCGACCATAACAAATAGGCATTTGTTTTCGTACAAAACGTATCATACTTATACAAGACAATACTTATGTAATTAATTTCCGTTAATTCTGTTTATGCACAGAGTGATCATCTCGACCGGGGAACCAATCCGATCTCTAACTTCACTTTAATATTCCTTTGAATTTACATCGTTGGAAAAACGATTTCAACCGGGGAACAAATCCGGTAATATAATTTATAACATAAAATTCCCTATATGAATTTATTGAAAGATATTACTTAGAAAACAGTAAACTAGTCCGGCCTGGGAGTCGAACCCAAGACCTTCATACCATTAATTCGACATTTCTTTAAGATTTAACTAAGCATTTTCTTATCAGAACATCTTAATTGGACAATAAGTCTTTGAAAAGTTATTTGTCATCGGTTGACTTAATAAACTGAAACATTCTTATAGGCGCGTCGCCAACAATCTCCCCCCCGTGCGCTAGCACCATCATTTGGGAGGCGTCGCGGGTACCAGGACTATTATTCTGGATGTAGGTCTCCTCAAGATACCTGTGCTAGTAATGACGTCAACCACTCTGGTATGACCGTCTGGTCCCGGTAACGTTCTACTAATTTTGCCTTTCGGCCACGTATTTCGTGGCAACGAATGATCTATTATCAAAACAATATCGCCTTCTTTAGGTTCCATGAACTTTCCGTTATTACCTGTTCGCGGTATTAAGGTAGGCATGTATTCCTTCAGCCACCTTGTCCAAAAATGGTCGGCTAATCTCTGTGCAGCTTTCCAATTGAGTTGACCCGTCAGATGCCGCTCTAGAAATAATCCAGGTGGTCGATCACCACATGAGCGTCCCAGAAGAAAATGATTGGGTGTCAAACCCTCTTCAGGACTATCCATACTGAATGTTACCAGAGGCCTGGAATTCACTGTGTGCTCTGCTTCTAAAAGCAACGTATGTAGAATTTCCTCTCGTGGGCTCCTTTCTCTGAGCGTAGCGGTCAACGCAATTTTAATCGACCTTACTAACCTCTCCCAGGCGCCACCCATGTGCGGTGCTCCCGGAGGTATAAATTTCCATTTAATGTATTTCTTAAATGACTCATTTTTCATGCCCTCATGGCATTCTTCGCATGCTTTCAATAATTCCTTATTCGCAGCTTTGAAATTTGTCCCGTTATCGCTGTATATAACGGCTGGTTTTCCTCTTCTGGCGATAAATCGCCTTAACGCCATTATCGTTGACGCTGGTGTCAATGAGGCTGCTAATTCCAGATGTACTGCTCTGGTAGTCAGACACGTGAATAAAACGCCCCAACGTTTTTCGTGTCGCCTTCCTATAGTCACACTCATAGGACCGAAATAATCCACAGCTGAGCATGTAAAAGGTGGTTCATGATGAGCTATTCTCTCCAGAGGAATATTTCCTTGTGGCACGTTCTGCGGTTTTGACCTGTATGTCCTGCACCACTGACAATGATGTGACACACTACGTACTACATTACGTAAGTTCAAGACATAAAATTTCTGGTTCACCTCATTCATCACCGTTTGGTGATTGGCATGTCCAAAATGATGATGAACTTCTCTAATCATCATTTTAACGATTTCGTGTTTACCGTCCAATATGACAGGTTTTCTACTTTCCTCGGTCAAATTAGACTTGAAAGGTAAACGTCCATTTAAACGGAGTAAGTTATCTTCTCCTATTTCCATAGATAATTTACTTAAGCGTGAACTTCTTTCAACACTTTTGCCTGCTTTCAAGCATTTTATTTCCGAATAAAAACACTCGTCTTGAACGAACTTCCAAATTAATAATTCCGCTTTTTTCAAGAGCGCTATGTCCAACGCGCCATCGGGTCCTTTAACCGACTTTGCTAAAACTTTGTTGGAACACATAACCGACTTTTCGGCTGCGTCGTCGGGTCCTTTAACCGACTTTCTTAAACTCTTGAATTTTTCTACCGCTTGTAAGGTGCGTGTAGTTGCCCCAAGGAATTTCTTAAAGCTGCTAAATCGTCCGTAGTCGGGTAGACTTAACGGTTCTTGCTTTCTTAACGCATTTACGCCCTTTGGCGATTTTAACAGGCGACTTTCAACCTGCGCTCTATTCGACGGCATGCACTCATTGTCTGTGCGCCATAACAAAGCAGTCTCGTACCTATTATTAGGTATACGACGTACCGTTTTGTTCAAAATATTTAAAGCTCGTTCTTCTGGGTCGTTCACGGGCTTTCTAGCCGACACTCCCAGAGATTCCAAACTAAAATAATCCTTGATCAATTTATCCATATCTTCCTCCTTCTTGGCGGAAATGTGGTTAACGATCTTGATCGGTTTAATACCACCCGATATGTGACCATGTAAAACCCATCCAAGTTTGGTGAGCGATGCTACAGGTAGGTTCTTACCTCCTGAAATTAATTCACGAGTAACTATGAGATGCCAATTGTCCTGACCAATTAATATGGTAGGTTTGGACCTCTCATACATCAACTCATCCTTAATCGGTGTCAAATGAGAACACCGTTGCAATAATTCTCGGCTTACCGACTGCGGAGAAAGGTTAAGTGACTTAATTGTTTGTACACTTATCTCTTCTAAGTCGCTCGAGTAAATGCCTTTTATCTTAATGTTTAAGCGATACGAACTGTCGTCGTTAATTCGCTTTCCTCCCACGGCTTCGATACGTAATCCCTCTTTACGTCCGCGAGGCGCTAATTTCTGAGCCATACACTCCTCTATGAGTGTCATGGTCGATCCCTCATCCAGAAGAGCTGTTGTCTTGACCTTTCCTCTAGGTCCATACAACTCGACCGGTATAATCTTTAAGTATGCACATGCCAGTGCATTCACTGTACTAACAGTTGTAATCTGAGCATCTTTACCCCCCTCGTCCCCTTGTGGCGAGGTTTTTTCCTTGGGGTATCGGTGTAGCATTCGATGATGTGACATTCTACATCCCTCTACACCACATTTTTTCGCTTTGCACTCTAACCTCCTATGGTTAGGTGGCAAACATTGGAAACATACTTTCGCTTTTTTGACCGCTTCCCATTTCTCGCGAATATTCATGTCCTTAAACTTGTAACAACTCACTATAGAGTGCTCCTTGTTGCATATAACACACTTATGTGTTACCCGACTTGCAGGCTTATCCTGGGTTGTCATAACCACCTGTCGGTTGTGCCCTTTACTATTTCGGCGTTCTAGACGCTCGCTCAAATTACTTCGGCGCATATAGCGCTCGCTCACGGCACAGCTGCGTACACCTCCCTTTGCAGTGTGTACAGTTTGCTTCCTGAATTCAGGACGCTTCCTTTTTTCAGGCGCATTTTCATTGTTTAAGGACGCTCCAAATTGTTCACTCAATAAATTTAAAAACTTGGCCATCTTCTGTAACTCTGGCTCCAAAGGATACTGAGCTCGATATTCAAACCATTTAAATTTAATCATAGTTCCAAGTTTCTCCACTATGCGGCTCACTAACTCCGGTGAGTACAAATACTGTGGTTGATTCAACGCTTGTATCGTGGCAACCACGTTCGTAATACGACTTGCAAAAGATCCTATATTCCGGCAATCTTCTGCCAATCTTGGCATACGCTTTACATTCTCGATTTCGGATAGAATGAGCATCTCAACCCTACCGAATCTTCTTTCGAGAGCGTTCATTATTTCTTCCGGTTCACACAAAGTAAACAACAACGACTTAACCGCTTCCTTAGCGGTGCCCTTTAGTGCCCTTCTAAGGCGTGCGACATTTTGCACCCCTGAAAATTGGCTTCTCGTGTCTTCAAACACCGTTTTAAAAATTATCCATTCACCCGGGTCTCCATCGAACACCGGTAATTCCTGGAGGAAATGAAGCTGGGAAGACTTATCTTTACCAGCTATTTTTATTGCACTCACAATCGCTTCGGTCAATTCTGACACCTCACTCGCGTGTGTTTTCTGTGCATTTCCTTGGTTGCGCTCGATCTCCGCCCCTTTGCGGCGTGATCCTTTACACGCTTCCTTATCAGTAATGTCGGGTTGTGCTACACTAACCGGCGCGCTCAATATGGTCTGCTGAACCCAACTCCTTACGAAAGGTTCCACCTGAGTATTCCGCTCTTCATCATCCTCACTCGAGTCGATCTCCTCTTCTCGGTTGAGTCGTGCCAACTCCAATTGAGACTTGGCTAAAGCAGCAGCTGCCTGTGCTCGTTCGAGCTCTGAGCGTTCGAATTTAATCCGCGCCTCTAATTCGGCTTTCAGCCTCGCCGATCGCGATGACTACCTCTTTGTGACCCTTTATCATTAGTGTGCCCGATTACTGTCCTTGACGATGCCGCTTCTTCGGTCCTTTGACCTACTTTTTCGACCACCGTTTCACTCCTGGATATAACGGATTGTTGTGCGGTGCTGGCCTGCGTACCACTGGTGTCCGTCCTGTTGCTTGTCGTTGCCACGGACGTCCCTGTGTCCCACGTGCATGTGGACGTGTCGGTGGTGGCTCCACTTGAAGGAGTTGCTCCATTTGACGCAGTAGCTGTGGTCGCTCCAGATGGTTCCGCTTCTTTAGCTTTTCTTGAGAGCCCTGCCCTTGTCCTGCTCCCTTCGCTTCTCCCTGTCTGGTCTTGTGCTTTCTTCATCTTGCAGGAAGGTGATTGTTGGCCTACGGTCCCTAACTGTCCCTACGGTCCCTACAACCCTTCTACACCCCAACCTAACACCACTACCCCTCCCCCCCCTTATCTCCCAACCCTACAACCCTACTACCACCCTAACAGCCCTATCAGCCCTATCAATCCCGGACGGGGCCTACCGAGGTGAGCCGTCCAGGGATGGAGTCGTGCAGGAATGGAATGGAGGAAAGGTTTAGGAACTGTCCCGCCAAGGAATATGACGAAACAGTCGAGCGGTAGTGCAAGCGCAGTCTCGCTCGAGAGAACTGCTCCACCCGAAGGTGTTGTGCCAGAGCCCAACCGTTTGGCACCGTTAGGTGGTCGGGATGTATGCTGTGCTCGCCGCCCAGTTGCCGGTGACGCCTCGTCCAAGCGCCCTCCTCCGGCCGCGATGCAGTCAGGTGCCCACGAGCACCCTCGCCCGACAGCAGCAGCGGTGGATGCTTCGTCCAGCACCCTGATGATCCGACAGGAAAATGCCGGACACGATCGTCCGACAGGAAATGCCGAGCACGTTTGCCCGACAGGAAAATGCCAGACACGGTCGTCCGACAGGAAAAATGCCAAGCCCTGCTTGGCCACGATGAGTGCCTTCACAAGACACCTGCGCCCGGCTGCGACACGTGCCCCATGCGAGCACACGCCCCGGCCGCAATCCCGGTTTTCTTTCTTCCGGTAGTTCCAGGTCCAGTCCTTCAGCGCTGACGTCCTGGTCTTCTGGCCTTTGGTCCTATTGCTTCAGCTCAAACCTCCGGCTTCCTTCGGTTGCTGATCTTCACTCGGCTCCGAAGGTCTTCTTTTCCACAACCAGCAGTCCACAGCTGGTTCCTTGATCCAGCTGGCGGGGTTCGGGTGGTCCTTTTAATCCTGCTCGAAGGACCAATTGAAAAGGACACAACGGATCGGAAACTAAGAAACAGAAGGGAGGAATCGAGGCTTCTCTCGATCCGGCCTCCTATAACGCCTACGTTGGGTTCGGGAACAACGTATGTGATCTCCGCAACGGAGTAACACACTAGGGCGATAACCTCTTTCTATTTCAGCAAGTAGGTTCAGACGGGGATTACGGGTCTTCCGAAGTCGTCCCGGTCCCGACGCCTTAATTCTTCGATGTGGACTGTATAACTTTAGGGATGAATTACTTGGGAATAAAACAGCAATTATCTTCAAACCGTAATCACCTTTCCCTATCACTTCCCTACACTTTTTCTTCTTGACTGCTGGTTTTCACTTTTCCCGAAGGATTTTCTTGTTTTTCCGAACTATTACCCCGAACGAATTGCAATAAAACCCGTTCACTAAGCTACCCCCAGAACTATACGCGAAAGTGAGCCGCGCCATTCGCGTGCCTGCGCAACTTAACAACATGAATTTGTACTATTACTCTCTCACGTTTCACTTAATTACTTTATTCACATAAATCATACATAAATACAAGTTATCTATTTAGATAGCACAAAACAATATCTACACCATGATATACATTATTTTTCCGTATCACAAAAATCCTTTAATTTATAAAACAAAATATGCCTACTTTACTCACAAATCCAAAATCCAAACTTCTTAAATATTTAACACAGAAAGTTAAAACAATGTTTCCCACTTGAATTTATACATATGTTAACTAATACAATAGTTTAATTTACATTTTCTCTATTTATTTCACTATTTAAAACACTTTTAAATTTCTTATACAAAACTATCATTATTTCACTTATACACAGGAATTTTCACATAAAAATAACACAGAATTCACCTTTTTAGCACGTACAATCAACCTGAAATGTTTTACAAGTCATTTTTACATAAATTGCTGAAATTACAAACATTTTAAATTTTTACATATTCAGCCTCTTAAGGGCGTGGTCAGCGTGCTTCCGTGAACTCACACTATTTGAACAACTAACTTTGCACGGCTCTCGGCTATCAGAAAAAATGAAAGTCTGAAATACACTTAATTTTAACAATATTATGTAAACAAGTACTTCTACATAATTTTCAAACAGTAGGAAACTATTCTCTGATAAGACTCTTATTCGTTATCATGTTTCTTATCAGATAACAATACAAGTGAATGTTCTCATTAATCGACCATAACAAATAGGCAATTGTTTTCGTACAAAACGTATCATACTTATACAAGACAATACTTATGTAATTAATTTCCGTTAATTCTGTTTATGCACAGAGTGATCATCTCGACCGGGGAACCAATCCGATCTCTAACTTCACTTTAATATTCCTTTGAATTTACATCGTTGGAAAAACGATTTCAACCGGGGAACAAATCCGGTAATATAATTTATAACATAAAATTCCCTATATGAATTTATTGAAAGATATTACTTAGAAAACAGTAAACTAGTCCGGCCTGGGAGTCGAACCCAAGACCTTCATACCATTAATTCGACATTTCTTTAAGATTTAACTAAGCATTTTCTTATCAGAACATCTTAATTGGACAATAAGTCTTTGAAAAGTTATTCGTCATCGGTTGACTTAATAAACTGAAACATTCTTATAGGCGCGTCGCCAACAATGTGCATGTTGCCTCTTCAATCTTATTCTTAAACTCGATCATTTAAATTTTGTAAAATGGCCTTTTAACCCATTATTTCATGTTATAGATGGCAGAAAATAAGCCAGGTGAGCCAGAGGTGGAAGATGAATTCTCAGTAGAGAAAGTCTTAGACCGAAGAGTAAGGAATGGAAAGGTATACATTATAGAAAAAAGTATTTGATTTGCATTTTTAAAATTAAGAGGACTTGTTAGTGCCATTGTTTACTGTATAGTGGAGGTGTAAGAATATCCACTATCCCATATCATCCTGTGGACACAGTCTAAGAAGGTGTTGTCAGGAAAGCTGACATAAACTATTAAATTGCTAGGGTTGTCACAATGGTGAAGTAATAAACAAAAAACTGAATTCTTTTTTATTCCATGTTTAAACAAATGAAATAACTTAATCAGAATGTCAATCAATCAAATCAAGTTGACTAACAAAAAAAATAATTTTAAAAAATAGTCAATATAAGCAGCTTATAACATAATATCTATAGTAACAATAACCACTATATCGTCGCTGTAGAATGATAACCTCGTATGTCTAGAGATCTAAACTTTACAGGAAACGAAAAAAATAGTTCATTTTGTCAATGTTTAAAATATTGTTATTAGCTTTTGTGTCATGTATTGAATGCCGCATAAAACTGGAATCGAAAGGAGACCTATTTCCCATTAATTGAGGCGTCAGACAAGGAGACCCACTGTCCCCCAAACTGTTTACGGCTGTTCTGGAGGATATCTTCAGAAGACTAGACTGGGATGAATATGGCCTCAACATGAATGGCAGTCTTTTAAATCATTTGAGGTTTGCTGACGATATTATCTTGCTGGAAGAAGACCCAAGTAAACTACAAGCAATGGTACAAACTCTAGCCAACAGAAGCAAAGAAGCAGGTCTCGAAATGAACACAACCAAAACAAAACTGATGACCAACTCTACAAAAATCAACATAGAATTAGATGGAAAAAGACTTGAATATGTGCAAGAGTATGTGTACTTGGGTCAAGTAATTGCCCCTAGTGACCAAACATCTAAGGAAATTCACAAAAGGATTGCTAGTGGTTGGAAAAAATACTGGTCTTTGAGAGAAATAATGAAAAGTAAAGAGCTAAGCAACTCTATCAAGAAGAAAACATTTAACACCTGTATTCTCCCCTGCATCACATATGGTTGTGAGACATGGTCCCTCAACCAAAACCACTGGGAGAAACTTGCGAAATGTCAACGAGCAATGGAGAGGAGTATGTTGGGAATAAAACTCAAGTATAGAATTAACAACAAGGAAATAAGAAATAAAACCAAGGTTGCTGACATTTTGACCCGAATCGACCATCTGAAATGGGGCTGGACAGGTCACATGATTCGTTGCAAGACCAATAAATGGAGCAAGCAGGTAACCCTATGGTACCCAAGAGATGGTGTCAGAAAACAGGGCCGCCCAATCAGAAGATGGGAAGACGATATCCGCCTAACCTTGGGACCATACTGGACAAGGGTAGCAACAGACAGAACCCAATGGAAGCAGTTGGAGGAGGCCTATGCCAAAAGGCACACCGAACTGAGGGACTTACTTTAACTAGTATTAAAATAGGAACTCAAACATAAATATTATATAACCCCAAAGTTCGGAAATAAATGGCTATATTATTATTATTGAATGACAAAAAGGACTTTTTTATATTATTAACTAATCCCTTAATTAACTGTGTTATACCAGTTAAATTGACATAAGAGGTTTTCATTTTTTATATGCGCAAAGATTCGAGGTTTTCATAATTAAAGACACTGCTCCAGACTAAAAATATAATGTTTATTGGATATAATTTGGACAAGTTTTGATAAAAAATCGGCTTAACCTAAAATTATCTTAAACCTAATCATAACTCAACTGAAGTCCGTTTTCATTCACATACCCAGAGTAAACAACAAACGACCTATGAGAAGGGAAAAACAAATTTAATTATAAATGCGGCAAGCTATCATAGAATGGATGTAAATCTCGAAGAATCACATGTTTTAATTCCTGAAGATGATTGAGATGGTTGTATTTTACCATAGTTATAGGTAACTTTGAACAATACAACTGTTGAAAACTATCACTAGCATTTGTTTGATGTATTTTCCTTGGTAGTAATTGGTATTCTTCCGAATAACTTAGCTTGAACTTTATGGATCCTTCTGGTTCATATTTAAGGCAACGTATGTCAGTGACTTGTGGGTCACCAACCTTATTACCTGGTCTTATTGATGATAAATACTGTTGAGAGCTGTATTTTTTGAAGGCTGTGTGGTCTTACTGGACGACATGGTAGGTATCAGGATTATCACGGACAGGTTTTTTTCTTCTTATTCCCAGGTATCCCTCACCTTTCATTCGTTTGTTTTTTTGTTGCTCATACATCCATTGAGATTTATCACTTCGTCCTTGTTTAGCTCTTTTTCGTTGTTGATTAGATATTTCCCTCAAAATTTCAAGACTGTTATTTGGCTGAAAATTTGGATCTTGCACAGAGTCATCGCTGCTGAAATTGGTATTATCTTCAGCCTATAAAACCTGCAAATTATCATTTCCAGTGTTCTCATTATTGTTTATAGCAGAAGTAGACGGTGCCTATGGTGGAATTTTGGATAGTGTGATTCATCAATTGGAATCATGGACTCATTTTCAGGATTGAAATTTATTGCAGACAGAGGATTTTCCAGTGTCTGTTCTGAAGACATCATTGCAGACCATTCTGCAAGTCTATCAATATTTAGATCTGACTGTAATAAAGACGGAGATTCTTCCAGGTTAGCAGGGGTGATTAAGTCTTCTGGTGGCGAATGGTTCTTTGTACACGCTGCCACTAATTTCCTTCCTCTATTTAACATTTTGCCTGAATTTTTTTTTTAAATTTTTTTAAATTACTAACTTATATTTTAAAGAAAAGCTGCAAAACCGGTAAGAATCATGACATTAAAACCTCATAATTTTGTAGTCTTTGCCTCGTATGTTGTTTGAATTTATAACTATATGAGGTTTTCACATGAAACTTTTAACAAACAGATGTCAAATCAATACTAACCTAATATTTGCAGCCGTTATTTGAAATAAACTAAGATAGATACCACTTTATTTTCACTATTGGTAGTGAATAGTTTGATTAATTAAAGCCATTAAAATATTATGTGAAAACCTGGTATTTCACTTGAGTGGTTTGCTTTACCGGGGACATACGAGGTTTTACTTGCAATGATCACGTCAAATAAACGAACGCATATTTATTGCTAAACTACAGCTCCTTAGTTATAAAAATACAACCATACAGTATAATTAGAAATATAAAAAAAACAAATAAACTTACTTCACACCGATTTATCCACAATTTTTCACTAAAAATCTCAAAAATAGAGAGTAACGCCCACACCATGCAATTTTTACATGGTTTTCTCACTTGTGAAGGCAAGATTGCCAACGAGTAATAAATAAGAAGTTTTCGTTTAACTCCATATATGGCACTAATAGTTACATATCGGGTTCACGATTTTGCTATATTATAAAATACGTGGTTTTCATTCGATTTTTACAAAAATAAAAAAATATATTTTTTGACATATGAGGTATTCATTCTACAGGGACGATATATTTTTATTTGAATACAAATGATTTGAATTTACAAACATGACATACACATAAAATTACGTCATTAATAATAGGTCCTTACAAATGAAATTGGCATTTTGTGGGAGGAATATAAAGTATTTTTTTTTGTAAAATATATTTAATTAATCAAAGTATGCACCGTTGGTATCTATGGACTTTTGCCATCTCATAGGTAGTTCATCGATCCCTTTACTAAAAAAACCATGGGGGCGAGAATCAATAAACTCTGAAGGTTGTTTGGAATGCCACATCGGAGTTGAACTTTTTTCCTTGTAAGAAGTTGTCCAAATTCCGGAAAAAATGGTAATCTGTTGGAGCAAGGTCCTTGGAGTATGGTGTATGTCGCAGACATTCCAATTGTAGCTCATCTAACTTAGTGGTTGTTTGTTGGTACAGTGTGTGGTCTTGCATTGTCTTGAAGCAGCAGTGGCCTGGAGCGATTGAACAATCTCGGTTGTTTAGCAGCTAGTTCTTCGTTCATGGTTTGCAGTTGCTGACAATAGGTATCTGCCGTAATCATTTGGCCAGATTTTAGAAAGCTGTAGTGAATGACACTGGCGCTAACCCACCAAACACTCACACAAGTAACTTTTTCTGAGTCAGTTTTCGTTTAGAGCAGGATTTGCCTGGGTCTCCAGGGTTCAGCCATTGCGACGAGTGCTTCTGATTATCGTACAGTATCCACTTTTCATCACAGGTAATGATTCGATTTAAAATCTCTTCATTTATGTGTTGGTTGAGCAAAGTAACACAGCAGGCGACGTGTGTTTGTAAGTTCCATTCACTCAATTCATAAGGTACCCATCATTCAAGTTTTTTTACTTTCCCGAAATGCTACTAGTGGATTAATACAGTTTTATCACTTACCCCAAAGCCTGCAGCTATCTCTTAAGTGCTTTGTGATGGATCCGCTTCCACAGCTGTGAATGACATACTTTAGTTTTGGAGGCGTTAAATCTCACAAGATTTGCATGGCCCGTTCAGAAACTGCCTGCAGTTAGAGATTCGCATGCTCAACCATAGCTTCTCTTTCGGATTGGGTTTGATCTTGACTGGCCCGAGCATTTGGCTGGTACCTCTCCACAACTTTGCTGTCGGCTGCATACCCACGGATACTGGAAATAAGCAGATCATCAGCAAGAAGAGAGTTGCGGAGGGAACGAACCCCTAAGTAACTCCGGTGTTTGTCGCGATAGGACTAGAGGAGCAGCCATCTATGATTTCTCCATTTTGCAGGAAGGGCAGGCAAATTTTTTTTAAAGTGTATAACTTTTATATCTGCCATATTTTGACTGATGATTGAACCCATTTATTTGCAACAAGACAGCCCTGCAGGTCAGCTCCTGAACAACTAGTAACCTTTTGGGAGCATACCTGCATTGCATTGCAAAATTGCCCCGTCTAGACACCTTCGATCACTGACTGTTAATAGTATGTAGTTATACGTGGGTGCATGGGTGTAGTAAAAGGCAATAGAAGGAAATAAATCAGGAAATGAGTAGCAGTGTCTTTCATAATAACGTCTAAAAATAAAATACTGCGGTTACCAACCAAGTGTGGCAACCTTGAGTAATATCCTTGAGGCCTATGTCCGGCTGTGGACTTTAATAGGTTGTAACAGTACCAGTTAGAGCAAAAACAAGAACGTATTTATTTTATTCTAGGTGGAATATTTTTTGAAATGGAAGGGATACAGTGATGAAGACAACACATGGGAGCCAGAGGAAAACCTTGATTGTCCCGACCTTATACAAGCCTTTGAGGAAGCAAGGAAAAAAAGAGAAGCTGGTTGGTATTCTACTTCTACTTTTTATTTACGGCAATTTCATTGTAATGAATTCTGGCAATGTCAAGTCAGACATGGAAGTCAGTCAATGGTGGCATTCCTTGAGGGAGGCCTATGTATAGCAGAGGATTTGTGAAGGGCTGTAATGATGATGATGATGAGACGCTTTAGGTTGTCCCTTGATTAGTGCATTAAGGCAAAAGATGTATATCGAGGTGGCAAATATGGTTTTAATTTTATTAGGTACTAACAGATAAGATTTCGGTATAGCATACTTGCTCCTTTGCTACAGCTGTAAATCCCCTCACCTGTCCGTAAGGTTGAATCCATTGGGGAACTGTTACTGCCTATTGTATATTGATGTTGGTAATGATTTGTTGATGTTTGTTCATGGGTCAATAGTTTGTTTTTAAGGCACTATTTGTTATATTTACAGAGGGTAAAATCAGTAAAACTGAAAAGGATCCAAAAAAGCGTAAGTCTTCTTTAGCAGCGACCCCTGATCTGAAGGGGGCCAAGAAGACTAAAACCGATGACAAAAGGTCGTCAGGCTTTGATCGCGGTCTCGAGCCTGAAAAAATTATTGGTAAGTACTTTTCAATTGTAGAAACTACAAACAAACTTGTAGTTTTTGTAACAATAAAGTCACAGCCGCTACTAACTATCCGATTAGTAAAAATTACTTTTCATTGTTAACTGCAATCAAATATTAATAAAAGAGGTACAGGTGCATTGTCACCACTGAGATCTCAAATGTAATGCATCACAACTTGTTATGATATTTGGTCTCCATACCTGTTCAGAACACAGTATTGGTTAATGCACATCTCATTGGCAAAAACAAATGAAAGGGTTGCATAGGGTTAACATATGTATCACATATTACAGTACTTCTTTCTTTTACCTCCATATCTAAATAGGATATTGCTAAACTTATTCCGAACCTTATACTATAACATGAGCATGTTTGATGATTTGATGATGACCCGTATTTTCGTAAAGATATAATAATACTGGAAAATGTTCAAAGGAGGGCTACAAAAATGGTAAAACCACTGCGGGACATGACATATGAGCAGCGAATGAGAAAGCTTAACCTCACTACACTAGAGAGCCGTAGGCAGAGAGGTAGTCTGATTGAAACATACAAAATACTGATAGGATATTACAATGTTCCTACTCTGCCGAATTTGTACTTACTAAATAGCAACAAACGTCTGAGAGGACATCAACTTAAACTTTGCCATAGAACTGCCAAGCGGAATCCCATGAAGAATTTTATAACAAATCGTGTTGTCACCAAGTGGAATAAGCTACCACAAAATGTGATTGATGCTCCTACATTGAACACCTTCAAGAACAGATTGGATAAAATCTCCAAACATTAAGATGCACACGTATCAGCTTTTTTTGCTGCTAGTGTGTTTATGTATAAATAAAAATAAAAAATAAATAATGTTTCATAGGTGCGACTGACAGCAGCGGTGAGCTGATGTTCCTGATGAAGTGGCAAGGTACAGATGAAGCAGATCTTGTACCGGCCAAGCAGGCTAATGTGCGATGCCCGCAGGTCGTCATTCAGTTCTATGAGGAGCGGCTAACCTGGCATACACCAGCGCCTGAAGAAGCAAACAATGACGACTAGCGGTTAAGTATAGGTGTGTTGATTTTTTAAAAACTGTATCTCCACCACATTTTCTCCTGTATGGTAAATGCCTCATACATCATACATAGTAAATTTTATATGGAAAAACATCCAGACTGCAACCCAGTATTGCCAGGATGAAAATATGATTGTAGGAGTAAAAAATACCTGTTACTTTTTACTTGCGTACGTGAGGAGTAGTAATGGTAGCATTTTCGGTGTTTGCGGTTCCGGGAGACAATCTGAAACTCAAAAACGAAATATATACACAAACAGACATAGTCACCAAACCCTCTTAGTAAAGTTAAAAAATTAGTCCCACTGTTGGGCTCAAGCTTCCTCTCATTTCTGAGAAGGATTAAGGGAAAGGAAATGTCCGCCGCGCTGCACCAATGCGTATTGGCGGACTTCACATGTATTCAATTGTTTTTAAAATTTCACGGACATGCCGATTTCTCACAATTTTTTTCTTTACCTCCGAGCATGTGGTAAATCTGCACTTGAAGTTTCAATTGTACAAAGTTGCAGTTGGCACCAGCGGGGACCGATACTGGGTGGTGCTCATCATCAAACCTATTAGAACTGATGATAAATCGGGTCAAGTCCATGAGCTTTTTACATACATGGAAACACAAATATTTCGTTTTCGTATTTTATATCATATTATAAAATTCACCATCATTGCTACGGATAGAAAGGCCTATCAAATAAGAAAGCAATAAATAAAATCAGTCCACAATTGACAAAGAAAGCGAGTAAAATCCCTACAAAGAATTCCGGATTATCCTTGAGGCAAACAAGGCACGTGTCTAGGGGCATGCTTGGAAGTTTCTAAGCGAAAGCATAAACTAAAAACATCATACTTTTTATAGAGATGTAGAGCATACGAAGTGCGCCCCGCCCCGTCTACTTGATGACACATTATTCTCACTTTCTCATCACATTTTATTCACACCCACCTGCTAAGGGTACACGTGTCGTGGCGTACTCAATTATTTTGCAAATAAACTATATAATATTTTATAACATAGTTATTATAAGTAGTTATAATTTCTAATATATGGGCGCAGATGAGGTGTTAGCCTACAGCATTCTCGACATTTAATCTGGCCCTGAATACAAAAAAAGTAAAAATACAGTTGAAGTGTGAATCTCCTCCTTTTGAAGTCTGCTGCAAAAAGGGTTTTGGTTTCTCAAGTATTAGTAGTCACAAATCATTTTTCTTTAAGAAGATTGTGAAGTGCCGATAGTAGGTATTTGAAAAAATGCTATCTGTTTTATACCGCTCGATCTGTGTCGTCTCATAGAGTTGCAAATCTTGGAAGCAATTGCCTACATTTCCTTTTTGAAATATTGCTTTAGGCGATAACGTTTTCACCTTTATGAAACGAGATAATTAAATTCAGAGGCCGTAGCCAGAAAATAATTTCGGGGTGGTTTAATTGGTGGAACAGTAGAAAAACATAAAACCGTTTTAATAAAGGAAATAAAATGGTGTTACTTATCATATATATTCATTAGAAAACCATTACAGAAATATTAAGACCTTATTACAAAATTAAATTTAGTCTTCTAGCTTTCTTTGCAACAAACAAATCAATCACCTCCTCGGTGTCTATATCAATTCTACGGTGGATTGACATTAACACCAAACCGATTAGTCTTTTCTGGCCTGCGGAGTTTCTCAAATAAGTTTTGAGTCGTTTCAGAGAAGAGAAAGTCCTTTCAGGAGTACATGTAGAAACAGGCGGTGTCGCCAAGATCTTTAAAAGTTTGTGAATGTTTGGAAATAAGGCCTGGTTGCATTCTCCGAGAGCACATGTTGGTCGATCTAGTTTCTAGTAGTATCAGATTCTACCACCCATTTTATCCGCCACATGACTAATTCAGCTTTTACAAAGTCCCATTTCAAATATCTTAATATATATAAATTACGTGTCACATTGTTTATCCGCGATGGACTCCTAAACTACTTAACCGATTTTAATCAAATTTGCGTACCGTGTGCAGTTTATAAAAAGTATATAAAAAGTCCTCGAAAAGGGGAGAACAATGTCTGCCTAGCAAGCTAGTTTTTTATAAAGCTCAAAGTAGTTTTCTTGATAATTTTGATTAATTTGTTCTTTGCAACACACAGACGGAATGATGAGAGATGAAATGTTGAGAGAGTTGAGAGAAAATGTTGAGAGATGACAATGTGGCTTTATGATTTTGGAATCTTGACTGAAGCTGATCAATGAAATCATTCAAAAGTGGAATCATTATAGTAATTCTAAAACAAGTTTCAGGATCTTTAGTGTTGTAGTTTGCGCTATGCTCTTGGCGTGACGTTATTCGCGGAATTTTCATACTACAGTACTGAGCATATTCTGTGCATTCTTGAAAAGTTCAACAAATTTTGAATCAATATTTTGGCGAACATCTTCAATAGTCTTTATAATTGAATCGACATGTTGTAAAGCTGCTGCCAAATCGCATAGGGGAGATTGAAGTATTTTTCATGGTCAGTGTGTACGGGAACAACATTCCTTAAGCAACATAAGCTTATAACAAAATCCCTTGAAATGGCTGATCTCAGAGAAGAATTAGATGTTTCAGAATCCTTGTCAGTGTTTAAGTCGTCTAGTGTATCAACAATAGCTTTATAAATTTTTTCAAAATCTAAAACAACCCATCATGATTTTCTGCCCAGCGGGTCTCGCACATTGCCGTCAGTTTTCCATTGTGTTTCAGTAAAGTTTTTTTCGATATTATATTTTAAACGCTTAGGTCGTTTTGCCGAGGACTTGATAAAATCTTCCTTTTGCATTCTCAGCTGTTACAAAAGTTAAAAAATCTTCACGCAAGAAGCACGACGAAGATCAGTTAGACAAATAGACATCTGTTCTTGTCATGAAACATCAGTAGTTTCGTCAACAAGGATTGGAAAAAATTTCGCAGAATTTAATCCTTGCACAATTTTTTCTGGATTATTTGACCACAAATTGCAATAAGTTCATTTTGTATGGTTCGGCTTAGGCAGGTAGCGTTCAACGTCATATTATCTGTGTGCTTTATTAGATTTGAGTCTCTACATCTGCTTCTCATCCGTAAGATAGCACGAAAGTTTCCATAATTTGTGTCTGGCTCAGCATCATTGATTTTTATTGGTTTAATTGTTTCAATAATCGGAATGAGCCGTTTCCGATTTTCAGCTATTTGCGCTAGGTATCCGCTATCAATCTGACTTATTATATTTGGTTGAGATTTATTATAAACCTTCATAAAATTATCAGCCAATAATACAGAAGATTTGTGGTACAGGCTTTCACTGTGACTTTTGAAATCATGTACAGCATCTTTACATTTAGTGAGCGGCTGAGTAACTAAGGATTTCAACTGCTGGTGAGTTCCTTTACCTGCGCAATCTCTGGCAAATAATACACAATATTTGCATAAAGCACCCTGTTGCTCATTGCATTTTTTTTACCATTGCATTTGAAATTTTAGCTTTCTTTCATCGTCACTTACTGAAAACTTGAATGTCTTTTCTGACATCCAAGGAGATTTCAACAATCTGTACTCGTCAATAAATCATCATCAATAAGGCAGCAGGACCTGACGGCTTATTCCCGGCACTCCTACAGTGGGGGGTAAAGTACTAATAGTCAGACTTGTTGCCATAATGAGAGCATGTCTGGCTCTTAAATATGTTCCTAGGGGATGTAGGGAAGTGAAAGTCACGTTCATACCCAAACCAGGTAAGAACGACTATACAGACCCTAAATCCTACAGATCCATTAGCCTCACATCCTTTCTCCTAAAGACGATGGAGAGGATGTGTGGAGTTGAGAGGGTCGGCGCTAATTAACTTACCGCTACACGAAAAACGACACGCCTATAGCTTAGGTAAATCAACAGAATCGGCACTTCACCAGGTAATAACAAAGATTGAAGAGGCCATCCAAAACAAAGCAATATGTCTAGGCTCCTTCATAGACATAGAAGGTGCTTTTGACAGAACAAATTTCTCCAGCATAAAAGGTGCCCTAAGTAGACATGATGTTGAACCGGCACTGATTGACTGGATAGTAAACATGCTCAGTACACGAACAATAAAGATTGCTGGTTGTTGGCGCGACTTCTAACGCCGCCTAGCGACGCACCGGAACACCAAACTCTTATCTACGAATCAGAGCTCGCCATTGTTGGCAACCAATCACAGCACGACGTGCAATTAGTTATAAGATCTGTCTGTTTAAATTTTGATTATTACCTGATACACACTGTAAGCAATAAGACGACTTAAATATAACCAACAAACGTTCAATAAATAAATCATCGAAGAGCACCTGCCTCCCGTTCCTTTACATAAAGTGGTCCTATCGAGCCGAATAAGGAGTTCAAGCTTGAAATCTCCGAAGATTCGTCGCATCAAAATACGAAGAGGAGATTCACGTATCGAGCGAAGAGCTGCAACGTTAAGGCATCGACAGACAGGAGTGGCAGGTTTGAACTTCCCGTCCGTTTCTCCATCTCATCCTTCGATAGATGTTGATTTCGTGCTGATATTCCATTTCCAGTGCTCAAGTTAGTGGCGGTACCTACCTGTGCAACGGCACCCACCTTGGTTCACACGTCTACAAATTGGCAACTGTAAGTACTCTTGATTTCCTTAATTCCCAAAATGAGTGAGCCTAAATTGTCAGATTTAATTAAGAAAAGAGGAGTTTTAAAAGGTCGATTAACTCTGTTTGAAAATTATGTTAAAAAGTTCACTTTACCCTTGACTGAACAACAGTCATTAGAATTAAATTTACGTGTCGAGAGTACTTCGAGTTTGATAGAGATGTTTAGTGAAATACAGACTAAAATTGAAGAAGAGGTAGCGGAAGATCTCGATCTTGTAAAACAGCTGGAAGAGAGAGATCGTTTCGAAAATCAATTTTATTGTGCTGTAGCTTCTGCAAAACTTTTACTGAGAAAGGAAGTAGCTGAAAAGTCTAGTATTTCAACATGTAAGCCGATAGGCATAAAGTTACCCGATATTAAAATACCTTCCTTTGACGGTTCATACGATTGCTGGCTAGAGTTTAAAAATTCTTACGTTAGTATGATTCATGATCGCGATGATTTAGGTCCTGTTCAAAAATTTTATTATTTAAAATCGTCATTGTCCGGTACCGCGGCACACGTCATAGGTGCATTAGAATTTACGGCTAATAACTATTCTCACGCGTGGGAGCTATTAGAGAATAGATTTAATAATCCGCGAGTATTGGTTCATAATCATGTGAAGGCATTATTTAAAATTCCATCATTAAATAAAGAGTCCGCTTCCCAGATTAGGAACTTAATAGATATTGTTTTGAGAAATTTGCGTGCCCTTAAAACGTTAGGTGAACCAACAGATTCGTGGGACACTTTAATCATTTACATGGTCGTTTCCAAATTAGATCAGGCCACTGAACGCAAATGGGAAGAGTTTCAAGGTACAGCTAGTTCGTTAATTCAATCAAGGTCAGCTTTGAAACTGGATGACTTACTTAAATTTCTTAAAGACCGCGCCGACGTTTTAGAAATGATAAAGGTGAACCATAACAAATCCCACGAGAACAAAGGCGGCGAACAAACGCGCTCTAAGAAACAATATACACATACTCATATTGCTACGAACGTTACTAACAATAACAATAAGGGTAATACGAAACTAAAACAAAGCCGCGTGTGTGTGATGTGTCATGGTAATCACGCGATTTATTCCTGTTCAAGGTTTCTTAATTCGTCTATCCAAGAAAGGAATAAGATAGTTAAAACGCATCAGCTGTGCATCAATTGTTTACGCGCAACCCACCCACTTGACGAATGCAAGTTTGGGCCATGTAGGTTGTGTGATAAAAGGCACAACAGTTTGCTTCACATTGATAGACAGGTAGACGGCGCATCACAGGTGAGCGGGTCGAGTGCATCAGTACAGCCGATCACCGCTAACGTCTCCACTGTCTCGTCATCTTTACACGTTACGGCTAACCATTCAGAATCGCAAAACAGTAATCAAGAATATTCGTTATTACCCAACGTTTTGCTGTCCACAGCGTTAGTGGACATAGCAGATTATAATAACAAATATCACACTGTACGCATTCTGCTTGATAATGGTAGTCAACATTGTTTCATAAAGAAATCGTTATGTGAAACATTAAATGCACCGTTAATACAGTCCACTTATCACGTTGCTGGGGTTGGTCAAACAATTTCGCAGTCCACCCATATTTGTAATATAAAATTACGTTCAAGGTTAAATTCGTTTTGTATGAACATTGATTGTTTAGTATTGCCGTGCATTACAAATCAATTACCCACATTTAGTGTCGATGTAAATAATATGAGTTTACCTGATAATATTCAACTTGCGGATCCGAACTTTCACTCACCGTCAGACATCGATATACTGATAGGCGCGGATAAGTTCTGGGAATTATTGTGTGATGGCAAAATTAAGTTGAATAAAGGACCTTATTTGCAAAATACAAAATTGGGTTGGATAATGTCGGGACCTTTACGTAATAACCCACTTCCCGTTAAGAGTGTGCAATGTAATTTCTCCCAAACAATTGACACACAGTTGAAATTGTTTTGGGAACTCGAAGAGATAAACAATAACGTTAATAAAAACATCCTTAGTGCTGACGAACGTGCGTGCGAAGACATTTTTGTCAAAACGACAAAACGTATGGAAGATGGTAGGTTTTCCGTACGCATTCCTTTAAAGGAATCAGCTGATGTGCTCGGAGACAGTTACACAGCGGCTGAAAAACGTTTGTTGTCGTTAGAACGAAAATTCGCTCGTTCGCCGCAATTTAGGGAAAAATACGTAGATTTTATGGGGGAATATGAAAGGCTCGGTCATATGAGTTGCGTTAAAACTTATGGGTCACCCCACTATTTTCTGCCGCATCACGGCGTTATTAATGAAAATAGCAGTACGACTAAACTGCGCACTGTTTTCGATGCAAGCGCAGCGACGTCGTCCGGTAAGTCATTGAACGATATTCAACATATTGGTCCACCACTTCAGAATGACATTTTTAGCATTTTATTACGCTTTAGGCAATATAAATACGTGGGTTGTGCGGACGTTGAGAAAATGTTTCGGAATTTTCTTGTACAACCAGATCAACGAGATTTACAATTGATATTATGGCGTAAACTTCCGTCAAACCCAATACGTGTATATCGCCTAAACACCGTGACGTATGGCACTGCGTCTGCGCCGTACCTTAGTATGAGATGTTTACGTCAGCTTGCGCTGGAATGTAAGGATCAGCAGGTTGCGAGAGTAATCCGAGAGGATTTTTTCGTTGATGACGTCATCCTAGGTGACAATGATTTAAATAGCTTACTCGATACCTGTGAGAAGTTACGAAATACTTTAAACTCGGCTTGTTTACCGTTGCGTAAGTGGTTGTTTAACGTTGATATCAGTGACCACGACATATCTAAAGACTTGTCATTAGGCGAACGTTGCCAAACTAAGACTTTAGGAGTGGGTTGGTATAATAAAAGTGACGAACTTCATTTTACCACACGAGTAGTTAGACCGAATTTACTAAATAAACGTACAATGTTTAATCGCACAAATATACGATCCTCTAGGAATTTTAACACCGGCTGTCGTAGTAGCTAAAATATTGATGCAAAAAGTGTGGTTGTGCAAGATAAATTGGGATGATCCCGTTCCCTGTGATGTTGCGTTATCCTGGGAAAAATTTATTGACACACTTCAATATTTGCATAACCTACGTATTCCGCGTCATGTTATGAGCGCACACACACAGTTTATAGAATTACACGTATTCACGGACGCGTCGCAGAGTGCGTATGGTGAATGTGCATATGTTCGCACCTACTCTGATAACTCATCGGTGACTATTAGATTATTGTGTGCAAAGAGTAAAGTTGCACCAATTAAACCAGTCAGCATACCTCGACTAGAACTGTGCGGGGCTTTAATAGGCGCACGATTATATAGGAAAATTATCGAGTCATTGCGTGTTAATTTCCACAAAATTTACTTTTGGACAGACTCAACTATTGTCCTTGGATGGCTACGTACGTCACCACATTCGTTAAAAACATTCGTTCAAAATAGGATAGTGGAGATTAATGAAATAACAAGTAATGCGTTATGGTTACATGTAGGAACCAAAAATAACCCAGCGGATCTGGTCTCGCGCGGTCTTAGTCTTGATGTACTCATTGACAGTAATCTGTGGTGGAGCGGACCTGAGTTCTTAAAAAATTCTGAGTCGGCATGGTCACAGCAATCTTCGACTATATACTCCGACTTACCAGAACTAAAATCACAAACGACAACGGTTATGGTTTGTGATGTAACAAAGAATAAAATTATTAATTTTGAAAGGTTTCGTTCTTATCAGCGTATCCTGCGCGCCGGCGCTTACCTGTTGCGATACATACATAACTTACGCACACCAAAGAAAGATCGTACACAGGGGCCGTTATCAGTAGATGAATTGAATGACTCATTACAGTCGTTAGCGCGTCTTGCTCAACGCCAATCGTTTCCGATGGAATATGATAAGTTAAAACGTAACTTACCTTTAAAAACTTCAGGTTCGATTTCTAGGCTTAATATATTTCTAGATGAAAGGGATGTAATTAGAGTAGGTGGCCGTCTTAGTAACTCGCCTGACTTTAATTACGACAAGAAGCACCCGATACTTTTATCAAGTAAACACAACTTCACACAATTGTTGTTTCAACATCAACACAAAGAGCTTCTTCATGCTGGTCCCCAGCTGCTATTGGCGACCGTGCGTGAGAATTGGTGGCCGTTAGGGGGTAGAAACCTAGCTAGAAAGGTTGTCCACCAATGTGTCCGCTGCACTCGAATGAAAGGTAAAACCCTAACGCCAATCATGGGCAACCTTCCATCTGAACGAATAGAACCTGGTTTTCCATTCATTCGATGTGGAGTGGATTATGCGGGTCCCATAAACGTACTGAATCGCAAAGGAAGGGGAGCTAAATTGGAAAAGGGCTATATTTGCATATTCGTTTGTTTTGTTACCCGGGCCATTCATCTAGAACTTGTCAGTACGTTAGCTGCTCAAGAATTTATATTAGCACTTAAAAGATTTATCTCACGACGAGGTAAACCAGCTCAAATTTTCTCTGATAACGGTAGAACTTTCATTGGAGCCATGAAAGAGATTAACAAAATGCTAGAGCGAAATTCAAAGCAAATAATTGATAAATTATCAACTGACAATATTGAATTTAAATTTATTCCCCCTTATGCTCCTCATTTTGGGGGATTGTGGGAAGCAGGAGTAAAATCCTGTAAGTTCCACCTTAAGCGTGTCGTGGGTACCGCTAACTTGACGTACGAGGAGTTCAGCACTGTGTTGGCACAGATCGAAGCAGTCCGAAACTCCCGTCCTATAAGTCCTATGTCCTCAGATCCACATGATCTTCGTCCACTAAGCCCAGCTCATTTTCTCATCGGCCGGCCACTCACTGCACCAGCCTGCAGAGACCTCACCGAAGCACGGACTCACAGCTTGACACGGTTTCAAAGAGTGGAACAAATAAAACAGCACTTCTGGAAACGCTGGTCACAAGAGTATGTTGCTGAACTTCAGACAAGAACGAAGTGGAAGGCGAACAGTCAAGACATAGCATTAAACACGCTTGTCGTTGTTAAGGAGGACAATTTACCACCCCTTAAATGGCGTATGGGCAGAGTTACCCATATTTTCCCCGGAAAGGACGGCGTGTCGCGTGTCGCCACCATCCAAACTGCTACGGGTCCTGTACAACGAGCGTTCTCGAAAATCTGCCCTCTGCCTGTATCATCAGCAGAGGACGACAACATGAATGCAGCCTGCGGCATCTCCAATCAAGCGGCAACGTAGATACATCATTGGAAGCTGGAGCTTCCAAGGCGGCCGGCATGTTGGCGCGACTTCTAACGCCGCCTAGCGACGCACCGGAACACCAAACTCTTATCTACGAATCAGAGCTCGCCATTGTTGGCAACCAATCACAGCACGACGTGCAATTAGTTATAAGATCTGTCTGTTTAAATTTTGATTATTACCTGATACACACTGTAAGCAATAAGACGACATAAATATAACCAACAAACGTTCAATAAATAAATCATTGAAGAGCACCTGCCTCCCGTTCCTGTACACTGGTGAATCTCAGACAATTCAGATCATGAAAGGATGCCCGCAGGGTGGCGTTCATTAATGAACTCATCAGCAAATTAAGCGCTAATCATTTCTACACAGTCGGTTATGCAGATGATATGACAATACTGGTCTCTGGTAAGACAACAAGCATTGTGTGCGACCTGACCCAAGCGGCCCTCCGTATTGTGGAGAGATGGTGCAGGGAATATGACCTAACTGTTAATCCAAATAAAAGGGTTATAGTAATGTTCACACAAAAATTAATTATTGTTTATTGTTCCAACATTTTCTTAAAATTAGTACGAGTTTGAGGACTTCTTTTAAGTATAAAGATACTTGTGGTAGAAGGCCCTTGCCCTCCCTTAACTAAATACATTTAACATAAGAGAAACAGTGTGCGGGTGTGTGTGCGGGTGTGTGTGCGGGTGTGTGTGCGGGTGTGTGTGCGGGTGTGTGTGCGGGTGTGTGTGCGGGTGTGTGTGCGGGTGTGTGTGCGGGTGTGTGTGCGGGTGTGTGTGCGGGTGTGTGTGTGGGTGTGTGTGCGGGTGTGTGTGCGGGTGTGTGTGCGGGTGTGTGTGCGGGTGTGTGTGCGGGTGTGTGTGCGGGAGTGTGTGCGGGTGTGTGTGCGGGTGTGTGTGCGGGTGTGTGTGCGGGTGTGTGTGCGGGTGTGTGTGCGGGTGTGTGTGCGGGTGTGTGTGCGGGTGTGTGTGCGGGTGTGTGTGCGTGTGTGTGTGCGTGTGTGTGTGTGCGTGCGTGTGTGTGTGTGTGTGTGTGTGTGTGTGTGTGTGTGTGTGTGTGTGTGTGTGTGTGGGTGTGTGTGTACGGGTGTGTGTGTGTGTGTGTGTCTCTGTGTGTGTGTGTGCGTGTGTGCGCGTGTGTGTGTGTGCGTGTGCGTGTGCGTGCGCGTGCGTGCGTGCGTGTGTGTGTGTGTGTGTGCGTGCGTGCGTGTGTGTGAGTGTGTATGTGTGTGTGCGTGTGTGTGTACGTGTGTATGTATGAGAAAAAGACAGTGAGTGATTGCGTTTATAGGATAAATTCTAATAAAGCTTCAGTTCGATCGTAATTAAGTGTCTTAAGCCACTGCATTATTTTTTTCTTACAATCGTATCTCTTTAACGGATATATTTGCAATATTTTATTAATTTGATTATATAAGTCTTCTGATTGTTTTTCATATTGATTTTTCGCAAAGTTGGTTTTCGTACTGCATATAGAAACTATATAATTTCTTCTTTTACTACCGTAAGTGGAATTAAAAGACAAAGACTTATGTTTTTTTAACAAAGTGAGTAATATGTACAACTGCCTCACCAAAATCAGCCCACAAGAAACGAATGCTGAATAACTATCATCTTCCAAGTCTTTTCTGCACAAAACTCCAGCTTTCCTCCGAGGTAAAATACCTAGGTCTTACCTTGGACAGTAAACTTAACTAACTGGAACAAACACATATCAATTTATATCGGTGTATATTTATGCTTCGATTTAGTTATATATTAGAGTAAGTTCAAGGAAATATTCGCTAATAATATCAACATATTTTTTCAGGTCTACCACAAATAACATCAATTTTCACCAAGATTGCTACAATTGTAGCAATGGGAAACATTTTTCTAGAAACTAGTGATTAAAAATATTTTTTTAAAAATATTGATTTAAAAAAACTTGCCGACGGAAAATAATGATATGACAGAAATAATGACGAAAATGTGACTTTTATGTTAAAATACTGTTACCAATAGTGTACCCGACTTTTCATCTTGAACCCTTTTTTACCGTCTAGAAAAAAATAGGGTGTAGTAACATGTGAACGGTGTAGAAAGAAATCTATGGCACTGATATTTTACAAAAAATAAATACAAATGTTTTGAAATAAATAAACAAATAAATAAAATCTATCGAAATTAAAATTATATCCATCCTACTTAACGAATATAATATATAATATTTTATCAAACGTTTAGTTCAAACTTTTGTTTTTATTTTTTGTAAAATATCAGTGCCAAAGGTTTCTACTCCGTTAACATGTTGAACCCTATTTTCTGTCCAGACGGTAAAAAAGGTCACCAGTATATTCATTAGGATATGTACATTTTTAGTTATAAGATTTTATTTAGTAAGTATCTAAAACATTGTTTTAAGATAAAATTATAAAAAGACATCTCAGTTTTTTAATGATCACTGCAAAAGGTCAATAGAATTAAAATATTATATAATTTTTTATAAAATTTATCAGAATTTTTTATTTCTTGCCATCATTCTTCCGCGTCAGTTTCTCTTTGCGAAACAGTTATAATCCACAAAACACAATTGTAAGCATAGTGTATGTAAGATTAAGTGCATAAATGACAACTAGTGAAAGTATTAAACAACACTAAACTCTTATTCATGCTAGTTACATTTGCGGCAGCTTAGGGAGGGGTGAAGTGGAAGGAGACGAAGATTTTCTGCTATATTACTTTGTCTTCTAACATACAAGTTAACTTAACTACTGTGACAATGTGAAACAAAAATTATATTTGTGAGAATAAACAAATTGCCTGAGTGTTCTCGAAGTGTAGCCAGTTTGGTTGAATATTTATTTACCACTTGAATTACAAGAAAGCTTGGAACAGTTTATAATATAAAAGCTGATGTTATTTCAGCAAAACATCACAGGCGAAGTAAGTAGGCATTTACCTCCGCTTACGCTTATAATATGAGAATTTATAAATATAATTATTCTTTAAAGATTTTACCACCTTTAATACTTGAAAAATATTTATTTACTAGTTAAATAACTATATTATCTATGGTCTGAAATCGACTGTTACAATGTAGGTAAAATATAACCTCACTTTCACTTAATCTTAAATAACTCAGCTCCTGGATTGACAAATCTTGCCAAATTTTCAACTGTGGATTGTTTATATGTAAGCTTTCAAATGATCCAACTTTCATGTTGTTAACACCTGGGCCCAAGAATGTATGTAAACGTATCCGTCTCCTTTACATGTACAGGCAAGTCAAGGTCACATTAGATGCCGCTTTTCGGTTTAAAAATCGCGCGTTTGATGAAAAAATAAATGCATGTGATAATCTTACTACACCCCCATCCCCCCTTGTAATATTTCGTGATTTTGTCAAACCCCCTCCCCCCTTTCCAGCCTCACATGATTAATGACGACCCCTCATATCATTGGGTGGAATATATAGGTTGCAGGCGCGCACACGGAGGCTAGACCTAAATTTCAGATGTGGTGATTTAGGTATTGGCAGGTAAACCAAAAATCGGCAATATTTTTAATAAAATTTCAAATGTTAGGAACGCCTACGAGGGGTGATCCAAAAGTAATGATAATGAAAATAAAACACTGTAATTAAAGTTAAAATAATAATTTATTTTTCTACATAGTCTCCTAACAAATCAATACATTTAGTCCATCTTTTTTCTAAACCCCGGATTCCCTCTGAAAAAAATTCTTTGTCTTGACCCTCCCAAAACGTTTCAACAGCGGCATTACTTCGCTATCGTCTTCGAATTTATTGCCTCGGAGGCGTTCCTTGAGCCGAGGAAAGAGGTAGAAGTCACTAGGAGCTAGATCTGGCGAATAGGGAGGATGTTCGAGCAATTCGAATCCCGTTTCTTGAATGGCAGCCATCGCATCGCATTTGCCGCGTCTTTTTACCATAATGGCCTCCCGTAATCTTCTTATTTGGTCTGCGTAGTAAGAGCCCGTAATAGTGGCTCCCTTTTTCAAATATTCCAACATAATTATGCCTTGAGCGTCCCAAAAAACTGATGCCATAACCTTTCCCGCCGAACTTGAAACTTTGAATTTCTTTGGCGTCGGTGAGGAGGCTCGCTTCCAAGTCATCGATTGTTGTTTCGTTTCAGGATCAAAATGGTGGATTCAGGTCTCGTCCATAGTCACAAAACGGAACAAAAATTTTTCTTAATCTGCTTGGAACTTTTCGAGATTGACCCTCGAAATGTCAACTCGATTTTTCTTTTGCTCGTCGGTTAACATTCTGGGTACCCAACGCGCAGAGACCTTTTTCATATGCAACTCGTTCGCAAGGATTCCTTGAACGCTGCCATATGAGATCCCTGTGACCTCAGCTACATGCCTGATGGTCACTCTTCGATCTGCCAACACATCTTCGACTTTTTTCACGTTGTCTTCAGTGAGGGACGTGGATGGGCGTCCTTCGCGATGTTCAACTTCAGTGGATGTTCTGCCCAGTTTAAACTCCTTGGCCCAGCGTACAACTGTAGAATATGGAGGAGCAGAATCCCCCAATGTTTCCACTAAGTCACTTTGTATGTCTTTGGAAGACATTTTTTTCAAACAGAGGTACTTGATGACAGCTCTAATTTCGTTTTTCTCCATGTTGATGTTATCTCTTTGACAGTTCGTATTCAAATGAATGTATCTCCCGGAAATCGTGATCTATTTATATGATCTTTTTAGGCTGACGTAGTGAGTATATAAGCAAGCAAAAAATATTTTTTTTTGGATTTTTATGCGGACCTGAAGTAACCGATTATCATTACTTTAGGATCACCCCTCGTAAAAGATTTAAATCAAAGTTAAAATGGTGGCAAGACAGGCAAGAGCAATTACAAATGAATTGACTTGCTTTTTAGAACAGCCCTTACTGCGTACTTCGCTTATGTTGAATCAGTCCTGCGATACGGACTCATTATATGGGGTAATAGCACAAACATAAAAAGGGCATTCATTGCACAAAAAAGTGTGTTAAGAGTTGTGGTACTGTACCTAACGAGCCATGTCAGCCTTTGTTTAAATCCTTGAAAATTTTAACACTTCCTTGTCTATATATTTTTGAAGCAGCGAAATTTGTAAAAAACAATAATTATTTCACACAAGCCAAAGACTATAAACGAGGCACTAGAAATAGGAATATGTTGGTTTCCACTATAATACCCATGAGTGCGAGATTCCATAAAAATTGCTATTGGATGTGTATGAGAGTATATAATAATAAGATACCACAAGTAATTCAAGACCTACCTGTCATTAAATTTAAAAGAGAATTATACAAATGGCTCAGTGAAAAGGCTTTTTATACTGTAGAATGTAGATGAATATTTACGATACGTAATAGCAACTAGACTAACATAAATTTACTGGACCAATTGTGAAATATTTATTAAGTACCTATTACCTTTTTTTTGTTATTTTAGACATTTTAAGCGCTTATTACACTATACAATTTTTAGGAAATCTAATTAGGAAATAGGAAGGTGTAATCGTAGTTAGAACAGTTAGGATCCGATTTAGTCAAATTGGAGGTCCCAATCGCTCTACTTCCTAAATTGTTTACAATTTAGGACAGTGTAATCGCAACGTTACGATTTAGAACAACCAGTCGGCGCCCGCGCTTTGATACAAGCGGATGTCTTGAAGTTTTGATAGAAGTCTGATATCAGAGAGCAGTACTTTAAATCTTAATATTAATTTCCGGTCGCTATAAAACGTAATGTCACCATCAAACATTCTTTGGTACTCACACTTTATCGAAATATCGTGACTTCTTTTTCAATATGTTTGGATACCAAACTTAACAAATATTCAAACTGTTTTATAGGTGGTAGAGCCATGCTGCAGTTATTTTAGTAGTATAGTTGTAGCACGAATGGGTCGGCTCGACCGAGGAAGCACCACGCTCCCACAGAATACCAGCGTAAAATAGTAGCTTAATGTTGCTGTGTTTCGTATGGCGAGTGTAGAGAACCGGAGACCCTTTTTACTGGAAACGAGGCATTCCATCTTAGTCGTCACAGGTGACAACGCATAGCTGCATTTTGATTTGTAATCGGAGATAGATGTAGATGTCTATGGGCCGCAGCAACCTCTTACCATCAGGTGGACTGTGTGCTAGTTTGTCACCCTATCCTAGCAAAGCATCCAGATGGTGTGGATGGTATCGGGAGGCTTGCCGCGTAGTGCGTTCGTGAAATTTGGCGGCTGGGAGTAATCCGAACAATTCCTCAGAACACTCCACGTGATAGATGCGATAAAATACGCAAAGAGATGCAACATATCTTCGCAGCGCCAGTGAATCGAGCCGATCGGAAAGCACTCGGTCGTTGTCAATTCGAGCCGCTCTGTGTTGGATGCGGTTAAGTGGAAGGAGCTGGCACTGGGGAGCCCCAGCCCAGAGATGGGAACAGTATTCCATGTGCGGCCGAAGCTGCGCCTTGTAAAGTTGCAGGCGTTGTACCGACATGAAATACTGTCCCACTCTGCTGAGCACGCCAAGCTTTTTAGAGGACGATCTGGCCTCTTCCAAGTGACCACGAAACTGCACGTCACTCGATATGTCGACACCGAGGATTTCGATACTGACTGAGGCAATAAGGGGAGTGCCTTGAAACTGAGGAGATACGACAAAGGGGTTCTTTTTAGCGGTTAACGCGCAAACTTTTGTCTTCCGAGGGTTAAACTGGACTAGATTTAGTCGCCCCCAATCCGAGACTTTGTTCAGCAAAGACTCGACTTCAGACACAAGTTTGTTCCGGTACTCGGAGACGTTTTCCCGAGAAATATTGGCACGGCCGGTGTACAGACCATCACCAGTGCTGCCATCTGCATATCAATGAATGTTACGGGTTTGCAACATATCATTGATATGCAGAAGAAACAGCGTTGGTGATAGCACGCAGCCTTGTATAACACCAGCATTAATATAGGTACTTGTAATCGGAGCTTGCACCGTCTACAACAAATGTAAAAACTACGCTTTCTGTGAGTGTCGGCTGCGTCCACGATCATAAAATGATTGCCAATTTATTCAGCGAGCATTTTAGTGTTCAGTCGTCCTCGGATCCAGTTTCTTGTAATTTAAATGATGTTGCGACCATTGTGACGGAACGTAAGGTGTTATAAAAAGTATGCAAAGGGCAAATCTCCCGGTCACAATGGCCTCACCATCGAAAATTTTAAGTTTGCTGGGGTGCACGTATTGCGCGTACTCGCGATGTTATTTTATGTACGTCTATATCATTCTTACTTGTCTGAGGATGCGTACTATTGTGAAACCGGTTCTTAAAAATAAAACAGTTGACACTTCTGATAAAAATAATTATCGGCCTTATTTCACTTGCTACAACAACAGCTAAATTGCTTGAAAAGCATGTGAAGTTACATGATACCCAGTTCGGGCTTAGAGATGAATTATCACCGAGAGTGCTATTCTGAACTTGAAGCAGCAGTCAACTATTATACGAAGAGGACTACAATACGCGTGCTTCCTCAACTTATCAAAAGCTCTTGATCGTGTTTTATGACCGCTTATGGTACAAGTTGGGGTGTGTGGGTGTGCTGATGGAATGCATCTCGTTATAAGTATCATAGATATAGTATTTTAATACCACAAAGATATACACAGACCACCCAGCCTACGAGACATGTAACGAAAGGCGACAAATTTCTGTACTTCATCTGCTCAACCAGAGCCTATATAGTTGAACACAAACGCTACCCTGTTTAGTAGTGACCAGACAACAGACCAGACACTGCGTCCTTAGCGCTACATTTTTTTTAAATAAAAAACAGTAAAACATGCCTACTTGCGCAGTAAAGTGGTGTGGTAGTGATAGCAAGAAACATAATTTTAAGAAGGATAAAATCACGTTTCACCGGTAAGTGCAATCTTTAATAATCTTAAAATATATACTAAAAACGTGAGGGTTCAACGTATTCTGGTCATTGTTCTGAGGCTGTCCTTGTCAAGCACGCAGTATTATAGTTGCGTCTCTGTCTATCAATCAGAGGGGCTTCAGGCGCCACGTGTAAGTAGAGATGCCCAAAAAAGTATCAATGCAAGTTTATCAACTATTTATTGTGTTATTATTTTTTGTGTAGACGAAAAGTCATTCTTTTATATTTGTGTATCAATCTATTTGTAATTATAATTTGAAATCGAAATTACAGTTTTAAAAACTCACTCACTTACTGACTGACAGACTCACTCATTGACATAATTGTACTCCAAAAAGGTCATCGGCGCTAAAAATGATGTATGGGGAGTTTTATCGATGGATGACAGGAGGTACGGAGAAACCTTCGGATCTTTAAAAAGTGCTCCTCATCAGGGAGTCTACTGTCTGCTGAAACTATAGCACTTTGACGAAAACTTTTGCCATTGTAGATATATTTAGCTAATATATAAATTATAATAATACCTAATATATATAAAACGCTTTAGCTCCGTCGATTAATATTCGTAAATGTGGTAAAAAGTTATACAATAGTGACATGTTATATATCAAAAGACAAGGAATTTGTTGTTTTATAACGTGGTGAAAACCGCATTAAGCAGCAATTTCGGGAAAAAAACGTTACCCCTAGGACTAAGTTATAGATTTCATATGGCTGAAAACTGACTTTTATTTTGTGTGTGAACTTCGACACTAAAACGGTACCACCTTATGGTGCTATTAGTGCAATTAACTCTGTATATTTAAAAGAAGTACTCTTTAAACCAGAACATAAACCACTTACAGACATTTTTTTTAAATAATTTATAATTCTTTTGTTAACAAACTTGTATAAAGACTTATGTGTATTGTGTGAATATGGCGCCGTCGCAGAGAGAAACCCCTCCCCTCCCAGCCTCAGCCGATGAGGAAAGGGACTTAGACACTTTTCTTCATGTGTTGAATAAGCTCGCCAGCTGCATTAACACAGCGGTCAATGAAGGCAAGAACGTGGCCGCTGCTAATAAGCGATTAATTAGTCTTACTTCGGAGAAAATTCACAAAGCTGGGCATATTTTTGGTCTCCTTAATCCCGCGTCCATCCATAGCTCACCAGCCTCCAACAGCGAGCTGAAGGAGGATGTTCTAGCATGTGTGAGGGAGGAGATCGCAGGTGTTAAAAAAATGGTCACGGATAATTAACCGACATATGCGCAGGCAGCAGCAATGGCTCGCGGGGTTTCGGCGCCCTCTGGGCCAACTGGCCCCCGCAGCCCCCTCTCACTGTCCAAACCGGCGATTATAATTAGTCCTACAGTAGATGTGAAATCTCGCCAGGATGCCGTCGAACTGTTCAAAAAGAACATTACTGCGCTTCTAACTACGCACCTGCTAGAACTCAGCCAGTTTCCAACAATAAGTTGCGGGTTGAATTCGACAACGAGACCCAGCTTAAAGACACCCTCACGCGGCTTCTAGGGAAAAGTGAGCTCAAAGCACACACACACACACACACACACACACACACACACACACACACACACACACACACACACACACACACACACACACACTCACACACACACACACACACACACACACGCACGCCCGCACGCACGCACGCACGCACGCACACACACACACACACACACACGCACGCATACACACACACACACACACACACACACACACACACACACACACATGTTAAAGGCCGGGGAACAAAGCCGAAGGCTCCTTGGTGGACGGCGGAATTGGAGACCATCAAGCTCGAAGTGGTGGATTTGCACCACCAGCTTCATGCCGCTGAACGCAATTTTTTGCCTTTGGATCAGATTTTGGAGGCACACAAATCTAGAAAAGAACTTTACGCTAGCAAAATGCGTGATGAGTCGACCAGGCATTTTCGCGAGTTCTGCGAATTGCAAACTAAGGAAAATGTCTGGCCACTCACAAATAGGCCACTCAAAACTGCCAGTCCTAGGCGCCCACCAGTTACCATCAACAGAGACGGTACTTACACCACCGACAGCCAGGAGACTGCTAAGGCACTTTTGGACCACTTTTACCCGGACGACTCACCCGATACCTTAACCACGACATCACGAATTAAGATCTGACATGACAAACTCTCCTCAGTCCCATTACGACCAGGTACAGGTACGGGTCAGTACGATTCACTCCGGAGGAGGTGTTCGAGTGTTTGAGACAAATGAACCCCAAAAAGGCTCCCGGACTCGACAACTTAACATCAGACATACGATTACAGTTTGCGACAGACTATCCTAGATTCTTGACTGACATACTTAAGGTCTCTGCCCACTACACCGTATCATACCATGACCGTGCTAGGAGCGTATCAGGCACGAAAAGCAACACGATACGCTCTACTATGCCCACTGAACGGATCGACGGCGTTCTGTGCCTGTATACATCCCGTATGATGTCAGTATGCAACCCGTATGTAACCCGTATGATGCCCGCATGCAACATCCACTAAAACCAATAGGAATCCGTTTCATTCTCGCATGCGTAACAGTGTTGCGTGGACGTCTTGGATTGCTACCGAATTTTTAAATTGTAAAATAGTTATGACTATCAGAAAATTTACTGTTACGACAACTGGCGATGATTGCTTTAATATTGGATGAGAAAGAAGAAGAAAACAAAAAAAACACTCGGCGCTACTGGATTCACGACTCTATAAAAGAACGAAAAACCGAAGGAGAGTATTGGACATTATTCAGACACTTAGTTGAGGATGAAGAAAAGTTTTTTCAGTATTTCCGAATGTGGAGATGGAGTATTTGCATATTGAGGTGAAGTTGTAATAAAACTAGGTGGTGCGAGCTGCTGTAACTCCATTTCGGAAACTAAACTGAATATTTTGTGTTTTGCTATTGCTTGTAGGTAAAGTGAAAACTTTTTTACTGTTTCTGATATATTCGAAAAGAAACGATCTAGTTCATCGTGTTCACGTTGTTGTGGAACACTTCCTTGTTGGTCTAATAATCTAGACATCAACACAGCGGATCTGATAATGGTCTTTAATGAGCTGATAATGGTAGGTTTTTAGCGCTTTTTATTCCCTTTGCCTTTTTTGCTTGACTGTGTTGTGATTTTGGTTGTGTGGATTTATTGTGGATAATAGTGTTATCTTCGAATTTCAGTATCGTGAGGAGCAGTCACATCCACAGCATCAGTATTGTTAATCTCATTGATTAAGTTAGGGTTCTGAACTTCAGTTTCTGCATCTTTGTTCTGAGACTCTTCATCGCCGCTTGTCAGCTCAACGGACTCTAAAGGTTTTTTTTCAGCAAAAAAACGAAGCAACAAACGACATTTCTTTCTCGTACTTCCATTTCTTAATGTACTTAGCTGCCTGTCCACTTTTGCCCTTTTTCTTATTTATTGCTCTTCTGTATGCATCCCTTAGCCCTTGCCACCTTTGTTTACAAGCTGCAGCTGTAAAAAAAATACAAGTAATAAGTATTATTAATAAACATTGCATGAACGTACTAAGAACAACGGACGGAGTGCTGTCACTGTACAGATTGAAGTACCGTAATGGCGGCGGGTTTTAATGTGTGCGTGTTTGAGAGAGAGTTGAAATAATACTAGTTTTAACGGAATTTATCGCGTATATTTTACTTTTTTACCCGACGTTTCGAGAGCTTTACAGCACCCATGGTCACGGGAAGGACTGAGATGTTCAACGTCCAGCTGTCATAGTTAACCGCGGTTACCATAGATTAAAATTTTAACTTTTGTTCCGATCTACACAGTATGAGCTTATGGTATCATGGAGTCTTGCAGTTGTATGCTTGGGTTGGGATTTAATTTTATTTATTATAGGATCCCAAGCAGATGGTAGCACCCAGCCATCTTCTCTATTGAAATTAGGATGTTTTTTGATTTCAATAGCCTCGCGAATCATCCTTGGAAGGAATCGGTGTTCTTTAGCGAGGATTTGTGGTCTATCAAATCTGATGTAGTGACGGGGGCGATCTTGTACATGTTCACAGACTGCAGACTTCCCGGAGCGTCGGTTCTTCACATCAGCTATATGTTCTTTGACGCGGGTTTTAATTGATCTTTTAGTTTGTCCTATGTAGGAGAGACCACATTCACAATCAAGCTTGTACACTCCTGCATCTTGCAGAGGGACGTTACACTTGACTGATGGTAAAAACAATTTGCTGGGTATGCCAGAAGAAGCATAAAAGCAAATTGAATGCAGTGGAGATGCGGTCTCTTCGTAAAATGTGTGGCGTTACCATAACCGACCGAAAGCGAAACGAAGAGATTCGCAATATGGCAGGATTGAAAGATGACCTTATCACAAAAATTGATAGGGGCGTACTCCAATGGTTTGGGCACGTTGAGCGAATGAGTGAAGACCGAATGGTGAAGAAAATATATAGAGCGAAAGTAAATATTAAAAGGTGTCGAGGTAGACCGAGACTAACTTTCGAAGACCATAAATACGAATACGTACATAAAACATACAATACGCACTCAAAACACACTATTAATAAATATATACATACAGCTTTGATGTAACAATAATAATACATAATCATAAATACATTTAACTAAGTGAAATATTATAACATACAACACGTACGAATTAACTTGAGACTCCGCTGGAATGCGACCCCCTTCCCGACTCCCCGCACCGGGTCCCGCGCTGGCCGTGCGCGCTCAGTACCGATAGCATTTTTGTTACGGATACGCGTCTCGACTCTAGTTCGATATTTTTGATAATTATTGTTTGTTGTTTGGTTTGGACTTTTGTTTGTTTTTGTTATACTTGAACGTTATTTTATCTGTTTGTTGTTAATTGCGTTGTTTTATTGTTAAGTTTGGACGTTGTGTTGTGCCGTTTTCTTGTGACGCTTAGGAGTTACTCCGCCTTTTTTATTTTTAAAAAAAGATGGGAGGAAAGACAATACATAGCCAAGCACGGACACGTGCTCTAAAAGTTTTAAAATTTTTCGAAGATGAAAAATCAAATAAAAAGTTTCTTATTCCTGTGGATCAAGCTTTAAAGAGGGCTTGTGCAGCAACAGGCATATCAAAGGCAACACTACTAAGAATGAAAAACGGGGCGAAAAAAGTTCAGTCAATTTCTCAAGACCAAAATGATGATGTCACAGTAGTATCGGAACCATGTACAAGGTGGCCCATAAGTCGTTAGAAATGTAAATTTCGAATAAAATACAAAAGACGCGCACGAGTGGTGCGCGCGGTGCGGGGGGAGTACCGACGGTTTCTGGGAATTTAGTCGCCATGGAGCGTTTCACCGGTGCGGACCGTGCATTTTGTGTGCGCGAGTTTTATGAAACAATGATTCGGCTACCATTGCACGGCGTAAATTTCGAGAATATCAGAATTTACGCAACTTTAAAGACATTCCAAGTGTTCAAACGATTAAGAACTGGGTTATTAAGTTCGAAGAGAGTGGTTCGACGTTGGATAAACAACGGTCAGGTCGACCAAGGACATCACGGACGGAAGAAAACATCGATGTAGTGAAACGCTCAATTCGTGAAAATCCTACCCAGTCTACTCGTAAGCGTTCCAGTGCGTTAAACTTACCCAGAACATCGTTACAGCGAATTTTAAAGAAAGATTTACATCTTCACCCGTACAAGATTCAGATAGTACAGGAATTAAAAGATACTGACACTATCCACAGACTAAATTTCGCAAATGAAATGTTGAACCGCTTTACTTCGTTTAATAACGTGTTATTCTCTGATGAGGCTCACTTTCACATCAACGGCCATGTCAATAAGCAAAATTGTCGCTACTGGAGTTGCGAAAATCCAAATCGCAAACATCAAAAGCCCTTACATAGCCCTAAAGTGACAGTTTGGGCGGCTATGTCAGCGCATGGCATTATAGGCCCTTACTTTTTTGAGGACGGCAGAGGCCGCGCGCTTACTGTCATTTCACAACGGTATGTAGCTATGATCCAGGACTTTTTTACACCAGAGTTGCAGAATTTTCCAGGCTTCAATACGCGGACCTGGTTTCAACAAGATGGAGCAACTGCCCATACCTCTAACGTCGCTATGCCGGTCGTCCGTCAACTTTTCCCTAATAAAGTGATTTGTCGAAGAGGAGATATTCCTTGGTCACCACGTAGTCCAGATCTGACCCCAATGGACTTTTTCTTATGGGGTTATCTTAAGACTAAAGTGTACGAAACCAACCCGCGGACAATTGACGTCCTGAAAGAAAATATCCAAAGAGAAATGGCAAACATTACAGAGCTTACTTGCCGTTGCCGCGCAGTGATGGATAATTTTAAACGTCGCTTACAGGAGTGCCGCGATCGTAACGGATTACATTTAGATGATGTAATTTTCAAAAAATAATTCCCATTTTATAAGGATTATGACAAAATAAAAACCTTTTTCATAATGTCATTAGTTTTTTTTTAAATTATTTTTTTACGTTTCAAGGGACTTATGGGCCACCCGGTACTTCTCAAGCAAGACCAGAACTTAAACTATCAACTCCAGGGAAAAAAAAAGGAAACAGAGCTCAAAAAAAATTGAACTCGACAATTTTGATCTGTGTGCTCTAAGAAACCTTGTCAACAGTTTCTATACAGTACGGAAAGAATTTCCAACATTGAAAAAGATTTTAACGGCTGCAAAAGCAGATCTAAATTTTCCAGGTACGTACCCATATTTATTGACATTTTTTATATGTATTATATATCATACTTTAGGTCATATCATATACAAGGTGACATTTAATTCAAGCATAATCTTGTTAGGGGTGCTAAAACAACAATGCAACAATTTTATGTATGGACACCCATATGCAAAAGTGAACCATTTCTGAGATATTTAATTTTAAATTATTTTTTGAAAAAATTCCACGCGATAACTAAAAATTAAAAATAAAATCTTTATTTTACAGGTGAAAAAACCACGTTACAACGAATACTCGTTGACTACTTGGGGTACAAATTTAAAAAATGTAAGAACGCAAGACAAGTCTTAATACAAAAGCCAGACATTACTGCCTGGAGAGCCCGTTATTTACGAAGGAAGAAAGAAAACAATGAACTTGGGGTGGACAAAAAACCCGTAACTTATTTAGACGAAACATGGATTCACTCCCACTATACCGTGCGCAAATGCTGGCAAAATAACAATGACGCAAGCGTTAGAAAAAATGATAATGCAGGACAGCGGTGGATATTGGTGCACGCTGGCGGTGAAAACGGCTTTATCCCTGGTGCCGAATTGCTTTACAAATGCAAAAGCAATGCCGGGGACTACCATCACGAAATGGATAGTAAAAACTTTAAAAAGTGGTTGAAACTAATCCCAAACTTACCTCAAAACAGTCTCGTCGTTATAGACAATGCTACCTACCACTCAACGCAGTCTGAAAAACCACCCGTGAGCTCGTCCCTGAAAGGTGAGATGCAGAGTTGGCTTCGGAAAAACAACATTCCTTTTGATGAAAAAATGACGAAACCGGAACTGTACACCGAAAAAATATATAGTGGACGAACTCATGAGGGAGCATGGACACGAGGTATTATGGCTGCCACCCTACCATTGTGATTTGAACCTTATCGAATATATATGGAACTTAATAAAACAAAGGGTGGCAGCTAAAAATGTTAACCAGTTTGAAAGGGAAATAGAGGGTTTGACAAGAGACGCAATACAGTCTATAACGGCTTCCGATTGGAAGAAAAAAATTAACCATATCGAAAGATTAAAAAATGAATACTGGGGGAGTGATAGACTTGGAAAAATCCAACAGAGAGAATTAATTATATCCCTCGGAGGGGAAGAATCCAGCTCAGAGAGTGAAAGTGAGGACGATCTAATGGACGGAATAGAACCGATCGTATACAGTGACAATGAATAATAAATATTATAATAAATCCTTATTAATATTCCTTACTTCTATTCCTTGATTTTACATAGTTTGTGCTGTTCCGCTTATCCAATATATCACTTATTACTTCACCCCTTGCCAAAACATTTTATTTTGTTTTTATTAATAATCTCATGCAAATCTCAAAAATTTCAAATAAAAAAATGTTACGACGCATTATTTTGCACACCGTACATTGACAATTACGTCATCGGCCCAGGTCTCAAGTTAATTCGTACGAGTTATATAGTACAACTTTGACTTATTTGTTTAATTAATATTGTGTTTGCAGGTACTTAGCAACTGGTGATTCGTTTACAACTATTGCTTTTAGCTATCGTATGGGAATCAGTTCTGTGAGGCGTGCCGTGTTGGAAGTTTGTGATGCTATAATAAAAAATATAATGCGAGAAAGTATTCCTACGCCTGGCACAGAACAATGGGAAAAAATATCGAAGGATTCTGGAATAAATGGAATTTCCCCAATTGTGTAGGTGCTATTGACGGAAAGCATGTTATTATTTTAGCATCTCCAAACAGTGGATCTTTGTATTTTAATTATAAAAAAAACATTTTCAATTGTACTTTTAGCTTTTGTTGATGCTAATTATAACTTCATAGCCGTAAACGTCGGTGCTTTCGGCAAAGATAGTGATGGAGGTATTTTGTCAAAATCAAAAATGGGCAAAGCTATATTCGAAAATAAATTTAATATTCCAAGTACCAAATTTTTTCCAGGGAGTAATTTTTTTATTTTATTTATTTTTTATTTATTTATTTTACCACTTACAACTATCATTACAGGTGTATTACCTAATACAATAGTGCAGTTACAAACTAATAAACTAGAACAAACATAATATAGGTATATTATGCACAGCTTAAAGATATTTTAGAATAAGCGGCCTTTGTGAATTCGTTCAGAGTACAGCTGAACAAATCAGTCTGTTGTGAGACCACGTTAAGTGCACGCAGCGCGCGCGTCAAAGGCGCGTGCTGTAGCAAGTTGGTGCGCGCTTGCGGCACCGACACGAGCGGCGGCCGCCGCCGTCTTCCTACGTACTCATTAGGGACACACAGCTCAGCTATCTGTAAAATATCTGGGTTATGTATTTTACCACGGATCACTTTTAGTAAGTAAGTGGCGAGAGAAACTTCCCTTCTTATTTCTAGTTTATAATAACCTATCATGCCTAGTATAAATAAAGTAGGGTACAAAAGTGGATAACCCGGGTACACACCATACTGTTTTAAATACATAAATCTCACAAATTTGTTCTGAATACGTTCTAGCATTAATTTATATTTGACTTCATGTGGTGACCAAACAACAGCATTGCATTCTAAATGACTTTTTACGAGTGCCTCGTATAATGCTCTCAGAGCACAGATGTTTGTGAATCTGTTGGCTAGCCGTAAGACCATCCCTAGGTTGCGGTATGCTTTTTTACAAACATTAGTAATGTGTTTTCGAAATTGTATGTCGGTAGTGAATCGCACGCCTAAATCATTAACCTCAAAAACTCGTTGCAGAGGGGTTCCATCCATATAGTATTGATGATGACTCGGGTTATGTGCACGGCTGAATGATAGGATAGAACATTTCGCGGCGTTGAAATATAATTTATTTTCCAAACTCCACTCTACGACTTTCGTTATATCCTGCTGTAGCATGTCATGATCCGCCCGCTGCTTTATTTTTAAAACTAATTTTAGGTCATCAGCAAATAACAAGGGTGTAGACTTATTGACTACTTCAGGCAAATCGTTGATTGTCAGAATAAAGAGAAAAGGCCCTAAATTACTGCCCTGACTGACACCTGGTCTTGTAAAGTAGGGTTCGGAAAGCCGTCCGCTGCAGTCAACATACTGACATCGGTCTCGTAAATAATAGGCGAAAAATGATAGCGTGTGCGGTGTGCACCCGACGCTAGCCAACTTCGCTAGTAGGACGTCATTGTCTACTGTGTCAAATGCTACATCCACTTGTTGGCCAGCATCCACCGTTGGTACTATGTGTGTCATTAGCTCGAGCAAGTTCCCCGTTGTCCCTCGCCCGGGACGGAAGCCGTGCTGTGCGTCGGACAACAGAGCACTTATTTGTGGGTACAAACTACTGTGAATGGTTGACTCAAAAACTTTAGCTGAAGTGCATAATACCGCCACGGGTCTATAATCACTGGGGGCTGAACCTCTGCTACCTTTCGGCACGGGTACTACCCGAGTGAGTTTCCAACGATCAGGAAACTTTGCAGCCTTAATACAAACATTGAATATGTGTAGCAACGGCTTTACTAATACTGCACGACAGTCCCTAAAAATAAACGCCGGAATACCATCGGGCCCCGCCGAAGACTTCGGCGGTAAACGCGCAAGTGCGCGCCGTACGTCAGCGGGACGTAAGCACGCGAGATGCGCCCACGCACCCGGCGCCGCACCCGTCGCCGCGCTAATGCTTGCCGCCGCCACGCTCAGCTTAGGAGGCGTCGGATTGTAAACCGACTAGAAGAACCGAGCGAACTCATTCGCACATTCTTGTTCTGATAGTACCCGTCCGTCATTGATTAACCTTCGATGATTCGAATTGCCTTTCCTAGATCTTATGTACCCCCAAAACGCTCGCGGATCCTTTGCCAAATGTCCCTGCACGCGGTCGCGGTACTGGTCATGTGCTCGTGCAGTCTCGGCTTTAACTCTTGCCCTACATCGAGAGAACTCCTCGTAATCATTGCACGCTTTGCTAGATTTATATTTTTTATGTAATTTATATTTCAGCTTTATATCCTTAATTATTTCAGGCGTGTACCAAACCGGATAAGTATATCTCCTATTGACTGAATTCATATATTTTTTTGGGGGAACACACTTGTCAAAAATATCATATATCTTATCATAAAATAAATTTAGAACGTCGTCCGGGTCTTGTATATAGTATATCTCATTCCAGTCTATTTTAGTAAATAAATTGTATAACTGAATAAAGTCGGCTTTATTAAAATTCCATAATTTCCGAGTTATCGGGGATCGTGAGCAAGAGTATCGTATACACGGCGATTCAGAAGGTACAGTGGTTGCGGGGGGAAGCTGCGGTGCACGTGCGCCGAGCTCGATGCGCACGGCAAGCGGTGGATGGTACGCGTCCACGGGCTGCAGGCCCTCGTCCGCCGCACTTACCGAGACGCCGCCGCTACTGCACAGCACGAGGTCCAACTGCCTATTGTTACAATTAGGTACCACATTACACTGAGTGAATTCACAGAAGGCCATGAAATATTCGTAATGATTAGATATATTATTATTACAAGAGTACATATTGAAGTCCCCTAATATAACTAAATTAGTTTTATATTTTACACATAGTTTTTCTAATATGCTAAACATTAACATATATTCGTTCTCGTCAGCCTGCGGCGGTATATACACGGCACAAGTAAATGAAAAATGGTTCTGAATATAAACAGCAGCACAAATTAGTTCAAACTTTTGACTGTCAATATTAAAATCACCTGGCACAGTCACTCGTCGCAACTCGAACCGCTGTGTGGCCACTAAAAGTACGCCTCCCTGTTTGCGCCTATCTGCCCGGTCACATCGTAATATTTGGTATCCGGGGAGCACGAATTCTGAGTTTTGAATCGCTTAATTTAAGCCAGTTTCAGTAATAGCGAATATATCAGATCCTGATGATTCTAATAATGATAAAAATTGTGTGGTGTTAATGCACCATGCGTTATACTAGGAGATGAAGCTTTTCCTTTAAAAAATAATCTCCTAAGGCCTTATCCATCACAACAGTCAATTAACGATGATAAGAAACGCCACTTTAATTATCGCATTTGTCGAGCACGACGTGTAGTGGAAAATGCTTTTGGCATTTTAAGTCAAAAATTTCGAATTTATAATAGACTTTTGCATTTGAGGCCAGAATTTGCGGAAAAAATTGTACTAACAACGTGCGTTTTATACAAATTCATTAGACACGGAGAAACAGTAATTTATACGGAAACAAATACTCCTGTACAGTTTAACAACCTAAGACACCAAGGAGGGAGGGAATGCAATTTCTACTGCTTTTGAAGTACGTCAACAGTTTACGGATTTCTTTCAAACGTCTCAAGGCCAATTGGATTGGATATCCATACAATACAGAATATTTATTATTTTTTACTACAATGTTAATATTACATTTTATAAACTAGACTATGCTAAAATAAAATGCCTTAACTACTATCTATCTAAAAAATAAACTAACAAATAGGTTAACTAACCCATGTATTAAATTACTTCAAATAAAAAATAATTTTATAAACAAACCTGGTTGTTTGAGTTGTTCCGAAATTTCCTTCCAAGCCATTTCTTTTTTCACACTATCCATATATTTCGGGTGTTGTAGATTATATAAAAACTCATATTTACGTACACATTCTATTAATTTTTCATCCTCCATTTTACAACGTCTATACGTCTCGTTAAACTGACAACAAATGACCAAGTTATGGCAACGCGCTTACAACGGCTATATATAACGGTCATCATACAACGTTTACAACCCGTATATTCGCCGGCTCGCCGCCTGCGCGCAGCGGCTTGGCAACTTCGCGTGTCATGCACAGAGCGTGTCAGCACCGGCAAAATATTCTCGCCGACATTTGTTGACGCTCCGTGCATGGCACGCGACGGTGTTGGTCGGTGACGGAACGGCCTAGTGGGAACTGTTGGCGACGCGCCTTTAAGAATTTTTTAAGAATTTTAATAATATTTCAATTTTTTTTAATAAATTTTTTTAATATTTCAATTTATTATTTAACCGATTACGAATAGCTTCTAAAAAGCAAATTGTCAAGCAACAATATTCTAATAAGAAAATGCTTAGTTGAATCTTAAAGAAATATCGAATTAATGATATGAAGGTCTTGGGTTCGACTCCCAGGCCGGAATAGTTTATTGTTTTCTTAGTAATATTTTCTTAATAAATTCATATAGGGAATTTTTAAGATATAAACTATGTTACCGGATTTGTTCCCCGGTTGAAATCATCTTTCCAATGATGTTAATTTAAAGAAATATTAAAATAAAGTTATAGACACGTACCTACATGGGCCTCATTAGATCCATCTCAGTGGTCTATTTATGTTGTAGACAATCAGGTTATTGCAGACATGCCTGAGGAAACGATTTTGTTGCATACTATGTTGTATGTTGTAGTTGTGTAATTTATGAGCTCGCATCTCTTTTTGGAGTAAACTTTACGCATAATTGCGTGTGTGTAAGTTGTCTAAATTGCTACCCCGTCACAGAACTACTGTAGTAATGACTGTTGATGATCTTTGGGGTTATAATGCGCCTTGCAAAATAACACTTTGCAGCGAAACATTTGAATATTAAAGGTAACAAACCTTACTCACCCGCTACAAATCGTTTAAGGTCTTTCATTGACAATGGTTTGATCCGCTTAGGCCAGATTTTTAAATTTGCGCTTGATTACACTCAAAAATATCCAACTCCACTTCCAGGCAGTGATCATGTAGTGAATTGATAAATTCGTCAAGTAATTTTGGAATCGGTGGAGGATATCTTCATGGGTTGCAAGTTTTGGCAGAAGTGGAACACTCCGTTTACGCCTAGGCACTGCTGTAGTTGTGATTAACGATAAAGCACCGCCCGCCCTTAGATTTGCAATTAGCGATTGTCGAGTCTGTTCATCCTTCGAGAGTCCTGTTGCTCGTATCTGTTCTCTCTCAAAACAATTAATCACGACTATTTTAATTATAATCAACTCATGTGCCCGATCATTACCGCTAGGAACATCACTGTTTTGATAAATGGCATGACTGGAAGAAAGTCACCTGATCACGTTTGCCTTAGCATCGGGCACTGTCAGCACAGTGATCCGCACTTACCTAGACTGCTGGCGCTCTTGTTCACCCCATCTATGAGGCACTCTTATTTGGTGGAGAAGCTGATAAGAACGGTCGTGGTTCAGATTTTGAAAAACAAAACCAGATTTCGGATATGTGCAACTATCGGACCATTTCATTAGCGACAACTACGGCTAAGATACTTGACAGTGTGCTTGAGAGACAGTTAAAAGTTAGTATTAAGTTAAACAATGCACAATTTGGTTTTAGACCAAATCTATCTATCCACATACGCGGCCTTCCTGGATGTTTCAAAAGCTTTCGAACTGCCAAGTTGACAGTCGGTATGTCAAAGTGCTGAACACGATTGCTATCCGAGTGCAGAACCAGAGTACGAAACCTATCCTACTGCAGAGGCGTAAGACAGAGCGACGTCATATACCCGAAACTCTTCACCGCTGCATTGGAAGACGTTTTCAAGCTACTGGACTAGAAAGGATACGGTTTTAACAGAGAAATCTAAGTAATAAGTGCCTTATTATTTAGATTTCTGTCGGTATTAACATCAATAGCGAGTACGTCACTCCCCTTCGATTTGCCGACGATATAGTCACTATAGCAGATATCCACGCTTTGAGTGACTGCTGACTTCCTCTGTTCCGTTAATCTGTGGTCTGATTATATTTTTCTTAAATTATATAACAGTAAATGAATTTTCAGCTATTACAAAATTCTTGCACCGACACGACATCGTTATGGCGACAACTTATGTGACGTACTGACTCGCCGCGTTTCACAACGATGCGTTTTGACCACTTTCTAGCGTTTTTTCGTAATATAAACTAGTTTACTGCCTATTTTCAACGATTACAAAACACTTGAAGAGCATGTTATATTTTTACATACATCAAAGCGTGCCACTACAGGTGTCTCACTACCTGACCTTGCGAGTGGTTGCTGACTCTACACCATCAATAATAAATCGTATTGAATTTACATTATTTTTATTTGTGCCATTACAAAACTCTTGCCGATTTTTGTCGGCACTTCTCCTACTATTAGCATACAATTCTTATTTTGGCAAACACGGGCCTTATAATAAAAATATTTGTCATTTAAACATATTTTAAGTTAAATCAGTTATTTATTTTATTTAGACAGTTATAATAGTATACAACTTTCAAGTTGTTACGAGAATATCTAAGGTTAATAGCCTAATAATAATATAAAAGTTACAATGTTATGTAATACAAAAACAATACAATGTTTCTAGTTGAAAAACATGAATTAATTAACACATGTACAAAATTGAAATGAGTTAGTTAGTAGGGGAAATTGAAAGCAACGTGGCTCGTTTTTCTTGAAACTTGTTATAGTAATGCATTTTAACTTCTACGGATGAATTTGTACACATTTTTTCATGAATTTTTTCAATATTTTTTTCCAAATCTTCACTATAAAGCAAATCGAGAAGCGTCAATGCGACTAAATACCCTTGTACAAAATCTTCATTTTGAATTAAACAAGTACAAATTTCGTAGTGAAAATTTTCCGAAAATATATTTTTGAAAACTTTCAAAGATCTAATGAAAAGAATATATATACAAGGAAAGAAGCATTTAGTGTCATCTCTTAAGCACTCGTAGCAGATTTTTCCAAACTCAGGGGCAATTTTAGAACAGGTTTCTTCCCAAATTACTGGTTGATTCCTATCAAGCAATATTACCAATTCCGTTATCAACTTCCATGTCCTCAATAAAACGTAGTTTTCAGAAATTGGTAAAGATCGTTCCATTTCCATTTGCATATTCTTGAACATTTTAACAGGTACAATCATATTTTTTGCGATGGCAAAATTGCTTAAGTCGTGTATTAAATTAGTAATAAGGCGTTCAAAATTGATCTTTATGAAGTTTTTTCCATTATCTGTATTGTTCCATAATTCAAAAGAACGGCGTAGAATTGGAGCTAAGGTAAGCTCGTATTTTTCGATTTGAGTTTCTTCATCCTTTGCGCACAGCAGGTATGATGATATGATGCCACTCATGTCGTGTATATCGTCTTTTTTGAAAAATACATTCTCTGTAAATTCTGATATAATATCAGCGACAAATTGTAATGGCAATTTTTCCATAATTTCCTTCGTATACTCTGCAAGTTTAATAATATCATATTCATAGCTAACGTAGTCGCGCTTATTATTTGTCGTTAAAGTTTTTAGAAATTTGTAAGATTTCATTAAAAACATAGGCTTCACACTTTCAGGAATATTATCAATATTACATAATAACTTGTATATTTCTTTATTTTCACTAAATGTTAGATTATCTATAAACATATCCAATAACAACCAAGTATCTTTAATTTTTCCATCGTCTTTTTCGTGACACAGCAAGTTGAAAGTAATCTTGAAAATTTCCGTACGTATTGTAGAATTTTTAGTCTTTTTCCACAGGACACTAAAAGTTTCTTTAAGCATATCAGGAGGTAGCTTAGTAAAGACAAGACGAATTCCATGTTTTTGCAATGACACGGGGGCATCCAGTATCTTTGGTATAGATTCTTGTTTTTGGATGGAAGTTAAATTGTAATATATGGCAAGTAGAGATGGAAGAGCATACTGTAGATAATCCCCCTTTGCGTACAATAATATTTTATCAAATGAAGGCTGTGGGCATGCAATATGCATGTTCTTAGCAAAACACCTTTGCAGGCTTAACTCAAGTTCTTTTATTCTATTCCAATCTATTTTAGGATCTTTTGGAGCATATTTTTCTAAAATACCATTAAGTTGAGATCTTGGTAGTAATATACACAAACCTCTGGTTATTGCTTTATGTCCTTCAGCCTGCTTTAGTTTATTTAAATACATAATTTGCCAGTCATTATTTAAAGATTTGGGCCAATAAATTCGGACTTTTCTAAGCAAACGTTTAAGCGAAATAGCGTCGTTTAATAACATCGCCTCAACCTCATGTTTATGTACAACTAACAAATTCGGGCCATGTTTCAGATAATTAATACAAGCTTCCTCCGTAGGATTCAAAAGTATGGATTCATCAAACATATGCTTTCTCCAAGATTTATGTAAATTATACAATGTTAACATACTTAATGTCCATGATTTTTCTTGCTTAATTTTTATTAAATGTCTAATCTTGTCAAGTACTAATGGATAATCAAGAATGTTTTTTCCCCAATCTTTAAGTAACGTTAATGTTTCCTTTAGTAAATTTACGCACTGCTCAAATTCGCTGACACTAGTTATTTTAATGTTCTGTAATTTATCCCAGATTAATGTATGTAAATAATTAAAGATCATATCTTTTTCCTGTGAATTTAGCTTTCCTTGGTAAGTTTTTAAAGAATTAAATGGAAATTGCTGTACTATTTCATCTGGTATGATCTCATTATGCAGAATTTTGTATATTAATACAGCTTCTATTATTGTACTATTCGATTGTGAATCCTGGTATATGTCCATGGTATTTATAATGTCCTCCAAAATCTTCCAACTTTGCTTATCTAAAGTGTGAGTGTTTAATTTTAATATAAAATTTATTAAAAATCGTTTTTTTATTTCAAGTGAAGAGTTAATGTGCTTGTCGTGAAAGTATTGTAGTACACACTTTGCATATTCCAAGTCACCTTTAGTAGAAGCTATTAAAGTTTCAAACATTAAAATTTTATCGTTAGCATCAGTTTCAGGACCAATCATACTTCTGATACCATTCAAAGCAACTTCAAATGTTGCGAACTGATACCAGTAATAAACAGGAGTAAGAGTTTGCAAATTCCGCAATATATTTATTGATTTATCTAAATCACTTGATGAATTACTATTACTCTGGATTTCATCTATAAAAACATATTTAATAAAATCAAATCTCTCTTCTTTAGGGATGGCGGTTAAAAATAAATTGCAATTTTTAACGTTTCTAAAGTAATAACTTAGTTCGTTTCGTTCATTTTCTATATTCAATAGTACTTTTAGGAAAAACTTTTTTAAGTCCTCTTTCTTTAAATATTTAATAAAGGTAGGCGTATCAATACGAAGGCAGTAATCTCCAAATTTATTAAGGATTCTATCAGGACATTTTGTTATCAAAATCTTAGTGGCTCTTTTACCAAATTTTGGATAATTATATTTCGGTTGCGATTCTAAGATATCTAAGTATTTATTGAAGTCGACGTGCAACAAGAATAAAGTATTTTGAAACGCTTTCCCAACATCGCGTCCATTTTTTGAGTAAATCTCTAGAAAATTTATTGACTTTTCACAAAGACGTTTTAATAATGATATTTCCATTTTATCCACGTGTTTGTCAAAGTTATTTTCAATAAATTTTACAGAACAGTGGGGTAACCATTTCACTGCTTCTGAAGGTTTTTCTTCGAAGTTATAAAATTGCTCTGCACGTGATTCGTTGTTTAACTTTGACCGTATTACTTCCTTAAATTTAATAATTGCTTTTGTGTGCATTCGAGGATAAATATTAGAACTAAGATACTCCGGATTGATTATATGTCTGTATTGATCATCATTGACTAACCAATCACATTTCTTTAATGCCCGAGACACATGTAACATGTTGTCACATGTTAAAACTTTAACAATGTAGTCAATATTTCTGGTTGCGTTAGCAACGTCAATGTTAATTAAATTGTTTATATCAGAATCATCCGAGTTTAATTCATTGATTTCGATAATTTTGTCATTTGCAATTGCCTCTTTTAACAATTTATTGAAGTGTTTATGTTTTTCTCCAAGATTGCTGCCTTCGAGCTCCCACGATGACATTGTGCTGTTCTCTGAAACAATGTAAACTCTTAATATTCTGTACACTGAAATGCAAGAGCGTTTGTATGTCATGTACGCGGCACACAGAGTTAGACTACGCTACGCTTTATTAACTTTCTAAATCAAAAGCTTTAATCAAAATAATGTAATAAAATATATTTTTTAATTTCTAAATTTTGAATCTTTGGTATATAAGTAAACACTAACTATTATGTGCATTTAGCGGATCAAAAAGAGGACACGAATCTAAATTGCGCGCTAATTTTATTATTGCATGCGTCTCGACCGGCAGATTGGCAAGATGCCTAAGTGTTCTCAATAAAACTATGAAAATAATAAGTATTAGAGTTTGAAAAAAACCTAAAAATGTATTGATGGTCCTAGTAAGAATACTAGATCATGAATTTATAGAATTGTCATTGGTTCTAAATACGTCTGCAAAGTTTCAATTATTCAGACGTCTGGTGAAAACTTAATTATAAAATTCCACCTAACATATCAAATACCTATATACAGGTCAAGCTCTCAAAATAGAAATCATGTTATAGACTACATATACATACAGAAATGCATAGAAATATTTAAGCTTTGAACGTGAAAAAACTCCCAACACTCGCCTATTGTTACTAACGAAAGTGGAAATTTGATATAGGTAAATTCATGTCTTTATCTTGAATTTGATTGTTCAAAAACACGATTGTATTATTTTGACTCGATCATAATTATTTGCGAAAATACCTCTAAGAAATCACTATAGTTGAAATTACAACGAAATTACTTAACGTATATGCTTGGGAATCACTCAAATATATTCATCATCATCATCATCATTACAGCCCTTCACAAGTCCACTGCTGAACATAGGCCTCACCCAAGTAATGCCACAAAGCACGGTCCTGAGCCACCTGCATCCATCGACTTCCTGCATATCTTACCAGGTCGTCACTCCATCTAGTGGGGGGTCGCCCTACACTACGCCTACCGGTACGAGGCTGCCACTCAAGAACCTTTCTTCCCCATCGGTTATCGGTTCTTCGTGCCATATGGCCGACCCATTGCCACTTCAGCTTACTAATCCGTTGGGCTATGTCGGTCACTCTCGTTTTACTGCGGATATCCTCATTTCTGAGTCTATCACGCAGAGAAACTCCGAGCATAGCCCTCTCCATAGCTCGCTGAGCGACCTTGAGCGTCCTCATACGGCCAGCAGTGAAGGACCACGTGTTAGATCCGTAAGTCATCACTGGCAACACGCACTGGTTGTACAACCTAGTTTTTAGAGATTGAGGTATACCTGACGAGAAGATATGTCGTAATTTCCCGAACGCTGCCCAGCCGAGTTGAATCCGTCGATTGACCTCTCGGTCGAAGTTGGACTTACCTAGTCGGACTATTTGTCCCAGGTAAACGTACTCGTCAACAACTTCGAGCATAGTGCTCCCAACAACTACCGGCATAGGTGTGACATGGACATTGAACATGATCTTTGTTTTGTCCATGTTCATCTTAAGACCTATCTGTTGGGAGGCACTATTGAGGTCATTGAGCATAGTGCTTAAGTCCTCCAGCGATTCTGCCATAAGGACTATATCGTCGGCAAATCGAAGGTGAGTGATGTACTCGCCATTGATGTCAATACCGTATCCTTTCCAGTCCAGTAGCTTGAAACGTCTTCCAATGCAGCGGTGAAGAGTTTCGGGGATATAACGTCACCCTGTCTTATACCCCTCTGCAGTTGGATAGGTTTCGAGCTCTGGTTCTGTACTCGGATAGCCATCGTAGCCCTACTGTACAAACACTTCAGCACTTCGATATACCGACAGTCAACTTGGCACCGCTGAAGGGACTGTAGCACCGCCCAAATTTCGACGGAATCAAAGGCTTTCTCATAGTCCACATACGCCAGGCAAAGTGGCAGATTGTACTCTTCAGTCTTCTGTACAATCTGCCGCAGGGTATGTATGTGGTCTATGGTACTGAAGCCTTTTCGGAAACCGGCTTGTTCGGGAGGCTGGAAGTCGTCGAGTCTGCGTGCGAGACGATTCGTAATGACTCTCGAAAACAGCACGTAGACGCGGCTCAGAAGGGAAATCGGTCTGTAGTTCTTTAAGAGAGCGTTGTCGCCTTTCTTAAAGAACAAGACCACCGTACTTCTGCCCCACGCCTCTGGAGTAGTGCCACCATGGAGGACGGAATTGAAGAGCTTCTGAAGGACTTCAAGTACCGGTGTTCCACCCGCTTTCAGAAGCTCCGCTGTAATTCCATCCTCGCCTGGGGCCCTGCCGTTTTTAAGGTGCTGGAGAGCCATTCTAATCTCGTTCAGACTGACGTCCGGGATATCATCGGAATAGTGTCGGTTAAGACTTGCTCTTGGATCGTTACTCACACTTGCGTGTGGCTCCAACGATGATGTGTACAGCTGCCCATAGAACCTCTCAATCTCACTCAAAATCTCAGGTGTCCCAGAAACGATGCTGCCACACTCAGTCTTCAGCTTCGACAGTGGCTCTTACTGGCAGACAGATCTCTGGCAAAGACTTTGGAGCCCTGGTTCCGCTCGATCGCTTCTTTAATACGAGCAGTATTAAAGTTGCGTAAGTCTCGCCGCATGCATTTGGAGATCTGTCTGTTCAGTTGCCTGTATGCTGTCAAATCTGTTGACGATTGCAGCCTCATCTCCCGTCTAACAGCCATGAGATTAAGAGTGTGATCGGAGAGTTTTTGTGTTCTTCTGCGGCGGGTCTTGCAGAACTTAGCTCCGACCGCATGGACAGTTTCCACGAGCTTGTCATTCATATCGTCCACTGAATTGCAATCTTCTAGGCACTGAAAGCGGTTACGTAACTCGAGCTGAAAGTTTTCGGGATTCCGGATTAGAGCACGAGGGGGACGGAGCGTTGACTTCATTAGACGAGACCTCTCCAACTTCACGTTTAGGTTCAGTGTGCCTCTAAACATTAGGTGATCGCTGCCAGTTTTCACCCTTGCGATCACTGAGACATCACTGAACAGTTGGCGTCTGGTCGTCATAATGAAGTCAATCTCATTTTTTGTCGAACCGTTGGGGCTCGACCAGGTCCACTTCCTGTGGGGCCGCTTCTGGAAGAAAGAGTTCATCATAAGGAGTCCCTCTTTCTCCATAAAGTCGGCCAGCTGCTGGCCCCTTCGGTTCCGTTTCCCTACTCCAAATTTCCCTAATAAATTAAATCAAATATATTCATAACATCAATATTCATAATTTACTTGCTCATTATTTTGATTTTTAAATCAATAATTTTTTAAAAATATTTTAAGATTCTGACAATTTCTAAGCGGTTTTATTCGTCACGGGCGCTACGCAATTTTAGAGCTTATGACGGCGTTTTTTCGAGTTTTTATAGAAATTATGTACCTATTCACTCGAATCAGTACGGCGATAGCCTGGAGCCACTTTTTCGATGTGTCATCTTAAACTACTTACGTAAGTAGTTGCATTTGGCGACACTTAGCCAATTTCAACAGAGAGGAAATTATCAACTCAAATGTATTTTTAATCCTATGTAACACGATATCTTAGAGGTAAATCTACCGATTTATTTTATTTGTATAATCACTAATATATTTTAGATGCAACACAAAGTTTTACAGGGGTCTATATAAATTTTAATGAAATATGTCAACTTATGCCCGTTATATAATTACTGTCAATTCGCTCAAATGTGCTTAACACCTAACGTACTGGCGACCAGTGAAACCTAGTTTTAGCTATGAACTAATCGTATACCACTGGCCTCTATATATAAAAGCAAAGTAAAGTTACAGCCTATATACGTCCCACTGCTGGGCTCAGGCCTCCGCTCATTTCTGAGATGGTTTTAGGGCGAGGAATTGTCCGCCGCGCTGCCCCAATGCGTGTTGGCGAATGCGAATGTCTTCGAAATATTTTTTTTCTTATTTCTCTCACATGCAGGTTTCCTTACGATGTTTTCCTTCACCGCCGAGCACGTGGTAAATCAGCACTTAAAATTGCAATTAACAATTTCATTGGTGCCGGCGGGGATCGAACCCGGGTTGCTCGCGTACTGTGAAATTTACAGCGAGCGCTAGCCGTCTGAGCTACCACGGCTCTGACCTCTATATATACACACTTGTGTATATAGAGGTCAGTGTCGTATGCTCATAAGTATTTATAAACAAGTAATGTAATGATTTCTTATATTTACGCGAACACTACACATGATTAAAACTACTTTTACGGATTTTATCGCGTTTATTTTTACTTTTTATTTTTAGTTCCCGACGTTTCGGGCGCTTTCCAGCATCCATGGTCACGGGGGACTGAGATGACTGACGTCCCGATGTCATTGTTAAACCCGGAGTACCTTCAGCTTTTTTAATTATTGAAAGTACTCCGGGTACTGAAGTGGTGAAGTGGTGATGTAAAAATAAACGCGATAAAATCCGTAAAAGTAGTTTTAATCAAACAAGTAATGTGTAGAATTTCATCGTAATAGATAACTTTAGTCTACACTGAAAACAAAATCTAAATAAATACCTGCCAATCTAGTTATTATTTACACTTGCATTAGCAGTTACATATTTTATTGAATAAAAATTATTCTAAGTAATGCCACATTTAATGAAATGAACACTCAATTTGGTTTTGTTCGCTCTCTTTTGACGGATGTTTTTAACCTCCGATGAAAAATAGGAAAAATAGTTTGACCGCTATGTGTGTCTGTTTGTCTGTCCGTGTGACTGTCTGTGGCACCGTAGCTCTGAAACAGGTGAACCGATTTGGGTGCAGTTTTTTTTTTATTTAAAATCAGGTTTTCTAGTGGTGGTTCTTAGACATGTTTTATCAAAATCGGTTCCGCTGTTTGAAGGTCAGCAACTTTATCTGTTTCGGGGGTTTATATAATTTTCAATTTAAGTTATATTTATCTATTGGTGAATTTTGTAACAAAAAAGCCATCCGGTCCAAAAGATCTATGTCATTATGCCAGTAGTTGCAAAAAAAAAAAACACTTTTTATTCACAGTCCACCTAAAGATAAGTGGATGTTGTGGCCCATCGACACCTACATTTATCCTCGATTAAGAATCAAAATGAAGAAGCGTTGTCACTCCTGAGGACTAAGAGGGAATGCTTCGGTTCCAATAAAAAGGGTCTCCGGCTCTCTACACTCACCATACAAAACACAGCAGCATTAAACTGCTATTTTACGCTGGTATTCTGTGAGAGCGTGGTCTTTCCTCGGTCGAGCGGGCCTATTCTTTAGTAATAGTAAACATACTCGGCACATTAAAGGCGAGTACGTTTACTATACTCGTTTAGACTGCTACATGTATTCTCGTCACGTATTGAAAATAAGAGTGTACAATCAAAGTGTCTTGGCAGTGATGACATTGTAATGGATTGTAATAATGATTAAAATCCGTCAGTGTTTTTTAAATACCATACCAACATATTATTATGATTACAGACTGCCTCGTTGGTCTAGTGGTTGTGGTAGTGCAAATGCTGATCATGAGGTACTGGGTTCGAATTCTAGGTGGGGCCAAAAAATCGATTATCGAGTCTTTCCGTTTAAAAATTCTGAGTCAGGAAATTGGCGGTGTTTCGCCCCTTTGCCTCGGAAAGCACGTAAAGCCGTTGGTCCTGCGCCTGATCTCTCTCCGGAGTAGTTACGATGTACCAGTTCTGGCTCACTGAGTCAGAAGTTGTACAAGTACGACGTTCGTCGATTCACGATCCTAAAAAAAAAAAAAAAAAAAAAAAAAAAAAAAAAAAAAAAAAAAAAAGGTTCTGGCATGCTCTGATCACGAATCTGCGGTCCATTTTTGCGTAGGATGTACGGTTCCGGAGATGTGCAGATCAATTAACTCTTATCTAATTGATATCCGCTTCGAGCCTCAACCGTCATTAGCGCTCCATTGTCCTTATCTACTTATCTATTGTTGATTGACTACCGTCATTATCTATTATTCGTCGGCGTGCGGCGTGTGGGTCGGCTTATGCTATTGTATTATACTCCTTTGTTCCTATCTACACTAATCTGACTCATTAATAAAACACATTACCCAATTTTGTTAAAAGTTTTATTTATAAAATACAAAATCTTATTACTTATTATCTATAAAATAGGAGCGAAACATCTCATCCACTAAAATATCGTTGTACAATGTGTTCCCTGTAAATATACTCGTAAAACTATGCATTGAACATCCCTGAAACTTATATAGCAAATACATTAAGCAATATTCGCCACAAACTGAAGTCCACTCATTCTGAATCCTATCAACATTCCAGTTCCATCTTTTACAATTTCTTTTAAAAAACTCTAGATGATATCGTACAGGTGCCCGTCCGAATGAATCAAAATATTGACCGACGTCATTCGTATCGATATATAAAGCTACCCAATGTGACCCTGGTTTATCATCTGTATCCAAATTGCATATTATATACGTTGGTACGTGGGTGTACATGGGTAGTTTATTGGCAGCATAAACATTATTTTCTAGAGTGGGGTGAATCTTTTTCAGATGTTGTTGTACATCTAGTGTATCCATAATATTACTGCTATTAGTAGATTATTACAGTACCAATCTACTCAATGACTAATATAGGAGTGATCAATTATAGTGATTTCTAAATATTAAATTGCATTCTTTGTGTTATACAAATCGTATTTGAGTCACCAATACACTGAACAAGACACGACAGGAAGGACGTAGGAATGTAGAGATAAGCAACAGAATGTAAGGTAAGCTTGTTGACGCATAAAGATACTATCAATTCTACTGCAGAAATTCTTTAGATTAGAATTATTACTCACTGGTACTATATAAGACCAAGCAACTGCAGTCATGGAGTTAGTGTATGGTCGTTTGACCGCAGTGGATCTATCAATACTACGTTTGTGTTACTTCAACGCATCAAAGGCCATGGATGTAAGTGTTTATTCTATTGACAAACTTACTTTTCTTTCTGTTATTTTCTTACGTGTGTATGATTTAGTGTTAACAAATTATATTTAAATATTATGTGTGTGTATATGGTTAAGCCGTGGTAGCTCAGATGGTTAGCGCAAAATGTAAAATTCACAGTACGCGACCCGGGTTCGATCCCCGCCGGCACCAATTAAATTGTTAATTACAATTTTAAGTGCTGATTTACCACGTGCTCAGCGTAGCCCTAAAACCCTCTCAGAAATGAGAGGAGGCCTATGTTCAGCAGTGGACTTTAATAGGTTGTAACTTTAGCTTTTTTAACTTTTATGATTAAGTGTTAACAAATTGATATTAACATGATAACTGTGTTGTTGCAGAAATCATTGAGCTTCGATGAAAATACCTATAAACAGTATTACTACTCGCCACTCTCCCCTCAAGAAGAGAGTGATGACATCGTCATTAATAATAACACATGCGATGGTGGAAAAAGAAAATCGCAATCGATTGATCATTTTTTTGAAGCTGAATCAAAAATAAAAAAGAGGAAGCTGTTATCATCAACCGTAGCACGAGCCGCTAGAGATGGTGTATCATACATTTCTACTAATTCTGACGACGGAGACCAAGCGACGCATCTCATCAAAATTGAAATGTACGATATGAAGAAGCTATCCAAGATTCCAACTACTGATCATTGGAAACATGCTTCCACGAGGATTAAATATTACGTAAAGACTAATAAGGATAGCATCTACGACAACACAAACGCCCTCGTATACAATATTACAAAGACAATAGCAGAAAGTGAAAAAGTTAAAAAATACTTTTTTAACAATGACAGTCATTAGCTGATCATTAGTGAATGTGATTCTGTTTACTTAAATTACAGGAAGACAAGAGCAGAAGAAAGAGATGAGTGTGGCATACGTGTACAGAACACATCATTGAAGAACAAAACTACAACACTGAGTGGAGATGAAAACGAGAAGAATATGCAGTACTCAAGAGCTGAATATCCATTCTTCAGTTCAAAATCTAGCCGGTTGCTCAGTTTCGAAAACTGGCCTCTCGTTATGCGACAGAAACCTGAAGATCTTGCAGAAGCCGGTTTCTTTTATACTGGCCATGCGGACAGGACCAAGTGTTTCCATTGTGGTGGTGGCTTAAAAGATTGGGAAGATGATGATGATCCTTGGCAGCAGCATGTTCAGTGGTTTAGTCAGTGTGCTTATGTAAAATTTAAACTCGAACAGAGTTTTGTATTACATTAAATAGAATATTTATAAAGAAATAAAAAATAATATATTGCATACAATTTGTTTTATTTAATTTTATAATGTTTCACATAGTTACATACACACAAAATGCATTACACATAACTCATAAAATCTATCACACAACACATATTATAACCTTAACTACTATAGTCTACAGTAACATTTCTGTTTTTATCTATCTCAATAATATTATCAAACTCAGCATAAACTATACAGTTAATTGTTTGTATTAGTGAGGATTCAAATCGTACTTCTAATCTTACACTACCATGCTTTATGAGATTCCAATGAGCTGATGAGTTGGCTGATAAATCAGGAGTTAAGTCAAATGCTAATAGACAGTAACCTTTGGCATACTGTTCACAAGAGATTCCATTTCCTTCATTAAGAAAGTGAATACCAGTTCCTGAGAATAGAGTATGATATGCTGATGTAAATATGCTATTATTAAAAGATGGTTGCAAAGCTTTTGAAGGTATTTGTTGACCATCAATATATAAGCTGAAAGAATTAATACCATAGTTTTCAAAGTTAAATGGATTTTTAGTAAGGGAACCATTAAATGCAGAATTGTTCACAAATCCAATTATACATCTTTTGGGTACCTGCCCTAAAAATATATTATCAAGAGTTTTTCCTTGAACACCCGATGGAATTGTTAAAACTTTTACTTCAGCTCGAGTAATAGGATATTTAGCAGTGGTAGAAGCTAAAACTTTTTGATGTGCGAGTAATACACTTGGATTAATTCGTGCTCGTCGAACAATAAGAGTTGCATCCGTAATGCAAACTTTAAACTTTACATCGTTTGACCCAGCAATTAAATTAAAGCTCTCTCTAGATCGAACCAATTTAACACTCATTTCAACACCATTAATTAAAAATTTATCTTGGTTGAAAATGTCACCGTGAAGATGACCAATCATTTCTATTTCCTTACTTTCACTAATCAATTCCTGTCTTTTAACAAATCCTATGTTTTTACCATCCGTAGAATCCATTTTTCCTGCTGTATCATCATACCAAAGACTACAAGTAAGATGAGATTGTTTAGCAGCAGGAGCATAGTTTAAAAGGGTTTCCATGTATGCTCGATATGCATAGGTATTATTAGGTGGTGATACAAGTTTTTGGTTTAAATAAACATCAAGTTGACTAAAAAGTGAATGCAGCCAATTATTTACAGGTGCTACTATTGTAGTAGATATCAAGTTAGTTGAATCTTGATTTAATACTTTTGCCTTTATGTGGAGTAATGTATGAGACAAATCTATGTAGTCATCGCCTGTCCCAGGAACTTGAAACTCGATAGGTCCATCATCACCAAGAGATGAAATTGGTTTATAATTAATCCACAATCCATTTTCAATGCTAGTTTGTGTAGACGGTAGTGCAAACAAATCCAATTCTGACTTAACGCACTCGCAAGAATGATTATGAAGGAAAGACATATTTAATTTGAAAATATATCTTTGTTATTTTTTGGTTTTAGACCAAGTTTTTTCGCAGCTTTCACTTTAGCAGTTAATGGTGGAATGAACGAGGTCAATCGTTTTCTTTTAGTTTTATACCCAGATCCTGTCATGTTAAATTGATCAATTTTCTCATCAGCCTTTCGTTTTAAATTCGTACTAACTTGCTTTAGACGATCTTTTATTGAGGCTTCCATAGGACGCGCTTGAACCATATCCGATAAAAGTCCTACTCCAGCGCTTAATGCCTCCTTACCAATCACTCGAGCACCACTTGAAAGTAAAGGTAAAACTGATCTAAATAACCCCCCTAAGAAGCTCCCAATACCATGACCGCGTTGGTATGGTGCACCCTTATAAATTACTCCAACTCCTGACCCAGCTTGATGTGTATAATAATTTTCATATGAACATTTATGATGATCACGAAGGGAATTCATTATTATAATTTTCGGAAATGTAGTTTAATACACACGGTTCCAAACTGGAATGGTATTTTTTGTCCTGTGCTCGATCTTATTACTATTTCCAGCGTATCGAACTCTCTTCGCATAACAGGTAAGTAGTGAGGTTGAGAGAAAACGTGCATTTTATTTGCACCATAAATGTATTTTGTAGGATCTAATGAAATGACTCTTAGTAAAGGAGTCATAACATCACCCACAATCTGAGGATCGATAATGTCACAATATAGAAAGAGTTGAGATGGTAACCCTAAGTGTAAATTAGCAGGACACTTTCCAAAATTTCTCTCTAGGAGATTTTTATTTGGTTCATAACCTAGTTGTAAACTTAATTTGGGTGATAATGTTACGGATGTTATATTTTTATCCAAAACAGAAATAGACACAAATTTTGTTATTTCATCATAGCGAAATTTCAAGTTCTCTCCAATACCATTTAACACTCTTAAAATATGCTCAACGTTATCATAGTTGGTAGCTGGAATATGTTTTTTGTAGTACACTGTGGATGGTTTATCTTCATTAGGCATTAACATAGATTTTGTAATGTATATAACATTTTCATGATCTTGAACAGTAAACATGGTACATGGATATTGAAACTCGACAACTCCAACCGACCATTCACCTTCTAATTTAATAGCTTTCGGTAATTTCGTTGAAAAATTTGTGGTCTTGTTATCAGGAAAATATTCCATTGAACTATTGCTGAGCAAAGTTAAATAAAAACTTTCTTTATTCATATTTCTTTTAAACTAGAAGCTAAAATCCAACTGTTAAATTTATCTGGATAACCTTTCCACTTCACTAATACTTCTTTTCTGTTACCTGAGTAACGAGTGTCAATTATTTTATCTATTTTATATTGTGAGGTGGGGTTGTAAGTGATTTTCTGTAATTCTCTTTCATAAAAAGTACCAACTATTGGTTCATTTTGTAAATCTGTTATTGTATAAACAACCCATGGAGATCTATCAATTATTGAAGATATAATAAATATTTCATCACTCCAATTTGATTCATATCCTTTTTGGAAAGCATGTTTATATTTAGTTATTCGAACATAATCACCCACATTGAAATTTGGTTTAGGATTTTCTAAAGAAAGTTTGTTTGACCGTCTATCATAAAGATTAGTCCAAACTGTCATAATATTGTTGGAATTTACATCACATGGGCACATCTTAATACTAGAGTGAAAGCTGTGATTGTAAGAGTATATTAAATCTTGTAAAACATCTATATATCTATAAGTATTATTATGAGTGAAATAACGCCACATTTTCATTTTTAGTGTTCTTTGAAATCGTTCAACAATACTGGCCTTAATGTCAGGATTGTTAGTGGTATAGTAATTAATCTTTTTGGATTTAAAGTATTTTTGTACATCTTTTGAAACAAATTCTGTACCTTTATCAGATTGTATGTGAGTAGGCGTTAAATTACTTTCAGTAAATATACTTTCAAAACATTCTTTAGTTGTTTCTGAGTTTTTCTTTTTCATTGGTCTTGCAAAAGCATATTTACTAAATACATCAATAACACAAAGTATATACTTGAAACCATCATTATATTGAGAATAAGTTCGCATATCACTTAAATCAGCTTGCCACAGTTCATTAATATTTGATAGAATGTACCTATTACGCGGGAATTTTTTTCGAATGGGTTTATGTAATGTGTATGTTTCTTGTGATTTTAACCATTCCTTTACTTGCTTTTTATTCATTTTACCCTTCATGGCTTTTGATAATTTATCAATACTACCAAAACCAGCGGGATTAGATGGATCATAATAAATCCTGTTAATTTCTTCTAGTACGGGGTCCATTTTTCCCACTCAAGCCTTTTACGTATTTTAGTTGTAGACTTTTTATCTCTACTGCTCGGTGTAGAAAACTCTTGAAATTCAATCTCAGAGGGTTTGTTCAGATCTTTTGCTTGAAGTTGGTTAATAAACTCACATCTCTTTGGATTTCCAATATAAGTAAGTGGTACTTTAATATCTTTTAATGCTTCAGCAAATCTATCCCAACCTACTGGATCTCTTCTTTTTAAGGGTCTTAGTGAATCATTTATTAAATCAACAATATTACTTCCAGGAATTTTTTCATTATCAATTGTGACTGTACCTTCATTATCCCAATGTATTTTACCTCTACTTGTTTCAACTAAGTTTAATAATAACTGTCCTTTTTTATTATAAGTTTATGGTATTAAACTGAGTATTTGAGCTGGTGTGTAAAGTGGATTTTCAACATTTTCTTTACTTTTGATGGATCGATTCTCCTCCAACAAAGATTCAGCATCAACTGAAGTTTTTAGATCTCTATCTTTATTTTTAAAACCAATTTTAGACTCGTTTGAATCTTCATTAGATGTATCAGAATAAATTGGTAATCTGAGTGGTTGACGATCCTCTTCGGTAAAATGAAGGTATCTTTGCAGTGTTTGTAAATATAACATCCATTTCTTTCGGTCTTCCGTCTTACTATTCATAATATTTTGCATTTCGATATCTAATCGAGATAAACTACTACTCGTATTAACCTTATTTTCTTGTTTTAATTTTTCAATCAATCCAGGTTCGATAAGTATCATTTTCTTTGCATTTTCCATGTTAACTGGCTAGTCCACTCACTAATCCACTCAATATTGCACCTAATATTATTGGTAAGAAAGCCCCTCCTTTTTGTATAATTATATTTTTTCTTAGTTTATGTTTACACTTACGCACTAGTTGACGGAGTATATTTTTGTGTTTATTCAATTTTTGTTTATCTTGATCTTTAAGAGGTACTTTTCCTTGTAAAACGTTATGAATACACTCACAAATACAGTTAATTTCTTCTTCATCACACGTTTTAAGTAATGCTCTTTGATATTTTGGTTTAAGCGTATGCAAAGCGTTTAGCAAATGTTTATGCGTTGTGAGTCGACGATGCATCATTTAGCAATGATTTGAAATGTTTGATTCTTGGTGTATTTAAACTCTTTTGTGGGGACGTAGACTGTGCAGAAACCATTAAATGGGAAGACATTTGTCTTGATACGACAAAAATCATTGGTATTCTGTTTTAAATCTACCATTAAATATCCATGCGCCTCTAGAGTTGCATCCCTGTAGGCATCTTCAATAAATTTTGGGTTATCTGGTGACACTTGTCGTGCTAAATATCTTATTTGAGTTTTATCTCGAGGGTTTTTAAAATATATTATATAACTTGAGTTTAAGGATATGTCTCTTTGCCCTTTACCCTGATGAAATAAATTTTGTGTTAAATAAAATACACTAAGATTCCTGTGATGACTACCTTTTGTAAATATATCCACAATTCTTCCATCGGACTCTCTCATTAGATCATCAATAATAACAAGATGTGGGTTTTCATTAACATTTGGAATTCCTTGATGGTAGTTAACATTTGGTAAATTATATAAAGGTTGCATTTCATCAAAGCACCATGTGATCTGATTAAAATCACAATTACATATTTCTGTAACTGATTTTATGAAATTTGTTACAAAATTTGACTTCCCACATCCACTTGGCCCCGCCACAATAGCAGTAAACGGATGGATAAAGTGAAACATTATACACGTCTAAAGTTCTAAGGAGTGAAATAAAAAATGAAAGTGTTGGTGTTAACAATTAATATATATTGCAAACATTATATAAAACAGAATGATCTGTATACTATTTCTAACACAATTAGTACATCATAATTTTACAATCAACTCAATCTCAAATAAATGCACACACACACACACACGCAAATATAAACAACAATTAACTTAAATTATTTACAATAAAACAACGATTAAATATGTAATAAACTCTACGTCATATTATACTATTATCATTATTTTACAATCAATACAAATTTTATTTACATGCAGACATAAAATTAAAAACTATCAACACTTACATAACGCAGTTTATAATGACCCCAAGCTAATGTTTCAATATTATTATCTAAAATATGCCTCTTTGTGTCATTATATGATAAACCAATCTTATTTAATTTTTGTGTAAAAATTGTGTGTTTAATTGATTTAAATCTAAGCATACTATAATATTGCACTTTTTTATTAAATAGAGAAGACTTATAATTATCCATGGTCATCTTTTTAGTGATACATTTATTTACGCCTTTTGCCTTGGCTATAGTCTTATTCTCTAAGTTAAAAGCGTACATTTTGGATCGTAAACCCACAAATTCTTTCATGATTTTACCATTATTTTCATCTTTAAAAAAACCTAATTTCTTTTTATTTAATTTTGGATATTCAAAAATATTATTTGCATCATAAGCTGAGGTATCAAAGTATGATGAAAGGTCAGGTTTTATATCAGAGTAAAAATCATCTGTAAATATATGATATATTAAACTATCCGTATCTGTATACAATAATTTGATTTTACTAAACTTTTTAACCATATAGTTATAATGAAAATCATACATTATTTTTGAAATATCTAAAATGCAAAACCCTAAATAAATTGGTTTGTTATATATTAACTTTGTTTTTCGCAACTGAACCGCAACTAGGTTTTCCGAAAATACTGAAAGACTATGAAATTGTGGTTTAGCGATTAGATCTTGAGCACCTAAAGCTTTGCCCTGGTTCTCCCAGTGTGTAACTAATTTTATGTTAACCCTTTTTTCAATATTCTCCATAGTCTTTCCGAAGACTGAATTATTCATTAATTTATAAAAATCTTTTTCGAAATCTGATTTTGCTAACGTTCTTAATTTTGTGTTTAGATCTATGTACATCTTCAACCAGCGAGACTGTTTAAATTTTAAAACTCTATGAATTTTAGTTAATTTAACCCCCATTTCTATGCACTGCTTTAAATTTCTGTAATGAATTACATATTTATCTTTATTATTTAAATTTGGGACTAGTTTATTTTCATTAATATTGTCTGCACAAATGTTTTCGGGGCATAAAGGAAAGTCCGAATGTAAATCATGAAGTTCATTTGGATATTCCAAATCAACTTCTAAAATAAAACCGAAGTTCGATGTCTCAGACACATTAAATTCTGTATTCGGATTTACCCATTCGAATCCACCAGTAGGAAGACATTGAGACATAGCCCAACCATATAAATTGTTGGCATCAAAATATGTGATATATGAATTTGGTTTCCCTGCATCATAATCCCCCATATATTTGTTATTAGCTCTAGCATAACGATTACTACATTGAGATACATCACCCCTGATACCTGATCTAATAAATGCAATTTTCTCATAATCTGTTAAAAGTTCTAATTCTATTTTTGTGTATTTTAACATTGCTTCCCAACTTAAACCGGGTGCTGTGTAATAATGGGCAGGGTCTAAATCATAAGTATTAATACATAACTTTCTAAAGTTTTCAAATACATCGGTTAAAAGTAAAACGTCTGTTTTTAAGTACAGGTTTGAATAATCTAGCATATTACAACACCCAAAGTGTTTCCAAACATCTTTAGCATGATTGTAATCATCATTTGAAATATGGGAATCTGTGAGCGAGCTATAAAAAAATTTTTGTTCGGGGAGCGATGTTAGGCTTAAACTATCATAATTAGTCATAAGTTCATATGGATAAACGCCTTTCCGTTTTAAACGAAAGAAATCTTCATCATTAGGATAATTTCTACGTAATTCTTGAAATTGATCATTATTGAGATTTTTGGCCAATTCTTCTAATTTACATGATAAAAACTTAAATGAATCTATGAATCTTAATATAATTTCGTGGTTATTCATTTTTAATTTTTTGGAAAAGGATATATATTTTTCTTTATTTTGAGGGATAACTTCGACTTCACCATCACAAAAGTTTAACGCGTGAACAATAAAATGAGCATCATAGTGACTAAGGTTGTGTAAAAATATTGGTATATAACGAGGTTTTCTGAATTTCGAGCTACATGATTCGTGAGAGATTGTTAGATAAACTTTCCATAAACTCTTGTGCACAGTTGGGTCCGCAATACGTTACATATTTTGATAATTTATCATCATATGAACATTTAATATAATAACCAAAACTATGTACTTCATGTTTCTGAATATTGTGTGTGAAAGGTTTGGAAGGATCGTTAGAACATGATTCTATTGGTTTTAAAAATGCTTCAAAATCAGCATAAACTACGAATGGTATCTTCAACTTTTTTTCATAACTATCAAATTTAATTTTATCATTTGAAATAGGTTGACCAAACCAATTCTTTTTTTTAAAAGTTTCACTGTTTGGTAATTCTGTACAAATGTGGGCACAATCGTATTGTTCATGGTTATTTAAACTTTCCTTAGATGGAAAGTGAAGTAGACATGCTTCGCAAATGTACATGATGTGACCGTCTTTTGAAATTTGTTTACTAACTAACCGCGATAATTTTTTTATGTAACAATAATGATTTTTTGTATCCTTGGAAAAAAATAATAAATTGATATGTCTATCTTTACGACACTTTGTTAAAAATAATGGACCTACTATAGAATTACATCGTTTTTCTTTATTATATTCTAACCCAAAAACATTAATACTAATATCATTTAATTTCTCTACTTTTGCTATGTCAGAAATTTTAACTGGAAAGGAAATACCATCAAATTTAAGTTTATTTGCATGTTTAACGTACGATGATACACGATCCGCGTTTTTGTTTACGGGATATAACGCCGAGAGTAACGCCCATTTAAAACAAAAATAATCCTTGCTTTTTACATTTATAACAGCCTTTTTTAATTTTATGTCACGAGGAAGATCTATGTATGAAGTACCGCGTAGGGGGTTAAATTTATTAACATTCATGTCTATAGATTTTATGTTTTTTAGACTCCATCCACTATCTTTTTTTTCAAATGCACTAATTTTAGTAGTAATTGTATCATTTAAAGATGAAAAAAAATATTTAAGTCATCTCCTTGACAAATAATATAGTTAAGCGTTTGAAAATCGAACGTATCATGAATATCTTTAGTTTGTTGAACAAAATCAGCATGCAATATGAAGTTTACTTTAAAAATTATGTGTTGATGAATACACTCTTGTATTAAAAATAAAATATCATCTTTAATAGAATTTAAAAATAGTTCAGGAGTTTCAAAATTTACCAATGTCGAACTATCTACTCTACTCTTGATTTTATAAGTTAAAATCCTATTTCCAAAAGCAGATTCAATAACACTAACGTTTGATAAAGAATTATGTGAATTTAAAAGATTATTTTTGTGAACATTACTTTTAAAATGATTAGCTAAATACCGTTTCTTGATAAATATATGACACGTTAGACATTCCACTTGATCATCGTTACTGATACTGTTCCCTGCAGAGGTAGGCGCTTCTGCTTCCGTTGTTGGTTTTTTGATGATCTTGGGTTCTTTGCTGCTCGTTCGCTTCGTTCCTCTTCCAAGTTGTAGTGGTTGACTACTAAAATGTTTAAATTTATTAAAAACTGTACAAGACATTGTGTAAATTATGATCGAAATGAATGTTTATTTTACTTACTTAAACTGTGTTTCAACCATCGCACAGTGATTATACAACTCATCATCATACGATGAATCGAACAGTTGATCCTTCTCCATTTCATCACAAACTTTAGACAACTCCTGATTTAATTCGCTGTTGAATAGTTCCGTATTCTCTTCCATGGTTGTGGAGAAGAAAGCACTGGTGCACACTTCACTGAAGTTTGCCATCCTTATAGTAAAGAAGAAAATAGGTAGCAGAGTAAGTAACAGTTCAGTGTTGGTAGACCAACTGATACCCAAATTTCAAATAATGTCCGATATTTAAGTCTAACAAAGGATTAGAAATAGAATATAATGAGTACACGGAAGTAATTTAAGTAAACAGAATCACATTCACTAATGATCAGCTAATGACTGTCATTGTTAAAAAAGTATTTTTTAACTTTTTCACTTTCTGCTATTGTCTTTGTAATATTGTATACGAGGGCGTTTGTGTTGTCGTAGATGCTATCCTTATTAGTCTTTACGTAATATTTAATCCTCGTGGAAGCATGTTTCCAATGATCAGTAGTTGGAATCTTGGATAGCTTCTTCATATCGTACATTTCAATTTTGATGAGATGCGTCGCTTGGTCTCCGTCGTCAGAATTAGTAGAAATGTATGATACACCATCTCTAGCGGCTCGTGCTACGGTTGATGATAACAGCTTCCTCTTTTTTATTTTTGATTCAGCTTCAAAAAAATGATCAATCGATTGCGATTTTCTTTTTCCACCATCGCATGTGTTATTATTAATGACGATGTCATCACTCTCTTCTTGAGGGGAGAGTGGCGAGTAGTAATACTGTTTATAGGTATTTTCATCGAAGCTCAATGATTTCTGCAACAACACAGTTATCATGTTAATATCAATTTGTTAACACTTAATCATAAAAGTTAAAAAAGCTAAAGTTACAACCTATTAAAGTCCACTGCTGAACATAGGCCTCCTCTCATTTCTGAGAGGGTTTTAGGGCTACGCTGAGCACGTGGTAAATCAGCACTTAAAATTGTAATTAACAATTTAATTGGTGCCGGCGGGGATCGAACCCGGGTCGCGTACTGTGAATTTTACATTTTGCGCTAACCATCTGAGCTACCACGGCTTAACCATATACACACACATAATATTTAAATATAATTTGTTAACACTAAATCATACACACGTAAGAAAATAACAGAAAGAAAAGTAAGTTTGTCAATAGAATAAACACTTACATCCATGGCCTTTGATGCGTTGAAGTAACACAAACGTAGTATTGATAGATCCACTGCGGTCAAACGACCATACACTAACTCCATGACTGCAGTTGCTTGGTCTTATATAGTACCAGTGAGTAATAATTCTAATCTAAAGAATTTCTGCAGTAGAATTGATAGTATCTTTATGCGTCAACAAGCTTACCTTACATTCTGTTGCTTATCTCTACATTCCTACGTCCTTCCTGTCGTGTCTTGTTCAGTGTATTGGTGACTCAAATACGATTTGTATAACACAAAGAATGCAATTTAATATTTAGAAATCACTATAATTGATCACTCCTATATTAGTCATTGAGTAGATTGGTACTGTAATAATCTACTAATAGCAGTAATATTATGGATACACTAGATGTACAACAACATCTGAAAAAGATTCACCCCACTCTAGAAAATAATGTTTATGCTGCCAATAAACTACCCATGTACACCCACGTACCAACGTATATAATATGCAATTTGGATACAGATGATAAACCAGGGTCACATTGGGTAGCTTTATATATCGATACGAATGACGTCGGTCAATATTTTGATTCATTCGGACGGGCACCTGTACGATATCATCTAGAGTTTTTTAAAAGAAATTGTAAAAGATGGAACTGGAATGTTGATAGGATTCAGAATGAGTGGACTTCAGTTTGTGGCGAATATTGCTTAATGTATTTGCTATATAAGTTTCAGGGATGTTCAATGCATAGTTTTACGAGTATATTTACAGGGAACACATTGTACAACGATATTTTAGTGGATGAGATGTTTCGCTCCTATTTTATAGATAATAAGTAATAAGATTTTGTATTTTATAAATAAAACTTTTAACAAAATTGGGTAATGTGTTTTATTAATGAGTCAGATTAGTGTAGATAGGAACAAAGGAGTATAATACAATAGCATAAGCCGACCCACACGCCGCACGCCGACGAATAATAGATAATGACGGTAGTCAATCAACAATAGATAAGTAGATAAGGACAATGGAGCGCTAATGACGGTTGAGGCTCGAAGCGGATATCAATTAGATAAGAGTTAATTGATCTGCACATCTCCGGAACCGTACATCCTACGCAAAACTGGACCGCAGATTCGTGATCAGAGCATGCCAAAACCTTTTTTTTTTTTTTTTTTTTTTTTTTTTTTTTTTTTTTTTTTTTTTTTTTTTTTTTTTTAGGATCGTGAATCGACGAACGTCGTACTTGTACAACTTCTGACTCAGTGAGCCAGAACTGGTACATCGTAACTACTCTCCGGTCATGTCGGTTTACCGTCCCACCCGTGCACCTGTGCTTGTTCATACATTTGGGCACTATAATCCTGTCCTGCGCCGATGGCTAGCCTCCATGACCGAATTTCGGTCTGGAGGATATTATGTTAATACAATCTATTCAATCATTTAATTTAAAATAATAAAAACATTACTGAATGTAGAAACTTACATGACAATACTTTGGTGCGGAAATTCTGTGATTGCAGCGACAAGCTAAAAACTTGCCGAGCAATGGCACGCCAAGGTCACAAATTTTCTGGTTTCTCTTGAGCTGAAAGAAAAAGCTTTTTTATGCATTAACGAATCGTTTAACTTCGACGTCAACGTACGTACAGCACAGCGTTTGTGGCGAAAATGCTGTTCCATGTTACGACCACCAACAGTGAGTTTTATTTATACAAGGACATTTAATTACAAATGATTCGTTTTATAATATTGTACACTACACGCTATGCTACGTACGTGTACGCTTTGCTGAGTATAAACTAATACGTACTAGTTCACGCCGCCCGTAAATAGCCACCATACAATATCAATTAGTTTAGCACACGCTACATGTCGATGACGTGACGTGTTTTGACTTCCGATATAACATTTAGTATTGAGTAGGACACGTTAGCTCCGTTCAGGTCTACAGACATTGAGTATGCAAGACACGTGGCGTGGCAGACAAAATAATATCTTCTTCTTTTATACACTTTATATAGATATATTCATATCTAGCGCAAGCAAGCGGAGCGTGTACGCGCAGACACGGATCGGCACCGGTCAGCATTCTCATTCTCTAGTCAGAATGCTTTGTCTGTGCTGGTACGTGTCTGTTGCAGTCGCGCGGATAGTATGAATATGATCGCCGCGCCGACACAAGGCTATAGTCTGTCCGCGTTAAGAAAATAGTAAGTCATCGTTGTCCGACGGCCTGGCCACCCCCCAGCCAATTAAAATGCAAGAAATTAGAAAGTCAAGTTCACAGTGACCAGTTGAAGTCAGGCCTTCGAACGAAACGGTTGTGTATTTTGCGTGTTACTCGTTCAACATTAAATTTTGAAAATGAATACCTCACCTATTCGAAAGAATAAAAGTGGATCAATAATCCATAGCGGAGAGAGACGCGTAATTTACAATGTTTATAAGTACTTTAAAATGTGCGATTTAAATGCGACTGTGGAGAGCACAGTAATAAAAACAGCAAGTGCATGTGGTGTGTCCGAAAATACTGTTTATAAAATTATTAAATCTAGCGATACTGATTAGTGATTTGAGTAATTTTAAGAAAATTTGTTTCCATTAAAATTAATTAAATGTTAAGTTAAAAAAAAAGAATTTTAACTCCTCTATGAATACACCTTTACCCTGTAGTTGCACAGATGACTCACTATTTTCTTAACGCGAACGGACTATAATTCTTCTATCGAAAAATTGCGGAACATGGTAAGCACGTGCACTTTATAGTTTGCCTGATGGCGTCTGTTCTTGCTGGGTGCGCGAAAAGTGAAAACTGTTGTCTGCGCGGTGTCTGCCACGTTACGTGATGGCAGATCTGAATGGAGCTTTAAGGGTGAAGGCGTGCGTTACGTTAAGGTGAATCCCTGACCAAAACGTTGCGAAAGTGCGTTTTTCAGACTCTATTATCTCATTAGTTATGAAAAATAAACTACATCTAAAAGTACATTATTAATGTTCGATATCTTATCATCGCATTCCACGTTCTAATTTATTTTTATGTGCTATAAATACATTTAAAATCAACTTTTAAAAAATGACTAAAATTCTTGATTACATGCATCTGTTGCTAAACGCAACGCTCTAATCATTTTAGGATAACACTAATGGGTAGATAATTAAAAAATCTATATTCTCCACGTTTTATTTAAATTTTTAAGTTCGTTTTTTCTCTTTTAATTGAAATAATTCCGAAAATTGTATGACTTCTATGATAAAGGGGCGCGCGCAGAGTGCGGGCGGCATTACGCTGTATGCGTTCGTAAGAGGTGGCCGCGTCACTGGTCGCCGCGTCCGTATTTCGCCGCAAACATAATATTATTTGAGTACCTACCAACCGATGCGCTTACGTCACGGTATATTGTAACTCGGCCGTATCTTAGAAATAAATCTTACAGCCATGCGGCTGCCTGCCTCCAGCATTTTTACATTTGCCCATTGATTAATGTGTTTTATAACTCAATGCATTTTCCTACTTTGTGTATCCATTTAGTTTTATGATTGTACTTAAATATACTTTTTTTATATAAACAAATATATAATAGGTACTTTGTGAATTGAATAGGAAGTGTTCAATAAAAATGCGTGTCGTTTTATGATTGGTAGATTTAGTTAAAAAACCATGTTTATGTTTGAATAACAAATCGGTCTTAAAAATTTGCGGCCGAAAAATATTTGCGCCTCGGCTGAGACGTACGAAATGCTTTATTATTAAAATTTTAAATATAAAAAATCCGCATTATAATATAAAGCTTAATTAAAAATTGTTTTGGGAAACATGGACAAGTTGGAGTGAAGGAATATCCTTTACTTGGTTATAGATACCTGCAGCTACTTTACAATTTATATGTTTGGTTTTAAATGAAGTTTGGATTTGTTATTTTTTTATTTCTATTTTATTTTCTGAAAGGGTCCTAGGAAAGGAATTATCCACCGCGCTGCCCCACTGCGTGTTGGCGAACTTTGCATGTCTTCGAAATATTTTTTTTCTTATTTCTCAGACATGCAGGTTTCCTCACAATGTTTTCCTTCACCATAGAGCACGTGGTAAATCAACACTTAAAATTGCAATTACAATATTATTGGTGCCGGCGGGGATCGAACCCGGTTTGCTCGCACACTATGAAAATTTTAGCAAGCGCTAACCATCTGAGCTACCACGGCTCCTCTCCTCTCGAGCTAGAGACTTTATTTTATTTATTGAGCTCCTACATAGCTCCGATATAGAGCTCCTGGTGTAGAATTCTGGCTACTAGGTTGTGCCTGTGCAAGTACTCAGAGTTAGAAAGCGCCGAATAACCGGAGATAACATGCCTAAGTGACTCCCCGGGATGGCGACAAGCTCGACAGACGTCGACGGTGCCATCCTTTAGGATGTATCTCCGATAGTTGTTGGTCTTAATAACCTGATCCTGTATTGCACAGACAAAACCCTCGGTTTCCCCGAAGAGGTCACCGAAACGTAGCCAGTTGAGGGAGGCGACTGTATCTACGAAGGGCTCATGTAGAGCCCTGTAGTACCTCCCGTGGAGCTCCTTTTCCTTCCATACGGTCTCCCGGTCGGAAATGCTAAGCACTGCTGGGTCCTGCCATTGCTCGTTGGCCAAGGATAGAGGGGTAAGCCCTTTATCACTAGAAATGACGTCATTATAGAATGCTTCATCCAATCTCGCCAGGAAGTAATGACGGAGGCTGCACACTTCACGATTATGCATAGTGAGCGCGCTCAGAAAGCCACGCCCACCATGCTTTCGCGGTAAGTAAAGCCTCATTACCGACGATCTCGGATGATGCATCCTGTGGGACGTCATGGTAGTGCGGACTTTTCTATCCAGGGCGTTAAGTTCAGTCTGAGTCCACCTGAGTATGCCAAAGGTATACATAAGGACAGGTATGACCCAACCGTTATATGCGTGTGTCTTATTCACACCGGACAAAAGGCTATTAAGCACTTTGGTCAAGCGTGCATAAAACACGTCGCAAACTGACTGTTTTATACCAGCCTCATCGATACGGATGTTCTGTGACATACCCAGGTATCTGTATGTGTCAGCCTCGGAAAGGGTCCTTAAGTTGACGGGCATAGATAAATCTATGCCCTCAGAGTTAGCAACTCTTCCCCTCTCAACATGGAGGACCGCACACTTATCCGTCCCCAGCTCCATTCCAATGGAACTGCTAAACTCACAAGTGATTTTTAGTAATTCCATAAGATGGGAGCGACTGGAGGCGAATAACTTAAGGTCATCCATATAGAAAAGGTGGGTCACTTTTGCCCCTCCTTTACGTAGCTGAAATCCTCTCCCGGATCCCTCCAGTAAGGTACTGAGAGGGTTCATATTATTATTATTATTAGTATTATTATTTATGGTACATTTTTGTCGCATGCCAGCGCTTACTTTTGGTTCTGGCAAAAAGTTGGCAAAATGTTGGTCGCGGATATTTTACCTGCACTTCAAAATTTTATTGTGTGAGTATTTTAAACTATTTTTACGGATTTCATGAACCATATTAAATAAAAAATAGTCTCCTATCTTTCTCTCTATGTTTTGATCTCCTAAAACGAGTTTGAGTTGGTAAAATCAAGGCAAACTTAGGGTAGGGTTGTCAATTATTATATAAAACTAGTGAAATTCCGCGGTTTTATATGCGCAAGCGTGAACGTAGTTAGAACATAATATAACCTTTATGTTTTACATAAATATCCTAAAAAACTTATTATTTTAATATTTTACTAAGTACCTATAAAATTAACAAGTTTATTGCATTTTTATTTGAGTAATTTTTTATGCAATTTCTTTATCTACGTCTATTTTTAGGAACCTTTATTTAGTCCGAATCATACATAACACTATATTACTGATTTACTTATACGTAGTTTTCTTTTTTGCAGTTACAAATATTTTGTGAGGTTGAAAAAGGCAGTAATGAAAAAATAATAAGAATAGTAATAATTGACGTCAGCCACTTCTTTTCATAAAAATTTCAGATCATGGTCCATTGGGTTGCAGCTTCACCGAACCAGAACTTATAATAATAATAATAACAGTAATAATATAATATTATTTTGTATTTATTTTATTTTATTGATATTTATGTATATTTATCTTTTCGTTTTAATTTATAATTTTTATATATTAAAATATTTATAGAACCGAACCAGATGAGAAAATTATACGGCTCCAACGATTTTAGCGACGAACGCTTGGATTTATTTTTAGAAAATGTCCTTTTGTCCATGTTTTCAGGCAATAAAAAAACTGGTACAATATAAGAAGGTAAATTTCGACAAATCACTAATGGTCGTTATAGCTCAGGTGGTATGTCGGTCGGGCGTGATATCGGAGTTCCGTGGTTCGCGTCTTGGCTTTGGTCCCGCTTTTTTTTCCTTTTTTTTTTCAAGTTCCCTTCTTTTGTGAGAAAATCTATTATTTGAAACCCTTTTTTTAGTAATTTTTAAAAATACGAAAATTTTAATTTTAAAAATTTAAAAAAAATATGTATTTAGTTACTAATGCTATATTTATTATTTTAATAATTACCTACCCAGTAGGTACATATTAAAATAATAAATGTAGCATTATAAACAGTAAATCTCCCTCAAACTCAATTTACTAATATTGTTCCTAAATAAGGAATAGCAGATAAAAGATTAGTAGGTAATAACTATTGCTCCTCAAAATTATATTTGACCTCAAGGTAAAACATATCCTAAAATTCAGTAGCTAAATAAAATAATAATACCTACTGTTCAAGTATATTTTCAATATGTAAGTAAATGAAAATAACAAAAATGAAGCACCATTAGCATGTAAAGTTCGAATCCATAATTAATATTTCGACAAATTTTGCACTATAAAAAGCTAATTCAATATTAGCAGTATAGTATATAGTTAAAAATAATCAAAATAGTCATTTTTATTAATTAGATAATATATTAGAATACATAATTCTAATATAATGCAACTAATATACCGAATAAAGAAAATTAAAATACATTTATCAATGTACGCCGTGTCTATTTCCATACAATAGTTCATTGACATTGAAAAAATAATACTACGTTCGTAGCAGTAGGTGGCGTCTTGAAGATTTCTTACGCGATATATTGTAGCGAGCGTCGACAGACCAAACGCTCAAGGTCGTTCGCTGGAGGTATCGCCTTAAGCGGGACAAAACGCGTTGCGTTTCTTCAGAATTCAAGAGCACCGTTACGTCGTACAGGCGGCGCGCTACATGCGATGACTGCGACGCGTTCGCGCGACGGAGACCAATCGCGGACATGTTTTATTTAAATATAAATGAGCACCAGTTCGTGCAGTAGCCTACACGAGCAGTGAAAGTACACACGATTTAAAATGTCATTTCAATATAACTTACAATTGACGAGCGTCTCTTTAAATACCAATATGGCCCAATTATTGCGCGATCCATATAGATTCTTATATTTTCCCGTGCATAATTATATATCTTATTATATATACCTATATCAATTATAGCAAATCAAATTTTTAGTTCCTAGTATATCATGTAATTCCGCAAAGTAAAGCCTCCTATCCAACATTAGAAATTGTTCAGTCACTCTTTTGTATCACTAATTATTGTTGATAATTCAATAAGACAATACGACCAGTGCGTGTTGCCAGTGATGACCTATGGAACTGAGACGTGGTCCTTTACTGCTGGCCATATGAGGACGTTTAAAGTCGCTCAGCGAGCTATGGAGAGGGCTATGCTCGGGGTTTCACTGCGTGATAAACTTAGAAATGATGCTCATTTCCGCAGTAGAACCAGAGTGATCGACATAGCGCAACGGATGAGTAAGCTGAAGTGGCAATGGGCCGGCCATATAACTCGAAGAACCGACAACCGTTGGGGGAAAAAAGGTTCTCGAGTGGCAGCCTCGTACTGCTAGGCGAAGTGTAGGGCGACCCCACACTAGAAGGAGTGACGACCAGCTAAGACACGCAGAAAGTCGACAGATGCAGGTGGTTTAGGACCTTGAAGGGCTGTAATGATGATGATGAATGATGAATTCAAAAAATATTTTTTCACATAAATTCCATGATTTTTATTTTCTTAATTAATGGTCTCCTATAGTACAATGTCCATTACATTATGTTATAATACATTCTCCAACACCCCAACAAATATACTTACTTACTTCAGGGATATAAAAGAAAGTCAGAGTAAATAATAAGTATTTATTTAAAACGAGAAAAATAAATCTAAAACATTAACTTTCTAAACACTTTAAAATAGTACCATTTTGGTTGCACACAAATCTATAAACTAAAATAATTTGTCAAAGTATTCAGGTCCAAACAAAATTTGCCACCTCCAATAATAGCCGTTCTTACAAGGTTACCTCGATTGTCGAGTAACTTATGGTCGTAGTTACTCCGTCCGTGCAGTGTTTCACTTTTAGATATTTTGCAATATTTTAGGGTAAATCTATTATATATTTATATTTTGTGGTAATCTATTTAGGGTAATAGGTAGGGTTTTAGGCGCTTCATGTTGACAGGGTTTTAAAAATTTGAGGTAAAATCGAACTTCGGGTAACCCTGGTTTTACACCCACCCAATGTGATTTTTTCTTTAAATTTATCGAAGGGGATAGTGTCAATAGAGCTAGAAAAGTGTGGAATGAAAACATATTTCGTATCGTATCGTATATCGGAATAATGATATAATATTTTACCTAGTTACATACTCATTATTCGTATGAGACTGAGTGTTCTAGGTGATGGTATAATTTGAAAATAAGAACATCTCTTGTGCTTTCTTCATCACAAAACTCAAGATTTAGAATCGTAAAATGATATTCAAAACTTGCAGTGATATTATTTTCTAAAATATCGAAAATTAGGTGCAATAAATTATGCTATTTTGATTTTATACAATAATTTGGGGAGTATTCCTTTAGGTTTACATTATCGCCATTAACCACCATGAACAGGCGTGAAGGTGAATGTGGATGGTTTTTGCGGGATTCTCGCGCGTTCGCAACTGTTCCCCGATCAAAGTCGGTATTTTGTCCCGCGACAAAGGGTTCACGCACCCTTCGCGTGCCGTTCACGCGTACACATCCACATTCACGGACCGTGCCAGTTAGTTTTGGACTACAAAGGCGTACGGACGATTTAATTTAGTCATACACCATCTTCTTTTTTTTTCTCAATGCTTTCTAATAAATTTCTTGCTTTGGACGTCTAAATAGGGATAGGAGTACGTTGCCACAGCAATTTTTTTTTATAGGACAGGGTAACAAGCTAGCACACAGTCCACCTGATGGTAAGTTGTTGCTGCGGCCCGTAGACATCTACGTCTATCCTCGATTACAAATCAAAATGCAGATGCGTTGTCTTCCCTGAGGACTAAGATTAAATGCCTCGTTTCCAGTAAAAAGGGTCTGCGGTTCTTTACATTCACCGTACGAAGTAGTAGTAGTAGCAATTTTACGCTGGTATTCTGTGAGAGGGTTCTTCCCCGGTCGCCGACCCATTCGTTCTACAACTACACTACTAATATAACTGCAGCATGGCTCTACCCCACGTATAAAATATATAATAAAAATATAAAAAATAAATAAAGTTATTGCAGCAGCAGCTTCTACGTCCGTTTCGCGGCGGGTTCCACGAACGATTGTGAACATCCCGTGAATGTGGAGGGCACGACTTGTGCCGTGCATTCACGGCGATAATGTAGAGCCGCCATAAGTGGAAACACAGGACCCGTGGTAGTTCATGAGTATTTTAGAGATGACGTTGAATTATTCTATGCTTAAACCGTGAAAATTTTTTGTTCGCACGGCCATATCTTGTCATTTATATCAATGGCTTCTGCTTATGAAGAAGAACGAGACAATAACGAACCTACAATATAAATTTCTAAAGTTAGAGTCCGCGTTGTATATTTGATAGGTAATTTTTAGGTCTGCCGTAACAATAAAACTCCCCAATGTTTTCGATTCGTTATTCGTTCTTAGTTTTCCTCGTGTCATTAATATCATGTAGTTATAATGCATATAAAGCATTGTTTTTATTTTGTTTTAGGCTTTTCTGAACACACCGTCCCCCAAATAACTCAAAACGGTATGTAGCAGCAGCTTCATCCTGATTTAGACGATTTTGATATGGGCGCTTACGTACGTTTTACGTCTTGAAGAAAGAGATTACTACCATAAATAAACTTTGGTTGGAAATGAATAATATTGATATAATACTGATTTTAAATCTGGCTGCAATTACAAAAAGTGTCAGTCTAAATGAAAAGTATTGACAGAACGCAGTGATATTGGACAGCGAAATATATTCTGAGACTGGGCTAGGCTAATAAAAGACTTACAAAGTTTGACTTTTAATTTCGTTCTTTGTAATAAATAACTAGCTGTACCCCGCGGTTTCACCCGCGTATATCACGCGTCTCTGTCGCGCGACATGATATGACACCTCACTCATTTAGTTCAATCATTTTAGCTAAAAAATTTGCAAAATTAATGGAGTACTTTTATCTATCGGCATATACACGTTATACAGAAAATTTTAATTTTATCCACTCACCCCCCCCCCCCCCCTATAATTTAGCTTTCTATTGGTAAAAATTGATTAAAATCGGTCCAGTAGTTTCGGATTTATTTGGTACAAACAAACTAACAAAAACATCTTTCCTCTTTATAATATTATATAGGTATATATATACAGGCTGTCCGGTAATGAATGGATAACCTTGAAATGTCTTATAGTACAACTTATGGCCGTCCTGAAAAAAATACGAAAAATAATATATCACAAGTAGTACCTTTGATATATTTTTTTTTATAGAAAAGTCGATTCTTTTCTATCTTATTTTACTGTCTTGAACACTATGACCAAAAATGAATGATTTCTATTGGTTTTTCTGTTGTTTTATTATTATACACTAACTGTGCTTATAGGTAAAATGTAAACAGTATGAATAGCTTTTGCAGTTTTTATTAAAAAAAATCGCAAATTAATTTATTTCTGAAAAACATGCAAAAATATTATTTAAGCGAAGTTCAAACCTCTTGAGTATCAAAGAAATGTATGAATGTATGGGTGACCAATAATTTTACAATGTCTGTTTTGTGTCGATTTTATAATGGTATAATTCACAAACGTATCTTCCATAAATAGTGACTTATTGCCATTAATGTAGAAAAGGAGAAAATTTGAGTAACAAAATTTGTAATATGGGAACATTTATTAAATTGAATTGTGTCTGATCATTGGGGATTAATAAAAAACAACATTTAAAATTAAAATATTTTATTTTTCGTTAATTTACAACAAATGTTCAAATTGTTTGCCTGACACTCTTATGCATGCCTTACATCTTTGGATAAATGATCTTCTGAGCAGTCTAGTGTACCGTCGCTCGCATATTTTTGATGCGGCTTCTCTGACACGACTGCGTAGGTCGTCCAAAGACCGCACGGGCTTACAGTATACTTCCTCTTTCAGACAGCCCCAGTAAAAAAAAATCCAATGGATTTAGATCCGGTGAACGTGGAGGCCACAAAATTGGCCCTAGACGTCCGATCCATCTATTTGGGTATCTGCTATTTAAATATGCACGAACCGGAACAGCATAATGCGCAGGACAACCGTCATTTTGCAGCCAATACGATTCCCTCAGCTCCTCGGGAACCTCTTGTAATAAATTGGGGAGATCATTTTGAAGAAACTCCAAATAACTTTGCCCCGTTAAATTCCCCGGTAATTCAAATGGGTCAATTATCATACCATTTAATATTCCGGGGTCCAATAATTTATTTTAAATTAGTATTGTGACCTGTCTTCACGCATAAGATGGGGATTTTCTAGTTCCCAACTATGTAAATTGTGTAAATTTAAGTAACCGTCTCTTTTAAGCGTTGACTCATCGCTCCACAAAATTTTAATAAAAAATTGCGGGTCTTCTTCCATCTTTGCCAGCATTTGCCGGCAAAAACGCACTCTTGAGAGATAATCTCTTGGTTGGAGAGTTTGCACGCGTGTAACGTGGTAAGGGTGGAATTCGTTTTTCTTTAAAATATCGTGTACGATCGATTTTCCAATACCTGTGCGTCGAGCTATTGCTCGCGTAGAGGTTGAAGGATCGTTTTCAATATCCTCAAGCACCACGTCTTCTACATCAGGACGAGTGATTCTTCCAGCGCTAGCACCACCGACACCACTACCCGGCATTCTTCCTTCAGAGTAACAACCGTAGACTCTTATAAATACACGCCAGTCTAGGTGGCGAGCATTAGGGTACCTCTCCCTATAAAGAGCTGCGGCTGCATTTGCGTTGCCTCTGCATTCTCCATAAATAAAATGCATGTTTGCATATTCTTGTGCCGTGTACTGATGACGTGGCATTTTGATAGGTACACAAAAGTCCAGTTTAGTCCAGAAACAAGCCAAATCGTCGCAAATATCACCAAACGCAAAACAAGTCCAAATCAATAAGAAAAACAAATAATCCGGTAAAATAGCCAAGTGGTCGTTTTAACACTGATTTAAATAATTGCAAAGGAGACAAAATAAATACATGCGAAGTCGAGCAGGTCGTGTGACGCACTAAGTTCTCTTTTACATTTAGCTCTTCTCTCTCCCACTTACCCAATTCAGACCTCTCTTTGTCTAACACAAAAGGCTGCAGGTAGCAAATATGAAGGTCACACGACCCATTTCACGCTAGTAAAGTAACAATTTCAAGATTTAAATTGGTTATTTTATTACATTTAAATAAGTTAATTTCTAATACTTAATTTGGTTTCAATTTGTTTAAAAATAGCTGTTTTCATGTATGATCAACTCCTGATGTGTTTTTATTAATTCCCAATGATCAGGGACAATTCAATTTAAAAAATGTTCCCATATTACAAATTTTGTTACTTAGTCAAATTTTCTCCTTTTCTACATTAATGGCAATAAGTCACTATTTATGGAAGATACATTTATGAATTATACCATTATAAAATCTACACGAAAGCGATATTATTGTAAAATTATTGGTCACCTATACATTCATACATTTTTTTCATACCCAAGAGGTTTGAACTTCGCTTAAATAATATTTTTTGCATGTTTTTCAGAAATAAATTGATTTGCGAATTTTTTAAATAAAAACTGCAAAAGCTATTCATATTGTTTACATTTTACCTATAAGCACAGTTAGTGTATAATAATAATATAACAAAAAACCAATAGAAATCATTCATTTTTGGTCATAGTGTTCAAGACAGTAAAATATGATAGAAAAGAATCGACTTTTCTTTAAAAAAAATATATCAAAGGTACTACTTGTGATATATTATTTTTCGTATTTTTTTCAGGACGGCCATAAGTTGTACTATAAGACATTTCAAGGTTATCCATTATTTTTTTTATTATTTTTTACGTATGTTTTTTATTTTTTTTTCTTCTTTTTTAATATTTGATTATTTTAAAAATAACTTTTTAGTTGGGTTTGAATTTAATCAACACCTACTAAATGAATTTAAAGCGAATTCAAAATATTAAATTTATTGGATTCCGTACACAACCGCTGCGTAGGGGGCCGACCGCGCGAGTGGGCCGCGCGGCAATTTATTTTTTGACATAGACTCCCCTCCCACACCCCAGTAACACCCGCATCGCATGGTGCTGGCAGTGTACGCGATATAAGGATTTTAAGACGTTACTATTGAATATTTTAACATGGAAAAGTAGTTCTTGTGGGATAACTATAATAGTTAGACATATGGTATTGCAGACTTAGATATTGATGTCCTCCATAAAACTGTAGCACATCACTTTGCTCTATTGTCAATAGTTTCCGCAGCGTACGCGATATAAGGTTTTTTTTTTGGTATTTTTTTTCACACCTTGGGTTACATTAACGAAGTTTTCATACGAATCCCAAATTTTTTTGAAAACGTTCTATCGCCTATGTTCATCAGGAATAATGTAGGATTCTAATGGTGAAAGAATTTTTCAAATCAGTTCAGTAGTTTCAGAGCCTATTCAATTCAAACAAAGAAACAAACAAATCTTTCCTCTTTATAATATTAGTAAATAATATAATGCTATACCATCTCTGTTTCAAAATACCCTTTTAAAATTCATTCATAGACAAAACATCAGTGTTCATTAATCTTAGTAGTAGTCATTTCTAATACACTAAATCTTCACCTGTAATTATGTAAAAAAAATTGAAAATTAAATTTGACTAACTTCTCGATTTTCGGTTGAGCTGAGATTTTGTATACATGTCTAGTTTGGATGACTATGCATGGTAAATAAGATAAATGACGTCATTCTAAATCCAATATGATGGACTCCCAAAGATGGAGGATTAGTTATTTTTATCCATTCCCATGGCATAGGTATATAATGAAAGGGTTTGCTGAGAAAAATAAAGAAAATGAAAGTGGAGCGTATATTTTAGTTTTTTTTAACTATTATTTTTTGTCTCGGACTCGCTGGCATAATTAAAAATTTTCAAATGGTTATAACACTAATAATTTATATTAACGTAAGTCTTAACCATAGAATAATATAAATATATGAAACTTACGAAAGTTACATTCAAGAAATATATTTATTACACGGATCAAAGCAATAAATATAGGGTTCAAATACAAAATAAGGTCTGTGTTAAATTAAGCTTAACATTACAGTTTTTAACTGAGCTTTGGTAATCAATTCGGTCAGTTATGTATTGTTATAATTATATACCTTATTCTAGTAATAAGATTAAATGAAGGAAATAATATTAGTTAAGATAGCAACATTAAGTGTCTACGCCATCAGTCGCACGCAGAGTTATCTTGCGCGCACTATAGTCTAATCTAAACCATAATAATAGTAATAAGTTTATTCTTTCCTCTCACACATTTAGTATAGTAATAGATATAAACATACAACTTAATATTAATATGTTACGATCAATTTGTGAGAGACTGGTGTCCGTACTAGGATTCCCTGTATGACAGACTACCAGCCCCCAACTTCAGACCTTATAATCTAGGTAATATTAGGTGTATGATAAACAAGAGAAGAAGAAAATATAAAAAAAATACGAAAAATGTTTTCTGTGTGTGTGTGCTTGTGTTTACAGCGTTTAGGTTTTATTTCATGATGAAGTAATTCCTCAGTCGTTTCATAATCTTGACTTAGTAACCATAGGGTTACCATCTTTTTGCATTTAAATTTGGGAAATTTATATATAGATAGAATGGAATTAATTTTTTTATATAGATGAGAACCCAAGAAGCAGAAGAAATTACGTGTAGAGCTTCTTTTGTATGGTATAAAATGGGACAAATTTTACTTTTATTTCTTTTATTTGTAAGAAGAGAAGGATTGTATATAACAGAGAATGTTGTTTTAAAATAGTGTGGAGAATAAATAATTGGCGGACTGTGAGAACTTTATCGCTTTGGTATAGGTCTTTAGTGGTGCTCTTTGGGCACGTTCTAATTTAAGTAGATGTGATTTAGAGGTACCACCCCAAGCTGTTATGCAATAAGTAATCAATGATTGGAAAAGTGACAAGTAAGTTGATTTTATTATTGTTTCGTCTGCAACATGTCGAAGATTTTATAAAATACAGATCAACTTGCGCAACCTATTAGTTAGAAGATTAATGTGTGCTTGAAATTTCAGATTACTGTCAATTATTATACCTAAATACTTTATTTCATTTACTTTTTGGAGCCAAGGACAAGAACAATCAATAACATTATAATTATGACAGATATGTGCTTTTATATGGAAATTAGGTGAAATAGGTGTGTTAAGTTTTTTCAAATGTGAATAACATATATTTAGTTTTAGAGACATTTAGCATTAATTTATTATGTGTTAGCCAGTTCATAATTACATTGAGGCCTTTTTGGGCATACAAATATACTTCGTCCCATGTATCACCGCTGAATAAAAGCGCATTATCATCGGCATAAGAAACAAGAGTTCCATTTATCAATTTTAACTGGCACATGTTGTTTATATAGGTCAAAAACAGGGTAGGACCTAAAATACTACCTTGTGGTACGCCATGAGAAACGGGAAAATCATCACTAATCCAACAAATACTTTAACAAATATTTTAACACATATCGATCGGTTAGTGAGATAACTTTCAAAGAATTTCAATTGCGATCCTCTGACTACCAGCTTGTATAATTTGTGAATTAATAGTGGAAAAGAGACCGTGTCAAACGCCCTAGCCAGATCAAGAAATACTGCTATTACTTTTTTGTTGTCGTCCATATGTTTAACAGTACAACCCAAAAACTCATGAAATGCGTCACTTGTAGATTTGCCATTTCTGAAACCAAATTGTGCATGTGACAGGAGATTTCTGGATTCAAGATACCTGACTAGTCTATTTTTTACGACTTTTTCTAAAATTTTCGAAAATGCTTGCAGTACAGAAATGGGCCGATAATTATCAACACAGTTCCTATTACCACTCTTATAAATAGGGTGAATCATTGAACGTTCGAATTCATGAGGAAATACTCCATTATTTAGAGATAGATTACAAATATATGTAAGTACAGGTGTAAGAATATTTTTGTATCGTTTTATAAGAGAACTTGAAATATTGTCCCGTCCTTCGCAGTTATTTTTAAGCCTTGATATAATTGTTTCGATTTACGAATCGTCCACTGGAAGTAATACAAATGAATTACTAGGTGATATGTCTGGTGAGCCCAGGGTTAAGTTTGTGAAGCGGTTTTGAAAAGACTCAACTATATTCTTTCCTATGTTCACAAAATATTCATTTATGTCATTAATCAACTTCATAGGATCATTAGAAAGAAGTTCTCTAGCTGGAGCTTTGATTTTAGTTGTGTGAGTTATATTTTTATTATTTCCCACAGTTTTTTGCTGTTACACTTAGCCTTACGAAATTCCGTCTTTTCATATTCATGTTTTACCTTCTTGAGTATGTTATTACAAAAATTCCTATATCTTGTGTAGGTTGTTCTAAGAATTGTGTCATTAGGATGGTTTCTTGATTTTATATGTAAATTGTCCCTATTTTTATACATTTTAGCAAGCCTCGAGTTACCCAAGGTTTTATACCATACCATAGAATACTATAATACACAATAGAATGGCTGTCAACCTTATTTTGTACGACGATAGGCGTCGCCGGGAGCACACATACAAGCAATAACATCGTACTTATTATCATTACTACAAACCCGATTCATTATGTTGACAGACAGATTTTAATACATAGCGTGCAATTTGGCATTTTCTAAATAATTTGCATGGGAAATTTGGAAACGATTGTAACGTCAAAACACATCTCGTGTTAACATTTATACGTGTGAATTGACGTGTTTGTAACATTTTAGTGGCTACACGGGCTCCGCCCACTCCCCCGTTCTATTATGAATGTATTGTAGTATTCTATGGCCTAAACAGCTAAAAATCGCCTAGCTTGGAAACTCTGGCGAATGAATGCACTATGCTGTGTAATCCTACAAACTATTCAAATTATTCGCTCGGTATTACTCATTCACAATTCACTGCAATCACAAGTTCAAAAGGTTCCGTCAATTGTTTGTGATTGGTCAAATCGGAACATTCAAAAACAGAGGAATGAATCATCAAAACTTTTTATTTTATTTATTTCAACCAACACGGCTAATAGGGTAAAATTACATTCATAAAATTCAATTCTAATACTAAAATTATAAATCACATACACCATACTCGACTTAATTATATATATATATATATATATATATATATATATATATATATATATATATATATATATTATAAAAAAAAATATAAAAATTATAGAAAAATATATATATATATATATATATATATATATATATATATATATATATATATATATATTTTTCTTCAGTACCATAGACCACATATATACCCTGCGGCAGATTGTACAGAAGACTGAAGAGTCCAATCTGCCACTTTGCCTGGCGTATGTGGACTATGAGAAAGCCTTTGATTCCGTCGAAATTTGGGCGGTGCTACAGTCCCTTCAGCGGTGCCAAGTTGACTGTCGGTATATCGAAGTGCTGAAGTGTTTGTACAGTAGGGCTACGATGGCTATCCGAGTACAGAACCAGAGCTCAAAACCTATCCAACTGCAGAGAGGTGTAAGACAGGGTGACGTTATATCCCCGAAACTCTTCACCGCTGCATTGGAAGACGTTTTCAAGCTACTGGACTGGAAAGGATACGGTATTGACATCAATGGCGAGTACATCACTCACCTTCGATTAGCCGACGATATAGTCCTTATGGCAGAATCGCTGGAGGACTTAAGCACTATGCTCAATGACCTCAATAGTGCCTCCCAACGGATAGGTCTTAAGATGAACATGGACAAAACAAAGATCATGTTCAATGTCCATGTCACACCTATGCCGGTAGTTGTTGGGAGCACTATGCTCGAAGTTGTTGACGAGTACGTTTACCTGGGACAAATAGTCCGACTAGGTAAGTCCAACTTCGACCGAGAGGTCAATCGACGGATTCAACTCGGCTGGGCAGCGTTCGGGAAATTACGACATATCTTTTCGTCAGGTATACCTCAATCTCTAAAAACTAGATTGTACAACCAGTGCGTGTTGCCAGTGATGACTTATGGATCTGAGACGTGGTCCTTCACTGCTGGCCGTATGAGGACGCTTAAGGTCGGTCAGCGAGCTATGGAGAGGGCTATGCTCGGAGTTTCTCTGCGTGATAGACTCAGAAATGAGGATATCCGCAGTAAAACCAGAGTGACCGACATAGCCCAACGGATTAGTAAGCTGAAGTGGCAATGGGCCGGCCATATAGCTCGAAGAACCGATAACCGATGGGGAAGAAAGGTTCTCGAGTGGCGCCTCGTACCGGTAGGCGTAGTGTAGGGCGACCCCCCACTAGATGGAGTGACGACCTGGTAAGACATGCAGGAAGTCGATGGATGCAGGTGGCTCAGGACCGTGCTTTGTGGCATTACTTGGGGGAGGCCTATGTTCAGCAGTGGACTTGTGAAAGGCTGTAATGATGATGATGATGATGATATATATATATATATATATATATATATATATATATATATATATATATATATATATATATATATATATATAAACAAAAACACGCAGTTCTTTTGTGAATAAGTGTTGAATAATGTTGAGTAATGCCTACGTGGGCGTCATCAAACATACTTGACGCACTACAGTAGCCACAGTAATAATCTAAAAGCGTTATTATATTGTGTACGTGGGGTGTTGTATGCCCGCCGCATATATCTGACCCATAAGGCGCACGTATAGAAGAATTGGCTGTAGGCCTTAAATAAAATAAGTTTTACCTCGGCTGTACAGCGTGGAACCGGCGGGCCAGCATATTGCAGCCGACAGCCAGCGCCCTTGTATCTCTTTCAAAGCCTTTATCATCTTTTAAATCTTCGCTAACATGGCCGAGGTACTTAAATTCAGTTATTCGTTTAAGTGCAACACCCCCTAAAGTTATAGGTAGTACGAAATTAGGGTTCTTGGTGCCCACCTTAAACACCATGAGCTCACTCTTCGCAACATTATATTTTAGACCGTGGGATTCTGCATAAACCTCACATATGAACAAAAGCCGTCTGAGTGCACTGACTGACGGGCTCAGAAGCACCATGTCTTCTGCGTAACTGATGTGGTTCATGCAGAGTCCATCAATAGAGCAGCCGACACGTGCACTCCCGAGTCTATGAATCAGTTCATTTATATATACGACGTTAACCCCCCTTGTCTCACACCGCATTCTAACCTGTACTCGTCCGACTGTGCACTAGACCAACTGACCTGATTAATTTGATGATCGTATCAATAGCTAAAAATACTAATGTACGAGACAAGTAGACCAGCCTTTCGCAATTTATCTCACATAATGTCATTCCCGACAAGGATCTAAGCCTTTGAAAGAACCAGGAATGCCGCGTACACTGGCGTATTCCTTACAGTGTAATACCCCACAGTGTGCTTCAGTACAGCGACAGTATTGCAGTATGGTTGTGATAATAATACACACTCAGTGGATTTGGTCTAAAACCATATTGTCCATCGTTTAACTTAATATGTACTTTTAACTGTCTCTCAAGCACACTGTCAAGTATCTTAGCCGCAGTTGTCGCTAATGAAATGGGTCGATAGTTGCACATATCCGAAACATCTCCGCTTTTGTTTTTCAAATTCGGAACCACGATCGTTCTCATCAGCTTTTCGGAGAAATAAGAGTACATAATACATAGAGTGAACATGGGTGTAAGTGCGGGCCAGCGTGCTGAAAGTGCTCGATGCTTCAGCAATCAAAGAGTTTCCTCCGGTCATGCCATTTATCAAAACAGTGATGTCCCTAGCGGTAATGCGATCGGGCACAAAAGTTGATGCACCAGTCTGGTGATGAACCTCAGCATCGACTTTAACAGGTAACTGTAAAGAAAACTGAACCCGGGAACTGAGTCTTAAAAAGATTGGCTATCTTCGCCGGTTCATTCACACCCCTAACGCTCACCGGGGCACCTGCTCTAGGACTCAACTGCTTAGTATGCTTCCAAAACCCACGAAAATCTTTATTCCTATGTTGATACGCTAGTTTATTCATCTTGATTCGATCTTGATTATTTTGACAAAACTTAAACCCGGTAAGCATCACGCACGTGCCAGATCCACCCCAGTATAGGTCGACCACGCTTTCTGACTATCTCCCTGTCGCGATCACTGTCGTAACTGTACTTAGAGGCCTCACACAAATACATTGTATATCATTTACCTATTACAGATCGATGTGCTAAAATATCACACATATTATCCCAACACTGACTTAGTTCATACTCGAAATCACTTTCTCTTAATTTGTCGTTACTACATTTGCTATGTGTCAATTTGTTTCAAATTACACTTACCCCATTTTACTTTGTTGATTATATATTCCTGACCTGGTCTACGCCTAACCGTTGTAAGACCACACTGCACCTCTAATGGGAAGTGGTCTGACCAATAAACGTCATTATGAATTTAATCATAACTACAGACTTCCATGCAGCCTGAGTTATTAAACAGTAGTCAAGCTAACTTCAACTACCTGCTATTGACTCGTTTTTTTCTCTCACTACTTGATGGCACCCACCCCGTCACACTATGCATCGATGTCGTTAATTCGACGATCATTTATAATTTCATTCCTTTACTAGTGATCAGTACAGTACCTAACTTACATGCTGCTGGTTAGATAAGTCTTGTGGGTGAGTCCTTCCACTAGTCAATTCCACCAAGCGGTTGTTAATGTTGTTTTCTAAAAATAAAGTGACTACACGTCCGATGGAAGGATTTTATCTAGGCTGACAAGGTTTGAGGTCTTCTGTCTTGAAGGTTCATCATCATTACAGCCCTTTAGAAGTCCACTGCTGAACATAGGCCTCCCCCAAGGTATGCCACAAAGCAAGTCTTGAAGGTTGTCTGGAAGAAATCGCTTTTAGCGATAAGACTGCCCATTGTGACACTAGTTTTTTTCTTCTTCTTTCGTTTATGTATTGAATTGGTGTACAATAAAGAATTATCTATCTATCTATCTTCTAACCGCGGGATTTCGCGTGAACATGTGCTTTTTATACTGTACGATGTCGTCTTTTTAAGGGTTTTTCTGAAGTTCTTTTACGTGGTAAAGCCACGCTGTGGCTATATTTGGTTGTAGCATGAATGGGTCGGCTCGACTGGGGAAGAACCACGTTCTCACAGAAAACCAGCGTAAAATAGCAGCTTAATGCTGCTGTGTTTCGTATGTTGAGTGTAGAGAACCAGAGACCCGTTTTACTGGGATCGAGGCATTCTTAGTCCCCAGGGGTGACAACGCATCTGCATTTTGATTCTTAATCGAATGTAGATGTCTTTCTGCCACAGCATCCACTTACCATCAGGTGGACTGTGTGCTCGTTTGTGTGCATGCGTAGTGCGTTCATAAGATTTTTAACTATTTTCAGAATTAAGTAGCATAGTGATATTTGGTGATTTCAGAAGTAAATTAACAAGTTCTGATTTGCCGAAAAAGAAAAGCGAACACAGACGAATGTGCAGTTTTTCCGAGATAAGGACGAAAAACTATTCATTCATTTGATCAGTTTTAAATAAATATAAAACGCATTGTGTATTGTGTCAAAAAGACCAGTTTAACTAATGGCGACCAAAGGGTTCCAAAAAATCTGCTTCTTCTAGCCATTGTAATTGTCCTGATTTTAAAACCAGATTCCCGATTTTTGATGATTATTTTTACCTTCTGTCCCGAAATCTGACCCACCTCCTGGGACCTCGCCACACTAGCCTAAAGAAATGAAAGCTCAACTCAGTATGAATGATAGTTTGTTGAATAATATTATTTATTTATTTAATCAATAATTTTTATACGTTTAATATTTATTAGTAACCAATTTACAATTATAATATTTATCACTATAAAAGATATATTTGATGGCTCCGTGTCGGAGTGGCTTAGCAATAGTTATAGCTCTGAGGGTCGCGGGTTTGAATCCCGTACAGTACAAGAATTTGTGTGGTCAACAAATAATTGTTCCGGGTCTGGACTTTGTCCTTGTGAAATTTATGTTCTTATGTTAACTGCCCCCACGACATAGGTTAGGACAAATTCCTTGTGTGAAGGAAACGTTAATATAAAAAGAAAGGAAAAAAGATGTGAGCCGCGGTAGCTCGAGGGCTAAGTATTCGCCAGAAAACGTGAGCAGCAACCAGGGTTCGATTCCCGCCCACAACAATGAAATGGTTAGTTTGGTGAATTATGTTTGCACTATGGAACATAATAAAAGTATATGACATTTATATAAGCGACATACACACACACGCGCGTACGCAAGCATTTTGTCTTGCTAAGACAATGCGGCACCGGCGTCGTGTCGGTGCCGTGCCGGTAAATGGAAAACCGTCCATAGGGTCTCGCTATCAGATGTTGCACATTTTATGGACACCACACACGGTCAGTTCACCTGATAATTCCAACTGATCAGTTCAAACTAAAACTGTAGATATTTTTTAAAATATTGAATATTCGATATATCGATAAGAAAACTTATATATACAACTCCGATATTGATATATCTATAATAAATTTATGATATATAATAACCCCTGGTAATGAGGCGATCGCTAGCACATGTTGTTACTAAATGCTTTCATAGTTTATTGTAAAAAATATTATATTGTAAATAATGTTTGAAAAAACCGGCCAAGAGCATGTCGGGCCACGCTCAGTGTAGGGTTCCGTAGTTTCCTGTCCGTCACAATAAGTGTTCCCACTTATGAGTTTAAAGGTGGGCATCCGTTATGTTCGCGCTGCAGCAGCGCTCCGCGCTCCTGCAACTGCTCCCGGTAGTGGGTACGTGCGCGAACATGGAGCGTGCAACACTGCACGCTCCGCGGCATGCGCTCCGACTCGTGATGGTTTTTAGCGCGAACATTTTAAAAAAATTACGTAATTACGTAACGCCATCTATCGAACCATTTATGAACTGGCTTTTACTTTAACATTTTGATGGCGTAAAAAAAATGAATTTTAGTTTTGTTCTAAATTGCCTTAGCATGTTCCTGATAGAAGTTTTATGTAGTTATAAGATACCGCCAATGCCAAGGAGAGATCAACCGAACAATTCGGTAATACCTGACCCAATGTAATAAGTACCTACAGCGCCATCTCTTGGGGAATTGGGTTACTAATTAATACATAGACGTGCCAGAAGTTTTCGATGGTAATTTTGGATTGCGAGAACCGATTTTAATAATTCTTTATTTGTTTGAAAAAAGATACGTTCAGGATAATAAAATATGTAAACGAGCTTAAAAAAATGCTTGCATATACGATTATACTACAAACTTAGTCCAGAAATTATTTTGTACAACTTTTTGTCTTTTTTGTACAAAAACTGTTTCCATCCAAGTTCAAAATGATTTTCCTAGAAAGTCCTTATAAAGTTCTACTTTACAGATATTTTTCATATTTTCTAAACTTATGGTTCAAAAGTTAGAGGGGGGGGACACATTGTTTTTTACTTTTGGAGCGATTATTTCCGAAATTATTGACATTATCAAAAAATGATTGTAATAAACCCCTATTCATTTTTAAATACCTTTCCAACAATATATCACACATTAGGGTTGAAATAAAAAAAAATCACTTCCCACTTTACATATAGGGGGGCTACCCTAATAAAACATTTTTTTCCAATTTTTATTTTATAACTTTGTCGGCGTGATTGATACACATATTGGTACCAAATTTCAGCTTTCTAGTGCTAACGGTCACAGAGATTAAGCGAGGACGGACAGACTGACATGGCGAAACTATAAGGGTTCCTAGTTGACTACGGAACCCTAAAAAGGGCTAGACCGACTTTGATGAAATTTTTTGTGTTTGGAATAGGTCCCTACATGGCTAAGATTTACATTTGGAGTTACATTGGTGGGAATTACCCGTGCGAAGCCGAGGCGGAGCGCTAGTATCTTATACTTAATTACTTAGTTGCGAGAACAGCACTAATGTGCAATTCAGCTCGCATAGCCCTGAGTGTCTAATAATATATTTACCTAAAAGAACCTAAAAGGCATCTTTCTATCGCTTAGCTCATATTTTATCATGCACCTGGCCTAGTTTAAATTTTCCATTGTCAATATTTAGTATAATGATATAAGGCCCTAACATTGTGTATATTTTAAATTGTGTAGTCCTTATAATGTCTTTGTACTTTATTTAAATAAATAAAATCAATATAATATCATAATCATAAACACTCCGCTTGTCACCCACAGGGGTAGGCAGAGACTACAGACTTCCATTTGGCACGATCCTGACACACCTCTCTCGCCTCCTTCACATCCATACACCTATGCATACATGCTCGTCGGTTAAGGGTACTCCTAATTTGGCCGGTTTTCAATAAATCGCCAATTTGGTCGATAAATTTTCGCCTAGGACGTACCTTTCCGACTCTGCCATTCACTTCTGCAACATAAATTTTCTTTGTCACTCTTTCCTGATTCATTCTTTCCACATGACCAAACCGAAGCATTCCTTCCTTGATTCTGGTCACAACATCATCTTGCAAACCACACTCTTATATTTATATACATATACATTACATATATATATATATATATATATACCGTAAAATGGGGATATTTGGTACATTTTTGAGACGAAAATGTTTGTTTGTTAAACGTAATATAAATAATTGCGTAATATTCTAAACACTTATGGAAAAACCCTAGTCAGATAGGTCTGATAGTGGCTATCTCAATAGTATAGGGCCGACTGTTACCGAAATATATATTTTTTAAGGTCTTGTTCCAAATATACCCCTCATGGGGTTTTTTGGAAATGAAAATTCCGTGAGTGTTGTTACGATGTATTTCTCAAATAATACCATTTTATACGCATTGGATGATATTTGGAACAGTAGATAAGGCTTAAGGCGAAGTATTCCACTTATTTTTTGCTAAATGATATCACTATAGGTATAATTTTACGAAATTTCGCATTTAAAAGTTTACTTTTACGAAATTTGGAACAAGGATTGTCAATTATTGAATAACCAATCGCATATTATGTATAGTTTTCGAAAACAAAACCCAGTTTAATTAACATTGTGTGTATTTTAGGTAACAAATCAAATTATCACAATATAAACTTACAAAATTTAGCGATCGCGAAGAATGAACTCACAAATCAAATCCTGAAATCTTATACTTAAGTGTTAAAGAAAACCTCTACTATAATAAATCTCTCTAGAGTTGGGCTATTTCATAGGCACACAACTTATTTGACAAGACTAAAATAATTTAAAGGATTATATCCTTCTCTTATCCATAATAAGAAAAAGAAAGATTGTTTAAAACAACTTTAGTCCTGTCAAATAAGTTTTGTGCCTGTGAATTGGTCCCAAAGTCCCAATGTCAAACTGTCATGATTTTAAATATTTGTGTTGAGTTAATTCTTACAATGTATGAAAACTTTAGGCTTACCAATTACTACAAGTACAAAATAATATTTGAAAAATATATGGAACCACTGACATAATTATGACAGCGTCAGTTAGTGAATTTTATCCATTGATTTCAACCAATGGCCTACCTACAATCCTTTAAGACTATAAGCATGCACTTACGTAAATAATTCCACGACATCATCGTCAGCCAAGGACAGAAAGAACTCCTTTGAATAATTTGGGTTTTGTATCAAATTGACTTTCTTGACAATACATATAGAGGGAACTATGTCCCTGTCAAGCTTTCGTGTCAAAAGGAACCGTAACGACGGTTTTTTAGCTGTTTTATAAAATCTAATAGTATAAGGTTCTTCATTTTCCATGTTTATGTTTTCTATGATACCCATATAATATTTCCATTTCTTTTTGTTGATGTATCTTACAATTACGTGGTCATTCAATTCATATTCTTTTTCTTGTTCTGTGTGTCTACTTTCTGAATCATTGTTGTTAAAATTGGTCTTGATATCTTCTTCTGATAGTTTTGTCTCTTGGTTCGATATAGTCTTGTCAGTGCTTTCTGTTGGTAATTTCTCTTTCGTAGTAACTTTTGCTTCTTTGTTGTCATAAAATTCACTCGTGTCTCGGTTTTCTTGAGTCTCATTGGTCGTTGTTGTCTCTTTCTCACTGTTGTTACAATATTGAGCAATCCCTTGATTTTCTGGAATGCTGATTGAGCTTGTTTTATTTGTTGTCATGTCTGGTTCTATTATGTCTGAAGGTGTAGTTATTTTAAAGTTTTCTATATTTTCGGTTGTTCTAAACTCCTTCTTTGTAATTCCTGGTTCTATGTTGTCAGAAGTTTGGATTATTTGTTCTATAGTTTCGAGTGTGCTTAACTCCATGTGTGTTTTTGATTCTATGTTGTCAGAAGATTGGACTATCTCTTGATTTTCTGTCAATGTGACTGGACCCGAGGAACAACGATTCATATTTCTTAAATCCATATCTCCATCAATATCAAAGTTTTCGTCAATACAATCAGAATCTTCATATATACTTATGGTTTGTGACTCAGAAGTGGTAGAGCCTGTTGAAATTTTTCTGCAATTTCTTTTTTTCTTTTTATCTTTATTATTTTGTTTCAGTGCATTATCATGTTTTTTTTCTTCAAAACATTTCTTTTTCCCGTTTTCTTTGCGTTTCATGTTCTTATCTTTATTTTCTTTTCCAATTTTGCTACTTTTTCCAATACCTTTATCTTTCTTGGTGTTCTTATGTATATTAGATTCTTTTTCATACATTTTATTTTTCTGCGTACTTTTTGTTTGGATTATTGACTTGGACGGACCTGGCTCTAGAATATTAAATGTTGAAATATCTATTATTTCAGACGAGTCAGATGAAGAAACTTCAACTTCACTATTTACAAACTCATTATCCGTCATTTTATTTGGTTTTTTAGGTTTCGTTTGCTCGATGTCTCTTGCTGTGATGCCTCGGCCTGCTGGAACATTACATCGTTTTTTACGTCTTCTGGGCTCATCTGAAGCCGAGAGCCCCCGCATTTCTTTTAGATGTTCTATGACAACTGAAGTAGCAGCTGTTTCAATTTCCTCGGGTAGTAAGTCATGACTGTGTGGCAGCCGTGACTTCGGTCGTTCCGGGTTGATTGGATAAAGCCCACATTTGTTAAAACCTGCAATGACGTTTTTTCCCCCTGTATTGTTTTCCATAAGTTTGTTCATAAGTTTGGCCAGCAGTTTCGGAAAAACATCTTTTACTAGGGTTTTATGTTTGCGTCCTTCTACTTTTTTCCACCCAGTCAATACAGTTCGCCAATAATGTTTTAAAGGTCCATACAGAGCAACGTCTAACGGCTGCAGAAGGTGCGTTGATTTGGGGGGCAAGCACACAAATGAAATGTTTAGCTTTTCACACGTTTTCAGAAAAGTGTGATGAGAGATTGTCACCTATGACAATTTTACGTCCAGGCTTTTTTTTAGCGTATGGAACGATCACTTTTTCAAACCAATTCTCGAAACAAACCGAGTCGAACCATCCGCTTTTAGAGCGATTGTATATTGCGTCTGGAGGACCTCCTTCTAACCAGGTATCCCATAGGTGTTCTGCTTTGTACACCACGTAAACCGGTAATAACTGACCTTCGGCTGTAGCAGCAAACATGAGGGAAACAGCCGTTTTCGATGTATTTGTTACACGTTCTGGGTATTTTACACCACGTTTATAAATGTATTTTTTGTTTCCTGGGTCGTCAGTTAAATTAGTCTCATCATAGTTTATGATTCGGTCAGGTGTTACACCATCGATTGTTGGTGCAAAGTACTCAAAAAATGAGTCTATCGTCGATGCTGATACCTTTGCTCTATCGGTAGATATATTGGAAGCCATACGGTTCGAAAGCAAATCTTTATGACGCCTTAAAAAGTTTCGAGCCCATTCTAAACCAGGCAAATTTTCGGGTATTCCGTATATTGTTTTTCCGAGTTTATTTAAGTACCTTTGCGCGAAAATACGAAGATCAATAAGATCGAATGGGAATCCCCAGTCTGCCAAATTTACAATGTGTTTAATGAAGGCTTTCTCTTCTTCAGGTGAAAAAAGGGTAGGACGTCCTGCTTTTTCTTGTGAGCAATTAAGGTTTCTACATTTTCTCGATAACGTTGTTTTAGGTATTTGATATTTAGATGATGCTTCTCCTAGTGTTAAAGTCTTACTTTTTACGTCTCGAATTGCTTTCTGTAAATTTTCAGAGCTGTAATTAGTGTAAGGTAGGAAGGACTTTCCATTCCTAGTACTCCTGAATTTTCTAATATATATTCGTGGCATTTTTATGCATATTCCTGCAAAAAAATCAAAAGTCTTTAAAATTATATCCGAAATACAAAGGATTCGAACATCTTACCCTTAATAAACATCATATTACTTGTGAGTATAATTGGTATTATCGTTCCAAATAACACCAGCAATGCATACATGGGATCACATTACTTATGGGTATATTTGGTATAGTTGGTCCAAATAACACCATCATTGCGTATAAGGGGATATTTGGTACTACGGTACCAAATATCCTAAATTGCTGTTCCAAATATCCTCATGAGAATATTCGATCAAAATGGCGGACAGGTAACACATGCGATGATGATTAGGAGGGTTTTGGAATGCCGAGATATCGCTCTTTTCTTTGTAGAAAATAGTTTTTTACTTACTTTGAAATTTTTAAAACACCGTCCGAAAGTTCAACAATGAAGTTTTTGCTGTTTTTTCACGGTTTTATTAAAATAATCCTTGTGGACACAGTTCTTATGGCAGCGTGGCGTAACTTTTCAGAATAAACTTGACATGAGTTATAGTGTTGCCAGAATTGAATATCTCTTTTCTACCATTGCTAAATCAAAAAATATTTGGATCGCAATCTTAAAAATAAAAAATACCAAATATACCCACGATTTCCAAATATCCCCACTTTACGGTATATATATATATATATATATATATATATATATATATATATATATATATATATATATATATATATACATTATATACATAATATATTTACCTAAAAGAACCTAAAAGGTATCTTTTTATCGCTTAACTCTTATTGTATCATACACCTGGCCTGGTTTAAATTGTCCATTTTCAATATTTAGTATAATGATATAAGCCCTAACATCTTAATATCCATAAATTATGTGTCACATTGTTTGTCCGCGATGGACTCTTACATTACTTAACCGATTTTAATCAAATTTGCACACAGGGTGCAGTTTGGTACAACTTGAAAGATAGCATAGTTTCTTTTGCTCATGAGTGACACACAATTTTTTTGCTAATTTAAGGATTTTTAATAGGACATGACAGGGTCGTCAAAAAGGGCAAAACAATGTCTGCTTGGCAAGCTAGTTGTGTATATTTTAAATTGTGTAGTCCTTATAATTATAATGTCTTTGTACTTGTTTAAATAAAGAAAATCAATAATTAAAAAAAATACATTAATATCAGTTAAAACTTGCAGTTTAATGCACTTATTAAATTAAATGTCTGACTGTTCTTAGCTTTCAGTCCTCTCACTTGTAAATATAAAGGTAAATCAATTGACAGGTTTAAATCTAGTAAATGTGGTAATTTAACTACATCCCTCACTAAGCTCTGCCAAAGAACTGAGGAACTGTTTAAATTATGCATTATAAGCTCTAGTCCCAAGAATTTTGTTTCTGATTATTGCAGAAAATACAATCCCTAAAGTATTTATTTATATATTATTTGTATTATTTTCATTGTCTCAATATATATTTAAGTTTTAAAGTTCTTTTTAAATAGGTTACAAACATAGCCCTAATTTAATTAAACTACAAAACTGTAACAGAATAAAAAACAATTATACATTAGGTAAATAAAATGATTGAAAATATGGCTGAGTTAGTGACATATTTATTTTCACATGTTTGATTTATGTTAAGCATAGTGATATTTGGTGCTTTCTGTTAAGTCACATGAAGAATTACAAGCAGTTTCGAAAAAACCTACAAGATGGATCATATCTTAAAATCCCGTTAGTTAATGGTCAATAATTCATTGAGATACAAGCTCTACAGAAAGTTGGTTTCAAAATTTAATAATTTAATCAGTCAACTTAATACCAATTATTTACAAAAGAATAAAGGTAATGTATTACTAAAGGTTTACAAATTTTTACCCTTTAAACTGTAACACAGCAGTAGGCACACTACTACTCTGTGGCAGATTAGGGAGTAATAGATATATAAAAAATCTTTAAACAATTTTGTATTTACTTTGGACGTACAAAATAGCTTACCTATTGGTTGCATATAGTTGAAAGTTAAGACTGAAGAGATCTGTAAGTATGTCTATGAGCGTTGACATGAGTATGCACAGAGATTCAGATTTATAAGCTGCCAAGCAATATCATTTCTGATTCCGACATTACACATATACTATAACTCTAGTCAAAATGAAATAAAAATTTTAGAAACATCATATCAACAAAATTGTAAAATAATTATATGATGTAGATGAAGATAAAGGAAAGGCACAAATATTTTTTATATAGAATAAAGGTATAGTGGAGACGCCAGTAACTTAAGGTATCTTCGATAAAGATTTAGTGGACTGTAATTTTGGTGCATACGGCAAAGGGGAAAATAAATAGGTGGGATAGCACGCACTGACCTGATGAGGGCTGCCGCGCCTTCCTCCTGGAGTGTCTGCTATACAGCAAGCTCGCCACGTGGTTCGGCGCACACGCACTCTCGGTTAACAGTTTCGTGAAGTCCCACACTCTCGACCTTTGCCCTTACGGGGGCGTCTCACACTTTTATGAGTTACAAAGACACAATGTCTGATGCGGTGAGTATTAAAGATAAACAGGAGAACTCAATGTTCGTCCTGCGCGGTTTGCGGTTAATATATATAAGACGCGACGGCTGGCCGTGCGGTGCGGAGAACGTAATGTCACTTAGTATAATGACGCGCGCCGAGATCCTCTTTTTCACCTCGGCGGCAGCGCGTGCGGTAGGAAAGGGAAGGAAGGAAGGAAACAAAAAAATATGCACTATTCATGTTGATAAAGTAGATATAACTTAGGACGAACTCAATGCGATATGTAATGTAACGTTGATAAAGTAGATTGTTAACTGGCGTTACCATTTCCTCCCGCCCTTAAAGGGTCACCTTTAAAAGACAACCGTAATATAAAAAGTAAAAGGAAAACAAATAAATAAGCGGTATATAAAGTGAGAGGATGCGCTCAATGCGCATGTCTCATCTACTAACCTTACTTGGTAAGCGAGAAAATGTATACATAAATATAATATTGCGGTTTAATGCTTTTTTAATATATATAAATATAAACTTAATTCCTAATTTAGATAAATAATTATAATCAAAATAATCGTGATTTATTGTCTTGGGAGAGGGCAAATACGAGCAACAGGACGGAGATATGTTCCCTTAGTAGTTCTCACGGTCACTACTCGAACTACGCCATCCTTCGAAGGATGAACAGACTCGACAATCGCTAATGGCCAAGCAAGGGGCGGTTCATTATCATTTATCACAATTACAACCATGCCTGGTACGATAGCCGTAGACGGGGTGTTCCACTTCTGACGAACTTGTAATCCGTGAAGGTATTCCGTCCTCCACCGGTCCCAAAACGACTGAACTAATTTATCCAGTAAAGAATGCCTGTGTAACAGACTGGTAGAGTCAGATTTGACTTTGGGTGCGGGTAATGACAATAAAGGTGCGGTATTCAAAAAATGACTCGGAGTAAGAGCTGAAGGCTCTGCAGGATCAGAACTCAATACTGTCAAGGGCCGCGAGTTTAGCAAGCACTCAATTTGCGCAAGAACAGTATTAAGCTCTTCGTATGAAAGTAACTGATGTCCGATAACTCGGAACAGATGCGTTTTTACGACTTTGATCATACTCTCCCAGGCGCCTCCAAAATGAGGAGAGTTGGGACAGATGAACTTCCATGTTATACGATTCTCAGCACACTCTTGCTCAAGCTTTGGGCGGTATTCAACGTTTAGAAATTTATAGAGATCGCGAAGATACGAAGCGGCACCTTTAAAATTCGTTCCATTATCCGAATATAAAAACTGAATCGGCCCTCGTCTAGAGAGGAAACGTTTAAGCGCAGCGAGGAAACTAGAACTACTAAGATCTGTAGCGATTTCTATATGTACAGCTCGAGTCGTGAGGCATGTGAAAACACATAAGTACGCCTTCTCGCTGCGTACACCACGACGACGTACAGGAGTGTATGCGATAGGACCGGCATAATCGCAGCCCGTGTGTGTAAATGCCTTAATAGCTTGTCTTACACGACTATGGGGAAGATCAGCCATCAAAGGGTAAGTTGGACGGGGTCTAAGCCGGAAACATATATTACATTTGTAGACTCTGCTTCTCACAGTGCGGCGTGCGGAAAGTATCCAAAATTTTTGACGGAGCAATGACAATAACAATTCAGGCCCAGCGTGTAAATTTTTAATATGATAATAGTCAATGATCATGTTCACTACATGATCACTGCGCGGGAGTATAATTGGATGTTTTTGCGTGTAATCTAATGCGGAGTTCGAAAGACGACCACCAATGCGGATTAAACCATTCTCAATAAAAGGCCTTAAACGATTGAAAGCGGGCGAGCAAGGTTTGTTACCTTCAATATTTAAATATTCCACTGCAAAATGCTGTTTTTGCAGGGCGCGGAGGATTATAACCTCAGAGAAACTGAGATCATCAGCAGTCACTACAGTAGTGCTGCGGCGGGGCAATAATTTAGCAAACTTACACACGTACGCAATTATACGTAGAAGTTTACTCCAAGAAGAGATGCGGAATGCGAGCTCATAAATCGCAGAATTACAGACGGATGTGCACACAGTGTGCGACAAAATCTTCTTCTCAGGCATATTTGCAATAACCTCATTGTCTAAAGTACGAAGAGGCCATTGAGATGGATCTAACGAAGTCCACTGAGGCCCATGGAGCCACAGGGGGTTTGAAACTAATTTATTTGGTATAAATTACGTAACGCCACGTGAAAGTATGTCAGCGGGATTCTCAGTACCTGCGACATGATAAAAGTTATCAGCGCGAATATTGTCGGTAATCTGAACAACGCGGTTTGCAACAAAGGTCTGCCACTTGTGTGGCGAACTCTTTATCCAGTACAGAGCTACTTTTGAATCTACAAAGGCATAGACTGATATTGCAAGGTCAAGAGAATAATTGTCGAGTACTCTGCGAAGCAATTTTGAGAGTAAAACCGCTCCACAAAGCTCAAGGCGTGCAATAGATAGTGGTTTCGTCGGTGCGACTTTAGTCTTTGCACAAATCAACTGGACGGTGTTATCATTGACGCTCTTTACATGTATGTAGACTACGGCACCGTATGCGTGCTCGCTGGCGTCGGAAAACCCCAGGAGTGACGCAGTACAGTTTTTGGATACACCAACATGTCGCGGGATACGTAAATCATTAAGAGCTGGTAATTCAGCACAGAATTGCCTCCACATCTTAATAATTGGCGGTGGTGGTATGTCGTCCCAATCTAAATTAAGTTGCCAAAGCTGCTTTATTAACAATTTGGCGTACGCTACTGTGGGAGCAACGAAACCCATTATGTCCCACAGGCGAGCGACAGTAGATAAGATGGCGCGCTTAGTGCACGTCACATCAGCGGGAACAGATATCTTAAAATAAAAGGCGTCACTATCGGTAGACCAATGCAAGCCTAGTATTTTATGTGGCATTGATTTATCGAACTCTACTTCTCCTGTAATTTTATGGGAAGTAGGGAGGTCATCTAAAACAGATCGACGGTTGCTATGCCATTTTATCAGGTCCCATTGGGCACCCTTGAATAAGTCTATCAGGTGCCGAGAGGTCTCACTGGCCTCGGATTCACTGGGCATAGAGAACGCGATGTCGTCCATATATAGCGAAGTAAATGCGATACGACTCGCAAGTGGATACTTTGCGCCGTCGTCATCAATGAGCTGTCTTACCGTGCGCAATGCATGGTATGGACTCGAAGTTAAACCGAAGCACACGCGATTGAAGTGGTATAACACAAGTGGGTCTTGTGGACGGAAGCGGTATAGGAAGCATTGGTAACGACGATCAGAATCGCGAACAACTATTTGCAGAAATTGTTGGCGACAGTCGGCTGTCATAGCGATTGGATGTAAGCGGAAAGTTAAAATTATATTGAACAAGTCGCCTTGCAAATTTGGTCCTGAATGAAGAATATCATTTAATGATCGCCCAGTGCTAGTCTTACTGCTAGCATCCAGGACGATGCGCAGACGCGTTGACTTCTTATCTTCGCGTAAGACTCCATGATGCGGTATGACATATATTGGAGCGGGTTCATGAGAGCCATACGGCGGTGCGGGGGATATATAATTTTTAGCTAAGTATTCCTTTATGACGTCATCATATGCTAACCTTAATGTAGGCGAGGCTTGAAGTTTCCTCTCCAAGCACATGAATCGTCGTCGAGAGGTTTCATAAGAATCTCCGAGAGAGTAAACGTCATCTTTAAATGGCAGGCCAACAATATATCTACCAGTAAAAGGATCGCGGGATGTCACGCTTCGCCTTCAATGTCTGAAGGACACTGAATGGGCGGTGCGGAGGGTGGCTGTTCAAGCTCCCAAAATCGTTGCACTAATTTGTCAACGATAGGAGACTCTAGAACTGAGCAGCACGTTAAAGAATGATTTACCTGAAGTGTCGGCACTGAGCCCATAATAACGTAACCAAATACCGTACTCAAAGCTGAGGGCCCGGACAAGTCGTTAGACGAATAAATTACGTCTGGACACAGTAAGTGCGGGAAAAGGGATGCGCCTATCAAAACATCAATTTTATTAGGCATGCTATAACATTCATCAGCGAGTCTTATGCCATGGAAGTGTGATAAGACAGATGTGTCTACCACAGCGGTGGGCAAAAGGTCGGTGATTTGATCAACAACTAGCGTTGAAATATTGAAGTTAATATTCGAGTCGAATCGTGAGAAAATTTTAATATCAATCGATTTCGATTTTACAATTTTTTCAACTCCACCGAATCCCTTTACTACAGTACATTCGGTATCGTGTTGTTGAACGCCTAAACGATGACAGCACTCTTTAGTCATAAAATGGCTTTGAGCCGCGGAGTCTAATAATATACGAATAATTTGTTTCTCTCCCTTAGCATCGTAAGCAAATACTTGAGCGGTTGATAATAAAACAGTTCTCTGCGAACGACTTGCGCGCGCGGGAGGCGGTGAACGTTGAGAAACATTCTTGAACGAAGTACACAGCGCGACGTCTGAACGCGCACCTGCGGTGAGGGGTGGCGAGTGTGCGGGCGCGGGGGTTGTAGACTTCAGTGTAACTGGCTGAAGCGGTGGAGAACGCGCCAGCGCAGGGGAAGCATTATCGCTTCTGCGGTGGAAGTGCAACAATGTGTGATGTTTAAATTTACAAACTCGACAACTATAATTTGAAGAGCAACTGGAGACTCGATGACTTAAACTGAGACAATTCACACATGCATTGTTACTCTTTACGCATTTAAATCGTTCCTGCGGCGTCATTTTATTAAAGTCTGCACACTTAAATAGGTGTTGATGCACAATATTATCGCACAGACACTTTGAGCAACTAGTCGTCGTGCTTACGTACGCCTGATACTTCGGCGACGAAGTATTATTACAGCGACGATTATTACCGTTACCTCGTCGATTGTTTGGTGCGCTATTAGAATTTGTACTAGAATCGGTGCGTTGCAAAACTTTGGAGCGGGTCTTAATAAAATTTACTAAATCATCAAAGGTAGGTACCATTGAGTTATGACTATATTCGAAAGAGCGAATGGTATCCGGGTCCAGCTTCTTAAGCGCGATATGAAGAACAATTAAGTCCGCGAGATTATCTAACTTTAAGTTTTGTAAAGCGCGCACTGCACTTATAAAGTTATCAGTAAATAAATCAAAATTATTTGCGGTGGCCGATTGCAATGGCTTAAATTCGAACATCTGATTAATATATGTAGATGCTAGCATACGCCGGTCTTCATATTTGTCAACGAGTGCTTGCAATAAAATTTTATAATTTTCAGCGCAAGGAGTTATACCTGAGCATACAGATAGGGCTTTGCCCGTTAGTTTACCTAGCAAATAGTATAACTTTTCAGCGTCGGTAAGCGATGTGTTGTCATGGACGGTTGATTTAAAGCTAGCATAAAATAAAGGCCATGAGCGAATGTCACCCGAAAATGGCATAAGTTCGATAGGCGGAAGTGTGAATCTGGCTTTAGATGGTGTACTAGTACTTTGTAAATTAGATTGCGAATATTGTAAATAAAGCCTATTTATTCTACCGCAAAGAGACTCAAACGCAATGAGGCTGTTATAATCAGGTTTAGCAATAGGGTTTATTTTTAATAAATGTGAATTATAATTATCTAAGACCTGTTTAAACTCAATACGTAAAGCATTAATATTAGAACTTCCATCAAGAAAACGCTCCATCGTGGAAGTGTTTGTGTGGATGTCCGAGGACATATCATATATTTTTTGCACTATTTCAAATAAAGCATCTCGTTTACCTAACAATAAAACCAACTCAGCATCAGGTGTGCCCTCATTATCCGAGGAATCGCTATTATGCGATGCTATTTGTTTTTTAGGCGGCATTACAACTTAAGTTATGCGGCAAAAATAATATAATTATAAGCGGGTAGTCTGTAAGCGACCTCGCTACGCGGTTGAATTATTAAATATTAGTTTTGTTAACGATGAACTTTAATTGTTAACTTTTATAATAATTATGAAGTTATTTATAACGAATATAATGCTTAAATATATGTGCAAATAATAAATGTAATTTAACAGTATAATCTATAGATGTAGTTAAAAGTTGATGACGTGATGTGAACATACAACAAATAATTTATATAGATAATTATATGCTTATTCATTCTATGAATATAGTTTTAAAATTACTATGAATGTCACCTATTAGGACCTATTCTAGTGTTCTAATAAGGGCGGGGTTAATCCGAAGTCGGATTAAAATATAAATAATTAATTATATAAACGCTTATTACGATAACGATCTAATAAGGGCGGAAAGTCAAGGTCAATCCAGCGAGAAGTGACCATTAAAAATGGAAAGTCAAGGTCAATCCAGCGAGAAGGACCATTAAAAATGGAAAGTCAAGGTCAATCCAGCGAGAAGGACCATTAAAAAATGGAAAGTCAAGGTCAATCCAGCGAGAAGGACCATTAAAATGGAAAGTCAAGGTCAATCCAGCGAGAAGGACCATTAAAAATGGAAAGTCAAGGTCAATCCAGCGAGAAGGACCATTAAAAATGGAAAGTCAAGGTCAATCCAGCGAGAAGGACCATTAAAATGGAGACGCCAGTAACTTAAGGTATCTTCGATAAAGATTTAGTGGACTGTAATTTTGGTGCATACGGCAAAGGGGAAAATAAATAGGTGGGATAGCACGCACTGACCTGATGAGGGCTGCCGCGCCTTCCTCCTGGAGTGTCTGCTATACAGCAAGCTCGCCACGTGGTTCGGCGCACACGCACTCTCGGTTAACAGTTTCGTGAAGTCCCACACTCTCGACCTTTGCCCTTACGGGGGCGTCTCACACTTTTATGAGTTACAAAGACACAATGTCTGATGCGGTGAGTATTAAAGATAAACAGGAGAACTCAATGTTCGTCCTGCGCGGTTTGCGGTTAATATATATAAGACGCGACGGCTGGCCGTGCGGTGCGGAGAACGTAATGTCACTTAGTATAATGACGCGCGCCGAGATCCTCTTTTTCACCTCGGCGGCAGCGCGTGCGGTAGGAAAGGGAAGGAAGGAAGGAAACAAAAAATATGCACTATTCATGTTGATAAAGTAGATATAACTTAGGACGAACTCAATGCGATATGTAATGTAATGTTGATAAAGTAGATTGTTAACTGGCGTTACCATATAGTAAAGGTATAAAGAGCACACAATCCGCTGATGACAAGTTGATTCTTTATCCTACAGAATTTATCCTCAATTAATAATGAAAAAGCAGAAATGTTGTCATCCCTGATGACTAAGACAAAATACCACATGTACAATAAGTCTCCAGATCTCTACACTCACCACACCAAACACAGCAGCATTGAAAGCTACCTTACACAGGTATGCTGTGAGTATGGTCCTTCCACAGTCAAATCGACTTATTTGAGATACTATGCTATATTGTAGCTGCAGCATGGCTCTACCATGAATAATATAAATGTTATTTCAAACTGCAAATGTAAGATTAATATTGATTATAAAATATATACATATATTATATTTTTTAACTAAATAATTTTCTTGATTCCCAATCTCAAATGAATAACTAAATGCTGCTGAATAAATAAATAACTGCTAAGCTGCTAAATAAATAACTGCTTAATTTATGAGTTGTTAAACAACATACTCAGTAAAACCACCTCTGAAACTACACATGTTATGACTAAACCTTTAATACTAAATGTAAACCCACAATGGCTGTGATAGGACTGCAACAGGGGATGGGGGGAGGGAAATTTTCAGGGCGGCAAATTGGGAAAGATGATGAGAGTAAAACTTTAAAAAATCTGAAGGTTGAAATTTAGAATCGTTTGGCAGGAATGTGTTGAGTAAGGTGTTTTATTTGGAGGTTTTATCCCCGATTATGATAATACCACTCACTTTAAAAGGTAATGCACTATTCTTGAGAAAAATCAAAAAGAAAATCCTATAGAACTAACCTCAAAATTATAACTTAATATGAATTAAGGGGTGGGAGGCCGTGGAGAGGGAGGCGGAGGAGTTGTAGAGCCACCCCCAACTTCCACATCTTGCCGCACATACTTAGTTTTTTTTTATAAATTTTTAAAAATCTAATTTTGAGATTATGTTTTTGTAATGTTTTTGACTATAAACATGATTTATGAGTGGAGAGAGTTGGGGGAGGGAAGCATCACGTAGCATAGTCGAGGGAAGCCCGGTCGACGGAGCCCCTACGGGCTCCTACTTCTGAGTGGTTTACAAAAAAAATAACCACAAAGGGAATGGCGGGGTCGACCCCGCCATCTCCTTCTAACCTAACCTGTCCAAGTCAGGGTGCTCTAAGTCCCGAGCTTGCTTCGCTTGCTCTTGCACTCAACAAAACATTGGCTTTTATAGTTACTTTAAATTATAAACATAATATATAATACAATAATAGGCACATTACGGCTCGCACAGGTGCCTGCGATTTGCTACGACGGGCTGCTCTCCCTCTGCACCTACGGTTTTATAAAAAACTTTAGAAGTAGGGCAGACAAGACTACGTGGATTCGGGGCGTGCTGATCTAATTTTAGTACAGATTCGATCAGATCAGATATCTATAAAGTCAGGTTGCCTTTGCTCCCGTTTTTTCACAGTAATATTGTATCATTATTTCTTAGAAGGGCTGAACTCAGAGCCGTAAAATCAGTTAATAATAAAAAAAATTATCATTTTCTATACTTTACGCATTTTAGGTTATAAATAGTTTTTATTTATTTTTTCGATAATGGTGCATTACCTTTTAATGTGAGTGGTATTATTATAATTGGGGACCAAACTTCTACCAAATAAAACACCTTACTCCCCCAAATTCATGCCAAACAATTCAAAGTCCAACCCAATCTGAAAATTAGCTGTTACTAAATGGAATGCTATGAACACTATGAAAATAGAAATAATCTTCACACACATGCGAAGACTATGGATAATTATAAACATTACATTAACTATAATGATTTATAGGGTTTTACATAATACATCTCTTCCTATATTTAAAAATAAATTAAAACTTTATTACCTTTCCTCTTAAGTTACTACCTGTCGTCATTCATTTTTTTTTTCTTTAATCATTTATGTTCTTCTATTTATCTTTCTTTATCATATTCTGTACACCCCTTCCACTATCTTTAAAATAGTATCCTCTGCCCTAAGGTTGCCTGGAAGAGATCGCTGTTTTAGCGATAAGGCCGCCTGTTGTACCAATGTCCCTTTAAATATATAAATAATGTAATATGTTCTTTGGTGTACAATAAAGTATATTTTACTTTACTTTACATGTTTGGATTATAGAAGGTGTTTGAACATTTTATACTTTTAAGATATTTACTTCAAAAATAGGGGTGGGGGGCCAAGGCGACTTATTACTTACCGCTTCCCCGACCAGACAAAACCCAACACATAAATATATTGCAAAACACTACTAACTCGCTAAATAAAGTAGTGTACAGCAGATCTTAACAATATAATAAATATACACTGCGCATGAGAAGGTCATCGACGATATTACTTGCCGCTTGCTTCATTTTAGCTGAACACAATGACGTCATGTTTAAATTATTCTTATACGCGCCCGAAATCGACTACGGTTTCTATTTATACGAATAAGCTGTTATAATTATAAAAACACTAAGCAACTAATTAGGAAATAACTTTTATATAATATAACCTCTTAAAAGAAGGAGTACAAAATATATAACGACTCGAATATATTACAAAAATGCACTAGCACTTCCTGAGATCGCTGCTTATGCTAAATGTTTTTTATTGTAAAATGGAGTAGTTATAATGAGGTTTAATCTATAAAATACGACAAAAATATATTTAGTATTATAATAAATATAGTATAGTAATCTATGTACTATAGCATTGACGTAAAACTACATACTTACCTAAAAGTTTATATTTTTATGAATATAATCAATAATCAATCACAAACAATTAACCGGTATACGTAATGATAAAATTAAAACCGAATGTCACCATGACACTGACAGATAGTGCAGTACACACGTATAGTGCCACCAACTTATCTGTTCAGGTGGACAAAATTGGAACTAAGGCCGCCATTTTGTAAATGACATTTCGCTGTCAGTTATTATTTATTCTGAGCTATCAGGTGAGTGTTTTTAAAAAGTGCAAATAAAATGCCTAAAGCTCTTAAAAGTGATGCGCGACAGATTATCCTAAAAGTTTTATCTTTCATTACTGCCGCGACAGGTTAGTATTGCCAGATATGGAAAATTAAAATCACCTAATAATGTACTTGTGAAACATTCAACAAACAAAAAAAATTCTCAATTTACTGTAATTCGTCTAAATTACCTAGCTTTGTAATTTGTGGTCTGTGAAGTAGCTATAGTGACGGCATATACACGGGCTTATATTTATTTAATTTTATCTATACAATAATTATTTGTCGTTTCGTTACAGGTGTTTCTGAGCGATTTGTACACAAACTCGTAAATGAAGAGAAACACGCTGAAGAATCAAATTCTAAAATTTCTACCCCTGGCAAAAAAAGGCAAAGAAAAACCGGGAAACATGAAGTTGATAATTTCGACATTGGTGTTATAAGAAGAAAAATTCACGAATTTTATTCAGTGAAAAAAGAAATTCCTACCATACCCAAATTACTGAGTATTTTAAAAGAAGATATTGATTTCAAAGCAGAACGTGAAACTCTTCGAAAATTGCTTCACAAAATAGGATTTCGTTATAAGAAAACAAAATCAAATAGAAAAGTGTCGTATGAACGTAACGACGTAGTTGCATGGAGAGCAACCTACCTACAAAAAATTAAAGAAAATGAGTGTGGTGAAAAAAGACCTATTATTTATTTAGACGAAACTTACATACATTCGTCTCACTCAACTGGGAAATGTTGGCAAGGTCCTGAAGAGGATGGCGATTTGGAACCTGTTTCGAAAGGTGGATCATAATCCATGCAGGTGGAGAAAAAGGTTTTGTGGAAAATGCACTTCTCGTATTTAAATCAAATACAAAGTATGGGGACTACCATGATGAAATGAATAGCACTAATTTCAAAAAATGGGTATATGAAAAATTACTACCTAATCTGCATGAACCTTCTCTCATTGTGATGGATAATGCGCCATACCATAGTATTTGCGTAAATAGGTGTCCTAATTCAAACCACAGTAAGGCTGATATGCAGAAGTGGCTTGTAGAAAACAATGTGGATTTCAATGAAAAAATGACAAAACCACAGCTTTATGAGTTAATAAAGAAAAATAAACCTGCTCCGGAATATGAAATTGATAACCTGATGAAAAGTTATGGCCATGTTATTCTTAGATTGCCGCCTTCTCATTGCGACTTGAACGCAATTGAAATGATATGGAGCTCCATGAAAAGGAACATAGCAGACAAAAATGTTGGAAAATCTAATGTTCTAATGCCCCAATTAATTGAAGATGCATTCAATAAAATTACACCGGTGCAGTGGAAAAACATTTGTAATCATGTGAAAAAAATTGAAAATGCATACAGACTAAAAGACGCGTATTTAGATTAACCCTTTATTATAGAGTGTCAGAGCGATAGCGAAAGCGATTCCAGTGACTCAGAAGATGAATTATTGGAATCAGTAGCTAACGCGGGTACGTCTTTCAAAACAGAAATTCCTGGAGTTCGGCCGCTTGAACTCCGAGACCACGACCACAATTATTTTTATAAAATATAAATAATATATATAATAACACTAATTCTCACTAATTTTAATATATTAACACGAAATTTGTTTTATTTTATATTATGTGTACCTAATGAATATGTAGTCACCTATTTCCTCGGCGAATTTCTTAAATGGCAATAGTAAGCACTCCACTAGCGACTCTGTAAACTGAACAGATAAGTTGGTGGCACTATACCTTTGTATCGTAGACAGAGAAACCTATAGACTAATGATCGGCGTGGCCTCGAGTGAGAAAGGACGATAACGAATTTTTAGGTTATACAATAATCTTTATGACTTTTAAACACATTTAGATAAAAATTTTAATTGTTCTAAGGACTGAACTCAACAAGATTCACCAATCTTAAGCTCACAAAACACTTTTTTCTCACTTAAACCAACTTGTAAACTCCTTAAATCGCTACGCTGTTAAAGTTGTTTAGCAAACCGTAGAGTATGCTAAACAAAAAAACCGGCACGGAGAAAGGGACAAACAATCACACCGCTCTATCTCATTTCTATGCAGGAGCAGGACGTATGCATAAATCTATCTTTTTCGTGTGCGAATGCGAAAGAAGGCGTCAATTTGTCTATAGATTTCTCTGTCTACGAGTAGTACTATATAGTGTAAGCGTAGACAGAGACACCTAGGTTTCTCTGTCTACGCTGCCAAGTCTAGTCTAGGCATAGACGTAATAAATTTTAAATACGTCTATGAGTCTAGGTCTAGGCTGGTCCGAGTCACCAAAAATTTAACGCCAAGTAGCCTATTTAGGCCTAATTTTGTTTTCTTTAATGTAGCCTGAAATTGCCCACTGAAGTGTCGGGAGTCGGGTAGCCTATAAAGGCTATTTTGAAGCTATATAAATTGATCTTTTTATAAATTTAGCAACATAAAATTCGAAGCAGTTTATCGTAAACGTGAAAGAAAAAAATTAACATATAAAATAGGTACTTATGTATTTTAACCCTTAATACATACATAACATACATAAACACTCACGCCTGTCACCCAGAGGGGTAGGCAGAGACTACAGACTTCCATTTGGCACGATCCTGACACACCTCTCTCGCCTCCTTCACATCCATACACCTACGCAAACATGCTCGTCGGTTAAGGATACTCCTAATTTGGCCCGTTTTTAATAAATCGCCAATTTGGTCGATACATTTTCACCTAGGATGTGCCTTTCCGACTCTGCCATTCACTTCTGCAACATAAATTTTCTTTGTCACTCTTTCCTCATTCATTCTTTCCACATGACCAAACCACCGAAGCATTCCTTTCTTAATCATGGTCACAACATCATCTTGCAAACCACACTCTTCTCTTATTACACAATTTCTTACCCTGTCATTCAGATTCAGCCCTAACATACTCCTTAACGACCGCATTTCTACTGCGTTCATTCTACTCTCGTGCTTCTTCTTTTTTCCACCAGACTTTCACAACCATACGTTAAAGTAGGGACCAACACAACATTGTGAATTGCCGTACGTGCCTTTTTCGACACATTTTGACTCTTCACAATAGAGTGTATGGCCCCATTTATTCTATTTCCTGCATTCACTCGTCGTTCTATATCCTTATCCCATCTCCCATCCCTGCTAAACATGCAAACCAGATATACAACCTCATCTACTTGCTCGATCAACTCCCTTTCTATTCTTATTTCATATATCGTCTTACTTTCTTCTCTTTCATAAACGATAACTTTCGTCTTACTTGCGTTCACTTTCATACCCGTTTCTTTTAATGATCTGTTCATTAATGTACGAGGGTGGATTGAAAAGTACTCGGCCTAACACAGTTCTAAAAATCAAATCTACTTACATTATTTAGTTCAGTTCAGACTAGTTTATTGTGTGAAGTTCGAAACGTGTGCTATAATTAGTTGTGATTTTATAAATTTATTAACAAAGAAATCGGACATAATTTCCGCGAATGGAGCAAATCGAGCAGCGTGCCGTCATTAAGTACCTCCATAAGAAGGGGCTATCATCAAAAGCCATCCATGATGACATGGTGAGTACATTAGGCGATTGTGCTCTGTCATATTCATCCGTCAAAAAATGGATAGCAGAATTTAAGCGTGGTGGAGAGAGTGTGAAAGATGAACCCCGCTCTGGAAGGCCTTCGACGTCAACTACTGACGAAAATATTAAAAAAGTACTTGATTTAATAATGGGAGACCGCAGATTAAAAATTAGAGAGATAGCCGAGATTATAGGCATCTCTTATGAACGAACTCAAAACATCATTGTCAACGAGTTGGGTTTCCACAAGGTGTCTGCGAGGTGGATTCCGCGACTGCTTTCAGTTGAACAAAAAAGGACGCGATTGACTATTTCACGCGACTGTTTGGAGTTATTTGAAGCCGATGCAGATGATTTTTTGAATCGTTTTGTTACTATGGACGAAACATGGGTTCATTACTGTACACCGGAAACAAAACAACAATCAAAACAGTGGAGAAGACCTGGTTCACCACCCCCTAAAAAGGCTAAGTCGATTTTGTCGGCAAATAAGGTGATGGCTTCAGTATTCTGGGACTCGAAAGGTGTGATTATGATTGATTATCTTGAAAGGGGTCAAATTATACACTCTGATTACTACTGCACCTTACTACGTCGTTTACGAGAGGAAATAAAAGAAAAACGTCGAGGAATGCTCAGAAGAAAAGTCCTGTTTCATCAAGATAACGCCCGTGTTCACACGTCAGTACAGTCAATGGCTGAAATTCACAACTGTGGCTTTGAACTGTTACCGCATCTGACGTATTCACCTGATCTGGCACCATCAGACTTCTTTCTGTTCCCTAACCTAAGAAGCACTTGGGAGGTCAAAGATTTTCGACAAACGACGAGGTCAAAGCAGCTGTAGACGCATATTTTGACTCTAAGGAAGAATCATTTTTTTTCGGTCTAAATGCTTGGAAGGGGAGGTGGCAAAAGTGTATTGAACTTGATGGTGATTATGTAGAAAAATAAAAATATAACTGATTTAGTATGTGTTTATTTTCTTGGTTAGGCCGAGTACTTTTCAATCCACCCTCGTAATCATCATTTGCAGCTCGGCCGCCGACGAAGCAAGAAAAACTTGATCATCGGCGTACAAAAGGCGTTTGACGGTTAACTCACCCATTCTTAATCCGCATTCTTCAACTTTTAAATTTTGCAAACTGTCCATAAATAGGTTTAACAGCCACGTGGAAGCCACACAGCCCTGTCTGACACCTTTATGGATGCTAAACCAGTCCGAGTAGACCCGTTGATCCTAACACAAGCACTAGAGTCCCTATAAAGTGACTCCAATGCCTGTATCAAGCAGCATTCAAACCAAATGAATTCAGTGTTTGCAATAGCATATTCCTATCCACTCTGTCGTATACCTAATAAAATGTTGTATATGTACTTGTACATTATACTAACGAGAGCTGAGATTTCGTCACTTTCATCACGGTTTTAAATTCAAAGTTACAGCCTGTGTAAGTCCCACAGCTGGGCACAGGCCTCCTCACATTACTGAGAGAGCAAGGAAGTGTCCGCCGCGCTACCCCAATGCGTATTGGCGAACTTCATATGTCTTTGAAATTTTTTTTTCGTATTTCTCAGACATGCAGGTTTCCTCACGATGTTTTCCTTCACCGTCGAGCACACGGCAAATCTACACTTAAAATTGCAATTGATAATTTTATTCTTGCCGGCGGAGATCGAACCCGGGTTGCTCGCGTATTGTGAAATTTTTGATTTACTACGGCTCTTAGATATTTAGTGTCACGCTATTGAAAAAAAAGTAAAAATGTGTTTACCAAAGATGAGAAATAGTTAGCGTCATGTTTAATCCATACATTCATTACTTAAACTTAAGGCTAAGCCAACATTATTAAGAGGCAGTGCAGCGCTAAGGCTTACAAATACAGAGTTTAATAGTATATTTTTCGTTTTGCAAAGTATCTTAGCGTCATTGTTAACCTTTCATGAGGCGGTATACCTTTTTTTGAGTTCAACAAATAATTATTCTTTCAATATGCTGACATCACTGTATTGTTCTCTATGCTTTACACTACTTTTCATATTATCTTAGTCTAGATTACCTTTCCTTCAATAAAACAACGATAAACCAATGGACATTACTGCGTCGAGATCAATCGCCGCAATTAAGCTTCTATGTTAACTCAAACAATAAACAATTAAAATAAGTACAGGTCGAAATAATAATAACTTACCCGTAGACGTCTAAAATCGTAGTATATGTATAATTAAATAAAATACAAATATATACAATTAAATTGTATATACAGGATGGTCCAAACAGTGAGGTTATAAAATTTTTTTTTGATTCCTCACAACTAGGGGTATCCGAAAATAGCCTATGTATGTTACGCGATTTTTTGTAGTTTTCGAGTTATGATTTTTTTTATCCTTTTTTTGAAAATGTTCACCCTAAACAGCCTAACATTAAAAAAATGTAATTGTGGGATTTTCCCAAGTATTTTTTTGTATGTAGCATGATCCTTATGAGTTGCTCTATTATGCATAAAATAATTAGCTTCCTAACATTCACCGAAGATACAATAATTTTAATCGAAACTTAAAAATGTTCTGTCAGGAGAGTGGGGCTTGAATTTTCAACATTAAATGAAAAATAGTAATAAATGATTTCATACTTTCTAATTAATTTTAAAAACTTGGCAGTACCTTAATCTTTCATAATAACATTAAAAAAATGACACTTAATGGGCCAGTTTTTCTGTTACAGACTTTTGAAGTTACTCAGGCGGGAAACTACCTGAATAGTTAATTTGATTTAAAAAATCTTTTTATCATTTCTAAGGCTAAACTAAGATAGTAAATGCTTCAGGTTAGCAAAAATAACATCCAGTGTCTTTACTTACGTATTGTCTAAAATTTATTGAAAACAAGGTATCATTTTACTACGTTCTGGACAAATGATTTCAAGACTCATAATAAAACTAGTAAATAATTTAAGATAAATTTATTTAAAGTACAGAAAAACTGGCCTATTAATTGTCGTTTTTTTAATGTTATTATGAAAGATTAAGGTACTGCCAAGTTTTTAAAATTAATTAGAAAGTATGAAATCATTTATTACTATTTTTCATTTAATGTTGAAAATTCAAGCCCCACTCTCCTGACAGAAAATTTTCAAGTTTCGATTAAAATTATTGTATCTTCGGTGAATGTTAGGAAGCTAATTATTTTATGCATAATAGGGCAACTCATAGGGATCATGCTACAAACAAAAAAACTTGAAAAAATCTCAAAATTACATTTTTTTTAATGTTAGGCTGTTTAGGGTGAACATTTTCAAAAAAAGGATAAAAAAAATCATAACTCGAAAACTACAAAAAATCGCATAACATACATAGGGTATTTTCGGATACCCCTAGGTGTGAGGAATCAAAAAAAAATTATAACCTCACTGTTTGGACCAACCTGTATACAATTTTGACTTACATGCGTACAACAGAAACATTATCAAAGCGTTTGGAAATAATTTCATATTCACAATAGAAATACTTTATACTACTTAGTCAATTTGGACCGAAATAAAATATTGTCTTAAAAACAATTTCCACTCAAGAGTAAGAATAACCTGCTTGAAGGTTTTGTCATTATTTTATAATTACTAGGTTTTTAGAATAAGTCTGCCAACACGCATTGAGGCAGCGCGGTCCATTCATGCAATGGTAGCGTAATGTAGATTACATTACTATCAAGGAATATATTAATCTCTAATGTGAGGTTAACATCAAACATTCGTTCGGTTCAATCCATTAATACATAGCTTGACAGGCATATGCCTGTATGTATTCCTCACATACAGTACATAAAATAATAAGTTGAAAAATACTAACAGTGCCGGTAATGATGACATAATTACAAACGTAGTTAAGTTAGTGACCGTTGAAATTTCCCCAGTTTTAGGTCACGTAGTAAATTTATGTATAGAAAATGGTACTTTCCCAGTGGTTTAAAAATATCCGTTATAAGTTCTTTATATAAAAAGGAGGACAGATATGACCCTAAAACTACAGGCTTGTCGCTTTGCTTTCAATATTCTCTAAAATAATAGAAAAAGTAATATACAGTATGTAACAAAAACCCTTAGGTGCATACATATACATATGGCAATTACGATAACGAAAATTTTTTTTGGTTGCTTCAAATGGGGGTTTTGGGTTTCTAATCAGATAACTTAAGAAATATTAAACTTCTAAAAATGTTATTTGCTTTTGAACTTACCGACACGTGCCGAAATAATATCATCTGCGTCACAGAATAAATAATAGTCTACGGCCGCTATGAGGTCACTGACAAGGCCGACTCAAAGCAAGCCGCTAAGCGGCGCGTGCTTCCCCAAGGTTTTTGTGTAAATCTTTATACCTATCTAGATTTAGTTATTCTAGTCTCATTCACTGCGCTACGAAGCCGTTAAAATAATGTTGGAAAAAATGATCATGTTTCTGCGTAGTTACACGATATCCGTGTGCCGTTCAGCCACATCTCCAGTACTGCGATAACGTGATCACAACCTTGATATCACGTTTTGTCTGATGTGCGGGGCCTCAGCAACGAGGCGTTGAATAGCAACATTTTGTAACATGCCCTGGCTGGTAACATTTTATCTCGACTCATTCATTAATATCAGTATACCAATATTTTGACGGCTCCGTGGCGCAGTGGCTTAGCAATGAGATACAGTGCTAAGGGCCGCGGGTTGGAGTCCCACACGGAACAAGTATTTGTATGGCCTACAAGTAATTGTTCCGGGTCTGGACGTTTGTCCTTGCGAAATTTATATTTGTAAACTGCCCCCATGATACAGGAGAAAATCCTAATTTGGAGGTAACGTTGTTTAAAAAGATGTTAAAAAATATAAAATTTCCTAGACGTAACGAATTACTAACAATTTTGCCACCATATTTTATTCACGTTATTTTTTATTGGGAAATATAATAAAAGAGGTTTCAATCTAAAACTTTAACTTTTTATGGAAACTAAAAAGATTTTAAACTATAAAGTCATAAATAATGTAGGTTTTTGGCACAGCTCTTTAGGAAGCTGTTGCTGCTAACTAAAGCAAAAAGCGCTTTAAAAAAGCGTTAAGCGCTAGCGTACTAGGGATATTGCACTCTCGAGCTCGGACGCTGCGGCTGAGGTTATTTGATTATTTGTTTATTTATTAACGATGTAAATAAATAACTTATGGATAAACTGATATCGGGTGCTGATTGCGCATGTGAAAATCTACAAATTTACATTGTTTAATTATTCTTTTACCGTTATTTTTAAACAAAAAATAAAAACTTATTATATCACAGAACCCTCCATATTTTTATAAATATATAAATAAATATTTGACGGGCAAACAAATAATTTACCGATAAACATCACTTTTAAGCGAAATCGATACATACTAGTCGCATTTTTAATAATTATTTCCGGGTGCCAACTTCATGGACCTGATCCTGACACCTGTCTTTTTGGGAAGACTAGTTATGGAAAAAATAAAGTTATATTTATCGTAACGATATAGTTAACAACGATAAGATAACGGTTACGTTAGTAACGTTGTTTTTTATTAACTTTCATCCGCAACTCTCGAAATAATATGTAAATGAGGCCTTTTAAAGACAGGCATCAAAAACGAAGGGTGTTGTCAAAATATGTCACAGAGTAAGTACATTGGTAGAGGCCGTTCCGAAACGAAACGGTTACGGAGAAAGAGGTGATTATTACCCGTTTCGAAACGGCCTCTAGCAATGTACTGTGTGACACATTTTGACATCAGCTTCGTTTTTATAACTCGTCATGACAAGACCTCGTTAATATAGTTACTAGGTAATAAAAAAACTAAGTAGGTATTTTATATTACTTTATTACTCGAAATAATACGACAAAAACTTAATTAAAACTTAATTTTTTTTAAATAAATTTTCATTGAAGAATTGAGAATTGTTGTCGCTATCTTCTTCTCCAACCTGAATTCAAGACATGATCAATCTGAGTATCAATTCTTATGACTCTCTCAAAATCTTCAAATACAAGTTTTTTCGACGACCTTCGCGCAGTCATCTCTTGTGACTTTTTCGCAGGCTTGTTTGCAGTCTTACAGTGTTGTGGTGAGCTTGCATACCCTTTGATTTGAGCCCAGATAAGCTCAATTGCGTTATACTGGCAGTGGTACGGAGGTATTCCCAGAACGCGATGACCATATTCCAAAGCCAGTTCGTCGATTTTGTATCTTACTTTTTGTGGCTTATTTTCTTTAACTAATTTCATTAATTCTGCTTTTAGCATCCTCATGTTTGCATCAATACCATTACAATTACCTAAATAAACCTTGAAATAGAATACCTAAAATTAGCGGCTAATTGCTATACTTTGGGCATGCATTAGATTTATTTCCTGATGATGTGAAGCAGATTTTCTGCTATTTAAAAAATATTGTGTGCGATTAATTTTCACCAAGGTTTTAATACTATAATGGCAAAAGTTTTCGTCAAAGTGCTATAGTTTCGATAGGCAGTAGGGACTCCCTGATGAGAACCAGTTTTTGAAGATCTGGGAGTTTCTCAATACTTACTGTCATCCATCGATAAAACTCCCCACAAATCATTTTTACCGCCGATGGCTCCTTCTTGGAGTACAATTATGTCAATGAGTGAGGCAGTCAGTCAATAAGTGAGTGGGTTTGTAAAACTGTAATTTCGATCGCAAATTATAATTAAAAATACATAATAGAATATAATTGAATGTAATAGAATAAACAAATATGAATAAATATAAAAAATATAATAGAATGACTCTTCGTTTACACAAAAAATAATAACACAATAAATAGTCAACAAACTTGCATCAATACTTTTTTGGGCCTACCTACCTATCCTATCTACCCATCTCTACCTACACGTGCTGCCTGCAGCCCCTCTGATTGATAGACGGAGACGCAACTATAACTGCTGCTTGCTTGACAAGGACAGCTTCAAAATTATGCCCAGAATACGTTGAACTGTTGCACTTACCGGTGAAACGTGATTTTATCCTTCTTGAAATTACGTTTCCTGCTATCACTACCACACCACTTTACTACACACGCAAGTGGGCATGTTTTACGGTTTTTTATTTTAAATATTTGTAGCGCTAAGGACGCAGTGCACAGGTCTGTTGTCTGGTCACTACTAAACAGGGTAGCGTTCGTGTTCAACTGCTTGTTCAACAACTAACTGGTTGAGCAGATGAAGTACAGAAATTTGTCGCCTTTCGTTACAGGCCTCGTAGGCTGGTTGGTATGTGGAGTTTTCACTGTCACCAAGCGATATTATTGTTACGAGCTTTAGGTTCGTGACAATAAAAATTGCCGATAGAATTACCTAAATTAACACTTTAATTTACTTTACACAAATTAAAGTTAAAAACACTAATAATTAAACACACTAATTCACTTAATTCCGCTCCGAAGCTTCGCTTGTGTCGCCGAGTTCAACTCTGCTTTGATCGCATCTTGCAGCGCCTATTTATATAAATTAGCAAAATATCCAGAATGTTCAAGTAAACACGCGCAAGGTACCGAGAGTTCGAGTTTTAAACTTCAAGAAGTTTAGTTCTTCGGTTCGAGACTAGATGGCGCTAGTGCGTCGATTCGAGCGCGTAACACTGCCCCCTCCTAAGACATGCTCGTCCCGAGCATTATCGGCCCCATAATAACGCGCCAAGCGATCCACATGGACGATCTTAGGAGTCCCTCTTGCGCCTTTCTGTAACGGCTCCGCAATGTCAAGGGATGTTCGATCCCGTGGTGCACCAACATTGTACAATTTCGATGCTCCTCTACTCCGTGTCTAAGGTCCCCTCACAGCCGCACAACTTGTACATGTACGACACCAATCCTCCATATCGTCACGATAATGAAACCAGTAAAATTGTTCTCGGACCTTCAGTAGAGTTCGTTTAACTCCCAGATGGACTCTCGAAAGACCATTATGGCACAGCTGTAAAACATTCTGCACTTTAGCTTTAGGGACAACCATTTGCAAACGACAGCTGTCTCCTCAACCATTGTCCCATTTACGGCACAGGACTCCATCCTGAAGCAGCAAGCTGTCCCATTGGGCCCAATAGCTTTTCGTGGTTGAACTCATCGCTGAGACGTCCCTCCACTTAGGCTTGGTAGCACGGGCCTTCATCCATCCCAGAATCGGCTTGATGTCTGGATCTTCCTGCTGTGCATGTCGTAGGCTGTCCTTCCACCCGTTGCTGAGGTGGTCTGTCCTGAGCATCCTCACGGATACCACTTCCTTACTCTCTTGCCTACTACAATGGTTGCAATCTTCAGGACAAGGTCTTCTTGACGATGCATCTGCGTTGCCATGAGATTTCGTATAAAGTCGTATTCCTGCTGCTGCTGGGCGGTGCTGTTAGCCGCACTTCCTCTCTGAGACCGTTCACCTTCTCTTCCTAGGGTGTGCTTAGGGCAGCTGGACCGAAGATGGCCCCTTTCGCCACAGCCATAGCACCTAGGGCTGTATCTTTTGCTGTGGTCGCGAACTGTAACTGCTGTAACCTCCCTAGCGTGAGGTGAACGATGATCCTGTCGCCGCCAGGCAGTGCCATTAGCTGCACTACCCTCTCGAGATCGATCAACTCTCCTTTCCACGGTTCGCTTAGGGCAGCTGGATTGAAGATGCCCCTTTTCCCCACAGCCATAGCACCTTGGGCTGTATACTTTGTTGCGGTCGCTAACTGTAGCTGCTGCAACCTCCCTGACGCGATGGGAACGATGATCCTGCCGCACGGCTTCCACTTCCAGTGCATGGGCCAAGGCGTCCTTAAGCATCTCGTGGTGCCCGAGCCTCACAGCAGCTCTGACTTCCAGGTCGCGGATGCCGTCGATGAACGTCTGCACCAGGTTCCCTTCAATGAGCGCAGGTACAGACCGGTATGCTTTTCTCACCAGCTTCTCCACCTCTAGAGCCCGCTGCTGCAGGTTTTCGTTGATGCGCTGCACGCGATATTTAAGCTGCGCACGAAAGACGTGTTCCAGGTGAGCGTCGCCATATCTCGCCTCCAATGCCTCAAGGAGTTGCTCATAAGTCACTTCCTCACCGAGAGCTTCCAGAACTGTTAAGGCCAGGTCGCGCAGGCCTAGTGTGAGAGCAGTCATGGCCTGACTTTTATTCCAGCCGTTCGCCTTCATAACAGCCTCGAACTGGATTTTGTAGGCTGACCAGGAAGAGGTACCGTCGAACGGTGGCACCTTGAACCCACGTAGCGAAGGTGTTGTAGCTACTACGGGAGCTGTAGCTCCATCTCCAAGTTTGAGTTCGTCCAGTGATTTCTTCATGTCAGCCATTACGTTGTCAACCCGATTGTTTACTTGGTCGATTCGGGTTTCAGCTTTCTCGATTCGGTTTTCAGCTTTCACGATTTGGGTTTCAGCTTCCGACAGGCGGTTGTCATGCTGAGCAACCCTATCCTTCACCTCCTTTATCTCCTTCCCGAAGGTAGCGTGAAGGTCCTTCATGAGGAGCATCTGTTCCTCCTGTCGGCGGGCCTGTTCCTCTTGTCCACTCTGAAGCTGCTCTTTCAACTGACGGACCTATTCCGCCTGCTGGCGAGCCTGCTCCTCCTGTCGGCGAGCCTGCTCCTCCTGTCGGCGGGCCTGCTCCTCCTGTCGGTGAGCCTGCTCCTGCAGCATCACCATCAGAGCACCTAAGTCAGGTGCCGCAGATGTAGGAGCTACTGACGGGCCCGCAGCCGGTGGCTGTCCCTCCGAAGTCTGCGACGTTGCACCACCAAATCTTCTTTGGTCCGTCTCCTGCTGGCGTTGACTTCGGGTACGGACACCCTCCGTTTCCTCCTTAGGTAAAATCGGCATGATTTTATCCCACTTCTGACACCAATTGTTACGAGCTTGAGGTTCGTGACAATAAAAATTGCCGATAAAATTACCTAAATTAACACTTTAATTTACTTTACACAAACTAAAGTTAAAACACTAATAATTAAAAACACTAATTCACTTAATTCCGCTCCGAAGCTTCGCTTGTTTCGTCAAATCAACTCTGCCCCGATCGCATCTTGCGCCACCTATTTATTTAAATTAGCAAAATATCCGGAGTTCAAGTAAACACGCGCAAGGTACCGAGATTTCGAGTATAGATTTTCTAGAAACTTAGTTCTTCGGGTGGCGCTGTCGGTTGAGAGATCTGTGATGTCATTCTCTGCAAAGCTCCCCTCGCTCTCGTTCCTGACACTAGATGGCGCTAGTTGACTTATTCACACAACACTGCCCCCTCCTAAGACATGCTCGTCCCGAGCATTATCGGTCCCATAATAACGCGCCAAGCGATCCACATGAACGATCTTAGGAGTCCCTCTTGCGCCTTTCTGTATCCGGTAGGTCACATCGTTGATCCTGGTTACAATCCGGTACGGGCCCTCCCATTTAGCTTGAAGCTTAGGAGATTTCCCTTTGCTGCGGACTGGATTGTGCAACCACACTAATTAACCTTCGTTGAACCCTTTATTGTTCATTTTGCGGTCATACCAGGTTTTCATTTTCTCAGACATTTGCTGGCCCGATTGTCTGACGTGCTCATAAATGTCATTCATTTTGTTCCGCAAGTCATTTGCATAATCGGTTATACTGCGTGGGGCATCAGGTGGTATCCCGGTGATCAGGTCCGCAGGCAGCCGTAATTCTCTTCCAAAGTTTGCGAAAGCTGGTGTCATTGCTGTACTTTCGTGAACAGAACTCCGATATGACAACAAAAACGGTTGTATGTGCTTGTCCCAATCTCGTTGCCGATTGTCTACAACTTTTGCTAGGTACCTCTCCAATGTCTGATTAAATCGTTCCACCATTCCATCAGATTGCGGGTGATAAGAAGTCGTTCTTGTTTTATGAGTACCCATAACTCGGCAAGTTTCCTGGAATATTTGAGACTCAAAATTCCTTCCTTGATCGCTGTGAATCTCTAAAGGTACTCCAAAACGACAGAAGACTTCATGAACTAGTTTATCTGCAACTGTTGAAGCTTCTTGATTTGGAATGGCGAAGACTTCTGGCCACTTAGTGAAGTAATCCATCACAACCATGAAATACTTGTTACCGCTTTCACTCTCCGGAAACGGCCCCGCCACGTCAATGGCTATTCTCTCCCATGGTGCACCAACATTGTACAACTTCAATGCACCTCTACTACGAGTCTGAGGTCCCTTTACAGCCGCACAACTTGTACATTTGCGACACCAGTCCTCGACATCGTTTCGACAGTGGACCCAGTAAAACCGTTCTCGGATCTTCAGTAGAGTTCGTTTAACTCCCAGATGGCCTCCTGAATAATCATTATGGTACAGCTGTAGCACATCCGGTACTTTAGCTTTAGGGACTACCATTTGCAAATGACAGCTGTCTCCCCTAACATTTTCCCATTTACGGCACAGAACTCCATCCTGAAGCAGCAAGCTGTCCCACTGGGCCCAATAGCTTTTAGTGGTCGAACTCATTGCTGAGACGTCGCTCCACTTAGGCTTGGGAGCACGGGCCTTCATCCATCCCAGAATCGGCTTGATGTCCGGATCTTCCTGCTGTGCATGTCGTAGGCTGTCCTTCCACCCGTTGCTGAGGTGGTCTGTCCTGAGCATCCTCACGGATACCACTTCCTTACTCTCTTGCCTACTACAGTGGTTGAAATCTTCAGGACAAGGTCTTCTTGACAATGCACCTGCGCTGCCGTGAGGTTTCCCGCTGCGGTGTCTGATAGTAAAGTCGTATTCCTGCTGCTGCTGGGCGGTGCTGTTAGCCGCACTTCCTTTCTGAGACCGTTCACCTTCCCTTCCTAGGGTTCGCTTAGGGCAGCTGGATCGAAGATGGCCCTTTTCCCCACAGCCATAGCACCTAGGGCTGTATCCTTTGTTGCGGTCGCGAACTGTAGCTGCTGCAACCTCCCTGACGCGATGGGAACGATGATCCTGCCGCACGGCTTCTACCTCCAGTGCATGGGCCAAGGCGTCCTTAAGCGTCTCGTGGTGCCCAAGCCTCACAGCAGCTCTGACTTCCAGGTCGCGGATGCCGTCGATGAATGTCTGCACCAGGTTCCCTTCAATGAGCGCAGGTACAACTGGTATGCTTTTCGAACCATCTTCTCCACCCCAAGGGCCCACTGCTGCAGGTTTTCGTTGCTGCGTTGCACGCGATCTTTAAGCTGCGCGCGAAAGACGTGTTCCAGGTGAGCGTCACCATATCTCGCCTCCAATGCCTCAAGGAGCTGCTCGTAGGTCACTTTCTTACCGAGAGCTTCCAACACGGTTAAGGCTTGGTCGCGCAGGCCTAAGGTGAGTGCAGTCATGGCCTGGCTTTTATTCCAGCCGTTTGCCTCCATGACGGCCTCGAACTGGATTTTGTAGGCCGACCAGGAAGAAGTCCCGTCGAACGGTGGTACCTTGAACCCACGTAGCGAAGGTGTAGTAGCTACTGCGGGGGCTGCAATTCCATCTCCAAGTTTGAGTTCATCCAGCGTTTTCTTAACTTGGTTGATTTGGGTCTCAGCTTCCGACAGGCGGTTATCATGTTGAGCAACCTTATCCTTCACCTCCCTTATCTTTTTCCCGAAGGTAGCGTGAAGGTCCTTCATGAGAAGCATCTGCTCCTCCCTATCGCGTTTGAGCTGCTCTTCTAAGCGACGGGCCTGTTCCGCCTGCTGATCTTCCAACCGACGGGCCTGTTCCTCCTGTCGGCGGGCCTGTTCCTCTTGTCCGCTCTGCAGCTGCTCTTTCAACTGACGGGCCTGCTCCTCCTGTCGGCGAGCCTGCTCCTGCAGCATCACCATCAGAGCACCTAAGTCAGGTGCCACAGACGTAGAAGCTGCTGACGGACCGGCTTCCGTGGCCGGCGGCTGGCCCTCAGACATCTGCGGCGTTGCACCACCAAATCTCCTCTGGTCCGTCTCCTGCTGGCGTTGACTTCGGGTACGGACACCCTCCGTTTCCTCCTTAGGTAAAATCGGCATTATTTTATCCCACTTCTGACACCAATTGTTACGAGCTTAGGGTTCGTGACAATAAAAATTGCCGATAAAATTACCTAAATTAACACTAATTTACTTTACACAAACTAAAGTTAAAAACACTAATAATTAAAAACACTAATTCACTTAATTCCGCTCCGAAGCTTCGCTTGTTTCGTCAAATCAACTCTGCCCCGATCGCATCTTGCGCCACCTATTTATTTAAATTAGCAAAATATCCGGAATGTTCAAGTAAACACGCGCAAGGTACCGAGATTTCGAGTATAGATTTTCTAGAAACTTAGTTCTTCGGGTGGCGCTGTCGGTTGAGAGATCTGTGATGTCATTCTCTGCAAAGCTCCCCTCGCTCTCGTTCCTGACACTAGATGGCGCTAGTTGACTTATTCACACAACAATATAACAGTAGCAGTAACAGAGTAACACGGGCCACCGCCGGTCCAGAGGAAAGTAGGCATACAAGCTGCAACTGGAGATTTAAGAACATAAAATCGATTACGGAGGTATGAAAGGAAATTAGGACTGCGTAGGTTGTCATAAAGATTACAAAGGATACGAGTGTTCCTACGAAATCGGATCGGGAGCCACTTGAGCTGATTTCTACAGAAATCAGCTCAAGCTCAGGTTTGACCACGTCTCTAAGTGTACTTAAAACTTCTTGAGACCGAAAATATACCGAATGGTTTCGCAATTGTTCAAGTTTCTTTAATTGTTCCTTTCAGGCATCCAAGAAAACAGACATCAGCGCAATCAGACAATTCTGCTTAACCCATTCACTATCCCGTGAGCCACATATGGTACATTGCTTTGTCTTACTACTGTGTCAGGAAACTGTTAACTGTTACTGTGTGTGTGAAAGTGTTAAGTCCGTTATATGAGCATCCCATAATAACCATTTGTTAATAATTAAGCCTAAGTTCTTCGCAGATTACGAATTGATGCGCCATTGATAATCACATCTAGCAGGGTGCATTTATCAATTACACTACTAATACATCTGCTACTTACTATTAACGCTTGAGACTTACTTGAATTTAACTGGAGTTAACCTTTTGAGCGTCACGCCAAAAACGCATTAACCCTTAAATTCGCAGTGTTGCATAATTGCAACAAATTCTTTCAAACGGTTTTATACAAAATTTCTAAACGAAATTTAATTTTCGAACGAATGTTATCATAGACTATGGTCTCCTTCACAACTTATTGACAGTTAATTTGTTACTGTCATTCAAATGTTTCAATTATTGACAGTTAACTGTGGGTTTTCGTGGATGCCAAAGAAAGTGATTATTCTCCAATTAGTTTTCGTTATTTCTTAAAGTTTTCCAAGGTAAGTTGAAATTATTTTATTATAATTTGATAGAATATATGTTACTGTTGAAAGGATTTATATCAGTATTCCAAAAAAACAAAAAAATCTGCTAATATGAAGTAAATTAAATTTGTTGCATATATGCAACATTGCGCATTCATACGTATTTCAAAGTGTTATTGAGAATAAAGTTTATCGATTTTATTTCGGTATTATTTCTAATTAGTAACTGTTTTGTTTGTTTGTTTATTAAGGATGTCGAGACAGCTATCAGATCCGCACATAGAAGCATACTTGAGTACTTTGAATGACTCAGAAGATGGTTTAGAAACATCTGATGAAGAAGAGCTGGATGAAGAGAGGCATTACAGGAATCATTTGGATTTTCTTCAAGATTTAGATGACGAAGAGGATATTATTGGTGAGGGAGAAACAGCAGACCCACCTTTGGGTACTGATACTACATCTTCAATCTCTGTTCTGGAAGCATCTGATCCACGCTTAGTTTCCGATTCTACCCCTTCAGTAACTTTTCACGGTCCTTCTACATCTAATCGCACCCGCAATATTTTATGGAGGCTGCAGAATCGTACATCTAATCTGGAACTTACTTTTTCTAAAAATAGATACCCAGAAACACTATTAAATTTAAATACTCCGTACCAATTTTTTACTTATTTTTTTACACAAGAGTTACGCGACAAAATAGTAATGGAAAGTAATATTTATGCTACCCAAAAAACTTGTCAAATCCATTTTCTATAACAAAAAATGATTTGGATAATTTTTTAGGTATCCTTATATATTCTTTAATAGTAAAATATCCTAATTTTCGGTTGTATTGGTCAGACATTTACGGATATGAGCCTGTAAAAAATGTAATGAGTCAAAAGCGTTTCGAAAAAATTTCATCTGTGTTACATTTTAACAATAATCAGAATATCTTACCCCAGATCCACCCTCAGCATGATAAATTGTTTAAGATACGGCCTTTGTTAAATGCCCTTAGTGACAGATTTGAAACAGTTCCTTTAGAACAACGGGTTTCTATTGATGAGCAAATGTGTGCTACCAAAATGAGTCATTATATGAAGCAGTATTTACCAAATAAACCGCATAAATGGGGCTTTAAATTATTTTTAATTTGTAGCATTTATGGTTTTGCACACAAATTTGAAGTATATAGTGGTTCCGAAAAGCTCAAGTTACTTCCTGGTGAACCAGATTTGGGGGCTACAGGCAATGTGGTGATTAGATTGGCAAGGATTGTTCCCAGGCATGCTAACCATATCATTTATTTCGACCAATATTATACATCTATTCCTTTGGCAATTTATTTATCAAAGGAAGGAATACATTGCCTGGGGACAATTCAAGCTAACCGAATAAAAAACAGTAAGTTGCCTGATGAAAAGACTATTATGAAGAAGAACGTCCCTCGAGGCCACTTTGTGGAAACAGTGGCAAACATAGATGGAGTTGAATTGAGTGCGTTAGTCTGGAAAGACAATAAACCAGTGACGTTACTGTCGTCTTACGCTGGAGCATTACCAGTCGGTACCACCACTAGGTATGATAGGATTCAAAAGGAAAGGGTATCAATCGATTGCCCGAACGTGATAAGAGATTATAATACTCACATGGGGGGTGTGGATTTACTAGATAGCTTTATTGGTAGATACCATATAACCCGAAAAAGTAGAAAATGGACAAACCGCCTTTTCTTTCATTTATTAGACATGACTGTCATAAATGCATGGCTTATGTATAAAAAAATTAATGCTTCTAACCAAAAATTACTAAATTTGTGTAACTTTAGGCTTGAATTAGCCAATACCTTGTGCAATCTTGGTAGTCAGTCCAATAATGTCAAAAGAGGGCGGCCAAGCTCTCTTTCATTAGAAACGGAGCTTCAGATGAAAAAGAAGAGGAGGCCAACACAACCAGTGCCACCGAAAGATGTTCGACAAGATTGCACAGGGCATTGGCAAATATTTAGTGACCGAGCTAGATGCAAGTATCCCAAATGTAAAGGCTATATTTATACTAAATGCGAAAAATGTAAGTTAAGTCTATGTTATAATAAAGAAAATAACTGTTTTTATAAATTCCACAATGAATAAAACACTAAAAAACTGTAAAAATCGTTTTTTTTTTAAATCTGCCTGAAGCTATAGTTCCCATACATTGGGTTACTTGGTGAACGCGCAATGTTGCAGATATGCAACAAACTATTTTTTTAATATTTAGGACCTTAATTATTTGCAAAATTTTTTTTAAATATTTTTACCGTATTTTGGAGAGTTTATAGATATCGTTTACATTTTTTCCGTTAAAAAATAAAAAATCGCGAATTAAAGGGTTAACGCTCCTGTACGCCAAAGCGAAAAGTAAACAAAAACACCTATGAAAAAATAGAGTTGATATATTGATAACACAAAATAACTTGATTTTGTCGGTTTTTTATGCAATAAATGACTCTTTAGAATCTGGTATGTTTTATTTAATCTTGTGCTGTCTTCCACTCTTTTTATATATGTACTTTGTACATAAATAAAAACAAACAATAACAATAAATTGGTAGTAAAACACAGCACTACTTTCCATCGTGATGACGTCACTGGCACGACTGGACGACAACGGCGTAGCTGACCTTCCTTTTTGAAACTTTCTTAGAGATGTAGTAGCCGTGTCGCACGTTGTGTATCGATTTCGAAATCGATCTAACCAACATATTATACAGAGATCGACTCAAAATATTTTATGTGTCGGGGGAGGCGTAGGCCAAGTGAAACACAGAAGAAAAGTCTTACGCTCTTATGAAAATAGGGGTTTGATATAATGCTGATGTTACCAGATAATTTTGAGATTGAGAAAGAAAATCGCACAATACAAAATCAAAAATTGCTCTTCATACCTTAAGTAAAAAAACCGGCCAAGAGCGTGTCGCGCCACGCTCAGTGTAGGGTTCCGTAGTTTCCCGTTCGTCACAATAAGTGTTCCCACTTATGAGTTTAAAGGTGGGTATCCATTATGTTCGCGCTCCTGCAACTGATCCCGGTAGTGGGTACGTGCGCGAACATGGAGCGTGCAACATTGCACGCTCCGCGACAGGCGATGCCAAGGAGAGACCAACCGAACAATTCGATAATACCCGAGCCAATGTAATAAGTACCTACAGCGCCATCTCTCGGGGAATTGGGTTACTAATTAATACATAGACGTGCCAGAAGTTTTCGGTGGTAATTTTGGATTGCGAGAACCAATTTTAATGATTCTTTTTTTGTTTAAAAAAAGATACGTTCAGGATAATAAAATATGTAAGCGAAGTTTAAAAAATGCCTGCCCAAACGATTATACTACAAACTTAGTCCAGAAATTATTTTGTACAACTTTTTGTCTTTTTTGTACAAAAACTGTTTCCATCCAGGTTCAAAATAATTTTCCTAGAAAGTCCTTATAAAGTTCTACCTTTCAGATTTTTTTCATATTTTCTAAGCCTATGGTTCAAAAGTTAGAGGGGGGGGGGGGACACATTGTTTTTTACTTTTGGAGCGATTATTTCCGAAATTATTGACATTATCAAAAAATGATTTTAGTAAACCCCTATTCATTTTTAAATACCTTTCCAACAATATATCACACGTTAGGGTTGAAATTAAAAAAAAAATCACTTCCCACTTTACATATAGGGGGGCTACCCTAATAAAACATTTTTTTCCAATTTTTATTTTACCACTTTGTCGGCGTGATTGATACACATATTGGTACCAAATTTCAGCTTTCTAGTGCTAACGGTCACAGAGATTAAGCGAGGACGGACAGACGGACAGACAGACATGGCGAAACTATAAGGGTTCCTAGTTGACTACGGAACCCTAAAAAGCATGTATTGTTTATAATTTTATATTATTAAAACAAAAAAAAATTATAATCATCGACGCTTTCCAAAATGCGAATGAGTTCTGAGGAATCGTTCATGTTGCACTGTACTACTTTTCCCGCTAATCACTTATGACGCCACCAGGGTGTCATCTATCCTTGACCACGGCGCCCAGTGAACAGATTTTCGATGACTCGCTAAGAATGCGCCAGAGTTGAGATATTAGATTCATTATGCGAAGATGATTTAATAACATTTTTTATTTATGTAGCTAATTATAGTTTTATGTTTCTAACCTCTTGTTTTAATTAAATATCAATAATAATGGAAATAAAAATAACACGTTTGAGCTGAATTTTGGATAATTTTCAAGAAAAAAAGCTTGCCCTAAAACCCTCTCAGAAACGAGAGGAGGCCTGTGCCCAGCAGTGGGACGTATATAGGCTGTAACTTTACAAGAAAAAAACGAAGAAAAACGCCTCCCGCGTTCGACTAGCGGTCAACCATAGACGACTTTGGCGTGCTGGACACAGTATTTGCTTAGATTATAATCCTTTTCTTTTAGTTCGTTGTTTCTTAATACTTGTGGCTCTAGGAGACTTGTTTTTTATACTCGCATGTTACTGGGATATTCTTTTTTGAGGAGTGTAGAATTAAAATACCAGTAATAATTTTCCAATATATTCCAATATATTTTTGTGGGCGGGGTTTTTTGTCAACTATAGACGTCTTTGGCGCTCAGGGCCCGCAGGTGCAGGTCAAGTATAGGCGACTTTGGCGCTCAAAAGGTTAAAGTTAAACCATGGGATCCAACGACAACTTTTATCCAAGTCGGCATTCAGTACATCTATCGCCAATTTAGCCTCAGATGCCGCAAAGTGACGGTAAAGCGCAAACCGTCTGCATAAAGATGGAAGTTGGTGCTTATTATTTTCGTTATAATATATCAAAAACGGTGAAGAGTAAAGGAGACAAGACGCCACCCTGGGGTCCACCAGCAATAAGACTACAGTGTCATTGGAGCGGATACATTGTGAGCGTCCCCGAAGATCAAATCAAAGAAAAGAGGAATCAAACCAAAGAATGGCCGAAGATGAAACGAGATTACGATCTGGACGGAGATCGATAACCTACATATACATATAAGTAAAATTGAAGTGTCTGGCTGTAACATTGAAATAACTGCTTTATATTGAGCTAAGGGGTGTTATTGATACGCCATTAAAATATAAACAATTTAAAAAAAATTGTCTATTTGTTTGGGCTAATCTTTTGATTTACAAAACTTATGTAGTAGACTGGAAATAAAATTTTACGAACAGAGAATTAAGATAGGATATATTTTGTCCGAAAATATTGGACATAAAAAAAACGAAAGTTGACAAAATAAATGATCTTTTTTATCTTAAATCTAAACAACGACGCCACATTTATAGATCTTACCCAGAGGAGACCGGCGCGGGTCACTAGTTTCATGATAAACATATAAAAACAAAGGTAACATTTCATTTTTAATGAATAATAAATAGTAGCGTATAAAGCTTTATACTGTTAAAAAAAATGTTACAAGACATTAATACATAATTAACGCTGCCTATGTTACGTGAAATGAATAAACCTGACATTCGTTTAATGATTTCTAAAAATTTCGCAAACACTACACATTGAATAAAACAAAATTTATGGATTTTATCGCTTATATATCGATATTATTTAACTGATTTCACTTATTTTTAATTCCCGACGTTTCGGGTGCTTTACAGCACTCTTGGTCACGGAGGGGGGGGGGGGACTGAGATGTTTGACGTCCCAATGTCATAGTTAGCCCGGCTACTTTCAGTTTTTTACTTTAACTTTTTTTTTTAATTTTTCGGTCCGATTTTCCTAAAAATTAATATTATATATAACGCGATAAAATCCGTAAATTTAGGTTTATTCAATCTGACATTCGTTATTAAATAATGAAATGAAAAAGTGGGTAAACATTCATAATCTACACCTAAACTTTTACTTCAAAATACATTAGACATTGCCACGCTCTCTGTATATATTATATCGTTATAATATATCATTAACAATTATCTAAATAATAATCAGATTGGTAGTGATAGTAATGGATTTTAACTTCTGGTGATGGATGCGAATGTATAATATCCATTATTTCATTTTTCTCTGCCACATGTATTTCTGGTATATATTGAGGAATTAACATTATAACTAACAAATAACTTTCTATAATATCAAAATTTAAAATAGTTTTTAATATTTGTAGCTTCAATGAGTAATCTAAACAAAAGAAATTACACATTAAATTTAAAGCTTTACCAAAACTTATATAAATTGATGGATAATACAATTTTATATCTTCTCTTAAATATTGCTGCACTTGTTTCCCAAATTTAGGAATTGCTTGTAACATTAAGACATTAAAATAGTCAGAATTTTCGCTGCGTGTTTCAGAAAGTTTACATTCACTTATTTTATCGTTTAATTTAACAGACATAATATGAGATATGGTTCTTATTAAATTAGAAACTAATTTCCAAGCCTTCAGTAACGTATAATTTTCTTCCGTCGGTAGATTGAGTTCTAAATATTCTTGAATTTGATCAAATACAATTACAGGAATAACCATTTCATTTTCTACAACAATATCTTTGAAGTGTTGACACATATACTTAAGCAATTTGCAAAATTTAAGTCGAACTAGAAATTCATTTTTATGTTGTATATTCCACGATGCAACATATAATTCCATACTTGGATAGATAATTTTTTTATATCTTTCATATTGTGAATCAACATCTTTCACTGACAATAAACAACGAGACATCAAAACTTCAAGATCAATTGTTTTTGTCGTCAGTTTCAGGCCGTTTCTTTCTAAAAATATTTCTGAAATGAAATCTACGTCTACTATCTCCATAAATTCAGATGCACTAAAAATAACTCTTTTAACACGTGCATCAGAGTTACATTTTGGTGGCAAAGTTTTTAGAAAATTATAACTTTTTTTCCAAAAAGCCACTCTTACGCAAAGCGGTACTCGATCCACTGAAGCTAATGAATCATAAATTACTTTATTCTCTTCATCTGTTAATGTATCGATAAAACTATTTAATAACATCCATATTGTTTCAATTGTGTTCACATTTTTCTCTTTACACAAAAGTTTAAAAGTACATTTAAATAGGTCTGCACGAATAGAGCTGTTTTTGGTATTTTTCCAGGTATTAGAAAATATATTAATAATTTCTTCACTTTTAAGATTATCAATCGCTGCACGAATACCGTATTTTTGTAAAGAAACTGGAGCTTCTATCAAAGATTTAATATATTTTTGGATGTTTGTAGAACTCATATTTGAAAGTACTGCTAATACTGAAGGAATAGCAAACTGTAAATAATCGCCTTTAGCATACCATAATACGACTTCAAGTGAAGCTTGCGGTCTAGTGATGTGAATACGTTTTGCAATATTCTTACGAATATCCAATAACATTTTATCGTCGTTATTCCAATCAATTGTCTCGTTCTTCGGTACGTAAGTCTTTATAATATGAAAATAGTCTTTTTGTGGCAAAATAAGAAAAAGATGTCGAATGAGATCTTTTCTATCATTTTTACGATTTAGCTGATCAAGAAAAAACGTAACACATTCTCTGCCTAAACAGGAAGACCAGTACATGCGTAGTTTATTGAGAAATTGATTTAATATTAAGCTATCGTTACAGTAAACTGACTCCAATACGTGTTTTGAAGTCGATAATAATTGTGGATCGTGTTTCAAAGCATTCACGCAAGTATCTTGAGTAGGCCATAAATCAAGAGACATGACAAACAAATGTTTTCTCCAAGATTTTTTTATATTATATAAACAAGAAAAATTTGCATTCCAGGAATTCGTTTTCTTTATAGTTACGAGTTCTTTGATTTTAGTTAGGACAAAAGGAAAATCGAGCAGGTCTTTATCCCAGTCCTTTAATAATTTTAAAACATTTTCCACTAAGTGAATTTTTACACTTAATTCTGATTCACTGATTACATTTAATGCATCAATTTTTACGACTTGGAAGTTATATAAATAAGTAAAAATTTTATCACTGTCTATTTCGTTTAAAGATTTTTTATATGGTTTTAATGTTTCGAAACAAAACTTAATTCCTAAGATCTCTGGTAGATCCTCATTGTGAAGAATTTTTTGAACAATAGCTACTTTAACACAAAGTTGTACATTATTTTGTGATTCGCTATAAACATCCATGCTACTGAATAGTTCATTCAATATTTTCCACATTGGCTCACTTAATTTGAAAGTCTGGATTTTTTCAAGCACGCTATTTATAAACTTTATTTTAAATTTGAATGGTTCATTGATGTGTTTTTCTCTAAAATATTGTAGTATAGTCTGAATATGTAGCATATTACGTCCAGCAGAATATAACAACACTTCTAGCAATGAAACACGCTCATTTGGGGATGTTTCCGCTCGGATTAATTTCTTCAATTCTACGAAAGCAGTTTTAAATGGTGCATACTTATATAAATGGTAACTAGAAACAGAATCGTGTGAAGCCTTATCATAGTCATCTTCGCATTCCTGATCAAAAACATCTTTATTTTGGTCATTTAAAAATTTTTGTACCAATTTTAATCTGTTTTCTGGCGGCGTCATCAGAATAAATGGCTTAAGGTTGTCATGGCAAAACCAATACCGCAATTTCTTGTTTTTGTGATGTTCTAACAAGAACTGATTTATATTTTCTGCTTTTAAATATTTAACAAAAGTTGGCAGATGTATATCATCAGCGTATTTTTCAAAACTGTCAAAAATCATCTGCGGTTTTCTTTCCATGATTAATTTTGTGTATTTCGCTTTAAGCTTCGGAGTCTCATACCTTTTAACAGATTCCATAATTTCTAAGTACTTTTCAAAATGATCATTTATAAGAAAAGTTGTTGCATTCATCACAGCGCAAATACTATGTTGATATGGCTGTTTAACGTACGTTTCAAGCACTGTTATTGATTTTTCGCAGAGGCGTTTCAGAAGCTGAACTTTAAATATATCAGCGTAAGTTTTAATGGCATTTAGTGTGAATTCTAAAGAACAGTTTGGAAGCCATTTAAGTGCAACTGTAGCGTCTATTTCTTTATAAAAACTAAAGAATTCCTCGACACGTTTTTCTTCTTTTAGGCGCAATCTTATATAAAGCATTAATTTGTTTATGGCTTTAGAAGTCATATAGGGAAAAAGTTGAGAATGTAAATATTTAGGATTAATAATGTATGCATATTGTTCATCTGTTACTAACCAATTAGATTGCTTTATAGCTCTGGACACATATAACATGTCTTCACACTTGAATACGTCAAGAATATATTCAACATTTTTGTTGTTGCTCGCTATATCGATTTTCAAAATATTGTCTAGGTCAGGATCATCGTAGTTGATCTTTGCTAGATGTTCAGGCCGTTGTTTGTCAATAACTTCTTTCACAAGTTCATTGTAATATCTATGTTTCTCTCCGAGAGTGATGCCCTTAAGTAGCAATGGTGCCATTGTGAAACTGTAAATAAACATAACTTTAGCTATCAACAAACGTAACGATGTATATGATCTTATATTTATCTATATGTAGACTTATGGATATAGTCCTTATGGCAGAATCGCTGGAGGACCTAAGCACTATGCTCAATGACCTCAATAGTGCCTCTCAACGAATATGTCGGACAAAACAAAGATCTTGTGTAACGTACACGAACATGACACACCTATGCCAGTAGTTATTGGGAGCACTAAGTTGGAAGTTGTTGAAGAGTATGTTTTCTTGGGACAAATAACTTGGGATAAATATTTAGGCTTAATAATAGATCATAAGTTGAATTGGCACGTACATATGAATCATGTATGTGATAAGCTTAGAGCATTTTTGGCAAACATGTTTATAATTAGAAAGCGATTAAACTTTCGAGTCAAAATGATGCTTTATAACGCCCTTGCTGAATCAGTCATAACTTATGGGCTAAGCAGATACGGACGAACAGACAAATCACACCTACAGTACATTAATAAACTACAACTTAGGATTTTAAATGCGATTGTACCTATAAAAATTAAACTAAATTAAGCAAAAACAAATGAAAATTTTATATTTAAATTCTGTAAGGCACTCAATATCCATGATAAAGTCCAATATCAATTGTTAAAGGAACAATTCTTTAATTTAGGTATACAGCATACAGTTACAAACAAAATTCAGATCCGCAAAGTAACTCAAAAAATATTAATAACAATATCATCCATAAAATAAATATGGTGAGCGCATCAGCGCATACATAATACCTCGCTCATTGATTTATATATTACACTAGATCAGTAATAACCGCGCCAAAGCGTTACCATTCCACATATGGCCACAGTGCCTAGCTATTGTCAGTTCAGTGGTGATGGGTAACTCATCATTTTTATATGAGGTTGACGGAGCACCTCATTTTACCTCGCGAGGTCCTCACGAGGGACCCCTCATTTGAGGCGAGGAATCGTACGTCAGCGTATTCAATTCACCTCACGAGCCGAGCCCGAGCTCAGCCGATTGTCCGAGGCAGCGGCAAGCGGGGCGGACGGGCGCGTCGACTCACGAGTCACGAGTACTCACGATTCCGATTTTTACGTCTCCTCACACACTTTTCAACTTTCTTTCGCTCATAAATTTTAGACCGCCAAAATAAACAATCAACAACAAATCAAATCAACAATCTAATGCTTATGTTTTTAGAGTTCATAGTTAACGTTTAGAGATTCATATTAATAGCAGAAATAAAAATATTTTCTCTATTAATTCGTTTTGAGTACCTAATAATGTTACTTTACCTATGTTGACCTTGGAGGTGCACGTGTGGTGAAGTAATTGTTGATATTGTTCTGATTGTGAAAAACGCGTTTATTCCAAACGATTGTTTTTTATACTTTTTATCCTTTGATCTCAATTAATACACTCTGTTTTTTTTTATTTGCTTCGTGTGTTTTATTTACCCTACAACTCATTTCACACAATTTTTTGTATCTCTTCTTAATTTAAATAATATCCTACCATACATCAGTATCACACACACACATACACACACACGCACATTATTTCATTAAGTACATAACACAATCATAATGTTTACTGTTTTCAAAATTTCGATTCCTCACCTCACTCATTCTCTAATTTCTTCTGTACTGTAAATATTGATTTCTAAGTCGGTTCATTCGCTCACTAAGCTCACTCAATTACTCAGCCGCGATGCTCGCGAGTCGCGAGTACTCGCGTCAATAATGTCTATGTCAATTTTTAAGTGAGGACGCGTAAACGAGTGAGGTGGTTCAATGTTGAAAATCGAGTAACTCTTTCAATTTGCGATCACGAGTACCTCAAACGAGGCACCTCATGAGTGAGGGGCACATCTCTACAGTTCAGTGTTCAATGTGACGCCGACAGAGCTGAGCCGCGACAAAAAATGGGTAATTGCGTAGTGAAAGAATGCTATTCAAGGAGACAAAAACGTAATAAATCAGGTGGAATCACTTTCAACACATAATTTTTAGTTCTTGTTTCCACGTAAACGTAAAAAACCATTATTTGAGGTTTTTTACGTTTATGTGGACATAAAATTATCGAATATTGCCATTCAGGTTCAATGTTGCCACTTCCCGCATTTGTGATTATCCTACATTAATGGGAGAGTATATAATTAATGGAGTAAGTTAATTTGTTACCTCTGATTTTATATATTTTGGAAATTATAATAAAAAACTACGTTTTAACTTTCATACAAAATAATTTATTATTCTTATTTTGGTTTATTCATGAATTACCTATTAAATATACTTTATCACCTAATTATTTTATATTAATAATTTTATGTTAATTATAATTTCATATAAATTTTATATTAATTATATTTTATTACCTATTTTATATTGTTTGATTTATTAGTACAATAAAAATACTTATAAAAATACGTTTTATTTCATCATTATGTTTACTTCTATTCATCTGATAAGCTTTGTATTCTTTTTTTCTAAGGGAACGCAATAAAGATTTTAAAATAAAATATACTTTTATAATATAAAAACAATTAACTGCAGCTTAAAAAAAACATTTTTATTGCGTATTTTAGGTAAAATTTCATATAGTAAGCCACACCAACCCGCCATTGCATGTTTGTGTGTCTATCTTTATCTAATCTTAGCGACGATATTGTTTTCGTAACTTGTGTAAGTGAGATAGATATTTAAAATTGTTATTAGTTTAAAAGCTATGTCGTCGCGTTTGGATAGTGGTTACACTTTTTTCGACGCGCGGTAATGTGGTTTGCTCACTGACCTCTATTACAAGTACGCTGGACTGGCTATAGACGTGACATGATGAAGCGATTTGATTTCCGCCATTTTGGCGCTGACAGCAAAAGTGCACGTCCACGGAACTAATAATAGGGATAAGTTAGTGTACCAAATTATATCGATAAAAATTCTATACCCTACCATACCTAAATAAATAGAATGGTTTCTATGGATAGATGGACTCTACCCGTAACATCCATTATATTTATGTATCATATTAATATAATGCAATAATCATTAATCATCATTAAAACCCTTCACAAGTCTACTGCTGAACATAGGCCTCCCCCAAGCTATGCCACAAAGCACGGTCCTGAGCCACCTACATCCATCAATTTCCTGCATGTCTTACCAGGTTTTGTGGTAGAACGTACTACACTTCACCTGCTGGTACGAGGCTGCCACTCGATAACCTTTTTTCCCCATCGGTATTCGGTTCTTCGAGCTATATGGCCGGTCAATTACCACTTCAGCTTACTAATCCATTGGGCAATGTCGGTCACTCTGGTTCTGCTGCAGATATACTCAATCCTAAGTTTGAACCCCTGAGCATAGCCCTCTTCATAGCTCACTGAGCGACTTTAAGCTTCCTCATACGGCCTGTAGTGAAAGACCTCGTCTCAGATCCATAGGTCAAAACTGGCAACACGCACTGGTTGTACAATCTAGTTTTGAGGTATTCCTGACGAGAAGATGTGTTGTAATCTCCCGGACGCTGCCCAGCCGAGTTGAATCCGTCAATTGATCTGTTGGTCGAAGTTGAACTTACCCAGTCGGACCCCCAAGTAAAAATACTCGTCAACAACTTCAGCTAAGTGCTCCCAAAAACCACCAGCATAGGTGTGACATGGACATTACACATGACTTTTGTTTTGTCCATGTTCATCTTAAGACCTATCCGTTGGGAGACACTATTGAGGTCATTGAACAAAGTGCGTGGGTCCTCCAGCGATTCTGCCATAAGGACTATATTGTCGGTAAATCGAAGGTGAGTGACGTACACGCCATTGACGTTAATACCACATCCTTTCCAGTCCAGTAGCTTGAAAACGTCTTCCAATGCATCGGTAAAGTATTTCAGGGATATTACGTCACCCTGTCTTACACATCTCTACAGTTGGATTAGTTTGTACTCTGGTTCTGTACTCGGATAGCCATTGTAGCTCTTAGACCATACAACTAAAAAATTATTAAGACTAAACTAACTACACAAAATAAAAATAAAAACATAATTTCTAAAATAATTTATTGTCAACCGTTCATTTAGTTCTAGTATTATAAAAAACAAATCAGCTGCTATAATAACGCCTATTCTAATCAACTACAGGTCTGTCTATAGACAGTAAAATATTTTCTACTATATAAAAATTTATGTTTGCTCGTACTTTCTATGATGCCATGCCGTTCATCAGATTGCGGTAAAACTTTGTCAATACAAGAGAAAAAAGAATTAGAAGAAAAAAAGAATTCTGGGGGACTTGACGTATCGCAATCCATGGATTCTTGATCAAACACTTGATTATCTTTGTCGGTGGATGTTGCGCGAGAGGAAGCTGCCAAAAACCGTGGATGTAAACGATGGCAAGATTTTGTAAATAAGAAGGAAACTAAAGTGGGGCCACTATGAAGTTAAGGCACAAATTAAATTTTGAGACTCGAGAGATAATTAAATCTCTAGATTCGCACTTACTAAAACCCCATGGTGTTTTACCTCCGCCGCAAATTGGCAGTTCCATGGAAATGCTTTCATGCACATCCGCGGCCCCTCCGCCGCCAGCCGCCTAATGGCGGCCCCTCCTTAGTTGCTCATTTCTCCTCCCCATTTTCATTCTCAGATAAGGCGCACCAGAAGTAAGCCACACTGCCCTTCGCGTCCTCTAACTTCACCTGCACTACGGACTCCCCGAGCCCGATATGTGAATGGAGCCAGGGAAGAACGAGCACTTGAAAGCATCAAGTGGTGCAGCCTCACCAAAGTCGCAAAAGATAGTCGAGTGGCGTATCGCCAATCGCCATACCAACACTCTTCTTCCCTTACGACTCCACCTCGACTACAGCGGTACAGGGAGAGGAATCTCCTCTAGCCGCAGCCCACTAAAACAAACACATACAACGTGGCTCGACATCATCAGGTGACCTTTCGACACTTGGCTATGGCACTTGAGTTTGGTGGAAAATGAGGAAAGAAGAAATAAAAAAAAACATTCGAAATAATAATCTAATACTTTTATACTTACTGGTACTGGTACTACCTACCAGAAAATATTGTCGGTATACTGCACTTTTTCAAAGTGGTGCAGTTCTCATGTCTAATAAAACAGTCGTCTGTGAAATGTTTGGAACAAATATGATCATTTTGTTTCGGATGCCAATAGTAATATTTATGCTTTTAAGCCATATTTTTTAGTCTAGGTTCTATTGGAAACCTGTTAATTAATAAAAATTTGATAATCAACTGTAGTTGGCGACTTTGTTTGTTAACAGATATGGGTAGGAAAGAACATCGATAAGTATTATAGTCAAGGAACTCGACAACCCTATTGAATTTTATTGTTTATCAAAACTCAGTAATAAATAGCCAAAGATGTTGTTATATATGATATTAAGATTAGTAACAAATTTTTAAGTACTTATATTATCAAATGGTTTTAATTTGTTTAATATTTGCTGCAAATTCACTTACTTGTGAAATGTTATACCACTTCCCTTTTGGTAACGAGTTTTACAGATTACGCACACTCTCATTATTAGTAAAAATAATTGTTATTATGTAACTAATATTATACACAATGAAACAACATAAAATACTTTCGTTTTTTAGTTTAAAAGTTCAAAATAAGGACTTATTAAATAAGACAATATAAATGAGACAACAGACTTTGACATACTATGTCAATTTTATTTTTAAAGACATCCTTTAGTGGCGCTTCAAATTGGCACAGTCATTTTCTATGGTATAGCCAGTCCAGCGTACTTGTATATATAGAGGTCAGTGGGTTTGCTCCTCTAGTGTCAATGACATCGCCTAATAAATGGTCTGGATAATAAATTTAGAAGTGAACTTAAAATATAGAAGATAACATAAAGTATAAATTAAAATGTTTTTACCTTAACAAATATTAGCTGTTATACCCATTTTTGTAATAAATAGTATTATATAAATGTAGACGGAACGGTACACAACACAAAACTGCGTGGTTTTTCGCTGTGCCGCATAGCAAATTGTTATAAATTTTTATTTGATAATAAATTTAAAAAAAATAGTCCGAATAAATAACTCCAACTTCGACCGAGCAGTCAATCGATGTATTTAACTCGGCTGGGCAGCGTTCGGGAAATTACGACACATCTTCTCTGCCAGTGTTAACTTATGGATCTGAGACATGGTCCTTTACTGCTGGTCGTATGAGGATTCTCAAGGTCGCTCAGCGAGCTATGGAAAGGGCTATGGTGGCTCGGGGTTTTTCCGCGTGATAAACTTATAATATCCGCAGTAGAACCAGAGTGCCATGTACTATGTCCAACGGATTAGTAAGCTGAAGTGGCAATGGGCCAGGCATATAGCACGAAGAACCGACAACCAATGGGGAAAAAGGTTCTCGAGTGGCAGCCTCGTAACGGTTGGCGAAGTGTACGGCGACCCACACTAGATGGAGTGACAACCTAGCAAAACATGCAGGAGGTCGATGGATACAGGTGGATAAAGACCGTACTTTATGCCAATTTTTGGGGGAGTCCTATGTTCAGCAGTGAACTTGTGAAGGGCTGTAATTATGATGGTGATGATGATGATGACACTCATGGACAAATTAAGAGGAAAAAAGTTTAATTTCTCCTGTTGTAATTATCAATCATACTGACCACAAACATTAGTAAATGCTATTGAAGTGTTTTTTTTTTCGAATTTCATTTGTTTTTATGTAATTATTGAGTCTTTTCGTTATTGCAAAAAATTTTACACTTTTGAATTTGAGTTTAAATTTTTGCCTTGACTGTCTTGTTTAATTCGTGTTAAGTGTGAATTGTTACTGAAAATAAAATGAAATTGTCAGATCTAAACGTCACTTAAGTTGCTAGGCCTGTTACTTTAATTAAAACTGGGCAGACTTAAAAACGAGGCGTGGTAGTTCAGACGGTTATCGTTCGCTGTAAATTTCACAGTACGTGAGCACCCTGGATTCGATTCCCGCCGGCACCAATGAAATTGTTAATTGCAATTTTAAGTGCTGATTTACCACGTGCTCGGAGGTGAAGTAAAACATCGTGAGGAAACCTGCAAGTCTGAGAAATAAGAAATAATATTTCGTAGACATGTGTTCGTCAACACGCATTGGGGCAGCGTGGCGGACGCTTCCTTATTCTAATACCCTCTGAGAAATGAGGGGAGGCATGTGCCCAGCAGTGGGACGAGTATAGGCTGTAACTTTCAACTTAACACTTGAAAACATGTGGGCCAAACATGACGAGTATTAAAATCTGTGGTACACTGAGTTGTCAAGAGGTATCAGCAGACCGGACAGTACCAGTACAGTACAGACCGCCTTTTTTATTTATGCCAAACAGATGATTTTGCTAAAACCCTTCTATATGCAGAAGTGTCTTCATATTTTGTATGGCAAAAAAAAAAATTATGAGAAGGAAAAGAGGAAAACCCGTAGAAAAGCTGGCCAGGAATAATGAAAGAACACGCTCTAGGTAGAGTGTACACGGTTTACCCGAACAACACAGAGTGTTACATCTTCGCTTACTTCTGCACGAGGTTAGGGGTCCATCATCCTTTGATGACTTGAATACTATCAACGGTGTCCTCCAACTAAATTTTCAAGTTGCTTGCATGAAACTTGACTTGCTAGAAGACGACAAACATTGGGATTCATCCCTAGAGGAAGCAGCATTATGCGAGTCGCCATTTAAAATGCGTGAACTTTTTTCTATAATGCTGGCATTCTGTCGGATTACAGACGTACTAAGTCTTTGGGTAAAATACGGGGGATAGCCTATCAGAAGACCACAAACGACAAGTGGAAAGACTTTCTGGCATTACAGATGAACATCTAGCAGATAAAATCTACAATAAATGTCTGATCACAATAGAAGAAGTTCTATTAGGATTAGGCGGACTAAGCCTACAGCAGTGCTGGTTGCCTCAGCCTCAAAGGTTCGAAGGCTTACACAACAACCGGGACTACCTGAAAAAAACAAGTTACAATGTTAATTCCTTAGCAGAGCTGGTGTCAAGTAGTGAAGGCTCTGTAAGGAATGAACAAAGACTATATCTATTATAAAATACTTTCATTTTTTCAGTTCAATACATGACTCACATAAGGGTTTTAGGCTACGATTGGCGCGAGTGTTATTAATAATTACAATGACACGAAAAGGGACACAATAATATATACAGATAAGAAAGAGGAGAATTTTGGAGTTCCGAATGAAATTCGGCTCCAAAATTTCGGTTTGCATCTTCCCGAAAAAGGGACTACCTACAAAAGGTGCCAACGTTGCAGCACAAAAAATAAGGAAAAACGCACCAACATTTTGTGCTACTTAAAACAGAAGGACCCTTAAGTAGGGACTGAATAAATTAACCGACTTGATATTATATGGATCTCACAACTTTTTACGGTAGAAGAACTGAGTTGTGAGACTTTTTTTTTACAAGTTATATTTTTGATGGCATAAAAGTATATAGGTACACTGATTCATTCACTGCAAATGTAACTTTGTAATATATATTAATATGGGATTACAAAGTTATTTATGCAGTTAATGTATCTAGAGAACTGGACGGAAATTGAAATATATTTTAGTTTTTCCTAGGTTTGTATACTAAACCCTAACTGTATTCTAAATTTGAAGCTTCTATCTCTGCTAAAAGTGTCTTAGAGTTTTGATGATCGGTCAGTCAATGAGTGACAAAATTAAGAAACTTTGACTAAAAGTTATAATTCTTGAACTACTGGTTCAAATTAAATGAAATTTGAAATATACCATGTTTATACAATTCCTACTAGGATACTGAAAATTCAGGATTCTAGTTTTATTCACTACGAAGTTATAGGGGATCTTATAGAGGGGAATTGAACCTGAAATGCTTCGAGAAAAGTACGAGTATGGTACGGCCGTGCCGCTTTTTTGCACGACTTGACGATTATTTCCCACCCGAAAAAAAACCTTTTTTTCAGTTATAGTTGTTCGTATTCTATTTTGTGCACATTGTTTAACTTATATAACACAAGGACTTACCCTTAAGCCGTGAAAAGCTGATTTTTTATACTGCCCGATTAAGGGTTAAATAAAAAAAAATACATAATATCAGTTGAAACGACCTGGGCTAGGTACATCCAGAATCGCTTACGAGCTTCATTAGTGATGCATCGCGGCGGTGAGGAATGTCTAAGGCGTACATTACGCGCGCGCGTGTAATGTACGCTCATCAGTAACCACCAGTTTTTTATCAATCATAATTGACGAAATTGATTGACACCTGCATGAGCGTGTAATGTACGCTCATGCAGGCGTCAATCACTGCATTACACGGTAGGTTATTCGTCAATCACAACCACAGAAATTTAAATAATAAGTTAATAAGAGAATAGAAGTCGTAAAAGCGCGTGACCTTGTCGCCGCACATGTGACTCGTAGGCCACAAGCGCGCGAGGAGCGTTTGCTTCGGTCACCAGTGTTGTTTCGGACGCAGAGACGTAAAAATGGTGTTTTGAAGCATATCCTTAAATGAAATTATTCATCTCCAGTACTACGATTGTCTCCGAAAATGTAACTGATTTCACATTTCAATATCCATTGATTCTTAAGCTAGTTCATGTCTACAAGTACAAGAGCTAAAAGCAGCGATGGATTTATAGTATGGGCAAAAACCAATATTGTCGTGTAGGTAAATTTCCAAGAACATGGCCGCAGGAGACGAGCGCGAGTCAGTGACTTGACACTACAATTTTATATCGATAATTTATTATGTTTAGCGTACCTAGTTTTACCGAAATGGGAATGAAAGTTTGATGTATTTTTAATATATTGTAAGAATAAGTAATTATATTGTAAGGGTGGTAGAATAAATTCGATCTGTAAGAAACCGGGTATCAGAAAAATAACAAACAACAGAAAGTCAGTTACAGATCTTTAAAACTAATATAAAAATGATAAATTTGTCACCCACACATAGGTATATAACTTATTTATTCGCCGTTTGTATAATGTTGTATTCACTTTATTTATGCATCTGTTTATTTAATACATATAATACTATAATACATACACAATTTAATAAAATGCTATTATTCTTGGGTTCCAAAAGATTCGAATATTAAAGACAAATGGATATACTTACCTATCCTTAACGTTTCATTACATATTATATCCACTTTTCTCTGATTATAAAACGTCTAAAAGCTAAAGCTAAGACTAAAAGCGTCTATTACTGAAACACTTACAGTTATAATAATTAGTTACATCTTGGTGTGAGACTCCTGTATCATCAAGACGCTTAATAGAAAGTTATCGAAACGTGCGTTGCGCTACACTATGCCCAAGTAAGAATGAACGCGCAATATCAGTCTCTGTTTCTCGCACACGTTAATTATTGGACCGAGTGGCTACGCCTCCTGAGATTTTACGTTTTTATAAAATATTCCGTAATGCAATAGTTTTATAGTTTTTTAATCTTTGTTGCATAAATGCCAGAGATAACTGTAGGCGTAATTGTGTTTTATTGTTTGTCTTTGTGTGAAAGCAGCAAACCGGCGACACGCGTCCCGATATTAAAAGACAGTAGAAGGCATTTCTAGCGTCTTATTATTTAGATTTCTGTGGTCACAACCGTGATTGTTGTAAAACTGACAGCCTGCATGAGCCTGTAATGTACACCTAATGTATGCCATAGATCAAGTTAATGTGACGTCACGGATCGTACGATGTGGAGTGTTTAGACATGCGAAATTTTACTTGCCTACTCATTACACAGTTAAAACTTGCAGTTTAATGCACTTATTGAATTAAATGTCTGATTGTTTTTGGCTTTCGGTCCTTTAACTTGCAAGTACGAAGGTAAATCAATTGACAGGTTTAAACTAGTAAATGTGATTAAAACTACAATCAATTAATTTGAAACTACATCCCTCACTGAACTATGCGAATGAACTGAGGTACTGATTATACTGATTAAATTATGCATTATAAGCTTTATGGTCACATGAATCTAGTTTCTGATTATTGAGGAAAACACAATCCCAAAAGAATTATCTACTTTGCAGCTTGTACATACTTCATGATCTCCATCCTTCAATGTTCTGGTCATGATCCTCTGTCTTTAGTCGACAACCCTTTCCATATAATTTTGAATATTTCTAATTTATATTCATTCCTTTCATGGGTCACCAATTTATGTCTTTAGTTAACATTCGGTGGCAAATAAAAGAATTAGATAAACTAACTATAAATGTTGCTAGTATGCCACATTTAAGTGTTATAATCAATTGTATTGTCATATATCATCCTGTCCCCGATGAATGTCACTTCAAAGCACCTACATGCTTTGCTACTTTAATTTAACAGGCACTTTGACAGTATTTGTTCATTGTTTAACTAAACATTTGAGCATTTTCTGTTTTTAAAAATAGGTTACAATCAGAGCTTTAATTTTAAAATTCAAAACTGTGACTAATTATATGTCAGACAAATAAAATTTATTGAAAATATAGTTGAGTTAGTGATATGATATTATCTATTTTCACATGTTTGATTTGTATTAAACATAGTGATAATTTATGTTAGTTACATGAAGAATTACAGACAGTATCAAAAAAAATCTATAGGATGGATCATAGGCTAAAATCCTGTTAGTTAATAGTCACTAATTCATTAAGATATAAGTTCTACAGTGAGTGTTCCAAAATTTAATAATTACATTGTTATCTTAATACCTATCATTTTTAAAAAAACTGCAAATATGGTAATTATTTTAGTAAAGTTTTACAAATTTTTATCCTTCAAACAGTAATATGTTAGCAAAAAAAGCTGTTGAGGACAGGATTCCATTAATATTGTTACCCCTTTTTCCAAACCATATTAAAAATGTATATATACAACCAACGCCGTATTAGGCCATACCGGCGCCCTTGGGCACACAAGAATTTGGGGCCCTGTTGGAAAGTAAGAAAAAGTGAATGACAAAAACATTTTTCTGCTATGATCTTATATTTATTATAGTTAATTGGAAAATATCAAATAATATGTCATTAATGAGGGCAGCCACGAATTTTCTGCTACCAGGGCGGCGCCACTTTACAATGAGGTAAAATATTTGACAGATTTCAATGCGGAAACTTTGATGATTCTTTCCTAAACTTTCTTTCAAAAAATAAAATATTATATAAAAACATCAATTTGTGTATTCTTTTTATTTATAACATTAAAATTTAGGCTTCACTTATCTAAAAGTAAGGATTGTAACTATTATTTGCTATACAATCTAATATTTGTGGTTGATAATTACCATATTAAATAAATCATTTGCTGTTAAATATTTTGAAATGTTCTTTTTATTAAACAGAACAAAAGGATATTTTTATCTTATAGATTATAAAAACATAGATTGCCGAAAATTAAAAAAATCCAGGCTATAAGTAAGGTGACTGTACATGTACAGCCCGACAAAAACGTTTAGATGGCAGTAACATAAACACGGAACTACATACTTTCTCCCCAAGAAATCTGTCAATGCCACTTTTTCTAGCTAACTCAGTGATGGGTAGCTTGTCACTGCTCAGGGTTGCCCAGAAAGTCACTAACAATGCCCACTTTTACTCTATACATTTTTTTGTCAGGTTATATTTTCCTAAAATAGAAAAAAGATTGTATAGCATAAGCGAATAAGACCGATGCCTTTCATCACATGAGCCTCACTCGCAGTATGTTCGTCACTAAACACGCCTGGACAACAGTATTTAGCATTTAGTATCGGACGCTCGCTTGTGTTGCAATTGTGGCAAAATGAACCAAAGACATAATCTATAAATTTGTGCAGGAGTATCTAAAAAATGGATGTCTTTACTAGTAAATACCCTAACCGCAAAATTAAAGGAGCCCGAGATGTGGCATTTCTATGTTGCTTACGAAGCTATTAACATACCAGGGTTCAGAAGTAATGAAGTTTATACTAAAATAAGAAACTTGAGATCTACATATTCGCCAGAGGTTAAGAAAGTTAAACATAGTACTTGCTGGTCAATGGCTAACAACTGAATTTACTAAACAGAATTGGACACTACTTACACTACACACCTGCACTAATCATCCGCAATTACTAATCACCTGCACTCGCACTAATAAAAGTGAATAAAGCCTGTATGTAGAATAGCTGACAACTATTCTAGTTGACAATGTCCAACATATTTTTAAGGAATGTGTCCAGAATGAATCAATTAAAATATTGTTTTGGTAGTGTTAAAAATTTTCACATTGGCACCTTGAACAGTATTTTGGTATATCAAATGTCGGAGGAGGCTAAAAATATATTGCAAAACCCTACTAACTTGCTGAGTTTCACTCAAATTATAAGTTCACAGCAGACTTCAAAAATATTATAAATATATGGATACTGCACTGCATGAGGTCAGCGCTCATTTTACTTGTCGCTTGCTTATATTAGATGAACATAATGACGTCATATTTAAAAAAAATATTCTCATACGCGCCCGAAATCGGCATGGTTTCTGTTTACATGAATAAACATTATTAATTATAAAAACTATCACCATATCCTATAAAAAAATCAAGAAATAAAAAATATCACATACCTATCATAACTAGGGGACAAAATATACAATAAGGACGCGAATAACTTACAAAAATGCACTAGTACTTCTTGCAATTTCTTGTATATATACAATGTGTACTTTGTGTCTTGAGTACTATATAATGAAGCACAAACTAAGCAGTAAATTAAATATATTTAAAATAATCTATTTATTAGCGTTAGAACAACATACTAGTTACTAACTAAAAGTTTATTTTTATATTATGAATAAATGAAAATGAAGTAAATGTATTCCAGGGGGATGAAACTGACATACAAATTTACAAGAATAAAAAATGCATTGAAAGTACTGCCCTCTAGTGAACCAGGTACATAAACTTGTACGCTAGTTTTCTTCAGCGTTGTAGAGATGGCGTTAATTATGCCAAAACACCAGAATCCAAAGCCCAAGAAAAACTAAATCTATGGCAATTTTGGTCTATGGTTGTGGTTGACACGTAAATATTCTACTTTGTTTACAGTTCTTTCAAATAAATTCCGTTATCGTGCTCTTGCTTGCGAAATTACGTTATTGTGTTATTTGAAAATTCTGGACCTGGTTTGCGCTTGTTTCTTGTTTTTGTTGTATATTTTTCGAACGTTTGACCTGATTTATCCCCTGTGCCCGTGTTACCTGCTATTGACGATTGACCCTGCTCTTGCCAACTGGACTCTGCTGCTGCCAACTTATCAACCCTGCTTTTCGCTACTGGACTTTGTTTACCGCAACTTGTATAAAATGCCGAGGAAATCAGCAATAAAGTGTTATTTTGGATGTGCGACTGAAGGTATGATCATTAATCTTTGAAGTTCGAAAATTAAATAAGAGTTCCCCAACAGTGCTTGTGGAACCCTAAAATATTCCTTACCAAAATAGTAGCAAATTGGTATTCAATTTATCGTATTTTGTGTCAATAAAAACTTACTATATAAAAGTTTCAGGTCCTTTTCACCAATTCCCGAAACCAGAATACCCAAATTCGGAGAAATTTGAACAGTGGAAAATGGTTTTGAATGAAGATGCAAAAACAAAAGGAGATTCGTTCATTTTTAACAATATAAGAATATGTGATTGTCACTTTGAGGAATTTTACCGTTCTGCAAGTAAACGACTCACCGGAAATGCAGTACCAACTTTGAACTTATGTAAGTACCTCTAACTTGCTCAAGGCATTTTATACTTCTCTAAATAACAAGCATGACAGAAATATGAAAAGTAAATAAATTTTCAGTCATTTATAGTTTGTACCAAATGTTTGCTTACATTTTTATATAATTATTAAACATCAAGATGAAGCCCGCAACTTGATATGCATGGATTAAGGTATTTTTGATTCCTGTAGGAATAAACTGGCCTTCAAACGTATATAAATATAAATAAAATATGTATATAAATAAAATTGTTAATTTATTGATACTGCTGTTGAGGGGTTATATTGATATACATATTGTTCTTTTATTGGTAGAAGTTAGTTATTATTATGGCTATTTATCTACAAAATTCGTTAATGTATGCAACTAAATGACGTTAAAATAGCTATGGGATGTATCTAGGTGACCTGGAGATGCAACTGAATTATGTAATTTTTAAACTACATAATTCAGCTGCATAATATAACAAAAATAATATAACATTTTGTCATAACGTGTTGTGAATGAATTCTGCACCTGATTAAAGTATTATTGTTTCTGACCTCTTCTGCCGCTGGATGTCTGTCGGGTCTGGGTCACAGATGACTGTCTTTATTTTAAAGATATAGCATTCAACTACAATGAATATATTATCATTCCTAATTAAACAATATAACTCTTCTACATATAAAACAATATTATTTCACAATTATTTCTTCTGTGGCAGCAACGCACCGGTTACAGCTAGTTTGATATATAAATATAATAGGGTCATATTTATTCAAGGGGCTTATTTGATAGTACAACTTAAAACAAATTTACTGTTTTAATTTTTTAGCTTCAACTTCGCCAATAGTGCTTCAACCATCATCTTCTGTTGAGACTGAAATGGATATTGATATGCAAATAGGAGACAACTTAGAGCCTTTCAAGTTGCCGTATCCGAAACAAAAACTACTTCCTAGAGGTAAATATTTTAAAAATAGTAATATTTTATTTCAACTAGGTGTATATATATATATATATTCAATATGTGTATATACATGATTGATTATTTCGTGTCGGACCCGGGAGGGTGGGGGGTCCGTTACGCTAGGGGAGTTAGAAGCCATGGAGGAAGACGCGCCCTGTGTTCTTAATGCAGCTTTTCTGAGAAGGAAAAAGGGGAGAAGTTCTGGTAGTGAATGTTGGAACATCATTTTTTTGTATGTAAAAAAAAGTTACTGCTTATACAAATGTAGATACAAAAAAATAACTACCATGCTGAGTTGTATTTACAGTAGCTTACATCGAATGGTGGCTAAGGATAGTATGTTTCAGATACGCGTTGGTGATGGCTAACTTAGCAATTTTTTTTGTTTATAGGATAGGGTGACAAACGAGCACACAGTCCACTTGATGGTAAGTGGTTGCTGCGGTCCATAGACATCTACATCTATCCTCTATTATAAATCAAAATGCAGATGCATTGTCACCCGTGAGGACTAAGATAGAACGCCTCATTTCCAATAAAAAGGGTATCCCGTTCTCTACACTCACCATATGAAAACAGCAGCGTTAAGCTGCTATTTTACGCAAGTATTCTGTGAGAGAGTGGTCCTTCTCCGGTCGAGCCGACCCATTCACGCTTGCACTGCTTTCACGAGATTTATAAAGGAGAATAATGCTATTAAATAGAAGTCAGTTTAATAAGTACCAAAAAAATTATAAGTATTGTAACATATTTTTTTTCTATTTTCAGTTAACACTCGAACACTAAAATGTTCCAAAGAATTGAGAACTTTAAAAGCTCGAATTCTGAAATTAAAAAGTAAATGTAAGACATTGAATGAGAGGGTTCGTCAGGCAAAAAAATTGTCACAGAGTCAGGCATTTTTAAATGTAGTAGAAAACCTTCCTGAACCAGCTGCAATATTGGTAAATATGCAACTTAAAAAGTCATCAAAAATGCCAAGAGGTAGGAGATTCAGCATGAAAGAGAAAATTTTATGTTTGACTATATACAAGCAAAGTCAAAAAACATATAACTTCTTGCAAAGGATTTTTGGTTTGCCTTCTAAAAGAACCATGCAAAAAATGTTAAGCAGCATCTCTTTAACTACAGGCATAAACGAGACCATAATGAAACAATTAGCTAAAACTGTGAAAAAGTTGCCTGATGAAAAAAAGCTGTGTACATTAATTTTTGATGAGGTGGCATTGACTCCAGGACTTTATTATCAAAAATCCCTGGATGAAATTATTGGTTTTGAAGATTTTGGGGGACATAGGACCTCAAAAATTGCTGATCATGCATTAGTATTTATGCTGAAAAGTCTTAAGGGAAAATTTAAACAACCGATTTGCTTTACATTCTGTCAGAGTACAACAAACAGTGTAGAATTAAAAAAATTAATCAAAGAAGTAATAGCACAAGTCAACAGCACTGGCTTAAAAATTGTGTCTACAATCTGTGACCAATCCCCAACAAATACGAAAGTTATAAAAAATCTTCTTAATGAAACAAAAGAAAAATACCTTCGTAATGGCACTGAATGGAAAAGTTTGGCTTTTGAAATTGATGACAGCAAAATCTTTCCAATTTTTGATCCTCCACATGTACTCAAGGGATTAAGAAACAACCTAATGACCAAAAATTTAAAATACACCCAAAACGGAGAAACAAAGGTTGCACAATGGAATCATTTACGAATGTTACTTGACATTGATGTGGGAGAACATGACATTCGCTTGGTGAACAATTTAACGGAGATGCACGTCAACAAGGACAAAGTTCCTAAAATGAAAGTGAAATATGCAGCTCAAGTTTTCAGCCAACGGGTATCTGCAGCTTTACGCTTCTTAGCAAGTTTGTATTTTTATTTCTGTACTTAAATGATACCAGCGATTCCATCTGTGTGGATTTAGATTTTTAAAATTCAGAGAGCTCTCTGGTATTCTGTCAAAAAAAATTCTATCTGTTTACAGAACCTAAGCTATCTTTGTACCAAATTTCGCCAAAATCGTTCAATTGGATGGCCATGAAAATTTAACAGGCAGATATAAAGACACATTTATAATACTAGTATGGATATTAATCATCATCGTCATTACAGCCCTTCACAAGTAACAAAGTACGGTCTTAAGCTATCTGCATACTTCGACTTCCTGTATGTCTTAGTAGGTCGTCACTCCATCTAGTTCGGGGCCGCTCTACATTTCCCCTACCAATACAAGGCTGCCACTCGAGAACCTTTCGTCCCCATCGGTCGTCGGTTCTTCGAGCTATATGACTGATTCATTGCCACTACAGCTTCACATTATAATAGGAAATAGTAAAAATCTTTAAATTTTTAATAATTAATAATGTTTTCTTTTTCAGATCATAATCTATTGCCAAAAGAATGTCTCGCAACTGCTGATCTGCTGCTACTAGTTGATAAGTTATTTGACTCTATCAATGGTCATTGTTACCAAGACAGTGCAAAACTATACAAAGCAGCATTGAGAAAAAACTCGCTGCATTTTAAGCTCTGGGATGAAGCTTTACCTATACTGAACTCTATGGGTTATGAAGTAAATAAAGATGGGGCTACAAAATTTGTAAAGGTTCCATCAATTCAAAATTGGATACATAATATCCATGTGGTAAAAGAAATGTTTTCTTATTTAAACGCTAAGCACAGTGTAAGCAGCTTATTAATGAGAAACCTGAACCAGGATCCACTGGAAAATTTCTTTTCCAGTATCAGGAGCAATGGGATTCGAAATGTATCACCAACATGCTGCCAATTTACTGCAGCATATAAAACTTTGTTAGTGAATAATTTAACTTCCCCTCATTCAATTAGTGCAAACTGTGAACGTGACAATAACAAAATATTAAAGCCACTAAAATGTTTAATTAATTCGCAAAAATAGAAACAGGAGAGAAACCAGATGCAAATATAAATGTGGATTCTTTAATAAATTTGTTTGGACAAAACGAGAATCCAGAACCCATCAATTTAACTACTAAGGAAGCTAAACGTTATGTTGATGGATATTTAGTGCATAAGTGTATAAAAAATATATGTAAAAATTGTAACGTGTGTAAAATGCAATTGTTAAGCACAACACCTCCGACCCAATATGATTATATTTTAGAAAGGGACTATACAAAAAAGTCATGTAAATATCCATCGGAGGCGTTGTGTTCATTTACAGATGAAGTTTACCTTATAATCCAAACGCAATTGATTGAAGAACCACAAATAAAGAATATTAAGGATACGATAATTCAGAAAACTAAAATATTTTGCAACTTTTCCGTTTCTCTCCTGCGAAAATCATAATAAGAGGCTTTATGATTATTTGTTAAATTTAATAATAAATGTAGTTGTTCACAGTTGGTGCACCAATGTCAATAGGCTGCTAAAGGGAAAATTATTAAGTACCGATTGTGAAAATGATAATGTTAAAGCTCAAGCTTTCAAATATCATAAAATTCATAAAAGAAAATAAATAAATAATTAAAATTACTTTCGTCTTTCATATTAATATTACAAAAATCTTTTGTGAAATAGGCTAAGTTTTATTAGTGTTAATGTTATCTACAAAATTACTATTTGGAGATTTAAGATAATTATTGTAGATATTCAATAATTATCTGGTAGAATGCATACATAAACATTGATAATAAAACTGCTTATTTCATAAATATCAATATAGTCATTGACAAAATACGCCATCTAGTGGTAACTTCCGCAAGCCGCGATGTACTAAAAGAATACAGCGCCATCTAGCGAACACGGTACACTCAGTCGAAAACTGAAATGTGAGTGGCGCATCTATTCCTGGTATATAGTGTTTGTCTATGATGTATTCTGTTCTGTGATGAATGGGGTACCTACCATAGATTACTGACTATATACTAGAGACTACCTACGTTCCGAATTACAACCCAGTACACTGGCCAATGCAAAAGATGTCATAAATCCACACTCTTATCTATGTCTATGCATAAATCGACGCCATATTGGTGATTCGTTGTATTGACTTCGACTACTATTATCGTAGACAGAGAACCGTCTACGACTATTATCATCAAGGTTAGAGAACATATTATTATATTATTCAGTAATCTAATAGAGTATAGTCTAATGACTCCTATAGTGGAATACGGCGTCAACTAATGACGTCATTTGCATTCGCCAGTATAGGTACTGGCATAGATAAATAAATATGTAGGGGTACTGGAAACATTTTGGAACATACCACCATGAAGTTATAGATAAAGATGGAGACCACACTCCGAATACCTACTTGAAGCTTGACCTATGTATTACTATCTCGCTCTCTGTGGGCAGACCCTCTCTTTCTAAGTAGGTAACCTTTAATTTATTTTTCCCAGGATATCGCTATAAGTAGTTGCATTACATTAAGTGGTTTATTTTAAATATCTACATCTCTGTTTACTACTAAGATCTAGCCTATATAGATAATATATTTTTACACAATTTTTGGGAATTGACTGGTTTTATGAAGAAAGGTTTTCATTTCCATGGGCAGAACCGGTATTTAAAATATGACTACGCATTTCCGTTATACAACCCATATAATGCCGAGCCTATTTAGAAAATATGGAAAATAAATATATCGGAGAATATTTTATAACTACCATTTCGATAATGTATTTTCTAGTTATTGTATCTAATCCTAAACGGTACCAACGAAATATAAAATTAAAATTTATTATAACACCCCGGGTGTTCCGTGAATTGGGCAAAATATACTTTATTTATTGTTCAGACAATCCATTTTTGGACAATTATTTAAAAAAAAATATCACGAAGACTAAAAGAGCTTAGCGGAGCTCCTGCCTTAGACTTCTGACCTTACCCATCAGAGTCAGGCTGCTCTGAGCTGAAATGTGTATAATACTATATTCCACACATTCTGTTCATTTTAAGAATTATCTACAATTCCTAGGAATTCTATATAATGACGGATTTCATAGATATTTAGTATCATATGTACTATAATAGGAACGGTAATATATAAAAACCTCAAAAAAATAAATAAAAACCATTTTCCAAATTAAAATCATTTATTGAAAATTGTCTATTATACATGACTAAATATCATTGCTCTGTGTAGTTTCTGTCTCTTACCACGTAAACAGGGTTGCCAACCGTACGAGGTTCCTCGTACAAATACGAGATTTGTGGTCTTCCGTACGAGGTACGAGGACACTATCAACCTCGTACAATTATGTACGAGATCTTGATAATATGGCTCTAACATTTTGCACCACTATTATAAAATAGTAAAAACTAGTACCATCTATCAGAATTTGAAGGAACTTCTTACACCAAAAATTTAATTGCCGCATTTACGCGATGATTGTCTATGGTAGCCTAAATCAGACTTGGCTGTATCGGCTCAGCTCCCTTTGCCTGTCCCAAATAGGGACGAAAGGAATAAAAAAAATTATGTAGCTCATTTCGTTCTTCGCATTAGTGGTCTATGTCACACATAGCGCAACTTTCTCTGTTCTTTACGTGTTCCATTCGTTGCATGCCGGCCGTGTTTAGTTGTGCTACAATATTACGTGGAGCTAATTGAAGTTTTTGTAAAAAAGAAGATATTATTGTTAAATACCTAGTCTTTACGTTGTTTTGACCATTGTTTAGTGGTATAATAGAAGTATCGTAATGAGTGATAATGACGTAAACAGTGACCGTTCGTCTACTTTGACTCCGCCTAGAAAATTACCCAAAAAAGGTGGTTGGACAAGAAAAAAGGAAGGTAACACATTATCGCAACATCGTGTACAAAATTTTAGACAGCAATGGTTAAACGACCCGACTTTTAAAGACTGGCTTTTGCCAGACACCAATGATTTAACAAAAGCTAAATGTGTATATTGCCCGGGAACATCAATGGTAGCTGAACTATCCAATTTAAAAACTCATGCCTCTACCAAGAAACACCTAGGCAACAAACCCGAATCCAGTGGAAAAACACAAACATTAACATCGCTTGGATTCCAAAGAGGTATAACTCCACAAAATAGAGAAAAAGCTCGTGCAGAAATTAAACTTTCTGCTTTTTTTGCGGAGCACAATATTGCATTCTCGGTTGCTGACCATTTGACAGATTTATTAAAAGAAGTTGTGACGGATTCTAAATTAATCAAGGAAATTGAACTTAAACGAACCAAAATTACAGGTGTGATAAAGAACGTTCTCGGAGAAGGTCATAAAGCAGATTTAGCCCAAAAACTACAAAAAAATCAGTTTTCGGTGATGACGGACGAGACGACCGATGTTTCTACGGTCAAAACTGCTTGCGTTGTGGTACGCTATTTTGATCAAGAAGCTCAAAAGATATGTAGCGCATTTTGGGAGCTGTACAAAGTTTTTAAGGAAACACCTGATGCTGTTGATATTCCTACTGCCAATGCCGAGAATTTATACAGAGCTCTTATTGATTCATTTACTAACCGTAATGTTCCATTAACAAATGTGATCGGCTTTGGCTCAGATGGGTGTAATGTCATGATGGGTGATAACGACTCAGTGAAAACAAGGTTATTACGCGATTTTCCAGGAATCATAATCACGAAGTGCGTTTGTCATTCGGCCCATTTGTGTGCCAGTGAAGCCTGTAAACAGCTGCCTGAAGGTGTAGAACAACTGGCTAGAGATATCTACAACTTTTTTAAACATAGTGATAAACGGCTATTTGATTTTCGTAACTTCCAGTCGTTTGCTGCAGTGGAGCCTCACAAAATACTGAAACCATCACAGACAAGATGGCTTTCCTTATTATCAGTGGTTGAAAGGATATTAGAGCAATGGGAAGCCCTACGTCTTTTTTTTATCGATTTTACGACAAATCGTGCACATAGAGCAAGAGCCGATGTAAGAAATCGAGCAGTATTTATTCTCGAAAAACTCAGCAACCCATTCTACAAACTTTATTTCTGTTTCCTTGAATGGTCGCTCCCTTTATTCAATAAGTTCAATCTGGAATTTCAAAGCGAGAAAGTAGTTGTTCACAATCTACATGAGAAAATTCGTACACTCTACCAGGAAATCCTATTGCGTTATTTACAACGCGAATATGTCATGAGGCCAAATCTTGGTGAAATAAACCCTGAAAGTCAGCGACATCAGCTCCATGACAATGCACTGTATCTTGGTGTCAAAGTGTATGAGCTCTTGAAACATCCAGATGTGATCAGACAGCCCACAGATATCGCTCAGTTCTTCTCATGCTGCAAAAATTTCTACAAAGTTGCAGCCATTGAAATTAAAAAACGATATAACATGGAAGATCCTGTCTTGTCAAAGCTACAAGTTTTTGAGCCTGCATCTGCACTCTCCTACAATTTTAGGAGCAATTTCCCTACACTTATGCCTCTTATGGAAGTGGTCCCCCGAATAATCGCAACAGCTGATCATGCAAAGAAACAAATAATCGACAATCAATGGAGGAGTTTGCCAAATTCATCCTAAAGGGTTGAATGAAATTAGTGAGCCAGATAAGTTTTGGGCTCAATTACTGAAAACTGAAGACTTTTCCGAGCTAGCTCATTTTGCCCTATCTACACTGTCCCTACCCCATGCGAATGCTGACTGCGAGTGGGTTTTTAGTAAAATCAATTTAATAAAGACAGAAATACGAAACCGGCTAACTGTGGAAACAGTGAACGGCACACTTCTTGCTGCAGAGAGCGCAAAGGGTTCAACTCGTACTGGAAACTGCGTCAATTTTGAGCCCACAAAAGAAATGTATAGTCGCATGACAAAAGATAAAATATACGGCAGAAAAAACGATGACAGTGAGGATGTTCCTGACATAATATTTGGAGAGGAGATGTAAACTAAGTTACCTTTACCTTTTTGTTACATTTTAATTGTCGTAATAATATAGCCACATTTAGTTTTTTTTTTGTGATTTTACTTGAGTAATAATAAAGGTTTTTTTAAATACTTATAAACTTGCAATAGTTTATTTCATTGAGAAAAAGTCCTAAATCCAGTAGTTCAATATACATTAATTTTGGTTTAGCACGTTTTCGATGCATAGTAAATGTACGAGGTTTGAAAGTCAAAATACGAGATTTTTAGCTGCCTAAGTACGAGGAAATATTTTTTACTGTTGGCAACCCTGCACGTAAATCACCAAGTATATTTTCTGTATGACTTTAAGTGAGCACGTATACGCATATTAAAAAATGAATTAGCTATTTTCTTAACTATGATAGTTTCATGCAAATCATTACATTTAATTGAGTCCGTGATCGGATGGTTAAACATTTCCTGCAACAGAGGAGTAAAATGTTGTGACACGACAATAATTAATTTGTTTTCAATGTTATTGGCTCTAAGTTGGCCCATCAAATTAGCTCGTTGGAAAACTTGGTCACAATATTTTACAATTTTGTAAGCTGCTACCGAAGGAAAATAAAGTTTGCCTCGGTTCACAAACGTGTAAATGAATTAAATTTATTTACAATCATGTGATATGAATGATCTGTTGACACATAGTTAAGTGCTACTAACGCATTATTACAATGTTCACAAGAAATGCGGGTAAGAATATGTTTTATAATGTAACCAGTTATAATATATACATATATATATATACATATATATATATATACATACATATATATATATATATATATATATATATATATATATATATATATATATATATATATATATATATATATATATATATATTAAAAAAAGTTCCAAGTTGTCCTGCGAACATTTAAAAGTCAACAAATATTTAATTGGATTTTGCTCTAGTGTACACAATTAATCATTAACAAGTAATGATAAACTATTTATGTTCATTAAAAACCCTAATAAAAACGTTTTATTTAAAATACCTTTACCATTTATTGTTAATGATTTCAAAAACATTCCAGTATCATTAAATATTGGTTCCCAATAACGTTTGTTTTTTAACGGTAATGGAGACTTTGAACCCTTTCCAAAGGACTTTGAATTCATGAGATCAAAAAGTCTATCTATCATGTGCAAGAACTCTGTAGTCGCTTCGCTGTTTAGAAAGTCAGGATGACCACTAATCATCAGCAACAGATGAACTAAGTACTTGCGCAGCAAGCCTAACATTCATTTTTTTGTTTTTAAAATCTACATGTAAAGCGCTTAATTTATTAATAAGCCTTTACATTGGATGATGCACCATCACAAGTCAAAGATCTTACGTTGACACCAATTTCGTCAAGCAGAATTATAGTGGTTTTTATTAATTCGGAAAGCAGTTCCCCACTTAAAATGTACACCGTAAGACACTATTTGAAACACGAGGGCTTCGGAAGCTAATTTTTCTAGATCACTTACAGGAATTGGTCCAAAATCTACATACCCAACCACTTTGTCTAATTTTTGATCATATGCCAAATTTTGTTTTAATGCCATTCCATCAAATATTAAAGCAACATTTTTTAAATATATTTTTTCAGTTGTTTTAACTTGTTCTTTTAAATATTCCAGTACTTCAGAGAGGAAACCAACATTACAGTTAAATAAAGATAAAGATCTTCATATAGTTTCTACACGAGGTAAAGCTATATATTTTCTTAAGAACTCATAAGCCTTAGGTGAATAGAAATTCAAAGTTAAAGCAAAAGCTTTCACTTCTTTACTATATCGAACACCATGTGGATTACTCTGTGGCTTTTTGAAATCCTTACAGATATCAGCAAAGCGTCCTTGAATAATATTTTCAATTTCTGACTGACCCATATACTTTATAATAGTTGCAATTAAAGAAGACATATCCTGAATTATCTTAGTTTGGCGCGCCACTTTTTGCTTAAGAATCTTAGTTTTCTTCTCAAGTATTTCTTCTTTACTAGACTTTATTTTCACTTGCACGCCCCTATCTATCTTCGCGGGATCGTCGTCTTCACTGCTGACCTAAGAAAACAAGAAAACTTTGTGAAATCGGTAATTTTAATCTTCCTGAAGAATTGGTTTTAAAAATGCAAAAAAATATTTTCAAATCTGACTGGTATAGTTCCGGAGATTAGAGAACTCAAACAAACAAAAAAAGAATCAAATAACTCTTCTACATCATAATGTCAGTACAAATTTACATCACATAATAGGTTATTAGACCATTAGTAGACAGAAAGGACTCTCCGGAGCGCGCCTTCATGAGCACGCATAAATGAAGCATCAAACAAGAAGCTTCATGCTTAGTGTCGTAGTGACGGTTACCACACTGCGATTGGCACTAAAGAGTTTAAATATGTATGTGTTTTAAGCTATATAATATATTATGTAATGTAATATTAAAGTCATAATAAATACAAATAAAAGGTATGTATTTAGTAATAAAGGAAAAGGAAACTTACAGGTAACTTATTAAGACTGCATAAATTTTCAAGAATTTTTCGACATTGTTTTTTACTAGTTTGGTCTTCAATATTACAGGGAGTATGTTTCACTCCTGTTTCCTGAAGTGCAGAATTACTTTCATAAATGGCAGAACTAGTGCTTGGTACAGCCAGAGCAGCTATTTGCACAATAGACTCTTCATGTAATGCACTTGTTGTCTGCAAATGATAACATATTTTACAAAATGTTGCTTTATATCATACATTTAAACTACTACATTTCTAAATATATAATATATTACGAAAAATTAGATAGTTAAATTATATTAAATTTTTACCTTTCTGGTGATACTGTTTCTTGATTTATTATAACAGTAGGAACTGCTGTTGGTTTTAAGCGCCTTGTTGTTGAATCATAATCTGATTCTTGATAATGCAAATTGCAAATCCTTGCACTTTCATAATACTTCATTTTCAATGGTACAATGGATAACCACAAATTTCTCCGAGTACTGTTTTTAGGAAATCTAAAAAAAATATTCGTAATTATTGTAAACGTTAGTAAAGTATCAGAATAATGAGAAACAAAAACTAAATAAAAAGTAAATTGTCTGCCCAAAAAAACTAAATAAAAAGAATATATTATTATGTTATTAATTAATAATTTAATATTATGAAATCTATGAAATCCGTCATTATATAAAATACATAGGAATTGTATATAATTCCTAAATTTCATGCATTTCCGGTAACATAATAAGAAACATGTACATATAATTAGTTAAGGACACGGAAAGTCTCAGATACATCCTTAATATGGTCACACCACTTCAGTGCGATTTCTTTTAAACAAAAACAATAAAATTGTTCAAAGTCAATGAAATTCAATGTAAAACTATTTGATTTTGATAAAGTTATGATTTACTAATATGTTTAAAACACTGGTAAAAAGTTTCAGCAAAAAATTAAGTGAAAATACGAAGAAGTATGTTTACAAGTATTCAATGCCAGAAGTCACTATTTAAACACTTACGCATGAAATCTTATATCACCTCCTTGACACCAACTACTGCCGCAACCACGCACTACACAAGTTTGCACCATTTCTTGAATTGTAACAATAATTAACTGTTAGTTTGTGAATTAACTTTAAATATCTCAAACAACGCTGTGAACTGTTAAGTAAACAACCGCCATATTTGTCTAATTTATGTTGACATATAGGGCTAATGTTGCCACATTACTGGACCCTTAGGAAATGGGATTGTAATTCACTGATTGGTTAACCCAAAACTGCATACGAGACCTTCAATTTTGGAATTTTTAGTGTAACTAATTGTAGTTCAACTATTTATTTATTGGTACATTATTTTATAGATCTTAACTTCTGATTTGGTTAGTGTGGAAACTATTTCTAAGAATTTACCAGGAGATTGAAATAAAAACATAGCAATACTGTATTCCACACTAAAAAGAGAAGTCAGACCACAGAGAGTGAGATAAAGATACGTAGGTATTTGACTCAAGCTGTTGTTCCAAGTGTGGCCTCCATCTTTATCTATAACTTCATGCATACCACAAACACAAACTTTGCACCAGTGTTGCCAGATCAGATTATCGAAACTACCATGTTGTCCACATAAAAATACGGTGTTTGCGAGAAAAATACAGTATTTGATGAAAAAGAAATACAGTGTATTTTACAGTGCAATCGATTGACGTATAAAAAAGGATATACTTATTTTATTGCGTAAAATATTCATTTATTTTAAACATATTATCCTCATGTATGCGTAGGTATATGGATGTGGAAGAGGCGAGAGAGGTATGTCAGGATCGTGCTAAATGGAAGTCTGTAGTCTCTGCCTACCCCTCTGGGTGACAGGCGTGAGTGTTTATGTATGTATTTATGTATTATATTATCCTCAAAGTAACTAAACTTCTTAATATCTTTATGCTCATAATAGTTTAGTCACTAACGATTGCCACCCCTTTTAATGTAAATTTTAGAGTTGAAAAAAATTTAAATGAATAATTACGTTACGTCTGTGTAGGATACACTACACCCCCACACTAGGATTTTCTCCTGTATCATGGAGGCAGTTTACAAATATAAATGGGACAAGGAGAAACATCCAGACCCGGAACAATTATTTGTAGGCCATACAAATACTTGTTCCGTGCGGGATTCGATCCCACAGCTCCCAACGCAGCCACTCATTGCTAAGCCACTGCGCCAGGAAGCCGTCAAAGTTGAAAGATTTAAGCTTCGACAATGGTCTGTTTTGCTAACATAATATTGCCCTTAATTGTTTCAGTAATTAATCTGTTTCTCTTTTTAGGTTTTGTGTTATTTATTTGGCTGAACACTCTTTTACACTTGGCATTAGGTTTTAGAAGAGCCAAAATGTTCAGTATAAACTGGACACCCAAACTAAACTTTTCAAACTGCTTCACCTGTATTCTATGTAATAAGAAAAAAAAATGTATAGAAAGTTCAAACCTCGTAATTGATAAAAATGCTTTTAAACTTTTGCTAAAAACCATCGAGTTGTTGGCTTGTATCTAAATCTTTTTTTAGTTTCGGCTATTTCCCCCATTGATTATCTATTAGTTGTAGATCGGCCAAAGCAGTTGGTGACAATCCAATACAATACCAGAAAATTTAAATGACACATAATATACAACATTAAAACTACACTATGACATATCCAACTTAATTTACCTAAATAATAATAACCTCTATGATACGACCAATACGAAAATACATGAATACCAATAACTTTTCTCTTTGTGTTGGATCTGTTATTCATAATTTACGATATTTTTCATAAGATTCATTATATAAGACGTTCATTATATAATGAAATTTTTATTGTGGAAAAAAAAAAACTATGTATCTCTATATACCGTATTTATAAAAATAAGGTATCCAGTAGACGGCGTGAAAATACGGCAGATCTACTGTACCGACAGTGTAACCGGCAACATTGGGTTGCGCCGGCAAACCGTTTACAAAGACCGTTTTGTGTTCTGCGACGATGAAACCGTTTTACGTCCTGGTCTTCGTTGCACAAACCAGTGTTCGAATTACTTGGTGCGATATTTTATTTTACACCTATGAAAACACAATCGAGAACGTCTACAGTAGTACAGTCTGTGAAACCGCCGGTTTAACGGCGATTCTTTCTGGTTTATCAGTGTCTGGGCATTGTGTTGTCCATAGTTTATTTAATGTGTCATAATTCGTCCCCCCGGGTTCCCACCCTTCATGGAGCCCGCACCTTTGGGAACGCCCTACTTTATTAAAAGAATTTCAGGCGTTAGGATTACCGGGGGAATATAGGGACGCAGAGTTGGTTCACAGCGCGACATCGGGAGCTCGATCCAGCTGGCAGATAAGGCTGAAAAGGCCCATCCCCACTGTCTGAGTAAACTTTCACTTGCTCCGTTAGCATGGCCTTTACAACCACCTAGCCCTTTTCAGGGAAACTAGGCAGCCCCCATACCCCTCGTCTGCGACCCTCTGACGGGACGCTTGGCCATTTCCCTATCTGTGGTTGGTAGATAAGGCCACCGTTTAGCTTGAAAGCCGGACCAAAGAGGGCGTGTTGCCTCTCGACACTATATACCCCAGTGACGATCGGCTAACCCCTCCAGGACTCCTTCACCCCCGCATACGGCGCTCAACTGCGCAGGTCCTAGCGCAGGTGGGTGTGTTAGTCCACCGGATACACTAACTCTCTCCGGCGGAACCGCACCCTCCTCTTTTACGGGCTTGGGACCGGCAGCACCAAAAAGCACAGACAGAGTTAATTGCCTATGCTTTTTGTTCCAGGCAGAGTTAAAACAAAATGTTATTTCCCCACGAAATATTGATAATAGATATTTTTACTCTATAACTCAAATTTCAAAAAGGAGACTCCGTAAGTCGTAGTTAGTAAACAATAATGACGTCTTACTAGGAATTCCCCGAAATAATAGCAATAAAATCCGGGTTCGTAATCGTAAAGTAGCTGTCGCGTCACCTGCCGAGCGTCGGCCGAGCTCGGCAGTTGACGCGGCAGCTATGCGTAAAATGAAACGTCCTATAACTCAAAAAGTATGGATATCAAACAAAAGTTTTGGAAAATAAACTGACCTTTCAAAATAAATTTATGCATTTTATTGATTAATCTAATATTTCAAGAGTTATTGGCCGCGATAGAAAAACCGGTTCATTAAATGGGCCATAAATCGTAAACGGTAAGTTTTACAAAAAAGTTTACTGGAAACAAAAGATGCAAAATTTTATTTTCTACAATAATGGTTTTTATAACTTTTGCCTTAAAGTGCATTGATTCCGAGATATTGGCTGAAAAGGTTTTTTCAAGATGGCGCTTGAAGCGTCATAGTGATACCATGACCATAGTGATAATGACAGGGCGAGGAAAACTCATGGTACAAATGATTAACGAAGAAAAAGAGGATCCTGAGCAACCAGCAGCAACGGATGATTCAAGACCTATTCAATTTCCTGGTATAGAAACCCTCAATAATATAAACGAGTTAGTTCCATCACTGAGCATTTTAGAATTTTCGTTGAATCTTAATGAGCAGCCTACAAACGCTGAGGGACGACGAGTTCCTAAACGTCAGTATGCTGCCTCCAGTATACCGCCAGTAACGAAAATAACAATGCCGACAATAACTACGAGGATCACGATCTGGGTCAAAATATTATTCCAAGTGATGATACTCTAGCGCAAGAAGGACCGAAACGGTGTAAAAAGAAACTAAGGCAATTGGAGACATGGAAGGTCAATATAGATAGCCAAAGCCCTCAAAAATTCATGCAAGTCTTACAAGTCGAGGGGTAAACTGAAATAAAAACCGGCCAAGAGCGTGTCGGGCCACGCTCAGTGTAGGGTTCCGTAGTTTCCCGTCCGTCACAATAAGTGTTCCCACTTATGAGTTTAAAGGTGGGTATCCATTATGTTCGCGCTCCAGCAGCGCTCCGCGCTCCTGCAACTGCTCCCGGTAGTGGGTACTGTTGTTTCCATCCAAATTCAAAATGATTTTCCTAGAAAGTCCTTATAAAGTTCTACTTTTCAGATTTTTTTTCATATTTTCTGAACTTATGGTTCAAAAGTTAGAGGGAGGGGGGGACACATTGTTTTTTACTTCTGTAGCGATTAATTCCGAAATTACTGACATTATCAAAAAATGATTTTAGTAAACCCCTATTCATTTTTAAATACCTTTCCAACAATATATCACACGTTAGGGTTTTAATATAAAAAAAAATTATTTCCCATTTTAAATGTGGGGGGGCTACCCTAATAAAACATTTTTTTCCAATTTTTATTTTACCACTTTGTCGGCGTGATTGATACACATATTGGTACCAAATTTCAGCTTTCTATTGCTAACGGTCACAGAGATTAAGCGAGGACGGACAGACGGACAGACAGACATGGCGAAACTATAAGGGTTCCTAGTTGGCTACGGAACCCTAAAAAGAAATCCCTGCTCGCAAAATTCGACCACCTTGCGGAGAAAAGTGGCGTTTGAAATGTAGTAGCAAGTTTAATTTAACAACTCGTCAAAAATCGTTTGAAGCATTTTGGAAACTCGGTGATCTTCAGCGACAGAGGGCCATTGTACGACACACTCATGAAATAAAGCCCAAGTACCGATACTCAAGGACGGAAAACTTCCGGGCTCTAAATACGGCCTTCTATATTGAAGAAAATAGTTCGCGCATTCGTGTTTGCAAGACCTTTAGCGCATATTCAAATATGTCCAAGTCGAAATCTACGCGATCGCTTTGGAACGGCATAATATTGACGCACACTACAATGTTATCTCTGTGTGCGTGTCAGGACGAGCGTGAGGCTATAATAGTTGCCTTTAGTTGCACGAATCACTTTGATCTTTGATTATATACCTGTCTTTGATACTATTGGAACTAAAATAATAAAAAAATAATTTCCATATTATGGCTTACCTATATAGTGTATAGAATTTGGAGGCTAATATGTGGAAATTGTTTTATTCTTTTAGTAAATTGAAGTCGGCTTTACATTTTCATCCTATTGATTATATTATAATATATGTTCTAATTGAAAAATATGTATTGTATAAAATATATATCATTTGATAAACTTTTATTCTGTTTCATAATGTAAACATAATTCATTAAACTAACAATTTCATTAGTGTCGGCGGGGATTAGTGTTGCCAGGAATAGCAAGTAGAATTTCGGGACGGAAGATAAAAATAATCGGGGATTTGGTTTTCATATCCAGACATCTACAATGACTACAAAACAGAGATGTTACGGAGGTTCGATTCCGATTCCGAAAGTTCGGAACTTCCGATTGATTTTGCACCTTCGATTCCGATTTCGGTTCGTAAAATTTTAATCGGAAGTCATATCGGAAGTCAATGCGCAGCGACGGCGGGTGCGATTAGCGCATACAAACAAGTTTATACTTGTCGCGCGGGGAAATCCCGCCGTGCCTTATGTCGATTACTCTTTAATTTTGATGTTTTATTTCATATTTGGCGATTGGCATGTTGTATGTTCACGCTTCATTTATACTTATCTGAGTTCTTAATAAGTTTTAATTGTGTTATAAATTTATTTAAATTGGACAATGAAGCCAAAATCAAGTGTTATTTGGAATTATTTTAATGAAGTTTCTGGGAGTACGGCAAAGTGTAAACTATGTGAGAAGATAATATATTCACGAATGGGAGGTACGATTACTTCGTTAAAAAGTCATTTGAAGTCTGTGCGTGCCACTAAATTTGAAGAATTCAAAAAATTAGAAATTGAAATGAAAAATACAGTGCACCGCATTGTTGAGAAATAGATCGGATGGAGATAAAGCTGCGAAGCTTTTGTTTGTTAAATATAAATATAATTTGCTTCTTTTGGAGTCACTTCATTTGATTAATTTTTATTATTTAACTTTACTGCTAGTACCTGTTTAAGATTTAAAATTCAATTGTTTTTATTTTTAGTAGCCAGGTTATAGGTATACAACTAAATGTATTATGTTTTTAGCTCATAATAAGAATATAACTAGTGAATAATGTGTATAATTTTATTTTATTAGACCAGCCCTTAGCACATATCTGTTCTGCCTCCACCTCCGATTCCGGTTCCGATTTCGGTTCCGGTTCCGATAAACAAAATTTAAAAACTCCGCTTCCACTAACCACTTCCGTAACATCCCTAGTACAAAATGTAGGTTTCTTTGTAGCCTTTTTGTGCTTTATTGAGAGCCGTGATAGCTCAGATGGTCAACGCTCACTGTAAATATCACAGTATGCGAGTAATGCGAGAAATTGTGACTGTAACTTTACTTTTGTGCTTTATAATTATTATTCGGTTCTGATCTCATGAACGAATAACTTTTCATCCAAACATCGTAAAAACTGATTTTTTTTTTCATTTTAAGCAAATTAAAACATTTTTGAACTATTTGTTTTTTTTGCAGTCCCTGAATTTTTCAAATCACTCATTTTAATATAATTCTGTTTAAAACTTCTGTGTTTTTTTTTCGACTGGTGAGACAATGTCGTAGTAAAAATTTAGTTTTAATGTGGTAGTAGCTAACAAATGTAATCATTTTTGCTGTCAAAATTATGGATTAAAGTATAGAATAAGTTAGTGAAAATCAGTACATGTGGCGTCCCGATCAAGGGTGAATCGGGACGTGTCACTAGACCCTTGAAAATCGGGACACCTGGCAACACTAGCGGGGATCGAACCCGGACTGTTCGCGTTTACGGCGAGATATTTGGGGGCACGGTAGTAGCGAAGTCGAGCAAAACAGCGGCACGGCCGTAGCATCATTGCGAGACTTGGTTATTTTACAAGTTATGTTTTTGATGGCATGTCTTTGTTTAATCATAACGTTATCTCCACACTAGGAATTTTTCCTAAGTACATCGTGGAGGCAGTTTAAATACATTAATTTCACAAGGACAAATATCCAGACCTGGAACAATTATTTGTAGGTAATACAAATTTTTGTTCCATGTGGGATTCGAACCCGCGGCGCTCAGCGCTCATTACCAAGTCACTCCGCCACGGAGCCAAAGGATATATATATATATATATATATATATATATATATATATATATAAGTCAACGATTTTGTATTTTTACTTGATCCGAATTGCTTACGTTCATTAGTACTCATTTCTAAAAAAATATGTATGAAATGAAAATGCCACCATTACATCTTTTAATATTTAAATATTACTATCATAAACATATTTCAAAATTACTTACTATCAAAAGTATCGCTTATAAAAGTCTCATTCTCAATCGTTTAAAATGCTCGATGGTGGTAAAGGTATCTAGTTATAGTATAGCCCTATCGGTAGATCATCGCGATCGCGCGGTGTCGGTGAGAAAAAGTAATACGTCCTATCGTTGGGATTACCCGGAGCGTACTGAATCGAACGGCCTCTGCGCATGATGATTTATAGTATTTTTAAAATAATTATATAAAATAATTGACAAAATAAAACGAGCTAAATTTTTTTTGGATATTTAACATTACATGTATTTGGATAAAATAATTAAAATAGATATGTTTATAACTAAATACAATTATTAGATATGTTTATAACCAAAAAAAAAAAAGAAAAAAATTACGTTGAAGTAGACAGTCTTGATGATTTTATAATATTAAATCGAAATATTTTCGTAATTTAGGTTTTGCTATACACTAAAAGACTATATATTCCATTATAATAACGCTTCATTCAACCTGAAAGATAACTCTGATGCATATTTTCGTAAAACGCTGTGAAGGGATTGTCTTCGCCCTAAAAAACCGTCATTAAAAACTATGATTTTGCATTGCTATGTACTAAATAAAGACTTCATCTTTCTAAAGCTTTAATTTTCAGCAGATAATCTCCTCACATCGTTACGATATCGCCTTTGGAAAAACCATAAAACATGTAGTTTTCGACGCGAAACGCATATTATGCCCTCTTAAAGGCCACGCTTGATTTAGGTGATCAAGTAATATAAAATAGCGTTAACCAAAAATACGGAAGCAGAGTTTATAAAGTACAGAGGAAAACATAAAAATCATCCCACGATAGATCCTGTAGTTAAAGAAAGCGTTGTTCAATTTGTCAACTCAATTCCACGGGTTGAATCGCACTATCTTCGAGCTCAGACTACTAGCGAATACATTCAAAGCGAAAGATCATTACCAGATATTTACCGGGACTATGAAAGCTTACGCCAAGCTAATGACTTGCCATTTGCTTCCGAATCATCATTTCAACGCATATTCAACTATCAATTCAACATCGGCTATTTAGAGCCCTAAAAAGACTTGTGCGATTTCTGTAAGCTACAAAAATGCGGATGATGAAAAAAATGACATTGCAGCAAGCCTATGAACAGCATCTATTTGAGAAAGACCTAGCGCGAAGTGAGAAAGAAAGGAACAAGAAAGAATCAGATGCTACAGTAGTCGTTTATGATCAGGCAGTAATGCCAATTCCAAAGGACAAGTGTCTCTGTTCTTTTACAAGTCTAGAATAAATTGTTTTAATTTTACTATTAGTGATTTGGTTGCAAAGAATGTGGAGTGTTTTTTATGGGGTGAAACTGAAGGAAAGCGTGATTCAGTAGACATCGGAAGCTGTGTTTTAGCTTTCATCGAAATGCTGCTCAATAATCTAAGATTACTTGGTTTTTTTATTTTATAATTTGAAAAAAATGTTAATGTCTTTGTAACTATAGATGAAAGTGTACTTGGCGCGATGTTTTACAGTGAAACTGTTTTTGTTCGGATTCGCCAAAAATTTCGCCAACGGATTTTCTTCGATTTACTCCATGGAACAGAAACCTGACAATTTAGTTCGGCAAACAGACGCTCAACATTAATCCAACAGGGATTGAATATGGACATTATGCAACCATTTATATTTCTTACATAATATGCTGATTCTCAGTCATAAAAATAGAACTAAGTGCCAAGTAAAATTAAAAAAACGAAGTAATGACAAAAAATTTATTGCCCACTGTCTTATTACTAATTGTGATACAAAATACAAAAAAGCAGTATCTTGTTCAGTATTCTATTTCTTAAACATATTCAATGTTAACTTGAACAAAATATTTATTCCTGGCTTCCATTTGCAAATTAGAAAATATATTTGTATTCATTACAGTGTCAAAAAAAAAAAAGATTTGAGGATAGTTATACAAAGTTGCAGTCCTTGACATAACATCATAATGTTTGTTAAACAACAGTCAGAATCATAATAAGATTTATCAAAATTTGTCAATAGTTCTGAGCCAGAAGTGTACTTACGCTTAAGTCTGATGCTGTGATAGCTCAGTGGTTGGTGCTCGCTGTATATTTCAGAGTGTAACTCTATTAGGTTTGTTTAAAAAATATATTATTTACCCCATATACATACTTAGGAATGTACAGAAATGCGCCATTATCTATAGAAACTTAATCTCACAGCCGCAAATTTACAAGTAGAAGTTTCTTTACGTATAATATAACACGCAAAAAGAGCAGCTTTTGTGGTCATATTCTCTGCAAGGCTAATGGCATATGACTGATAAATATATCGTATTATATCGTATTATACCGTTTATGCTGTGATTATTAAATATTTGAATCTAATTAATAATCATATCAAACAGCTTAATAGATTAACTAATTACTATTTTATATCGTATCATTTTTAAGTCAAACAAATGTTGTGTTAATTTCAAACTTCATTTAAAAAATTATTTAGTACTAATAACATTAATACTAAATGAGTCAATTCCTTTAAATGCAATGTCACTACATATTTTATCACAGTTGAACTGTCTTGATTTTTAGAAATTACTAACCGTGACTTGTATAAAGTTTATGTTTTAAAATATTTATTTAAATGCCACTTACAGTCCGTTTGCATTAAATATACCAATGCTTTCACTGTACAACAGGAAGCATAGATTTACAATGATCAGAAACTCCTCTTACATAAGCAATGCATTATTTTCTTAGTGCTTTGCTTTATTGCCATATGGGAGACTTAGAGAGGGTAGGTATACATTGGTTGTAAAACTGTATAATAAAAACATTTAAGACTTCGGAATTTTAAAAATACCTAAACACTATAAAATCCATACAATAAGTTTAAAATTTTATTTTGAGAAAAAGTGTTAGTTTTAATAATAGCCCTTATTATGATGGATTGCATGTGCTAACATTTGTAACCCAAGTCATGATAAATAATCTATAAGTACTTAAATATTCTATCAAAGAAACCGAGTGTATGGATTAAATCTTAAAGTATAAGGTAATAGTCATATTTTAAATTGTTGTATCAACTTGATGGCCCTTTTTTTAATTATCACTGGTTACTCTACATAATGAACTAAAGTGTTGAATACCATATTATAGTTGCTATATCTGTAATATTATTATTGAGAGAAGAGTAATCTTCAAAGTAGATTTATTAAGTTTTATGTATGTAACATACACTACATACATACATACATACATACAATAACTATAATTTTTTATACATTGAATCAATAGACCATAAAGGTATGATTTGATATAGAACATTTTTGTCAAATTATTGTAACATAATAATATGATCTTTAATTTTAACACATTATGGCCATGTTAAAGTTTGTCTTATTAGATACCAAATAGTATGTTAATTTTTGGCAACTAAATCTGAAGATTTGTTTGTGTAAAACACCACTGAACATTTTGCAAAATGGAAGATGGTGTACACCAGAGAAGTTACGGAGCTTCGACTCCGGTTCCGTTAAGTCGGAACTTCCGATTATTATTACACCTTCGGTTCCGACACTTTTAAGTCGAAGGTTTTAATCGGAGGTCGAAGCATAACATAGCGGCGGCGGCGGCCTGTGTCGACTGTTATGAACAGGGAACAGGTTCATTCATGTCGCGCGGGGAATTCCCCCGACTCCCACTACGTGCACTCTATCGTCAATTATTTTTTCACTTGTTGTTAATTTGTTACGCACACGACACGTTCATAGGTTATAGACATTTGTTTTGATTTTAGCGGCTTATTATCAATAAAAGTAATCTGTTTTTGTGTTGGACAATGAAACCTAAATCAAGTTGTATTTGGAACTACTTCATTGAAGTTAATTCAGATTCGGCAAAGTGAAAATATGTATGATGACATATTCAAGAAAGGGAGGTACGACTACGTCGTTAAAAGGCCATTTTAGAAGTTTGTCCATGCCACTGAATATGGAGAACTAATAGTTAGAAACTGAAAAAAAAAAAAATACTGTACAGCCTTCGACTTCGATGCCCCTTCAGGATGCTAAAAAACAAATTACTTTAAAAGAAACTTTGCTGAATAATACAAAATGGTGCAATTCTAATGATAAATCTATGGAAATTGACAAATTGATTTCCGAAATGATTGCTCTGCAAGATCTACCCTTCAATTTTGTGGAAGGTATAGGATTTCGGCGACTTATGCAGTTCATTGTGCCGAATTATCACTTAAGGGTAAGACATTTTATTACCGAAAATATTTGTGGCCATTTATATTAAACATTAGCAAGAAAATTAAGGATTTGCTCACACAATTTGAAAAGATCTCATTTAGAACAGACATTTGCACCGAACAAAGTTCGAATGTGTCTTTATTGACAGCGCATGGCATAAATAAGGATTTTAAAAGGCTAAAAGTTTTTTTAATTTGTTGTTAATTAAAAATTATCTCTCATGCCACCACTTGTTACCCTGCCTCCGACTCCGATCAAGCAAATTTATAAACTCCGACTCCGTCTTCGGTTCCGATAAAACTAACTCCGTTACATCCCTGGTGTACACTCCCAAAAATTTCAAATTGTAAACAACTAAGAGGTTTTGCACATTCTATCAAACTATGAAACTTTCGGCAGTGTGCTCTGTGCTGCGCTTCATTCTTTTCGGACAATTTACTTTGATTTGCATATTTCCTAAATAACTATTTTTACTATCTTTGCCAAAAACTTTAAAAATTTTGTTACATTTTCATGATAAAATAATAAACATATTAGATTTGAAGCTGAGCAAGAAAGTCCTGTAAATGTATTGGCAACATTTGGTGTACTAGTGTATTGATAATGGGCTTGAGCAAAATATATGACTGATATTGTATGTATAAGTCATACTGAATTTGTACGTAAAACATCCTTAACCTCATTGGTTACCATCAGATGTGATCCTCATAGAATTTAATATTGTTCAGTAAAAACTATCTAAGAGAACCCTCTAAGCGCACATATGCAACAAGAGTTTAATCCTCATTGTTCGCTTCATCCTGTGTTGGTGTATGCCAAGTGAGCCTTTCTTCATAAAATTGGATGACAACCTGGGGACAGCGTACATTGGCTTGCTTAGCAGGAACTAAATCTGCCTCATCAGTACCTTGCCACTTCATTAAGAACATCAGCTCACCACTGCTATCCGTAGCACCTGTAATAACAAATACTATTTACACCCTTCGGTTTAGTTGTTGTAGTATAGTTGCAAATGTTTCTCAGCTGCAAGTCAATAATCATTAGATAAACTCAAGCTGTTTGGCCAGCCTAATATGAAAAATAATTGAAGATATTAATTATGCTCGCAGATCTAACATAATACACATGTAACAGTTTACAAGCTACACATATACAACTGATAAACACATGTCTTCTGTCATTGGGTCATTGGTTAAAAATTAAAATCACAGAGTGCAATAATATTAGACACCACACTCCCAGATTGGACATGTAGGTTTCCTTCCCAATGTTTTTTATCATCATCAAGTGCACGTGGTAAAAAGGGGATCCAGTTTGATTTTTCATACTATGTAAATCCTATACCTTTAAACAAGCAATTCTTGTATATATTTAATTGGAATCTTGGAAATGGCTTCAACGATTTTCATAAAATTTAGTGTTCAGAGAGTTTTGGGGGCAATAAATCAATCTAGCTAGGATTTATTTTTAGAAAATGTCTTTTTGTCCATGCTTTCAGGCAATAAAAACTGCTACAATATAAGAAGATAAATTTTGAAATAATACAAGTTTTTACGAAATTTATCGCGTATATTTAACTTTTTAAATACCCGACGTTTCGAACGCTTTACAGCACTCATGGTCACGGGCGGGACTGAGATGTTCAACGTCCATATGTCATAGTTAACCGCGGTTACCATAGATTATTTTGTTCCGATCTTTACAGTATGAACTTATGGTATCTTGAAGTCTTGCAGTTGTATGCTTGGGTCGGGATTTAATTTTATTTATTATAGGATCCCAAGCAGATGGTAGCACCCAGCCATCTTCTCTATTGAAATTAGGAGGTTCTTTGATTTCAATAGCCTCGCGAATCATCCTTGGAAGGAATCGATGTTCTTTAGCGAGGATTTGTGGTCTATCAAATCTTATGTAGTGACGGGGGCGATCCTGTACGTGTTCAAAGACTGCAGACTTTAGATTTGAAGGTTTTTACGTGTTCAAATCAAATTTGACTTCAAATTTGATTTGGACACATGGTCATTAAACCAAATAGTTCAAGTGGATATCGAGCAGTCGTGAAATCGTAATGCCTTGGATCGCGTCCTGTCTTTGGTCCGACTTTTTTTCCTTTTTTTTGAAGTTCCCTTCTTTTGTGAGAAAATCTATTATTTCGAATTTTTAAAATTATGAAAATTTTAATTAAACTAATTGCAATCATGATTTTTTATTCAAATAACCAGTTCAGTTTTTCTATTATGTCAATAAGATCAAAAAATATTATTCATGTAATTTGTATCTAAATGTAATTTAAAAAAAACCAAGCAAAGCTTGGTCATCCGGGTATTTAATACTTTAAGTAAGCAATTGTTGTATAATATATGTATATTAATTTATCTTTATATAGATTATTCTGTGTGTATGCCACTTAACTCTTTTATTGATTTTAGATTTTCTTGATTTTAGAATTTTTTGGATTCGCAATTGGACCCGGTAGGTGTCACTGCTTTCGAGATCCAAAATTCACCAGTCTGAAGACGGTGCGTATCACTAGCATGCATGTAATTGGTTTTTAGGAAACATTATCTAAGTTCTTAGAGGTGTTTTACTCTCCAAGTTTATCTAGATAGATTTTATCCTTAAAAAATTTATTTAATAAACACTAGTCTTCATAGTGAATTTAATTTATAATCAGACTAATTTTTCATTAGGACATTTTCCACTTACCAATGATCTTTTCAGGTTCAAGGCCACGATCAAAACCGGAAGACTTTTTTTCTTCGCTTTTTGACTTTTTGGCTCCTTTCAAATCTGGTGTTGCCGCACTAGACTTACGTTTTTTAGGATCTTTCTCAATCTTACTGGTTTTACCCTCTGAAAATAATGAATGTGACAATATTAATAGTAGAACTTTATACATAAGCTATAAGCAGGAGTGCTACCAAGCCTGGGTTGATGCATCAGTGTCCCGGGATGTAAACAGCACTCTAAAAAAGAAGTATAATTCCGCCTCTATGTCCTTCAAAAGAGTCATTGCCAAGGCAAAGTCAGAGCACATAGGCAGAATTGGCGAGAAACTAGTTCGCCTTCCTTCTGGAACCCGTGCATTCTGGTCTCTCGCCAAGGCTGTCCAGGGGAATTTCTGTCAGCCATCTCTTCCATCTCTGCACAGGGAGAACGACTCACTGGCCCATACTGCAAAGGAGAAAGCCGATCTTCTAGGCTCTTTCTTTGCGTCTAACTCGACTCTCGATGACGGGGGGAGTACGCCGCCGACCATCCCGCGGTGTGAGTGCTCCATGCCGGAAGTGCAGTTCACACAGTGCTCGGTTCGCAAAGCACTCCTCTCCCTGGACATCCACAAGTCGAGTGGGCCTGACGGAATCCCCCCAATTGTGCTGAGGACGTGTGCTCCAGAGTTGGCACCGGTTTTAACGCGTCTTTTCCGGCACTCCTACTCCCTAGGCGTAGTCCCAAAATCATGGAAGACGGCTTTCGTCCACCCGATCCCTAAAAAAGGCGACCGCTCAGACCCGTCCAACTACCGGCCAATCGCCATCACCTCCTTGTTCTCCAAAACAATGGAGTCCATTGTAAACTGCCAGCTCATGAGGTACCTTGAGGATCACCAGCTGATTAGTGACCGCCAATACGGTTTTCGCCGTGGTCGGTCAGCTGGTGATCTTCTGGTCTACCTCACTCACAGATGGGCGGAGGCAGTAGAGTTCAAGGGGGAGGCATTGGCCGTTAGTTTGGACATTGCGAAGGCCTTCGATCGGGTTCGGCACAAAGCGCTTCTTTCGAAGCTCCCTTCCTATGGGCTTCCCGAGAAATTGTGCGATTGGATCACCAGCTTTCTTGCAGATCGGAGCATCAAGGTCGTTGTAGACGGTGCAAGCTCCGATTGCAAGCCTATTAATGCTGGTGTTCCACAGGGCTGCGTGCTATCGCCAACCCTGTTTCTTCTGCATATCAATGATATGTTGCATACCCGTAACATTCATTGCTATGCAGATGACAGCACTGGTGATGCTCTTTACACCGGCCGAGCCAATATTTCTCGGGAAAACGTCTCCGAGTGCCGGGACAAACTTGTGTCTGAAGTCGAGTCTTTGCTGAACAGAGTCTCGGATTGGGGACGACTAAATCTAGTCCAGTTTAACCCCCAGAAGACACAAGTTTGCGCGTTAACCGCTAAAAAGAACCCCTTTGTCGTATCACCTCAGTTTCAAGGCACTCCCCTTGTTGCCTCAGCCAGTATCGAAATCCTCAGCGTCGACATATCGAGTGACGTGCAGTTTCGTGGTCACTTGGAAGGGAAGGCCAAATTGGGGACAGTATTTCATTCCGGCACACCGCCTGCAACTTTACAAGGCGCAGGTTCGGCCGCACATGGAATACTGTTCCCATCTCTGGGCTGGGGCTCCCCAGTACCAGCTCCTTCCACTTGACCGCATCCAGCGCAGAGCGGCTCAAATCGTCGACGACCAAGTGCTTTCCGATCGGCTCGATTCACTGGCGCTGCGAAGAGATGTTGCATCTCTTTGCGTATTTTATCGCATCTATCACGGGGAGTGCTCTGAGGAATTGTTCGGATTAATCCCAACCGCCAAATTTCGTGAACGCACTACACGGCAAACGTCCCGATACCATCCACACCATCTGGATGCTTGGCGGTCCACCACTGTACGTTTCACATGGAGTTTCCTTCCATGTACAACCTCTCTGTGGAATAGTTTACCACCGGCGATTTTTCCGGACAGATACGACCTGGGGACCTTCAAGAAAAGAGCTTACTCCTTTCTAAAGGGCCGGCAACGCACCTGCAATTCTCCTAGTGTTGCGGTTGATCATGGGTGGCGGTAGTCACTTAACATCAGGTGAGCCGCATGCTCGTTTGCCCCCTCTTCCATAAAAAAAAAAAAATACAACAGGATGTGTATGTATGTTACACCTAATTTTTTTTTGAATAATTGTCAACTATTACTTAATTCAAGAAATACCTACCAGCTTCCCTTTTTTTTCTAGCTTCTTCAAAGGCTTGTATCAGATCAGGACAGTCTAGGTTTTCTTCTGGCTCCCATGTATTATCTTCATCACTATATCCTTTCCACTTCAAAAAATATTCAACCTGAAATAAATTAATACATTATGTAATAAAATTATAATAAACATTTCATATTATTTCATATTTAGTAGTAGTGTGCGACACCGCCAGGCTAGATGAAGCAACAATCTGTGCAACATGGCAACTGGATGCGTGAAGCCGAAGATCAGGCAAGTCTTGGGAGAGGCCTACGTCCAGCAGTGGACTGCCGCAGGCTGATGATGATGTATTTTAGTTTACCAAATCATTGTATAAATGAAAATGGGATTAAATGAAACCTAGTGTAAAAGATAAAAATTTCAAGCTTCAAATTTAGTTATACAACCTGATTCTTGACCCATACTGTTCGATTTATTTGTTTTGAATATTGTGACCCCCGCAGTAGAGAACAAATTGTCAGCTAAAAATGCTTTACTAGCATTTCAACCAAAATGTACCAAAGAATATCAATAAATATGGTTACAACAGAACCTTCTCAAACAATGCACAACACACACACACATTTTGATTCTTAATCAAGGATAGATGTAGATGTCTATGGGCCACAAACCACTTACTATCAGGTGCACTGTGTGCTGTTTGTCACCCTATCCTCTATAAAAAAAACTGATAGACAAAAAAAGGCGATTTTGGTAGCATTTCACAAATTTTATGTGTATCAGATTATTAGAACTACACTTGAATTTCGCAATAGTATTAGTTAGATTTTGTACCTTTCCATTTCTTATTCTTCGGTCTAAAACTTTCTCAACTGAGAATTCATCTTCTACTTCAGGTTCTCCTTCCTTACTTTTTTCCGCCATCTAATCAAATAAAAACAAGATATTATGCTTGATTTGTATTGTATTGCAATAAGAAATTTTAAGATTAAGTCATGGTCTGTAATTTTATGTGTAACCTATAAAAGTAACAAAAGATACGTATTTTTATTGGTCAAGGACAAATAAATTTGTTTTTTTTTTTGTAAGTTCAAAGTGATTAACTTAACAATTCCACAATAATGATTTCTTACATTTACTTTATTGAAAACAAGAATTTTTTATCCCGCCATTTTGATTGCTACCTCGCAATATTTATTATTTTACGACTATATTATTATTTTAGGACACTATTTAATTAAAAATGTTTAAAAAAATTCTAAACTAAGTAAGTTGCATTGTTATTTACGAATACATACAGAAATCTACATATATTTACCTCCAAACTCCAAATACACTCACAAAACAACGCAAATACCGGCGCGTGTAATACACAGACTAACACACACAGAATACATTTACCCAGGGTTGCCGTTCTACAAATTTCAAAGTCCCTAGACTAACAGAAAAAATTCGCCAGAAACAGGATTTTTCTTTTTCTTAAAATCCGCTAGATGTCCCTAGGTACATTTTCGTGCTACCATTGGGCTAACTGAAAAATCTTGCCAAATGGTATATATACAATGAATACCGAAAATCTAAATGTATAAATTCAGAAAAACCTTAAAAAGAGCGGACTCTTTTTCATATAAATCAGTTATTTATAGTGTAGGTTATTGACATGACCACCAAAACAAAAATTATTCATGTAGAAAATTAAAAAAAATATTGTAAAAAAATAAATCTTTAATCTTTAAACTACGTTTAAACATTAGTCACCTTACTAAAATTAAAACAATTAGCTCAATACGTTCTTGTACCTAAATTTCAAAATTAATAGCGAAGTATGGATCCAGATCTTCAAAAAGAACTTCACCGGAAGTTAAAGGTTCGCCAGTGTCTCCAGTTCCCATGTTTAGTTTGCCCTTACCGAGTTGGTTGACAACATCTTTTGGAATATCATACGTTGCGCAATTCCTTTTTGAATCCTTAACTGATTTCTTATTAGAAGAATTTCAAAGTTTTTCCGATAGCTTGTTTCGCAGTTTGCTTTTAACTATATTCGTAGCACCAAATACGCGTTCAAATTCTGAATTTGAGTGCGGTAGTGATAATATTATTATTGCAAAATTACATGAATCTCGATCTCGAATATATTTACTCCTGCTGCATTTTTGTATTTCGGAAACGATGAAAGTGAATGAACGACATTGAATTTTTAGTTGATGTTCGGGAGTTCCCGTGACATTATATTATATATACAGTGTCACCAACGATAGATTACAAAATGGGACATAAGATAAATGACTTATTTCAAATAAATTAATTTATAAAAAAGTCGCCATCTAAAAAGTCCAAATGTCGCTAGAAGTCGCTAAATAATTATTTCTCGCTAAAACGATTTTTTTATCCACTAAACATTGTTAAAATTCGCTAGATCTAGCGAGAAAGTCGCTAAAACGGCAACACTGCATTTACCCCTAACACAGAGCACAGAGTAGGTACTTTCTAATATGCAGACTAACAGACTAGTAGGTAAAATATATTAATAGTACCTGGTTGACCGAGCTTTGCTCGGTATTTTTCGCTCGGTTTTTTTTTAATTCGTGTGTTATGGAAATTATATTTAGATACAAATTACATACTAATGAAATAAGAATAATATTTTTGATCTTAGCGACATAATAGAAAAAACTGAAATGGTTTTTGAATAAAAAATCATGAGTGCAATTAGTTTAATTTAAATTTTCGTGTTTTAAAAAATACTAAAAAAGGGCTCAAAAAAATAGATTTTCTCAAAAAAGAAAGGAACATGAAAAAAAAAATAAAAAAAAGTCGATCGGTCGGTCCGGGCTCGAACCGGGGTTTTAAGATTCTGTGCCCGACCATTATACCAATTAAGCTATTTATAATCATTAACAATCTGTCAAAATTTACCTTCTTATTCTAACGATATTGTAGCAGTTTTTCAAAAGTTTTTTAGACACGGACAAAAAGACATTTTCTAAAAATAAATCCTAGCTAGATCGATTTATTATCCCCGAAACTCCCGGGACATTAAATTTTATGAAAATCGTTGGAGCCGTTTCCGAGATCCCGATTATATATATATATATATATATATATATATATATATATATATATATATATATATATATATATATATATACAAGAATTGCTCGTTTAATAGTATAGGATACTATATACTAGGGATGTTCAATGATCATCGATGTTTGCTGATCGATGATCATTGAACATCCTATCCTGATCCCATGTTAAAAATTAAAACATCGTTGTTTTACCATCGATGTTGCCACATGTCAAACATCAAAACATCGATGTCAACGAACCCATAATCGATTATTGGAAGGTTATTTTCAAATGCTTGCTCAACTCTTCATCAAAAGAGAAACGGATTGAAAGGTACTTCTTGGTAAAAATTACCATGTGTTCAATCAATCGGCAAAAATATTAGACTGTATAACGAATGAACCACATATTTGTTAACTCCTTCCAATTTTTGTATTACTATTAAACTAAGTACATTGTTTATTATTATTTTTTTATTTCTTTAATAATAAACCATGTACAAACTAAAATACATATGCAAAAAACATCGATAATGTTCAACATCGATGTTTGGAGTAGGATAAACATTGAACATCGATGTTGAGCTATCGATCCCAACATCGATGTCATTATCGATGTTTTTGCAACATCAAACATCCCTAGATATACTAGTGATGGGTCAACTCGAGTTACTAACTCGAGTCAACTCTATAGTACGTGCCAAATCGATTGAGAAAAACGGACAATGACCTCAGATATAAGCCGAGTGTCAAAAGGCGTAACCTACAAAATCTCAATTTGGATGTGATAATGATCCTGACGTTACTGCCTTTCGTACTTCCCGGCTCGTATCGCCGGGTAGCGAGAGTCGAACCGGTTCTGCGAGCCCCACCACCATCGCTGACATAGCGCGGAACTACTACGCAGGCCTCTTGCTCAGAACCACCCGGTCGCGAACGCACGCATAACGGCTACTCTTATAATATATTGTATCAGAGCCTATTAAATCACTTATACAGTCTACATATCGAAGTATTGCGGCACTGAAAATTTCGGGAATCAAGGAAGTGACACAACATTACTATTTAAAAAAGAATTTATTACTTTTCGAAGTATTCTCCGCGAAATTAGACACATTTTCCATACGATGGAACCAATCATTGAAGCAACCATTCCATTCGGAAGTTGGGGTCTCCAAAATGGCCGTTTTGTAGGCGTCCACAGCTTCTTCAGGTGATGAAAATCTCTGTCCACGCAATTTATTCTTTATTTTAGGGAAAGTATAGAAATCATTAGGGCTTAGGTCGGGGCTGTACGGCGGATGGTCTAATAATTCTATGTTTTCTTGCTCTAAAAACTCTTTTGTTCTGTGTGTGGTGTGAGAACTCGCATTGTCGTGATGGAGGATGAAGCGGCGGTTGCAGTTCTCTTTACGGAGTTCAGAAACGACCTGTGGCAAATAAATGCTAACATACCATTCTGCATTAACCGTTCTTTGTCCCTCAAGAGGAATAGTCTTAACATGGCCGGTTTTGGAGACAAATGTGCCACCATTTTTTTTGCAACACTCCGTGAACGAACAATTTTTGTTGGCTTTAACTCATTTTCGAACACCCAAACTCGTGACTAGTTTTTTCTTTCGGGTTCGTACGCGTATATCCAGGATTCGTCACCTGATACGATGTTTTATACAGCATTTGAGGATCCTGCGTGGAATCTTTCGAGAGTTCTGACTCACCAAGTAACGCGAGCCACTTTTTGCTCTTCACAGAGTGAATGTGATATCCATCGGGAAAAAAACTTTTTTACACCTAATTGTTCATGCAAGATTATTTGTATTTGATTCATGCCAATGTCTAAAGTTGCCTGAATTTTCGAGTATGTCACATGTCGATCTTCCTCAATCAGCTTACGCACAGCATCAACGTTTTCTTGGGTGACTGCAGTTTTTGGACGACCTTGACGGGGATCATCACTGAGCTTGACACGTCCACGTTGAAATTCAGCAAACCAGCGATAAATTGTGGTTTTGGATTGGGCTTCATCACCAAATTCAGAAATCATCCGGTCAACACACTGTTTTTGTGTTAAACCATTTCGAAAGTCGTAATAAATCATCGCTCTTGAATTTTCTCGAGTCAATTCCATTTTCTCAACGACTAAACAAGTTTGACAAAACCTTGTGACAAGACCGAGAATATTTAAAAAAAAAATGGTATTCGATTTTTAAAACCAAGGAGTATTCAATTAAAAAGATTTTAATATGACAGGAACAGTGGAAATATTCCATTCCCGATACTTTTAGTGCAGCCTGGTAAAACAAACGTGACAATGGCAGCCAGAGATGCGTCACCTTTGGCCGGTCCGCCATTTTGTTTTCATTTGTGTTCCGATAGCGCTTACATCGCGGGTAATTCATAGCATTCACAGCATTGTTTTAGTTGAGTTTTTACCGTTAAATTTGTTATATTGTTAAGTTTTTGTTATTGAATCTGTTACACTAGTTTTTCTGTGACGGTTGTTACTAAATTCACATGAGTTCAGGAGAATCTGGTGAAGGATCCGGTCCTTCAACGTCAAGTGGAAAGAAACGTCGCCGATCCATAATAAACGTAGCAAGTACCTACAAATAGGTAAAAATGCGACGACGTAGCTTTTCCATTTCTTAAAGCGCTCCTTTTATGTGACCATGTGGTATTTAACAATATTCATTTATGTTGTGTAGTACCATGGTAGTATATTTTTGTCATTTATTTACAGGCCCATCTTCTGGAGCACCTTTAACATCACCAGTAAAAAGGGAAAACCTACCACTTTGTCGGTCGGGGAACAAGTGATTATCATTAATATATACAAATATGTCAAAAACACCGGGCCCGAAGACGTGTATCCTTCAAACGTTAAAATGGTAGAAAAGGTTTGAGAGATCTCAGGAGTCAGCAAGAGCACTATATATCGCGTATTAAGCGTGTATAGATATTCCCATGAAATACCAGAAAGGGGAATAATTAATAAAAAAAAGAAGTCTATAATTGACAAGTTGCACAATTTTGATAAATCAGCTATAAGGGCGAAAGTGCATCAGTTCTTTCTTGCAGGAGTATTACCGACTTTAGAAAAAATTTTGCTCAGTATAAATCAAGGTGTACAGTTGCCAAATCTGAGCAAAACTTCCCTGCGACGTGTGTTGCGCCATTTAAAATTCAAATATATAATAATAGAGAAGCAGAAAAAGTGGTCTGATAGATCACCCAGAGATAGTTCTGTGGCATACCAGATATTTGGGAGAAATACAAATATTAAGAAACGAGAGAGGTAAAATTTTTTACCTTTACGAAACATGGATTAACGCAGGTCATACTATGGGAAAGGTATGGGAAGACACCACAATTGAATCTTCTCGTCAAGCACGGTTGGAAGGCTACTCTACTGGCGCGAAAGCGCCTTCGGGTAAAGGAAAGCGATTAATAGTTGTACACGGTGGCAATGAAAATGGGTTTTTGGAGTGATATGATTAGGTATTTGAATCATCATCTACTGGTGACTACCATAAGAGTATGGACGCTCTCGATTCTGGGAACTGGTTTAGAAAAGTAATAGAAAAACTGCAAAGCGGCAATGTCATAGTTATGGATAACGCTAGTTACCACTCTAGACGTTTAGAAAAAACCCCAACAATGTCTAGGCGGAAACAAAATATGCAGGAATAGCTAGAATCCAAACAGATCGCATAGGAGCCCTCGGACACAAAGACCCACTTAATGGAAAAAATAAAGGCAGTTAAAGATAACTATTGAAGTTACGTCACCGACGCCGACGAGATGGCAAAAGAGATAGGGATCACAGTGGTAAGGCTACCTCCTTACCACTGTGAGCTTAACCCCATTGAACTTGTTTGGACAGATGTGAAAGGGCACGTTGCAAGAAAAACTACAACTTTCAAGTTAACAGTTAAAAATGTTAAAAATTTACTTAAAGATGGTTTAACTAAAATCACGCCAGATAAATGGAAAAACTGTGTTCAGCATGTCCTTAAGGTTGAACAAAAAATGCGTGGCATGGATGATAGAATTGACCAAACTGCAGATCGCTTTATAATTAATGTTACAGACAGTTCATCTGAATACACATCAAGTGAAGATACGAGTGATTATTGCACCGAATAAAAATAAAGTTCTTATATAATATTGAAAATAATGTTTTATCTTTTGAATAAGTACGTACTTATTCGGTGTCGTTATCACTCGAATCTTTATATGTGTTATAAATGAATGCTTTTTGTTGTTAAATGAATAAAGTACTCTAAAACAATATACGATTTTTCTTCTACAGCGATCGTTTACATAACTTTTAAATAAAAGTTAATAAATATATATTATATCAGTCATTGTAAAATAATAATAAAGAAAATCATTATAAATAAAGTACTAAATATAAAATGTTCCTATATATATTGAAGGTTTGTAACCCCTGGTTAAACGACTGAAAGGTCATTGTCCGTTTTTCTCTATCGATTTGGCACATACTATAGTTGTGATCAACTCAAGTTAACTCCATTTGGATATTCCTAACTTGAGTTTAGGCTGGCTGTACTGGCTGTGCTGTAACGAATCAACCAAGCCAATGAAACCTTGTGTTCCGCCATAATGAATCGACCAAATGACACCGATGATTATACGAAGTATGTCGATATTTTAAAAAGCCGAAATTATGTGCAATTATAGAAAAACCGTCTAGCGCCTAAAAAGTTGACCAATTTTATTTTTCAAATAGCATTCAATATTTGTTTGTCTTCTTTATTTTCCGACAAGTACCTGATTACACTTTTTATTATTCTTTACTTTATTTATTAAACATAATTTTTATTTTAAAGGTAAAACTATCTACTTACTTTTAAGAAGATAGTTTTACCTTTTTTTAGAACATAATTTTTTTGCTAAAGTACTTATTTATATGATTACTTTGAAGAAGTTACGATCAGTTATTTGAGAATATTGACATCGAAAATACTTATAAGTAAGTAAACTTAAAAGAAATTACTTATATTTCATTACTTGACACTTATTTTTCTTTTATTTATTTAGAAAATAGTTAATCGATATACTTTTTAACTAAGTTCTCCTATATCTTGTTAATTAGGTGAATAATATTAGAATTTGAGTAGAAATAGTAAAATAAATGTTCCAATTGCAACGAATTGATCGAAAGAAATAAAGAAGGAAGTCAACAAAGAGCTACAACCAAAATAATTTGTTATTTAGAATTTTGTAATAACTAAATTATTTAGGAATATTTTGTTTGCGATAGTTAAACTATTAATAGCTTATGTACCTACATCTTTAAGCTAGACTGATATTTTTTGTAAAGACTGCTATGTAACGGATATAATATATCATGATTAAAATATTATGATAAATGCAAATACTATAACCACCCACACAATTCGCCGTCTATGCAGTATTCCAAACCATTAGCCTAAGCATTGCTGCACCATAATTGGAGTTTCTTTCAAAATCTCTTCGGCTGTAATATATTTACATGATAATTGGGTTCAAAAATTTCTTGGTTTGTGTGCCTGTTGTGCAATGTAAGGCACGTCAAGACGCGTACTTCGCGCTGGCGATCATTGAAGTCGTGAGGTACCCATTTGTCAAGCTTTTTTATCTTGCCAATTTGACGCAAATGAACCAACATTGTTTTAATGCTATCACACCTTGTTAAAATGTTCCAAACACACCGGTAACATTTTTGGTATGCTTTCATGCATTCACGGTATGTTTATCTAAAGCAGAAAGCAAAGTACTACTACTACTAGAAACGCTAAAATGGTAGTTATTGATATAGTATTAAAAATAAATAAAACATTAATATTCCATAAAGAATTGATAAAATATTAAACAAAATATCACAATTTTATGAGAAATTTCTTAGTCATAAATCTTAAATATAAACTCTATTAATACAATTCTCATTACTCATTTCACATGTCTTAGACAACACAACAGTTTAATCACTACCATTGTGCAAATCGATATCTTCACATTCAGAGAGATTATAAATAAATTAGACTATGATTCATATAACTTATGCAGCTCTAAATAAATATTCTAAATTAAAAAATGTTGATGAATGATGAATTTGAATCATTCAAACAACAACAAAAAAATGCTTCGTTTGCAAGATTTGAATTTAAATGAGTGGTAAAGAAGATGAAGTTATCTATACTTCAATTCAACATGTTGTAGTTAAATATAGATAACTTCATAATTCTTTGGATTTACATTGGTTATTTTAAATCATGTGAATACGCTTGTACAAAGTTATTGTGGAATGATTAATGTTAAACGTTAAAAGGTATTTCTTAGATTTGGTTGATCATAATAATTAATCTATAACATAACTATCCACATTGTAAAAGTTCTCGCTGCGCTTTTCTATAAAATATAAAACCTTCAAGAAAAGAGCTTACTCCTATCTAAAAGGCCTGCAACGCAATGCAATTCCCCAGGTGTTGCAGTTATTCATGTAGGGGCGGCGGTTGTCACTTACCATCAGGTAAGCCGCACGCTCGTTTGCCCCCTTCTTATATATCTTTATATAAAAAAACCATTAATTTATAATAATTGTTGCCTCATCTAAATAAATTCTTGGTCGAGTGTCTTCACTATCTCTCAGGGTCTTGAGTTTTCTCAGGAATTGTAGCCGCGCACAAACGATGTCAGTCCTTTCCATCAATTGTTTACGATCATCTGAAGCTTGTGTGTACCTACTTGTTCCCAAGTTTTATGAGTATTTTACGCATAGAAGAAATAGAACACTGGAATCCGTCAATTCTTTCTTTTGCTGTACTCAAAGTTTTAGTCGTGGAAGGATATTCACCATCGCAATAAAACGATTACACTATTTGTTTAATTACACTTTTGTCAAAGTCGTCTAACGCAGTTACTGTACAATATCTACAGGCGCTTTCTCGCGGAGAGCTAACTTATCCCTTTACTCTTTTGTACTCCTCGCGCCTGCGCGGCACAAGCCGGTGCAGGCGCAAGGAGTGCTACGCTAAATTTATTCGTAAATTTCTTTAGTTTTGGCTGTTTTTTAAGTTAAAATCCGATGTTCCGGTCAGGCACAAGGATCACAGTTGTATTTCATGAGCTTTACTTAGGATGTATATATAGGGTTGCTATGGGGTGGCGGCGTAAGAGAATCCATTAACACATTTCGTCCCACGGGTGTCGTAAGAGGCGACTATGGGTAGTTTTAGTAAATAAAATATCTTATCTTATCTTGTCCTTATCTATCTTTATTCGTAGTAGAGCCATGCTTCAGTTATATTAGTAGTATAGTTGTAGTACGAATAGGTCGGCTCGACTAGCGAAGGACCACGCTCTCACAGAATACCAGCGTATAATAGTAGCTTAATGCTGCTGTGTTTCATATGGTGAGTGTAGAGAACCGGAGACCCTTTTTACTGGAAACTAGACATTCCATCTTAGTCCTCACGGATGACAACGAATCTGCATCATTCATCAAGCTCTTGTCGAAATTGTAGCATTGTCTCGTGCCCATTGTAACTTATTATAAAGATAGGAGGGTGTTCTCGTTTAAATAATACCAAACAATAAAGTCGCGAAATGTAGTTGCCAACGGTAATTCATTTTAAGCATTCTGGCGTTGTTAATATAAGGTGTTACATGGGCACGTGGAGGAATTTTATAACAGAAGCGGGCACAGGCATTTTGAACGCAGCGTGTTATTGGCCGCAAATCCTTAAAGTCCGTAATATTCACTTTTTTAGGAATTGGTCCTACTAACGCCATCTGCCATAGAGTGGGAAACCTCTTAGTTGTGAGAGAGATGTTTATAATCTTTGTGATAGCACCTATGGAATGGGGGAGACTCGACAATAGCATTTCCAATGAGATACCTTCCACACCTAGAGCGTTTGATTTTAAATTTTGTAGTATTTTTATAACAGCGTTATTGTTAGTTTGAACAAAGTCAAATATTGCAGAACTAAATCTGTTCGTCTCATAGTAATTTATAATTGACTGTAAAGCAGAACCCGGGCCTGGGATATTAAAGAAATGACAGTTTATATTTTTGGAATCGCTTAAATTAGGGGGCTGCGATACTTTGGCTCATTTTTTACATTAATTTGTCGATTTTAGGTCCAGAGCATTTGAGGATTATAATTATAAAATATATATTATAGTTAACGTAGGTATTCAAATAAGCAGACCTTTCATTATGTATAGCAATAACAACTTGTATTTTCAGTTCCTTTTAATAATTTATATGATAATCTAGCTTTGTTAACTGTGCTCTTGAATGCGCTCGATCACGGAGACCCATCATTAATTTAACATTGTAAGTTACCCAAGGGTAGTGATGTTTCTTGATGATTACCGATCTAAGTGACGCAAGTAGGTTAAAAACAGATAAAATGGCTGTGTTAAATTCAGTTACCATAGCGTTGACGTCTGTCATATTTGTAATTGTATCCCAGTCTACATTTTCTAAAACATGGTGTAGACGGTTCGATTCAATGTACTTGAGTGGCCTATAAACTACTCTACATGGAGGACATTTTGAAGTTATTAATCCAACTTCGCATGATATAAACGCGCGGTGGCTCAAATCAGGAATATAGTCTACATTTACTTGATTGAGGTTTACATTAGAGCAAATAAGATCTATTAGTGTTTCGTTGTTATTTGTGAAATGTGTAGGTTTGTTGATATATTGTTTAAGGCTGTTTATAATAAGAATCTCTTCTAATATTTTAGTGTAAGGGTTATGTTTATCAAGGTAGTCGATATTAAAATCACCGACGAGCAGTACAGTAGTAAAACCCACACCGCCACCTCGTGTACGTATTTGACTGACCTGGGAATATGTCGTAACTGATAGCCAGCCAAATGAGGTGCCCAACCTCCTTCCCTTTTCCGAAGCCAGGTTTCACTTAACGCCATAATGTCCACCCTATGAAAAGGTCCATTGGTTCACCACAAACTCATCATGACGTGTTCCGAATAAGCCGGGTTTTATAAAACCAACCTTTAAGTTTCTCTTTCTAGCCATTGTAACATAATGTAATTAATATTATTCTCAGTATGTAACAGTTTATAGTATATAAAATATAATAATTAAATATAGGTAATGTAGGTAAAGGTTTATAGGTAGAAATCCACAGCAAATTACTTATAAAGGCCCTATACACGGTTAGTTCTGAGGAAATACTCGTAATATAAGTATTGTCCAGATGAGGACGGATGAAATGTGTAAATAAAGCCAAATGGGGTGGGAATATATTACACAAATAAATGTAAAATTTACCAAAATGCATACATTCAAAAGATTAAAGAACCGCTACAATTGTAACGTTGTGTACGGAAAAATAACAGACGTTTATGTTAACGTTAAGACAAAGCGTAGCAATATATATTAAGAAGTATCGCGGAACGTTATTCGCGGCATACATTAAATCGTAAAGCTGAGAACAAATTATCGGACGCGTCCGTCAGCCGCGGCTGACAGTCGCGCAGCGTTGCGATCGATACGGCAATTGCCGTAATATACGGCACTCCACGATTTTTTTAAAGATTATACGGCATACGGCAGGCTTTTCATTGTCGTATCAAGTATTACGGCAATTCAGCTTTGCGATAAACCACGATGGCAAATTATGAACAAAAAATATAAATACCTGTATTGATATCCATATTTTTTTCACTTTCGTCATCCCTTAAGTGATAATAAAGAGTGTGGTTGTCTATGACGGGAAATTACCGTTCCATCTTTTATTTTATGAGACTAACAAAGATGGCATGAACATGACACATGGTAGACATTGTTAGAAGTAATGAATGTAAGAGATACACATACTTACTTTGTTTATATTATTGAATGAATGTACAACATTATAAACTATAAGATGTGTACGGTACTTTTGTAGTATTTACTCTGACAGTAAATTAAACTTGGATCCAATTTAGCTTTGTTGGAATGGCTGCACTTTCTACAAAAAGCTTAAATTCTTACTTCAAAACACGCGAAAAGGACAAAGACGTCATAGTTGTTTTCCGTCATTGTCGCCACTGGCCCAGCAATTGCCACGAGTTGTGAGAGAATTAGATAAGCAACGAATTGAAGACGAGTGGAGGTTGCTACCAAATGTAAACAAAATTTCTGAATTAAAAATAAAAACATGAATTTTGGGCAAATGTCCAAGATACTACAGACTGCAAAATATTAGCAAATTTTGCTTTAGACGTATTATGTCTATCTACAACATAGCAATGCAGATTGCGAAAGAGTTTTCAGTGAAGTTATCAATATGAAAACCAAATCCAGTAATAAATTGATAACATCCACTGTCAACGGAGCTCTATTAGCAAGACAAGCGGTTAAAAACCAAGGAGGTTGTACGAAATGTCAAATGATATGTGTAAGAAAATGAAAAGCAAAGAAAAATATTAATTACATAGACAAACGAGTGATGTTTTCAATCAATCAGAAACCTATATGTTAAAGAAATTTCAGATTTTATGTGATTTATTTAATTATTCGTAGAAATAAATACTTTACGGCAATTTCGTGGATTTTTTTCATAAATACGGCAATTTTCGTTTTTAGATACGGCAACTCAATTTTTTACAGTCGCAACCAGGGTTGCCAACCGTACGAGGTTCCTCGTACAAATACGAGATTTGTGGTCTTCCGTACGAGGTACGAGGACACTATCAACCTCGTACAATTATGTACGAGATCTTGATAATATGGCTCTAACATTTTGCACCACTATTATAAAATAGTAAAAACTAGTACCATCTATCAGAACTTGAAGGAACTTCTTACACCAAAAATTTAATTGCCGCATTTACGCGATGATTGTCTATGGTAGCCTAAATCAGACTTGGCTGTATCGGCTCAGCTCCCTTTGCCTGTCCCAAATAGGGACGAAAGGAATAAAAAAAATTATGTAGCTCATTTCGTTCTTCGCATTAGTCGTCTATGTCACACATAGCGCAACTTTCTCTGTTCTTTACGTGTTCCATTCGTTGCATGCCGGCCGTGTTTAGTTCTGCTACAATATTACGTGGAGCTAATTGAAGTTTTTGTAAAAAAGAAGATTTTATTGTTAAATACCTAGTCTTTACGTTGTTTTGACCATTGTTTAGTGGTATAATAGAAGTATCGTAATGAGTGATAATGACGTAAACAGTGACCGTTCGCCTACTTTGACTCCGCCTAGAAAATTACCCAAAAAAGGTGGTTGGACAAGAAAAAAGGAAGGTAACACATTATCGCAACATCGTGTACAAAATTTTAGACAGCAATGGTTAAACGACCCGACTTTTAAAGACTGGCTTTTGCCAGACACCAATGATTTAACAAAAGCTAAATGTGTATATTGCCCGGGAACATCAATGGTAGCTGAACTATCCAATTTAAAAACTCATGCCTCTACCAAGAAACACCTAGGCAACAAACCCGGATCCAGTGGAAAAACACAAACATTAACATCGCTTGGATTCCAAAGAGGTATAACTCCACAAAATAGAGAAAAAGCTCGTGCAGAAATTAAACTTTCTGCTTTTTTTGCGGAGCACAATATTGCATTCTCGGTTGCTGACCATTTGACAGATTTATTAAAAGAAGTTGTGACGGATTCTAAATTAATCAAGGAAATTGAACTTAAACGAACCAAAATTACAGGTGTGATAAAGAACGTTCTCGGAGAAGGTCATAAGGCAGATTTAGCCCAAAAACTACAAAAAAATCAGTTTTCGGTGATGACGGACGAGACGACCGATGTTTCTACGGTCAAAACTGCTTGCGTTGTGGTACGCTATTTTGATCAAGAAGCTCAAAAGATATGTAGCGCATTTTGGGAGCTGTACAAAGTTTTTAAGGAAACACCTGATGCTGTTGATATTCCTACTGCCAATGCCGAGAATTTATACAGAGCTCTTATTGATTCATTTACTAACCGTAATGTTCCATTAACAAATGTGATCGGCTTTGGCTCAGATGGGTGTAATGTCATGATGGGTGATAACGACTCAGTGAAAACAAGGTTATTACGCGATTTTCCAGGAATCATAATCACGAAGTGCGTTTGTCATTCGGCCCATTTGTGTGCCAGTGAAGCCTGTAAACAGCTGCCTGAAGGTGTAGAACAACTGGCTAGAGATATCTACAACTTTTTTAAACATAGTGATAAACGGCTATTTGATTTTCGTAACTTCCAGTCGTTTGCTGCAGTGGAGCCTCACAAAATACTGAAACCATCACAGACAAGATGGTTTTCCTTATTATCAGTGGTTGAAAGGATATTAGAGCAATGGGAAGCCCTACGTCTTTTTTTTATCGATTTTACGACAAATCGTGCACATAGAGCAAGAGCCGATGTAAGAAATCGAGCAGTATTTATTCTCGAAAAACTCAGCAACCCATTCTACAAACTTTATTTCTGTTTCCTTGAATGGTCGCTCCCTTTATTCAATAAGTTCAATCTGGAATTTCAAAGCGAGAAAGTAGTTGTTCACAATCTACATGAGAAAATTCGTACACTCTACCAGGAAATCCTATTGCGTTATTTACAACGCGAATATGTCATGAGGCCAAATCTTGGTGAAATAAACCCTGAAAGTCAGCGACATCAGCTCCATGACAATGCACTGTATCTTGGTGTCAAAGTGTATGAGCTCTTGAAACATCCAGATGTGATCAGACAGCCCACAGATATCGCTCAGTTCTTCTCATGCTGCAAAAATTTCTACAAAGTTGCAGCCATCGAAATTAAAAAACGATATAACATGGAAGATCCTGTCTTGTCAAAGCTACAAGTTTTTGAGCCTGCATCTGCACTCTCCTACAATTTTAGGAGCAATTTCCCTACACTTATGCCTCTTATGGAAGTGGTCCCCCGAATAATCGCAACAGCTGATCATGCAAAGAAACAAATAATCGACAATCAATGGAGGAGTTGGCCAAATGCACAAGCTCGTCATCCTAAAGGGTTGAATGAAATTAGTGAGCCAGATAAGTTTTGGGCTCAATTACTGAAAACTGAAGACTTTTCCGAGCTAGCTCATTTTGCCCTATCTACACTGTCCCTACCCCATGCGAATGCTGACTGCGAGCGGGTTTTTAGTAAAATCAATTTAATAAAGACAGAAATACGAAACCGGCTAACTGTGGAAACAGTGAACGGCACACTTCTTGCTGCAGAGAGCGCAAAGGGTTCAACTCGTACTGGAAACTGCGTCAATTTTGAGCCCACAAAAGAAATGTATAGTCGCATGACAAAAGATAAAATATACGGCAGAAAAAACGATGACAGTGAGGATGTTCCTGACATAATATTTGGAGAGGAGATGTAAACTAAGTTACCTTTACCTTTTTGTTACATTTTAATTGTCGTAATAATATAGCCACATTTAGTTTTTTTTTGTGATTTTACTTGAGTAATAATAAAGGTCTCCGTCTCAATGAAATAAACTATTGCAAGTTTATAAGTATTTAAAAAAACCTTTATTATTACTCAAGTAAAATCACAAAAAAAACTAAATGTGGCTATATTATTACGACAATTAAAATGTAACAAAAAGGTAAAGGTAACTTAGTTTACATCTCCTCTCCAAATATTATGTCAGGAACATCCTCACTGTCATCGTTTTTTCTGCCGTATATTTTATCTTTTGTCATGCGACTATACATTTCTTTTGTGGGCTCAAAATTGACGCAGTTTCCAGTACGAGTTGAACCCTTTGCGCTCTCTGCAGCAAGAAGTGTGCCGTTCACTGTTTCCACAGTTAGCCGGTTTCGTATTTCTGTCTTTATTAAATTGATTTTACTAAAAACCCGCTCGCAGTCAGCATTCGCATGGGGTAGGGACAGTGTAGATAGGGCAAAATGAGCTAGCTCGGAAAAGTCTTCAGTTTTCAGTAATTGAGCCCAAAACTTATCTGGCTCACTAATTTCATTCAACCCTTTAGGATGACGAGCTTGTGCATTTGGCAAACTCCTCCATTGATTGTCGATTATTTGTTTCTTTGCATGATCAGCTGTTGCGATTATTCGGGGGACCACTTCCATAAGAGGCATAAGTGTAGGGAAATTGCTCCTAAAATTGTAGGAGAGTGCAGATGCAGGCTCAAAAACTTGTAGCTTTGACAAGACAGGATCTTCCATGTTATATCGTTTTTTAATTTCGATGGCTGCAACTTTGTAGAAATTTTTGCAGCATGAGAAGAACTGAGCGATATCTGTGGGCTGTCTGATCACATCTGGATGTTTCAAGAGCTCATACACTTTGACACCAAGATACAGTGCATTGTCATGGAGCTGATGTCGCTGACTTTCAGGGTTTATTTCACCAAGATTTGGCCTCATGACATATTCGCGTTGTAAATAACGCAATAGGATTTCCTGGTAGAGTGTACGAATTTTCTCATGTAGATTGTGAACAACTACTTTCTCGCTTTGAAATTCCAGATTGAACTTATTGAATAAAGGGAGCGACCATTCAAGGAAACAGAAATAAAGTTTGTAGAATGGGTTGCTGAGTTTTTCGAGAATAAATACTGCTCGATTTCTTACATCGGCTCTTGCCCTATGTGCACGATTTGTCGTAAAATCGATAAAAAAAAGACGTAGGGCTTCCCATTGCTCTAATATCCTTTCAACCACTGATAATAAGGAAAACCATCTTGTCTGTGATGGTTTCAGTATTTTGTGAGGCTCCACTGCAGCAAACGACTGGAAGTTACGAAAATCAAATAGCCGTTTATCACTATGTTTAAAAAAGTTGTAGATATCTCTAGCCAGTTGTTCTACACCTTCAGGCAGCTGTTTACAGGCTTCACTGGCACACAAATGGGCCGAATGACAAACGCACTTCGTGATTATGATTCCTGGAAAATCGCGTAATAACCTTGTTTTCACTGAGTCGTTATCACCCATCATGACATTACACCCATCTGAGCCAAAGCCGATCACATTTGTTAATGGAACATTACGGTTAGTAAATGAATCAATAAGAGCTCTGTATAAATTCTCGGCATTGGCAGTAGGAATATCAACAGCATCAGGTGTTTCCTTAAAAACTTTGTACAGCTCCCAAAATGCGCTACATATCTTTTGAGCTTCTTGATCAAAATAGCGTACCACAACGCAAGCAGTTTTGACCGTAGAAACATCGGTCGTCTCGTCCGTCATCACCGAAAACTGATTTTTTTGTAGTTTTTGGGCTAAATCTGCCTTATGACCTTCTCCGAGAACGTTCTTTATCACACCTGTAATTTTGGTTCGTTTAAGTTCAATTTCCTTGATTAATTTAGAATCCGTCACAACTTCTTTTAATAAATCTGTCAAATGGTCAGCAACCGAGAATGCAATATTGTGCTCCGCAAAAAAAGCAGAAAGTTTAATTTCTGCACGAGCTTTTTCTCTATTTTGTGGAGTTATACCTCTTTGGAATCCAAGCGATGTTAATGTTTGTGTTTTTCCACTGGATCCGGGTTTGTTGCCTAGGTGTTTCTTGGTAGAGGCATGAGTTTTTAAATTGGATAGTTCAGCTACCATTGATGTTCCCGGGCAATATACACATTTAGCTTTTGTTAAATCATTGGTGTCTGGCAAAAGCCAGTCTTTAAAAGTCGGGTCGTTTAACCATTGCTGTCTAAAATTTTGTACACGATGTTGCGATAATGTGTTACCTTCCTTTTTTCTTGTCCAACCACCTTTTTTGGGTAATTTTCTAGGCGGAGTCAAAGTAGGCGAACGGTCACTGTTTACGTCATTATCACTCATTACGATACTTCTATTATAAAGGTCTCCGTCTCAATGAAATAAACTATTGCAAGTTTATAAGTATTTAAAAAAACCTTTATTATTACTCAAGTAAAATCACAAAAAAAAACTAAATGTGGCTATATTATTACGACAATTAAAATGTAACAAAAAGGTAAAGGTAACTTAGTTTACATCTCCTCTCCAAATATTATGTCAGGAACATCCTCACTGTCATCGTTTTTTCTGCCGTATATTTTATCTTTTGTCATGCGACTATACATTTCTTTTGTGGGCTCAAAATTGACGCAGTTTCCAGTACGAGTTGAACCCTTTGCGCTCTCTGCAGCAAGAAGTGTGCCGTTCACTGTTTCCACAGTTAGCCGGTTTCGTATTTCTGTCTTTATTAAATTGATTTTACTAAAAACCCGCTCGCAGTCAGCATTCGCATGGGGTAGGGACAGTGTAGATAGGGCAAAATGAGCTAGCTCGGAAAAGTCTTCAGTTTTCAGTAATTGAGCCCAAAACTTATCTGGCTCACTAATTTCATTCAACCCTTTAGGATGACGAGCTTGTGCATTTGGCAAACTCCTCCATTGATTGTCGATTATTTGTTTCTTTGCATGATCAGCTGTTGCGATTATTCGGGGGACCACTTCCATAAGAGGCATAAGTGTAGGGAAATTGCTCCTAAAATTGTAGGAGAGTGCAGATGCAGGCTCAAAAACTTGTAGCTTTGACAAGACAGGATCTTCCATGTTATATCGTTTTTTAATTTCGATGGCTGCAACTTTGTAGAAATTTTTGCAGCATGAGAAGAACTGAGCGATATCTGTGGGCTGTCTGATCACATCTGGATGTTTCAAGAGCTCATACACTTTGACACCAAGATACAGTGCATTGTCATGGAGCTGATGTCGCTGACTTTCAGGGTTTATTTCACCAAGATTTGGCCTCATGACATATTCGCGTTGTAAATAACGCAATAGGATTTCCTGGTAGAGTGTACGAATTTTCTCATGTAGATTGTGAACAACTACTTTCTCGCTTTGAAATTCCAGATTGAACTTATTGAATAAAGGGAGCGACCATTCAAGGAAACAGAAATAAAGTTTGTAGAATGGGTTGCTGAGTTTTTCGAGAATAAATACTGCTCGATTTCTTACATCGGCTCTTGCCCTATGTGCACGATTTGTCGTAAAATCGATAAAAAAAAGACGTAGGGCTTCCCATTGCTCTAATATCCTTTCAACCACTGATAATAAGGAAAACCATCTTGTCTGTGATGGTTTCAGTATTTTGTGAGGCTCCACTGCAGCAAACGACTGGAAGTTACGAAAATCAAATAGCCGTTTATCACTATGTTTAAAAAAGTTGTAGATATCTCTAGCCAGTTGTTCTACACCTTCAGGCAGCTGTTTACAGGCTTCACTGGCACACAAATGGGCCGAATGACAAACGCACTTCGTGATTATGATTCCTGGAAAATCGCGTAATAACCTTGTTTTCACTGAGTCGTTATCACCCATCATGACATTACACCCATCTGAGCCAAAGCCGATCACATTTGTTAATGGAACATTACGGTTAGTAAATGAATCAATAAGAGCTCTGTATAAATTCTCGGCATTGGCAGTAGGAATATCAACAGCATCAGGTGTTTCCTTAAAAACTTTGTACAGCTCCCAAAATGCGCTACATATCTTTTGAGCTTCTTGATCAAAATAGCGTACCACAACGCAAGCAGTTTTGACCGTAGAAACATCGGTCGTCTCGTCCGTCATCACCGAAAACTGATTTTTTTGTAGTTTTTGGGCTAAATCTGCCTTATGACCTTCTCCGAGAACGTTCTTTATCACACCTGTAATTTTGGTTCGTTTAAGTTCAATTTCCTTGATTAATTTAGAATCCGTCACAACTTCTTTTAATAAATCTGTCAAATGGTCAGCAACCGAGAATGCAATATTGTGCTCCGCAAAAAAAGCAGAAAGTTTAATTTCTGCACGAGCTTTTTCTCTATTTTGTGGAGTTATACCTCTTTGGAATCCAAGCGATGTTAATGTTTGTGTTTTTCCACTGGATCCGGGTTTGTTGCCTAGGTGTTTCTTGGTAGAGGCATGAGTTTTTAAATTGGATAGTTCAGCTACCATTGATGTTCCCGGGCAATATACACATTTAGCTTTTGTTAAATCATTGGTGTCTGGCAAAAGCCAGTCTTTAAAAGTCGGGTCGTTTAACCATTGCTGTCTAAAATTTTGTACACGATGTTGCGATAATGTGTTACCTTCCTTTTTTCTTGTCCAACCACCTTTTTTGGGTAATTTTCTAGGCGGAGTCAAAGTAGGCGAACGGTCACTGTTTACGTCATTATCACTCATTACGATACTTCTATTATACCACTAAACAATGGTCAAAACAACGTAAAGACTAGGTATTTAACAATAAAATCTTCTTTTTTACAAAAACTTCAATTAGCTCCACGTAATATTGTAGCAGAACTAAACACGGCCGGCATGCAACGAATGGAACACGTAAAGAACAGAGAAAGTTGCGCTATGTGTGACATAGACGACTAATGCGAAGAACGAAATGAGCTACATAATTTTTTTTATTCCTTTCGTCCCTATTTGGGACAGGCAAAGGGAGCTGAGCCGATACAGCCAAGTCTGATTTAGGCTACCATAGACAATCATCGCGTAAATGCGGCAATTAAATTTTTGGTGTAAGAAGTTCCTTCAAGTTCTGATAGATGGTACTAGTTTTTACTATTTTATAATAGTGGTGCAAAATGTTAGAGCCATATTATCAAGATCTCGTACATAATTGTACGAGGTTGATAGTGTCCTCGTACCTCGTACGGAAGACCACAAATCTCGTATTTGTACGAGGAACCTCGTACGGTTGGCAACCCTGGTTGCGACTGTAAAAAATTGAGTTGCCGTATCTAAAAACGAAAATTGCCGTATTTATGAAAAAAATCCACGAAATTGCCGTAAAGTATTTATTTCTACGAATAATTAAATAAATCACATAAAATCTGAAATTTCTTTAACATATAGGTTTCTGATTGATTGAAAACATCACTCGTTTGTCTATGTAATTAATATTTTTCTTTGCTTTTCATTTTCTTACACATATCATTTGACATTTCGTACAACCTCCTTGGTTTTTAACCGCTTGTCTTGCTAATAGAGCTCCGTTGACAGTGGATGTTATCAATTTATTACTGGATTTGGTTTTCATATTGATAACTTCACTGAAAACTCTTTCGCAATCTGCATTGCTATGTTGTAGATAGACATAATACGTCTAAAGCAAAATTTGCTAATATTTTGCAGTCTGTAGTATCTTGGACATTTGCCCAAAATTCATGTTTTTATTTTTAATTCAGAAATTTTGTTTACATTTGGTAGCAACCTCCACTCGTCTTCAATTCGTTGCTTATCTAATTCTCTCACAACTCGTGGCAATTGCTGGGCCAGTGGCGACAATGACGGAAAACAACTATGACGTCTTTGTCCTTTTCGCGTGTTTTGAAGTAAGAATTTAAGCTTTTTGTAGAAAGTGCAGCCATTCCAACAAAGCTAAATTGGATCCAAGTTTAATTTACTGTCAGAGTAAATACTACAAAAGTACCGTACACATCTTATAGTTTATAATGTTGTACATTCATTCAATAATATAAACAAAGTAAGTATGTGTATCTCTTACATTCATTACTTCTAACAATGTCTACCATGTGTCATGTTCATGCCATCTTTGTTAGTCTCATAAAATAAAAGATGGAACGGTAATTTCCCGTCATAGACAACCACACTCTTTATTATCACTTAAGGGATGACGAAAGTGAAAAAAATATGGATATCAATACAGGTATTTATATTTTTTGTTCATAATTTGCCATCGTGGTTTATCGCAAAGCTGAATTGCCGTAATACTTGATACGGCAATGAAAAGCCTGCCGTATGCCGTATAATCTTTAAAAAAATCGTGGAGTGCCGTATATTACGGCAATTGCCGTATCGATCGCAACGCTGCGCGACTGTCAGCCGCGGCTGACGGACGCGTCCGATAATTTGTTCTCAGCTTTACGATTTAATGTATGCCGCGAATAACGTTCCGCGATACTTCTTAATATATATTGCTACGCTTTGTCTTAACGTTAACATAAACGTCTGTTATTTTTCCGTACACAACGTTACAATTGTAGCGGTTCTTTAATCTTTTGAATGTATGCATTTTGGTAAATTTTACATTTATTTGTGTAATATATTCCCACCCCATTTGGCTTTATTTACACATTTCATCCGTCCTCATCTGGACAATACTTATATTACGAGTATTTCCTCAGAACTAACCGTGTATAGGGCCTTTATAAGTAATTTGCTGTGGATTTCTACCTATAAACCTTTACCTACATTACCTATATTTAATTATTATATTTTATATACTATAAACTGTTACATACTGAGAATAATATTAATTACATTATGTTACAATGGCTAGAAAGAGAAACTTAAAGGTTGGTTTTATAAAACCCGGCTTATTCGGAACACGTCATGATGAGTTTGTGGTGGACCAATGGACCTTTTCATAGGGTGGACATTATGGCGTTAAGTGAAACCTGGCTTCGGAAAAGGGAAGGAGGTTGGGCACCTCATTTGGCTGGCTATCAGTTACGACATATTCCCAGGTCAGTCAAATACGTACACGAGGTGGCGGTGTGGGTTTTACTACTGTACTGCTCGTCGGTGATTTTAATATCGACTACCTTGATAAACATAACCCTTACACTAAAATATTAGAAGAGATTCTTATTATAAACAGCCTTAAACAATATATCAACAAACCTACACATTTCACAAATAACAACGAAACACTAATAGATCTTATTTGCTCTAATGTAAACCTCAATCAAGTAAATGTAGACTATATTCCTGATTTGAGCCACCGCGCGTTTATATCATGCGAAGTTGGATTAATAACTTCAAAATGTCCTCCATGTAGAGTAGTTTATAGGCCACTCAAGTACATTGAATCGAACCGTCTACACCATGTTTTAGAAAATGTAGACTGGGATACAATTACAAATATGACAGACGTCAACGCTATGGTAACTGAATTTAACACAGCCATTTTATCTGTTTTTAACCTACTTGCGTCACTTAGATCGGTAATCATCAAGAAACATCACTACCCTGGGTAACTTACAATGTTAAATTAATGATGGGTCTCCGTGATCGAGCGCATTCAAGAGCACAGTTAACAAAGCTAGATTATCATATAAATTATTAAAAGGAACTGAAAATACAAGTTGTTATTGCTATACATAATGAAAGGTCTGCTTATTTGAATACCTACGTTAACTATAATATATATTTTATAATTATAATCCTCAAATGCTCTGGACCTAAAATCGACAAATTAATGTAAAAAATGAGCCAAAGTATCGCAGCCCCCTAATTTAAGCGATTCCAAAAATATAAACTGTCATTTCTTTAATATCCCAGGCCCGGGTTCTGCTTTACAGTCAATTATAAATTACTATGAGACGAACAGATTTAGTTCTGCAATATTTGACTTTGTTCAAACTAACAATAACGCTGTTATAAAAATACTACAAAATTTAAAATCAAACGCTCTAGGTGTGGAAGGTATCTCATTGGAAATGCTACTGTCGAGTCTCCCCCATTCCATAGGTGCTATCACAAAGATTATAAACATCTCTCTCACAACTAAGAGGTTTCCCACTCTATGGCAGATGGCGTTAGTAGGACCAATTCCTAAAAAAGTGAATATTACGGACTTTAAGGATTTGCGGCCAATAACACGCTGCGTTCAAAATGCCTGTGCCCGCTTCTGTTATAAAATTCCTCCACGTGCCCATGTAACACCTTATATTAACAACGCCAGAATGCTTAAAATGAATTACCGTTGGCAACTACATTTCGCGACTTTATTGTTTGGTATTATTTAAACGAGAACACCCTCCTATCTTTATAATAAGTTACAATGGGCACGAGACAATGCTACAATTTCGACAAGAGCTTCGACGTACAAGTTGCTCATACCTATACATCATTCTGCCGCATTTCGAGAGAGCTTCAGATATGCCGCGACTAAGTGCTGGAAAAACCTTCCACCGCCTCTTCGAAACCTACAATCAGTGTATAGTTTTCGTATAAAATACAAAGCTATACTATTAAACGAACAGCTACGATCGTAGATTATCAATATAAAATTTAATGTTTTTATGCTATAAGATATATCTCTATTCTATGCTATAAGATATATACTATCTATCTATATATATATATATATATATATATATATATATATATATATATATATATATATATATATATATATATATATATATATAGATATATACATACATCTATTCTCCTTTCATGCCCCCAGGTTCTGTCATAAAACATGTTAAATGGATGCGGCAGCATGTTATATTGAGCATATTTCTCGGGTTGCTATTGTGTCTACGTGTTTTTTATATGAAATTTAAATTATTTTTATATTCTCGGTTGTAGTTATGCAATGAAATGAACATTAATAGGCATAAGGCAGTTGTGACCCAAAAGTAAATATAAAACGAATATTCAAAATGCACGTAACTGTGTATGCACTTGTATTATTATTCTAAATTAGTATAATAAGTAAGTAGAAAAAGTTTGCCCGTGTGTGTATGTTATGCGTACGACAATAAATGTATATATATATATATATATAATATATATATATATATATATATATATATATATATATAGTGTTACGCGCTCCAGTCGACGATATACTAGCGCCATCTAGTGTCAGGAACGAGAGCGAGTAGAGCGTTGCAGAAAATGACATCACAGATCTCTCAACCGACAGCGCCATCCGAAGAACTAAGTTTCTAGAAAATCTATACTCGCAAACTCGTCCCTTTGCGCGCATTTACTTGAATATTCGGGACGCTTCTTTGCTAATTTAAATAAATAGGCGCTGCAAGATGCGATCGAGGCAGAGTTGAACTCGGCGACACAAGCGAAGCTTCGGAGCGAAATTAAGTGAATTAGTGTGTTTAATTATTAGTGTTTTTAACTTTAATTTGTATAAAGTAAATTAAAGTGTTAATTTAGGTAATTCTATCGGCAATTTTTATTGTCACGAACCTCAAGCTCGTAACAATTGGTGTCAGAAGTGGGATAAAATAATGCCGATTTTACCTAAGGAGGAAACGGAGGGTGTCCGTACCCGAAGTCAACGCCAGCAGGAGACGGACCAACGAAGATTTGGTGGTGCAACGCCGCAGACGTCGGAGGGACAGCTACCGGCTGCAGGCCCGTCGGTAGCTCCTACATCTGATGCACCTGACTTAGGTGCTCTGATGGTGATGCTGCAGGAGCAGGCTCGCCAGCAGGCGGAACAGGCACGCCGATTGGAAGAGCAGCTGCGGGACGGACAGGAGGAACAGGCCCGTCGGTTGGAAGAGCAGATGCTCCTCATGAAGGACCTTCACGCTACCTTCGGGAAGGAGATAAAGGAGGTGAAGGATAGGGTTGCTCTGCATGACAACCGCCTGTCGGAAGCTGAAACCCAAATCGCGAAAGCTGAAAACCGAATCGAGAAAGCTGAAACCCGAATCGACTAAGTAAACTATCGGGTTGATAACGTAATGACTGACATGAAGAAATCACTGGACGAACTCAAACTTGGAGATGGAGCTACAGCTCCCGTAGTAGCTACAACACCTTCGCTACGTGGGTTCAAGGTGCCACCGTTCGACGGTACCTCTTCCTGGTCAGCCTACAAAATCCATTTCGAGGCTGTTATGAAGGCGAACGGCTGGAATAAAAGTCAGGCCATGACTGCTCTCACACTAGGCCTGCGCGACCAGGCCTTAACAGTTCTGGAAGCTCTCGGTGAGGAAGTGACTTATGAGCAACTCCTTGAGGCATTGGAGGCGAGATATGGCGACGCTCACCTGGAACACGTCTTTCGTGCGCAGCTTAAAGATCGTGTGCAGCGCATCAACGAAAACCTGCAGCACTGGGCTCTAGAAGAGGAGAAGCTGGTGCGGAAAGCATACCGGTCTGTACCTGCGCTCATTGAAGGGAACCTGGTGCAGACATTCATCGACGGCATCCGCGACCTGGAAGTCAGAGCTGCTGTGAGGCTCGGGCACCACGAGACGCTTAAGGACGCCTTGGCCCATGCACTGGAAGTGGAAGCCGTGCGGCGGGATCATCGTTTCCATCGCGTCAGGGAGGTTGCAGCAGCTACAGTTCGCGACCGCAACAAAGGATACAGCCCAAGGTGCTATGGCTGTGGGGAAAAGGGCCATCTTCGATCCAGCTGCCCTAAGCGAACAGTGGAAAGGAGAGTCGATCGACCTCGAGAGGGTAGTGCAGATAACGGCACCGCCTGGCGGCGACAGGATCATCGTTCACCTCACGCTAGGGAGCTTACAGCAGTTACGGTTCGCGACCACAATAAAAGATACAGCCCTAGGTGCTATGGCTGTGGGGAATGGGGCCATCTTCGGTCCAGCTGCCCTAAGCACACCCTAGGAAGGGAAGCTGAACGGTCTCAGAGAAGAAGTGCGGCTAACAGTACCGCCCAGCAGCAACAGGAATACGACTTTACTATCAGACACTGCGGCGGGAAATCTCACGGCAACGCAGATGCATTGTCAAGAAGACCTTGTCCTGAAGATTGCAACCATTGTAATAGGCAAGAGAGTAAGGAAGTGGTATCCGTGAGGATGCTCAGGACAGACCACCTCAGCAACGGGTGGAAGGACAGCCTACGTCATGCACAGCAGGAAGATCCAGACATCAAGCCGATTCTGGGATGGATGAAGGCCCGTGCTACCAAGCCTAAGTGGAGGGACGTCTCAGCGATGAGTTCAACCACGAAAAGCTATTGGGCCCAATGGGACAGCTTGCTGCTTCAGGATGGAGTCCTGTGCCGTAAATGGGACAATGGTCGAAGAGACAGCTGTCGTTTGCAAATGGTTGTCCCTAAAGCTAAAGTGCCGAATGTTCTACAGCTGTGCCATAATGGTCGTTCAAGAGTCCATCTGGGAGTTAAACGAACTCTACTGAAGGTCCGAGAACAGTTTTACTGGGTCCATTATCGTGACGATGTCGAGGATTGGTGTCGTACATGTACAAGTTGTGCGGCCGTGCGGGGACTTCAGACACGTAGTAGAGGAGCACCGAAATTGTACAATGTTGGTGCACCACGGGATAGGACAGCCCTTGACATTGCGGAGCCGTTACAGAAAGGCGCAAGAGGGACTCCTAAGATCGTCCATATCGATCGCTTGGCGCGTTATCATGGGACCGATAATGCTCGGGACGAGCATGTCTTAGGAGGGGGCAGTGTTACGCGCTCCAGTCGACGATATACTAGCGCCATCTAGTGTCAGGAACGAGAGCGAGTAGAGCGTTGCAGAAAATGACATCACAGATCTCTCAACCGACAGCGCCATCCGAAGAACTAAGTTTCTAGAAAATCTATACTCGCAAACTCGTCCCTTTGCGCGCATTTACTTGAATATTCGGGACGCTTCTTTGCTAATTTAAATAAATAGGCGCTGCAAGATGCGATCGAGGCAGAGTTGAACTCGGCGACACAAGCGAAGCTTCGGAGCGAAATTAAGTGAATTAGTGTGTTTAATTATTAGTGTTTTTAACTTTAATTTGTATAAAGTAAATTAAAGTGTTAATTTAGGTAATTCTATCGGCAATTTTTATTGTCACGAACCTCAAGCTCGTAACAATATATTGTATGTGTGTGTAATGTACGAGTACTTAAGGTTGCCACTGAAAATCAGGGCTAGGATGACACATCTTAGCGTTTCCTAAGTGGCAGTCCTATTTGAAACATTTCACATAAAAAAGTTTTTTGTAGATAGCTATTCACTTTTTTAAATGTATTTTGTACCTACCTGCTTTGTTAAAACGATTTATTTTTCATTGTAAGTGTATAATTAAGTCTAGTTATAAGATTACCTATACAAAATGTTTATTTTGAGAATTAAATGCTAATTTGTTAAGAAATGGCCAAATAAATATCTCTTTCTTTCTTTCTAATTATAATTTATGATAAAATAAAGTTGTCTATGATCTACAGTATCCACTTACCACCAGATGGACTGTGTGCTAGTTTGTCACCCCATACTCTTTGAAAGGATTAAAGGTAAAAACTTATATAAAATAGAAAAAACCTCAAATATATTTACATTTTTATTTTTATATTTTTTCTTAAGAGTAGCAGTTGCTATCTATACACAGGTCACGTTCAACTTATATACAGTAAAACATTTTTTTATTTTTTTTTATAGATTTTGTATAAAAATATATCAGGCAGTATAGAAGCCGGGGTCAGAGGTAGTGGGGGTTCACTGCCAGCCGTGTCCCTGGCTCCAAGATCCATCTTCTGGCGCCGAGGCGGCTGCGTGCGCGGCGGCAGCATATTGGGAAAGGTGGGCGGCGCGAGCGTGTTGCACCTCAGGGGTGTCTACGACGTATTGTCCGTCATGTGTGAGCTGGATGTGAGCTTGAGGGCCGTTCCATTTGCCGTAACCGGCAGCATAGCCGCCTCCATGAGCGAGGGCTCCGGCGTAAGACAGGGGAGCACCAGCTCCAGCGTAGGCAAGAGCACCATGTGCGGCTTTAGCATGAGCGGCGATGTGGGCTGCCTTTAAGTGGGCAACCTCGGGAGTATCAATCACACGTCCATCATGCGCCAGAGGAGCGGGACCGTATTTGTAGAGACCTGTTGAATAAAATTTTAATTAGACCTTTCTTCGTCATTAAAAGAAGCAAAAAAAAGAGAAAGCGAAAAAAAGAAGCTCAATGCTGCTGTGTGTCGTATGGTGTATGGATCACATCTGTTTAATAAAAAGTCTTTAAAATCAGTTTACAATAAACGAAGATACAGCATACATACATAGAAAGAAAAGCAAAAGAACAACATAGTTCTGAACCTCTTTCTTTTTTGAAGTCGGCTAAACCTTCTTACTTTTCATGGCCCTCTTCGGTTGTAGCGAGGATTTACCATCTTGTAGGGGTTTTATGTCTGGCGTAATCGGAATTACTAAACCGCCATGATGTGTTAAAAGTTATAAGAAATTTCTGTCATTTACCATAATAACCACTTTCGACAATCACAAGCCATAATTAGATGATGACGTGATCACCACATGTTTATGTGATGGTTATTAAGAGTCAAGAAGTAAGTAACGTACCAGCACCGGGAGCACCATAGTTAGAACCGGCAGCATATGCGGGAGCGCCGAGGTAACCAGCAGCTGGAGCCCAGCCACCGTTTGATCCCGAGGAGGCTTGAGCGAGAGCCGCTAAGTGTGCGGCCTTAGCGTGGGCCACCTCGGGCGTGTCCAGCAGGTATTTGCCGTCGGGGCTCAACTGTACGTGAGCCGGTGGGCCGGCATAGAACGAGGCTTGCGCAAGGCAGAGGCCAGCGGCGAGGATAATCTGTGGGCAAATGTTTCAAAATAGTAGAATTGATGATTGTTTTGCCTATTATCATACTTTTTTCTAATGGTAAAGGGACGAACTATCGTTCGGCTTACGTGGTGGTAATTATTATTATTATTATTATTATTATTATTAATCACTAGAGGAATTTCAGGTGTGAATAGGTTTTTTTTAAATCCTCTTATGGTATCGGCTTGTAGCTAATACTTCAAAGTGGCTACTGTTTGCTGGTTCTGAGTTTGTATCCCGCCGCCATAGTCAAGATAATTTCAAAAACAAAATTTTATTTGAATTTATTTTAAACATACACGTGGCAGATATATCATCATCATCAATATCGTCGTTCCGGCACAACAAAGCTCACAGCTGAATATAGGCCTGTCCAAGAATATTACTTGGCATAGTTGGCATGCTGGCAGGCGAGTTGGCAATCGCAGCTTTTTATTTTTAAGCTGTTGTCAGCAGGATGCTGTTGCCAATCGCCTGGTTTGTTTCCCTTTAATTCTGATTCTAGTAAAATTTTATATTATTATTTAATTGTATTATCTAAGAGAGACAATTATAATTGAAAATAGAAAGAGTCGAAAAGAGTTGTCCAAAGCAACTCTTAAACCGATTCTAAGAAATGAGATTAAACACAAAAATGAAATTATCTTGAGTATGACTTGCTTACAATGTAATGTTTTCTTTCAGTACTTCTTTAAAGGGTCTTAATTCATTAAAATGATAATTTTAAACGACATCCATAAGTTTCGGTTGTCCTAGTAATGTTTCCTAGATTACGCTTTGGCATGTGACATTTAGCAAAACTGATTTACTGAAAAAAATGTAAATACCGTCCCAGATAATTTATTGTGTTTAAAAAACTCGTTAAACATCGTAATAAAGAAACAAAATAAGTTGGTACGCGTAAAAGGTAAACACACAAGCCGATAATTATGACAGACAAAACGGATACATTTCGCAGTTTGAAATGAAAAATAAACACGAAGGCTGTTTAGTACGAAATTTACTGATTGATTTTATGTTATTAAAACAAAGATTTTTTTAATAAAACTGACGTAACAAACTAACTTACAGACGATCTGATGGTAAGTGGGTACTGCAGTCCATGGACCTTCTGTAGACAAAGGCAGTTTTACAGCCTTCTATCTTTTTCCTTCTATCAATTTGTTATAGTATTTTAATAATGAATTAAAATATTTTATCAATATGGTGTAAATTACACGCATGTACAATAAATTTAATTATTTAAATTATGTTAATATGATTTTCTAGAGTGATAAATTAACATTAAAACTTTTAAACGCTTTGTAACAGCGTCATATTATGAAACAAGGGCGCGGTCACTTAATAGTTAAGTCAACAAAAAAGAAACAGTTGTAGGTCTTAAAGAATCGATTTATAATTTATTTTCACACAGTTACTCCTAAGTATGTCGTTAACAGCACTATTATCCGCAAAGTTCTTCAGTATTGTACGCAATTCTATAGTGATAGTACATGATACCAGAATCAAAATTGTTGACAGCACAACCGGACCACAAGATTGATACAGTAGATATTATAAAATGAAATCTGAAACTAATCTATTTCTGTTGTCGATGTTGATAAATTGATTATAATATATAATTTTGAAACCGGCTATGATATTTATAATCGATATTGTATTTTACGCCAACATTTTATAAAGGATTATTTTGATATCTATTTATGTTACATCAATTAAAAGCAATTTTCTAATCATGTGTTTACCTTGAAATCGGAAAAATTGCAAGTATAAAATAATTAATTAACTATATCCTATTCGCATACTACGTGTAATTAAAATGACCTAAAATGATCGCATGTAAGACTATATTTCAATGTAAATGCATTCAAATATGGTCATAAATATCTTATAAGTTTTTATTTTACTTATATTAACATCCAACATTGTTAAGTTACTTTGCATGTATTCTTGCTTCTTCCCTACAACAGAGACATATCCAGCTGTGGTTACAACCTACTTTAAAAGGCTGACGATGATAAAGAAAAACATGTAAGTTTTAAATCTCTTGTCAAATTTTCTATAGTTTTGCGTGAATATAAGTAATCCACTTGACTAACCCAATTGCCAGGCAGGTGAGCGTTCGCGCAAATAACCTGTCATTTTGTAAACAATCGCTGGTTGTGCAAGGATCAATAAACAAAGACTCACTTACTTCTATAATTTAACGTAGATTCGAAATGGAACATTATATTGTAGTCAAGAAATATAAATATACTTTGTTTAAATACGTTACCCCTCTCTAGGATTTTCTCCTTTATTGTGGAGGCAGTTTACAAACTTAAATTGCACAAAAGTAAACATCCAGATCAGGAACAATTTTTGTAGGCCATACAAATACTTGTTCAGTACGGTACTCGAATATTTAATAATAGCCAACATTACACAGGATAAATTAATAATAATAACAAAGATAATGCATACATGAATATAGTCGATATAATTGAAGATTGTTTTAGGACCTTAGACATATTCTATAATTTAGAGGGCGTGGAACTAATATCCACCCGCGACGCCATTGGGGACTGTTGCGAAAGAGACATTTAGCAATAGTTTGGAATTATCATTTCGCGAACTAGTGCACTACTAGTTAACTGTTGCAAAGCGTATTGCCCAAGAGGAAATGGTGGTCGGTAGGAAGTTTTGATATGAAGGTCATATATTTTTACGGTCAATGGAAATGGAAATTTGGACTTTGCGCTAAAAGTAATTGCAGGGTGGATACATTATTGCACTGCACGTTTTATTGTTTCATTATAATCGAATTAAGATTTGTAAAGGAAAATGAAAAGATTATATCTGTACTACTACTATGTATATACTTAGTGTACTATTTCGTTATAATTTATTGTAGTATTTCATTGATACATTAACATCTAAGGAATGTAAAAAAGCTTTTAGAAGACACAAAAGCTTCTTTTTTGAGGTCTGGAAAAGTTTATAAATAATCTAAAAATATTCTCCGATGGTATTAATAACGAAAATGTAAATTTGTATTATTGGAATATATTAAATGATAAATCCATATTCATCAATGCGCAACTGTTTTTCCGCCTACAGAAATATTTAGGCAGCGTAAAGATGCACGTCTCGCCCGCCCATTGTAAGCTTAAACCGCAACGATTATACTTCAAATATTAATATCTATACATCCTTCTTAAATAAAAAAATTTAAACTGCTTTTACTTTACTTCTACAAAAAATAAAAAAATTTGTGCCAGAAGTAATATCTTTTAGGACTTCGTATCCATATAATAAATTACAAATTAAAAAATAGGCTAGGCTTAATTTTATTAAGAGATTTATATTTACGATGAATATAAATATTGTACTACGTAAAATGTACTTTTGTTATATACCAGATATAAGGAAACAAAAGTAAGTTTTATACGTACTTTGTACCACCTCTAAAACATCAAAGTACTTGCGATGATTCATAAATTACACAGAATTTTTCTAGATAAAAATAAACCTTGGCATGACATTTTGTTGTATTGGATTGGTATTTGGAAATTGATTTATGTGGCACCTTAAAATTACGAGTTTAAAAGCGATATCTTAATAAATTTTCGTTCTAACTTCTATGACACTGTCACTTTAACTGATCATATTGATTGTTAAACATACACAGTTGTAATATTACTCAAATGTAGTTCGAGGCTCTATAATTTTTATACCTTCGTGAAGTTAATGGCTGTGAATTTTAAACGATTTTCTCTTGCAAGTATTTCTTTATTTTTTAAATTGTTTCAATGTACAGTTAAGAATGTAAAAAGAAAAAGAATTTTTTATGTAATTTAATGCGAGTTTTAGTTTCTAAGTATATAAAAAAGAGATATATCAATATGCATATTATGTAAAAAGTAAATTGAATATTATTTTTCCAATATACAAAAGTTAATTTGAAACTGTGAATATTAAAAAAAAAGAAAATGTTGCTTAGCAATTTAGAAATTAACTCACCATAGACTGCATGATTGTTATTTTTATTTATAAGTAACGGAGATCTCAAACGAACTGTCGTAGGCGCTGCTGGTAAGCCAGTACTCGCCTAGAAAATTTCGCCTAAGTGACGTGTATTTGCAACCACTTCCCAAGTCGGAATGTCGATTGCTCACAATTTGCCCCTTTATATATGTAACACCCCGCTTCGACGGTTCGTAATTTGAAACAATTAACTGCGCGGCAGGTGTAACGCTGTAATTTTAATTGTAAGATGCGCACGCGTTTTTCACCCATAACGTACCTTGTTGAAAAGGTATTATAAAGGTGAAATTTAAATGTACATTATTTAACAATTAGCCCTAAGATTTAAATTTAATAACCTTTGTACGTGTTAAATATGTATAAATGTTTATTTATAAAGTTATAAATTTTAAGCTATGACTTTAAATTAATTGTAAAGCCCTTAAGATAGTTATTGGTTATTGATTTAAAACAACGAAACCAATAGATCTATTTGCAGTCAACATGGACGAATATTAAAATTATGAACGTTATCAGATTTTGCTTTGTTCAAAAAATGATAGTTTTTGTCTCATTATTGTTATGTTAAAAATGAATATTATTTCAAAAAGAAAGTTGTTGATATTAATGTTATTTATATATACTCATTTAAGTCAAGTTTTATTTGTTTTAAATGTTTTTGCTTGCTGAATAATTATAAAAATTTTACTTTATCTCTTGCATATTTTAAATAGGGAAAATAAAAATAAAGTAATTAATAAACCAATTAGAAAAAAGATTTAAGATAATGTTAGCAGAATGGAAAGTTCTTAACTATTAGGCGAATTGACAATGATCGCCTTACACTGTTATTTTACGCTCAGTGTCGTTTAAGGTATTCAGGTTTTTTAAAGCTTTTCTTTGTTACTGATAACAAAATAAATTGAAGGTAATGACATATTCATATGTTTTATTTTTGTAATATTACAAAATCTTATCCATTACTTACGAGTTACATACACTATAACTTTTTTCCAGCGAAAGATTTAAAATTGTATTTTAATACTAGATCAAATATTGTATTTATAATTTCTGGATCTACATGTTCTTTCGTAGTTTTCGGCAAGATCGTTAAAAATTCGTCAATATTGTATATCAATTTAACCAACGGGATGACTTTGAGCTATTGGAGTCTGACCCAACCAAAATTTTACTTCGGATATGAAAGTATGTATACAAAAGTCATCATATGTTTTCCCGATCACAGCTTGTCTCGGAGCAGTCTTGTTCCAATGAATCCTCAAGCACCCATTTTTTTTTCTTTTTATAGGATAGGGTGACAAACGAGCACACAGTTAGGTGGACTGTAGACATCTGCATCTGTCGTCGATTACGAATCAAAATGCAGATGCGTTTTTACCCGTGAGGACTAAGATAGAATGCCTCGTTTCCAGTAAAAAGGGTCTTCGGTTCTCTACATTCACCATACGAAACACAGCAGCATTTATAGTTATAGTTTCTTGCTTAAAAATTAAACTTCCTCCTTCGGGAGATATGTGGACTCAACTCAACTTAATATTAAAGATATTCATATTCCTCCTAAATATATGTTGTTATCTTTAGACGTTGATAGTCTTTTCATAAATGTCCCATCCCCTGGCTGCGTATACTCAATATAATTTATTTTGTTGGTTAAGAAAAATAATTTTAAATTACATTTTCCTGATACCGTGATTCCCTCAATGAAGCCATACGAATACCTGTATCATATGATCCTGATGATGGTCCTCGTTCGCATGTTTGGTTATAACAAAATCTCTAAGTCTAAGCACTAAAGAAACAGTGTAGTGTATAACCTGTACATAATTTATGAAAATTGCCTATAACTCCAGCATAGCTATTTTTGTAATCTACCACAAAAACACAAGCAACTTAATATATTCAGACTACGATCATTTTAATAAAATATAAACATTAAATTTGCTAAAAACTCTTCAGAAATCTGATGTTCATCTTCTTTTTCATCAGCCTTTAGAATCCATTTGGCAGTGACATGGGCTTTTCTAATTGTAGGAAGGATTTAAAAGTAAAGTATAATTACAGCCTATATACGTCCCACTGCTGGGCACAGGCCTCCTCTCACATCTGAGAGGATATTTCACATAACTTCGGAATCATTTTTTTTTCAAACATGTAGGTTTTCTCAAGATGTTTTACTTCACCGACTATCATGTTGTTTTTTTTTTAATCATCACTTAAAATTGCAATTAACAATTTCATTGATGCTGGCAGGGATCGAACCCAGTTGTCTCGTGTACTGTGAAATTTAAAACGAGCGCTAAGCCCCCTGAGCTACTAAGACTTTTTGCCTTAATGAATTTGCGTACGGTCTGAAGAGTATAGAGAGTCAGTATTATTACAGGCTGTTAGGCATTCAAACCTCACCTTAGTTCTCAGAATTGACGACACATCTTTAGCCAACTTTGTTTAAAGTTGCTATAGGTGTCCATAAACTGCAGTAGCTACTTACTATCATGTGCACTATTAGTTCGTTTGTCACATTAATTTTTTGAAAAATGTAAGTTTATTTTAAGTAAACTTAATTGTCTACTTGACAACCGTATTGACGATCTCACTTCTTCACAACGCTGGTGGAGATATTTCAAGCCTGGCATTTTTTTATGGAATAAGGGTAACAAACGAACACATAGTCCACCCAATGTTAAGTGGATGCTGTGGCCCATAAACATCTACATTTATTCTAGACTAAAAGTCAAAACGCAGATGCGTTGTCACCCCTGACGAATAAGATGGAATGCCTCGTTTCCAGTAAAAAAGGGTCTCCGGATCTCTACACTCACCATACGATATATAGCAGTATTAACCTGCTATTTCACGCTGGTATTCTGTGAGAGCATGGTCTTTCCCCGGTCGAGCTGACCATTCGTGCTACAACCGTAATGTAGTTGCAGCGTGATTCTACCAAGTACAAAAGAGATGCATAGAGATGGTTAAACCTAAATCAATCTAAAGCCATAAAATTCCTTGGCATTGTCGCCTCTTACGATATCCACTGGATCAAGTGGGGCTGTGGATTCTCTTAAATCACCGCCACTTGGTGAAAAATTGTGATGGCCATTATGAAATGTTTGTGAGAATGTTTCACAACAATGAAAGTATATTAAAAGAAAACTACTTATATTTTACATATTATTTTGTAATCAGCATTATTAGATTAGGATTAAAATTAAGCAATCCAATACGTTAATATATGCGAAGGTATTAATTTTCACTTGAAAAGACTTTTGTTGAAGGGCGTGGTATAGCCTATTTTGTGGTCGGCTGCATGCCATTATCACAGAGCCGTATAGCATAGTTTTGTAATGAATCTAGTTACTTAACATTATATGTTTTTATTTTCTTCGTCAATAAAATCAGAATGATAATAAGGTCTGATAAACTATTGAAACAATTTAATAATATGTAATTTATCATAATGAATATGGTGAGTATACTTATAACATGAAGAATAAATTTCATTCACCATAATTATTATTATAGTGAAATTATTTTTGCTTAAGGTGACTTATGATATTTTATATAAAATGTAAACATGATTTCAATATCAGAATCCTCCTACAGTGAATAATAAACTATAAATTGAGATATATAATTGTATTTAAAACTCCTTTAATATAATAGTTCAAAAATAATCGTAACACTTGGAATTTAATAGCAAGGTATATTAGTTGGTGATTTAAGACTCATTGAAAACTTTAGAGCGAGTAATTACATACTTAAATTATGTTGATAAATGCCTACAGGGCGTTAAAATTACATACAAACTTCGAGGCAATCTAGATCGTATGCACTTGAGCTCGATTAGACGACGTTGAAGTCTTTAGTATGTACGAATTCCGGCTCTGTGGTCAATATGGTAATGTAATACGGAAAAAATTCTATATCTTCACAGGGTAATGAAAGTAAATGTAACTAGTACAACAAAATTAATATATTTGTATAGTAAATTTGATAAAAAATATATCCATATATTATCATGGTTCAAAACAGGCGTTAATTATAAACGTATGCCTATTAATTTTAATACGTCTAAGAAATGATAGGGGCTATCCAAGAATATAGGATTGATTTCCTGAATGAATAAAAAATAGTAGTTGCTAGAACTAAACAATATCTTCTTCTCTATATATAAAAATCAATTGCTGTCCGGCAATATCGCTAAATCTTAAAAGCGGTTGTACCGATTTTAATGAAATTTTTTGTGTGTGTCAGAATGGGTCCTTGGATTTAAAAGTGGACTCGGTAGGTGGCGCTGTTGTTGAGATCCAGAAATTACCCGGCCGAAGGCGGGGCGGATCGCTAGACGTAGTTATATAAAATAACATTGGTGCGTCTGTTAGTGATTGTGTAACTTTTGAGCAACTTGACCGATTGAAGTCATATTCATACATTATGTTTATTTTGTCAAGACGGTAGTTCATATTAATGATAGAATGCGATAGGTAGTGTTGCAGTCAAATTATTAACAGACTCTACATTTATAAACTAAAATGACATATAATCCCATTATATTATATACGTTTAGTGCAAAAAACGAGCCGTGGTAGCTCAGATGGTTAGCGCTCGCTGTAAATATAACAGAACGCGAGAAACCCGGGTTCGATCCCCGCCGGCACCAATGAAATTGTTAATTGCAATTTTAAGTGCTGATATACCACGTGCTCGGCGGTGAAGGAAAACATCGTGAGGAAACCCGCATGTCTGAGGAATAAGAAAAAAAATATTTCGAAAACATGTGAAGTTCGCCAACACGTATTGGGGCAACGCGGCGGACACTTCCTTGCCCTAAAACCCTCTCAGAAATGAAGGGAGGCCTGTGCCCAGCAGTGGGACCTATGTAGGCTGTAACTTTACTTTACTTTACTTTTAGTGCAAAAAAACACAAAAAATCTGTCCCCGATAGGCCCGGACGTTGTGATCGAGTTATTAATATATTTTGTATTCACACTGTAATAATTTTAAATAATCAACATATTATTATTAAGTGTCTGTGGAGAAAGTTTGTGACTGACAGATAAACAGACACACCGACAGACGAAGATGACGACACGCACAAAATGAGGAACACTAATGATGGTAAATAAATAGAAGTTTACACACGCAACGTCTTGACAAAAAGCTATTAGCTAAAGTAAAAATCAAAATATTTTAATTCAAAATCGGCCTTTACAAAACATTTTTGAAAGTTAAGATATATACGCCATCGCTTCAATAAGTCCTTGCTGCTAGACCTTGTGAGGAGAAGCGACAAGAATTCCACATGTGTACTCTATTTTTCTCGCAACAGTTATTTATAATTTGACCTTATTATATTCATAAGTAAATAAAGTCTACGGAAGAATTCTTATCTTCTCTATATAGTATAAAACAGTCGCTTTCCGCCGTATATACGTTTACCTTTTAAACTACGCAGCGGATTTTGATGCTGTTTTCTTCAATAGACAATAGATATGTTGTCGAGATCGAAAAATCACACGTGCGAAGCCGGGGCGCTAGTTTAAAAATAATCATCTTAATGATGATATCCTTTCTTCATTATAATGTTTTTTTACATGTGCTTTGAATTTATGCACATATATATAAAATAAATTTAAATTAAAAATTAAATTGATAATAATATCGAAATAACACATGAAAAACCATTTTTAAAATGTTTGTCTATCTTTTTATCTGTCTGCCTGTTTCTCTGAGCTAATCTTCGGAAAGCCTTCGGTTCTGGCTGTAATGATATTCCACGAGTAGATAGAGAGCAAAGCTAGAAGTAATCTAGGTTTTGATTCATCTAAAAATCTTTTTTTTTAATTGAAGGGGGGCAAACGAGCATGCGGCTCATCTGATAGTAAGGGACTATTATATATATACTTAATATTTAAAAAAACCATTGATATGTATTTTTTATAGGACAGGGTGACAAACGAGCACACGGTCCACCTGATGGTAAGTGGTTGCTGTGGCCCATAAACATCTACATCTATCTTCGATTACGAATCAAAATGCAGATACGTCGTCACCCGTGAGGACTAAGATGGAATGCCTCGTGTCCAGTAAAAAGGGTCTCTGGTTCTCTACACTCACCGTACGAAATACAGCAGCATTAAGCTACTATTTGACGCTGGTCTTCTGTGAGAGCGTGATCCTTCCCCGTTCGAGCCGACCCATTCGTGCTACAACATGTTTTGTATAATAAAAAGAATAATTAAAATAAATAGTGTCTATTTTATAGAAGAGGGGGCAAACGAGCATGCGGCTCATCTGATGTTAAGTGACTACCGCCGCCCATGATCAACCGCAACACCAGGGGAATTGCAGGTGCGTTGCCGAAAAACGTTGTCTTGATGGTGTCTTAAACGTAAAGTAGATTCATTTGATAGTTTTAATTTAATTGGTTTTGATTATATTGTATTCAGAAGCGAATAATAAGCAGCAATTCATTGCTTCCTTCATTACGGTCTGGTTAATGTCCACTGCTGAATATTTTTTTATTGTTATTTAGTTGCTATCATCTTCTGTTTCTATTTCCCTCTATTGTTTATCCACTGGAGAACATAGACCTCCCTGTAGATTGCCTTTTCAAAATGTATTATTTTATAGTGTATATTGAATAAAATTAATTTACGGACTTTATCGCGTTTACCTTTAACTTTTTAATTCCTTTTAAATCATTAGAGAAAAATAAGTATGCTTTAAAAATCTGTCTACGGACAAAATATTATGCACTTAATTTTACTTTTCTAAATTTTAGAGCAGAATATAAATCTCTAGCAAAACCGTGGCCTTTATTACACAATTAAATTGTCTCTTTGCCTAAAATAAAAAGTTGGTCTAGTGTTATATTTGTAATTGAACCATGTAACAAACATTATTTGGTAGCAAATCGTGACGTAGTTTTAGCTAAAAGATAAATAAGTCCAAGATTAACTACCTAGATATGCTTAACGCCATTGTGGTCTATTATACAGACACGATAGGTACGAGTACATATAATTTTATTACGTTGTTTTGTAGCATTTTTACATAACATTTTTGGTTTTTAATCCTAGATATTATATTTTCACCAAAGATAATAAAGGAAATAATTTTCGATTAATATACGGAACAATTTAAAAATAAAAGTAAAAGTTAAGTTAGAATATTGCTCTCAAGTTTTTTTAAATAACTTTTTTATAGCATTAGGTGACAAACGAGCACATAGTCAACCTGACTAAGCGACTAAGTGGATGCTGTAGCCCATAGAAATCCATATTTATCCTCAATTAAGGGTCAAATGCAAATGCGTTGTCACCCCTGAGGACTAAGATGGAATTCCTCGATTCCAGTAAAAAGAATCTCCGGTTCTCTACACTCACTATACGAAATACAGCAGCATTACGCTGCCATTTTACGCTGATATTTTGTGAAAACGTGGTCCTGCCCTAGTCGAACCAACCTATTCGTGCTACAACTATAAAATAGCTGCAACCTAGCTCTACGACGTAAAAAATTTAAAGTGACAATAACATATATTTGTCCTGTTTTAAGTGAATACTATTTTTCATAGAAAACCATATAATATATTTTTATTCATGGAACAAAACGCATATTATGATTGTCACTCCTGAGGATGAAAATGGAATGAATGCTTCATCTAAATATAAAAGTAAAGTAAAGTTACAGCCTATATACGTCCCACTTCTGGGCACAGGCCTCCCATCATTTATGAGAGGGTTTTAGGGCAAGGAAGTGTCCGCCGCGCTGCCCCAATGCGTGTTGACGAACTTCACATGTCTTCGAAATATTTTATTTCCTTATTCCTCAGACGTGCAGGTTTCCTCATGATGTTTTCCTTCACCGCCGAGCACGTGGTGAATCAGTACTTAAAATTGCAATTAACAATTTCGTTGCTGCCAGCGGGGATCAAACCCGGGTTACTCGTGTTCTGTTATATTTATAGCGAGCGTTAACCATCTGAGCTGCTACGGCTCTTTAATCTAAATACATATAAATAAAATTTAAGTCTGTGTAAGTGAAATAATTATCTCTAATTGAGAAGACATGAGTAAATTTTTAAAACTTTTGTCTGTCATATAGCTGTGTATCTGCTCAGATTTATCTTCGAAATGGCTGAACCTATTGTAGTGAAGGATAGAGAGATGCTAGGAGTATTCAACGTTCTATTTTATCTGATAATAGTCTTTAGTGATTATTTTAAATCTAAATAAAGTCAGTTTTCCCACCCTTGATTTCACCAAGATGAAACCGGGGCGGGTCGCTTGTGAACAGTAAAAGGGTCATCTAGTACATACATACATAAACACTCACGCCTGTCACCCAGAGGGGTAGGCAGAGACTACAGACTTCCATTTAGCACGATCCTGACATACCTTTCTCGCCTCTTCCACATTCATATACCTACGCATACATGCTCGTCGGTTAAGGGTACTCTTAATTTGGCCCATTTTTAGTATATCGCCAATTTGGTCGACAAACTTCCGCCTAGGACGTCCCTTTCCGACTCTTCCATTCACTTCTGCAACATATATTTGCTTTGTCAGTCTTTCCGCATTCATTCTTTCTACATGACCAAACCACCGAAGCATTCCTTTCTTAATCCTGGTCACCGCATCATCTTGCAAACCACACTCTTCTTTTATCACACAGTTTCTCACCCTGTCACTCAGATTCAGCCCTAACATACTCCTTAGCGACCGCATTTCTACCGCATTTATTCTACTCTCGTGCTTCTTCTGCCACACCCAACTTTCACTACCATACGTTAAAGTAGGGACTAATACAGCACTATGAATCATCATCTAGTCTTACAACATTATAGTGTTATTTTACTCTGGTAATTTAAAGAAGTGTGTTCTTTCCTTGGTTGAATTGACCCATTCAAGCTTCAATCACAGGGTAACAACAACGTGGTGGTCAAAACTTAGTAAAATTAAAAAAATTAAATTTAGTAAAATATTTTAATCAGGTATGTAAAAATGGTTAAACCAATTATGTAAATAAATAGTTATCGTAAATATAAGTATTAATTTATTGTACCAAGGATGTAAAAATATATTTTACACATAATTACAAAACATTTAAAAATTGTACTACAGTAACCTAATACTTTTTATTAGTTTGTGTATACCCTAAGTGGTGATTAAATTTTCTTGTTAGCGAATGATAGCGTGTAAAATAAGTTCACCGTTCAATTAATTAAAAAGAGAGAGACTATTTTATTCAAACATTCAAGTGGGAAGTGAGTGAGTGAGTTAGTGTGCGGAAGCGTTCCCGTGGTCCTACCGATATATCAACACCTACAAGGCTTCTATGCGTAGGCAATTTTCCAAAAAAAAAGGGTGTAGGAAAATTGACATAATAGATCTGAACATTTACTTAAGTAACTCTTGCTATTCCAGTGCATAAATCTACATCTATCAACTATTTACGGTTTGAAATAATCCTCCACGTGAAATAAAAGAAGCCTTTTTCAATGTGTTCGTACGTAAAATCGTTTTTTTTATAAAACTTTTCTCCCACTCTAGGATTTTCTCCTGTATCGAGGAGATAGTTTACAAACAAATTGCACAAGGACAAATATTCCGGCCGGGAGCAATTATTTGTAGGCCGTATAAATACTTGTTCCGTGCGGGATTGGAACCCACGGCCCACAACGCAGCAACTCATTGCTATTATACTAATTTGCCTGTTGCAGATGTTGTTCTGTTCTATCCGGTAGGCGGCGCAATGAGTTTTACTCCTAATATACTTCGGACTCATAAACCAATATGTAAAAATTTATAATAACCGGACCACAGCGCCACCTATGCGCCTAGGTTATTTTATTTTTTGGCACTAAACCAATTTATTTTGTGTGTGTGAACCATTTTAATGCATAAATATATTGTATAAATATGAAACCGATAGAATAATTCGTTTAGAAGCTACACGATTACTAACATTACTTACAACACACCAACAATTATTATACCAATATCCGGATTCGGACGGGTGATTTCTGGATCTCGACAACAGCGCCACCTACCGGGTCCAAATATGAATTCACACCCATTCAGACACACTCATAAAATTCAACAAAATCCGTCGAGCTGGTTTGAGTTTAGCGAGACAATCGAAAGCAGCAATTAGTTTTTTTAAATAGAGATACATAGATAGAGATAACGTGATATTTATCAATTAATTTTATGTTCAGAACGTTTTAATAACATGAAATATTTTTATTTAATATTTTTACGAAAAACTATAGCTCTAAATATAGCTCCCACTGCACTATCAAAGGTTATCTGGTATTATGCTATTTTGGCATAAGTTCAGCGCGTTTTGTACAACAAAGTATTTTTTTATATATATATCTAAATCACGTTGCTGTAGAAATTCTCGTTTCATCGTTCCTATTTGCAATCTGAAGAAGTTGGTAATAGATGGTTAACTGGCCAAAAAGGATTCAAGGCGTTCTATTCAAATTAATGGAATTAATAGTCGCATTTAAACACTAGCTTTGTGAAGACAGTTTTATAAAGTTAATGAATATATTTAAAACGTGAATTTCACAAAAAAGTAAATTAATGTAATGTAAAAAAAAATTAATTTACAAATAAATATGAAGTGAACACTGGAAAGAAAAATTCATGATGAAAGTGATACAAGTTTAAAAATAGTGGTATTTTTTTATATAATACGTCCTATTAGCAGTCCACTTGATGGAAGTAACTACAGTACTCGTCTCGTGGACTACGAAGTTTAAATAAAAATAAAAAAGATCGTACATGTGTTGGCATCTCTGACGACTGAAGTGATGAAAATTATCTGGTTCTTGGCGGCACAAAAATAGTAAGTGGGTGGTTCCAACACACATGCACACTTATGAGAAGGGGGTTTCCTTAGCAAAAACATTTTGTCTCGTATCATGAAGACGTTTTACATAAATAAAATGCATATACGCAAACATCGACACGAGGAACAATTATTTGTGGGTTATATAAGCAGTAAGTTCCATGCGGAATCCGGACCTGAGACCGTGCAGCGTTGTGAATAAACTCTGAGCCATTACGTTACCGCATTGCATTGTTTCCAAAAATTGTAGTACTACGTTTTAAAACAATGTTACAGTAGATCTTTATAAGTATACTAAAAATTATCTAAGAATATAACTCAATCGGTAGATTAAGAGTTCTATGTCAAAATCGACATAAATGGCGCGACATCACTTGTCCTTCCTTTCCCGTATCTAATGTAACGACCTCTTAATACAATCGAAGGATGGTTCGGATTACTGTTGTGTGAAAGATAACGTGGATTTTCACCCACAATCTCAGTCTTAGATCTCAAAAGCATGTTCGATGGCTCCGTGGTGCAGTACAGTACAGTACAGTAACATAGAGTTGCGGTGCCAAGGGGCACCGGTTCGAATCCTACATGTAGTAAGTATTTGTATGGTTTACAAATAACTGTTTTGGGTCTGGATGCTTGTCCCTACGATACAAGAGAAAATCCTAGCGATGTGAAAGTGATAGTGAAAATGCAGATGGGTTGCCATCCCTGAGGTCTAAGATGGAATGCCTCGTTTCTAGTAAAAAGGGTCTCCGGTTCTCTACACTCACCATACGAAACACAGCGACACAGAGCTGCTATTTTACGCTGGTATTCTTTTTTTTGTAGGATATAGGGTGACAAACGAGCACACACTCCACCTGATGGTAAGTGGTTGTTGTGGCCCATAGACATCTACATCTATCCTCGATTACGAATTAAAATACAGATACGTTGTCACCCGTGAGGACAAAGATGGAATGCCTCGTTTCCAGTAAAAAGGGTCTGCGGTTCTCTACACTCACCATACGAAACACAGCAGCATTAAGCTGGTATTCTGTGAGAACGTGGTCATTCCCCGGTTGAGCCGACCCATTCGTGCTACAACCATAATATAGTTGCAGCATGGCTCTACCACGTATAGCCTGTATAATTGATAATCGTACTGTAAATAGTTTCTTACAACATTATCTGCAAAGTAGGCAGTTTATGTAACCCATGTAGGGGTGTTGTAAAAATATCTGTTACCATAATAATAACTAGGTAATAATATACTGCTGTTGCCAATCTGCATCATAAGCGTGGTAACCATGCTATATATTCCCCTTATGAGGCAAACTATGGGCAGGCAATGTTGAATAGTAGACTTTAGTAGGCTGTATTAAAAAATGCGGTCGGTGCTTATATACAAGACCTCGCGATCAGATTTGATAGTTTACAAATTCTATCAATAGATCACCAATTTCAGGAAATGAATCGCGATGCTATTGAAATTAAAAAAAATCATATTTCAATAAAGAAACTGTAACTAATAAAATGTAATTAAGGGGAAATATAATCTCAAATGGCTTAGCAAGATCCTTCGTTATGCCGAAAATATTGAAGCATTAATTTTGAAATAAATATATGGTAAAGTTGAGGATTAATGTTAAGGATTATGTTAGACGAAAACACGATTTCGTAAAATTTTCTCGATAAAAAAAAATCCAAAGTTACAATAACAAATAAATAAACAATAAACCGCTGTTATTCAAAAAATACTTTAAATAAGATTATGAAACTTTGCATACTAACTGAACTAACTATAAAGCAGTGCTTATGTTATTTAATTTTTTTAAAATACCATTATTTTCACTGGTAAAAAGAAATTACCTAAACTATCGGCCTCTTGAAGCGTGATTCGTGCCGCACGGTCACTTCGCTTCTGCCTTTGAACGGGGAGGTTGTGTCGCTTACGATCAGAATATACATTGCGCAACAGGACGACGTAAAATGGGAAATAACTAATGAAAATAGTATAATATCTAATGAAATAAGTGTAACGACCGTTCTACTTACAGTATTAGTGATTACAAACATGTCGGTACATAGCATACGACGCGCGGGCAAGTGGGAACGAAATTAGAATTTGAGTTGACTTACTCTATCCCCTTAATGTTCATTTATTTATAGAACTGAAGCACAGTCGACCTGATAGGATTTGAATGTGTGGCACGGTCATATATACTGACACATATCCATTAAAAAGCGACCTACAGATCCTCTATCACACCGTGTTATGAAACAGGAATATTAATGCGGCCATAATCGATTCGATCCACGAGTAATCTGTTGAGATCCACGGTCTAGTACTATAGGACGTTTAAAAATGTGTACAACAAAATATCTGTGCTTTGCGGCTAATTTAACCTACACGATACGTATTGTAAACTAAAAATTTACGAAACAAAACTATACTTATTCTATACACGAGGACAAATTCAAATGTCAGATAAAAGTTATCCATCAAATAAATTATAACATGAGTTAATATAAAATTTCGATCGGGAGATTACGACACATCTACTCGTCAGGTACACCTCATAACCCGAAAACAAGATTGTACAATCAGTGCATATTGTCAGTGATGACTTATGGATCTGAGACGTGGTCCTTTATTGCTGGCCATATGAGGAAGCTCATGGTCACTCAGCGAGCTAAGGAAAGCGCTATGCTCGGGGTTTCTCTACGTGATAAACTTAGAACTAACTAAACTAGAAATAATAGGCCTTAGGCCATAATAGCCCAAAGTATTAGTAAGTTGAAAGTGGCAATGGGCGGGCCATATAGCTAGAAGAACTGACAATAGGTGGGTAAGAAGGGTTTTCGATTGGCAGCCTCGTACCGGTAGAAGAAGTGTAAGGTGACCTGGTAGGACTTGCGAGAGGTCAATGGATGCAGGTGGCTCATACCGTGCTTTGTGGCATTCCTTGAGAGAGGCCTATATTGAACAGTGGACTTGTGAAGGGCTGTAACGATGATGATGATGATGATGAATGCAAAAGCAAAACAAGTGAACTATTTTATTTGTATTACTGTGATTATTAATTTCTTTATGTTGTAATTTAACCTATGAATAACTTTTATCTGTGGATTAAAACTTCAGCCCTATAGGACAAAAATAGTCGACGAGTATGGAGTAAATTATGAATGGAACATATCGACGCAAGCACGAATGTGATGCCGATCTGTACGTCATCATTTACTTACTAGCTATAATTATGCTTTCGTTTTACGTTCACTTCCTACTCGGACACGTTTTAAAAGCGTTCAAGACTGCGTGCGTGACAATGGTATATTTTTTATATAAGACTAGCTACCTGCATCGGCTTCGCACGTGTAATATCTGGATTATACAACAGCGTACCTAAAGGTTCCAAGTATACCTATAACCTTCACGGCAGTGCAAGCAATATGTTGACAAAGTTTTACCGCAATCTGATCGATATGGCGGCGCATAAAATACGAACAAACAAATATTAGGTAATTTTATATATTAGATAATATTGAATATAACTAAATTTATACTCAATAAAAATTGTCAATAGATTATTATCATATATTACAAATAGCTACTGGGTAGAAATTAGGTTTAACATTAAAGAAAAATTAGTTTATTTCAAAAAGAACAATAGTCTAATTTAAAACTTAGTGATTACATACTCTTTGGTGTGATGATTTTATGTTCTACTCGTAATTAGTCTGATATTAAGGTACAACAGTTTTCTCATCTTTATTATTAAAAGCTAAATAAAGGGGTCTTTAGTATAATAAATTGAACAATATATTAACAGCATATTTTATACAGTTTAACATATTCGATTCGACGAATTCATAAGCCACTAACAGTACTGCTAGACATCGACCTTTCCTGGCAGATGGATTGGTGATCGTAACATCAGATATTTATGAGTAAAACTGCTCGGCGTAGCGGATCTGAATATTTGAAAAATATGGTATATATCACCATTAATCGGAAGTAAGGTTATTAAGGTCCGGTATTGAGAATGAAGTTGCAGGTGGTTATAAATCCTGACTTTTAGACAAAAGTCCGTAGGTGAAACCGCGGGGCACAGCTAGTTAGATATGAATGTATATTTCATCATTATCACTACAGCCCTTCACAAAACCACTGCTGAACATAGGTCTCCCGCACGGAATGCCACATAGCACGACTTTGAGCCACCTGCATTCATCGACTTCGCTCATGTCCTACCAGGTCGCCTTTCACTCTTACAATCCTACCGGTACGAGGTTGCCACTTAAGAACCCTTCTTCTCAATCTGTTGTCAGTTTTTCGAGCTATATGGCCGGCCCGTTGCCACTTCAGCTAGGGCCATGTTGATCACTCCGGTTCTACTGCGGATATCGTCATTTCTAAATGTATATACATGTATTTTAACTTATATTTTTGACCACTAGCAACAGCTTTAAATAAGTCGGTTTCTTAATGTAAAATCCTAATAAGTTATGTTCTTGATGGTGAGTGAAATACATATTTCACTTGCTCACGCGACCTTTATTTATCCGGTCTGTATTGAAATCCAGTATCCATTGAAATACATTATCTCTTAAAACTCAGTCAGATAGTAACCTTCATCGGAAGGCTTAAGACCTTTTTGGCCCCTCCCATAGTGTCACTTCGGGGGACTGCCACGGGACGAAATGTGGTGATCGATATTCTTATACCGTCAATACCAATTATTATACCAATCAAAAGTTATTTTATATAAAATAATTATCAATGTTAAGCCACAATAGTCTAATGGCAACCGTGAACTTAAAAGGTCATGGGTTCCATTCCGTCATTCGACTACTGTCCTAAATCACTCCCAACAAACTTTTTAAACTTAACACGAGTAATGTAAATAGCAATGTTAGTATTTAAAAATAAATGTTAACCTTTGATAATGACTAAATATCAAAAACAAAGTAGGTGTATTTGCCAATCGGCGTATTTGTATTTGCCTACGGCGTAGGGTTAGGATTAACAACTGGGAAGAAAGAAGAAAGCCTCGTACCAGCAAGCACAATTAATGGTTTTTTCACACTTAAAAGTGATAACCTTATGAGATGCGTGCAAGTGAGGTAACTCACGGATTCGCAACCGAAATATGGGAGTGTTATGTTCAAATTATACTTCAGCTTGATTGTGAATACAGTAAACTTTTTTGTATTATTCGATGGATCAACAATTTTTGCTGAAATTTTGCAACCACAAAGCTTTTGATTGTTCTGTGAATGGTTGCACCGAGCGACCAGACGCCGTCTTAACGAGCGATGGACATGCCTCAGACATCGAAGCTGTTGTCAAGGCGTTTGTACCGATCAAAAATTACATGCTTCACAGACATCAATCAAATATTCTCAACCGTCAACGGGCATAGAAATCGGTGACGCAAAGTCATCTAACTTTTTTTAAATTTCTGTTTTACGTAAATAATACCTTATAATTTTTAAAACAGTCATTAGAGTGTGGGTGACATTTTAATTTATTTATTTGCCTAACATTTCGTAGTTTTTGACCACATAGTTTCCAGACCAACCCGAGTTTAGTTCCCGTCGGTTCTACTAAAACCTGAAATTGTTAAACATAATTTTGGTGGTAAAATGTGGTGATTGGCCAGGTGCTTGACGTTGAAGTGAATTTTTATGGAAACTACATGAGAGGGTGAAAGTAATTATAAGGACACGAGAAACCGGCAAAACCTTTAATATTTTTTTTTAATAAAAGAGAGAACAAATTAGTTGCGGCGCACCTGAAGGTAAGTAATTACCGCCACCCATGAACATGTTGCACCAGGGGAATTGCAGATGTGTTGTCAGCCTAAGTCGTATCGTTCCGGAAAAATCGCTGGTGGTAGTCGTTTCCACAAAGAAGCTGCGCGAGGAAGAACACTTCTTCTAAATCGCACAGTGGTGGACCACCACTCATTCAGATGGTATGGACAGTATTGCGAGTTTTGTCGATAAAAACGAAAAGAGAAAAATGAGAAGAGGCGGAGGCAAGTGAGGCATGAAAGTCATTTTTTGAAGACTAATCATTGTTACGAATGTAACCATTTATGGTGTTTATAAAAGGGTAATTTAATGATAATGTAAAATTTTTATATTACATTATCCTTAAATTACCAAATATATAATAAGATATAATATAATAACATATAATAACCAATCAATACATCATTCAGTTTTCGTGTTGTGAGATTTGTATTTAGTGTTTACGAAATAGATCCTTAGTACTTATTCTACTTAGTACTAATTTCAAATTAGCTTCTGTCATTGAGTTATATGTTTTACGTACTAGATAAGCCATTACAAACAAAAAAAGACGTGTGGCACTCGGGGACTGCCGCGGTAAAGCTATTGCATAGCATTTTGTATCAACTTATGCAATTATAATTATTTATTTATTTTATTTATGCAGTATTTCTTTTTCTTTGATATTAATTCAAGTTACTTAGGTTAATCCAATCAAATTCAACCAGATTTAACCGAACCCGCGTCATAACGAACTCACTATTTGTGAAAAATACTGTATCACCGGACCGCGTCGCAAAAACTAAGGTTCGCGCAGTACATACGTCAGGACGGCCGTACGGCAATTATATTAACAAGACGCGCAACTACTCAGTTCCACGCCCCACGGCAAGATTTGTCACTTATTATTTATTGTCCAATTAATTGTCTTTAAATTCAAATGGCACGCTCTATTACAATCAATAAACGATAAACGCGTATAGTGAATTTCGAGGTAAATTATTATATGTAAACGTTTTTGAATCGTCGTAATGAAACATATTTCCTAAAGAAAATATCTTCACAATTAATTTGATGTAAAATAACATTAGAAATAACGTATAAAAACAGAAAAATTATCAAATTTTTGATCGAGTTCCTAACCAGTACACAAGCAAAAATGGCGAAATATCATTTTCAGATTTTTTTCTATATAGTTATTTGTTACAGAGTACACAGATAAAATTCACTCTCACAGATGACAAATTTCAAACACCACAATCTCTAATTTTTTACTCTGCTATCTTCAGCGCTGTACACGAACGGAACGATGTCGTTGAGAGCCGTGGTAGCTCATATGGTTAGCGCTCGTTATAGGTATCACAGTACGGGAGCAACCCGGGTTCGATCCCCACTGGCACCAATGAAATTGTTGCATGCTGATTTAGTTATCAGTTTGAAAGTCTGTTTTTCTGGGCCGTTTTGTTTTGTTACACTGACATCTCGCAAGTCACCTAGGGACCTAGGAGGTTGTCGGTTGCTTATTTTTTATTTTTCTTTAAAATTTTCGTCGGTAAAATAACATATTTATAAAAGTAAAAAAAAGTAAAGTTACAGCCTATATACGTCCCACTGCTGGGCACAGGCCTCCTCTAATTTCTGAGAGGGTTTTAAGGCAAGGAAATGTCCACCACGCTGCCTCAATGCGTGTTGACGAACTTCACATTTCTTCGAAATATATATTTTTTAATTTCTCAGACATGCGCTACCAGCATGCGACGACGCGGCCCGCGCCTTCCGCCACTTGCGTTTGCCGCGCTTTGTCTATAATTGTCTATAATATAGGTATTGTCTATAATATAGGTATTTTATAAACAGCACCTGTCTAATATTATGAAATATGTAGATAAAACTTAAAACTTACCTTGATAAATGTATACCCTTTTGTTTGTAATATTTTTTTAGACCTCTCTTCAATCGTTTCTGCTTATTCCCCATGTTTTACAAACTAAACTTAAACATTAATAAAACTGTACAATTAATATAACTATAAAACACTACTATTAAACAAGAATCAGAAAAAACCTACTCCACTATTAACAAAATTAAATTTTTGCAGTAATATTATACGATTTTATTTCGTAGTGCTGAGCTCTCGCAACGCGGTGTACGTCCACCTAGCAACACGATGCGTCCCGCACTGAATTCGTGGACGAATGCGGGGGTGATATAGACGCAGTATTTAATCGGGACGCATTTTTAATTTATTATCATAAAAATAATACATATTTCTAAAAAGTAACCAAACCAAATTATTTTATTTTGTATTGCAAAGCAGTAGATATTTTTTTTATATTCCTTTGATAAACAATGAAGGAGTAAAGTGGTTTCATCTCAACGATTTGGAGGTGATTTGGGTATTTTTTTATTTATTATGTGACACCGATAGAAAAATTATGGCTAAACCAAATTACGTATCAGATCATGTAGATTACTAGCTATTTTTTTCATATATAATTTCTCTGTAAGTGTCGACGAAAAGTTGGTACATCTGCACGCTTTTTTCAAGCTTTTTGCGAGAGAGCAGTCTTAATGCATGCACTTTGTTCATTCATATTCAAAATTTCAAAACTCTTCGACAAAGACAACAAAGACTGAGGAAAAGAAACGACGTTAGACCATCGTTAGACAATGCACGGCCTTCAAGCCACACCTCCGTGCCCGTCGGAGAGCGTGAGGTTTTTTTCGTTACGAAATTTCTGGATTTTCCCGCACTCAAGGCCCGCGATAGAAGCTATGCAATAGCTTATAAATGTACACTACTCTCTATCAATATATATGTATTTTATTTAAATTGTATTATATATACATACACATATATATATATATATATATATATATATATATATATATATATATATATATATATATATATATATACAGAATGGGTCCCACATATATGCAATAAATGAAACTACAAGTAATACTAGTCCGTAGAAGTGTAGAAATATTAAATATTAAATTAAAACCCGTAAAATAAAAAAAGTGAAATTTTCAAACAAAATAAATATTAAAATAAATTCAGTAAAAGTGAACACTCTGTTTAGACAACGTACCTTGACCCCTTAGAAGAGTGACAACGTTGCACGCGGGTGGCACGCCGACAAAAGACACCGCTGTCGATATGTTGCAATACCAATAGTTTGCACTGCGTGGGAACGTCGCTTTTTAATGTTCAAGGATTCATTCAAGTTCATTGAATCATTGACTTAGTGACCCAATTCTATAGAGTGTTCAAATTTGCTTAAAATTAAAACTCTACTTTTTGACCTAATTACTGGACCGATTACGTTCATTTTTTGTATATCGTCAGCAAAGGCGATAACAATTATATGGTTTCATTTATTGCATATATGTGGGACCCATTCTATATATATATATATATATATATATATAGTAGTCGCCTTTCTTAAAGAACAAGACCACCGCGCTTCTGTTCTACGCCTCCGGAGTAGTGCCACCGTGGAGGACGGAATTGAAGAGCTTCTGAAGGACTTCAAGTACCGGTGTTCCACCCGCTTTCAGAAGCTTCGCTGTAATTCCATCCTCGCCCGGGGCCTTGCCGTTTTTAAGGTGCTGGAGAGCCATTCTAATCTCGCTCAGACTGACGTCCGGGATATCATCGGAATAGTGTCGAATAATACTTGCTCTTGGACCGTTACTCACACATATGTGTGGCTCCAACGATGATGTGTACAGCTGCCCATAGAACCTCTCAATCTCACTCACAATCTCAGGTGTCCCGGAAACGATGCTGCCACACTCAGTCTTCAGCTTTGACAGTTGGCTCTTTCTGGCAGACAGACTGGCAAAGACTTTGGAGCCGTGGTTCCGCTCGATCGCTTCTTAATACGAGCAGTATTAAAGTTGCGTAAGTCTCGCCGCATGCATTTGGAGATCTGTCTGTTCAGTTGCCTGTATGCTGTCAAATCTGTTGACGAATGCAGCCTCATCTCCCGTCTAACAGATGATATTAAGAGTGTGATCGGAGAGTTTTTGTGTTCTTCTGCGGCGTTCCCTGCGGCAGATTGTACAGAAGATCGAAGAGTACAATCTGCCACTTTGCCTGGCATATGTGGACTGTGAGAAAGCCTTTGATTCCGTCGAAATTTGGGCGGTGCTACAGTCCCTTCAGCGGTGCCAAGTTGACTGTCGGTATATCGAAGTGCTGAAGTGTTTGTACAGTACCAGAGTACAGAACCAGAGTTCGAAACCTATCCAACTGCAGAGAGGTGTAAGACGGGGTGACGTTATATCCCCGAAACTCTTCACCGTTGGAAGACGTTTTCAAGCTACTGGACTGGAAAGGATACGGTATTAGCATCAATGGCGAGTACATCACTCACCTTCGATTTGCCAACGATATATTCCTTATAGCAGAATCACTGGAGGACCTTAGCACTATGCTCAATGACCTCAATGGTGTCTCCCAACGGATAGGTCTTAAGATGAACATGGACAAAACAAAGATCATGTTTAACCTGGGACAAATAGTCCGACTAGGTATGTCCAACTTCGACCGAGAGGTCAATCGACGGATTCAACTCGGCTGGGCAGCGTTCGGGAAATTACGACACATCTTCTCGTCAGGTATACCTCAATCTCTGAAAATTAAAGTGTACAACCAGTGCGTGTTGCCTGTGATGACTTACGGATCTGAGACGTGGTCCTTCACTGCTGGCCGTATGAGGACGCTCAAGGTCGCTCAGCGAGCTATGGAGAGGGCTATGCTCGGAGTTTGCGTGATGGACTCAGAAATGAGGATATCCGCAGCAAAACGAGAGTGACCGACATAGCCTAACGGATTAGTAAGCTGAAGTGGCAATGGGCCGGCCATATAGCTCGAAGAACCGATAACCGATGGGGAAGAAAGGTTCTCGAGTGGCAGCCTCGTACCGGTAGGTGTAGTGTAGGGCGACCCCCTACTTGATGGAGTGACGGCCTGGTAAGACATGCAGGAACCTGGTAAGGCGTGCTTTGTGGCATTACTTGGGGGAGGCCTATGTTCAGCAGTGGACTTGTGAAGGAAAGGAAGAATGTTGATATATTATGTATATATATATATATATATATATATATATATATATATATATATATATAATCGAGTACATTTTTTTAATTTTTTTGTTTTGCATAGGTGCTAATTTAATATAAAATTATTATTAGCGCCGCTCCGCACTACACAACAAATATCGAAGTCACAATAAAAGTTGTACGGATTGCAGTACAGTTCATTTGAACATAGTGAGTGTTCGGAATGCGAAATCTAGTGCGTAGTACATATATATGGATCGATGGCTTCTGTAGTGTAAGCACGTATAGAGCACTAGGTGATAGACTAGTTTTTTGACTCTAAGAGTAAGAATGTTAATATTAAAAATATAATAAGTATAATTATGAAAGTTGACTACGTGGTAGGACTCTTGTATCATCTGGGTGGATATCAAGCGTTTACTCATTTCTGCTGGTAAATAGCAGTGCTTCATCTGCGGTGTTCCGGTTTGAAGGGTATTGAAATGAAGATGAAAATCAAAAACGAAAAATCTTTATTCAGTATCTTTTTCATAGTAACATGACTAATGGTCGGAATCGCCTTTTAAGTATGATACTTGTGTTAGGAGACTCCACTACTTCCCAAGATTACAAAAAGATACATTGTGTTATAGTAAGTATTACCTACAACAAGATAATATCAACAATTAGGATTAAACGGTGTCAAAGAGAAGCATTATAGTTAATAGTTAAGTGTGTATGTGAGTTAGTGAATAGAATTATGACTATATATCCCTTCATCTGTTGAACGCTGGTATCCCGGCAGATCTCAAGATGGCCGAGAGTGGCCGATACTGTGGACCCACCGGGAAACCAGCGCAGACCAGTAAGACACATTTCCCGCTATTTTTAACCGTTGAAATATTTCTCTCACCTTTTATCATATACTAAAATGCTAAAGAGTAAATGTGCTAGCAATAATCACACCTTTTTAACAATAGAGCTCTGTAATATGAGACCCATTTTATGACTCCCAGAGCGATAGTACTTTGTACCTAAGTTTTAAAACATGTATTGTGTAAAAATATTGTATGGCAATTAATTAGTTTATTATATTATAAGCTGTAAATAAAAATAAAAATAAAGACCAAATATCTTATTCGTTTTATTTCGTAAAGAAAAATATAAACTTTTAGACGTTGCCGTATTTAGATTGAAGACTGCAGCTGTAATTTAGTCTTTTGATGAAGAAAATTTAAATAAAACAATAGAATAGATAATAGGGAGTAATATTTAACTCATAATTATGAATAATTTCAATTAAAATAGAAGATATTTGAATCTAAAGAACAAAGGCAAAAAAAAACTTGTGTCAGTTAAACGACCGGGAAACCAGCAACAGTATCGTCAACAGTATCGGCCATATTGCGAAAATAGCTAAATTTTGGTTCAAGAGATGAAGGGTTATTACACTGCATTTCTTAATGTAAGATAAGGTTCTCAATTTCATCATAGTTTTTACCTCGAAGCCAGCTCTGTAGTGTGTTCTTGCACGTATGTGTCACTGTAGGGTAAAAATTCGGAGTTTTATTAGATTTATTATAAATATGTGCAGATTGTCTTCTAAATTGTCTTCTAGCGTAGGCAGTTTTAACGTGGTTTACGGGTGCAACATTTGTGCAGAAGTATTGAGAGCCAGACTACCTATTTACAGCTTGTAAGACATTCTATCATAGTCCTCAGAGGTGACAAGGCATCTGTAGCCTTTAGGTCCATGGATCACAGTAGTCAGTGACTACTGGGGTCATAATTATACGTAGTAGAGCTATGCTGCAGCTATATTAGTAGTATAGTTGTAGCACGAAGTAATCTGTGCACGAATGGGTCGGCTCGACCGGGGAAGCATCACGCTCTCACAGAATAGCAGTTTAATACTGCTGTGTTTGTATGGTGAGTGTAGAGATCCGAAGACCCCTTTTTACTGGAAACGAGGCTTTCCGACTTAGTCTTCAGGGTTGACTACGCATCAGCGTTTTGATTCTTAATCGAGGATAAAAATGTAAATGTCTATGGGCCACAGCATCCACTTACCATCAGGTGGACTGTGTGCTCGTTTATCACCCTTATTTTATAAAAAAGGTGGACTATATGTACATTTCTCATTCAATTTTATAAAAAAGTACTTAAATCTGAACTTGTCAATGTGTAGGCAGACTGTTTATATTGGGTGCGTTTGGCAGAAAAAAGCGCTAGCAAGCGCTTACTAGCGCTAAAATAGTTTTCGGCCAGGACACGATTGCTACTTCAGTAGCGCTGACAAAATCCGCCATTTTGCTTACTTAATTTGTTTGTTTTGAAGTAGAGTTTATAAGTTGTTTTTTTGCAATATTAGTTTTAAGTAATATAATGACATGAATAGACATATACATGTTATTGAAAATTCATGATTGGTAAGTTTTTAATATGAATACTTCACAAACATATATTTAAATTAGGTTAGGTTCCCCGGTTAAAAATAACATCGTGTCCTAGAGGAAAATAGCTACGTACGATTTGACAGCGCTTACCGCTTACGATCGCCATTTTGCTTACAAGCGCTTGCTAGCGCTTTTTTCTGCCAAACGCACCTATTAACATTTAATGTTGCATTACGACAGATTTTGACAAAGTAAATAATATGAAATATGAAAGGTTTATTAATAATAAGAATATTCCGAACAAGATATTCATATTATACGATAAGAATGTTCAATTTTAATTTACTGAACTTTAATGCACTATAACTTACAAAGTTTTTAAACTTTACACTGCCAGTCTATAGGTCACCTACTTGATCAAAGTTATTGATTGCAATTAATTATTTTGATGTCCGCACGCTCCGAAGATATTCGTGTAATAACGACAAAGAAATGTTGATATAATGAAATATTTTCAGTTTGTTCATGTGTAAGCATTTATTTTATTATCTGTATATAACTCGTATGAAAATTTCATTTAACCTTAAAATGTAAAATGTCACACATTGTTTAAATCAAAGAATACTATAATACACAATAGAATGGCTGTCAAACTTATTTTGTGCGAGATTCGGCGTCACCGGGAGCACACATACAAGCAATTACGTCGCATTATCACTACTACAAACCCGATTTGCTGTTTTGACAGACTAAATTTACACATTTTAGACTTTTGATTAATGTTCAAAATCATCATTAAAAAAATTGTTTCGATTTTAATATATATTAATATGTAAATAGTGTATAATTTGGTATTTTCTAAACAATTTGCATGCGAAATTTGGAAACGATTGTTACGTTAAAACTCATCTCGTGTTGACATTTATACGTGTGAATTGACATGTTAGTGACATTTTAGTGGCTACACGGCTCCGCCCACTCCCCGTTCTATTATGTATCTATTATAGTATTCTATGGTTTAAATACTTCTAGTTGTTAAAATATAATATTTTTGTGGTAGGAAGATATGACTTAAAATTAGAGATGGACTGAATATTCGTTACATATTCGGTATTGGGCATATTCAGCAGCTTTACCGAATATTCGTATTCGGCTAAATGATCAAACATTCGTTAAAGTAAGATACTCAAGGTGTCCACTGTACTGAAATGTACTCAATGAATAATGCCATGTCTATCATAATTTTAGTTCTACACAATTTTTTGAGAAGAATTGGACTGTCTAGAACTGTATGTAATCCATTCGACCTGTATGATGGAGACGACTTAACAATACTAGGGCCGTGGAGGGCCTATTCTCAACAAATCAGCACTGCGTGATATTGGAATATTCCTAGAAGATCTCCAAGGAATCCAGTCTAAATCCAAACTTTCGGCCGACTATTAGTATTCGGTGAAATCCATATTCGACCCCTCTCTACTGAAAATGCAAATGTGACCTATGAGAAGCAAGATGGAGTGCCTCGTTACCCGTAAGAAGCTTCTTTGGTTCTTGGAACTTATATATAGGCTGCCCGAAAGTTTTACATGATTTAAAGCTAGCGTTCATATTTTCAGAGATATCTGAGCTATGAATTTTGTTTATTCCTATAGCTTGCATACGCTGTTTGCGTATACTCATTTGAGCAAGTAACGGGCTTTAGATAAAAATTTCGTAAATATTAAAGACTGGATATTTTACTTATAAGCAAGTTTATTTTAATTTTAAAATTAGTATAGCTACATACATGTATGGCATTTTGAAAAGTCACTTGCTAGGGCCGAAAATGGAACCGACTCAACTAATTAAGAACCTGTATTTTATGGTGCCAAATGCCAATCAATTGAGCCGTGTGTGAATGCCGTAAATTAAAGGAAAACCATTACATTTCACATCGTTTTTTTAATATAAAAAAGAGTAAAAATGATGTTATGTTAATGAAAACCTTTCAATTCATACTTTTTTGCCTACTATATACTCTTTATTCGTGACTTTAGAGGTGCAGTGGGTAACAATTTAAGAAACTTGCAAAGAATAAACGAAAAATAAAGTTTTCTACTTTATTGAAGTAGTGCTTCAATGAGCAAAAACGGTCTATCTCATATTGCAAATTACCGTATTTGGGTAACTGCATACTAGTATGAACTGCTGATTTTGACTGCCTCGTTGATCTAGTGTTTTTTTTAAAGAATATTAACAATGCTATAAACATTAATAATATTCCCCTTAACCACTCGTGGTAAGCTTAAATTGCTTGTGTTACGAGTGGTTCACGCCAGTAGTCGAGTGGCGGATTCGAACCCACGTCCTTTTTGAGTTCGCGGTCCGCGCCCTGCCACTAGGCTACTGTCGCTTCATAAGATTGTAAACGCAACTGCTGATCATGTAGTTCCGGTTTCGAATCCCGGCTCGAGCCAAAAGTAGTGATTGGATTTTTATGTCACAGTAGCAGCCCGGAGTCAGTAAGTCAGCGGTAAAGCCGTTGGTACCCTATAAGGTTTTCCGTCCGGCGATGGCGCGAGATTGAGGAAAGAGAGAGTGCACCCATGCTATCGCACACACTGTTCTATAACCCTGTCCTGCTCAGATGGATAATCTCCATTGTGACTGGCCGTCGTGACAAAATTTTGGTATGGAATACGTTATTAGTATGCATTTAAATCATCTGTCTGAAATAGTTTTTGAAAACAACACTTGTGATAGACAGACAAACACACTGAAAGACAACGCGGTCATTCCATAGGTGTCTCGCTTTGCTAATTTTGGTGTGGAACAATAATTATTAGTAAAGCGAAGTCCACGTAATCAAAGCCGCGGGCAAAAGTTAACGTTAATTATTTTCTAATGTTCAAATGCTAGAGTGGTTGTTATTATTTGATTCAAAATTATTCAATAAAAGTTATTTTTGGACTATAATAACTATTACCTATTATTATTTTTGGTAATATTGATTGCAGGACACAGAAAAAAAAATGGGGCTCTTCACTCTATTGTGGGAAGCCCGAACGTGTCCCAAAAGAACGTACGGCAATTCACAATGCTGTGATTGTTTTGTTGTTGTTGTTGTTCCTACTTTAATTCTTGGTTGATTGCCTCGTTGGTGTAGTGGTAGAAAATGCGATTGCTAATCATGAGGTCCAGGGTTCAGTCAGGACAAAAATTAGTTATTGGATTTTCCTGGCAAGAACTTCTTAGTAGCAGCCTGGAGTCAAAAAGTTGGCAGTGTTTCACCCCCCCATACCTCGAAAAGCACGTAAAGCCGTCTCTGTGAACGAAAGATAAGGCGCAAAACCAACTTTACATCAGATTAACGTTCCATTGGACTATGACAGTGAGGGATTAGAGGGTGCACCTGTGCTTACGCATACACTATAGTACCGTCCTGCGCAGATGGCTGACCGAAATTAGGTCTGGAGGACATTACTATTATTGTATGGTAGTGAAAGTTGAGTGTAGCAGCAGAAGTATTAAAGTAAAATTAAATCCGTGTAGTGCAGTCATTAAGAAGTATATTAGGGCTGACTTTTATCTACAGAAGTGTGGTCTGCAATATGATATAGTAACTAAGATTAAGAAAGAAATTATTCAGTGTTTTGGATATGTAGAAATAATGAACGAGGAAAGAATGACAAACCGAAATTATGCTGTAGAAGCGAACGGCACAGTCGGCAAGGGACGCCCTAGAGGGAAGTTTGTAGAACAAATTGGTGATTTATTGAAGATGGACTAAATTAAGAATACCCTAAACTGACGCGCATGTGATGAGCGGAACGATAACAATAATATTTTGTTTGCATATTTCAACAACTGTGTATTTTGTTTGATGATATTACATCTTTAAACATGATAGTGAGTGGGTTGAGCATATTTCTAAATTTATTAGCGCAAGTTATGCTCGTATCAATGAAACTGCTTATGAAAAACTTTGTGTCGGTTTAGAAAAACATGACGACAACCTGTATATAATCTGCCAAACCTGCCGACCCTGCAACTTGACTCTGTCATGCTTCATAATATGGCCCTAAACTAAAACAGTCTTGTGCACAGCAGTTGCAAGTGTTAAACCTATTTTTTAATTTTTATCGTGGTAACTATAAGGTAGGTGAGGGTAATATAGTGAGCTTTGCCGCCCTATCAAACCAAAACTAGGAGAAAGGCAGAGACAAAAATACAAAGTCGTATTATATAATAACAAAGAAATATAATAACAAAGAAAATTTAGCAATAGTTAGGAACAGTTCGAAAAATCTTCTAAAAAAAATTACTACACAACAATACTAAAATCGACTAAAATATTTACTATAATAAAGTAAAAGTTACAGCCTATATACGTCCCACTGCTGGTCACAGGCCTCCCCTCATTTCTCAGAGGGTTTAGGGCAAGGTAGCGTCCGCCGCGCTGCCCCAATTCGTGTTGGCGAACTTCACTTGTCTTCAAAAATATTTTTTTTCGTATTCCTCAGACATGCAGGTTTCCTTACGATGTTTTCCTTTACCGCCGAACACGTGGTAAATCAGCACTTAAAATTGCAATTAACAATTTCATTGGTGCCGGCGGGGATCGAACCCGCGTTATTCGCGTTCTGTTATATTTACAGCGAGCGTTAACCATCTGAGCTACCACGGCTCTATTCTAAATTCTTCTCATTATTTACTACAATGTTAACTGTCAAAATGGCCTCGATGAAGCAGCGCCTTTTTGACCCTTTATTACTTGATTTACTGATGAAGAGCTATCGTATGACAGAAGCATCTGTGCAAACAAGGCTGTAGTTCTTGAATTATATGAAAGTGACCATATTAATCGGATAACTATGTTACCCACCCGTACTATAGTAGGTATCTAACTATAGTAGGTACTTAGTGACATGATCTCCCATGAACACAATTTACTTTCGGGGATTGTAAGTACTGACTAGCTTAAAGACTGTATTATCTAATTTAATTATTTTTTTAATAGAAGAGGGGGCAAACGAGCATGCGGTTCACCTGATGGTAAGTGACTACCGCCGCCCATGATCAACCGCAACGCCAGAGGAATTGCAGGTGAGTTGCCGACCTTTTAGAAAGGAGTAAGCTCTTTTCTTGAAGGTCCCTAAGTCGTATCAGATATTACATTGATTATTGGATAAGAATAAGTATGTAAGTGGCTAACATACACCCGTAGTCAAGTTTAAAGAAAGAATGATAGGTAGTTACCTCTAAGGCCTAAGATGGGATTCCTCACAGCCTGTAACAACTGGCTCCCTATACGCATCAAACAGGAGCACAGCACAACAGTTCAAGCACTGTAAATAGGCGACAGATATAGATAAGAAGGTCTATATCTGCCGCCTATTATTGTGTGACCAAGTGATTAATAGTGCAGCGTCCATATTATCCAGATAGCTTGAAAAATGCCCAATATGAGTTGACAATATAATAAAAACTATTGAAATAATAAAATTGACCGGCTTTATCGGTAAAGTCTGTTACTTATTGGGCAGAGTAATAAAAAGATGAACTTGGCATTATTCATATTGCCCGGGCCTTATAAATAGTGCTTTGATTAATCATTTGGCCCATAATATATAATATCGAATATGTTTTAGTTTTATTGTTCGTTGAGTGATGAGTTAGCCTCATGGCTGATATTCCGAAAAGTGATAACTTTAAAAAAATGTAAATTTGACAAATGACTACATATTTGTGCCATTTGCAGTAGAGACTATCGGTCCGTGGGGTCTACGTGCAGTGAAGTTCATAAAGGAACTGTATCCACGGCTGGTCGTCGCTGCTGGTAATAAGAAGGCTGGTTCTTTCCGCGCTCAAAGGCTTAGTATAGCTATTCAGCGAGGAAACGCAGTCAGCGTTCTTGGCACTATACCACGGGGAGCAGAACTTTTTGACTATTTAAATTTTTTGTTTAAGATTTCTATATTATAGTTTATTTTTTATATAGTGTAGAATTAGTATTAATTGTAAATATTATATTATAATTTTAAATATTATTTTTAGTTAAGTTACTATATTAAAAAAACGTTGTTGATGATTTAAAAAAATGTTAAACCTATATCGCCTAGTGGGGCCTTTTATAAAATTGACGAGACTATTTAGATTTAGAGCATAAATAAGGACATACGGAAATTAACCCACACGGACTCCTAGGCAACCAAGGACGAAGATTTATTTCAATATTATTCTAATTGTATTTTTAATGTACATTCTTACAAAGTCATATGCTTATAGTATTTGAAAGTAGAACTCTAACTTGACTTACCTATATTTAATTTAATAGCGGCAATCAATTAAAATCAATTTAAATATTGCATAGTTATAGACATGTTTGTGACACGTCCAATTTAAGTTGCCAGTGAATTACAGTAATGGGTCGACACCAACACTAAATTATATTTTATATTGTATGTTGATTATATAGAATTCTAGTAGTAGGTATATAATAATAAAAGCTATTTATTAAATATTTTATTTTCATGTTTTTTCTTGTCTATTATCCATCAACAATTAAAGACTAGCAGACGTTACGGGCAGAGTCGGCTGACGAACATGATATGACGCATTCAAGAGCAGAAAATAACATAGAATACTATAATACGTACATAATAGAATGGGGGAGTGGGCGGAGTCCGCGTAGCCACTAAAATATCACTAACACGTCAATTATCACGCAAAAATGTCAACACGAGATGTGTTTTGACGTTACAATCGTTTCCAAATTTCGCATGCCAATTATTTAAAAAATACCAAATTTCACCCTATTTACAAATAAATATGTATCAAAATTTAAACGATTTTTTTAATGATGATATTGAACATCAAAAATCTAAAATGTGTAAATTTATTCAGCCTGTCAACACAGGTTTCTGTCAATCGGGTTTCGCGACGTCAAACCTCGTACAAAATAAAGTTGTCAGCCTTTCTATTGTGTATTATAGTATTCTATGGAAAATAACGAGCGATATATTTTGTATTTTAATTTTAGAACACATTAAATTATAAAGTTTATTACCGTGTAGTGGCGGCGTAATTATATATTCACTACCCAATATCGTCCCGAGTCGTACGAGGCCACGGAAGGAATCTGCAGCAGGAGATGGGCAGAAGCATATTCCTTATAACAACTCAAAATAACAGAAAATAGAAAAGAAGCGGTATCAACAAGCGTGGCATCAATGGCAAAATCACCTCTACGAGGCTAACTATGTTTAACAGTGGACCTGGGTGTAATGGAAAAGAATGGTTACAAAGTTTATTTATTAAGATCTCTGCTCAGACTACGACTTTAGTATCGCACCTGCTCTCCGTCGCCATACTAGTTATTTAAATCTATCATATACGAGATAGTACTACTTATACGATAGTAGAGCCATGTTGCAGCGATTTTTCGGGGAAGAAATAACAGCGGAAATAACAGCATAACTCTGCTGTGTTTTGTATAGTAATGTGAGCCGGAGAAACGTGTGTCAGTAGATAGGGCCTGTGGTATCGGCGGAGGTTACAGCATCCACTTACTATCAGATAGGCTATATTAGTCGTTGGTCAACCCTGTTATATTAAAAAAATGTATGATTTTTCCTTATATTATTACCAAATTTGAAACAGGCTACATAAGAGTCGAGACATTACAAACTGCACAACATCACCTTCAGCAACTAGTTTTTTTTTGACAAACGAGCACACAGTCCACCACAGATATCTACATTTAACCCCGGAACCAAAATGCGGATTACCCTTAAGGATGGACGGAATATCTTGATTCCATTAAAACACGTCTCCGGTTCTCTACAGTCACCATGCGAAACACAGCAGCATTAAGCTGCTATTTTACGCTGATATTCCGTGAGAGCGTGGTCATTCCCCGGTCGTGGCGACCCATTCGTGTTACAACCATAACGTAACTGCAGCGTGGTGTATAATTACCAATAAAAAGGATAAATGCTACCAATAACAATGATCTGTAAATATTGGCACATATTGTAGTAGTTAAACATAACGGATGACGTATATCGCGCCAAATAACTTTAAAACTTAACTTTACAATGAAAAATGAATATAAACAATATAATAATTTTAGACGACAAATTGATATTTAAAGTATTTTCAAATATCGTTGCGAAGTTAGTTGCTTTCAACGATCCTAAGCAAAAAGTTTATATTACTAAGCACAAAACGGCATGGCAAATTGACCCACATACAACCGGCGCACTAAATCTAAACGTTTTTAGGTCTGCTTATTGGTATTGAACCCAATTACTTCGTGGATCAGCGTGACGAGGTTTCGGCCGCCGGGAGCCGTATATCGTTGCACCACGGCTCTCGTGCGGCACGACCTAGTACACGAACAGCTAGGAACACCTACATACTAGTCAATGAAGACAATCGCAGTGCGGATAAGTGCAGCCGGGAGAGAATTATAAGTCTATGCAGCATATAGTACTCCCGGGCAGAATGTGTGCCACTTGGACATCTTGGCCATAACTGAAGATGGGGAGAAACATCGTCCCCGCGGTCATGGCTGGGGAGATGTTTTATAACATTTACAGGCAAAAGCTGAAAATTTTCGTGTGTAATTGCCGGACATATAAATAGTCTGTGACATTGCAACTCGCGTCGCTGCAACAAACTTTCTAAACTTTTGATTCCACTATTGGATATAATATATATTATATCCCGAGACATAAATTATATCCAGCGATTGCCCTTCACACTGTGAGATATATCTTTTAACCAGTGTGCTTTCTTCAATGGACGAGATGAGGACGTAGCGCAGGCGCGGAAGGGTGTGCGGGGTACAGAAAGTGAAATATAACATAAAAATATCGCTCGGTCGATCAAAAAAATATTTATAGTTTGGGATATAATATACATCTCAGTGTAAACGGTTCTATTTAAAAGTACGGTGAGCGATATTAATTATATCTCGAGATGTAATATAAATTATATTATATCCTATAGTGGAAAGTGGGTTTTACGCTTCGATCATTCCATTCAAATATAAACCGTCATTTAAGTTATAAGTAGTTACTTTAAAATAGCAAAAGTTACAAGTGTGCGTGTAGCGTGTACCGTCAGTTTGATTTTACGCTCCACTTGTCCCCAAACGCTTTACTTTTTAACCATTACTTTTTAAGCATTTCAGCTAATCTGACAAATTATTCGCGTATTATGTATAAATGAAACTATTTACACTGATACAATTATACCATACACTTGAACATAACGGCTCCAATGATTTTCATAAAATTTAGTGTCCAGGTGGTTTCGGGGTTCAATAAATCGATCTAGCTAGGATTCATTTTTAGAAAATGTCATTTTGTCCGTGTATTCAGGCAATGAAAAACCGCTACTGCTGAAGGGAAATTTTAAAAGTATATTAATAATCGTAATAGCTCAAGTGGATATCGGGCAGTCGCGAAATCGTAGTGCCCTGGTTCGCGTCCTGTCTTCGGTCCAACTTTGTTTTCAAGTTTCCTTCTTTTGTGAGAAAATCTATTATTTCTAGCCCATGTTTTAGTATTTTCTTAAAAATTCGAAAATTTAAATTAAACTAATTACACTCAGTTTTTTCTATTATGTATAAGATCAAAAAATATAATCATGTTTCATCAGTATGTAACTTGTATCTAAATATAATTTCCGAAACAAATGATTTCCAAAAAAAAAAAATACCAAGGAAAGCTCGGTCATCCAGGTACTATATCTTAAGCGTGGTAGAACCACGCTGGAGCTATATTATGGTTGTAGCACTAATGGGTCGCCTCGACCGGGGTAGGACAACGCTCTCACAGAATATCAGCATAAAATAGTAGCTTAATGTTGCTATTTTACGTTGATCACGTGTTTCGTATGGTGATTGTAGAGAACCGGAGGCCATTTTTACTGGAAACAAGGCATTTTATCTTTGTATTCACGGGTGACAACGCATCTGCATTTTGGTTCGTAATTGAGAATAGATGTCTATGGGCCACAGCATCCACTTACCTCATGTGAATTGTGTTTTCGTGCTCTTTCGTCACCTTTGATCTATAAAAAAATGGGTCTTTGTGCTCGATGGAGCAATCGCGTAAAGACTCATTTGTACTAGTGCAAGCCAGATTAAGTGCAAGCCTCGTGTGGCTTAGGAAACTTCAAAGATTAGTCGCCATTCTGAACACATCAATACGTGCTAGAGCTATGTTGCAGCTATATTGTAGCATAGTTGTAGCACGAATGGGTCGGCTGGCCCGGGGAAGGACCACGCTCTCACAGAGTATCATGATATGGATGGATGGATACCAGCGTAAAATAGCAGCTCAACGCTGCTGTGTTCCGTATTGTGAGTGTAGAGAATCGGAGACCCCTGTTACTAGAAACGAGACATCTCGTCTTAGTGCTCACGGTTGACAATGCATCTGCATTTTGATTTGTAGTCGAGCAGAAATGTAGATGTCTGTGGGCCACAGCCATTTCTTACCATCACGTTGACTATGTGCTCATGTAAAACCCCTATCCTATAAAAAAATCATTCATACTCCCGGACTATTACCCCTGCATCATTATAGTTTACTGATTCGCTGTTACAACTAAGTCCCAGAAAATATACAAGGCCTCTCTATTACTAAGTTTAAATATTTCATTAAGCAAAAACTGTATAAAAAGGGTTGTTGTAATATAAATGAATACATAGTTGACAATAACCCCTGGGAATGAGGTGGTCGCTTCCAAACCGTTTCTAAAATAAATTTTGTATATAGTTTGTACCTCTCATATTGTAAAATTTACTTTCAAAAAAAGTCCCGCTGGGTTTCTTGCCGGTTCTTCCTAGGACAGAGGTTTTTTCCGAATCAATAGTAAAGTAAAAAATGACTTTAAATAAGAATTACATATGATCTATATTGAATAAAAATTATTCTATCCTATCTTCATTTTACATAAAGTTCCAAAAAGAGATACGCCGAGTACAGGTTTCTTTATAGCTTTAAAAGCCTCTTCATACTATCACCGCTACGGCTGGGTTCCATAGCTTATCACTGATAACACGCTCTATATTTCTATTTAATTTGAATTGGAGGTAGTTGCTTTGTGTCGGACATGAACTCTGATGAAGATAACGAATTAAATTATTTATACACATTGTGTAGAGATACACAACGACGCCATATTCATTCATCAGTCGAGAACAGCGACTCATCTAGGGCGTGGAAGTTTCTTAAAACAGTTGGAGTTGGTCTCTCTTAATACTTCACCTCCCAGTGTTGATGTTGAACTATTAAATCAACATTTTTCTAATCCTTCTAACTCTTTTGATAGTGAACATAAACTGAAAACACTTCGTTCTCTTTCTGTAAGTCCGACTCCTAATTATCCTCCGTTCGTTTTTAATCAATTTACTGTATGTGATGTTAAGAAAATCATATTATCCAACTCCTCAAATGCTGTCGGTAGCGACAGCGTTAGCCGTAACATGATCGTTCCTCTCCTTGATGTTATCACTCCCATTATCACTCATTTGCTTAACGCATGTGTATCTTCCTCTAAATTCCCTCAAGCCTGGAAGAGTGCTTATGTTATACCCCTTCCCAAGAAATCTAATCCCGTCAACCTCACTGATTTCCGTCCCATTTCGATTTTACCTTTCCTTTCTAAAGTCCTTGAAAAACTTATTTGCCAACAGCTGACCCTTTTCCTTAATAAGCACAAATTGTTGAATTCTTTACAATTCGGTTTCCGTCCCGCTCATAGTACGGCTACTGCCTTAATTAAAGTTACTGACGACATACGGTGGGGTATTGATAATAAACAACTCACAGTTATGACCTTGTTAGATTTCAGTAATGCGTTCAATACTGTTGATTTCGATATACTGTTGAGTCAGTTGTATTCCCTTTACATATCTCCATCAGTAATAAAACTGGTTTAAGACTGGTTTCAAAGTTATCTCTGTGGCCGTCGGCACTTTATTCATGTTGATGAAACTCACTCATCTTGGTGTGCTATTGCTGCAGGCGTGCCGCAGGATGGCGTGTTGTCACCTTTACTCTTTTCCATTTTCATTAATTCAATTACTCATAAATTTTCTTCTCTCTACCACATGTATGCGGATGATGTCCAGATTTACACCCAGTCAACTCTTGAGAATTTGCCGAATGCAATCGCTACATTAAACAATGACTTAAATATGATTCATGAGTGGGGTCAATCACATGGCCTAAATGTCAATCCTAAAAAGTCACAGGCTATCATTTTTGGTAGTCAGAGCTTTATCTCAAGAACTGACTGGTTCTCCATACCACCTGTTGTATTCGATGGGGTTGTAATGCCTTACTTTGACAATGTCAAAAATCTTGGTGTTTACCTTGATAGTTCCTTAAATTGGAAACGCCAACTGAATGAGGTAAGTAAGAAAACTTTTGTCGCTCTTAGTTCACTGCGTCGCCTTCGATCATTTCTTCCCATTCCTACAAAAATTATGCTCGCACAGTCTCTTCTCCTTCCGATTCTCGACTATGCTGATGCAAGCTATGTAGACATAACTAAAGACCAGCTAACTAAGCTTGAGAGATTTCAAAATACTAGTATTCGGTTCATATTTGGATTGCGCAAATTTGACCACATTTCCCAATTTCGCTTACGTCTCAAGTGGTTACCTATCCAATTTTGCAGGAACCTGCATATTCTTTCTATTCTGTACTGTGTCTTATTTTACCCTTCTACTCCTCCTTATCTTAAGGAGAAGTTTAGTTTTGTTGGGCTTCCAGGGGAACCTTTACGCTCTTTAAGAAAACTCATTTTAAGGGTACCAACTCACAATACATCTTTCTTTAATAAGACTTTTACTGTACAGTCTATTAAGCTCTGGAATGCCCTACCTTTGTATATACGCGAAGCACAAACTATTGTAGTCTATAAGCGACTTCTTAGAGAGCATTACTTGTCTCAATCGCTCGAAAATCATTAGGATAATTTATGTGATTATGTAGTTTTTGAATTTATTTGTTTATGTTATTGTTAGTGGTATATATTTGAGGATATATATGTATGTGTATGTATATATATGTATGTATATATATGTACGCTTTTACAACAAAATCCCAGAAAATATACAAAATTTGTCATACACAAAGTTCAAAAATGTTATTAAACTAAGTTTGTATAAAAAGGGTTATTATAATATTAAGGAATTTATAGATGATAATAACCCCTGGGAAGGGTGATCGCTACCAAGCTATTTCTAATTTGTCTTGTGTTGTTGATTGTAAACATGATTGTAAGCTATTATTAAAAAAAAATTGTCCCGCTGGGTTTCTTGCTGGTTCTTCCCAGGACAGAGGTTTCTTTTGCGAACCAGTGGTAAATTAAAAAAGTGACTTTCAATAAGTATTTTTATAATCTACATTGAATAAAAAAGTTTCTATTTCTATTTCTATATATATGTGTATATATATGTATGTGTGTGTGTATGTTTATGTATATACGTATGTATATTTTTTAATGTATTAGTTATTTATATGTTATTTTATTGCATGTACTGATATTATATTAGGTATATTTGTATTGCACCACCTACCTAGTATTCACTGTTTTATTCCTTTACACCTTTGGTTGCCTGGAAGAGATCACTATGTAGCGATAAGGTCGCCAAATTGTACATGTAATCTGCACTCTGTTACGTACTTTGTAAATTTGTTTGTGGTGTACAATAAAGTATATTCACTCATTCATTCATTCATAAATTATGTTGTACTTTTTGTATATTGTGACACTGGAAGAGTAGTGACGTATGTGTAGAATAAGTAAACATTTTGTATTCATTGTTTGAGGACTTTGTATGGGGTGAAAATAAAATATTATTATCATAATTAATTTACATTTTCGACCATTTTCTTTAAAGACGTTTTAAGAGATTACGTTGCGTGAGTTTAATTAAACTTTAGCGTAGGACGTGAATTACTTAATAGAAATAATAGTCGTTGAGCTATTAGTACTAGAAATCTGTCGGAATGTCTGTCATCTGTTTGTAAACCACGTTCTACAGGCTATGCGAATATGAATGTACACGAACTTTGCGGCATGCTAACAATTCGCATTCTTATTTGACACATTAATTAATGCTTTTAGCATCTTTATCCACTTATAGTTATAGTTGGTAGGTCTGTTAGTAATTGTGTAGCTTCTGAACAACTTCATCCATTGAGGTCATATAAAAAAATTGGTTGACCCTGCAGGGCATTCTTGGAACTTCCCGCTAATTTCTAATGCAAAGTGCTCCAAATTTCACCAAACTATGTTGCGAAATCGCGAAGTTATGTTGAAAAAAAAAGTTTTTTTTAAAATTATTTTTCCTTCGATATCTCACGAACGAATGAGCCGATTTTTATTTTCCAAACAACATTCGACGTCATTTTTTGAGGTTAATAGCTGATTAGTTTTTGAAATCGATCGATGAAGCCGTTTAAAAGCTTTTTAACAAAAAACAGTTTTTCAAAATTTTTATTTTTGAGATTTATCAAAATACACTCGTCCGAATCAGTTCATATCATCACCAAATCTATTCCACATTGAGGTCTTTAGAATTTTAAACCGCATCTCAACCGATCAAGACGTTCAAAAGTTATGAAAGGCTTACATACTTACACACATACATACATACATCGGTACGGACGTCCACGTGAAATTAGTCAGAATAACTTCCTGGGATCTCAAAACGTCAGAACTGATGAAAACTCGATTTTCGAAAATCGGCGTGAAACCAATAACTTCCCTATTTTTTCAAAATTTTCAATTTTCTTAGCAGGAAGTTAAAAAAGGTTGTAAAGATGATGACGAATGATGAGATCATAGTTCATAGATATGCTGAGATCCGATAGGTACCGTTGTAGTCAATTTATTAATAAACTATATATTTATGGATCAGAGTGACCCATAATGACATTATAACTTGGTTTAGTGTCAAAAAAGAATATCATAAAATCTGGTCCCAGTAGGTGACGCTTTCGTCGCTGTTATTAATTTTTATTTGCTCAACTGCCTCGTTGGTCTAGTGGTTGTAGTAGTGCGCCTGCTAACCATGAGGTCCTGGGTTCAAATCCGGGGTCGGGCCAAAAATCAATTATTGAGTTTTTCTGTAAAGAAAATCTCAGTAGCTGCCAGGAGTCAGGAAGTTGGCGGTGTCTCAACTCCGTGCCTCGGAAAGCACGTAAAGCCGTTGGTCCTAAACCTGATCTCTCTCCGGTCGTGTTGGTTTACCGTCCCATTGGATTATGAGAGGTGAGGGAATAGAGTGCACCTGTGCTTGCGCATACACTTGGGCACTATCCTGTCCTGCGCCGATGGCTAGCCTCCGCTGAGGCAGGCCGCCGTGGCCGAAATTCGGTCTGGAGGACATTATTATTTTATTAACTCATCTTGTTACTTACTGGAAAGGGCAGAACAACGTCCGCCATGCCAGCTAATATTAAAAAATACTGATTGGCCCTATAATTTTCGAAGAGTTTTCCATAACATGCACGTTACAGATCACAAATTGTATACACTTCGAACATTGTATAGGAATAGGTACATTCTATGTAGAATGTAAAAACAACGGGCTATAGCAAAAAACGAAACTTTTCAAAAAAAATTTTTTTCGTACACAAATTTCTAAACGACATTGTTTGATAAAAACACTGACTGATAATTTGTTTCAAGCCAAAGAGTTTTTTCCCTATACTTTACGAAATGGTACATTCTGCGGCAAATGTAGAAAAAATAAACTGAAACAAAAAACAAAACGTTACGCAAATATTGTAACTAGACATAAGACACTGAGCACACCAATTTCTGAACGAGATACATATCTCGTGATGTGCCGGTAAAAAGGGTCTTTACTGGAAACGACATATTCCATCTTTGTCCTCAGGGCTGACAATCATGTGCATTTGGGTTCTTAATGGAGAATAGATGTAGCCGTCTATAGGCTACGGCACATAGACTTACAATCAGTTCGAAGAGTACTCGTTTGTCAATCTTATTCTATAAAAAAAGAGTGCAGATGGGTAAGAAAGCTTAACCTATCAACCGATTTTTAGAATAGCTTTTGCAAGTAGACAACCCTTGTGTAATACTTGCATTCGATTTGATAGTTGTAAATAAAACACCGTACAATACATGTAAGATATCTCTTTTTGTATCTCAAGGTTTGCATTTATTTGTTAGAAAATAATAGATAAAGACAAGCATACCTTTATCGGCTTGAACACATTAACTAATTCAGGTAACAATTTTTTTCCACGTACTTACGGCCCAGCAGAGCTGGTTAGTCATAAATCTTGCGAAGTGCAACCTGTCTATATTGTCGCTATAATACTTTGTCATTTTTTGTCGGTATCGGAATTCGCATGAAATTATCGAGGCGTAGGCCACTGTTACGGTCGGTGACAATTTATATTGCTATAACGTGGACAGCCAACGGAAATATCTTGATTGTCAATCTTGTTAAATGATCAAAACGCTTGCGAAACCGTGTTTAATGAATATTAGACACGAAAACAATTACGCTCGTCGGAAATATAGTTGTTCCTGCTGTCGTTGTTGAAAGTTTATAACGAATATCGAAAATGGCTAAGATCTATATTACATAAATATAAAAACAGTTATAAACTAATGTGTATTATGTAGAATGCTTTAGTATTGTTACGCGCTCCAATCGACGATATACTAGCGCCATCTAGTGTCAGGAACGAGAGCGAGTAGAGCGTGTAAAGAATGACATCACAGATCTTTCGACCCACAGCGCCACCCGAAGAACTAAGTTTCTAGAAAATCTATACTCGCAAACTCGTCCCTTTGCGCGCATTTACCTGAAGATTCGGGATGTTTCTTTGCTAATTTAAATAAATAGGCGCTGCAATATGCGATCGGGGCACAGTGTTGATTTGACGAAACAAGCGAAGCTTCGGAGCGGAATTAAGTGGATTAGTGTGTTTTATTATTAGTGTTTTAACTTTAATTTGTGTAAAGTAAATTAAAGTGTTAATTTAGGTAATTTTATCGGCAATTTTTATTGTCACGAACCTCAAGCTCGTAACAATTGGTGTCAGAAGTGGGATAAAATAATGCCGATTTTACCCAAGGAGGAAACGGAGGGTGTCCGTACCCGAAGTCAACGCCAGCAGGAGACGGACCAGAGGAGATTTGGTGGTGCAACGCCGCAGATGTCTGAGGGCCAGCCGCCGGCCACGGAAGCCGGTCCGTCAGCAGCTTCTACGTCTGTGGCACCTGACTTAGGTGCTCTGATGGCCATGCTACAGGAACAGCTGCAGCGCGGACGAGAGGAACAGGCCCGTCTGTTGAAAGAGCAGCAGGAGGAACAGGCTCGCCGACAGGAGGAACAGGTCCGTCGGTTGGAAGAGCAGCTGCGGGGTGGACAGGATGAACAGACCCGTCGGTTGGAAGAGCAGATGCTTCTCATGAAGGACCTTCACGCGACCTTCGGGAAAGAGATAAGGGAGGTGAAGGATAAGGTTGCTCAACATGATAACCGCCTGTCGGAAGCTGAGACCCAAATCAACCAAGTTAAGAAAACGCTGGATGAACTCAAACTTGGGGATGGAACTACAGCTCCCGTAGTAGCTTCAGCACCTTCGCTACGTGGGTTCAAGGTGCCACCGTTCGACGGGACTTCTTCCTGGTCAGCCTACAAAATCCAGTTCGAGGCTGTTATGAAAGCGAATGGCTGGAATAAAAGTCAGGCCATTACTGCTCTCACACTAGGCCTGCGCGACCAGGCCTTAACAGTTCTGGAAGCTCTCGGTGAGGAAGTGACTTATGAGCAACTCCTTGAGGCATTGGAGGCGAGATATGGCGACGCTCACCTGGAACACGTCTTTCGTGCGCAGCTTAAAGATCGTGTGCAGCGCAGCAACGAAAACCTGCAGCAGTGGGCTCTAGAAGTGGAGAAGCTGGTGCGAAAAGCATACCGGTCTGTACCTGCGCTCATTGAAGGGAACCTGGTGCAGACATTCATCGACGGCATCCGCGACCTGGAAGTCAGAGCTGCTGTGAGGCTCGGGCACCACGAGACACCTAAGGACGCCTTGGCCCATGCACTGGAAGTGGAAGCCGTGCGGCAGGATCATCGTTCCCATCGCGTCAGGGAGGTTGCAGCAGCTACAGTTCGCGACCGCAACAAAGGATACAGCCCAAGGTGCTATGGCTGTGGGGAAAAGGGCCATCTTCGATCCAGCTGCCCTAAGCGAACCCTAGAAAGGGAAAGTGAACGATATCAGGAGGGTAGTGCAGCTAACGGCACTGCCTGGCGGCGACAGGATCATCGTTCACCTCACGCTAGGGAGGTTGCAGCAGTTACGGTTCGCGACCACAATAAAGGATACAGCCCTAGGTGCTATGGCTGTGGGGAAAGGGGCCATCTTCGGTCCAGCTGCCCTAAGCACACCCTAGGAAGGGAAGGTGAACGGTCTCAGAAAGGAAGTGCGGCTAACAGCACCGCCCAGCAGCAGCAGGAATACGACTTTGAGATCGAACATCGCAGCGAGAAATCTCATGGCAACGCAGATGCATTGTCAAGAAGACCTTGTCCTGAAGATGGCAACCATTGTAGTAGGCAAGGTAAGGAAGTGGTATCCGTGAGGATACTCAGGACAGACCACCTCAGTAACGGGTGGAAGGACAGCCTACGACGTGCACAGCAGGAAGATCCAGACATCAAGCCGATTCTGGGATGGATGAAGGCCCGTGCTACCAAGCCTAAGTGTAGGGACGTCTCAGCGATGAGTTCAACCACGAAAAGCTATTGGGCTCAATGGGACAGCTTGCTGCTTCAGGATGGAGTCCTGTGCCGTAGATGGGACAAGGGTCGAGGAGACAGCTGTCGTTTGCAAATGGTTGTCCCTAAAGCTAAAGTGCCGAATGTTCTACAGCTGTGCCATAATGGTCGTTCAAGAGTCCACCTGGGAGTTAAACGAACTCTGCTGAAGGTCCGAGAACAGTTTTACTGGGTCCATTATCGTGACGATGTCGAGGATTGGTGTCGTACATGTACAAGTTGTGCGGCTGTGCGGGGACCTCAGACACGTAGTAGAGGAGCACCGAAATTGTACAATATTGGTGCACCACGGGATAGGACAGCCCTTGACATTGCGGAGCCGTTACAGAAAGGCGTAAGAGGGACTCCTAAGAGCGTCCATGTGGATCGCTTGGCGCGTTATCATGCGACCGATAATGCTCGGGACGAGCATGTCTTAGGAGGGGGCAGTGTTACGCGCTCCAATCGACGATATACTAGCGCCATCTAGTGTCAGGAACGAGAGCGAGTAGAGCGTGTAAAGAATGACATCACAGATCTTTCGACCCACAGCGCCACCCGAAGAACTAAGTTTCTAGAAAATCTATACTCGCAAACTCGTCCCTTTGCGCGCATTTACCTGAAGATTCGGGATGTTTCTTTGCTAATTTAAATAAATAGGCGCTGCAATATGCGATCGGGGCACAGTGTTGATTTGACGAAACAAGCGAAGCTTCGGAGCGGAATTAAGTGGATTAGTGTGTTTTATTATTAGTGTTTTAACTTTAATTTGTGTAAAGTAAATTAAAGTGTTAATTTAGGTAATTTTATCGGCAATTTTTATTGTCACGAACCTCAAGCTCGTAACAGTATTTCTTGCAGTACTTTTTCTATGAAGTCAAGAAGTAGCAGCCTAATATTATATATCTACCAACGCTACGCTAAATCGTATTTTTCGACTGTGATTCATCGAAAATGTTTGTTTTAATAATTTTTCAGCAGATTTCTTTACCAAGTTTTCCATGTAATTCCTTTATGACCTTTATAGTATGATAGTATTTCCTACGCAAATATTGAGGGTGAATTCGAAAGAAGCTAGGAAGACATCACAGAATAATAAATAACACAGAATAACGAATAACAGTGTAAAAGAAGCAGCATTATGTTGCTGCGTTTATTATGGTGAGTGTAGACAACTGGAGTCCCTTTTTACTGATAATGAGATATGCCATATTGTCCTTAGAAGTGACAAGAATCAAAATGCAGACCGGTTTGCTTCTTAATTGAGGATAGATGTAGGTGTCTATAGAGGCAATTTGCCATTGAATCGACTGCGTACTCTTTTGGCACAATTAATTATATTAAAATATTATAAGATGGGTGTGGCAGAAGAAGAACGAGAGTAGAATAAATGCAGTAGAAATGCGGTCGCTAAGGAGTATGTTAGGGCTGAATCTGAGTGACAGGGTGAGAAAATGTGTGATAAAAGAAGAGTGTGGTTTGCAAGACGATGCAGTGACCAGGATTAAGAAAGGAATGCTTCTGTGGTTTGGTCATGTCGAAAGAATGAATGCGGAAAGACTGACAAAGCAAATATATGTTGCAGAAGTGAATGCTAGAGTCGGAAAGGGACGTCCTAGGCGGAAGTTTGTCGACCAAATTGCCGATATACTAATAATGGGCTTAATTAAGAGTACCCTAACCGACGAGCATGTATGTGTAGGTATATGGATGTGGAAGAGGCGAGGGAGGTATGTCCGGATCGTGCTAAATGGAAGTCTGTAGTCTCTGCCTACCCCTCTGGGTGACAGGCGTGAGTGTTTATGTTATGTTATGTAAAATACTATAATGATAATGAATAAAAATTTACTATTTTGAACATATTTTGAATCAAAATTATAAAATGAAACTAATTTTAAGGATTTTATCGCGATCAATTTTAACCTTTTTATTCTTAATTAAGAAGTTAAAATTAAACGCGACAACATCCATAAAAATAGATTCGCGTAATAAGAAACCATTATCAATATTATGAAGTTACATCACTATGCGACGAAATTATAAAAATATATTAAGATTATTATAAATTGAGAACTCGCTTCAAAACGTGAATTGCTATTTTTACCAATAATATGATACATGTAAGTTTGCAAGTGTTGCACATTAAAAATTATACTTTTCCATTGTTGTGAATAAACTTGATCTTGAGCCATCTTTAACTTACAGGTGTACCTGTTGTGTAAAAAAATCGTATTGGATCTGTTTTAAAATTTAATTCCAAAACACAAAGAAACTATTTAAATAGTGAACTCGTGCATATTTTAATTTATATTTTAATAATACAGTAATACTTTAATTAAATAAGTTTATTATTTAATTAAATCCAAGTAATTGTGCTTTTCTTATAAATTAGAATTAGTCATTTCGAAAATCAAAGTTCAACATATTTCCAAGAAATTACGAAATTTGCTCTAAAGAAATTGTATACGGCGTGCGGTGAATGCCTCATTCAGTTTTCCTTAAAATAAATACTTAATTTTTTCAACAAAATAGCCGTATTTCAAAGAAGTTGATAGAAAGTGCAGAGTTGCACCCATACCCATTTTAATAATTAGGTTCATAGGTAAAACCGGTTATAGAATAAGTTGTTAAAAATTATATCGAAGAAATGCATAAAGCTTGAATTTGAATCTCCTATTGAAAAGGCGGATTCATTGACTACGGTGTAAATGAGTCAAGTTCTTACTAACAAATATTACAGATTCTGTTCCGTCTCCGGCTCGCCTTGGTGGCTTAATGACTGAAGTACCCGGATGACCGAGCTTTGCACGGTTTTTTTTAAATTAAATTTAGATACAAATTACATACTGATGAATAATATTTTTTGATCTTATTATCAATAGAAAAAACTGAACTGGTTATTTGAATAAAAAATCATAAGTGTAATTAGTTTAATTAAAATCGTATTTTTAAAAATTACTAAAAAAAGGGCTCGAAATAATAAATTTTCTCACAACAACAAATTGAAAAAAAAAGGAAAAAAAAGTTGGACCGAAGACGGGACGCGAACCAAGGTATTAAAATTTCGCAACCACTCGCTATCCACTTGAGCTATTACGATTATCAACACAGTTTTAAAATTTAACTTCTTATATTGTAGCAGTTTTTCATTGCCTGAAAACACGGACAAAAAAAAAACGTTTTCTAAAAATAAATCCTAGCTAGATCGATTTATTGCCCTCGAAACTCCCTGGACACTAAATTTCATGAAAATCGTTGGAGCCGTTTCCGAGATTCCGATTATATATGTATATATATACAACAATACAAGAATTGCTCGTTTAAAGGTATAGGATACTAATAGTATTAAAATTAATCGTTTCTCTTAATAAATCATTTAACTTTAAATTATTATTAAATCAATTTGTAAAATCATCATCAGACGAGAAATTGCAGGTAATTGATAGCGAAATCGGCGTGAATTAGCAGCTAGGCGTTATTCAGTTGTTAAATTGTATCGGCTGATCCGCAATACATAGTGCAATTAAAGACGCAATAAAACACTACGATATGCATCAAGATCGCACGCGCTTGCTTGGGTTTCTTAAAAGTAGGATAACCACAAAATGTGTTTATTAAATATTTTGCCGAAACAGATGTAATTTGAAAAAGATTTGTATATTTATTTATTCGAACGTAATTTATATCCAGCGGCCAAAACATGGCCGGCAGGGGAGGATGCCCTGCCTATATGTGGCTAAGGTGGAACACCGTAGGAAATCAGTTGGTGCGAGTCTGACTTAGCGTACTTCATATGCAATTTCCCGATGATGAAAAAAAAACATCGTACTCCGTTAAAATTTATAGATCAGACATATGTTCGGCAATGGACTTGTGATGGGCGCTAGTGATGATGAAGTTAAAAAAGGCAAACAAAAATGAACTTGCATACAGTACACCTTACTAATTAAAGAATGTAGGTTAATCGACTCACTAATAGAAAAATCTCTATCCAAAAACTGCCCGCATTTTTCCAACGACTGACACCAGAGCGGCGTCACTTAGAAATGACGTAAAATGTTGGCGGATTTCATGGCGGGGAGTAATTTTTTTGGTAAAAAGGTAAAAAGGTTTGCGTGGTTAATATATGGAAATACTACAAAAATAATTTGACGTATTCTTGATAAGGCCTTTAGGTTTCAAAACGAAAAAACAGAGAATATTAATGAAAAATTAATATGTTCTATCATGATCCTACATGTTATTTTGTTTTCGTTGGCTAACTTTGCACTGTAGGGTGGGTGTTCCAAAGTTTCAAAGCTTCATTTTTTGTATAGTAGCTATCACAACATGCGGCTTGTAGTACGTGAACGTGACGTGCAAAAACTGTTTCTGTTCTGTCTCGCCTTTTCCTCTCGCGCTCATAGCGTCTTTCTACCTTTCAATTACTCTAGCGTAGTATTCTCACGTTATGTATATTTTTTATATAGAATAGGATGACAAACGAGCACACAGTCCACCTGATGTGGCCCATAGACATCTACATCTATCCTCGATTATGAATCAAAATGCAGATGCGTTGTCATCCGTGAGGACTTAGGATGAATGCCTCGTTTCCAGTAAAAGGATCTCCGGTTCTCTACACTCACCATACGAAACATTGCAGCATTAAGGCACTATTTGACGCTGGTATTCTGTGAGAGCGTGGTCCTGACCGGGGAGGTCGAGCCGACCCATTCGTGCTACAACTATACTACTAATATAACTTTAGCATGGCTCTAAGACGTAATAGTTATATATGTATATATATATATAATTATATATATATATATATATATATATATATATATATATATATATATATATATATATATATATATATATATATATATATATAATTGTTTTGTCCACTTACTACAAAATAATAAACTGGTTAAGGTTCTCATATATTCAGCGATAATAATTCTTTAACATGTTGTCCGATTTTATTGATTAAAAGGGGGTTCTTCGTTGACTTCATGACAATCATCAAACTCGTCAATATGCAAGGGCATCTGCACGACGTATGGGCGAATGATTCTTTACCACGTTAACTGATTTCGACGATTATATTAATGTTATTGATTGAAGTGATTATATTTATACTATTGATTTTTTATGTTTGGAATTGTATCACAATATCATCATCATCATTATCATTACAGCCCTTCACAAGTCCACTGCTGAACATAGGCCTCCCCCAAGTAATGCCACAAAGCACGGTCCTGACCCACCTGCATCCATCGACTTCCTGCATATCTTACCAGGTCGTCACTCCATCTAGTGGGGGGTCGCCCTACACTACGCCTACCGGTACGAGGCTGCCACTCGAGAACCTTTCTTCCCCATCGGTTATCGGTTCTTCGAGCTATATGGCCGGCCCATTGCCACTTCAGTTTACTAATCCGTTGGGCTATGTCGGTCACTCTGGTTTTACTGCGGATATCCTCATTTTTGAGTCTATCACGCAGAGAAACTCCGAGCATAGCCCTCTCCATAGCTCGCTGAGCGACCTTGAGCGTCCTCATACGGCCAGCAGTGAAGGACCACGTCTCAGATCCGTAAGTCATCACTGGCAACACGCACTGGTTGTACAATCTAGTTTTTAGAGATTGAGGTATACCTGACGAGAAGATATGTCGTAATTTCCCGAACGCTGCCCAGCCGAGTTGAATCCGTCGATTGACCTCTCGGTCGAAGTTGGACTTACCTAGTCGGACTATTTGTCCCAGGTAAACGTACTCGTCAACAACTTCGAGCATAGTGCTCCCAACAACTACCGGCATAGGTGTGACATGGATATTAAACATGATCTTTGTTTTGTCCATGTTCATCTTAAGACCTATCCGTTGGGATATCACAATATAATGCATGCTAATGCTATATATTTGTGTTAATCTAATTTTTGCATGTAAGGAAACAGCATTTATCTGACAACGAATTGCTGAGCTGTTTGGCAGATTGTAAAATTGTAACAGTGTTAACATTGTATTCTGTTAAAATAAAGTTAAAAATTAGTATATATTTTTCTTTATTTATGTACAGGCATAACGCCGTTATTTATAAATGGATTTGCAAAATTGTTTTTTGTTCGAAAGAGGTTTGGTCTGAAATGGTCCTGAAATTTGGTGAAAATCGAATCTTAATGAAATCTGATGATAGTTTTCGGAGAGAGACAACGGAACTCTCAATAAATGCTAGCATAAATCAACCGCGATTGATGCTATCGCACATCTATGCATTATTGCGCAAATACACAACATATCATCACTCCTGTACCCTCTAATGGGGCACGCAGATGTGTTCAGTATACCATGGTATACCCTCATTTCTGTCAAAAATTTTATTGCAAGATTAGAGGTACCCCTCTTATCTTGCAAGTAAATTCGGGCATAACTTTTTGACTATATTTATGAATTGATTTAATTTATATTGCAGTCGGTTGCACATTTTTTTTAATTTTACCACTTGGTTAAACTTAAATTATAAACAAACAAAAGGCTTCTTAAAATACTATATCACTCACTCACAGCTGTCAATTTCTTATATTTAAATATTAATTTACTTGTTGCATTAAGTATGTAATTGGCAGTACGACATCGTTACGTAAAAATCGTTACGCATTCGTCTCGTGGGAATTAAAAGCCGCGACAGATTTCGTGTATTCAACGCAGTAATAATGCACTATACAGATGTTAATCTTGTTATTTAGTGTATATTGCATTATCAAAACTAGTTGCGGAATACAGGAATGCACAAAATTAATTCTATATAAACTAAACAATAAGTTCGTAATTTCTTATAAACCATGTAAAATCAATAAGTCCCATTGTTGGGCGTAGATGTTCTTTCATTTATGGAGAGAGAAGGCCTGGATAAGAAAAGGCTGTTATTTACACATAATAGAAATAATAATTTCTTTTATTTACGCGAACACTACACATTTAAATAATACCAATTTTTACGGATTTCGTTTATATAAAAAAGTTAATATAAATTAAAGGTTAATATACCGAAACGTCGGGTATATAAAAAAGTTAATATACCTTCGCGATAAAATCTCTAAAAACTAGTTATTATTTAAATAATAGAAATATTTTATGATTTACAACAAATAACTTCGCTGTAAGAACGTAGTGAAACAACTAGGTACTCAAATTGCACTAAACAAAATCGGTGTATGAAAGTATTATACGAAGAGATCAGCGACTAAATCAAAGCGTTCTGCCCTGAGCAATTACGATTCCGAATAATGTTGGCTTTATGGTTTATTATTATTTTTGGACAGTTAAGGATAGGTTTAATCACCTCTACGTCAAATAAAATTGGTTCTTCAAAACCATATAATAATAGGTCTTAACCTATTAAATTGCCGTTCTGCAGTACTGGTCATTTCAAATAAAAAAAAATTGTGTTGGAATTCCAATTTCAAATTAATTTTATTTTAAAAACATGGACTGTTTTCTTCAAAATTTGTCACTTGTTTATTGATTAGTGTTAGGTTATCATCGCATTCAAATGCGATCCTTTTTCGTCATTATGGACATGTTAATGAGTCATGGAATATAAGTACTGTCGTTACAGCGGCACAAGGGACATGTCAATGACGTCCATGGAGCGAATACTACAAGCGAACGCACCACCTGTTGGTTGGTTTGCCCGTTCCCGTTCTGAAAATTTCGGCCTGAAAAATGAAACCCGTACCACCAGTGGTCATCCGAATACTTTGGTCGACTATGACGATTTAAAGGCGATTGTGGAAGATGATGATACTAAATCTATGGCTGAATTAGAAGCAGCTTTCGACGTTAGCTTCAAAACAATATTGCTCCATTTGCGTCAAATTGGCAAGGTAAACAAGCTTGATACATGGGTGCGCCACGAAATCAATTATCATCAGCGCTAAGTACGCGTCGCGACGTGCCTTCCACTGTTCAACAGGCACATAAACGAAGTAATTTTGAATCGCATTGTTACCTGTTACGAAAAATGGATACTTTTTAATAATCGCTAGCGCTTAGCAAGTTCGTTGGATCCTGGTTCAGCACCTAAACAATGTCCTAAACGAAAACTTACCGCTAGAAAAGTGACGTTCACTGTTCGGTGATTTATCACAGCTTCTTACCATTACCATTACTGCAGAAGTGTACTGTGAAGAACTGAACACAATGATGGAGAAGTTTGCATGTCGCCAACCAGCTCTGTTCAGTCGACGGTCTCCAAGTTACAAGATCTGGGTATGGGAGCGCGTCATCCGCCGTACTTACCAGAACTTGTGCCTCCAGGCTTCAACTTTTTCCAAAATTTGGATAACTTTTTGACGGGAAAAATTCATTACCCGGGTGGCAGTACAAAATGTCTTTGAAGAATTTGTTGCCTTCCGTCCAAATGATTTCTTCAAGAAGAGCAACAATAAACTGCCATTCCGTTGACAAAGATGCATCGATTACATGGGTGATTACTTTGATTAATAGAAATAAAAAGTAAAAAAGAATACGTTAACTAATTTGATAAAAAATTAAGACCTAATAATAATGTACTTCATATCGAACTACGGTCACGCCGGCCTTAAAAGAGACCAACCACCTACGTAGGACAGAATTAAAGTGCACGAGTGTATGCGCAAGCACAGATGCTCGATTCCCTCTCTTTCATATTTCAACGGGCCTAGATACGAGTGAGATCAGGCGCAGGATCTAGGGCTTTAAGTGTTTTTTCGATTTTCGAAATTAACACTTTCGAATTTCGATTCTCGACATAAAAACCCAATTACAGATTTTGGTCCGACTCGGGGTTTGAACTCGGGATATAATCAGCAGTAGCGCTGACGACCTCTAGATTAAAGAGACTGTCAAAAACGATAGAATAAAAAAGCGACAGCGATCAAGCAAAATATACATCACATCAATCACATCAACATCGTGATAGTTTGATAGATATTACCTCTCGGATCAGTAAGGTGAAGTGCACGAAGAGTCGAAAACCTGTTGGGAAGATAATTTTTAATGGCAGTCTCGTCCTGACAATGACTTAGACGGATTTCTCATTTTCAGTAAAAAGTTTCTTCGGTTCTCATCACATGAAATGTTATTGCATTCCCGTTATTTTACTCCAGTATTCAGAGCAAATGAGATCCTAGTTGGCGGACCAATTATGAAGGAATGTTGAGAAAAGATTTTGATCAAATCATGTTGAGGGAAGTGCCTTTAAAAACTATGATTGTCTTTGTTTTATGACTATATAACACACAAAGCACGCTTATAATATACAACTGAACGTAAACGGACTTATAAAACCAAAATGGTATCCAATTAATTTTTTGTGTGCAAATATGTACATTGTGCCCATATATATCAAGTATTCTATAATGTTTACAACCGTCTGAGACAAGTCTGAATTAAATTAAACCATTAGTGTGCACCGATCGGTCATAAATTAATGACTAATTCCTGTACATACATAAATTATAGCATATCGCACAATACAACGCATTTGTACTAAATCTAGATCAACAACACCCAATATCGACGCAGTGGGTGTATTGTATTCTTAACCTTGTGGTTAGCCCTTTCACCTGCGGATCTGGAAACTTCGCTTCGTTTCATTACGAAGACTTTGACAGCTGTCCTACCGAAACCAATTGTACGATATACGAACAAAAACTTTGATGTAAACTTTTTAAAGTTCAAAAGACTAAATCCGTTTAAGTTATGTTAATGTAGGACAAAAATATTTATAAAAATATTGCATTAAAAGGTCAATTTTTAATCTAAACTATATCGATTATTTTACTAAAGCAATTGAGCTTTATTTTCACATTTTATTTATGAACGACAATTTGTATTATGAATAAATTTTAATGAATTTTGTGTTCCATAAAAATATACGATAACAATAAAAACTTAAAAACAAGAGTATACAACTAGAGCGTCTTTCCAGCGATGACATGTGGATGCGCAACGTGGCCCTTCACAGCTGGCCGTATGAGAAATTTTAAGGTCGCTCAGCGAGTTATGGAGTTCGGTCGAAGTTACTCTGCGTGATGAAATTCGTAATTAAGATATCGTAATTAAGATAAGGTATGAATATATCTATAATAACTTATTTAGCCCATTGGATCTGTAAGCTGAACCGGCTGGACCAGCCATGTATTCAGCAGTATCTAAAAACGATGGGTAAAGGTTCCCAAATGCAGCCATGTAACGGCAAGTAAAGTGTAAGATTCCTTGGGGAAATTCCAAGTTAAGTAGTTATTTTTGAAGTGAGGTAATGATGGCGATGATGATGTCAATTAGAAGATAAGTAAGACAGAGTAACTACAGATGATACATGCTGGGTTCATGCGGCTCAAAACCGTGCTAAATGGAAATTTCTGAGAGAGTCTGTTCAGCTGTAGACTTTTGGTTGGCAAAAATGATTGAGTAAATAACTTTTGCCAACAACTTTAATCTATTTCTGCCTCTAAATAACTGCGCGTACTTTGCCGTATCCCTGTTTGAAAGGTATAGTAAGCTAGCTTTTTTTGTAGGAGGAATAAACGATCACACAGTCCACCTGATGGGAGGCGGATGCTGACCTGGCTGGATCAAGAATCAAAATGCGGACGCATTATCACCAATGACGACTAAGATTGAATGCCCCGTTTCCGTATTTGTTTAAAGTATATGTCCATGGGCTGCAGAAGTCACTTACCAACAGGTCGTAGGTAAGTTCATCGTCGTCAGTTCAGTTTAAAAAAAATTAGAAAGTACTGATTTTTTTATAGGATAGGGTGACAAACGAGCACACAGTCCACCTGATGGTAAGTGGTTGCTGTGGCCCATAGAGATATACATCTATCTTCGATTACGAATCAAAATGCAGATGCGTTGTCACCTGTAAGGACTAAGAATGCCTCGTTTCCAGTAAAAAGGGTCTCCGGTTCTCTACACTTACCATACGAAACACAGCAGCATTAAGCTGCTATTTGACGCTGGTATTCTGTGAGAGCGTGGTCCTGCCCCGGTCTAGGCGACCCATTCGTTCTACAACTATACGATTAATATAACTGCAGCATGGCTCTACCACGTAATAAAAACTTGATATCTCATTTTAAACATTGTACTATATATACTCAACACTAATTTGCTTGTTGGAAATTTACGAGATAATCTGTCTGGAGTCTTAATTTAAGCGTGTAATCTATAAACCTACCTTTATACCTGTTATAAATACGAAATTGTCATAATGATTTCGTTTATTTATCGATAATACCCATAGTGCATCCACGACCATACGTAAAAAATTAGTTTCATTTATTATCTATTCATCGCAAAAGTTTCATCTATCATCATCGCAATAGAATTAGGTGTGATAAGCGAGCACACAGTCCACCTGATGGTAAGTGGATGCTGTGACAGATGCGTTGTCACCCCAGAGGATTAAGATGGAATGCCTCGCTTCCAGTAAAAATGGTCTCCGGTTCTCTAAACTCACCGTACAAAACACAGCCGAATTAAATTGCAGATAGTGGTCAAGGAAATAAGGCACAAAGCCCTTTGTAGCACAAAAGGTTCGGCTCTAACAAGGAAGGAAGGAACCATTTGTGCTACAACCACAAAATAGGTGCAGCCGGTACATATACATATATACGGAATATATATATATTTCATAGTTTGATTTCTGTTTGATCTAAAAGCTCAGCTAAATAGGTACCCATTCATAGCATTCCTTCCATTATAGTGTACACACCCTTCATTGCACGAACAATTGACCTTTTGATACTAGTCGCGGGTAGCCATGTCTCTTGATTAGGCGCTCTGGGAAATAGAACTGCAAGGAATGCCACTTTGTCGATTTCGCTCCGTTTACAAAATGGGCTTTGTTATTAGATCGTATTTGTAGATGGTATACGTGATACAGACTTTATGATACACAGATCACACACACACACACACACACACACACACACACACACACACACACACACACATATATATATATATATATATATATATATATATATATATATATATATATATATATATATATATATATATATATATAAATTACGGTTCACGTTGTTTGTCCGAAATGGACTCCTAAACTACTTAACCGATTTTAGTCAAATTTGCACACCGTGTGCAGTTTGGTCCAACTTGAGACAACTGGCAAACTAATATACTCGTATATATATATATATATAAATTACGGTTCACGTTGTTTGTCCGAAATGGACTCCTAAACTACTTAACCGATTTTAGTCAAATTTGCACACCGTGTGCAGTTTGGTCCAACTTGAGACAACTGGCAAACTAATATACTCGTATATATATATATATATATATATATATATATATATATATATATATATATATATATATATATATAAATTACGGTTCACGTTGTTTGTCCGAAATGGACTCCTAAACTACTTAACCGATTTTAGTCAAATTTGCACACCGTGTGCAGTTTGGTCCAACTTGAGACAACTGGCAAACTAATATACTCGTATATATATATATATATATATATATATATATATATATATATATATATATATATATATATAAATTACGGTTCACGTTGTTTGTCCGAAATGGACTCCTAAACTACTTAACCGATTTTAGTCAAATTTGCACACCGTGTGCAGTTTGGTCCAACTTGAGACAACTGGCAAACTAATATACTCGTATATATATATATATATATATATATATATATATATATATATATATATATATTATATCGTAAAAGTATTACAGTAGCTAATACACCAATTCTTCTATATCTTATTCTTAATTATGTTCATAAAAATCTTATTAGATTTTCTGATGTGTTCCTGTGCCGTGTAGTGGCGGTTGAGAATATCCACTACCCCATATCTTCCCGTGGGTGTCGTAAGAGACGAGGGGGAAACAAGCAGGAGATGGGCAGCAGCATCTTCCTGATAACAACTGTGAGATAAAAAAAAACTGCGGTTGCCAACCCGCTCGCCAAGCGTGACAACTTTGCAATATACCGGCAGTCCCCGGCGGCACCACTATTACTAACTATGGTGGTGAACATAGTAACGGCGAGACAGGGGGTGTTACGAATCTCCGGTGGAGATTCGATGCCACCTAACACGACTCGACCTGGCAACATACAACACACGCACCCTGAAGACTGACGAGAAAATACTGGAGCTGGAAGAAGAGATAGATAAGTTACGCTGGAATATATTATTGTCTAAGTTCCGAAGAGAGGAGGAGAAAACGGAGGTCCCTTCAGCGGTGCCAAGTTGACTTTCGGTATATCAAAGTGCTGAAGTGTTTGTACAGTAAGGCTACCATGGCCATCCGAGTACAGAACCAGAGTACGAAACCTATCATCCGCAGAGAGGTGTAAGACAGGGTGACGTTATATCCCTGAAATTCTTCAGCGCTACATCTGATGATGTTTTCAAACTACTGCACTGGAAAGGATACGGTATTAACATCAATGGCGAGTACATCACTCACTTTCGATTTGCCGACGATATAGTGCTTTTAATAGAATCGCTGGAGGACCTAAGCACTATGCTCAATGTCCTCAATAGTTTCTCCTAACGGATAGGTCTTAAGATAAACATGGACAAAACAAAGATCATCTGTAATGTCTATGTCACACTTATGCCTGTAATTGTTGGGAGCACTAAGCTCGAAGTTGTTGACGAGTACGTTTGCCTGGGGCAAATAGTCCGACTAGGTAAGTCCAACTTCGACCGAGAGGTCGATCGATGGATTGAACTTGGCTGGACAGCGTTCGAGAAATTCACATCTTCTTATCGGGTATACTTAAAACCTGGAGACAAGATTGTACAACCAGTGCGTGTTGCCAGTGATGACTTATGGATATGGGACGTGGTCTTTCACTGCTGGCCGTATGAGGACGCTCAAGGTCGCTCAGCGAGCTATGGAGAGGGCTATGCTCGGGGTTTCTCTGCGTGGTAAACTTAGAAATGAGGATATCCGCAATAGAACCAGAGTGACTGACATATCTCAGCAGATTAGTAAGCTGAAGTGGCAATGGGCCGGCCATATAGCTCAAAAATCGACTACCGATGGGAAAAAAAGATTCACGAGTGGCAGTCTCATAGCGGTAGGTGAAGTGTAGGGCGACCCTCCACTAGATGGAGAGAAGACTTGGTAAGACATGCAGGAAGTCGATGGATGCAGGTAGCTCAGGACCGTGCTTTGTGGCATTCCTTGGGGGAGGCCTATGTTCAGCAGTGGACTTATGAAAGGCTGTAATGATAATGATGATGAGATTTTCTGATGTTTATTAAAAAGTTAAGGTACTTATATTGTTGTATTAGTTGCAAAATCTATATAGATAAATAAAATTGAAGTGTCTGTTTCTAATCTCAAAATCAAAACAGTTTTTTACTTAATGAATATAAAAGTATATACGACACTTATAACAAAAAAAATATTTTGTCTGTCTGTCTGTTTCTTTTTGTAGATTATCCATCTTTGAAACGGCTGGACCGATTTTGATGAACTGTAATTGGCAGATCGCTGACATGAAATCTATTCGTAACAGATTCCACACGGGTGAAGTCGCAGGACACAGCTAGTATGTAATAATGAGCACAGTTTGTCTGATGGCAAGTGGGTGCTTAAACCAAAGACATCTTCGAGTTTGTCAATCCCTGATAAGAACACACTAGCTTTGTGCTATTATTTCACGCTGAAATTAGGCTACGTGTTGTCTTTCGCCAGATGAGCCACTACCATTCATGCTGCAACCGTAATGAGCTGCAGTATATCAAAATCACGCATAATAGAATAAAGAGATTGCTGAGCAGAAGTACATAGGTATACCTCTCTCTAATCCCAAAAGCTTAAGGTAAAGGTAAGTCCACCGCGCTGCCAAAATGCATGTCAGATTTTTTACATGTCCCGATAGATTTGATTTCTCGGGTTCCGATTTCTTTATGATGTCACTTTTGTCATTTAGCACCGGTCCTGGCGGAGGCATGGTACTGTTTAGCTTTATTTAAAATTTAAATATTTTCCATATGTAATTTAATTTGTAATAAGCAAAACAAACCTGCTTCAAAAACTAAAAAGATTAAAAGAAATTTCCGACAAAAACAATCATCAAAAAATCACAGTCGAATTTAGACACTTCTTTTTTTAGCTGACTTCAAAATATCCTATAGTATATGGTAAATTGGTTTTCTCATTTTTTTATTTTATGGAGCTTACATTAAGGTGAGGTTCGAATGCAAAAATATTATGATTTTTTTAATCTAACTACTTATACGAACATTCTAGTTGTTCCTTTGACTTTGTGACATTGCTTCACTGACCTCTATATATACAAAATGTATAGAGGTCAGTGCATTGCTTAGTCTATTGAAAAGGGTTAATAACATTTTTTGATAAAAGTAAAACCGACTTCAATAAATCAAAAAGAATGAAATGATTTCCCCATTATTTAATAGCTACTGATGTCTGTACTAAGAAATAGTGTACCGAAGGATTATAGACTCATAAATATAAGAAATGTAACCTGATAACCATGATTATAGTATTTCTGATGCTGTGCGGCGTCTACAAAATATATGGCAAGCATCTCCACCCTGCGTTCGGACAAGACGAATTTCTGACATCCGTTTGGCCTGCATAGTGCGTGCGGGAAGTGTCAGAAGCGACTAGTATATTTCTAACAGTCTGTGGGGTGCCTTCCAGTTCCTTTTGGGGTATATATGTTCTATGCTTCCGGTACTTTGCAGTTATAAAAAATTATAAAAAAAGTTCTGTTAAAAAATTCCTAATATAATGTAAAAATTCTAATGTGAGGCTTGCCCATGTGTTGACTGTGCCTGTGTATATATATATATATATATATATATATATATATATTATATCGTAAAAGTATTACAGTAGCTAATACACCAATTCTTCTATATCTTATTCTTAATTATGTTCATAAAAATCTTATTAGATTTTCTGATGTGTTCCTGTGCCGTGTAGTGGCGGTTGAGAATATCCACTACCCCATATCTTCCCGTGGGTGTCGTAAGAGACGAGGGGGAAACAAGCAGGAGATGGGCAGCAGCATCTTCCTGATAACAACTGTGAGATAAAAAAAAACTGCGGTTGCCAACCCGCTCGCCAAGCGTGACAACTTTGCAATATACCGGCAGTCCCCGGCGGCACCACTATTACTAACTATGGTGGTGAACATAGTAACGGCGAGACAGGGGGTGTTACGAATCTCCGGTGGAGATTCGATGCCACCTAACACGACTCGACCTGGCAACATACAACACACGCACCCTGAAGACTGACGAGAAAATACTGGAGCTGGAAGAAGAGATAGATAAGTTACGCTGGAATATATTATTGTCTAAGTTCCGAAGAGAGGAGGAGAAAACGGAGGTCCCTTCAGCGGTGCCAAGTTGACTTTCGGTATATCAAAGTGCTGAAGTGTTTGTACAGTAAGGCTACCATGGCCATCCGAGTACAGAACCAGAGTACGAAACCTATCATCCGCAGAGAGGTGTAAGACAGGGTGACGTTATATCCCTGAAATTCTTCAGCGCTACATCTGATGATGTTTTCAAACTACTGCACTGGAAAGGATACGGTATTAACATCAATGGCGAGTACATCACTCACTTTCGATTTGCCGACGATATAGTGCTTTTAATAGAATCGCTGGAGGACCTAAGCACTATGCTCAATGTCCTCAATAGTTTCTCCTAACGGATAGGTCTTAAGATAAACATGGACAAAACAAAGATCATCTGTAATGTCTATGTCACACTTATGCCTGTAATTGTTGGGAGCACTAAGCTCGAAGTTGTTGACGAGTACGTTTGCCTGGGGCAAATAGTCCGACTAGGTAAGTCCAACTTCGACCGAGAGGTCGATCGATGGATTGAACTTGGCTGGACAGCGTTCGAGAAATTCACATCTTCTTATCGGGTATACTTAAAACCTGGAGACAAGATTGTACAACCAGTGCGTGTTGCCAGTGATGACTTATGGATATGGGACGTGGTCTTTCACTGCTGGCCGTATGAGGACGCTCAAGGTCGCTCAGCGAGCTATGGAGAGGGCTATGCTCGGGGTTTCTCTGCGTGGTAAACTTAGAAATGAGGATATCCGCAATAGAACCAGAGTGACTGACATATCTCAGCAGATTAGTAAGCTGAAGTGGCAATGGGCCGGCCATATAGCTCAAAAATCGACTACCGATGGGAAAAAAAGATTCACGAGTGGCAGTCTCATAGCGGTAGGTGAAGTGTAGGGCGACCCTCCACTAGATGGAGAGAAGACTTGGTAAGACATGCAGGAAGTCGATGGATGCAGGTAGCTCAGGACCGTGCTTTGTGGCATTCCTTGGGGGAGGCCTATGTTCAGCAGTGGACTTATGAAAGGCTGTAATGATAATGATGATGAGATTTTCTGATGTTTATTAAAAAGTTAAGGTACTTATATTGTTGTATTAGTTGCAAAATCTATATAGATAAATAAAATTGAAGTGTCTGTTTCTAATCTCAAAATCAAAACAGTTTTTTACTTAATGAATATAAAAGTATATACGACACTTATAACAAAAAAAATATTTTGTCTGTCTGTCTGTTTCTTTTTGTAGATTATCCATCTTTGAAACGGCTGGACCGATTTTGATGAACTGTAATTGGCAGATCGCTGACATGAAATCTATTCGTAACAGATTCCACACGGGTGAAGTCGCAGGACACAGCTAGTATGTAATAATGAGCACAGTTTGTCTGATGGCAAGTGGGTGCTTAAACCAAAGACATCTTCGAGTTTGTCAATCCCTGATAAGAACACACTAGCTTTGTGCTATTATTTCACGCTGAAATTAGGCTACGTGTTGTCTTTCGCCAGATGAGCCACTACCATTCATGCTGCAACCGTAATGAGCTGCAGTATATCAAAATCACGCATAATAGAATAAAGAGATTGCTGAGCAGAAGTACATAGGTATACCTCTCTCTAATCCCAAAAGCTTAAGGTAAAGGTAAGTCCACCGCGCTGCCAAAATGCATGTCAGATTTTTTACATGTCCCGATAGATTTGATTTCTCGGGTTCCGATTTCTTTATGATGTCACTTTTGTCATTTAGCACCGGTCCTGGCGGAGGCATGGTACTGTTTAGCTTTATTTAAAATTTAAATATTTTCCATATGTAATTTAATTTGTAATAAGCAAAACAAACCTGCTTCAAAAACTAAAAAGATTAAAAGAAATTTCCGACAAAAACAATCATCAAAAAATCACAGTCGAATTTAGACACTTCTTTTTTTAGCTGACTTCAAAATATCCTATAGTATATGGTAAATTGGTTTTCTCATTTTTTTATTTTATGGAGCTTACATTAAGGTGAGGTTCGAATGCAAAAATATTATGATTTTTTTAATCTAACTACTTATACGAACATTCTAGTTGTTCCTTTGACTTTGTGACATTGCTTCACTGACCTCTATATATACAAAATGTATAGAGGTCAGTGCATTGCTTAGTCTATTGAAAAGGGTTAATAACATTTTTTGATAAAAGTAAAACCGACTTCAATAAATCAAAAAGAATGAAATGATTTCCCCATTATTTAATAGCTACTGATGTCTGTACTAAGAAATAGTGTACCGAAGGATTATAGACTCATAAATATAAGAAATGTAACCTGATAACCATGATTATAGTATTTCTGATGCTGTGCGGCGTCTACAAAATATATGGCAAGCATCTCCACCCTGCGTTCGGACAAGACGAATTTCTGACATCCGTTTGGCCTGCATAGTGCGTGCGGGAAGTGTCAGAAGCGACTAGTATATTTCTAACAGTCTGTGGGGTGCCTTCCAGTTCCTTTTGGGGTATATATGTTCTATGCTTCCGGTACTTTGCAGTTATAAAAAATTATAAAAAAAGTTCTGTTAAAAAATTCCTAATATAATGTAAAAATTCTAATGTGAGGCTTGCCCATGTGTTGACTGTGCCCAGTCGTGGGATATATTTAAGCTGTTACTTTAACTTTTAATCTTAACATGACTATAATATTAATAATTGTTATTAATTATATATAATTGGCGACGTAATAATTTGTGTTAAACTCGACTTAAGTGGGCACGCATTATATTAATGTCAAATACATAGATGCAATATCTATAATGTATACAACCTGTAAACGTCAACGTTTGATTTATAGCCATTTATAATTACTTAAAACATTAATGGGTACAACTAGATGCAATTATTATCTAGTCCAGAATCTTTAGTCGCAAAATTTAAAAAAGATATGACTGATGCCAGTACACTTTTTAATAGCCCTAATTAATTATGCTATCTTTTCACACCATCATCTAAATACCTGTCAAAACTTAAACTTATTAGTAGTAACTTAGCGCAAAGGTCGCGGGTTTGTGTTATTGTTGATTTTATCAATTGTTTTAATGTACAGCTTGTAGACCCAGCTCACGCGTGTACCGACTGCCACTTGACATTTTTTGAGGTCCGTTCTCATTAAACAAATGTCTATTTTCTGCGCAATGTTTAGGCGACAAGGTTGGCCTTTATTTATGGGAAAAATAAATAAAATGTGAGCTCTTTATATTACTTAACATGCGTATAAATAACTGTTAGGTTAATAAGTTTTCAATGATTCGGCGTTGTTAATTACCTATGCGATATGAACGATTTGTAGATAACATAACCTTGTAGATTTCCGTTTTATAATATAAGAATCTGAAAGATAAGATATATCTTTGTAACATGTGCTACTTACTAAGTGCAGTTTACTACGAGTACAACTATAAGTGACTATTGAGTGTACACGCTACCCGGTGGTAGTTGATGTTGTGGTCTTTACTTACATCTATCCTAGAATAAAAATATAAATGCAGATATGTTGTAGGGATGGGCAAGAGAAAAAAATATATCGATATATTTTGCATCGATATTTTAAACAGCATCGATATATCGTCATGTATTGCATGATGTAGTAGAATAATGCGTAACATTATTACTGGACAGTAGGACGACGAAAAAAACGGCAACAGCACGTGAATGCTTGCTTTTGTTGCTTAATATTTTGTCGATTAATACAACATATCAAAATATATCGATTTCGATACTCTGAAATAAATATCGAATATCGATATATCGCGATTAAAGATATCGACGATATATATCGATATTTTAATCCAAGCCCAATGCGTTGTCCCTTTGAGAAAACATAGCTATCAATTAAACAATTTGTGGGTTCGCTGCTATTTGACGCTGTTATTCTGAGGGCGCGATGCTTTCCCAATTTAGCCGTTCCATTTTTGTTGCAACAGTTGCAGCGAGGTTCTATCATAATATAGAATATTTTAGTAATAGTTTGCAATTATTATTGATTTTTAGGATATTTGAGATCATTTTTGTATTATGAAATAATTGATATATAAAACTGAGGAACGTGCAACAGATATGCGTAGCAGATCGTTTTGATAACAAACATTTTGTAGAAAAAGTTTACGTGTCTAACTATTGTCCGTTATATCAGTTGCATAATACATCTTTTGTAAAAAAATATCTTAATAAACAAATAAATAATAAGTCAGGTACGACTCTAGTATTTCATAAGGTTGTTATCAAAAAAAATTTAAGCTATAGATAGGATTTACGAATGAATGTAATATTGGAATTCAATGTCTCGTGTGGTACGTAAGAGGTAGCTAACTGCGAAATTCCAGAAAGGTATTATAGCTTCCGAGAAATTGTCTTATAAACTTTTCGTTTATGCCAGATGTAAAATATCCATACTGGCATCGAGGAACACCACCAAAGGTGGAAGATATCTGGCAATACGGTCGTAACGCCTGCTGAACATGTCGGTTATTGCAAAACCTCTCTGCGATTGGAGGGGTTCGTGACCCGTAGTGAAGTTTAACCGGGTGATAAATAAGAAAGAGTACTGTGATGATAATTTAAATTTCAGGAAGCGATCTTCGGCCTGCTAGAAGTTTGAAAAAAGGTTTATAGCTGTCGCGTTGAGCCCGAACGGTCGAGCTAGGCAACCGAGAGAAACAACTACAGTTCAGACAGATTATATTGATAAAATCGTAAGTCCATATTTCCCTATTTACTTCGCTAATGGTCGCCACTAAACTTATATATAAAATTTCGATATTGATGTATTTGTAATTATCAATATATCGAAAATACAATATATTAAAAAATATCAACAGTTTTAATTTGAACTGCTCAGTTGGAATGATCAGTTGAACTGATCGTGTGTGGCGTCCATAAAACTGGACGGATTTATTTTTTTTCAAGGTCGGTGTAAGAAGGATTATGGTTATATTTTTCTTATAACATTTTGTTCGTTAATTTTTTTTCTGAATGTCTGATAACTGCCCTATAACTGGTAAATTTGAAAACAAAATGGGGACAGCAGCGGTAGAAAGAGAATGCATCGAACAAAATGTTTGCTCTAGCGCCATTATCTAGAGAGATAACAGAGGCATACGTGTGTATGGACTAAATGCCGCCCGGATATCCCTTATTATAGAATTATTGTGACAAACGACCACACAGGCCACCTGTAAGTGGAAGCTGAGGTCCATAAACATCTATGTTTATCCCCAATTAAGAATCAAAATGCAGATGCGTTGTCATCCCTGAGTACTGAGATGGAATGCCTTGTTTCCAGTAAAAAGTGTCTCCGGTTCTCTAGACTCACCATACGAAGCCCCATTAATCTGCTATATTACGCTGATATTCTGTGAAAGCATGGTCCTACCCCGGTCGAGCCACCCCATTCGTGCTACGACCATATATAATAATATTGGTATAATAAACTGGACTCAAGGTGACCTTATCAATCTGCAACGTATTATAAATACCACTCTAACGACTCACTGCAAGCACCACCCTAGATCCTGCGAGCAAAGGATGACTCTTTCAAGATCCGAGGGAGGACGAGGTATAATAGATGTCCTCATCTTGCACAATAAACAAATCAAATCCCTTCGACAATATTTCCATCAACGCTCAGAACGCTCACTTCTCCACGAAATAGTAACCTTAGCCGACAAACGCCTCACACCACTTAACCTCGCGTACCGAAACACACAACGCAGTGAACGGATCACTGACGTAAATGAGAAGATGGCCTCATGGCATCAGAAGTCCCTACACGGAAGGCACTACCACGACCTGCAGCTGTCACATGTCGACAAAAAAGCGTCAAACGCCTGGCTGAGGCGCGGTGAACTCTTCCCAGAGACGGAGGCATTGATGTTAGCGATCCAGGACAGGAGGAGACACATAATACGTGCTCCTAACCCTCCCACTGATACTTGCAGACATTGCCACTATAGCCCCGAAAACATAAAACACATAACATACGCCTGTAGAGCCCTTGCACAAACCGACTATAAGCATCGGCATGACCAGGTCGCCTCCATAATACACCGATATCCTACCCTTAAATTTAAATTCGTACAAAAAATGACACCATATTACAAATATAAGCCGGACATCATATTAGAAAACAATAATCATAGAAACTACTGGGACAGGACCATTATCACGGATAAAACTATTCACTTCAATAGGCCCGATATCACGGTGTATGACAAAAATAACAAAACTACTTACCTTTTTGACATTGCCATACCAAACACCCATAAAATTCAATCCACCATGGCTGAAAAAATTACAAAATATCAAGATTTAGCTATAGAACTCAAGCGACAATAGAGATCAGAAACCATCCATATAGTCCCAATAGTTATCTCATCTACCGGAGTCATACCTAAAAGCCTACAACGCGGTCTAGATATTTTGCAAGTTCCCCAACACACACTTCACACCCTGCAGAAAGCTGTCATTCTCAACACCCGCCGACTCACACGCAAATTCCTCACCACGTCATCCGTCACCTCTGCTTACACCATCACCCAGCACCTGCTCACGCTTGGCTTCGGCCCGTGTGATTAGGTTTTAAGTTACCTCTTTAATAGGGAGAATATAGATATGCACAAAATAATAATAATAATAATAATGTCCTTCAGACCGAATTTCGGTCACGGCGGCCTACCTCAACTGAGGCTAGCCATCGGCGCAGGACAGGATTATAGTGCCCAAATGTATGCGCAAGCACAGGTGCACCCTCTATTCCCTCACTCCCATAATCCGATGGGACGGTAAACCGACACGACCGGAGAGAGATCAGGCGCAGAACCGACCGGCTTTACGCGCTTTCCGAGGCACGGGGGTGAGACACCGCCAACTTCCTGACTCCGGGCGGCTACTGAGAATTTCTTGACGGAAAAACTTAGTAACTGATTTTTTGGACCTGACCTGGGATTCGAACCCAGGATCTCATGATCAGCAGTCGCACCACTATAACCACTAGACCAACGAGGCAGACCATATATAGCTGCAGCGTTAAAATCTCCTTTTCATATAATTCTGTTATCATTAAGTACAATTATCTATCTAGCCTTGATGAAAATGCTTATCCAATAACAATAATTACTTTATATTGCAATACTTCTTAACATTGTTCTCTTACGAATGAATATCATTAAAATCTATATACTGTATAAGTGCAAACGTGCCATTAACAATGCGTTCGTCACACTTAGCCTCAGGGCCTGGACACGACCTCTGATAAAGCAGACTGGTTCAATATTGCAACGAAAGGTCGAGATTAAACAGACGGGAGCGGCTGACCGATCTCAAACATATATCTTGTTCATTTACGTATTCTAGTCTAGATTTAGTTTTTGTACTAATTTAATTCCGTTACAAAACATTATATTATATAGTATATACTATTTGTAAGTTAAATAATAACTTTAAGATGTACAAATAGTAAACAAATATATTGGTTTATAATACATATATAATTAGTGAAAAAGTGGCAAGTTAGTGAAATACCCAGATCGGTGACGATCATCAGCGTGTAAGATGCCAGACGTCAGACATTGTCATCTTTTAATCGCCTGTCAAAATTGACGGATCAGGCAAATCCTGCTCAAAACGCGAGAGACCCATGTCTAACAGTAAACCTCTACGGAATGATTTTTTTTATAGAATAAGGGTGACAAACGAGCACACAATCCACCTGATGGTAAGTGGATGCTGTGGCCCATAGACATCTACATTTTTATCCTCAATTAAGAATCAAAATGCAGTAGCGTTGTCAGTCCTGAGGACTAAGATGGAATGCCTCGTTTTCAGTAAAGAGGGTCTCCGGATCTCTACACTCACCATACGAAACACTGCAGTACTAAGCTGCTATTTTACCATGGTATTCTGTGAGAGCGTGGTCCTTCTCCAGTCGAGCCGAACCATTCGTGCTGCAACCATAATACGGCTGCAGTGTGGTTCTACCACGTATAAACGAATATGTAGAAGTATTAATAAATCAACGACGGATAACGGAATGAAGCCATAAGATCTTTCTGGCATATACCGCAGTCGTCACTTACAAAATCCATCAATGAGCGAAATGAGGTGATGGGGCCACTAGAATCATAAATATCGCCGCTTAGTCCATACCCTCGTTTTCCACAAGTACCTTAAAAAATATAAAATTGGTAAAAGTCTTTTAAAATTATTTAAATAATTTTAAAAGAATTTTACACTATTATGTTGTTTTAATTACTATTATATTGTTTTATTTATTGTTAAAAATGAATAAAACAATATAATGTATTTTTATATTTATCCTATTTTAAGCAAAAGTTTTTTGTAAGCGCAAATTTTTTGAATTTTTAACATTTTTTTAAGGCTTTGACCTTTCAAAATTACGCCCTCTAAAATGCGCCTGGGTGGCCCCAGCCACTAGTCAGCCGCCATCAACTTAATATCTTTCCACTTAGTTAAAATTAGGCTAGATTGTTGAGCATAATAAAGTGTTTTATAGGTGTGGTAATTTGAATACGTATTACCTTCATAGCCATATTAACACATACCTGTTAAAATTCTGTAATGTTCTGCCCGGGGCACAGACAATTAAATTTGATTAAGTTTCAAGTGCTGCCAATTGCCAATAAAACTAGTCGACTTTCATGAAATTACATAAAAGTCGACTTGTTTTATTACTAACGTCAAACCACAACGTTGTTTTATTTCTACTATTGCCTAAAATGAGTTAAGTTTTAATTTAGACATTTCAAATCACCCGACTACGGTACGATAAGTACCACGCCCTCACGGAACCAGAAACTCGTTTTATTGGTAACGATGCATTCCATCTTAGTCCTCGGGAGTGACAACGCCTCTTATTCATTCTTGATCGAGGATAGATGTGGGATTTCCATGGTCAGCATCCACTTATTATCAGGTAGACATTGTTCGCGTTTATCCTAAAAAAGTAAAGTTACAGCCCATATACGTCCCACTGCTAGGCACAGGCCACCCTCTTGTCTGAGAAGGTTTTTGGGCAAGGAAGTGTCCGCGGCGCTGTCCCAATGCGTGTTGGCGAATTTCACATGTCTTCGAAATATTTTTTTTCTTATTCCTCAGACATGCAGGTTTCCTCACGATGTTTACCTTCACCGCCGAGCACGCGGCAAATCAGCACTTAAAATTGCAATTCACAATTTCATTGGTGCCGGCGGGGTTCGAATCCGGGCTACTCGCGTTCTGTTATATTTACAGTGAGCGTTAACCATCTGAGCTACTACGGCTCTATCCAATCTATCGGCGTTTATCCTGTACTTGTTTGAAAAAAAACTAAGTTCGTGCAAGCTTTACGCGCGGGTAAGTAAACTTAGTGATCTATATATTAATACGTGTAGGGAACACTTGTACCCTTTAAAAGCATATTGCGCGCACAGAGGGGTGCGAGGTTTTGCGTAGGTAAAGTTTATTTGGAGTAGGGGCAGTGGAGGGGAGGTGCAGAAAGCTAAAATCTATGTATAATATGTGTTACATTTATTTTTATGTACTACGTGAAAACAAAACTTTTTACCACTTTTTATGAATGTGGCGCGCACGGAGGAGTGAGAGATTTGACATGGTTAGTTTTTTTTAATTAGAATAAGGGTGGCAAACGAGTACACAATCCACCAAATGGCAAATGGATTCGAGGCCCATGGACAACTACATTTATTTTCGATTAAGAATCAAAATTCAGACCCGTTGTCACCCTTGAGGACTAAGACGGAATACCTCGTTTCCAGTTAAAAGGGTCTCCGGTTCTCTATACTCACCATACAAAACGAAGCAGCATCTAGTTGCTATTTTACGCTGGTATTCTGTGAGAGCGTGGTCCTGCCCCGTGGAGTCGACCCATTCGTGCTACAACCATATAGCTGCAGCGTGGCGCTAGTAGGTACGTATAAATACATTTTATGGAGCAGTGCAGAAAGCTAAGGTTTATGTACATAAATGTGTTACAAAAATGCATAAAAATAAATAACGCAAAACATACATAGTTTATGTTCATACTCTCAATGTCAAACACATAAATATTGCTTGGACAAATTATATCGTTTGTTGGCGTTATACTGCCAATGTCTCAGAGTAAGGTACCAAAGAGTATACAATTACTATTTTTTCGACTTTTTTTATATTTAATATATTAGACATCTGTGTTTTATATATTAATGTACAGTTGAAATTTAAATAAAGCTTGCTGCAATATACTAATGAATTATGGTAAAATTTCGATCACTAATAATAATGTCCTCCAGACCGAATTTCGGTCACGACGGCAAGCCTCAACGGAAACTAGCCATCGGCATAGGACAGGATTACTGTGCCCATGCGTATGCGCAAGCACAGGTGCACTTTCCATTTCGTCGTCGTATTGTCATCTACTATGGGACTACTATTCTTTATCCCATGCAGGTTTCGGGCCTCGGGGAATTCCCCATTACCCGGGTAACCCTCACAACCCATATCTATGGGCCAGTCTTGGGAACCGTACATGTACGACATTGTAGGTAATCTTCATTGGCGTATTGCGCGCCTCCAGGTCGTTGCTACCGGAGGATCGGCCGTCTCAAAGCCCCGCGGAGTCCCGAGGTAAGGAGTCGACGCAGGGCCAATCTTGCCGACATGAGTGCGCTCCGGACAGCAGCTGCTCCGGGCCTCCAGTGCTCCTTCCTGGCTCTAGATGATGTCCTGGTATCCCTAGGAAGAATTTGGCATATCTCGCGCCTCTAGGAAGGGATCTGCCGAAGGGTCAGCAACCTCCAGGTCCCGCGGAGACGCATCTCGACGCGGAGCCGAAGTCACCAACGGGCACGCGCTCCCAGCAGCGCGCCGGGCCTTCGGAGTTCGCTTCCCAGCGTGTAGGTGAAACGCAGCGTTAGGTGATCTTCATCCCGGGTGGGTTCAGGGGCATCCTCGAGGCTCTACGCAAGCCGAGTTGGCCCCACAGCACGTGCACCCACTGCGAAGCGACGCGCTGTACTTCTACCACCCGGGCGGGAGTCGACGACCGGCGGACGAGACTGCTTACTAGCGCGGTCCGGACGAGACTCCATATTCCCATTTCCTCATTCTCATAGTCCGATGGGACGGTAAACCAACACGACCGGAGAGAGATCACGAGCAGGACCAACGGTTTTACGTGCTTTCCGAGGCATGGGGGTGAGACACTGCCAACTTATTGAATCCGGACTGCTAATGAGAATTTCTTGACGAAAAAACTCCCTAAACTGATATTTTAGCCCAACTCGGGATTCAAACTCGGGACTCCGTGAGCAGTCGTACAATAGCAACCACTGAACCAACGAGGCAGTCAATAGTATTAATAAATAGAAAATAGATAATCATACACACCTATTTATTTCCGTTAGTTTATTTCTATTATATAGTAGGGATAATATATAAAACTAGAATAGAAATAAAGTTGAGTACAACGTGTAAGTAACGTCTGAAAATTGTATTTGTAAATTTAAAACACATAATCAGGAAATATAGCGTCAGGTATTATGAACATATAAACACCGTAGACCATACGAGTGGCAGGGTATTTTGTCGTTTTGTATGACGTTAGAAAAAGTCTGAACTCAGCAGCATTGTGTAGTAAAAAGTATTTACTTATTGAGTAAGATTTTTAGTTGAATTCTAGTATAACTATCGAATTTTTACTTGCATTTCATATTTTAATCAAATAACCTATAATATTTATGACTGTCGTTTGTTTTATTATATTTACTAATGGCTAACTGAACTGCCTTTTAATGAGGATAGCAATAGCAAGCTAGGGTATTTGACCGGAGACTATTAATTTTGCATATCGCTACATAATAACATAAAAGAAGTGTAGAGCGGCCCCCCACTACATGTAGTGACGACTTGGTGAGAGATGCAGTAAGTCAATGGATGCAGATGGATGAGGACCGCACTTTGTGACATTTTTGGGAGGAGGCATGTGTTCAGCAGTGGCTGTGATGACTTGTAATGATAATGATAATGAATAATAAAATAAATTTACATTTTTACGTGTTTGGCCATACTGCAGCATTTTATGACTCCTATATTATTCTTGATTTATTGATAATTTTACCTAGAATAGTAACATAGATAATTACTTCATAAATCAGTTCTTTGTTCAGTTCACTTTTCAAGGTTATCTAATAAAAAGAATATTAACAATGCTACAAACATTACTAATATTCCCCTTAACCACTCGTGGTAAGCTTAAATTGCTTGTGTTACGAGTGGTTCACGCCAGTAGTTGAATGGCGGATTCGAACCCACGACCTTTTTGAGTTCGCGGTCCACGCCCTGCCATTAGGCTACTGTCGCTTCAATATTTACAATTACACAAATCACACAATAATCAACTTCGTGCTCTATACCATAGATAAGAGTGCTCTATGCTCTACGTAGACCTTACATAACATAACATAAACACTCACACCTGTCACCCAGAGAGGTAGGCAGAGACTACAGACTTCCATTTGGCACGATCCTGACCTCTCTCGCCTCCTTCACATCCATATACCTACGCATACATGCTCGTCGGTTTAGGGGAACCCCTAATTTGGCCCGTTTTCAATAAATACATCGCTAATTTGGTCGATAAATTTACGCCTAGGACGTCCCTTTCCGACTCTGCCATTCACTTCTGCAACATTCTTTGTTACTCTTTCCTCATTCATTCTTTCCACATGACCAAACCACCGAAGTACTCCTTTCTTAATCCTGGTCACAACATCATCTTGCAAACCACACTCTTCTCTTATCACACAATTTCTCACTCTGTCATTCAGATTCAGCCTTAACATACTCCCTAACGATTGCATTTCTACTGCGTTTTTTCTACTCTCGTGCTTCTTCTGCCACACCCAACTTTCACTACCATATGTTAAAGTAGGGACCAACATAGCATTGTGAATTGCCATACGTGCCTTTTTGACACATTTTGACTCTTCACACTAGAGTGTAGGGCCCATTTACTCTATTTTCTGTACGTTACATACGAATGATATATATACTACAACTACATCCACGTAGAACGAGCTTACAGTATCTTGGAGTCTTGCAGTGGTATGCTTGGTTTTGGGTTTAATTTTGTTTATTATAGGATCCCAAGCAGATGGCAGCACCCATCCATCTTCTTCATTTGAATTGAATTTTAAAAATAAGTTAAAGTAGTTAGTTAAACGCGACAAAATCCGTAAATATAATTTTATTCAATGTGTAGCGTTCGCGTAAATTTATGAAATCATTATGAAAACAACCAAATATTCATAAAAGTAGAACAACTAATAAAAAGTTAAAAATCTGCAAAACGTTAAAGAGCATGCCACTGAGGCATTGTTTTGTGTATTAATGTAATACTCTAGAAACTGATAAACTTCTGTTTAAAACTAACGGCTAATTAAATTACATTGTGCAACAAAAACTTCACCTCAGTGTTAACTAACGACATCTGGTGAGCGGTAGATTATTAGCCCTCGATGATTGCAGTCGCCTTAGTATAATAATGCTTAAGGATTCGTATTACGAAACTCAAAAGTCGTGGGTTGGAATCCTGCATAACTACTGTCGTAAACCACTCCTAGTACAAGCATGTTGAGCTTAGTTGGATTAGTCAAAGGGAGTGTTGGTACTGCTAATAGCATTGCTAGTAAGGTTCATAAGGGTAGTATGACCATGGTCACCTTAAGCTTTACCGCCCGATAAAACCAAAACTAGGAGGAGGACAGAGACAAAAACACTAAGTCGTATACTATAAGTAATATATTAATCAGAAAAAAAAAACAAGCTTTGGCAATAATTATGAACGCTTCGAAAAATCAACTTAAAAAACTAACTACACTATTCCATACTAAAATCGACTAAAATATGTACTATAATATCAACTGTCAAAAAGGCGTCGATAAAGCAGCGCCCTTTTGACCTTTTATTATTTGATTGACTGATGAAAAGCTATCGTATCACAGATCCAACTACGCAAACAAGGCTGTAGTTTTTGAGTGATAAAAAAGTGACCGTATTAACCGGATGAGCATATTAGCCTCACGTATTATACTAAAATCGACTAAAGTATTTACTATAAAATAAACTAAAACCGTATTTTACATTAGTGGGATATATATATATATATATATATATATATATATATATATATATCTTCATCTTTTGGAGGGGAGGGGGCCTAAACCCTTTAAGATACTGTTTTAAAAAACACCCCAGCATGGTGGCTTGAGAAAACAGGAATTTTGTCAGAAAGGTAAGGTGTGTTTTGTTAATTTGTGAGTATAATAGAGTTCTATGTATATTTCGCTGTGTCATAATTGTTTGAACATATTTAAATCAATTTTAGGTCAGGTTTGATTAGATTAGAGAGTCGTGGTAGCTCAGATGGTTAACGCTCGCTGTAAATATAACAGAACATGAGTAACCCGGGTTCGATCTCCGCCGGCACCAATGAATTTGCAATTTTAAGTGCTAATTTACCACGTGCTTGGCGGTGAAGGAAAACATCGTGAGGAAACCTGCATGTCTGAGGTATAAGAAAAAAATATATCTCAAAGACATGGGAAGTTCGCCAACACGCATTGGGTCAGCGCGGCGGACACTTCCTTGCCCGAAAACCCTCTCCGAAATGAGGGAAGGCCTGTGCCTAGCAGTGGGACGTATATAGGCTGTAACTTTACTTTTTTTACTTTTGATTAGATAGTGCCAGTACCTCCAAAGACAAATCGTGCAGGGCAAAGCGCGCACGTATCTGTTTTATATAGTATAGACTACCCATATACAAAAAACTTAGACATTATTAGACTTTATAGATTTATTTCACAAGAATAAAGGAAATCCAGGAGCTCACAGAATTACAGAAGGCGGTTACAGCTACAAAACTAAAGTATAGGATCCCTCTGTGATCAATCTACAGCGGCACCTGACCTTTCAGTACCTGTAAACTCAGCTTCAAGTTTACAGAAAAAAAAAACACCTCACACATTCAGGAATAATACTGCCGGATCAAACTGGTATAAAGGATTTTTCGAAAGACATCCTAATTTTTAATCGACTTTTTTAACCGACGAGGTTCTCAATTCGAGTGTATGTTTTGATTAAAACTATTTTACAAACTGCAGACTTTGTGAATCATAATCATCATAGTGGTATCGCTGCAAGACTTCACAATAATTGTGAAATTCACCAAAATTTTCTTGCATTCCTCAGTGAAGAAAAGTATCTATATATATATATATATATATATATATATATATATATATATATATATATATATATATATATATATATATATATATATTTATATTACCCGGTTGACCGAGCTTTGCTCGGTATTTTTCGCTCGGTTTTTTTTAATTCGTGTGTTTTGGAAATTATATTTAGATACAAATTACATACTGATGAAAAACGAATAATATTTTTTGATCGTAGCGACATAATAGAAAAAACTGAACTGGTTATTTGAATAAAAAATCATGAGTGCAATTAGTTTAATTAAAATTTTCGTGTTTTTAAAAAATACTAAAAAAAAAGGCTCGAAAAAATAGGTTTTCTCAAAAACGAAAGGAACTTGAAAAAAAAATTAAAAAAGTCGGTCGGTCGGTCTGGGCTCGAACCATGGTATTACAATTTTGTCACCGCCCAATATACCAACTAAGCTATTTGTAATCATTAATAAACTGTCAAAATTTACCTTCTTATTCCAACGATATTGTAGCAGTTTTTCATTGCCTAAAACACGGACAAAAAGACATTTTCTAAAAATAAATCCTAGCTAGACCGATTTATTGCCCCCGAAACTCCCTGCACACAAAATTTTATGAAAATTATATATATATATATATATATATATATATATATATATATATATATATATATATATATATATATATATATATATTGTATACATTATTAACAATGAAACTAAAAACCGATTTAATAAAACTACCATTACGGATTTTATCGCGTTTAATTTACTTTCTTATGATGTCATACGATCATGTTATAAATAAAATTAAAACTAAACACTGCAAGACTTCAAGACATAGTAAGTTCATTCAACGTAGATCGGACCATAAATAATAATTAAAAAGTTCAAGGTACTCCGGTTTAACACTGACATCGGGACGTCAGTCACCTCAGTACCCCGTGACCATGGGTGCTGGAAAACACCCGAAACGTCGAGAATTAGAAATCAAATAAATTAAACGCGATAAAATCCGTAAAAGTAGTTTTAATCAATGCGTAGTGTTCGCGTAAATAGAAATCGTCGACTGTATGTTGTTTTTTGTATGTATGTTGCGCGATATCTTCGCAGATTGTGAACCGATTTTAATAATTTTTTTTTATTAATGAAGAAAAAATTCCGCCTCTAAGGGTGAACAATAGGGGGAAAAGTTTCATATTGCCTCTTGTTTAAGGAATTTCATATGATATCATTGCAGATAAAGAGCCGATTTTAGTGATCCTTTTATTCTTATATAGCTATACTTCCTTGAAGCCATATAAATGTGGACAAAAAATTCCACACCTAAGGGTTGCAGATAAATAACTCATTCTTTTTTAGCAATTTGAATTCGGTTTTTACTTTTTGTTAAAATTTGTAATAATTCCTTAAAAAAAATCATAGCCAACATCCATCGCTAGAGCAAGAGTCTTTAAGAATCAACAGAATCAGAATCAGCCTCTTAAACCCCTAGCGGTCTCATGAGTCTCTTGGTCTCATACAATACAATCTTTTTGCAATGAAGTAAAACCTGACTTTTGTTTAGACCACAAGATAGAGAATTTTGTATAAATTTTATAATGATAAACTTGTGATTTTGACGACTCGAATATTTTTTTATTTGAAAGCTGATGCTTCTCGTATGGATACATATAAATTTAATCAAGATCTGACCAGTAGTTTTTGAGTCATCTTTAATAATGTGTATTTCATTGACTTCGAATACACTGATTAGGTCGTATTGAAGTTGGTTGTACAAAATTTTTAATTTTACCACTCGTGCTACGCTTCAAATACAAATGATAAATTTGTACCACCATTTATGATTTTAGGATGGAATAGAATGAATTCTCTGCTTTTAGATGGAGCTCCGCCAGTCACTCAAGGAACCTGTACTGACATTATTAGGTCAATGGCCTAGCATTTTTTGTATGGCTTAGATTCTTTGTTGTGGCACAGCGGGCATTAGTTAAGGTTTTGTTTCATGGTTTTTGAAGATTAACATTAAAGAAATGTTGATGTACCTACTATTAAAGTATGGAGAAACTACCATCCGACAGAAATTAAAGTTGTTGGAATACGACATTTCTTATATATCTGCTTATTTTAACTTCCCTTAGAGTATCCTTGAGTATCTTTGGGGCACCTTCCTCTACATACTTATATACGAGTATTATATTTATACTGGCTGACTTGTGAGGCAAAATAGGGTATCATACATACGTGAAAGATGTACAAGCCTATGAAACATACATTCGAAAGTAGATACAATTTTTACTTAACGGCCGTTTCAAGATCAAGAGCGTGCACGTGATTTGAATTACATTATTTTCAATAGTTTTTTAATTTAATTTCAAATCGAAATAACTATTAGAACCTTGTTCGTGTATCTATTAAGCCCTATATTTACCATACGATAAAAAATCAGTCGGTATAGTCACATCTGGACTAGTCTTGACTTTCCCATGGTGACTAGATCTGGAATAGTCAAGAAAAGGAAAGAATCTTTCTTTTATGCTGCTACGACAGGCACAATCATTGTAACGGAATTTGCGAAATTTGTAAAATTAGTTTGTTCAAAATATGTTCGAACTATTTAAGTGAACTGAACTGTGAAAATATGTCCATACAATAAACAAAATAAAATAGGTTTTGCGTAAAGAAGTTTAAATTAGCAAAAAATGGTGCAGTATTTTATATGGTGTAACGCAATCGTGCGCCTTTATACTTTTATAAGCGTGTTGGTTAAAATTGTTACTTGCAACCTCGTTTCTATAACCTCCAAATATCAAATGTTTTGTTGCAAATATAAATCTGACGCAAATTTGTATATTTAATAGCTTAAGGTGGATTTTTCTATGATGATTCATAGAAAGTGGGCGCGAAAACACCTCATGCGTAAATTTAACTGTGAGTGCAGGGTTAATTGAAATGATAAGAATGATTTGCATATTTAGACTGACGTTCTATTTATATGCGTAAATCCGGTTTGGAATAAGAAACACTCCTACACGAAATGTTCCATTTTATAATAGTATTTCGTAATACTATTCTACGATGACCAAGTGTATCTTAGAAACCGTAAACAGACACACCACCAAGTACAGATTTAACAATGACATACACAAGAAAGGTTGACTGGTAGAGAATTCCTCAGGCATTAAGTCTGCCTATATATCATGTTGTATGAAGTTTAATAAATACTTAAACAAATTAGGTTTAAGCTTACGAGAAAATTAAGCGTAATCGGTCGTTGAGAGGTACATTTCATTCCTATAAAAGTCCACTGCTGAACATAGGCCTCCCTCATAAGTTGCTGATTTTGCAATATTTGCCACGCTTGGCAGCAACCGCAGTTATTTACACCTTTAAGTCGTAATCAGGAGGATGCAGCTTACCACCGGTTTTACGCGTGTTCCGCACTCGCACGCACGCACGCACGTGCGTGCGGGTGGGAGAGCGGACTTTCGAGCTTATGTGCGTACGTGCTCAAGAGCTCGTGCGCGAGGTCGTTCGTGTGTATTAATGTGTGTATGTAGGTGTAGGGTGCTCTGTTATCCGACGGCTAACCGCCCCGCATATTAGTTTCCCCATTTAACTAAACTTTATTTTATTGTTTGCGGGGTATATCTTTTTCTAACCATATAATAATACCTAAAAGAAGACTCACGGTCTGACAGGGTTACTAATATCATGTATAATATCTTTAATAACGTGTCTTAAGTCAGTTTAATTTAGAGTTAACAGTGAAATATCAATATATATTTAGATCTACAATAAAGGCGTTAGTTAGTATACTGTTTGTGCGGTTGAGTACACACTTCCGCATTTATGTAAACAAGTTGCTAAAATGGATTTATAACATTTTCGTTAATGTCATAGTTAAATGTTGACAGTATGATGTACGAGTATGTACTCGCATTATGCCACTACATTTAAACTTTGCACAAGTTAGCAAAAAACGCTTGCGGAAATTTTACAACAATTCCTACTACACATGCAAGTTGTTTAGTTTTTTTTATAACTTAGTTTAAGTTACATCTATCATACTGTCTTGAAACCGGTTTGGAAAAATCAAATCATTCTTTTAAAGTAAACTCCAGTTTTAGGGAGAATTTCAAATAATCGCCACGATAGGATCGCAGTAACCTGGTACTCGTACCTTTGACGTTGCTTCCCATTTACGGTCTAGGTGTTACGAGCAAGTGATATGACTGTACCGCCATCTGTCAGAAGCCGTGGGATCTTTCTGCCATATCTCAAAGTCGCCTCTTACTATTCCAAGAAGATGAATGGAGTGATGGATTTTCTTATGTCGTCACCACATTGCATCGAAGTCAGTTGAGAAGATTTAACAAATAATTGCAACTATTTAGCTATTTTCCTAAGAGCCGTGAAGTTCGTGAGATACTCGCCGAATCTTTATAATCATTATAATTTATAAAATATATGTGTCTTTTTAAGCCCTCATGTCTGAGAAATTAAAAGGTATTTCTTTGCCAACGTGCCCATGAAACCGGTTCTGAAATGAAAGAAGGCCTGACGAGAAATTATCTGCTCTATTTATTTATCACTAATATCTTCTTCGTTATAAATCACTAAACCACCATGACAGCTCCTTCACAGCCATCCGCCTTAAATTTTCGCACCAATTTCATTAAATTAGTATAGTTATATTAGTTTATATTAATATTCTTTAAAATTAGTGCTCGGAGGTTTTTTGAAAAAGAAATTGAAGATAGAATAAGCGAGAATATTAGACAAATATTGAATAGTTATATAACTATAACATCGCTTATCGGCGTTTGTTAATTTATTAAATTTTTACATAAAATGAATTTGTTATTATATAATAGGTGACTGGCGTCCTGATGTTATTGTTAACTCGAAGTACCTTCAGCTTTTTAATTATTATTTATGGTCCGATCAACGCAAAATGAACTTGCTTTGTCTTGAATTCTTACAGTGGTATGCTTGGGTTTAGTTTTAATTTTATTAATTACAAGGTCCCAAGGAGGTGCTTGTACCCAGCCTCATTCTCTATTGAAATCAGGGATTTTGTATTATCGAATTATTTTTTTTTAAATTTCAATGGACTCACGTATCATCCTTGGTAGAATCCGATGTTCTTTTGCAAGAATTTGTGGTCTACCAAATCTGATGTAATGGTTGGGGCCTCTAGCATATGAGCACAAACTGCGGACTTCCCGGAACTTTGATGCTTCACATCAGTCGTCAGCTAAATGTTCTTTTACGCGGGTTCTAATTGATCTTTTTATTTGCCCTATATATGAGAGACCACATTCACAATCAAGCTTGTACACTCCTGCATCTTGTAGAGGAATATGACACTTGACGGATAGTAAGTACTGACTAATCTTCTTCGGCGGATTGTAGAATGTTCTAATAGAAGCTCGCTTCAAGATGTAGCCAATTTTATCTGTGACATCTCTGACATATGGTAGTACAGCAGGTACACGCTCGACTGTGGACGACTTCACTCGATCACTATGATGTAGGCGCGGGACCCGAAGCTTGTCGTTGTGCAAAACCTGCTTGACATGCTGATGCTCGGCAACCAGGTGCTTGCTGTCACAGATCCCTCGTGCTCTCTGTAGCAAAGATTTGCCCACGGTAGCTAACTGTGAAGGTTGGTGATGATATTCACGTCTAAATAATGGTTTGTATGTGTATTTTTCTATACACAGTGTGACCTACAGTGTTGTTAGGATTTTCGATGAACAACACATCTAGGAAAGCAAAGGCAATATTTGCCTCTAACTACATAGTAAATTGAATTTTAGAGTTCATTGAATTAAGATGTTCTAAAAATGCAGTTACTTTGTCTGTGTAAAATGTGAAAGTATCGTCTACATACCACTTGTAGAACCTTGGGGTAACAGGTACAGTATGGAGGGCTTTCTCCTCAAAATCTGCCATGAATATACCTGCGACAATGGGAGATACAGGTGAGCCCACCGCAACACGATCTACTTGCTTGTAAAACTCTTCCTTCCACAATAGATAGCTAGATGTAAGGCAATGTCTGAGTAGTACTGCATATTCTGCCGGCATGTTATTTTTTTCTAGTTTCCTAGAGGGCACACAAAAGCACGCACAATCGATTCATACCATTTTGTCAGTGAGATAAAAGACGTACGTCTTACTAACAATTAAACCATGGTCAGTTTTAATGTTCAGTCTCTATTAACATGCCTAACTGCTGAAGACTGCATCTGAAATATAACTAGGAAACTAGAGGAATATATCATGCCAGCAGAATATGTAGTAATATTCAGACATTGCCTTACATTTTGCTATCTAATGTAGAAGGAATAGTTTTACAAGCAAGAAGATGGTGTTGCGATGGGCTCACCTGTATCTCCCATTGTCGCTGATATATTCGTGACAGATTTTGAGGAGAGAGCCCTCCTTGCTGCACCTGTTACTCCAAGGTTCTAATTTTTTTTTGTTGAATTGAAATGAAGTGACTTTGGAATTATTTCATTTTTAAATTAAATATTGTATTTTGATTAAAGCGCGATAAAATTCGTATAAATAGTTTTATTTAATGTCTAGTGTTCGTGTAAATTTAAGAAATCATTATGCATAAGCCTAATATAAGCAATTGGGTCTTAATCGAAGATCTCTATCAATATATGTACGTTACTCAATCCAAACTTTGTTTTTTCCATTTAATTATTGCCAGCCGAGTTGCACAGATCGGCGATTATTTTAACATTACACTTATCGGAATAATTTCTTTCTTTAAGACATGCTTTGTATGCCATCTAAACGCCGAAGGGTGTGATTTCATTTTAATTAATACAAACCAATGAAGTAAGATAATTAATGTCCTAGAAACTACGGCAATATTTCGTTTAGTTTTATTTTGATAATACTACCGAAAAAATGACGACACAGTATGACTGTGCTACGTGAGGCAACGATCAATCAGCATTCCTGGGTCGCGTGGGACACGCATCACAGCGCACACCCGGAGGTGCACTAATTTACCTTCTTTACCTATCATCAAAGTTGCGGATAATTGCCATCAGTTTCCTACACATGCAAACAGATTGTAATCGCCGGCACTTTTTTTGGATTAACTAACTTTTTTTCAAGGGTTGTCAGTGTTGAAATAAATACAAATATAAATCCGTCATGTCATATAATCGTGTCATGATTCATCATCATCATCATCATCATCATCATCATTACAGCCCTTCACAAGTCCACTGCTATACATAGGCCTCCCCCAAGTAATGCCACAAAGCACGGTCCTGAGCCTTACCAGGTCGTCACTCCATCTAGTGGGGGGTTGCCCTACACTACGCCTACCGGTACGAGGCTGCCACTCGAGAACCTTTCTTCCCCATCGGTTATCGGTTCTTCGAGCTATATGGCCAGCCCATTGCCACTTCATCTTACTACACTATATCTTATCCGTTGGGCTATGTCTGTCACTCTGGTTCTACTGTGGATATGCTTATTTCTGAGTTTATCACGCAGAGAAACTCCGAGCATAGCCATCTCCATAGCTCACTAAGCGACCTTGAGCGTTCTCATACGGCCAGCAGTGAAGGACCACGTCTCAGATCCGTAAGTCATTACTGGCAACACGATCGATTTTTATTTCTAAAATTACACAATTTACTTGTTATTTGTAAATTTACGTAATTCCATTGTCACCACTATCATCATTACCAGGCTGCAGCAGCCCACTGCTGGAAATAGGCATCTACCTAGCTGTGCCACTGGGCCCGGTCTTCTGTGCCAGATCATTGTTCGGTCGTGGGGAATTGCCGTCCTTTAAAACTATAAGAATGAGGTAATAGAGAATGCACCTGTGTTTGCGTACTTGTGCACTATTCTATCTCCGTTGAGAATGGCAGCTAAGTTATTCGGTATAGTGGACGTTATCACTATCTAAGGCTAATACGGTACGTACGGAGGTGGATTTATTTCGCTGCCGCCACACGGAATATCGTATAATCCAGTGATAATATAGTTTGACCTGGAAATTAATAAACTATCATAAAATACAAAAGTAAAGAAGAACCACAATGCTGCTGCGTTTTAGTTACTGCAATACCTGAGTGGGTATTTTTTTTGTGGTCAAGATTAGACATCAATAGGGTGCTGAGGTACGGACAGCAATTTGAATTGTACTAAATATCTCAATCAATACACAATTTGCTCCTTCATCACGAGCAACGCTGCAGATATATTATGGTTGTAGTACGAATGAATCGGGAAAGGACCAGGCTCTCACATAATACCAGATTGATGGTGCTGTATGTGCTTTACATAATGAGTATAAAGAACCGTAGATCCTTTTTACTGAATATGAGGCATTCCATGTTAGTCTTCAGAGGTGATAATGCATCGGTATTTTGATGATTTGGTATGTTGATTTCTTTGGGCCACATCATTCATATATCATCAAATGTACTGTGTGCGCTTGCCACTGTTATTTTATAAAAAAATACTGGGTTGGTATTTAATGCAATCTTTAACGTAATGAATTATATTTGCTATTTGTACATTTTTGTACTGTTTACATTGCCCAACCTGAACATACATAAAAAAGTTTTTGGTTGGTTGCTCCAAAGAGTTAATGATATTATAAGATGGTATTTGAAACCCTATTTTGGCAACCATACCGGATGTATTCATCGACTGTTAACATAAATTACATTAATTATTTATAATGTTTAATTTGTTATATAGTTTCGTCATTGGTTCATGAGGCGGTAAGGAGAATATGGGGTATAGGTATATAATACGACTCTCCGTACATAAATACGTCATTATATTTCCATTCTATTCAGTCTATTTTATTTATTATGCATTTTTATTACGGCTCTTAATTATCATCATTTCTTTTAAAATCTGACCATTCTACTGCTTTGTTACCGTCAGAGTGTAATTAAATTAAATTATTTAATTTTTGGGTCAAAACGGCACTATATACATATATTAAATATTATGTAACTATTTTTCATAGTACATTATTACATGTACATTAAGCTTTACTCTAGCTAAGCCACCATCAGGCATTGTCAATGAATGGTGAACGGAAACATTGTCATGGGTTCGATACATCTGCTAGAATAGACCGTCCGACCAACCGATAAATTCTACCTATTCTGGCGAGGTTTATGTCCTGCAGTTACCTGTCACAGGTTAAAGACGATCCGTTGATTACACCGTTCATTATAAATTGTACAGTTGTTTCATTATAATGTGTAACTTAAACAGCCATTTCTCGTTCGAATGTATTCCGCCACGCGGTCTTTGTACGTTTGTAGTTGAGACATATATATCTGGTTTTTGTGGTCACAATATAGCGATACAGCTTTGTTCGTGATATGTTAGCAGTAGTTTTAAATTAATAAAGCAATTAAGATTTTTAATGAACTTAAAACCAAAATAAATTATTATGTCTATGATTGGATTGACTTTTGGAAAATGTGTATCGGAATGGAGAAAGTAATTTTAACTGCATTGCTGTGATCGTGTTTTAGTTTATTTATGACTTAACATCTTTTCAAATGCTCTAAAATCATTTTAGTAGAATAAGGATGTTTGCCCGTGCTTGATTTATGTTTGATGTTTGTAAAACGCCTCCATACTGCAGGAGAATTTTAATAGATTTTTCAAGGAATTTTTATTATTAATCCTGGGATGACCACAGTTACTAATTCGCAAATCTTTGCGTTTTCATTGTATTATTATATTTGCGTTTAATGCTAAATATAATTTTCAATCCCCATATTAAAGAAACGTTTCGTAATGATCCGTTTTTTACAAATGATGCGTCTTGTAAAACAGTTTTCGATACAGTCTATTTGAACCAACTTTGAGCAGTTCGTAAGTTGTTAAACCAGGAGATATTTTGTTCAAAAAAATGGGTCACTAACTCGTGTACTGTAAAACTGCACGTTAGGGAAAACGAAACGTTTTTTAAACATAGAAACCCGGCACAAGGCCGTTTCTCGAAATCGTTCTCCATCAACGATTATCGATTTTATGAGCTGGTCTATCTATTGAAACACCTGATTAATAAAACTATTGCATTTATTTCCGCACAGCGGATATCCTTTTTTTATTTAAAAATAAAACGTGCCCTACAATAGGATTTTCCCCTGTATCGTGGAGGCACTTTACAATCATAAATTGCACAAGGACAAACATCTAGACCTGGAACAATTATTTCTGGGCCATACAAATATTTGTTCCGTGCGGGATTCGAACCCGCGGCCCCCAGCGCAGCCACCCAATACTAAGCCACTGCGACACGGAGCCGTCAACTTTTACACTTTCATACTTTCATTTGTTTTACCGTGTTTTTATTGTCACTTTCTTGTTTACCTATCTGTTATTACAGGTGGAATCTTGTACCTTAAATTTCGAACACTTCCCGGTGAACTGGAGACTTGAAATTTTGAAAATAACTCATAACTCAACGAAAAACGTAGTAAATTATTTTCTTAGTACAAAATTTAAAAAAAAACATAACGTTACAATTATTCTGTTTGTACCTATGAAATTGCCGTTTTTTATGAAATAAGTTAACGTATTTTTGTTTCTATTAATCAAAGTAATGCAATCGATTCATCTTTGCCAACGCAGCGGCACTTTATTGATGCCATTCTTGAAGAAATCAGCTGAACGGGAGACAACAAATTCTATAAAGTCATTTTATACTTCCTCTCTGGTATTGAATTTTTTTCCCGCCAAAAAGTTATCCGAATTTGGGAAAAGTCACGCTGAAGAATTAGGTTGTCCCGTAGCACATGTCATAGCAGTCAACCATTATGCGTAAGTCTAAATAGTTCATTATTCTTTTAGTTTATAACTTTATTAATACTGTTAACAAATCTGGTTTACTTTGGTTTTAAAATGGTTCACGTTAAAGATTCAGGAGCATAGAATACTTTAATACAAAATATATTGGCTACCAACCTTATTTTGTACGAGAACCGGTGTCGCCGGGAGTACACATACAAGCGGTTACGTTCTATTATCACTACTAGAAACCCAATCTGCTCATTGGTCATACAAATTTCGTCAGAACTCTATAGGCGCAAGATCTGATGAGTACGGTGGATGGATGACGGAGAGCTTCCAGCCCCAGTTCTTGTAACTTAGAAACGGACTGTTGTGCAGTAAGAGGTCGTGCGTTATTGTACAGGCGCAACGGAGACGCGCGATTGACCAAAGTTGGTTGGAGGCGTGCGAGCTTCTCCATAATTGTGTTCAGTTCTTCACAGTACATATCTGCAGTAATTCTCACCCATTTGGGTAAGAAATTGTGATGAATCACACCGGCGCTAGACCACCAAACATTATTTTTCTAGGCGTAAGTTATAGTTTAGGGCATTGTTTAGGTGCTGAACTAGGATCCAACCAAATTCAGGCCTATGTTCAGCAGTGGACTTTAATAGGTTATAACGTTAACGGTAGTTGCCAAACCGTCTGAAAAACGTGGCAACTTTGGCAAAACCCCCACATGAGGCAATCTATGGGATAGGCCTATGTCCAACCGTGGACTTTTATATACTCTAATGATCTACAATCATAAACTTTCCAACCTCGCTTGCGATCGTCACTTTAATGAATGTGTAGTGACACCGGGTACTGGGTTTGTGTGCCCGTTGGAATTAAAATATAAGCAAAACGCAATTGTGCATGTGTTTTGCCCGAGCCCATCTACAATCTAAGCGTATAAGTGTTACATCGGAGAAGAGTAGATTAGGAAGCTTTTTATTTTACTTATTATTTTTTTAATTTATCATGAATTATAACTATTCATCATCATGACTGTCACAGCTCATCACAGGTGTACTGTCGAACATAGGCCTCTTCCAAGGAATGTAATTTTTTAAATTAACAACATATTGTTCGTTTGTATATTGCATCGTTCGTATATTGCATCGTTCGTATATTGCATCGTTCGTATATTGCATAGTTCATATATTGCATTGTTCGTATATTGCATTCGTATATTGCTTGTATCGAAAGAGAATCTATCACTCTCTTTCGTCCGGTGGGTGTCTTAAGAGACAACTATGCAGAATGATTCGATAGATTGCGATATAACTATCTCGCTTACGCCAAAAGTAAAACCCAGACCAGCGACGGGTAGCCGCGTCAAAGGTGCGAAACGTTTGGTGCTGCAAATCCTTTTTACAACGATAAAAGCACCCTTGTTCAGCATTAAACATGTGCTGATGAGGAGAAGAATATTAAGATTTAGTTTTTACATTTATTAAAATAGGTAATTTAGTACGTGAGGGTAATATTGTCAACCGGTTAATATAGTCACTTTTTTATAACTCAAAAATTTTTTATAACAGCCACGTTTGCATAGATGAATATGTAGTTCGATAGCTCTTGATCAGTCAATTAAATATTAAAGAATTAAAACGGCGCTGCTTTATCGACGCCATTTTTACAGGTGACATTGTCGTAAATATTTTGGTCGTTTTTAGTATAGCGATGTGTGTTTGGTTTTTTTAAGTTGATTTTTCGAAGTATTCCTAAATATTGCCAAAGCTTGTTTGCTATTTTTTTCTTAATATATTAGTTATAATATGCGACTTTATGTTTTTCTCTCTGTCCTTCTCCTAGTTTTGGTTTTATAGGACGGCAAAAATTAAGGTGACCATATTACCTTGCCGTGTAGTGGCAGTTAAGAATATCCACTACCCCATATCTTCCCGTGGGTGTCGTAAAAGGCGACAGAGGGAGACAGGCAGGAGATGGGCAGCAGCATCTTCCTGATAACAGCAACTGTACGAAAAAAAAAACTGCGGTTGCCAAGCGTGGCAACTATGGCAATATACCCCCCATAAATAATTACACAAATAGACGGCCCCCAGCCCCCGGCGGCCCCGCTATTCCTGGCTACGGTGGCGACCATGGTAACGGCGGGGCAGGGGTGCTAAGAATATCCGGTGGAGGTTCGGTTGCCACCTACGACGACTCGACCTGGCAACATTTAACGCACGCACACTGAGGACTGACGAGAAGATCCTGGAGCTGGAAGAAGAGATAGACAAGTTGCACTGGAGTATTATAGGATTATCCGAGGTCCGAAGAGAGGGGGAGGACACGGTGATTCTCGAATCCGGCAACTTGTTCTATCACCGGGAGGGCGACCATCTGTCCCAAGGAGGTGTCGGATTTATCGTCCACAAGTCTCTCGTCAACAACGTTGTAAAGATTGAGAGTGTGTCGACGAGGGTCGCGTATCTGATACTCAGAATCACCAAACGGTATTCGCTGAAGGTCATACAGGTTTACGCACCAACCTCGGCACACCCCGATGAGGAGGTGGAGGAAATGTATGAGGATATTTCCAAAGCCATGCATTCCTCCAAAACCCACTACACGGTATTGATGGGAGACTTCAACGCAAAACTAGGTACAAGAGAAAGCGGTGAGCTGAAGTTAGGGAAATTTGGAGTAGGGCAACGGAACCGAAGGGGCCAGCAGCTGGCCGACTTTATGGAGAAAGAGGGACTCTTTATGATGAACTCTTTCTTCCAGAAGCGGCCCCACAGGAAGTGGACCTGGTCGAGCCCCGACGGTTCGACAAAAAATGAGATTGACTTCATTATGACGACCAGACGCCAACTGTTCAGTGATGTCTCAGTGATCGCAAGGTTGAAGACTGGCAGCGATCACCGAATGGTTAGAGGCACACTGAACCTAAACGTTAAGTTGGAGAGGTCTCGTCTAATGAAGTCAACGCTCCGTCCCCCTCGTGCTCTAATCCAGAATCCCGAAAACTTTCAGCTCGAGTTACACAACCGCTTTCAGTGCCTACAAGATTGCAATGCAGTGGACGATATGAATGACAAGCTCGTGGAAACTGTCCATGCGGTCGGAGCTAAGTTCTGCAAGACCCGCCGCAGAAGAACACAAAAACTCTCCGATCACACTCTTAATCTCATGGTTGTTAGACGGGAGATGAGGCTGCAATCGTCAACAGATTTGACAGCATACAGGCAACTGAACAGACAGATCTCCAAATGCATGCGGCGAGACTACTTTAGTACTGCTCGTATTAAAGAAGCGATCGAGCGGAACCAGGGCTCCAAAGTCTTTGCCAGAGATCTGTCTGCCAGTAAGAGCCACTGTCGAAGCTGAAGACTGAGTGTGGCAGCATCGTTTCCGGGACACCTGAGATTTTGAGTGAGATTGAGAGGTTCTATGGGCAGCTGTACACATCATCGTTGGAGCCACACGCAAGTGTGAGTAACGATCCAAGAGCAAGTCTTATCCGACACTATTCCGATGATATCCCGGACGAAGCGAGATTAGAATGGCTCTCCAGCACCTTAAAAACGGCAGGGCCCCAGGCGAGGAGGGAATTACAGCGGAGCTTCTTAAAACAGGTGGAACACCGGTACTTGAAGTCCTTCAGAAGCTCTTCAATTCCGTCCTCCATGGTGGCACTACTCCAGAGGCGTGGAGCAGAAGTGCGGTGGTCTTGTTCTTTAAGAAAGGCGACAACGCTCTCTTGAAGAACTACAGACCGATTTCCCTTCTAAGCCGCGTCTACGTGCTGTTTTCGAGAGTCATTACGAATCGTCTCGCACGCAGACTTGACGACTTCCAGCCCCCCGAACAAGCCGGTTTCCGAAAAGGCTTCAGTACCATAGACCACATACATACCCTGCGGCAGATTGTACAGAAGAGTGAAGAGTACAATTTGCCACTTTGCCTGGCGTATGAGGACTATGAGAAAGCCTTCTTTTCCGTCGAAATTTGGGTGGTGCTGCAGTCCCTTCAGCGGTGCCAAGTTGACTGTCGGTATATCGAAGTGCTGAAGTGTTTGTACAGTAGGGCTACGATGGCTATCCGAGTACAGTCTTACGTGGTAGAGCCATGCTGCAGTTATATTAGTAGTATAGTTGTAGCACGAATGGGTCGGCTCGACGGGGAAGGACCACGCTCTCACAGAATACCAGCGTGAAATAGTAGCTTAATGCTGCTGTATTTCGTATGGTGAGTGTAGAGAACCGGAGACCCTTTTTACTGGAAATGAGGCATTCCATCTCAGTCCTCACGGGTGACAACGCATCTGCATTTTGATTTGTAATGGAAGATAGATGTAGATGTCTATGGGCCGCAGCAACCACTTACCATCAGGTGGACTGTGTGCTCGTTTGTCAGCCTATTCTATAAAAAAAAAAAACACAACCAGAGCTCGAAACCTATCCAACTGCAGAGAGGTGTAAGACAGGGTGACGTTATATCCCCGAAACTCTTCACCGCTGCTTTGGAAGACGTTTTCAAGCTACTGGACTGGAAAGGATACGGTATTAACATCAATGGCGAGTACATCACTCACCTTCGATTTGCCGACGATATAGTCCTTATGGCAGAATCGCTGGAGGACACTATGCTCAATGACCTCAATAGTGCCTCCCAACGGATAGGTCTTAAGATGAACATGGACAAAACAAAGATCATGTTTAATGTCCATGTCACACCTATGCCGGTAGTTGTTGGGAGCACTATGCTCGAAGTTGTTGACGAGTACGTTTACCTGGGACAAATAGTCCGACTAGGTAAGTCCAACTTCGACCGAGAGGTCAATCGACGGATTCAACTCGGCTGGGCAGCGTTCGGGAAATTACGACATATCTTCTCGTCAGGTATACCTCAATCTCTAAAAACTAGATTGTACAACCAGTGCGTGTTGCCAGTGATGACTTACGGATCTGAGACGTGGTCCTTCACTGCTGGCCGTATAAGGACGCTCAGGGTCGCTCAGCGAGCTATGGAGAGGGCTATGCTCGGAGTTTCTCTGCGTGATAGACTCAGAAATGAGGATATCCGCAGTAAAACCAGAGTGACCGACATAGCCCAACGGATTAATAAGCTGAGGCAATGGGCCGGCCATATAGCTCGAAGAACCGATAACCGATGGGGAAGAAAGGTTCTCGAGTGGCAGCCTCGTACCGGTAGGCGTAGTGTAGGGCGACCCCCCACTAGATGGAGTGACGACCTGGTAAGATATGCAGGAAGTCGATGGATGCAGGTGGCTCAGGACCGTGCTTTGTGGCATTACTTGGGGGAGGCCTATGTTCAGCAGTGGACTTGTGAAGGGCTGTAATGATGATTACCTTCAGGTACCTTAATCGTCATCATCATTACACCATATCAAGTCCACTGCTGAATTTAAGCCTCTCTCAAAAACGCCAAAATAAGTAGAAAAGTGAAAATGAGTACTTAGGAAATTTCGTCATTTCATTATGACTTGATTCTCATTCAATATGACATTATGACTGTCGCAAAACCATAATATTATGAAAATAAACGCATTAACTTGTTAATTACATACAACGTAGGATATCATTAATCAATCAATCATATAAATAAAAACCAAATAGAAAGAATTTATATAATAATCATGTACATGTCCGCTGTCAAACGAATAAAAAAGTTTGTACACGCAATAATGACAATGCGTTTAACGTAATGGTGCTATTATTGCCTTCTACGTACCGTTGGCACATTAATAATAAATAGGGTAAGTGGTACCAATACAATTCACCGATCGAGACCTACCGCACCCACAAGTCTGGTGAGAGTGTACAGTCGTGAATAGCGCTGCTTTTAGTGTTAAATTAAAAAAAATTACATGGTAGAGCCATGCTACAGCTTTATTAGTGATATAGTTGTAGCACGAATTAATCGGCTCGACCACACGGGAAGGACCACACTCTCACAGAATACCAGCGTAAAATAGCAACTTAAACGTGGCTGGGTTCGTATGCTGAGTGCAGAGAACTGTAGACCCTTTTTACTAGAAAAGAGGCATTCCATCTTAGTCCTTACGGGTGACAACGCATCAGAATTGATAGATGTAGATGTCTATGAGCCTCAGCAACCACTTACCATCAGGTGGTCTGTGTGCTCGTTTGTCACTTTTATCCTATAAAAATACAATAATAATATAATTTTCATTAGGTATTACTAAAATGTAACCAGACCGTCTCAGGCTATTTTTATACATTTTATTGCTAGTTTAAAAAAGAAAATATTCTCAATTTTGACCGTATTATTAATGTACGGTAACGAAGGCCTCCGCAATGGTATCATAATATGAATTTCAACGAAATCCGCTAATTATTTATACAGGTTTAGTCTATTTTTAATTATCCCGTCATAATATAATTCAAATGCAATTCTTTCCTTCACTAGATAGAGTAATAAAACGTGCAAGTAGTCGATGCTTGCAGGTGGCTCAGAGGAGTACTTAGTGACGTAATATGCGTAAATCCGAAAGCCAATGTTAACATACCAAACAAAACCTCAAAAATACGTATACCTAATATTCCGTGATCCCATTTAGCTTAGTGACAAACGAGCACATAGTCCACCTGATGTAGACATGTGTCATTCATTCATTTTACGTACCGGATCATTCGGGTCAATCTTTCTAATGGATCATTTCAAGTTTCTGTACTCTGTGAGTTGTGAGACCCGCTCGATAATGTCGGTTGTCGCACATTAACTACAAACTTTAGTCGTAGGTGCTGCCAGTTTTTGAAAAAATGTAATTATCAATACTTTGATGTCACACGTGTACAATGAACGAATCATTCACGATTGACACATGTCTAACCTGATGGTAAGAGAATGATTTGGATTATAAGCGCTTAGATCTATCATCGATTAAGAGTTAAGATATAGGTGCGTTGTCACCCCTGGTGACTAAAATAGAATGCCTTGTGATAAGTAAAAGAATGTCTCAGATTCTTTATACTCATCATACGAAACTATTTTTGGTAGAGCCACGCGGCAGCTTTGCTGTTGCACGTATGGGCCGGCTCAAACCGGGGTGGTACCACGACCTCACAGGATACCGGCGTGAAGTGGAAGCTCTGCTTCCGCGTTTCGTATGGTGAGTGAAGGAGGCCGGAGGCCCAAATCCCCCCCCCCACCCCACCAAATGGTAGCGGAATTAAATAATGATAGACTATCCCAGCAGGGTACCAGCACCCCTGGAGAATCCCTCGCTGAGCATCCACGACCATGTTTCTCTACTTCTGAGCGTGGGTGCTCAGGCTGCCCCGCGTATTCTGGGGGGGGGGGGGGGGGGACAAAATTCCGCTCAAGACTACAACTGCTCGGGGCAAACGGAGCTACAAGACCAAGGCGACCCCTGCCACGCTGTCCGTGAATTTCTGTAATATCAGGGGACTTCACTCTAACCTAAACGCCGTCCACTACCATCTCGAGACGGCGAGGCCGGTCTGCTCTTTCTGATCGAGACGCAGGTGTCCTCTCCGGCTGATGTCTCGTATCTCTCCTGCCCGGGGTACAAACTGAAACACTCCTTTGTGCCTCGGGCTGGAGTTTGCGTTTACGTCAGAAAGGACATCTGTTCTCGACGCCTCGGCAGACTTGAAGGTTCGGACCTGTCCGTCCTTTGGCTACGCGTAGACAGCGACGACCATCCGCGCATCTACGGGTGCCTCTATAGGTCCCATAGCGGTAATGCCGAAACAGACCGACTCTTCGACCACGTCCAAATGGCTGCAGATTCGTTGCTACAGCAGATCCCCTCCGCAGAGATCGTGATCCTCGGCGACTTTAACGCCCATCACACCGAATGGCTTGGTTCACGTTTAACCGATCATGCGGGGAGATCTGTTCATGATTTTGCCTTGGAATATGGTCTGATACAATTGGTTACTCCGCCTACGCGAATTCCAGATGTGGAGGATCATGCACCTTCCCTGTTGGACCTTCTGCTGACCTCTCACCCGGACGGATATCAGATTTCCGTCGACGCCCCTTTAGGCTCCTCGGACCATTGTCTGGTCCGGAGTGTGGTGCCACTCACACTGAAATCGCGGTTGCGTTCTACAGGCTGCCGCCGTGTTTGGCACTATAGGTAAGCCGATTGGGATGGGATGCGGTCTTTCTTTGCATCCTACCCTTGGGGGCGGGTTTGCTTCTCGCCGGATGATCCCAGCGTTGTTGCGGATTCTGTTGCTGATGTGGTATTTGAATGTATGGAACTTTTTATTCCTTCCTCTGTGGTGCCCATTGGAGGCAAATCTCAGCCATGGTTTGGTCGCTCTTGTAAAATGGCATCATGCTATAAGCAGGAGTGCTACCAAGCCTGGGCTGATGTATCAGCGTCCCGGGATGTAAACACCAGCGCTCTAAAAAAGAAGTATAATTCCGCCTCTAGTTCCTTCAAAAGAGTCATTGCCAAGGCAAAGTCAGAGCACATAGGCAGAATTGGCGAGAAACTAGTTCGCCTTCCTTCTGGAACCCGTGCATTCTGGTCTCTCGCCAAGGCTGTCCAGGGGAATTTTTGTCAGCCATCTCTTCCATCTCTGCACAGGGAGGACGACTCACTGGCCCATACCGCTAAGGAGAAAGCCGATCTTCTAGGCTCTTTCTTTGCGTCTAACTCGACTCTCGATGACGGGGGGAGTACGCCGCCGACCATCCCGCTGTGTGAGTGCTCCATGCCGGAAGTGCACGTCACACAGCACTCGGTTCACAGCACAGCACTCCTCTCCCTGGAAATTCACAAGTCGAGTGGGCCTGACGGAATCCCCCCAATTGTGCTGAGGACGTGTGCTCCAGAGTTGGCACCGGTTTTAACGCGTCTTTTGCGGTACTCCTACTCCCTAGGCGTAGTCCCAAAATCATGGAAGACGGCTTACGTCCACCCGATCCCTAAAAAAGGCGACCGCTCTGACTCGTCCAACTACCGGCCAATCGACATCACCTCCTTGTTCTCCAAAACAATGGAGTCCATTGTAAACTGCCAGCTCATGAGGTACCTTGAAGATCACCAGCTGATTAGTGACCACCAATACGTTTTTCGCCGTGGTCGGTCAGCTGGTGGTCTTCTGGTCTACCTAACTCACAGAAAGGGCGGAGGCAGTAGAGTTCAAGGGGGAGGCATTGGCCGTTAGTTTAAACATTGCGAAGGCCTTCGATCGGGTTTGGCACAAAGCGCTTCTTTCAAAGCTCCCTTCCTATGGTCTTCCCGAGAAATTGTGCGATTGGATCACCAGCTTTCTTGCAGATCGGAGCATCAAGGTCGTTGTAGACGGTGCAAGCTCCGATTGCAAGCCTATTAATGCTGGTGTTCCACAGGGCTGCGTGCTATCACCAACGCTGTTTTTTCTGCATATTGTGACGGCTCAATATTATTATTAATAATTAAATTCAATATGAAGGGGCGTCAAAAATAGTTTTAAAACATATATATTAAGCAACAAGTTAAATTAATAAACATAAAGTTAATATATTTCAGACATTATCCCAATAACATAGCAAATTAAAGGCAAAATTATTGTTTCTCGTAATAAGTAAATTTATTATAAAAAACTTGTAAAAATATTTAAAATAAAATAAATAATAGAAATACAAGTCAAAAATATTATAAAATTAAGTTAAATAACGTTTATAAGGTAATTAGAAAATTTGTTAAAAATTGTTTAAGTCATGGGAGGTGTTCGTGCATAAAAGAAATTTTCTAAGTTGTGGAAGGAGTTCACGTATAGATGAAATTTTCTAAGTTGTTGAAGGAGTTCATGTATTAAAGAAAATTTTCCTAAGTTATGGAAGGTGTTCACGTATAGACGTCTTGTATGGATGAGGTGCCGGAGATACATACCTGCAGTTGCACATATATATGGGGTGGTCGGGAGCCTGACTGCCTGAAGTACTGTTGCACAATGACTAGTCCTATATTAGGGACTTATGATATTAAACTCAATGATACAAAAGCAATACTATAGAAGGTCTCCATGATGAATTTGCATTACAATAGTAGGGTCGTGGGTTCGAACCCTATATATGAATGACTTATTAAAGTAAGGTCTATGATTCAAAAGCAATACTATAGAAGGTCTCTATGATTAATATGCATTACAATAGTAGGGTCGTGGGTTCGAATCCTATATATGAATGACTTATGAAAGTGAGGTCTATGATTCAAAAGCAATACTATAGAAGGTCTCTGTGATTAATATGCATTACAATAGTAGGGTCGTGGGTTCGAATCCTATATATGAATGACTTATGAAAGTAAGGTCTATGATTCAAAAGCAATACTATAGAAGGTCTCTGTGATTAATATGCATTACAAAAGTAGGGTCATGGGTTCGAATCCTATATATACATGACTTATGAAAGTAAGGTCTATGATACAAAAGCAATATTATAGGAGGTCTCCTTGATGCATAAGCATTGTATGGGGTGGTCGGGTGACTGACTGCTCCTAGTACTGTTGCAAAATGACTAGTCCTTATTAGGGACTTGAAAAGGAATATTATGGTGGCGTGTGTGCTGCTTCACGAGCAATTGGTCCGAGGTAAACTTGGACTCGCTAACCGATGTGTCCTAGACATATCATCTTAGTGCCGGTGGTAAGCGGGTTTGTTGTAGCAATACGGCTTTCCCGTGGACATCGCACACCCATACCGTTTGTGAGCGGCGTAGTAGCGCATAGCGAAGCGTCGTCTATATTTCGGATTGGGATGATGAGTGTGTTTGGTAGCACTTTTAAGTATAACGGGCATACTCAACTTCATGTCTTAGTGCATTAGCGCTATGATACGTGAAGTTTTGTCCACTGGCGTCTTAGTAGCGTGCTACTATGATACGTTGGTGCAGTTTTATATAACAACAATCTTAGTGCCGGTGGTAAGCGGGTTTGTTGTAGCAATACGGCTTTCCTGTGGACATCGCACACCCATACCGTTTGTGGGCGGCGTAGTAGCGCATAGCGAAGCGTCGTCTATCTTTCGGATGGGGATGATGAGTGTGTTTGGTAGCACTTTTAAGTGTAACAAGCATACTCAGCTTCATGTCTTAGTGCATTAGCGCTATGATACGTGGAGTTTTGTTCATTGACGTCTTAGTAGCGTGCTACTATGATACGTTAGTGATATTTTTTATATAACAACAATACTAACTTTGTTGCCAAAGTCGATAGGAGTCATGTGGGTGTGTTGTGAGGGTGCGCCGCCCGTATGATAGTTGCATTGATGCTTACTGCTACTTGCGGTATTGCGTCTTGTGATGGATCTGCGGGTGTGCTGCGCCTGATTCGACGCATTCCTGATGTTCTGGTCGATGGAGGTATACAATTAACATCTTAGTGTCGGTGGTAAGCGGGTTTGTTGTAGCAATACGGCTTTCCCGTGGACATCGCACACCCATACCGTTTGTGGGCGGTGTCGTAGCGCATAGCGATGCGTCGTCTATCTTTCGGATGGTGATGATGAGTGTGTTTGGTAGCACTTTTAAGTGTATCAGGCATATTCAGCTTCATGTCTTAGTGCATTAGCGCTATGATACGTGGAGTTTTGTTCATTGACGTCTTAGTAGCGTGCTACTATGATACGTTAGTGATATTTTTTTATATAACAACAATACTAACTTTGTTGCCAAAGTCGATAGGAGTCATGTGGGTGTGTTGTGAGGGTGCGCCGCCCGTATGATAGTTGCATTGATGCTTACTGCTACTTGCGGTATTGCGTCTTATGATGGATCTGCGGGTGTGCTGCGCCTGATTCGACGCATTCCTGTTGTTCTGGTCGATGGAGGTATACAATTAACATCTTAGTGCTGGTGGTAAGCGGGTTTGTTGTAGCAATACGGCTTTCCCGTGGACATCGCACACCCATACCGTTTGTGGGCGACGTCGTAGCGTATAGCGATGCGTCGTCTATCTTTCGGATGGGGATGTTGAGTGTGTTTCGTAGCACTTTTAAGTGTAACAGGCATACTCAGCTTCATGTCTTAGTGCATTAGCGCTATGATACGTGGAGTTTTGTTCATTGGCGTCTTAGTAGCGTGCTACTATGATACGTTGGTGATATTTTTTATATAACAACAATACCAACTTTGTTACCAAAGTCGATAGGGATCATGTTGGGAGTATTGTGAGGGGGCGCCATCCGTATGATAGTTGCATTGATGCTTACTGCTACTGGTGGTATTGCGTCTTGTGATGGATCTACGGGTGTGCTGCGCCTGATTCGACGCTCTCTGTGGTTCTGGTCGATGGAGGTATACGGGTGGTGATGTCTGCTGGGATGTATGGGGGACTTTGGAATGGTGTAAGCCCGACGATAGTCGTATTGATGCTTGTTGCGTTCTGCAGCATTGCGTCTCTGCGATGGTTGTTTGGTGGGACGCTATTCTCAATGGCGCTCTCTGCGTCTTGGTTTGACTCACACCTAAGTAGCTTTGCCCAAGTCGGGTCCCTTCATTGCGGGGCTGCAGACTGTCTGCCCTCCACGATGTTTTATATAACAACATAATATTATATCTCTGTAACTTTCCCACCTTTTAATGATTGAAGGCAACTTGTTGGTGGGTGAGACAAACATGATCGAAAATGCATTTACTCAACGTCAGTGACACAAACCCTTTCTGATGGCGAATTATTACTCTTATCTTATAACTGCCTTTTGGCTATATCTGCCGTTGTATTGGTTGGTGGAGCATATGTGTCGACCTCATGCGGGTGGTAGCTGGCGGGAGGATCTGAGGAGACTCTCAAGGCTGCGGCCGAAAGCCGCACAACGTGGGACCCCATTCCCTTGAGGTGAGCGGTAGACTCATGGCACGCTCTGCGGCTAGTAGCCGTGCTGATCATGCCATACACTTACATCACGTCTGCAGGAGCGGTGGTCTGGCAGGTGGTGGCGCTCACGGAGGGTTTAAGGCCAGTGTGCCTATTTGCCTAAACCGTGTGACGTACATTCACTGTGGCTGGATTCGTTCGTATTCTGTATGGCGTTTACACGCATTGACATGCGCGACTTCGGTCGATGTTTGTGCTTACGCACTAACAAGGGGCCAAGCCTGTTTTACTGGTTCGCCAGTTATTTTGCTGTGGACTACGGTCCAGTTCCCGAATTAGCGTTCCCTTCGGGGGGAGTGCATCAAAATGGTTGGCGCTCACCGTGCACGGCGTGTGTGGGGCCGTGTACCTCCCCTACATTTTTTTAAATAAATGTAGGAGAGCGAAGCCCTTGTATCGGGTATTTTTGTATAAATATAATCTGAGCCTTTTCCGAGCGGGAAGGGATAATTAATAATGTAAACCTGATACAAGCGGAATAGGGACGTTTTATGTTCTTAACCTTTTTCGAGCCCTGTCTTCGTGAACGGGGTTCACTTAGCTTATAAGGCACTACCAACAGCTTTCAATTGCTCTAGTGAATATTCATTCTTCCAAAAGACACCTAAAAGAACTAAGTTACTAAACAAACACAACGTAAATAAGGGTCCTAACTAATACGATCACGCCAAAATATTACAAACGGCCTATTATTAAACCTTTAGAAAGATCATTTAGAAAGATCTAAACATAATTCATTAATCCTGGTCTCATATATATAATGTTATTGAAAAGGGGATATTTTTAATATTAAAAAAAAAATTTTTATATAGAGGGGGGGGGGGATCGTTACAATATCAATGATATGTTGCATACCCGTAACATTCATTGCTATGCAAATGACAGCACTGGTGATGCTCTTTACACCGGCCGAGCCAATATTTCTCGGGAAAACGTCTCCGAGTGCTGGGACAAACTTGTGTCTGAAGTCGAGTCTTTGCTGAACAGAGTCTCGGATTAGGGACGACTAAATCTAGTCCAGTTCAACCCCCAGAAGGCACAAGTTTGCGCGTTAACCGCTAAAAAGAACCCCTTTATCGTATCCCCTCAGTTTCAAGGCACTCCCCTTGTTGCCTCAGCCAGTATCGGAATCCTCGGCGTCGACATATCGAGTGACGTGCAGTTTCGTGGTCACTTGGAAGGGAGGGCCAAATTGGCCTCTAAAAAGCTTGGCGTGCTCAGCAGAGCGGGACAGTATTTCATGCCGGCACACCGCCTGCAACTTTACAAGGCGCAGGTTCGGCCGCACATGGAATACTGTTCCCATCTCTGGGCTGGGGCTCCCCAGTACCAGCTCCTTCCACTTGACCGCATCCAGCGCAGAGCTGCTCGAATCGTCGACGACCGAGTGCTTTCCGATCGGCTCGATTCACTGGCGTTGCGAAGAGATGTTGCATCTCTTTGCGTATTTTATCGCATCTATCACGGGGAGTGCTCTGAGGAATTGTTCGGATTAATCCCAGCCGCCAAATTTCGTGAACGCACGACACGGCAAACGTCCCGATACCATCCACACCATCTGGATGCTTGGCGGTCCACCACTGTACGTTTCACAAGGAGTTTTCTTCCACGTACAACCTCTCTGTGGAATAGTTTATCACCGGCGATTTTTCCGGACCGATACGACCTGGGGACCTTCAAGAAAAGAGCTTACTCCTTTCTAAAGGGCCGGCAACGCACCCGCAATTCTCCTGGTGTTGCGGTTGATCATGGGCGGCTGTAGTCACTTAACATCAGGTGAGCCGCATGCTCGTTTGCCCCTTCTTCTATATAAAAAAACATAGCAGCATTGTGCTGCTTAATCACACTGGTGCTCTGTGAGAATGTAGTTCTTTTCCGGTCGAGCCGATGCTTTCGCGATGCTACCGTAATGACCTGCAGCTTAGCTCTACCACAAGGCTAAAGTACGCATTTCATTGAATATAAGCATTATTTTTATCAAATACGATAAGGTCTATATCTTAAATTACACCGCACTGTTTCTGTAATGAGACATTTATAATTAACTCATTACAATCCCTTATCATTAATCAATATCAAATCAATGTTGTCAGTATTGCAAACACCAAGGTCCGTCTATTCAGTTTTTATAGCATACAGGTAAGAACGTGACATTAATAATACATCAGTGTTTATATCCCTTTTATATCTAAAAAAGGTCGAATAAAACTTAATATTGCGAAAAACTATCATTTTGTTTTGAACAAGTTGTGCACGCGGCCTGACTCAAATGAATTAAAAGAAATAGCTCAGAGTAGGGAACCTTTACGTATCAACGTGACATTTTTCTAAAGAAATGTTTAATTAGGTAATATACGTGCCGTAAAATAATTTTGACTTCGTGATTATTGGAAAAATAATAGTAATAAATACTGTCGACTCAAAGCTCTTTATTTACTACAAAAAATAGTTTTGAATTAAAATACATATAAATGTTTCAGTTATACGCGTAATTAAAATTAGAGGACCATTACAAGGCTGCACTAAAAGTATCGGGAATTGAATATTTCCACCGTTCCTGTCATATTAAAATCTTTTTAATTGAAAACTCCTTGGTTTTTAAAAATCGAATACCATTTATTTATTTAAAAAAGATTCTCGGTCTTGTCACAAGGTTTTGAAAAACTTGTTCAGTCGTTGAGAAAATGGAATTGACTCGAGAAAATTCAAGAGCGATGATTTATTATGACTTTCGAAGTGGTTTAACACAAAAACAGTGTGTTGACCGGATGATTTCTGCATTTGGTGATGAAGCCCCATCCAAAACCACAATTTATCGCTGGTTTGCTGAATTTCAACGTGGACGTGTCAAGCTCAGTGATGGTCCCCGTCAAGGTCGTCCAAAAACTGCAGTCACCCAAGAAAACGTTGATGCTGTGCGTAAGCTGATTGAGGAAGATCGACATGTGACATACCGCGAAATTCAGGCAACTTTAGACATTGACATGAGTCAAATACAAATAATCATGCATGAACAATTAGGTGTAAAAAAGTTGTTTTGTATTATTTTTTATTTTTTTTTTTATAGAAGAGGGGCAAACGAGCATGCGGCTCACCTGATGTTAAGTGACTACCGCCGCCCATGATCAACCGCAACACCAGGAGAATTGCGGGTGCGTTGCCGGCCCTTTAGAAAGGAGTAAGCTCTTTTCTTGAAGGTCCCCAGGTCGTATCGGTCCGGAAAAATCGCCGGTGATAAACTATTCCACAGAGAGGTTGTACGTGGAAGAAAACTCCTTGTGAAACGTACAGTGGTGGACCGCCAAGCATCCAGATGGTGTGGATGGTATCGGGACGTTTGCCGTGTCGTGCGTTCACGAAATTTGGCGGCTGGGATTAATCCGAACAATTCCTCAGAGCACTCCCCGTGATAGATGCGATAAAATACGCAAAGAGATGCAACATCTCTTCGCAACGCCAGTGAATCGAGCCGATCGGAAAGCACTCGGTCGTCGACGATTCGAGCCGCTCTGCGCTGGATGCGGTCAAGTGGAAGGAGCTGGTACTGGGGAGCCCCAGCCCAGAGATGGGAACAGTATTCCATGTGCGGCCGAACCTGCGCCTTGTAAAGTTGCAGGCGGTGTGCCGGCATGAAATACTGTCCCGCTCTGCTGAGCACGCCAAGCTTTTTAGAGGCCAATTTGGCCCTCCCTTCCAAGTGACCACGAAACTGCACGTCACTCGATATGTCGACGCCGAGGATTCCGATACTGGCTGAGGCAACAAGGGGAGTGCCTTGAAACTGAGGGGATACGACAAAGGGGTTCTTTTTAGCGGTTAACGCGCAAACTTGTGTCTTCTGGGGGTTAAACTGGACTAGATTTAGTCGTCCCCAATCCGAGACTCTGTTCAGCAAAGACTCGACTTCAGACACAAGTTTGTCCCGGCACTCGGAGACGTTTTCCCGAGAAATATTGGCTCGGCCGGTGTAAAGAGCATCACCAGTGCTGTCATCTGCATAGCAATGAATGTTACGGGTATGCAACATATCATTGATATGCAGAAGAAACAGCGTTGGCGATAGCACGCAGCCCTGTGGAACACCAGCATTAATAGGCTTGCAATCGGAGCTTGCACCGTCTACAACGACCTTGATGCTCCGATCTGCAAGAAAGCTGGTGATCCAATCGCACAATTTCTCGGGAAGACCATAGGAAGGGAGCTTTGAAAGAAGCGCTTTGTGCCAAACCCGATCGAAGGCCTTCGCAATTTCCAAACTAACGGCCAATGCCTCCCCCTTGAACTCTACTGCCTCCGCCCATCTGTGAGTGAGGTAGACCAGAAGATCACCAGCTGACCGACCACGGCGAAAACCGTATTGGCGGTCACTAATCAGCTGGTGATCCTCAAGGTACCTCATGAGCTGGCAGTTTACAATGGATTCCATTGTTTTGGAGAACAAGGAGGTGATGGCGATTGGCCGGTAGTTGGACGGGTCTGAGCGGTCGCCTTTTTTAGGGATCGGGTGGACAAAAGCCGTCTTCCATGATTTTGGGACTACGCCTAGGGAGTAGGAGTACCGGAAAAGACGCGTTAAAACCGGTGCCAACTCTGGAGCACACGTCCTCAGCACAATTGGGGGGATTCCGTCAGGCCCACTCGACTTGTGGATGTCCAGGGAGAGGAGTGCTTTGCGAACCGAGCGCTGTGTGAACTGCACTTCCGGCATGGAGCACTCACACCGCGGGATGGTCGGCGGCGTACTCCCCCCGTCATCGAGAGTCGAGTTAGACGCAAAGAAGGAGCCTAGAAGATCGGCTTTCTCCTTTGCAGTATGGGCCAGTGAGTCGTCCTCCCAGTGCAGAGATGGAAGAGATGGCTGACAGAAATTGTATCCATCGATACCGCATTCGCTCTGTGAAGAACAAAAAGCGGCTCGCGTTACTTGGTGCGTCAGAACTCTCTAAAGATTCCACGCAGGATCCTCAAATACTGTATACAATATCGTATTAGGTGACGAATCATGGATATATGCGTACGAACCCGAAACAAAAAACCAACCACGAGTTTGGGTGTTCGAAAATGAGTTAAAGCCAACAAAAATTGTACGTTCACGGAGTGTTTAAAATAAAGGTTGCAGATTAGATGTTGTAAAATCATAAATATAACACAAATAAAGTTTGAAATACAGTTGTGTCAACGGAATTGACTATTATGCTGTGCGTAAAGGGACTATGCATTCCTTGGGGTAGGCTTGGACTTGTGAACGGGCTGTAATGATGATGATGATGAAACGAAATACCCGTCATTAGCAGAAGTAGTCCACGATGTAACTAGGATCACTCGCGTTCGTTCGTAATATAATACTTCATAGTGAACTTTATGATTGGTGGCGTGCCCAAAATAATGCGTCGTGTGCCATTGGTTTTATTACAATGAGCTACTTAATAGCTCATTGTAATAATAATACTGTTGATCGTGAAAACCCGACGTGCATCATTATGCAAGTAGGTGGGATTCTCCATACGAGACCTGGAATCGCTCGGTTTTTAGCCAGGCACAATAATAAATAAATAATTTGTTTATAATAGGTACTATACTAACGCTAAGTCAATTTTAATTTTTACTAGCATTTGTGGATAAAAATCTGAAATAAGTACTTAAATATTCTTTCGCGTCAAATTTTGTCTTAATTTGTTGAATCAACACACGCACACAATGAGGCGTGCCACTTTCGATGACCCCTACCTCTAACCATAGTCTGCATAAAATAGTGTCTTAATTTCTCAACTCAAAAATTTCTTAATTCAGAAACTTCAACTGAAAACTTTGCGTTTTTTTATTATAGGATAGGGTGACAAACGAGCACACAGTCCACCTGATGGTAAGTGGTTGCTGTGGCCCATAGACATCTACATCTATCCTCGATTACGAATCAAAATGCAGATGCGTTGTCACCCGTGAGGACTAAGATGGAATGCCTCGTTTCCAGTAAAAAGTGTCTCCGGTTCTCTATACTCACCATACGAAATACAGCAGCATTAAGCTACTATTTCACGCTGGTATTCTGTGAGAGCGTGGTCCTTCCCCGGTCGAGCCGACCCATCCGTGCTACAACTATACTACTAATATAACTGCAGCATGGCTCTACCACGTATAAAACGTGTCACGTCATTCACTGCCGTATGCAAGAGACCTTGCTCCAACTAATTTACATTTATTATTTTTTTAAATTATACAATAAGACGTAGAAAAACAACTTTAAAGATTGAAGAATACATTGATTTTTGTTCAAAGAATTTCTATAGTAGAGATGTTAATTTAAAATGGCAAAATGTACGACTAGAAATTTATAAAATTTACGAAATTTAGGAAAATTCCTAAATTAATTTTAATAGAAAAAATCGAATTTTACAAAAACATAAGATGAAAAACTTAAGTTTTACGGTAAATGTGTATTTACTATTATTATAATTGGTTATTTCTATGACACCATTTAAAAAGTGGTAATGTTGCAGTTTGTTATGATTGTAGCTCGAATGGGTCAGTTCGACCAGGGCAGGATCACGTTCTCACAGAATATCAGCAAAAAATAGCAGTTTAATGTTGCTGTGTTTCCTATGGTGAATGAGAACTGGAGAGGCTTTTTACTTGTAATGTTATATCTTAGTCCTCAGGATAGATGTAAGTGTCCATGGGCCACAGCAACTCGGCTACCTAGTAATTTTAATCTGGAGGTGTAGGAGGTAGCCGTGGTTAACTATGACATTGGGGCGTCGAACATCTCAGTCCCCCTCGTGACAATGGGTGCTGTAAAGCACCCGAAACGTCGGGAATATAAAATAAGTTAATAACGATAAAATCCATAAAAACTAGTTTTATTTAAATGAGTAGTCAAATGATGAATTCGAACTCACAACTTTCTAGTTCGCGTTTCGTACCTTTAACGATTAGGCTTCTATCGATTGAAAAGGCATAAATTTAAGAAAAGCGTCTTAAATAATAAGTTTAAAAATTGGTATCAAACGACTGAAGAAGATTGATACTGTTTTATAGAGATTAATACTGTTTTATAGACTTGGTGAAGTGGTACAAGGAAAATGTAACAACCTCTCGACAAATCACAGAATGTTAATGGGATGCGTTAATAGGATGCAGAATTACTAGTACTAGAGTATGAATGATGCGTTTTGAATGCAGGGAAAGTTTTAAAAGCCAGATGGAGTATTCGTAAAAATAGCCATATTTTTACTTTATCTTCACGCACAATCCCTAACGGGGTAGCCAGCGAGAACAGATCGCCAAGTGTCACGATCCTTACATACCTCTTTCGCTTCTTTCAGGTTCATTAACTTCTTCATACATGCACGTCTAGGTATCCGAGTACTCTTGACCCTCCCCTCTTCGAGCAATTTGCTCACATGGTCTTCGAAAGTTAGTCTCGATCTACCCCGACACCTTTTAATATTTACTTTCGCTCTATATATTTTCTTCACCATTCGGTCTTCACTCATTCGTTCAACGTGCCCGAACCATTGGAGTACGCCCCTATCAATATATACTGCAACAAATTTAAATATACTCGTAAAGAGTTACTATAGTTTAACAAAATAAAATGGTTAAACTATTTAAACGTTCTGAACGCAACAGTACAAAATTCGCTATCAAATACACGGCATTGTTACAGTTATTGGCTCAGTAAAGATAATACGAAGTTGCACAACGTCATAATAACCTTTCATTCATATAAAATACACATGCTTGTGTGACGGCTCAATATTATTATTAATAATTAAATTCAATATAAAGGGGCGTCAAAAATAGTTTTAAAACATATATATTAAGCAAATAAGTTAAATTAATAAACATAAAGTTAATATATTTCAGACATTATCCCAATAACATAGCAAATTAAAGGCAAAATTATTGTTTCTTGTAATAAGTAAATTTATTATAAAAACTTGTAAAAATATTTAAAATAAGATAAATAATAGAAATACAAGTCAAAAAATATTATAAAATTAAGTTAAATAACATTTATAAGATAATTAGAAAATTTGTTAAAAATTGTTTAAGTCATGGGAGGTGTTCGTGTATAAAAGAAAATTTTTCTAAGTTGTGGAAGGAGTTCACGTATAGATGAAATTTTCTAAGTTGTTGAAGGAGTTCATGTATTAAAGAAAATTTTCCTAAGTTATGGAAGGTGTTCACGTATAGACGTCTTGTATGGATGAGGTGCCGGAGATACATACCTGCAGTTGTACATATATATGGGGTGGTCGGGAGCCCGACTGCCTGAAGTACTGTAGCACAATGATAGTCCTATATTAGGGACTTATGATATTAAACTCAATGATACAAAAGCAATACTATAGAAGGTCTCCATGATGAATTTGCATTACAATAGTAGGGTCGTGGGTTCGAACCCTATATATGAATGACTTATGAAAGTGAGGTCTATGATTCAAAAGCAATACTATAGAAGGTCTCTGTGATTAATATGCATTACAATAGTAGGGTCGTGGGTTCGAATCCTATATAGGAATGACTTATGAAAGTAAGGTCTATGATTCAAAAGCAATACTATAGAAGGTCTCTATGATTAATATGCATTACAATAGTAGGGTCGTGGGTTCGAATCCTATATAGGAATGACTTATGAAAGTAAGGTCTATGATTCAAAAGCAATACTATAGAAGGTCTCTATGATTAATATGCATTACAATAGTAGGGTCGTGGGTTCGAATCCTATATAGGAATGACTTATGAAAGTAAGGTCTATGATTCAAAAGCAATACTATAGAAGGTCTCTATGATTAATATGCATTACAATAGTAGGGTCGTGGGTTCGAATCCTATATATGAATGACTTATGAAAGTAAGGTCTATGATACAAAAGCAATATTATAGGAGGTCTCCTTGATGCATAAGCATTGTATGGGGTGGTCGGGTGACTGACTGCTCCTAGTGCTGTAGCAAAATGACTAGTCCTTATTAGGGACTTGAAAAGGAATATTATGGTGGCGTGTGTGCTGCTTCACGAGCAATTGGTCCGAGGTAAACTTGGACTCGCTAACCGATGTGTCCTAGACATATCATCTTAGTGCCGGTGGTAAGCGGGTTTGTTGTAGCAATACGGCTTTCCCGTGGACATCGCACACCCATACCGTTTGTGGGCGACGTAGTAGCGCATAGCGAAGCGTCGTCTATATTTCGGATTGGGATGATGAGTGTGTTTGGTAGCACTTTTAAGTGTAACAGGCATACTCAACTTCATGTCTTAGTGCATTAGCGCTATGATACGTGAAGTTTTGTCCACTGGCGTCTTAGTAGCGTGCTACTATGATACGTTGGTGCAGTTTTATATAACAACAATCTTAGTGCCGGTGGTAAGCGGGTTTGTTGTAGCAATACGACTTTCCTGTGGACATCGCACACCCATACCGTTTGTGGGCGACGTCGTTGCGCATAGCGATGTGTCGTCTATCTTTCGGATGGGGATGATGAGTGTGTTTGGTAGCACTTTTAAGTGTAACAGGCATACTCAGCTTCATGTCTTAGTGCATTAGCGCTATGATACGTGGAGTTTTGTTCATTGGCGTCTTAGTAGTGTGCTACTATGATACGTTAGTGATATTTTTTATATAACAACAATACTAACTTTGTTGCCAAAGTCGATAGGAGTCATGTGGGTGTGTTGTGAGGGTGCGCCGCCCGTATGATAGTTGCATTGATGCTTACTGCTACTTGTGGTATTGCGTCTTGTGATGGATCTGCGGGTGTGCTGCACCTGATTCGACGCTCTCTTGTGGTTCTGGTCGATGGAGGTATACAATTAACATCTTAGTGTCGGTGGTAAGCGGGTTTGTTGTAGCAATACGGCTTTCCCGTGGACATCGCACACCCATACCGTTTGTGGGCGGCGTAGTAGCGCATAGCGATGCGTCGTCTATATTTCGGATTGGGATGATGAGTGTGTTTGGTAGCACTTATAAGTGTAACAGGCATACTCAACTTCATGTCTTAGTGCATTAGCGCTATGATACGTGGAGTTTTGTTCATTGACGTCTTAGTAGCGTGCTACTATGATACGTTGGTGCAGTTTTATATAACAACAACCTTAGTGCCGGTGGTAAGCGGGTTTGTTGTAGCAATACGACTTTCCTGTGGACATCGCACACCCATACCGTTTGTGGGCGACGTCGTTGCGCATAGCGATGTGTCGTCTATCTTTCGGATGGGGATGATGAGTGTGTTTGGTAGCACTTTTAAGTGTAACAGGCATACTCAACTTCATGTCTTAGTGCATTAGCGCTATGATACGTGGAGTTTTGTTCATTGACGTCTTAGTAGCGTGCTACTATGATACGTTAGTGATATTTTTTATATAACAACAATACTAACTTTGTTGCCAAAGTCGATAGGAGTCATGTGGGTGTGTTGTGAGGGTGCGCCGCCCGTATGATAGTTGCATTGATGCTTACTGCTACTTGTGGTATTGCGTCTTGTGATGGATCTGCGGGTGTGCTGCGCCTGATTCGACGCATTCCTGTTGTTCTGGTCGATGGAGGTATACAATTAACATCTTAGTGTCGGTGGTAAGCGGGTTTGTTGTAGCAATACGGCTTTCCCGTGGACATTGCACACCCATACCGTTTATGGGCGGCGTCGTAGCGCATAGCGATGCGTCGTCTATCTTTCGGATTGGGATGATGAGTGTGTTTGGTAGCACTTTTAAGTGTAACAGGCATACTCAGCTTCATGTCTTAGTGCATTAGCGCTATGATACGTGGAGTTTTGTTCATTGGCGTCTTAGTAGCGTGCTACTATGATACGTTGGTGATATTTTTAATATAACAACAATACCAACTTTGTTACCAAAGTCGATAGGGATCATGTTGGGTGTGTTGTGAGGGGGCGCCATCCGTATGATAGTTGCATTGATGCTTACTGCTACTGGCGGTATTGCGTCTTGTGATGGATCTACGGGTGTGCTGCGCCTGATTCGACGCTCTCTGTGGTTCTGGTCGATGGAGGTATACGGGTGGTGATGTCTGCTGGGATGTGTGGGGACCTTGGAATGGTGTAAGCCCGACGATAGTCGTATTGATGCTTGTTGCGTTCTGCAGCAGTACGTCTCTGCGATGGTTGTTTGGTGGGACGCTATTCTCAATGGCGCTCTCTTCGTCTTGGTTTGACTCACACCTAAGTAGCTTTGCCCAAGTCGGGTCCCTTCATTGCGGGCTGCAGACTGTCTGCCCTCCACGATGTTTTATATAACAACATAATATTATCTCTCTGTAACTTTCCCACCTTTGAATGATTGAAGGCAACTTGTTGGTGGGTGAGACAAACATGATCGAAAATGCATTTACTCAACGTCAGTGACACAAACCCTTTCTGATGGCGAATTATTACTCTTATCTTATAACTGCCTTTTGGCTACATCTGCCGTTGTATTGGTTGGTGGAGCATATGTGTCGACCTCATGCGGGTGGTAGCTGGCGGGAGGATCTGAGGAGACTCTCAAGGCTGCGGCCGAAAGCCGCACAACGTGGGACCCCATTCCCTTGAGGTGAGCGGTAGACTCATGACACGCTCTGCGGCTAGTAGCCGTGCTGATCATGCAATTAGTGGTGATGCCATACACTTACATCACGTCTGCAGGAGCGGCGGTCTGGCAGGTGGTGGCGCTCACGGAGGGTTTAAGGCCAGTGTGCCTATTTGCCTAAACCGTGTGACGTACATTCACTGTGGCTGGATTCGTTCGTATTCTGTATGGCGTTTACACGCATTGACATGCGCGACTTCGGTCGATGTTTGTGCTTACGCACTAACAAGGGGCCAAGCCTCTTTTACTGGTTCGCCAGTTATTTTGCTGTGGACTACGGTCCAGTTCCCGAATTAGCGTTCCCTGCGGGGGGAGTGCATCAAAATGGTTGGCACTCACCGTGCACGGCATGTGTGGGGCCGTGTACCTCCCCTACATTTTTTTTAAAGTAAATGTAGGAGAGCGAAGCCCTTGTATCGGGTATTTTGTATAAATATATTGTGAGCCTTTTCCAAGCGGGAAGGGATAAATAATAATAAATAAATAATGTAAACCTGATACAAGTGGAATACGGACGTTTTATGTTCTTAACCTTTTTCGAGCCCTGTCTTCGTGAACGGGGTTCACTTAGCTTATAAGGCACTACCAACAGCTTTCAATTGCCCTAGTGAATATTCATTCTTCCAAAAGACACCTAAAAGAACTAAGTTACTAAACAAACACAACGTAAATAAGGGTCCTAACTAAGACGATCACGCCAAATTATTAAAAACGGCCTATTAATAAACCTTTTTGAAAGATCACTTAGAAAGATCAAAACATATTTTATTAATCCCGGTCACATATATAATGTTATTGAAAAGGGGATATTATTAATATTATAAAATTTTTATTTTATATAGAGGGGGGGGATCGTTACACTTGGAAACCTTAGTTTCAAATAAGTACCTATATCGTGCAGCGATCAAAATAATTCCTTTTTGCCGTTGGTAAAAACCTATTATGTTATAGTAAGTCAACTGATTTGATCTAATTTGACCAACTACTTTGGCGGCTTCGTGGCGCAGTGGCTTAGCAATGAGTTGCTGCGCTGGGTGCCGCGAGTTCGAATTCCACACGGAACAAGTATTTGTAGCGGTTAAAGTTTTTTTTAAAGATAGAAAGAAAGGGAAATCACACCCCATTTCATGATAGGTGGCTATGCGAAACATCTGCATGAAAGATCTTATGACTTTCGATAGATGGCAGTATATTACTAACCAGGCTACTGCAAACCATGTGTACCTGTACTCAACTTCAAACAAAGAACAAAGAGACGTTGAATCACCTCTTAGTACTAAAATGCAGTATACCTAATAGCCCGAAATCATACTTGGCTCACTATGCCCTTCAGAACGGAACAGAGAAGGGAGAAATACTGTTTGTCAGCAGAAATAGGTAAGACCTACTGAGACAGACTGGGCAGAAAAGTGGCCCTAATACCTAGTGCAGGCAGACAAGTGGTCCTAATACATATTGCAGGCAGAAAAGTGGCCCTAATACCTAGTGCAGGCAGAAAAGTAGCCCTAACACCTAGTGCAGGTAGAAAAGTGGCCCTAATACCTAGTGCAGGCAGAAAAGTGGCCCTAATACCTAGTGCAGGCATAAAAGTAGCTCTAATACCTATTGCCGGCAGAAAAGTGGCCCTAATATCTAGTGCAGGCAGAAAAGTGGCCCTAATACCCAGTGAATATATCTCTATGTATAAAAATCAATTGCTGTCCCTTAGTTTCGCTAAAGCTCAAAAACCGATTTTGATGTTAATTTTTATAGAAATGGTTGAAAAACGTGCACACAGTCCACCTGATGGTAAGTGGATGCTGTGGTCTATATACATCTACATTTATTCTCCATTAAGAATCAAAATGCAAATGTATCAAATTTATATGTATATTATAGTTGTAGCGTTTGGGTCGGCTGGCCTGGGGCAGCACCACGCACTCACAGAATACAAACATAAAATAGCAGCTCAATACTGCTGTGTTTCGTATGGTGAGGGTAGAGATCCGGAGACCCTTTTTACTGGTTACGAGGCATTCCGTCTTAGTCCTCATGGGTGACAACGCACCTGCGTTTTGATTCTTAAATCGAGGATAAATGTAGACATCTATGGGCCACAGCATCCACTCACCATCAGGTGGACTGTGTGCTCGTTTGTAACCCTTATTCTATATAAAAAAAACATAAAATAGCAGCTCAATGCTACTGTGTTTCGTATGGTGAGTGTAGAGAACCGGAGACCCTTTTTACTGGAAACGAGGCATTTTATCTTAATCCTCAGTGATGACACCGCATTTGCATTTTGATTCCTAAACAAGGGTAGACGTACATGTCTATGGGCAGTATCCACTTACCATAAGGTCGACTGTGTGTTCGTTTGTCTTAATTCTATGAGGGCAGTATCAATCTATTCGGCGTGACTTTAGTGAAATTTTAAAATACTTGATTCGGGGCGATTTTGTATAGACTTATTACGAATTTGATATATTTATCACAACATATACAACATTCAACCACTTTTTTGTTAAAATACGTCGTACAGTAACAGGCACTAAGCTACTATTGCATATCGGTGCATGTTAATACACAATAAATTATTACTAAATGGCCCCCTGTTGACTACCTGGTTTCGGTTTGATAGTACGAGTATATACACGAATGGTAGGGTTATCACAAAAACTTTAGCAGACTAATGTTTTTAACACTTTATCCTAAATTTACCTTTAACATTAGTAATATAATAGGTTTTTATAATGGCGTTTTACAAGCTTTTAATGCTATGTTTATTATAATCCTCGGCGTCGACATATCGAGTGACGTGCAGTTTCGTGGTCACTTGGAAGGGAAGGCCAAATTGGCCTCTAAAAAGCTTGGCGTGCTCAGCAGAGCGGGACAGTATTTCATGCCGGCACACCGCCGGCAACTTTACAAGGCGCAGGTTCGGCCGCACATGGAATACTGTTCCCATCTCTGGGCTGGGGCTCCCCAGTACCAGCTCCTTCCACTTGACCGCATCCAGCGCAGAGCGGCTCGAATCGTCGACGACCGAGTGCTTTCCGATCGGCTCGACTCACTGGCGTTGCGAAGAGATGTTGCATCTCTTTGCGTATTTTATCGCATCTATCACGGGGAGTGCTCTGAGGAATTGTTCGGATTAGTCCCAGCCGCCAAATTTCGTGAACGCACGACACGGCAAACGTCCCGATACCATCCACACCATCTGAATGCTTGGCGGTCCACCACTGTACGTTGCACAAGGAGTTTTCTTCCACGTACAACCTCTCTGTGGAATAGTTTATCACCGGCGATTTTTCCGGAGCGATACGACCTGGGGACCTTCAAGAAAAGAGCTTACTCCTTTCTAAAGGGCCGGCAACGCACCCGCAATTCTCCTGGTGTTGCGGTTGATCATGGGCGGCGGTAGTCACTTAACATCAGGTGAGCCGCATGCTCGTTTGCCCCCTCTTCTATAAAAAAAAAAAAAATTTGTTTGTTAGAGTCAAATTTTGCAACTGAATTTTAAAGTAGTTATCCTCATCCGTTGAGCTGAAATTTTGCATACATGTTTAGTTTGGATGACAATGCATAGTTAGCTAAGTGATGTAATTCTAAATCCAATATGACGGATCGCCCAAGATGGAGAACTAGTTATTTTCTATACACTCCCATGATGTGGGTGTCAAATGAAAGGGTTTACTGAGAAGAATACGAAAATAAAATGACGTCCGCGCTCAGTTCTTCGAGGAAACTGCCCGGCTAAACGATAAGACTTAGTGGAGCCGTATCTTAACTAATATCGACCTACACCTACCCTGGGCCAATTCTAGTGGTGGTGGAAAAAATTAAAAATGGTGGAAAACAAGATAGCCGCCGTAACAATTTTAAGGAACAAATGCCAATTACCAATTCGCTAAATGTTAGGGATGGTTTGGTTCTCGAAGAAAAATGTTGTAGGGACCAACAAGGTCAACAGCTGACGATAAAAAAATTTAAAATGGCGGCATAGAGTAATTAGACTAATAATTCTATGTAGGGCGGATCTGATATGGCGACCAAAAACCAACAATGAGGCATTAAATATGAACAGACTTAGAAACTTGTCCAGCGATAATTAGAAAATAAAAAATAAATTAATGATAAAAAGAACATTTTTAAAAACAAGCTTTTATTTAAATGCTCTAAAAAGAAGAAAATAAACTTTAAATTAAATCAAGCCGATCAATTTATATGATATAAAATCTTTTCGCCAAATTTAACTGTGTACATAAACAAGTATACAACTGCTAGTGGTAACTACGAGTAGCTGATGGTAAAAGTGACGAAAAAACTTTTTTTATTTCTACATTTTAGAAGCCTTTTGTTCACTTGCTTTTTTCGTAGGTATGTTTTTTCGGTTCAAAATTTGTAATTAATTTTCCGATATCCGTTTGAGCTGAAATTTGGTATAAGTAATGTAACTTAAATAAATATGCAATAACATGGTACCATTGAATATGGCCGACCCGGGTTTTAAGTGGATTTTTAACATAATTATTTTTTGTATTACCGTGTCTATATACTAAGTGATTTTTTAACGTCTGGAAAAAAATAGGATGTAATAGGTGAACGGAATAAAAACCTATGGCAATGATATTTTACAATTTTTTTTACATTAATATTTCATGAAATCGTTCTATAAATAAATACTGCTAATTGGGTGCGTATTATTTTAATATCGATAGTTTTTAATTTATTTATTTATTTAGTTCAAAGTTTTTGTTTTTATTTTTTTACTACCGAAATTTATTACAAATTAGTGTCATTTATTGATAGTTAAATTTGATAATATGTTATGTAAAAGTAAAAAATGTAAAATGTTAGTGCCATAGGCTTCTAATCCGTTCACCTGTTACACCTTTTTTTCCAGACTGTAATCATTCAGTATTATAGATATGATATAATCTTAGTATATAGTAATCTAAGTATGATCTTGTTATATCATATCTATAAGATATGATATAACAAGATCATACTTTGATTATTATTAGTACCCGGATGACCGAGCTCTGCTCGGTTTTTTTTGAAATTACATTTATAAATTACATACTGATGAAACATAAATAATATTTTTGATCTTATTGACAGAATAGAAAAAACTGATAATTAGTTTTATTAAAATTTTCGTTTTTTTAAAAAAATTCTAAAAAAAGGAATTGAAATAATAGATTTTCTCACAAAAGAAAGGAACTTGAAAAAAAGGAAAAAAGCCAAACCAGAGACGTAATCGTTGGAGCCGTTTCCGAGATTCCGATTATATATATATATATATATATATATATATATATATATATATATATATATATATATATATATATATATATATATATATATATATATATATATATATATATATATATATAATATTGCTCGTTTAAAGGTATTGTTTTATAGTACTTTTTGAACCTCTTTTTTAATAAATGAACTGACAAACGGACTAACAGACCACCAGATAGTAAGTGGCTATTGCAGCCCGTGGAGACCTGCAACCAACTGGTACAAACAAAGAAGGCTATATATTGTCACCTCTGAGAATTAAATTTATATTAATATTAATATACTGGCTCTTTATCATATCGGAACAGCTTCTTGGCGACAGAAATAAGTAAGATCTTAGTAAATACCCTGACAGAATCCCGGCCAGGTAAGGAGTCCTACCATCTAGTTAATAATCGGTAGTTCTGTCCTGTAAAGAACCGGTTAGAAATCAACAATATTTTTAAAATAGACAATCACTTTGGCCAGTTAGACAAACATTTTTCGTTGTTTCTTTAGACGTTTTAATGACAACCTCAGCTCGAGCTCATCATCTTAGACCTTATATTGCTTGATTAACGATTTAGAACGAAAACTTAAAAAAGGCGTAAGCGGATAGACGACAGCCTTAACAAATGACACTGGACAAGAACGCGGCAAAGTTGGGTGTGGTCACCTGTAATATAAACATATAAAGTTATGGACGTATTTCAAATAGGTTCTTTCTACCACAAGTAATTCAAGACCTACCTTTCATTAAATTTAAAAGAAAATTATATAACTGGCTCAGTGAAAAGGCTTTTTACACTGTACAGGAATATTTAAACTACGATAATTAATAGCAACTGGACTGATACTTATTTACTGGACCAATTGTGAAATGTTTATTAGTTATTAGCTATTTATTGATTACTTGTTGACATTTTGTTATATCTCGGTACTTTATAGTTGTAAGATTTGCATGCAATTCATAATGGCTGATTAACGGATGTTTTCTCATGGTGTAGCAGTTGTTCACGAGCGGCGGGTAGTCACTTATCACAAAGTACGTGACTACCGCCCTTGCCATGATTTAAGCCGTAAGCCATATATATACGTGGTAGAGCCAGTTATATTAGTAGTATAGTTGTAGTACGAATGGGTCGGCTCGACCGGGGAAGGATCACGCTCTCACAGAATACCAGCGTAAAATAGTAGCTTAATGCTGCTGTGTTTCGTATGGGCAGTGTAAGAGAACCGGAGACCCTTTTTACTGGAATCGAGGCATTCCATCTGAGTCCTCAAGGGTGACAACGCATCTGCATTTTGTAACCTCGCTGAATCAAAATGCAGATGCGTTTAACAATGTAGATGTCTACGAGCCACAGCGTCCACTTATCATCAGGTGGATTGCGCGCTCGTTTGTCACCCTTATCCTATTAAAAAATCTTTAATTAATATAACTATCTTCAGTGTACCTTAACCAAACGCAAATAAATATTTCATTTAATTTCATTTGATTTCAAAAAATTGGTAAATTTTCTTTAGAGCTTTACTACTTTACTTAATAGCCATACACTGTAAATCGTAATATTTAAATATATTTCATTTATACGTATCTTTTCCTACAATAGGAGCGGCTCATGTGCAGCAGAGAACTGTAGTAAGCTGAAGTCCAGCAGGCAAGGCAGGCTGAAGAAGAAAAAAATATTGACAGCTTGATGGAGCACTGAAATAGCTTGGTTGCGGCGTAAGTTTCCGCGTGTTCTAATCCCGGACGGTTCAAGTGTTTGTGTGGCCTATAAATAATTGTCACGGGCTTGGATTCAGATGTTTGTCTATTTGCAATTTATATATTATGTAAAATGCCTTCACGATGCAAGTGAAAATCCTGATTTTCAAGGATTATGATGATTTTAAGCACTACAATTTTAAAAAAAATGCGATCTTTTTTTGTTTGATTAAATCTGAGAAGTTCTACAATATTCTTGGATGTTGGTTGAAATGTGTAAGTTTTAAAGAAATTGGGTTGAATAACTTTTACAGCCAGGAAGAGGTCCATCGGGAATAGCTTTCTTCACATAAAAGATTGCAATAATATGATACACATAAAATACATAAACACTCGCGCCTGTCACCCAGAGGGGTAGGCAGAGACTACAGGCTTCGATTTGGCAAGATCCTGGTACACTTCCCTCACCTCCATCACGTCCATATTAGACCTATTCATATACATGCTCGTCGGTTAAAGGTATTTTTCATTTGTTTTTGAGATTATAATAATAATAATAATATTCCACAACTATCACACAACGCCATCTAGTCCCAAGCTAAGCAGAGCTTGTGTTATGGGTACTAGACGACTGATAAACATACATAAATATTATAGATAAATTACACCCAGACACAGAACAAATGATCGTGCTCATCACACAAACATTTGTCCTGGGTGGGAATCGAACCCACGACCTCCGGCATAGCAGTCAGGGTCACTAACCACTAGACCAACAGGCCTGTCAAATTTTCCAGATTCAATAAAGTAAAAACGTTTATGAAAATGAATAAAGTAAAAATCTATATACCTATTAAACGTGAAGAGAAAACTGAACCCATTTTTAAGCATATTACGCGCGTCACCCTGCTCATGTGAGAATTGGCATAGTTAATGTGGAGAATGAGTACAGAAAACTAAATTTTTATATATATATATAGGAAGGGGGTGACAAGCGAGCATAGAGTCCACCTGATGGTAAGTGTTTGCTTTGGCCCATAGACATCATCTACATCTATCCTCGTTTGCGAATCAAAATGCAGATGCGTTGTCAGCCTTGAGGATTAAGATGGAATGCCTCTTTTCCAGTAAAAAGGGTCTCTGGTTCTCTACACTCATGAATACACATATGAAACACAGCAGCATTTAGCTGCTATTTGACGCTGGTATTCTGTGAGAGCGTGGTCCTTCCCCGGTCGAGCCGACCCATTCGTGCTACATTGGTGCGTATATACAATTAATATAGCTGCAGCATGGCTTTACCACGTAAAGGAAATGCATATAGGTATTACAAATACATTAAATAAAATAAAACAAAACATTCATTGTATGCTACTTAATAAAAAATTATCACTGAAATTGGTACACAATTGGTGAAGATATCGCGTAACGTACTTATAAAAACATACAGTCGTATTAAAAGTGAACACACTTCTTTTTTGAAATTAGCTAAAAGTAATACTTTTTTTGCGCGAGCAGCTATACATGTATCTAGATCTTCATAGTTGAGAGATTATTATCGCTGCCATCTAATAGATCTAATGTGATCACTGCTCTGGATATAGTTCACTGCTAAGCCCTTTGTCTTCAACGAATAGAAGGAATTACTTAGTTGTGAGCAATTTAACTTCTTCTGGGCGCATTAAGGGTCCTCAATCAGTTAGGATGTATAGAGGCGTTTCTTCCATTAGAGAACAAAACAGGCACATCCTTGAGTTCCTTAGTCACAGAATGGACATATGATCTTTAAGACAACAATGTCCAGTCAGGGCTCTTGCCAGAATGCTCAATTTATTTTTACCTAATCCCAGAGCCCGGATTAAGGTTTTAAGTGTATACTTGCTTCAAGAACTAGTTACTAATAGATACCGAGGAGGCAAGGAGCAACTTGCATTACTAGCTTCTGCATTAAAATCTCTTTCTTCTTAAGACCTTGTAGACTTTGGAGTGGCCTATGTAGACTGCTGAACATAGGCAACTCCCATATAGAGGGTATTTTGATATAGCGTGAGTAGAGCATGAGTTTAACCGCAGTTTTTATTATTTTGAATAGTTATGAGAAATTTTTTTAATGAGTAAGCGTAACAAACACAGTACAGTACAGTACAGTACAGTACAGTACAGTAGGATGTCTATGGAGACAACCACATTCATCATCCCTGAGGAATAAAATGGAATGCTCATTTCCTATAAAAAGGATCTCCGATTCTCTACACTCACCATACGAGCTGACCCATTCTTGCTACAACCATAGCTGCAGCATGGCTCTGCATGCTGCTCTCTCCTGTTTTAGTTGTTCTTTTTCGCCTCTTACGACACCCACGATATATATCGTCATTACACGGAAATATGGTTTTATATAGGTACATACCATCATTTTCAAGGAGGAGTAATCCCAAGGCAATGGGATCCACAAGTTCGAAAGTTGGACGTAACTTCTCTATTCATAACCTTGGTTAAAAAAAATCGTTTTATGCAATTTTTTTTTTGAATTAGTCACAGCGTAAATAATTGTCGATCTATACCTAAACTAATGCATTTCGTGACTTATTACTAGCAAGGAGGCGGGGAATTCTTGATCTCATGATAATTATGATGTAACCTCACGGTTCAATCAAACAGAATGCTTTAAATCTGTATATTATAAATTAGGGTTTGAAAGACAGAACATGTTCTTAGGGAGACCCTCAAAAAAGCGAAAGGCAAATGGATATAATGAATGTACAGAGGATAATGTACTTACGAGAATTACGGAGGATAAAATTGAAGTATGTTTGACATGCACAGATAAACTTCCGAAACAATTTGGATTGGCAAAAATGTTAAAAGCAGAAAGTATTAAAAATGTCACGAAAATTAAGTACATAAATGCATTTAAGGTATTGATTCATTTTAATAGCGAAGAAAGTGCTGAATCTTATGTACAGTGCAAGAGATTTAACGAGAATGGTTTTAAATGCCAAAAAACTTTAGAAATTAGTCAATCATATGGGGTCATAAAAGATATTGATCTAGAATTGAGCGAAGAAGAGATATTACTGAGACTTAAAAGTAATTTTAGCAGTAAAAAGACTAAAGCGAAAGAACACTTATGACGGTCATTAGGAACATAGCGAGTCTGTAAGAATATGTTTTAAGGGATCGTCATTACCGTCGTATGTTTACATCTATGACACTAGGGTAAAAGTGAGTCCTTACACATACCCAGTGACGCAATGCTCCCGTTGCTGACGATTTGGTCACTCGATTAGAATGTGCCCTTCTCTAAAAGTAATTTGTCCTAAATGTACAAAAAGTCATCCTAACTGTGAAACGACAACTTTCAAATGTAATAACTGTATGGGAAAACACATGGCAATGGCTAAAATTTGCCCTGTTTTCTTGAAAGAGAAACGAATTAGAGAACTCATGGCGGAATTTAACTGTTCCTACAAAAAAGCCCTTATGCTGTATGTCCCGCCGTCACCTCGACCACCGATTACGAAAAATTACCCACCTCTACTTACACAACCTACATCTGAAAATGAATCATCACAACAAGATAAACAGATTCCCGGGCTTAGTGATGTGTATACCTACGCTAGTGTTACGAAAACACCCCCGGAAGAAACGAGAAAAAGCTCAAGTCAGAGAAACGACGGAATAGAAGGGCTCTCAAAGAACAGGAACAAAATATACCTGAATTTTTTACCGAAGTTAGTGAAGAAGAAAGCAGAATGGATGACAAGCTAAGTGATGAGAATCGATCGAAAAATAAAGAACAATTGTCTTGGAAATTATTTTTTAAAAAATTAAAAGAGAAGATATTGGAAGAGGAAAGTAGCTCGTGGGAAGACAAGATAAAAGGCTGTGGAAATATAATATTGGAGGCGTTAATATCATTAGTGTTGCAGTTTATTGCTGATCAGACTTGTTGCAATTTCGTAAAACAATTATGGATAACAACAACTCACAAACCTACGTAAATGTGCTACAATGGAATGCGCAAAGCATTCAACCTAAATGTACAGAGTTAGAAGTTCTATTAACTCAAGAAAAAATACACATTGCTATTATAAGCGAAACTTGGTTAGACCCGGGTAGTCACTTTCACATTAGCCACTATAACGTCTTTAGAACGGATCGTGCTGACGGATTTGGAGGCGTAGCTATATTGACTCACAGGTCAATTAAGGCACAAAAACATAATGTTGAACTGCTAAATTCACAAATTGAGATCCTCCATATTAGAATTGTAAATTGTAAACATATAGAAAATGTATACTCCTTATACTGACCGCCATCCGCTCGTACCACCTTGAGAGACTGGGACCAAATCTTCAATCTTGCCAGACGAAAGACAATAATTACAGGAGATCTTAATGGCCACCACACCAACTGGTCAACTAGAACGGACGAGGTGATCAAATTTTGGATTCCATTTTAGACAACAATTTTGTTTCACTCAATGACGGCTCACATACTAGAATTAAACTGGTTAACAGCATAGTACAAAAATCTGCCCCTGACCTATCTCTAGCTTATCTGGATATAGCTTTGAAGTTCGACTGGATAGTACTAAATGAAAATTTGGGAAGTGACCATTTAATGATTAAGATGAAAACTAATATTGGCACATCCAATATCTATAAAAGAAAACGCAATTTTAAAAAGGCTGACTGGTTGCAGTATAAGACACACATAGAGAGAAAGCTTGAAGGCTTTATATTACCAGATGATCACCAGTCCGCGTACGACGCTTTCATCGATATTATTAACGAGGCAGCTGATAAGTGTATCCTGTTTATAAAAATATGTGAAAATCCTCTTCACCAACAAAGGTTCACTCCTAGACCATATTGGAATCCGGATATTTCAAAAGCTGTAGCGGAACGACGTCAGGCACTTGCTGTTTTTAGGAGAAACCCTACACCAGTAAATTTAGAAGCATTACAAAACAAGGTCAGGTTGGCACAAAAAATTATTCGTAGTAGTAAAAATAGGTCATGGCAAGGTTTCTGTGACAGCATTGGCAGTGTGTCAACTTCAAGTGAAATGTGGGCTAAAATGAAGTGGCTGAAGGGGTGCAGGACAGCGAGAAGTTCTATTACCCGCGAGTCAGCTGATTCCTTACTGTGTAGTTTAGCACCTGATTATGCAGATCCACCGGCTCCTGTGTTTAATAGCGAGAACGTACATCTATCTTTACCTGTTTTGGTTTATGAACTCGCAAACATAATTAAACAGTCCGATACTGCACCTGGCGCAGACGACATTTCGTATTCTATGATCGAGAACCTTCCGAACGCTGCTAAAATTGTGCTCGTATCTTTATACAAAAGATTTTTGCTTTCAAGCTTTGTACCAAGACAATGGAGATATATAAAAATAATGCCTATACCGAAACCGAAAATTAGCAATAACTCAAATTCAGATATTAGGCCTATAGCCCTTCAGTCTTGTCCATGCAAGATTTTTCATACAATTATTACGCGAAGATTGTAATGGTACCTTGAAAAAAATAATTGTTTACCAGATGAAACAGTAGGCTTTAGAAGATCGCGATCTTGCCTGGACAATTTGACTAGGTTAGTATCACGAATACAGAGTGGCTTTGGTAACAGAGACGCTACTGTAGGGTGTTTTGTTGATATCGACGGCGCATACAACAATGTCAATATTATAAGTCTTTTAGGTGTGCTAGATAATTTAGGAGTAGGCACCGTAATATGTAATTACCTCTACCAATATTTGCACTCACGAAGGTTATTTATCGAACTAAGCAATGAAGAGTGTGTAAGCAGATATACAGGAACCGGTATAGCACAAGGTGACCCCTTATCGCCATTACTATTTAACGCAGCAACTATCAATATCTGCAAAAATCTGAATCAAGTATTTATATCTCAATACGCTGATGATTTTGTACTTTATACTAGCCGTAAAAATATAACGGATGCAGTTTCTGTTACTCAAGATGCGCTAGTTGCTTTAAACTCTATGATAACTGATATCGGTTTAAACATTTCTCACAGAAAAACCAAAGTTTGCGTATTTACAAGAGGACACTTGAGAAACTCAAACAGTAGTAATATTACTTTAAACATCAACAACGAACGTAGTGTGAGAGACGATAGTGTTAAATATTTAGGCGTGTGGCTGGGCAGAAATTTAAAATGGAGTAGATACATAAATGAAACGAGGGAAAAGCTACATAAGTTTCTAAACATCTTAAAGTGTTAGCAGGCTCCAAATGGGGCGTTCACCCAATGCATTTAAGGCGTCTTTATATTTCATTAATTAGAAGCAGACTAGACTACAGTTGTTTCTTATATGATAGTAGTGTAAATACACATTTATACAAACTAGATAAAGTACAGAATCAAGCGATGCGGGTGATAGGCGGATTCATAATGTAACGCTCCCCCCCCCCCCTCTATTTTATATAATAAAAATTTTATAATATTAAAAATATCCCCTTTTCAATAACATTATATATATGAGACCAGGATTAATAAAATATGTTTTGATCTTTCTAAATGATCTATCAAAAGGTTTATTAATAGGCCGTTTTTAATAATTTGGCGTGATCGTCTTAGTTAGGACCCTTATTTACGTTGTGTTTGTTTAGTAACTTAGTTCTTTTAGGTGTCGTTTGGAAGAATGAATATTCACTAGAGCAATTGAAAGCTGTTGGTAGTGCCTTATAAGCTAAGTGAACCCCGTTCGCGAAGACAGGGCTCGAGAAAGGTTAAGAACATAAAACGTCCCTATTCCACTTGTATCAGGTTGACATTATTAATTTATTATTATTTATCCCTTCCCGCTTGGAAAAGGCTCACAATATATTTATACAAAAATACCCGATGCAAGGGCTTCGCTCTCCTACATTTATTTAAAAAAAATGTAGGGGAGGTACACGGCCCCACACACGCCGTGCACGGTGAGTGCCAACCATTTTGATGCACTCCCCCCGCAGGGAACGCTAATTCGGGAACTGGACCGTAGTCCACAGCAAAATAACTGGCGAACCAGTAAAAGAGGCTTGGCCCCTTGTTAGTGCGTAAGCACAAACATCGACCGAAGTCGCGCATGTCAATGCGTGTAAACGCCATACAGAATACGAACGAATCCAGCCACAGTGAATGTACGTCACACGGTTTAGGCAAATAGGCACACTGGCCGTAAACCCTCCGTGAGCGCCACCACCTGCCAGACCGCCGCTCCTGCAGACGTGATGTAAGTGTATGGCATTACCACCAATTGCATGATCAGCACGGCTACTAGCCGCAGAGCGTGTCATGAGACTACTGCTCACCTCAAGGGAATGGGGTCCCACGTTGTGCGGCTTTCGGCCGCAGCCTTGAGAGTCTCCTCAGATCCTCCCGCCAGCTACCACCCGCATGAGGTCGACACATATGCTCCACCAACCAATACAACGGCAGATATAGCCAAAAGGCAGTTATAAGATAAGAGTAATAATTCGCCATCAGAAAGGGTTTGTGTCACTGACGTTGAGTAAATGCATTTTCGATCATGTTTGTCTCACCCACCAACAAGTTGCCTTCAATCATTCAAAGGTGGGAAAGTTACAGAGATATAATATTATGTTGTTATATAAAACATCGTGGAGGGCAAACAGTCTGCAGCCCCGCAATGAAGGGACCCGACTTGGGCAAAGCTACTTAGGTGTGAGTCAAACCAAGACGCAGAGAGCGCCATTGAGAATAGCGTCCCACCAAACAACCATCGCAGAGACGCAATGCTGCAGAACGCAACAAGCATCAATACGACTATCGTCGGGCTTACACCATTCCAAGGTCCCCCATACATCCCAGCAGACATCACCACCCGTATACCTCCATCGACCAGAACCACAGAGAGTGTAGAATCAGGCGCAACACACCCGTAGATCCATCACAAGACGCAATACCGCCAGTAGCAGTAAGCATCAATGCAACTATCATACGGATGGCGCCCCCTCGCAACACACCCAACATGATCCCTATCGACTTTGGTAACAAAGTTGGTATTGTTGTTATATTAAAAATATCACCAACGTATCATAGTAGCACGCTACTAAGACGCCAATAAACAAAACTCCACGTATCATAGCGCTAATGCACTAAGACATGAAGCTGAGTATGCCTGTTACACTTAAAAGTGCTACCAAACACACTCAACATCCCCATCCGAAAGATAGACGACGCATCGCTATGCGCTACGACGCCGCACACAAACGGTATGGGTGTGCGATGTCCACGGGAAAGCCGTATTGCTGCAACAAACCCGCTTACCACCGACACTAAGATGTTAATTGTATACCTCCATCGACCAGAACAACAGGAATGCGTCGAATCAGGCGCAGCACACCCGCAGATCCATCCCAAGACGCAATACCGCAAGTAGCAGTAAGCATCAATGCAACTATCATACGGGCGGCGCACCCTCACAACACACCCACATGACTCCTATCGACTTTGGCAACAAAGTTAGTATTGTTGTTATATAAAAATATCACCAACGTATCATAGTAGCACGCTACTAAGACGTCAATGAACAAAACTCCACGTATCATAGCGCTAATGCACTAAGACATGAAGCTGAGTATGCCTGTTACACTTAAAAGTGCTACCAAACACACTCATCATCCCCATCCGAAAGATAGACGACACATCGCTATGCGCAACGACGTCGCCCACAAACGGTATGGGTGTGCGATGTCCACGGGAAAGCCGTATTGCTACAACAAACCCGCTTACCACCAGCACTAAGATGTTAATTGTATACCTCCATCGACCAGAACCACAAGAATGCGTCGAATCAGGCGCAGCACACCCGCAGATCCATCACAAGACGCAATACCGCGAGTAGCAGTAAGCATCAATGCAACTATCATACGGGCGGCGCACCCTCACAACACACCCACATGACTCCTATCGACTTTGGCAACAAAGTTAGTATTGTTGTTATATAAAAATATCACTAACGTATCATAGTAGCACGCTACTAAAACGTCAATGAACAAAACTCCACGTATCATAGCGCTAATGCACTAAGACATGAAGTTGAGTATGCCTGTTACACTTAAAAGTGCTACCAAACACACTCATCATCCCCATCCGAAAGATAGACGACGCATCGCTATGCGCTACGACGCCGCCCACAAACGGTATGGGTGTGCGATGTCCACGGGAAAGCCGTATTGCTACAACAAACCCGCTTACCACCGGCACTAAGATGATATGTCTAGGACACATCGGTTAGCGAGTTCAAGTTTACCTCGGACCAATTGCTCGTGAAGCAGCACACACGCCACCATAATATTCCTTTTCAAGTCCCTAATAAGGACTAGTCATTTTGCTACAGTACTAGGAGCAGTCAGTCACCCGACCACCCCATACAATGCTTATGCATCAAGGAGACCTCCTATAATATTGCTTTTGTATCATAGACCTTACTTTCATAAGTCATTCATATATAGGATTCGAACCCACGACCCTACTATTGTAATGCATATTAATCATAGAGACCTTCCATAGTATTGCTTTTGAATCATAGACCTTGCTTTCATAAGTCATTCATATATAGGGTTCGAACACACGACCCTACTATTGTAATGCATATTAATCATAGAGACCTTCTATAGTATTGCTTTTGAATCATAGACCTTACTTTCATAAGTCATTCCTATATAGGATTCGAACCCACGACCCTACTATTGTAATGCATATTAATCATAGAGACCTTCTATAGTATTGCTTTTGAATCATAGACCTTACTTTCATAAGTCATTCATATATAGGGTTCGAACCCACGACCCTACTATTGTAATGCATATTAATCACAGAGACCTTCTATAGTATTGCTTTTGAATCATAGACCTCACTTTCATAAGTCATTCATATATAGGGTTCGAACCCACGACCCTACTATTGTAATGCAAATTCATCATGGAGACCTTCTATAGTATTGCTTTTGTATCATTGAGTTTAATATCATAAGTCCCTAATATAGGACTAGTCATTGTGCTACAGTACTTCAGGCAGTCGGGCTCCCGACCACCCCATATATATGTACAACTGCAGGTATGTATCTCCGGCACCTCATCCATACAAGACGTCTATACGTGAACACCTTCCATAACTTAGGAAAATTTTCTTTAATACATGAACTCCTTCAACAACTTAGAAAATTTCATCTATACGTGAACTCCTTCCACAACTTAGAAAAATTTTCTTTTATACACGAACACCTCCCATGACTTAAACAATTTTTAACAATTTTCTAATTATCTTATAAACGTTATTTAACTTAATTTTATAATATTTTTGACTTGTATTTCTATTATTTATTTTATTTTAAATATTTTTACAAGTTTTTTATAATAAATTTACTTATTACGAGAAACAATAATTTTGCCTTTAATTTGCTATGTCATTGGGATAATGTCTGAAATATATTAACTTTATGTTTATTAATTTAACTTTATTGCTTAATATATATGTTTTAAAACTATTTTTGAGGCCCCTTTATATTGAATTTAATTATTAATAATTATATTGAGCCGTCACAATAAGAAGCACCCCTATCCATGTCATGGAAAGTGAACTGTGCCTACAGCCACTGTTCATCCGTAGAAGATATCTTGCGGCAAAATTTTGGTTTAAGTCTAGGTCCATCAAAAATAATATAACAACACGCGTTCTAGAAGAACTAAACAGTCAGTGTCGGGCTTATACTGGAGGAGAAAGAAAGTTCCGTTACTGGTTCAAACTTATAACAAATATTGTAATCTTTCTATGCATTCTGACTCCAAACTATTGATTTACTCTCTCAGCGATTGGATAAGTAGATATGAAATATCTCATAATATTAAGACTATAGTAGACGGAATGGAACGCCCTAAGAGGCATATCGGTATAGATAATTCACGTAATACATGTTGCAACTTCTTAAATAATAAGTACAACACACATTATAAGATTTACACAGACGGATCGAAGGACAAAACGGGATGCGGTGCGGCCTTTGTTGACCAGCAGATGGACATCTGTGTACGGTTTAAAATAAAAGCTGACGTTTCTATAATGCACTGTGAACTGATCGTGATATCCGAGGCTTTATCGTACGTTACAACGTTGAATTACAATCAATTTGTCATATTATCCGATTCTAAGAGCGCCCTGTTACATTTGGCTCGGCTGCCCTCGAGTATTCGAGGACTTCCGATAGCCTATAGTATCCTAGATTCTATATGTAAGCTTAGTGCATTAAATAAGGTGGTAATCTTCCAATGGATACCTTCTCATACAGGCATCATGGGTAACGAGGAGGCTGATCGAGCTGCAAGCCGAGCTATTAGTGACGGTACTTATACATATAGTACTTTACCAGTACACACCGAACTGTTACGTGAGGTTAAAGTAAATTGTAGACAATTATGGCAAGAGAATTTTGATGAACGCTCACTTAGTAAGGGAATATGGTACAAAACCATTCAGTGTCAACCTTCTCGTTATCCATGGTTTGAAAAAAATGAAATTAACAGGAAAAATATTGTTGCGCTCTTAAGACTTCGCTCGGGGCACATCCCGTCAAATAAGTTCAGATTTCTGATAGGAATTTCAGACTCCCCTAATTGCTCGGAGTGTAATACTGTAGAAGATGTGCACCATGTTTTGATGGAGTGTGCTCGGAACGACGTTCAAAGGCAAGATATGACATTTTTGAACAATCACAATGTAGGCATATGTAATGCTATCCTATCATCTTCACTTTGTCATGAGGCCAAAATGCTAATCAAACTTTATTTACATGTAATGTGAGTTAAGCGAGATGTAATCTTTTCTTACTTATAAGGGTAAACATAACATAAGATTTTGCATAATATCTATTTTTGTTGCTAAATTTATTTTTATTTTATCTAGCTCTGTTACTTTCTATGTTATTATGTGTGGGTGACATAGTCACTGTGTGACAAAAACCCTTTTTTTTTTAAATAAAGATTTAAAAAAATTTTTAAATCTTTATTCTTGGCGAGTTTTAATAGGAGAAACATCTACCTCCTTTTTAATATTGTAACAAAAACGACATAATACCTACGTTGTTACACTAATTTAGTTAGTAACGAATTATTTAATGCAAAGTTTAGTTATTATTACGTGGTAGAGCCACCCTGCAGCTATATTATGGTTGTAGCACAAATGGGTTGGTTCGACCGGGGCAGGACCACTCTCTCACAGAATACCAGCGTAATGCTGCTGTGTTTCGTATGGTGAGTGTAGAGAACCGGAGATCCTTTTTACTGGAATCGAGGCATTCCCTCTTAGTCCTCAGGGGTGGCAACGCATTTGCATTTCGATTCTTAATTGAAGATAAATGTGGATGTCTATGGGCCACAGTATCCACTCATCATCAAGAGGACTAAATGCTCGTTTGTCACCCAATGTTATAAAAAACTAATAATAAGCGCAGTGGTAGACTTCATATGTCTACGAAATATTTTATTCCTTGAACACGCCGGTTTCCTTACGAAATTTCTTTTTGCCACCAGGTATTCTCTAATCAATGCCTGTGTGCTTTATTCCTTTACTTTACTTATCTTCACGCACAATCCCTAACGGGGTAGCCAGAGAGAACAGATCGCCAAGTGTCACGATCCTTACATACCTCTTTCGCTTCTTTCAGGTTCATTAACTTCTTCATACATGCACGTCTAGGTATCCGAGTACTCTTGACCCTCCCCTCTTTGAGCAATTTGCTCACATGGTCTTTGAAAGTTAGTCTCGGTCTACCTCGACACCTTTTAATATTTACTTTCGCTCTATATATTTTCTTCACCATTCGGTCTTCACTCATTCGTTCAACGTGCCCAAACCATTGGAGTACGCCCCTATCAATTTTTGTGATATGGTCATCTTTTAATCCTGCCATATTGCGAATCTCTTCGTTTCGCTTTCGGTCGGCTATGGTAACGCCACACATTTTACGAAGAGATCGCATCTCCACTGCATTCAACTTGCTTTTATGCTTCTTCTGGCATACCCAGGTTTCGTTGCCATATAACAAAGTCGGTACCAACACTGCGTTATGTATTGCATGGCGTGCACTCTTCACCACGCCTTGCCTTTTTACTAATGCATTCAGGGCACCATTGACTTTGTTTCCGGCAGTGACACGCCTATCCACATCTAAATCACATCTTCCATCCCGGCTGAAAGCACTCCCCAAGTATACAATTTCATTTACCTGTTCTAGACATTCCTGATTTACACATATTTCACATTTCGTTCTCTCTTCGTCCTTTTCAAATACCAGAACCTTAGTTTTATTAGCATTCAAACGGAGACCTTTAATTTCACATTCCTCTTTCATAAACGTGACTAATGCCTGCAGTTCTGCTTCTGATGGTGCAATAAGCACTGCATCATCAGCATACAGCAGACAATTAACTTTTATGTCACCCAATTTCACACCCAAACAGCTATTTTTCAGCTTCTGTAAACAGCTGTCGAGATACAGTATGAACAGCCAGGAAGACATGACACAACCCTGTTTTACGCCCGCTTGGACGCTAAACATGGGTGACAGGTCATGCCCTACCCGCACACAGGCTTTACAGTCATAGTAAAGTGACTGCACAGCCCTTAACAATCGACCATCCACACCATATCCCGGCAACAGTTCCCACATTTTCTTCCTTATAACCTTATCAAATGCTTTCTCCAGATCCACAAAAGCACAGAAAATCCTCTGGTTAACACTCAGAAGCTTCTCCGTGATCATGCGGAGAGAAAACATTTGATCCGTGCATCCTCTTCCAGGTCTAAATCCGCATTGTGCCTCCCATAAGAATCTTTCCGACCTCTCTTGCATCCTACGTGTCAAAACCTTCAATTAAACTTTACTTGCTAAACTGGTCAAGCTGATCGCCCGATAGCAGTAGTGCTTTATTCCGGTTCAAAGAATGTAGAGTGTCAGTATAATTAAAGGTTGTGAGGCATTCTAACATTGTCTTTAGGAGGCCATAAGGCATCTATAGGCTTCTGCAGTAATCATTAACCTTCAAAAAAAGTTACAGCCCATTATAATTGTGGCGGCGCTGTCATCGCGCCGCAAGCGAAACACACCGAAGCCTAAATCGCGCTATCAAAATTCCGAAACATCTCCGAACTATCACACGGAGCGTTGGCTGCTCCCCGGGCAGAACACCTTGCCCGGCGGGAGATCTCCCCTTTTGCTTCCTCGGTCCAGTGATGATCACCCGACGTGAGCTGAACACGCAACCAACAACCTTCGGAAAGTTCAAGCTTCATCATCGTCATAGAATACCGCACCCATTCGCTTCCGAACAGATATCGTCTGCACAGCTTCACAAGGTTCATCGCAGCACTGAAATAATAATGCTTCCTGTTCCTTCAAGCTACTCTCTGCGCCATACAGTGTTTGGCACGGCTCTGAGCCTTACTGCTCGCCTCTGCTTCACGGCACTCTCGCAGATTACTTGCCTTCTTCTCGACTCACCGCAGACTACAAGGCAATCTCCTGGCACTTGCACATTCGTCGGCAACTAGGCTGCACTATCGACCTTCGGTCTGAGCAGGGGGGTGATATGGCGGCGCTGTCGTCGCGCCGCAAGCGAAAAACACCGAAGCCTAAATCGCGCTATCAAAATTCCGAATCATAAACAGTATATATAGAACATCTCCGAATCCGAATCTCCGATCTTCGTGTGATAGACACGGAGCGTTCGCCGCTCCCCGGGCTTCTACGGCCATATACTCCCACTCCTGGGCACAGGCCTCCCGCTCATTTCTGAGTGGGTTTTAAGGGAAGGAATCGTCCGCCGCGCTGCCCCAATGCGTGTTGGCGGACTTCACATACCTTCGAAATATTTTTTTTCTTATTTCTCAGACATGCAGGTTTCCTCACGATGTTTTCCTTCACCGCCGATCACGTGGTAAATCAGCATTTAAAGTAGCATTTAACAATTGTTGCAATTGGTGTCGGCGGGGATCGAAACCGGTTTGCTCGCGTACTGTGAAATATACAGCGAGCGCTAACCATCTTAGCTATCACGGCTTACTTTATTAAGCTTCAGGTGGGCTATAAGTTCAAGCACTGCTTTGCTTGCTCAAGCTGGCTAAAATGGGATAGAAAGCTTAATACGTAGTAGAGCCACGCTGCAGCTATATTATGGTTGTATCACGAATGAGTCGGCTCGACCGGCGAAGGACCACGCCCTCACATAATACCAACGTTAAATAGCAGCTTAATACTGCTGTATTTCGTGTGGTGACTGTAGAGAGCCGGAGACCCTTTTTACTCGAAACGATGCATTCCATCTTAGTCCTTAGGAGAGACGACAAATCTGCGTTTTGATTCTTAATCGAGGGTAAATGTAGATGTCTATGGAGCACAGCATCCACTTACCATCAGGTGGACTGTGTGCTCGTTTGTCACCGATTATTCATTATTCTGTAAAAAGAAAACTAAAAAAAAGTTTTAAATTTAAGTACCTACCTCAGGCTCCTTTTTTACCAAAGTTCATATGTCCAGAATAATTAACATTAAAACATGTGAGACTGATTCTTCAATAAAAGTTATGTATGAACCTACTTATTTTATTATTTATTTGATTTACCTACATATGACGTGATTTTAGGCATGGCAGAGAAACTATACTTTTCTTAAATTTAAAGCTCTACTCATATCAATGTAGTCTTACCACGCAGAAAATCACGAAAAAACTTTGCTGAAATTAATAAAAAAAAGCCGGTTTGGTGGTTTTAGCCGATTAATCGCCGACTAATCGGTGACTGCAAATAGGCCGATTAATCGGCTTCACCGATTAGTCAGCGGCTAATTGGCCCAAGTCTAATAAAACGTTTATAAGGTTTGATGTATATGTAATTACGCTATAAGTTATAAAGTTCCAAGTACAATCCGACTTTTGAATATTCCGCACTACATTTTGACCTTTTGCACCACACCCTCAGCAGAGCTGTTATCCATTCATTTGATCGGTGAGCACAGCTATACAAATATCTCATCGCCATCGGTCAGACACAGAGTTGCCTTTCGCTCCAATAAACTTTTTGTTATTGCAAAACAAAGAAACAGTTTAAATAATTATTTTCGTCTACTACTTGCGGTTAAAAATGTAAAAGGGACTCTTTTTTGTTTGTTTTTATAAAATAAGGGTAACAAATGAGTACCTACACAGTTAACCCGATGGGTATTATTTATTGCAATTTTATTTAGAACAGATTTATGACTTGCTTGGCGATTATAGATCTTACAGATTATACATGGTAGAGCCATGCTGCAGTTATATTAATAGTACTTATAGTTGTAGCACGAATGGGTCAGATTGACCGGGGAAGGACCTCGCTCTCACGAATACCAGCTTAAAATAGCAGCTTAACGCTTCTGTGTTTCGTGTAGAGAACCGAATACCCCTTTTACTGGAAACGAGATATTCCAACAACAACGCATCTGCATTTTGATTCGTAGTCGAGAATAGATGTAGAGGTATATGTCTATGGGCCACAGAAACTATTTACCATTAGATGGACTGTGTGCGCGTTTGTTACCCTTATGTTATATTATTAAAAAGATCAAAGAGAAAAGAGAGATGTAAAGTGAGGAACCCCGCATGTATGAAAAATAAGAGCTCGAAGATATTTGAAGTGGCGAACTTAGATACACATTGGTGCGGCGAGGTAAACTATCGGCTTCATAAACCTGTGTCCTTCGATCATTTCTCGTGACCTGGGTCGATCATGACTCATTAGTATGGTGATCAGGTTAAAACGATTCGCTTGTTTCGATCATTTGGGTTACAGCTCGTTAGTATACTTTATATGACCGAATGAAGAATGCTGAACAGATGCTATAATGGTAATAATACATACTACGGTTTATTTATTGGTTGTATTGTTTGTACACTAAGGAGACAGAAGACATTTTGTTTATTACGTCGTTGTTTGATTGATTGCACGATTCGATCGATTATATGTATGTAAAAATATGCAAAAAAAGTAGAATTTGGTTTGTCTTGTCACCTTGAAATCGATTTAAATAAGATCGAATCTTTTAGAGATCCATGATTCGATCACTCGTGTACAGGTTGCAATCGAATCAAAAAGATTCGATCAAACGCGACCGACACAGGACCTTCATAGCTCTCTCAGAAATAAGAAGCGCCACATGTGTCATGTGGTGACGTATTTTTTAGGCTATGAATTTGCACATGCTGTTGAATTTGATAACGATTAGAGCCCACGACCCAGAATGTAGCAGATAGGCGCATTGAATACAAGGCAACACATTCTCCATTACGACTAATACGACGCTGTGAAAATGTATTATTCAATAAAATCAACGGCCGCTGTTCATCATTAACTTATCCCCATATCTCAATGTACATGTATATACATATAAACAGTAAAATTAATTTTTAAATTTACATCCTAAACAGCATAGAATGGTATCCTTATAGGATCACTTTGTTGTCTGTTTGCCCGTTCGACTGTCGAGGCCCTTTTTCTCAGAAACGAGTAGAGGTATAAAGTTAAAATTAATATCAATACTAGCAATCCGCCCGGCTTCAAATGGGTAATATCTGGATTCCACAACAGCACCTCTACCAAGCCTATAACCTTCGCGCATGTGCAAACAATAAGTTGACAAAATTTTACCGCAATCTGATGAACAGTTTGGCAGCGCATAAAATACGAACAAACAAATATGTAATATATAAAATTAATATTTGAGATTACGGTTTCAAGGATATGTAAAAATTCAAGCTTTTAAGTGAACGCATTCAAAAGATAAACTCACTCATCCAAACATATAGGGTACAGACTGTTGACCAAGAATCATGAAATTTGGGAAGAAGAGAAGTTTCTCAGTACAAGTAAAGATAAACATCTGAAAACCACTAATTTTCAGTAATATCACATCGCAAATGATGTACTTTTTCGTGTATGAGAAATCACTCTTTTATCTGACTTACCTTTCAGGCGTAGCAATGTTTGGCGCTTACGATTTACGAATTTCAGTAAGTTAATCACTTTGATAAAAGTAGCTACTTAACTAACTCCTAGCACTGTTCTACCTAGGCTGCACTAAAAGTATCGGGAATGGAATATTTCCACTGTTCTGTCATATTAAAATCTTTTAATTGAAAACTCCTTGGTTTTAAAAATCGAATACCATTTATTTATTTAAAAAAAGATTCTCGGTCTTGTCACAAGGTTTTGTCAAACTTGTTAAGTCATTGAGAAAATGGAATTGACTCGAGAAAATTCAAGAGCGATGATTTATTAAGACTTTCAAAGTGGTTTAACACAAAAACGGTGTATTGACCGGATGATTTTTGCATTTGGTGATAAAGCCCCATCCAAAACCACAATTTATCCCTGGTTTGCTGAATTTCAACGTGGACGTGTCAAGCTCAGTGATGATCCCCCTCAAGGTCGTACAAAAACTGCAGTCACCCAAGAAAACGTTGATGCTGTGCGTAAGCTGATTGAGGAAGATCGACATGTGACATACCGCGAAATTCAGGCAACTTTAGACATTGGCATGAGTCAAATACAAATAATCTTGCATGAACAATTAGGTGTAAAAAAGTTGTTTTCCCGATGGATACCGCATTCGCTCTGTGAAGAGCAAAAAGCGGCTCGCGTTACTTGGTGCGTCAGAACTCTCGAAAGATTCCACGCAGGATCCTCAAATGCTGTATACAACATTTTATCAGGTGACGAATCCTGGATATATGCGTACGAATCCGAAACAAAAAACCAGTCACGAGTTTGTGTGTACGAAAATGAGTTAAAGCCAACAAAAATTGTTCGTTCACGGAGTATTGCAAAAAAAATGGTGGCCACGTTTGTTTCCAAAACCGGCCATGTTACGACTATTACTCTTGGTGGGACAAAGAACGGTTAATGCAGAATGGTATGCTAGTATTTGTTTGCCACAGGTCGTTTCTGAACTCCGTAAAGAGAGCTGCAACCGCCGCATCATCCTCCATCACGACAATGCGAGTTCTCACACCGCACACAGAACAAAAGAGTTTTTAGAGCAAGAAAATATAGAATTATTAGACCATCCGCCGTACAGACCCGACCTAAGCCCTAATGATTTCTATACTTTCCCTAAAATAAAGAATAAATTGCGTGGACAGAGATTTTCAATACCTAAAGAAGCTGTGGACGTCTACAAAACGGCCATTTTGGAGACCCCAACTTCCGAATGGAATGGTTGCTTCAATGATTGGTTCCATCGTATGGAAAATGTGTCAAATTTCGCGGAGAATACTTCGAAAAGGAATAAATACATTTTTAAATAGTAATGTTGTGTCACTTCCTTGATTCCCGAAATTTTCAGTGCCGCCCTCGTACTTACATGAATATTCATGATGAAATGAATATTCATTCATTTTTTCTTTTTTCATTTACGGCATTCATGTATTGGTTTCCATACGTGGTAGAGCCAGGCTGCAGCTATAATGGTTGTATGTAGCACGAATGGTGAATGTAGAGAACGGGCGATCCGTTTTGCTCTGGTAGCGAAGTATTCTATCTTAGTCCTTAGAAGGGACAGTGCATCCACATTTTAACTTTTAATAAGAGAATGTATGTGGTTGCTTATATGCCACAGCATCCATTTTGCATGTGTGTGTGTGCGCCCCTTTGTCACCCTTATTCTATAAAAAATAAACTACATAAAAAATATAATACTTATTTGGAAAGGGAACTCGCTAATCGGCTGCTCCAAGTACAACTCAAGTCAAAAGGAAAGATTTGTATCCGCTCTGATTATTTTTTTTCTATAAATGTCGCGTATGACTTTTGAAATGTTCGAATCGCACACATAAAAAAAGAACATAACAACAAACAAAGAAAAAGCAAAAGGCGGTCTATACAGCAATTTCTTCCAGACTACCTAAATAGGAAATAAAAAGAGACGATAAGTTAATTAATGGGTAGAGCGCAATTAATTAATTAATTAATTAATTAGGTCGATGAAAAAGTTTCGTCGTATTTTATATACAAAGTCAAAAAGGAATATGATGGATGCATTAACACTTCCCAACCAAGCTCTCTCAATTTTTGCTGAGTGGCGAAAGATATATGTGGTCTGGCGTTGTCATGATGAAAGACTACTCCTTTTCTGTTGATCAATTTCGGCCATTTTTTTTTCTCATTTTCTTGCTTGATTCTCATTAGTTGTCGGCAGTAGAGATCTGAATCGATGGTTTTATTGTTTCTCAGCTTCTCTCATAAACTTTCCTTTCGGTTCACAGAAAACCTTATCTTTCTATATCCCTTGCACTCCTCTACTTTTTATAGTAAATCTTTTTCAGTTCTTGGAGTCAACATTTTACCATTATCTACAAAACGTGCTCAAACAATAAACTCTTTTAAAAACCAAGTTAAGAAACATTAACTATTTTTCTAAATTCTTCCCCCTCCTTTTATTTCTTCCTATCGCTTTATGACCACTATTCTGTCAAAGTAGTAAATTTCGAAATGTTTCTTAATCTACTTTTATATTTTAGATTATAATATTGTTTATAGTGCGCTCTACCCATTAATTAACTTATCGTCTCTTTTTATTTCCAATTTAGGTTGTCTGGAAGAAATTGCTGTATAGACCGCCTTTTGTTTTTTTCTTTGTTTGTTGTTATGTTCTTTGTTTTCTTAGTGTACAATAAAGGATAAAATTGCATAAAAAGCGTTAATGTAATATTAAATAATTTATGGATGTAATAATCTCCGGGAATGAGGTGATCACTACCAAGCTATTTCTAATATGATTTGTGTATTTAATCACATAGTAAACTGTTAAACAATAAACTATTTATTTAACAGGAAAATTTTCCAATGGGTTTTGTGCTGATTCTTCTCAGGACATAGGTATTTTTTACGGGTGGTAAATTAAACGTAATAAATTTTATTTATAATTTATATTGTACAAAAAATTCTCTATTTCCATTGCTGTTTCTAAAAAATCTAAACCATTTTATTGAGTGTTGTTACAAAACTTTTGTAAAATTTAAATCTCGTAGATAATAAATTTAACATGCATACTTTAATTACATTAAAGTATGCATATTCTTACCACTCTTTGTTTACACGAGTAGATCTCACGGCATGATTTGCTAATGAAGTTAAGTAATTTGTTAAGGAACCGTGATTTTGAAATATAAGTTGTAAAATGGAGAAGATAACCATTTTTTGTTTTATATGCCAAAAAATCTACAAAAAATTACGAGAATAACCGTGGTTTTAATTTTTATCTATCTTCAAAACTGACCGAGATATAAAGGCGCAAAGTTAACATTTTCGGTCTAAGCCGCGGACCGAGAGCGACATCGTTGATGACGTCATAATTTCCATCTTCGTGCGAGAGATCCGACGCGCACTTAGAAAATCAAAACATTTACTCGAATGTGCCCGTCGCGCGCAGATTTACTTGCTATATATTTTTAACAAGAAACATTATAGAACATGACACCATCTATTAAATATTGTGCTGTGTCTCAATGTAAAAATACGGCCACAAATACCTGAAGAGTTGTTTTTTAATGTGCCTAGAAACCCTACCCTCAGAAATAAATGGACAAATGCTATGAGAAGAGCACATCCTTTAGGACCAAACACGGTAGCATATTGTTGCTTGTGATCAATACGATGTAAGTATTCAAATAATAATAATCTTCACATGATAGCTCTTGGTTATTGGTAGTAAACGCTTTCTATTAGGCATGTTGGTACCTACTCGAGTCGCAGTGATTAAGTAACTAACGATTCATTGAAGCTTTCTACGCTTAATGATCATTATAATTTCAAGAAGAAAGAATACCTAATACCTACATATTTATCTAAAACTACTTCAGTATAAATAAACATCCAAACTTGGGTAAAGTACTTACCTATGTAATGTAGATAAGTCAATGACCTGTCGTGAGTTCGTAAGTTTAGATACCTACATATGTTTGCAGCAAATTTTAAAATGTTTATAATGCATTATTATAAAGGTTAAAATATGGAATATGTTAACAAACGTTTTTATATTTTTACGAGCAAAAATTCGAGCAAAAACTAAACACATCGCAGAGCTGTTCAACCTGCATACTTTGCGGGCAGCAAATGATGGAAGAAGTTTGATTATGAAGTGGAGCACGTAAATTTTTTTTTCATGTTGTCCTATTTTTATGTATTACATAGTTGGTACATATTTTAAATATTGATGGAATACAAATTACGAGGTTCCTTATTTTTTTATAGATTTTAAATAAGTTTGTATTTTGTTCTAGGTCGAAAACGATATGGAAAACTACGTGAAGTACAAAGTAGTTGGTGGTCCCCTCAATCTTAAAAAAGACGTTTTGCCTCACAAGTTTGCTTGTCAAAATCGGTATACAGAAAAACCACAAAGATTTTTACTATCAAAACTAAATGCCAAATCTAGGTCAGAAACAGTTGCACATGCGATTGCCACTACTTCACAAGAAAATGAGCATAGATATGTTGTCTATCCTGTTACTACTCTACATGATAATATTGACATTGATCCCTTGCCTGAAGAATATATAACTACGCTTTTAATCATAATAATAATGCGACCCTGTTCGCGCCACTTTGCACTATCGCTTAACGCTTATAAGGGATTCGTTAATTATTATCCAATAAGATTACTGCAAAGCCCATTTCCGGTTTCCTATCTACCGCTTTATGCCCAGCATGTGCATTCGTGTGTTAACGGGCTCACGCAAGTTGAGAAGACACGCAATCAACCGCACCGCTTATATCTCGCATCATCGCTCCCGCCCTTGTGTAATTTGAATATTGAATTATACAAGCATATAGTAAAAAGTATAGACATTTGCAATAACGCTATATTTCGCGATTATCTGTGAAGTTGATAAGTGTGAAGACAGCCGGCAGCCATCGAGACACGAGGCAGATCAGCGGAAGTCCAGGTGGGTGCACATGCATTCCTTCACGTCCATCCTATATCCCGAATTTAGGGGATTTGCAGTATCACGAATAAATTAAATTCCATTCACCGCTCGCACCGCGCTCATATACAGTCCACTATTCTATTTAAATTAATAGCCGCACCGCATAACATTATTTAATACATTTGAACCAGCAGTTTGGTGGTTGAAGGCCAAACGCCAAATCCACCATATATTTTTTGGTCACTTCGGCCGGGATTAAATTAACCTTTAGGCCCGGAGAAGTAAATTCATTTTTTTATATATTACAAACAATTACATACGTATATATTATTAAATCATAATAAATTGTAGTTCTAATTATACTAACTACAATATTTATTTGTCCCGCATCGCTTATTACACGTATATATTATATAATACCTTTGTAACACATACCACACCGCTTCATTATTCCATTAATGATATTTTTCTTGTTGATTAACCGCCATCTTTCTAGTAACGCGAGATTGCTTCGTTCCCCAGTTAACTAATTCTACCGTCATTTATCGCAATAATTTTAGTCCGCATTTGTTTGTTGAAAATGACGACGAGAAGCAAAGAATCTAAACTGGTTTCGGATGAAGAAGTTAGTTTAAAAATTATTATCGCTAAACGTAATTATATTTACGAACGATTACAAAAAATTTACGAGACCTCCAAGGGCGCATTTAATTCCTTGGACGAGCAGAATTTATTTCTTAGCATCGCTTCGAATATAGAACAATTACGTAGTGAGTTTCAAGAAGTTCTAGATAACTATAATACTAAACATTTAAAATTAAACCCTACTGCACACGTTGATTACGAGGCTTGGAACTCATTTGAAGATTTATATAGTCGTATTAAGTGACAAATTACGAAAATATCCACATCACCTTCCACTGTTACGTTAGAAAATAGATTTCCTACTTAATTAAAAACTTCACTTCCGCCAATTGAATTAATGTCATTTAACGGAGACATACGCCAGTGGTCCATGTTTTATCAACAATTTAAGACATTAATTCATGACAATTTACAATTAACTGATGCCGAACGTGTTTATTATTTGGTTAACAAATTGAGTGACAGGGCGTTATCAGTTTGTGCCGGGTTAGCCCCTATCGCAGAAAATTATTCCATTATTTGGAATGCGCTTATAAGAGGATATAATGACGAACGCACACTTGCATCTACGTATATTAACCAACTATTGGATTTAACACAGGTGAACGCAAACACAACAAGAGGTTATCATAAATTTATGGAAAAATTTGATGCTTCAATTAACGCTCTAAAGCAATTAAAAATTAAGGACTTAGCTGATTTTTTGTTTTTAAATATTGCACTTAGAAAATTAGATCATGACACTGTTAAGTCATTTGAAATGTCTTGTCGCACAATTAGCATACCAAACTACGCCTCTTTAGTACAATTTTTATACGAACAGAATAGGGCTATACGCCATACATTTAATAATTCGCATACTTTATCTACATCCAATAATAATCGAAACAAATCACTTTCAAATAAATTTAGTAAAACATTTATTAATACAGATCCTTCGCATTCATGTATCTTTTGTAAATCAAATGATCATGAACACTTGTATGTTTGTCCACGCTTTTTAAAATTAAATACACAACAACGTTACGATATTATTAAACAAAACAAATGTTGTATTAATTGTTTAAGTAATAAACACTCGACTTCTTTTTGTAAATCGAAGCGTAAGTGTATATACTGCGCGCGGCACCACCATTCTTTAATTCATTCTGACCCGAATCAGAATGGCTCTAAGACTGCTTTTTGTAGTAGCAATACGTTACACTCAGAGGTTGTGCAGACGCGTAACGCTAATGCATGCAGCGCGCATTCGATTAATTACCGCGCAGTTAACGATAATAAGGTAAATTCTTCTGTCGCTCACAATTCGAATACGGAGGAAAATGAAAAAACACTTACCTCTTCATGTAATATTTCTCGCGATTATAGTACTCTCCCGCGCTATACTACTTTATTGGGGACTGCAAAAATAAAGGTCGTAGATAAGTACGACAATGAACATTTTATTCGGTGTTTAGTTGACCCCGGATCCCAAAGCGACTATATTACGAAGGATTGTTGTAAACGCTTATTTCTTTCCGTTTCGAATAAAAATCGTTTTACCGAAGTACACGGGATCGGTGGTGTGTCACTTCACTGCATTTCACGTCTCGTTTTAATGATAACAAATTTTATCATATTGAACCATTAGTTGTTCCGACCATCACGGGTCAGTTGCCAGATTCGATAGTAGATGTTTCAAAAATTCGCTATTTAGATAAAATACGCTTAGCAGATGATCAGTTTTATCAACCTGGGTCTATAGATATTTTATTGGGGGTTAATACCTACATAAAACTTTTGTCGCCTGAAAACTTAATTCATTCGCAATGGCCTAGTGCCATAGAAACATCACTCGGATATATTATTATGGGTGATGCTGAAGTCGCTATATCACATCATTCCCCGCGTTCATTTGTTTCCTGTTCTTACGATACAAATTTAAATCAAAATTGTCTTAATGATATAATGGAAAAATTTTGGAAAATTGAAGAACTTCCGCAAAAAATATATTTGAGCCGTGATGAGCAGGAATGTGAAGACATTTATACTTCTACTACTTACCGCCAAAACGACGGACGGTATGTGGTCGCCCTGCCATTTAAGAAAAGGCCCGACATATTGGGTGACTCTTTAATGAATGCAAAAAAACGCCTCTTACTTTTGGAAAAACGCTTTAACAAATATCCCGATCTTCGCGATCAATACAATGTTGTTATACGGGAATACATTAATAAGGGTACTTTATCCGCTGTTTCTGATAATGATTGTATACAGCCTTCTTTTTATTTGCCGCATCGCCCTGTCGTACGGAATGATAAAAGTACAACGAAGTTGCGCATCGTTTTAGACGCTAGTGCTAAATCGGATAACGATATTTCTTTGAATGACATTTTGCACACCGGGCAAAATTTACAAACAGACATTTTAAATATTTTATTAAACGGTAGAGTTTATCGCATCGCTTTCTTTGCAGATGTTAGGCAAATGTCTTGTGTATCGAAATCCAAAAATCCCATCGCGCATTTCAACGCAAAATGCGTATATATCGGTTTTCTACAGAAGAAACTATACGAACATATGAATTTAATCGTGTCACATTCGGATTACGCTCTTCCCCTTTCCTCGCACTTCGCACTTTACGCCAGTTAGCCGCTGACGAAAGGGAGTCCTATCCCCTTGTTGTTTCTGTAGTGGAAAGGGATATTTATATGGATGACCTCGTTTCCTCCGCGCCTTACGTCAACAACGCAGTCAACACCGCCACTCAACTTATCCAAATGTTTCGCCGAGGTGGATTCGATTTGGTTAAGTGAACAAGTAATTGCAAGGAGCTTTTACAACATATACCAGCATCACATCGTCAACAAGACTCGGTATCATTTGATGATAATGACATTTTAAAAATTTTAGGCCTTCGTTGGTATCCCGCTACCGATAAGTTTTCCTTTCTTGTTTCGCCGCCACCGGTCACTTGTACCAAACGCGCTATCCTCTTCGCAACCGCTCGCTTGTACGATGTTTTAGGACTTGTCGGTCCAGTAATACTTAATTAAATTAAAGCCAAATTATTAATTAAAGCCTTGTGGGTTCTTAAACTTAACTGGGATGAGACTCCACCCACTAATATTGTTAATACATGGCAACGATATATATCAGAGTTACCTTTAATCTCACATTTACAGATTCCATGTCATATCGGCGTAAATGAAAAATCCCATGTGTCGCTACTAGCCTTCGCCGACGCTAGTGAAAAAGCTTACGGGTGTGTCATCTATTCGCATGTTGTTAACGGAAATAATCCTCCAATTATAACGCTCCCATGTTCTAAATCTCGGGTGTCCCCATTAAAGGTTATAACTTTAGCCAGGCTTGAGTTGTGTGCCTTGGTTTTGTTCGCTAAGTTAGTACGCACCGTTTACGATTCGTTGTCATTGAGGCATCCGATCGACAACATTTATGCGTTTTCAGATTCGGAAGTCGTGCTCTGTTGGGCGTGTTCTTCACCGCATAAGTTCAACACCTTTGTTGCTAACCGTATTTCGCAAATACAGTCCTATTTATTACCGGATAACTTTTACCACATCGCCGGCTCGGAAAATCCTGCAGATCATATTTCGCGTGTTAACTTCCGACCGTTACCCTCACAAATTTTAAATTGTGACCTTTGGTTACATGGATTTTTAAAATCAGAAGAATATTATAAGGCATTCAGTCAGGTGCTCACTGATAATCGCATTGTTTGGAAACTCAACCCTCCAAGCGCTCCACATTTCGGGGGTTTGTGGGAGTCCAATATTAAGGTTGTAAAAACCCATTTGTTTCGCGTAATAGGTAAGCAAATCCTCACGTATGAAGAAATGCTTACTACTCTTTGTCAGATCGAGTGTATCTTAAATTCTCGCCCGCTTTATGTATTAAGTAGTGATCCATCGGAACCTACCGCACATTTTCTAAATTTAAAACCACTTGAATGCTTACCAGCTGCAGATTTAAGCAAGGAACGTATTAATCTGTTATCACGCTTTTCTTTAATAGATTTTTTAGTTCAGTCCTTTTGGAAACGCTTCAGATTCGAATACTTACATACATTACAGAGTAGAGTAAAGTGGAATAAGAACTCTACTGCCATTTCTGTAGGGACGATTGTTCTAATAGACGTGGATAATACTCCACCGCTTCAGTGGCCTCTAGGCGTTGTCACCGAATTGTTTCCCGGTAAGGATGGTGTGGTACGCGTTGCGCAAGTTAAACTTAAGAATTCCACTTTAAAACGCCCTCTTATCAAACTGTGTCCTTTACCAACACAGTGATTAATATAGTTAATTTTACATTATCGTTTATATATTTAGTTTAATTCTTAGGTCATAACGTCGCTTCATTTCGCTACTATATAAGTCTTTATCTATATATATCTATATTTTTATACTTTACTTGCTAGTTGAGGATACCTCAAGGCCGGGGGGGGGGGGGGGGGTTCGCGCCACTTTGCACTATCGCTTAACGCTTATAAGGGATTCGTTAATTATTATCTAATAAGATTACTGCAAAGCTCATTTCCGGTTTCCTATCTATCGCTTTATGCCCAGCATGTGCATTCGTGTGTTAACGGGCTCACACAAGTTGAGAAGATACGCAATCAACCGCACCGCTTATATCTCGCATCATCGCTCCCGCCCTTGTGTAATTTGGATATTGAATTATCCAAGCATATAGTAAAAAGTATAGACATTTGCAATAACGCTATATTTCGTGATTATCTGTGAAGTTGATAAGTGTGAAGACAGCCGGCACCCATCGAGACACGAGGCAGATCAGCGGAAGTCCAGGTGGGTGCACATGCATTCCTTCACGTCCTTCCTATATCCCGAATTTAGGGGATTTGCAGTATCACGAATAAATTAAATTCCATTCACCACTCGCACCGCGCTCATATACAGTCCACTATTCTATTTAAATTAATAGCCGCACCGCATAACATTATTTAATACATTTGAACCAGCAGTTTGGTGGTTGAAGGCCAAACGCCAAATCCACCAACATCTGATTTTTAGATAAAATCATATTTTTATACACCGAAGGTATATTTGTAGTAAATTTCTTTATATACAACATGATTTTTTTAACCATAAAAACCACAAAAAGTTCAGGGTGCACTTAAGAAGAATAAGAAAACAAAACTAGTTAGAGGCAGATAGTAAGTAGGTGGGAAGGAATGTTTACGTATTTTTGTTATACTTATTCTTATCATTAGCAAATGAAACCCAGAATATGTAATAATGGGTACCTAGGTCATAAAATATTATCTTATGCGTATTTCAGCCACGACAAACGCACGACGGCAAACAACTCACCCGCGAAATATTACTACAAACATTGATTTATATATTAATTCAATGACAACAAACGTATGATCGACGCGCTGGAACGGTATGGCGGCGCGGCTGCATGAAATCTATGACGTCACGCGTTACTCGCGGGCACGGGCGAGATTTTAAAAATGTACGTAAATTTTCCACGCTTATAACTTCGGTAATAGTGCACCGATCGATGTGAAATAAAAACTAGAATTATGTGTTTGGTCTAGACATTTTACCTTCGTACTTAAAAGTTTAATATTGTTACGAGCTTGAGGTTCGTGACAATAAAAATTGCCGATAGAATGACCTAAATTAACACTTTAATTCACTTTACACTAATTAAAGTTAAAAACACTAATAATTAATCACACTGATTCACTTTATTCCGCTCCGAAGGTTCGCTTGTGTCGCCAACTCCAATACTTCCCCGATCGCATCTTGCAGCGCCTATATATATAAATTAGCAATGAAGCATCCGGAATATTCAAGTAAATGCGCGCAAAGCGACGAGTGTTCGAGTTTAGATTTTCTAGAAACTTAGTTCTTCGGATGGCGCTGTCGGTTGAAAGATTTGTGATGTCATAAACTGCAACGATCCCCTCGCTCTCGTTCCTGACACTAGATGGCGCTAGTTGACTTATTCACGCAACACTGCCCCCTCGTAAGACATGCTCGTCCCGAGCATTATCGGTCCCATAATAACGCGCCAAGTGATCCACATGGACAATCTTAGGAGTCCCTCTTGCGCCTTTCTGTATCCGGTAGGTCACATCGTTGATCCTGGTTACAATCCGGTACGGGCCGTCCCATTTAGCTTGAAGCTTAGGAGATTTCCCTTTGCTGCGGACTGGATTGTGCAACCACACTAATGAACCTTCGTTGAACCCTTTATTGTTCATTTTGCGGTCGTACCGGGTTTTCATTTTCTCAGACATTTGCTGGCCCGATTGTCTGACGTGCTCATAAATGTCATTCATTTTGTTCCGCAAGTCATTTGCATAATCGGTTATACTGCGTGGAGCATCAGGTGGTATCCCGGTGATCAGGTCCGCAGGCAGCCGTAATTCTCTCCCAAAGTTTGCGAAAGCTGGTGTCACTGATGTACTTTCGTGAACAGTGCTTCGATATGACAACAAAAACGGTTGTATGTGCTTGTCCCAATCTCGTTGCCGATTGTCTACAACTTTTGCTAGGTATCTCTCCAATGTCTGATTAAATCGTTCTACCATTCCATCAGATTGCGGGTGATAAGAAGTCGTTCTTGTTTTATGAGTACCCATAACTCGGCAAGTTTCCTGGAATATTTGAGACTCAAAATTCCTTCCTTGATCGCTGTGAATCTCTAAAGGTACTCCAAAACGACGGAAGACTTCATGAACTAGTTTATCTGCAACTGTTGAAGCTTCTTGATTTGGAATGGCGAAGACTTCTGGCCACTTAGTGAAGTAATCCATCATAACCATGAAATACTTGTTACCGCTTTCACTCTCCGGAAACGGCCCCGCCACGTCAATGGCTATTCTCTCCCATGGTGCACCAACATTGTACAACTTCAGTGCACCTCTACTACGAGTCTGAGGTCCCTTTACAGCCGCACAACTTGTACATTTGCAACACCAGCCCTCGATATCGTTTCGACAGTGGACCCAGTAAAACCGTTCTCGGATCTTCAGTAGAGTTCGTTTAACTCCCAGATGGCCTCCTGAATAATCATTATGGTACAGCTGTAGAACATCCGGTACTTTAGCTTTAGGGACAACCATTTGCAAACGACAGCTGTCTCCTCGACCATTGTCCCATTTACGGCACAGAACTCCATCCTGAAGCAGCAAGCTGTCCCACTGGGCCCAATAGCTTTTAGTGGTCGAACTCATCGCTGAGACGTCGCTCCACTTGTTCTTGGGAGCACTGGCCTTCATCCATTTCAGAATCGGCTTGATGTCCGGATCTTCCTGCTGTGCACGTTGTAAGCTGTCCTTCCACTCGTTGCTAAGGTGGTCTGCCCTGAGCATCCTCACGGATACCAGTTCCTTACTCTCATGCCTAGTACAATGTTTGCAATCTTCAGGACAAGGTCTTCTTGACAATGCATCTGCGTTGCCGTGAGATTTCCTGCTGCAGTGTCTGATAGTAAAGTCGTATTCCTGCTGCTGCTGGGCGGTGCTGTTAGCCGCACTTCCTTTCTGAGACCGTTCACCTTCCCTTCCTGGGGTGCGCTTAGGGCAGCTGGACCGAAGATGGCCCCTTTCCCCACAGCCATAGCATCTAAGGCTGTATCTTTTATTGTGGTCGCGAACCGTAACTGCTGCAACCTCCCTAGCGTGAGGTGAACGATGATCCTGTCGCCGCCAGGCAGTGCCGTTAGCTGCACTACCCTCCTGATATCGTTCACTTTCCCTATCTGCGGTTCGCTTGGGGCAGCTGGATCGAAGATGGCCCCTTTCCCCACAGCCATAGCACCTAGGGCTGTATCCTTTGTTGCGGTCGCGAACCGTAGTTGCTGCAACCTCCCTGACGCGATGGGAGCGAAGATCCTGCCGCACGCCTTCCACCTCCAGTGCATGGGCCAAGGCGTCCTTAAGCGTCTCGTGGTGCCCAAGCCTCACAGCAGCTCTGACTTCCAGGTCGCGGATGCCGTCGATGAATGTCTGCATCAGGTTCCCTTCAATGAGCGCAGGTACAGACCGGTATGCTTTTCGCACCAGCTTCTCCACCTCTAGAGCCCACTGCTGCAGGTTTTCGTTGATGCGCTGCACGCGATCTTTAAGCTGCGCACGAAAGACGTGTTCCAGGTGAGCGTCGCCATATCTCGCCTCCAATGCCTCAAGGAGTTGCTCATAAGTCACTTCCTCACCGAGAGCTTCCAGAATTGTTAAGGCCTGGTCGCGCAGGCCTAGTGTGAGAGCAGTCATGGCCTGACTTTTATTCCAGCCGTTCGCTTTCATAACAGCCTCGAACTGGATTTTGTAGGCTGACCAGGAAGAAGTCCCGTCGAACGGTGGAACTTTGAACCCACGTAGCGAACGTGTAGTAAAAACTACGGGAGCTGTAGTTCCATCACCCAGTTTGAGTTCGTCCAGCGTTTTCTTCACGTCAGCCACCACGTAATCAACCCGATTGTTCACTTGGTCGATTTGGGTTTTAGCTTCCTTGATTTGGGTTTCAGCTTCCGACAGGCGGTTGTCATGTTGAGCAACCCTATCCTTCACCTCCTTTATCTCTCTCCCAAAGGTAGCATGAAGGTCCTTAATGAGGAGCATCTGCTCTTCCGACCGACGGGCCTGTTCCTCTTGTCGGCGGGCCTGTTCATCTTGTCCGCCCCGCAGCTGCTCTTCCAACCGACGGACCTGTTCCTCCTTTCGGCGAGCCTGCTCCTGCAGCATCACCATCAGAGCACCTAAGTCAGGTGCTGCAGATGTAGGAGCTACTGACGGGCCTGCAGCTGGCGGCTGTCCCTCCGAAGTCTGCGACGTTGCACCACCAAATCTTCTTTGGTGCGTCTCCTGCTGGCGTTGACTTCGGGTACGGACACCCTCCGTTTTCTCCTTAGGTAAAATCGGCATGATTTTATCCCACTTCTTACACCAATTGTTACGAGCTTGAGGTTCGTGACAATAAAAATTGCCGATAGAATTACCTAAATTAACACTTTAATTCACTTTACACTAATTAAAGTTAAAAACACTAATAATTAATCACACTGATTCACTTTATTCCGCTCCGAAGGTTCGCTTGTGTCGCCAACTCCAATACTTCCCCGATCGCATCTTGCAGCGTTTATATATACAAATTAGCAATGAAGCATCCGGAATATTCAAGTAAATGCGCGCAAAGCGACGAGTGTTCGAGTTTAGATTTTCTAGAAACTTAGTTCTTCGGATGGCGAAGTCGGTTGAAATATTTGTGATGTCATTTTCTGCAAAGCTCCCCTCGCTCTCGTTCCTGACACTAGATGGCGCTAGTTGACTTATTCACGCAACAATATTGTAACCTTGTTATCTTCTCCATTAATGTTATTAAACTCAATTTTAGGGTATTTTTTACCATATAAAAAAAATCAAAAATATATATTCATGATGGATTTTGTATAAAGTAAACGGGAAATATTAATTTCTATATAAAAATAGCATTATAAATTTTATAGGTATTTCAATTTTAAGAATTTTTTGGGTGTGCCTCGAATCTACAAAAAGCTGTTCGCCATATAAGACACTGTCGTGACGTCACTGAACCCTTCTAAGGGTATTAGTGTTCTGTGTCACTGTTTAAGAGAACCAGCTAATGTGCTGTGTTATTTTGAAATTTTTCAAGTTACCATTACGATTGAGCATCATGGAAGACGAATTCGTAAAAGCAGAAAGTACTAATCTACCAAGGTTAAATAAATTGATGGTCCCAAAATTTTTTGCATGCAATCCCAATTTTGTTCTGCGGAGTTAAGGAATGTTAAAACATCAATTTAAGTACCTATTACCAACTTTTTTTAATACAAAACACAATACCAGGTCAGAGTGTATTTTGATAAAACATAGTTTAGTAGCTATCAAAGTTAAGCTAAGTTTATCTATAACTACAATCATTAGTTATAATATCTAAGTAAACATAATTTTATACTAAATTTGACTTGCGATACCCTTCACCTCATGATGTTTTGTTTTTGTATAAACGATGGTTAAATATAAGTCATACTTACATCAAAATGATCTTCATAGAATAACAGTCTAGTTTTTGTAGACAATTATAGTACTGGGTTACTGGTAATTCGACGTATTCCCGCCAAGGCGTGATAGTTGGGGTCATAACCTATCAAATGAACCATAAAATGCATTATGCAAATGTGGACCAATTTCGAGATATTTAGGTTTAATTATTTTTTTTCAAAAATCCCAAAAGTCTGGTGTCAAAAATTTCTTAAAAAAAAACTTACAGCTGTATTATTTTCATTTTATTATTTTTACTTAATGAAAACTTGGATACTTATTTATCAATACTACAGTGTGCAAAAAGTCTCATCATTTACGAAGTAACGCTACTAAAAGTACAACTTTTTCCAAACAGAAGATAAGTAATTAAAAATATAAATGATTTTGTAAAAAATAATTGTATGTGACCAATTGTGCAAATCATGTTAAAAACATCCCTACTTATCTAGCTACCCAACGAAGTACGAATTTAGCTTGTAACTTAAATAGTACAGAAAAAACTTGAAAAAAAAAAGGGGCCAGGTAGACAAGTTCCGAGTAGCAATGTTTTGGGTAATCCCAAACAATCGCTTCTCGGAACCTTATCAACAGCTGCAGGAATGCTCGTAAAAGATTGTGCGTTTGAACTTACGCTATTGTTTACATTTAGTGTGAAATTGGAAACTAGTTAAACAAGAAGAAACTGTTCAATCAGTCATCAGTATTACAGGCATCGTACACACGCGCGCATATCCCTCCCTGTTACACCTAAAGAAGTTGAGTTTCAAAGTTTTAATGGCGGCGGAACCACCAAGACGCGGAGATCATGCAAGGCAATCATTTTCCAACGAGGAATACGCAGATATCTTTTATCTCTATGGATATTGTGACGGTGATGCTGCAGCTGCTCGCCGTGAATACCTACAGCGCTACCCTAATCGCAGACCACCCCATGTCACAGTGTTTAGTGCAGTGTATCGTAGAGTACGAGGGACTGGAAATGTTCAAAGGCAACAACGTGATGCTGGCAGGCCACGTGGCATACCCCGTATACCGCGTGCGGAAGATGAAGAAATTTTGAGTAAATTTCAAGAAGATCCAACCACTTCCACGAACATAGTTGCCCGTCGCTTAGGTGTATCGCAGTGGAAGGTCTGGTCTACAGTGCATACTGCGGGGCTTTATCCGTACCACTACACACCAGTGCATGTGATGGAAGAAGGAGATCCAGTTAGAAGATTGGATTTTTGTAGATTTATGTTGAACGCAGATGCAGAAGATCCAATGTTTTTTAGAAAAATATTGTGGACTGATGAGTCGAAGTTCGATCAAGACGGTATTACAAATTACCATAATTTACATTTTTGGACTCCAAAAGATCAAAGAAATCCTGGAAAAAAGAGACCTTATAAATCACAAAGAAGATTTTCACTAAATGTTTGGATGGGGATTATTAACGACAATTTAATTGGGCCTTATTTTCTGCCAAACTATTTAAACGGTGAAAATTATGAAATATTTTTAAAGGAGGACTTATCCGGATTGTTACACGATGTTCCTCTCGCCACAAGGCAAAACATGTGGTATCAACATGATGGGTGTCCTGCGCACTGTCGTGTAACTGTGCGACGGTGGCTGGACGAAAATTATCGACATCGGTGGATTGGCAGAGGAGGACCAATTCCATGGCCAGCAAGGAGTCCTGACATAACACCGATGGATTATTATGTCTGGGGGCACATAAAGAGCATCGTGTACTGCGACAATGTGCCAGTGCCGACCCTTGATCAACTGAGAGACCGCATTATCAACGCGACAAACGACATAAGACGAACATTAACCTCAAACGTTATTAAAAGCGAATTAAGAAAACGAATGCGTGTCTGTATACGGAATAGGGGCTCCCATATTGAGCAAAATTTGTAAATCGTATTAAAATAAATAAAGCTAATTTCAATCAAGTGCTTTCACAAATTCCTTTGTCTGCTTAGAACTCGACTACCTGACCTCATTCTTTAAATTTTTTTTCCGTTTCTACGTAAGCAAACTACAAAGTTGATACTTCATTAGGTAGCTAGATAAATAGGGATGTTTTTAACATGATATGCACAATTGATCACATACAATTATTTTTCACAAAATCATTTTTATTTTTAATTACTTATCTTCTGTTTGGAAAAAGTTGTACTTTTAGTAGCGTTACTTCGTAAATGATGAGACTTTTTGCACACTGTAGTATTGATAAATAAGTATCCAAGTTTTCATTAAGTAAAAATAATAAAATGAAAATAATACAGCTGTAAGTTTTTTTTTAGAAATTTTTGACACCAGACTTTTGGGGTTTTTGAAAAAAAATAATAAAACCTAAATATCTCGAAATTGGTCCACATTTGCATAATGCATTTTATGGTTCATTTGATAGGTTATGACCCCAACTATCATGCCTTGGCGGGAATACGTCGAATTACCAGTAACCCTATATAAGTATTCGGGTATCTTCTTGCCAGTTTTAACCAAGTATTTCTTATATTTAAATCATTTGGCACTTGAATCCATAACTTTCCCGCCGGTCTTGTGCTCGTATTTTTGCATTCAGGCACAACATAACAATGATATAGATGATAACTCATTATTAAACATTAAAAAGTGTCTTACTCCTATGCACATCGGTAAAATTCTAGGACTGTGACGTCACGAGTTAAACAGCATGGCGGCTAGGGTTTTCACGCGAAAATTTAAAACTATAGATTAAAAGTAATTTTTATGACACTATTCGGTTTTAAAAAAATTATATAAAATTATAATGGTTCATTATCACTCACACACCCTATTGTTGGGTGTTATATACTATTAGAATTTGCTTTTGGAGATGTCTAATATTACCTACATATATACAGAGATATGACATTGAAATTTGATAAGTACCTTTTCGTCATCATCATTACCGCCCTTCACAAGTTTAATCTTAAACAAAGTCTTCAAAGCAATTCCACAAACTACCACCGTAGCCGTCTGTACCGTCGACTTCCTGCATGTCTTATTACCTCGTCGTCGTTACTTTTTCTTGTTGTTCGTCTAGCGTTGCAATTACGCCAAATATCCCCATCCATTATGAATAATTGTACTACAATTTACTACACTACAAATATTTATAACCGTAGATTATAAGTTATGTATTCTCTACTTATTGGAATGTAGCAGTCAACTGCACATACGTATCGTATGTATACGCTTCCTCTTATTCCCAACGTTTCACGTGTTATATGAACAGGTGCGTTGTACCGTCATAAGATATTAAATTCATTTCTCACAAAGACAGAATAAACTAAAGTCCTTTATTGTATTATTCTTAGTTTTATATTCAGACATCTTATAATTAAAATAGCGTGGATGTGAGTAAAATTTCGTATGTCTTGTGTTCTTAGCCTAAGAGTCTCAGGGATTGAAGATTAGGTACAAGTAAGATTAGGGAGACAGTTTGCAAGATACTTTTAATAGTAAAGAGAAAAAGACTAAGCCAAGGAATTATTTTAATTTCGTTACGATTTCTTTAATTAACTACGAGCGATGTAATGTAACGGATTCAATCATTGCATTTATTTCCGAGTATCTTAAGAATAGTTTTTAAAAGCTGATCTTAATCAGCTTATCTTATCTCTTAAGATATATAAACGATATCATTTTTCAATTTGCACGAAAATTGCGTAATCTATAGATAGTAAAATGATCATGCAAACTAGCTCCAATATTTTTCATTCAAAAATGTTACTATTGGTTTTCGAAATTTATCACTGATTGTTATTTAATTACGACTCTTGACCTAATTGTCCCTTTATTTAATACCTTTTAATACTAAATTCGTTGATCCCTTGAGTTCTGTTACGGTTAAACAACTTATTGATCAAAAGTAATAAAATAATAGTGTAGAACTTGGTCGTCCAAACCGTAATATTAACTTTTTATCAGAATATTTAAGATATTCAAAACGAAAACCAGCATTTTACTTTTCGAAAATTATAACTGCGGTACTAATACTGACTCATTCTGATATTTCTGTAGAATATGAAGAAAGAGGTAATATCAGCCTCATGCTTAATACCGTATATACAAATATCAGTAACTTGAAACTCAGGAATATGCTGATATTTTATATTGGTTATGCGTGCAAGCGTTGTTTTTCTCCAGTCGAGTTGACTCGACGCGACGGTCCTGCAACGACAATATAGAACGCTTTATCACTGCTCTACCTCATAAAAACTTGAATGCTTCGTGGCTAGATTGCTGACGAATTCCTTATTAATATGATGTATATTGTGTAGTCTTGTTTTACGTGAATTACTTATTAATATGATATATTCTAGAGTGGCAGCCTCGTACCGGTAGGCGAATCGTAGGGCGACCCCCCACTAGATGGAGTGACGACCTGGTAAGACATGCAGGAAGTTGATGGATACAAGTGACTTAGGACCGTGCTTTGTGTCGTTATTTGGGGGAAGCCTATGTTCAGCAGTGGACTTGTGTTGATGATAATGATGTTCATCATCTATAAAAACACATTTGTATATACATCATCTTATGTAAAAATTAATGTATAAAATTAAATACAAATTTCTAAAAGCGTAAGTACTGAACAAACTCATAAGTTTGCGGAATTATTGAGTGGAAATATACCTATATTATATTACATGCTCAGACCACAGACGAACAAAACATTTTTATTGGTCTGAGATTACATGTATGGTAATTAACTTTAACAAAACAGTGTTAGTAAAAACATGAAAACCTTCAGAACCCTATATTTGTTTATAATATGGTCTTCCGTCTAAAGTAAACAGAATTCATTAGTAGGGGGAATTTACATATAAGAAATTCTTGTCATAACTATGCCTTAGAAAATCGTTATAATATACAAAATAGTATGAAGAAAAATAAGGTTTTTATAGTTTTAACTTTACTTTGTACCCTTAATGTTGGTTAATAAATACTAGTAAGTATAATAGGCTGTATTAAAAGCCTGATTTACTCTCCTGGCTCCTGCCAATAGACAATGAGCAACGTTTTAAGAAAAATATATTGCTTTTAACTAACCAGAAGTTCGCTTTTAGTTTCCACTTACTGTACCTACCTGTCTAAGAAATAATAAATATTGTTTTGTAGACGCGTATAAATTGTTTTGTTTTTCAAAACGGAGATATATACTGTAGTCACTCCAGAACGTGACCACATTCCAGTTTCGGAGGACATTCCTTTCGAGCTTTACGTACAAGTACATTGTGCTCATCTTTTAAAAAGTAATTCGCCTATACACACCTATACCATACGATTCACCGCTGGGCACAAGCCTCCCCTTTTTTTTTAAAGCTCCAGTGCATGTTGTCAAACTTCATGTGTCTTCATTGTAATCTTCAAAGAGGCGTGTTTCCTTTCGATGTTTTCCTTTATCTCTGAGTATCAGCACTTAAAATATTTTCAATGGTGCTGGCGGGAATGGACCCGCGTTGCTCGTATACAGTGAAATTTTTACTACGAGCGCTTAGCGTGTGACCTACCGAGGCTCTTTGTGTATTTATGTTTATCCTTATAGAAACGTTACAGAATACAATTAATTACTTTATTAGAACAGGAAATACTTATACATAATGAAATAGAAGTTTTATAACATTAATTAGTATAAGTTTTAAGTTTATTGCCATTATCGAATAAAATGTCAATGCTGTTCAGAACAACTCCCATATACATAGGTCACTCAATAAGTTTTGAGAGCTCGAAATTTAAAAATGGAACACACCCGTGTATATGTTTCTAAAAATAAAATTTATTTAAAAATAGAACTCCATAAGCCAATTGCTCAATATTTAAAAAAAAAACAAAGTTCTATTATTTATCTTCCTCAAACGCTTCCCGCGCTTTTCATTTAAAACGATGGATCATAACCGTGAACATTAATGCGAGCTCCATCACGCGCAACAATTTTTAGGTGGTTTGCTGAATTCAAAAGGGGGTAAAATTAAGCTTAAAGATGACCAAAGAACCGGGGCCCCGCGAACAGCAGTTACGGCAGTAAATGTATGGACTACTGAAATGTTGGTGCGAGAAGACCCATGAATCACATATACGGACATCGAAAATATTATAGGGAGCATTCATACCATCCTACATCAACATCTTGGAGTGAGAAATCTTTGTTGTCGATGGATCCCTCGTTTGTTCTCCGAAAGCGAAAAACGGACTCGTGTGGATTTGTGTCATGAAATGCGTCTACGTTTTGAAAACGGAGCACCTAGGCGTGTTTCAGAAATCATTACCGGTGGTGAGACATGGATCTATCATTATCATCCGGAAAATAAAAGGAAATCATCGGTATGGGTCTACTCAAGAGGATAGTAACCAACAAAACTGCAATAACCTCGCAACGTCAGCAAAAAAAATGGTGGCTAGTTTTTTCCGCTCTTTTTCTTCAGTCAATTCTGAATGTTATAATACAGTTGCATTACCCAAAGCTTTTCAAGCTGTGCGGGAGAGAATACCAAAGACCCGGCTTCGGGGAATCATGCTGCATCACGATAACGTCTCTTCACATACCATTAGAACAAAAGCATTTATTGAGGAATCTGGTGTTGAAACTCACCCACATTATAGCCCTGACTTGCTCCTTGTGATTCTTTTTGCTCCCAAGAGACAAAGAAAATCTAAAAGGCAAGTTTTTTTCAGGCGCCGAAGAAGCCGTGCCGTGAAGCCTGCCTACGGAGAAGCGATTTCCGACCTGTCAGATCAAGACTGGCAAAAGTGTTTTCAGAGTTGGTTTAGGCGAATGGAACTTTGTATTGGAGCATGATGGAGAATATTTTGAAAAGATGTAAAATAAATGTTAATAGTATCTAGAATACTCTTTGTATATCTCAAAACTTATTGAGTGTCCTATGTATTGCCTATTATGCAGATTATGTTAAAAAGTAGTCTCAATAGATACAAACATAATGAATATATAGTGCAGTCTCTAATTTATGTTGGAGAATCTTGAAAATAATGACTTAATTTAACCCCAGAAAGTTGCCAAAAATTTTAGAGGCCCCGGTCTTGTAAAAATTTGTGTTCTCGCATAATTTACAGTAAAACAAATATTTTTTATGGTAGTTAAAAAAGAAAAAGTAAAACATATTTTACATTTATTAAAAGTGTAGGACTTGATATTTTGGAAACTGTTTTTTAATTTTATTTTGGTGTTTAAATTAATAGCTCTATTAGGCGTTAAACATACTGTTACGCGCTCCAGTCGACGACACAACTAGCGCCATCTAGTGTCAGGAACGAGAGCGAGGGGAGCGTTGCAGTTTATGACATCACAGATCTTTCGACCGACAGCGCCACCCGAAGAACTAGAAAATCTATACTCGAACTCTCGGTACCTTGCGCGTGTTTACTTGATCATTCCGGATATTTTGCTAATTTAAATAAATAGGTGGCGCAAGATGCGATCGAGACAGAGTTGAACTCGGCGACACAAGCGAAGCTTCGGAGCGGAATTAAGTGAATTAGTGTGTTTAATTATTAGTGTTTTAACTTTAATTTGTGTAAAGTAAATTAAAGTGTTAATTTAGGTAATTTTATCGGCAATTTTTATTGTCACGAACCTCAAGCTCGTAACAATTGGTGTCAGAAGTGGGATAAAATAATGCCGATTTTACCCAAGGAGGAAACGGAGGGTGTCCGTACCCGAAGTCAACGCCAGCAGGAGACGGACCAGAGGAGATTTGGTGGTGCAACGCCGCAGATGTCTGAGGGCCAGCCGCCGGCCACGGAAGCCGGTCCGTCAGCAGCTTCTACGTCTGTGGCACCTGACTTAGGCACCCTGATGGTGATGCTGCAGGAGCAGGCCCGCCGATAGGAGGAGCAGGCCCGCCGACAGGCGGAGCAGGCCCGCCGACAGGAGGAGCAGGCTCGCCGACAGGAGGAGCAGGCTTGCCAGCAGGCGGAACAGGTTCGTCAGTTGAAAGAGCAGCTTCAGAGTGGACAAGAGGAACAGGCCCGCCGACAGGAGGAACAGATGCTCCTCATGAAGGACCTTCATGCTCCCTTTGGGAAAGAGATAAGGGAGGTGAAGGATAGGGTTGCTCAACATGACAACCGCCTGGTGGAAGCTGAAACCCGAATCGAAGAACATGAAACCCGAATCAACCATGTGAACAATCGGGTTGACAACGTGATGGCTGACGTGAAGAAAACGCTGAACGACCTCAAACTTGGGGATGGAACTACAGCTCCCGTAGTAGCTACAACAGCTTCGCTACGTGGGTTCAAGGTACCACCGTTCGACGGGACTTCTTCCTGGTCGGCCTACAAAATACAGTTCGAGGCCGTCATGGAGGCAAACGGCTGGAATAAAAGCCAGGCCACCTTAGGCCTGCGCGACCAAGCCTTAACCGTGTTGGAAGCTCTCGGTAAGAAAGTGACCTACGAGCAGCTCCTTGAGGCATTGGAGGCGAGATATGGTGATGCTCACCTGGAACACGTCATTCGCGCGCAGCTTAAAGATCGCGTGCAACGCAGCAATGAAAACCTGCAGCAGTGGGCCCTTGAGGTGGAGAAGATGGTTCAAAAAGCATACCAGTCTGTACCTGTGCTCATTGAAGGGAACCTGGTGCAGACATTCATCGACGGCATCCGCGACCTGGAATTCAGAGCTGCTGTGAGGCTCGGGCATCACGAGACGCTTAAGGATGCCTTGGCCCATGCACTGGAGGTAGAAGCCGTGCGGCAGGACCATCGTTCCCATCGCGTCAGGGAGGTTGCAGCAGCTACAGCTTGTGACCGCAACAGAGGATACAGCCCTAGGTGCTATGGCTGTGGGGAAAAGGGCCATCTTCGATCCAGCTGCCCTAAGCGAACCGTGGAAAGGAGAGTTGATCGACCTCGAGAGGGTAGTGCAGCTAACGGCACTGCCTGGCGGCGACAGGAACATCGTTCACCTCACGCTAGGGAGGTTACAGCAGTTACGGTTCGCGACCACAATAAAAAATACAGCCCGAGGTGCTATGGCTGTGGGGAAAGGGGCCATCTTCGGTCCAGCTGCCCTAAGCACACCCTAGGAAGGGAAGGCGAACGGTCTCAGGAAGGAAGTGCGGCTAACAGCACCGCCCAGCAGCAGCAGGAATACGACTTTACTGTCAGACACTACAGCGGGAAATCTCACGGCAGCGCAGGTGCATTGTCAAGCAGACCTTGTCCTGAAGATTTCAACCACTGTAGTAGGCAAGAGAGTAAGGAAGTGGTATCCGTGAGGATGCCCAGGACAGACCACCTCAGCAACGGGTGGAAGGACAGCCTACGACATGCACAGCAGGAAGATCCGGACATCAAGCCGATTCTGGAATGGATAAAGGCCAGTGCTCCCAAGCCCAAGTGGAGTGACGTCTCAGCGATGAGTTCGACCACTAAAAGCTATTGGGCCCAGTGGGACAGCTTGCTGCTTCAGGATGGAGTTCTGTGTCGTAAATGGGAAAACGTTCGGGGAGACAGCTGTCATTTGCAAATGGTTGACCATAATGATTGTTCAGGAGGCCATCTGGGAGTTAAACGAACTCTACTGAAGATCCGAGAACGGTTTTACTGGGTCCACTGTCGAAACGATGTCGAGGACTGGTGTCGCAAATGTACAAGTTGTGCGGCTGTAAAGGGACCTCAGACTCGTAGTAGAGGTGCATTGAAGTTGTACAATGTTGGTGCACCATGGGAGAGAATTACCATTGACGTGGCGGGGCCGTTTCCGGAGAGTGAAAGCGGTAACAAGTATCTCATGGTTGTGATGGATTACTTCACTAAGTGGCCAGAAGTCTTCGCCATTCCAAATCAAGAAGCTTCAACAGTTGCAGATAAACTAGTTCATGAAGTCTTCTGTCGTTTTGGAGTACCTTTAGAGATTCACAGCGATCAAGGAAGGAATTTTGAGTCTCAAATATTCCAGGAAACTTACCGAGTTATGGGTACTCATAAAACAAGAACAACTTCTTATCACCCGCAATCTGATGGAATGGTGGAACGATTTAATCAGACATTGGAGAGGTACCTAGCAAAAGTTGTAGACAATCGGCAACGAGATTGGGACAAGCACATACAACCGTTTTTGTTGTCATATCGAAGTTCTGTTCACGAAAGTACAGCAGTGACACCAGCTTTCGCAAACTTTGGAAGAGAATTACGGCTGCCTGCGGACCTGATCACCGGGATAGCACCTGATGCCCCACGCAATATAACCGATTATGCAAATGACTTGCGGAACAAAATGAATGACATTTATGAGCACGTCAGACAATCGGGCCAGCAAATGTCTGAGAAAATGAAAACCCGGTACGACCGCAAAATGAACAATAAAGGGTTCAACGAAGGTTCATTAGTGTGGTTGCACAATCCAGTCCGCAGCAAAGGGAAATCTCCTAAGCTTCAAGCTAAATGGGACGGCCCGTACCGGATTGTAACCAGGATCAACGATGTGACCTACCGGATACAGAAAGGCGCAAGAGGGACTCCTAAGATCGTCCATGTGGATCGCTTGGCGCGTTATTATGGGACCGATAATGCTCGGGACGAGCATGTCTTAGGAGGGGGCAGTGTTACGCGCTCCAGTCGACGACACAACTAGCGCCATCTAGTGTCAGGAACGAGAGCGAGGGGATCGTTGCAGTTTATGACATCACAGATCTTTCGACCGACAGCGCCACCCGAAGAACTAGAAAATCTATACTCGAACTCTCGGTACTTTGCGCGTGTTTACTTGAACATTCCGGATATTTTGCTAATTTAAATAAATAGGTGGCGCAAGATGCGATCGAGACAGAGTTGAACTCGGCGACACAAGCGAAGCTTCGGAGCGGAATTAAGTGAATTAGTGTGTTTAATTATTAGTGTTTTAACTTTAATTTGTGTAAAGTAAATTAAAGTGTTAATTTAGGTAATTTTATCGGCAATTTTTATTGTCACGAACCTCAAGCTCGTAACAATACCTATGTTTAGGTTACATGCGTAAAAGGTCTTATTAAAGCCTCTGCTATGTACAAACTATAACAATATCAAGAAAAGTATTCAGATCACATTTATTTAAATATTGTCTACAATAATCTGATCTTGTCATTTTTTTTTATAAATGCTTTAATTTTCTTATTTGAAGGGCTTAAAGTTGTAATTTCATGATTTTTTTCTGCAAATATCTACTTTTTTCTATTAGAAGTATAAATGTGGCAAAGTCGTACTTAAAGCCACATAAAGTATAACTATTTTCAAGTAAATTAGAAATAAATAAAATTAAAAAAGTTATATTTTCGTACCTTTTACCTATATACCATTTATAAACTAGAAACGCGTGAAAGTTCTCTCAGTTCCGCTGGGATTTCTCGGCGTTCAGACGTGTGCTGTGTTGTTCAACGTTATTTTACCTCTCGCTCGCACGGTTGATCTCTTTCACTCGCGCAGCTCTTATGGACTGACAGGAGCATATCGTGAAATTTGCTCTACATAAATATATATTATTTTTATTTAATTGTACATATTAGTTCTAGTTTTTAGTGTGTAAGTGTATTAGTGTTTATATTAGTATTAGTGTGTTAGATTAATAATTGACTTTGACTTCTATTTGGTGAATTTCAATTTATAACCAAAAGAAATAAACGGAAAAAGATGGATGGAAAAAAGAGGAAATATCCTTGTGTCAGTATAAAGAAATGTAAAGCAAGAGTTGAAGTGATGAAAAGAAACAGACTAAGCAGGTATGTTGAATACCACCTAGGTATAGGTGAATAATATTGATATAACTATAGTTAACAAGTGTAATTTGAGATATTATTTATCGCATTATCTATACATATGTACAACGTGTTGCTACAAAGGCGACGTTTATATACGTGGTAGAGCCATGCTGTAGTTATATTAGATGTATATTTGTAGCACGAATGGATCGGCTCGACCGGGGAAGGACCACGCTCTCACAGAATACCAGCGTGAAATAGTAGCTTAACGCTGCTGTATTTCGTATGGTGAGTGTAGAGAACCGGAGACCCATTTACTGGAAACGAGGCATTCTATCTTAGTCTTCACGGGTGACAACGTATCTGCATTTTGATTCGTAATCGAGGATAGATGTAGATGTCTATGGGCCACAGCAACCACTTACCATCAGGTGGACTCTGTGCCCTATCCTATAAAAAAAACAAATATGTTTTCACATTTTCGTTTCATGAAGCAATTATTTTTCAATTAGACGTTATTATTTACGGATTTATTTAAATTTTAGAAACTAGCATCTTACTTATATAATAATACAATCTATACTTAGCTACTTAGAGAACTGTCGGCGAGCGGGCAGCGCAGGTAGCGCAGGTGACGCGTGCCCTGTGAACTTAATATAACGGAACAAAATATTTGCGTGTTTGCAGTTTGGACTAGTGAACATCAACCGATGAAAGTAGAATATATAGCAAGGGAAAAAGAGTTTTGGGAAACAAAAATGCTGCCCCCTTTGACAAAGTCTTACCACAGTTGTCTGCTACCAGAACTAATTGATTCGCGCCTTGAACGTTCTATGCCGATAAAAGACCCACCATTTATAACAGAAGCAATAGAAAATAAAAGGCATAAAATATCCCCAAAAAGTTAAACCCTACACCATACACAAAACCCTCGAAAAAACTTTCTTATTTTTAATCTTGTCACCAACTAAATAAATAAATATTTGTGTATTCAGTCATTCTTTTGTTGGAATTTTTTATCGATTGCCTTCTAAATTACTTCGCTATACGATTTTTCTTTAAAAAAAAACAGGTATAAGCGTTATTTGTATGTTCAGTTTGTATAAAAAAATCATATACATCCGATTAGACGGGAGGAGTTGGAAGCATGGATCACATTGCATACAAAAAAAATTAAATTAAAAAATATACTTATTCATAATACAAAATGTACAAGGTAGAGTCGTAATTTGTACGAATAAAAACAAAAAGCAGTATTTTTTTTTCCTTCGGTTGTATTTACCCTTTTTAAACTTACAACCCGTATAAATACGACTAAAACGACATTTATAAAATATAAAGGGGTAAAAAATTATACTACCACAACAAAAATAAAAGGAATATTTTGGAAAAATATTAATAAGTTATATATTTAATGAAATAGAGCAACTTCACGTGCGACCTCGAACGTATTTATGCACGGGGGACAGCGCCCCCTCTAATGGCTGGAAATGTAAAACAGCACAGCTAGACGGAAGCCTTAACACAAGGTTTATTTTCATAACAACTGCTGATTAATTTTAGGTGACAAAAATCAAATAGGTCTGAATATTGTTTTAAATTTCTTTAAACGTTACTTTAATACTCTTAGATACGCTCTTCTATAGAAGTAATTAAAAATAAATTAAATAATTTATGTAAGTAAATTAGTGAAGTAGTCATGATATATCGTGGCTACTTCTCTAATTTACTTACATTAATTTCATAATGACAAACAACCCGATCTATAAAAAATATTTGTAGACATATTTTATTCTATGTGGAAATGGAACCTGTGGCCTGCAGCTATTAAAAGTTAGTAAACGGTTAACACTGCGTTACCGAGTCATCACGTAGTATTCTACATTTCATTTCATTTATAGGTAATATCGGTTTGGTTTTCAAATAACTACAAATAGTGTTAAAACTATTATGTAAGTATGAATATCTTTTTTGCATAGGTGCATTATACTATATGATATTTATAATTTATTATATGAAAAATAAAATTTTATAAATACGTGCATTAAAATTTATTCTGCAAGTAAAGACAATACAGAAGCGTAAATAGAGACTCTGCAATACGCGGAAGATTTTTTATAGCATGTGGTGACAAATGAGCACACAGTCAACCTGATGGTAAGTGGATGCTGTGATCCATAGACATCCACATTTATCTTTAATTAAGAACCAAAGTGCAAATGCGTTGTCACCCTGGACTAAGATGGTAAGCTTCGATTCCAGTAAAAAGGTTACCTACACTGACCATACGAAACGCGTTGCTATTTTACGCTGGTATTTTGTGAGAACGTGGTCAAACTCCGGTCGAGCCGACCCATCCGTACCTACTACAACTATAATATAGCTGCAGGGTGACTCTGTGGCCTGTCTATCTTAGTCCTCAGGGCTGACATCTGCATTTTGATTCTTAATTGAGGATAAATGTTACCACTTACCGTCAGGTGGACCCTGCGCAAGTTTGTCACTCTTATTCTATAAAAAAAGCCCGAACACGACAGATGTTAGGTCTCTGTTGTGTTAGGTGTCTTTAATGACCTATACTTTCTTTAAACTGAGCCGCATTTTAGTGAGGAAAAGTAAGATCGAGTTGCAAGTCGTGAGTAATACACACAATTTCGTAACGAGCTAGAAATTTACATTGGGGATATATTACCATTGACAAAAAAGATGACGCATCTTGAAAATAAGTGTGTTATCGCTTGCGTTGTCGTTTTAAACGGGAAAACCCATTCGTCATATATCGCCATGTAAGCAATGGTATACCGCAAATGTGAATTGTCAATTCTATTTATTTCTTTAATAACTGGATGTCTGGTAATTGCTAGATTCAGATTTAGCAGGAGGTCTCTATTGCTTTAAGCAAAATACGAGTACTTTTTGTGTGATTGAGAGAAAGTTATAAAAATGGGGAGAAGTCCCCAAGTCTCGCATGCATAAGTCGGCTAGTAGGTGTCTCCACATGGCTCAATCTGAGACTAATAATCACGCGAATTGAAATCAAAATCTCTTTGTTTGGCAGCGGTTTTAAGAAATATTTGAAAAAAAAAAAAATTAACTGTTCTTTCTTAATCGTTGTTTTTTTATAGTATAAGGGTGGCAAACGAACACACCGTCCACCTGATGGTAAGTGGTTGCTGTGGCCCATAGACATCTACATCTATCCTCGATAACGAATCAAAATGCACATGCGTTGTCACCCGTGAGGACTAAGATGGAATGCCTCGCTTTCAATAAAAAGGGTCTCCGGTTCTCTACACTCACCAAACGAAACACAGCAGCGTTGCTGCTATTCTACGCTGGTATTCTTAGAGAGCGTGGTCCTACTCCGTTCGAGCCGACCCATTCGTGCTACAACTAATATAGCTACAGCATGGCTCTACCACGTAAAAAATGCTCTATGTAACATGGTAGCATTGCGCAATCTGTACCCACTTTCATCTTATTTTGAATGAACAAATATACATCTCTTCCCATTTTGTTTCTTTCTAACGGTATTGTTATTTTTTTTCGGGATCATTACCCATATTATTTCTTCAGTTGAACATACCTCTCAAATCAGAAGGACATACCATTAGTGCTTAAGCAGGCGGTATTGCAATCTAATTGTCAGACGCTGTGCACTATATAGATTTTGTCGGAGAACAAAGAGAGACATTTGTTGACGTCTAATTTTTTTTTTGGAAAATAACTCTGATATTTTACTCCATAACTAATATTATTAAATTTATTTCGATGCTATCATGCGTAAAATATTTCATCGTCAACCTCATAACGATGTAACTACATGCCCTCACAAGTCCAATACATAACACAGACGTATCTCAAGTAATATCACAAAGCACGGTCCTGAGCCACCTGCATCCATCAACTTCCTACATATCTTACCAGATATTACTCCATCTAGTGAAGGCCGCTCTACTCTTCGTTTACCGGTAAGAGGCTGCCATTCGAGAATCCTTCTTCCCCATCGGTTGTCGGTTTTTCGAGCTCTATGGCCGGCCCATTGTCACTTTACTGATTCGTCGAGATATGTCGGTAACTGTGGTTAAATTACCTTCATTTCAAAATCTGTCACGCTAATGCATGGTATTGTTCTATTTAACCAAATATAGTTTGCCACTTATTCAAATCTATTGTACATTGTATTTTATGTCTTACGAAAATTATGAATATGTTTATAATGAGTCCAAAAAACGGTCGGCTGGTCTCTACGCCTTTGAAGCCGATGTACCGCGCATTTGAACCAAGCCGTTTGCTTCGTCATTCGTAATGCGCACAGCAAAGAAGTGAAATAATTTGTTAGCAATTGTCTTTCCTTCCGATAACAATGTGGGATGCCTTCAAGGCAGGTGTGAATAGGTAAAGCATGCATATTTTTTACGTGGTAGAGCCACACCACGCAGCAGATATATATATATATATATATATATATATATATATATATATATATATATATATATATATATATATATATATATATATACTACACTACTATAATATATTGACAACATTTAGGAGCAAATCACAGAATTTTTGCACTTATTTTACTTATAATACAAAGGGGCAACTATCCCTAGCGAAAAGGATAGTTACCCCGAATTTTCAAAGGACAGATGCCCTTAGGAGCTTCTATCTCTCTCTCTCTTTACCGTAAACGTCTTATCAAAGTATTTTAAAACGCATTTATTCGCTTTTACATACAATTTAAAATGTTTTTATTAATATAAAAGCGACATCACTATTTTGGCACTTACTGATAGATATTGTAATGAATGTGTGGGTACTTGCATGTCATTTAAGTGTTTTTATTCATGTCGACTTTGCTATTTGTAGGTGAGCCATGCCAACGAAATACAAAAGAAAGGAGTACGAGTATGAGTACGTACGAGCTCGAGTAATCTGTTGGACAACAGAGAAGCTATAGTCAGCTTTCGATGAAATTCACATAATAAATTGGGGATCAGTGAAATATCCAGAAGTACTTGTGATTCCATCTAGAGCATTATGGAGGTATTACTCTACTAAAAACAAAACTAAATTGACTTCGGGAAAACATCCTGTCCTGGGTTTTGAAAATAAGCATTAATAAAAAAATAATTTAAATTAAAATGGTGTTTCATTAGAATGTCTAAAAATTTTTTATCGCTCAACCTGGTTTGTAGGTCTTCATTTTAATAATTTGGGACATACCCACGTAAATGATACCTGAAATGAAAGAACACCATCCGTTTTTTTCAACTTAGCATCAAAAACCGGTTTCATTAAATATTTGAAAATTTTCGTGAACCTATCTGTACAAAAAATTTCTAATGACACAGTTGCTTAGACCATGTTTTGTTAGATTGCTTACACATTACTTTAATAAAAAAAACTAAAGAAAACATTTTTTCTAAAAAAACTGGCAATTATTAGCAATTTATTGTAGAATTTGGATTTATTGATAAATTTTTAAATCTTTATTCTTGGCGAGTTTTAATAGGAGAAACATCTACCTCCTTTTTAATATTGATACAAAAGCGGCATAATACCTACGTTGGTCCACTAATTTAGTTAGTAACGAATTATTTATTGCAAATTTTAGTTCTTGTTACGTCGTAGAGCCGCGCCGCAGATATATTACGGTTGTAGCACGAAAGGGTCTGCTCGACCAGGGAAGGACCGTGTTCTAACAGAATACCAGCGTGAAATAGTAGCTTAATGCTGCTGTGTTTCGTATGGTGAGTGTAGAGAACCGGAGACCCTTTTTACTGGAAACGAGGCATTTCATCTTAGTCCTCACGGGTGACAACGCATCTGCATTTTGATTATAATATAATCGAGGATAGATGTAGATGTCTATGGGCCACAGCAACCACTGTCAAATCAGGTGGACTGTGTGCCCGTTTGTCCCGGTTATCCCGGTATTTATCCCGGTGTTAGCATACAGTGTTTTAGCACTAGCTTAATATCTAGACAAAACAATATAATAATTATCGAATATAGTCGTGTATCAGTAAGAAGAAGCGAAGCGGATTAAATAAGAACTACTAAGTTTTTGCTAGCAATAAATTTAGTAGATAAATCTTGGGAAAACCTGCAGTGTGATGCTTTTAAAATGTCGAGGAAAAACGATGATTTATTACCCACATGTTATTAGTGATATGAATTGTTTTACGGTTCATTTTAGTGATTGTAATCTGCTAGGGAAACTGTGTCGTGACCAACATTTTCCTTATTAGCCGACTGCGCCAGAGGAGGGTTTTTCGAAAGTATGTATTATGTCACAGTCAAAACTCATACCCGTTAAAAACCAAAAATGTTTTGACCGAGGCCCTTCGAAGACATATGAGTAAAAGGTAGTTTCGACTGACATTCTTGATCAAAACCACTTTTAACCGATATAATTTGGTCAGAATTACTACTAACAAATATTTTTGCAGTTAAAAGTGGTGTTGACCAATGTCCTTTAGTCTAAAATTCTATTGTATGATTTTTGCAGTCATAAGTGATTTTGACCGGTTATAGGTAGCCGCAACATTTATGTATGTCTATTTCTTTTTCACGCCCTGTAGTCTAAACGGCTATATGGTTTTTAACATATGAGGTTGCGTTATATTCATTTTAATTTAACGAATGACATGGCATCTACAAATACAAAAAAATTGAGGGAGAAGGTTTTTAGTGTCTTTTTAAAATAGTCGTTTTCTTAAATTACTGTTAGGCGAATTTAAACAACTTATTTGAGTATTAAATTATTTGCTGTAAAATGGCGTCGTTATAGTATTTATTTCCCTATGTCGTTTTTTACGTGGTAGAGCCATGCTGCAGTTATATTAATAGTATAGTTGTAGCACGAATGGGTCGGCTCGACCGGGGAAGGACCACGTTCTCACAGAATACCAGCGTGAAATAGTAGCTTAATGCTGCTGTATTTCGTATGGTGAGTGTAGAGAACCGGAGACCCTTTTTGCTGGGAACGAGGCATTTCCATCTTAGTCTAAAACTATTATTTACGGATTTTATCGCGTTTAATTACATTAATTTATTGTTTTTATTATCCCGACGTTTCGGGTGCTTTACACCGCCCATGGTCACGGGGGGGACTGTCTCCCCCGTGTGTATGTATGTATGGTCCCCCCCCCGTGACCATGGGCGCTGTAAAGCACCCGAAACGTCGGGATAATAAAAACAATAAATTAATGTAATTAAACGCGATAAAATCCGTAAATAATAGTTTTATTCAATGTGTAGTGTTCGCGTAAATTTAAGAAATCGTTGTATAATTGAACTTATGCGCATTATGAACAATACCATAAACATACATAGCGAATGAAAATATCCATTAAAAGAAAAAAGAATGTATCTCTAGTTTTGACCATCGTCACTTTGATAGTACGCGGCGTGTTGTCGGTATCATCAAAGGTCGGATACTGATCTGTCAAAGAAATTTTGCAGATGTTCGGAAGTACATGGTCAAGATACACGCGTCGGCGGCTTATACAGATATCGCATACAATAGTCGCACCGCACGCCCAACATTTGACACTGTTTGATTGCTGCCACAGAGTACATGTTTCAAAGAATAAAATAAGTTTCCAAGTGCTCAGAATGGACACAAATACATTATGCTAATCTCACAAGGAATATTGTAATTAGATAATGGTACGGATAGGTAGATATTACAATAATTTATTCTAGTAAGTAATTATTGTAATATTAACTATATGAGTTTATAATGATTACTTACTATTATTGTTATTACCTAATAGATAATCATGTTGAATAAGTTTACTGCAAATTTCGATTTTTGGAAGTGTGTGTTTTTAAAACACAACGTGCTCGAATATGTCGTCACCCATTTGATAAATATTGTAGACACTTTTAACACCATTGTACTTCTTTAATTTTAGACCCAAGGCATAAGGCTCAGACTTTTAACATGATGTTATGGGAAAAGCAAATTAAAATATAAAACCTGTGCAAATTTAATTAACTTTATAAAGAATATAAAAGTCTACACTCAGTGAATAAATCTCTAGAATCACCAAGAAATGAAAACAAAGTATGTGAATATAATGAAGATGAAGACGTAGTAGACTTTGAGAAACTGTATGCATGTCTTCAAAACTTAATTATTGACTAGTTGGAGGAATACCTAAGTAAACACAGAACCGCCAGCTCGGAAGATATTTAGAGTGGTGGAGGCCGCATGAGGCAGATCCGACTTTATCGAAGATGGTCCGTGATTTTCTTTCAATACCTGCAACTTCATTACCTGATGAAATTAATAAAATTTCAAATATTTGCCCAATCATCCTTTGTGACATGGGCTTCCTTTAACAAACCTTCCATCTTCTACACCGTGAAAGATGGCTTGGTGTTGTTTCGTGCGTAGCGTGTAAAAGTATAAGATATTTTCATCTCGTGTGTGTTTAGGTAGAGTTAATATGTTTATTTTTAGAATATTTAATTTAAGTGCTAGCCTATGATTTGGGCCCAAATCAATTCAATAACATTGTATTGTCAGTGGTACGGTGGTAGTCTTACAACTTTATGCCCGTTCTCTTCTGCTAATTTGTCAATCCTGCAAAGGTTTAAGTGGTTAACCTCAACTTACTAATTGTATTAGCTCTGCTTTCAATCATTTCAGCCATGCTACTACATCTGCTTTCTTATTTACTTGGGTTGGTGCTTTGTCAATTTGAACAGAATGTTACGGGGCGTTGTCCACTATTATGGTGATATTCGCAGGAATATTTTGTAAAAGCGTTATAAACCACTCTTTAAATTTTTCTGCATCTATTTCCTAATGGTATTCTCTTGTACACTTTGATTGGAAAGCTAATAAACAATTTTCTACAAATCCTGCACCGGCAGATCCCACATGGTCATGGAAAATTATGTGGCGCCCACATTTTCCCAAAGGCACCTTCGAGCAAGATGCTGCAGTGTCGTCTGTCCATATTTTCCGTACAGCGTGAATGACGTTTAACCCCTTTTCATCAACTAATATGACGTTGTCCCAATTGGTTATATTTTACATATTTTTAAAAATGTTATCCTTTTTTTTGTTGCACCTCTACATAATTATTTTGCGTTTATCAATGTTTTTATCAGAAGCCCATGTTGTTTAAAATGGTTCTCAATGACTCTATACTGCCATTGTACAAGCCGGCATCTACTAAACTTACTTGCAACTTCGCCGCAGTAGGGTATTCGCTCCTTGTGAAATACAGGTAGCCGTAGACATGGTTTCTAATAGCATCTGCGTCGCATTGATGTACACTTGTTACTGGTTTATTCTTTTTTCGTTTTTTTTTGCGTGTGAAGTAAATAATTCTCACTGCCTGAAAGATCGTAGTTTTTAATGACGATCTTAGCAACAGTGCGTTCGCCAATTCCAAGTGCTTGTGGCACCAACATACTTGTGTAAAAGAGGACCACCAGTTTGTGACTCATGTTTAAAATATTGGTGTAATTTCACCACGAATGCACGAACCTGACTGTTTAAAGTGCGACTACCAGCACTAAATACGTCCTTATTTTCGACATTATGATCATTTGCTTAGTAAGTATATAACTGGCCAAGGTCAACGAGTATAGAAAAAGCAGTCCAAAAAGTTATAGTTCGAGTCACAAAATAAGAAGACAAACACAAAATTACAAATTACGCACAGAAAGATCCTAAAAAAAATTGGAATTACGTAGTGTTTATTCGCATAGCAATTAATTCTAAGGGGATATATGTAGTAAGTCAACTCAAATTCTAATTTCGCCCCCACTTCTCCGCGCGTCGTATGCTATGTACCGACATGTTTGTAATCACTAATACTGTAAGTAGATAGGTCGTTAGATACTTATCTCATTAGATTTATCATATTTATGCCTGTTTCTTAACGCCAACTCAGTCGCTTCTTATTTTAATTTTACTGTTGCGTAATGTGTATTCTGATCGTAAGCGACAGAACTTCTCCCCTCAAAAGCCTAAGCGATACTAACGGGGCGACAGGAATCAAGCTTCAAGACGCCGATAGTTTATCTAATTTCTTTTTACAGTGAAGATAATGGTATTTTAAAAAAGTAAATAACATAAGCACTGCTTTATAGTTAGTTCAGATAGTATGCAAAGTTTCATGATCTTATTTAAAGTATTTTATGAATAACAGCGGTTTATTGTACAGTTTGGAGGTAACTTTGGATTTTTTTTCTATCGAGAAAATTTTACGGAATCGTGTTTTCGTCTAACATAGTCTTTAACATTAATCCTCAACTTTACCATATATTTATTTCAAAATTAATGCTGCAATACTTTCGACATATCGACGGAGGATCTTGCTAAGCCATTTGAGGTTATATTTCCCCTTAATATTCATTACACTACGGTAAGGCGATATATCGTTGTAACAACGGCAGGTATAAAAGTTGACTGTGGGTTATTTTTTTAAATATTTTGGTTGTTTTGAATGTTTCTAATATTTTGGTTGTTTTGAATGTTTGCCGTGTAGTGGCGGTTAAGAATATCCACTACCCCATACCTTCCCATGGGTGTTGTAAAAGGTGACAGAGGGAAACAGGCAGGAGATGGGCAGCAGCATCTTCCTGATAACAGCAACTGTACGACAAAAAAAACTGCGGTTGCCAACCCGCTCGCCAAGCGTGGCAACTATGGCAATATACCCCCCATGAACAATTACACAAATAGACGGCCCCCAGTCCCCGGCGGCTCCGCTATTCCTGGCTACGGTGGCGACCATGGTAACGGCGGGGCAGGGGGTGCTAAGAATCTCCGGTGGAGCTTTGGTTGCCACCTACGACGACTCGACCTGGCAACATTTAACGCACGCACACTGAGGACTGACGAGAAGATCCTGGAGCTGGAAGAAGAGATGGACAAGTTGCGCTGGAGTATTATAGGATTATCCGAGGTCCGAAGAGAGGGGGAGGACACGGTGATTCTCGAATCCGGCAACTTGTTCTGTCACCGGGAGGGCGACCATCTGTCCCAAGGAGGTGTCGGATTTATCGTTCACAAGTCTCTCGTCAACAACGTTGTAAAGATTGGGAGTGTGTCGACGAGGGTCGCGTACCTGACACTCAGAATCACCAAACGGTATTCGCTGAAGGTCATACAGGTTTACGCACCAACCTCGGCACATCCCGATGAGGAGGTGGAGGAAATGTATGAGGATATTTCCAAAGCCATGCATTCCTCCAAAACCCACTACACGGTGTTGATGGGAGACTTCAACGCAAAACTAGGCACAAGAGAAAGCGGTGAGCTGAAGTTAGGGAAATTTGGAGTAGGGCAACGGAACCGAAGGGGCCAGCAGCTGGCCGACTTTATGGAGAAAGAGGGACTCTTTATGATGAACTCTTTCTTCCAGAAGCGGCACACAGGAAGTGGACCTGGTCGAGCCCCGACGGTTCGACAAAAAATGAGATTGACTTCATTATGATGACCAGACGCCAACTGTTCAGTGATGTCTCAGTGATCGTAAGGTTGAAGACTGGCAGCGATCACCGAATGGTTAGAGGCACACTGAACCTAAACGTTAAGTTGGAGAGGTCTCGTCTAATGAAGTCAACGCTCCGTCCCCCTCGTGCTCTAATCCAGAATCCCGAAAACTTTCAGCTCGAGTTACACAACCGCTTTCAGTGCCTACAAGATTGCAATGCAGTGGACGATATGAATGACAAGCTCGTGGAAACTGTCCATGCGGTCGGAGCTAAGTTCTGCAAGACCCGCCTCAAAAGAACACAAAAACTCTCCGATCACACTCTTAATCTCATGGCTGTTAGACGGGAGATGAGGCTGCAATCGTCAACAGATTTGACAGCATACAGGCAACTGAACAGACAGATCTCCAAATGCATGCGGCGAGACTTACGCAACTTTAATACTGCTCGTATTAAAGAAGCGATCGAGCGGAACCAGGGCTCCAAAGTCTTTGCCAGAGATCTGTCTGCCCGTAAGAGCCAACTGTCAAAGCTGAAGACTGAGTGTGGCAGCATCGTTTCCGGGACACCTGAGATTTTGAGTGAGATTGAGAGGTTCACATCATCGTTGGAGCCACACGCAAGTGTGAGTAACAATCCAAGAGCAAGTCTTATCCGACACTATTCCGATGATATCCCGGACGTCAGTCTAAGCGTGATTAGAATGGCTCTCCAGCACCTTAAAAACGGCAGGGCTCCAGGCGAGGATGGAATTACAGCGGAGCATCTGAAAGCGGGTGGAACACCGGTACTTGAAGTCCTTCAGAAGCTCTTCATGTCTTCCGTCCTCCATGGTGGCACTACTCCAGAGGCGTGGAGCAGAAGTGCGGTGGTCTTGTTCGTTAAGAAAGGCGACAACGCTCTCTTGAAGAACTACAGACCAATTTCCCTTCTGAGAGTAGTTGTTGGGAGCACTATGCTCGAAGTTGTTGACGAGTACGTTTACCTGGGACAAATAGTCCGACTAGGTAAGTCCAACTTCGACCGAGAGGTCAATCGACGGATTCAACTCGGCTGGGCAGCGTTCGGGAAATTACGACATATCTTCTCGTCAGGTATACCTCAATCTCTAAAAACTAGATTGTACAACCAGTGCGTGTTGCCAGTGATGACTTACGGATCTGAGACGTGGTCCTTCACTGCTGGCCGTATGAAGACGCTCAAGGTCGCTCAGCGAGCTATGGAGAGGGCTATGCTAGGAGTTTCTCTGCGTGATAGACTCAAAAATGAGGATATCCGCAGTAAAACCAGAGTGACCGACATAGCCCAACGGATTAGTAAGCTGAAGTGGCAATGGGCCGGCCATATAGCTCGAAGAACCGATAACCGATTGGGAAGAAAGGTTCTCGAGTGGCAGCCTCGTACCGGTAGGCGTAGTGTAGGGCGACCCCCCACTAGATGGAGTGACGACCTGGTAAGATATGTAGGAAATCGATGGATGCAGGTGGCTCAGGACCGTGCTTTGTGGCATTACTTGGGGGAGGCCTATGTTCAGCAGTGGACTTGTGAAGGGCTGTAATGATGATGATGATGAATGTTTCTAACCTAAATAAGAGATAAAGAACTATACATGTTGTAATGAAATATACAGAATGGGTCCCACATATATGCAATAAATGAAACCATATACTTGTTATCTCCTTTGCTGAGGATATACAAAAAATTAAAGTAATCGGTCCAGTAATTAGGTCAAAAAGTAGAGTTTTAATTTTAAGCAAATTTGAACACTCTATAGAATTGGATCACTAAGTCAATGATTCAATGAACTTGAATGAATCCTTGAACATTACAAAGCGACGTTGCCACGCAGTGCAAACTATTGGTATTGCGACATATCGACAGCGGTGTCTTTTGTCGGCGTGCCACCCGCGTGCAACGTTGTCACTCTTCCAAGGGGTCAAGGTACGTTGTCTAAACAGAGTGTTCACTTTTACTGAATTTATTTTAATATTTATTTTGTTTGAAAATTTCACTTTTTTATTTTACTGGTTTTAATTTAATATTTAATTTTTCTACACTTCTACGGATTATTATTACTTGTGGTTTCATTTATTGCATATATGTGGGACCCATTCTGTATAATACTTTATAATTATTAGGATTTATTTAAAAGGTTATTTTTAATCGTGTGAGTACGCTTGTACAAAGTTATTGCGGAATGATTGATGTGAAATGTCAACAGGTATTTCTTATATTTGGTTGACTATAACTCCGGTGCCCGTGCGATACGGTATATAGCTCAATTGGAGCATCGGCACACATCGCTTAGGTCGTGGATTCAAACCCCATCCGGTGTTAGTTGAGTTTTTTAATTTCTCATTAAATATTTAGATATTTATTAATTTGGTTGGTCTTTACTATGGGTATATTAATTCAAGCTCAAAATGTTCCTACGCTGTTAAGCTGTTCTAAGTGTTGCGTTTTATCGTAAATCGAAACGCTACAATGCCAAATAGCCCGGGCCAGTCAAAACTTCGAATTAAAATAACGGTTCTAGACTTCTTCAATACACAATATTTTAGTTCACCTTTTCTGTATATTTTAATTGTCTTTCAATATAGAAATCCTGTTTCATCTATTACGCAATTAATATAATTAAAGTCAAGATTTTTATTTTGTAAATTCGACTACATCAATTTATTATATAAATCACCCATGAGTTCCTGCCGCATCCAGGATCAGGATCTTAGACAAACACCGAGATCTAAAGTAACGTTTAATAAATAGCAAACGGCTAATAGGTAATTGCAAGACTTGCGAGACTCTTGCTGCAAGGCCAAGACTGAGAGCGCAATACCAAGACCAAGACCAAGACTGGCTAAGTCTCGTCTTGTTGTTACATTTGGGCAACACTAACCGTGGGTAATAAAGTAAAAATTATCTTTTATTATTATATTAGAATTCCACGATAATAAAAGAAAAAAAATCCGTGAAGCGAGGGCGACACTGAAAGTTTTTAAAACCGGCCACTTGTAAACGATATAATAAAAAATAAGTTCAAATTTTGAAAATGGAACTCTTTCCAATATATGTATGGCACTGACCTCTATATACATGTATATATAGAGGTCAGTGGTGTATGTATTTTAATAACTTGTCATTTGTTTACAATTTGGCGACAAATTGAAAATTGTGTGTCACGTCAGCATTAATTTAACGCGAGAAAATTTTCATACAATGATTTTTTATGACTTTCGATGTCATTTAAGTCAACAAGAAAGTATTGATAGACTTCGATTGGCCTTTCACGATGAAGCCCTATCTCGTGCCACTGTTTACAATTGGTTTAATGAGTTTAAACTTGGTCGCATTAATCTCACCGATGATCTGCGTGAGGGACGCCTTTCTAAGGCGACGACTGAAGATAACATCAGTGTTCTTCGGCGTAGGATAGAGACTGACAAAAGAGTGACTTATCAGCAGATTCGGACAAGCTTAGGCATCGGTATGAGTCAAGTGCAGAAAATCCTCCATGAATATTTAGCGGTCAGGAAGCTTTGTGCCTGGTGGATACCTCATAATTTGACAGAGGCCCAAAAACTCGTCGTGTTGATTGGTGTCGTGAAATTGTTTAAATATTTAACGGAGGTGACTCAAATGCTGTGTGCACGACAAACTTACAGGTGACGAAAGATGGATTTATTGTTATGAACCTGTAACTAAGAGACAGTTTGCTGTCTGGGTGTTTCCTTCCGAGGAATTGTCAACTACAGTGAAGAGAGGTCGAAGCGTGGGAAAATCGATGGTGGTCTCGTTCTTCGGAAGGATCAGAATTTTGGGCAAACAAGACAACACTGTGGTATCAAACGGTTGTCTAGAAGAGCTATTTAGCGACAAGAGCGCTTATTCTAATTTTTCGGATTGCAATATTAGTTTGTTTATTGTAAACATTTGTTGTAGATATGTACAAAAGGGTTATATATATATATATATATATATATATATATATATATATATATATATATATATATATATATATATATATATATATATATATATATATATATATGTATATAACTGCAGCATGGTTCTACCACGCATAAAAAATTTAAACATTTAATAAACAAAGAAGATTATGAAATTAACTATGGTATTACTTTTAATTCATCGTTATTTACTTTAGTATCTAGTGTCGTAATTCATTCTTCAAGTTGAAGTTTTCTTTACGAAAGCGATTTAAAAACGAACAACACAGGGTTATTTTGCAATAACCGGCCAAATTTGCAGTGAAGGTTCAGAATATGTAATATAGGTGAATGGTGAAGAAAAATTAATTAATAAAATCTAAACATTCTGTCCTTTTAAATTCAAAATACATGGTAAAATAAAATGATTTTACTGCACGTACACATTCGTAAATTTCGATCGGTAGGAAAAAACAATGTAGCCAATAAATCACATTCAGTTTGGGATAATTTAAAATAAAAGTAGTAGCCTTATTTACTCGTATTTTCAAAAACTGAATTAACGGTGTATAATTATTTATATATTTGAACTTGAGTTTTAAATTTAGCTACTTTTTGAAAATTAACCCTGTATAGTCGTATGTTCTCCAAACGTAGCAATGATATTGCAAGCTGTCTCTGCTGCTACCAAGAGGTAAAGTTAAAAATTTTCTACAACTGACTTCAACAATATATTCGAAGTTAATTAAATACACATTATTAAGGACAAATTAAAAACTACTGATCAGATCTTGATCAAATTTATATGTATCCACACGAGAAATATACACAAACACCTTAAAAAAAGTTCGGCAGTAACACACTTAAAAAAACATACAGTCGAATTGAGTACCTCCCCCTTTTTCAATTCGGTTAAAAATTACTCTAATTTATGAGGTTCCCATGTTTAATTTAAATAATGAAAGTAATAAGAGTGTCAAAATTTTTGACTAATGAATGTTATAGCTTTATGTAAACTAAGTTTTAACTAGGAATCTTGGACCACGAAGGTAAAGTTTTAATTCAAAGTGGTCACTTCATTGAAACGGCACCTTGATACTTTAACCCCTATTCTTTTAAAAATAATATTATATTTAGTTAATTTAGTTTAATATGATATTAAACTGCTTAAGTCGCGTAACATATTGGAAGGACGTTTTAACCGTTTTAATTTTATTTCCTTATATTTTATTATTTGTTTAATAAATAAATAAATATGTGAATTGAATTTGATTCAACGTTAAACAGCTTAGTTTAAACAAGCACATCATTTTTAATACGACACATCGAAAAGGCTATCGCCGTACTGATCCGAGTGAATACATAATTTCTATAAAAACTTGTAAAAACGCCGTCATAAGGTCTAAAATTGCGTAGCGCCCACGACGATTAAAAGCGCTTGTAAATTGTCAGAATCTTAAAATATTTTTTTTAAAAATTATTGATTTAAGTAATCAAAATAATGAGCAAGTAAATTATGGACATTGATGTTGTGAATATATTTGAGTGATTCCCAAGCATATAGATTAAGTAATTTCGTTATAATTTCAACTATAGTGATTTTTTAGAGGTGTTTTCGCAAATAATTATGATCGAGTCAAAATTATAAAATTGTGGTTTTGAACAATCAAATTCAAGATAAAGACATGAATTTACCTATATCAAAATTCCACTCTCGTTAGTGGTGTCATAGTCATTTTTTCACGGTGTCGCCTTAAGAGTGAATTTTAGTTTAACTGGACTTTAAATTAAAAAAAATGTGGTTTATGTACATTAATGCCTGCCTGCGCAGAAAAACATTATTTGTATTTCTGCGCAGGCGGTGAGACAATACAAATATCATTATTTTCTTTTTTAATATCTGTATTTATCGCTACTAGCTTTGAGATAGTAATGCCCTCATTTTTTTTAAATCTAAATTACCTTTTTGTTCATTCACATTTTTTCCATATTTTCCTTGTACCGTATATTTTTTAGTATAATTCACTAGACGACGCTGTTCCCCGCGACTTCGGCCGTGTGTAATTTATTATGATTGGAATTCTTGGTTATTTTTTATTGCGAGACATCCACCGGCAAAAGTAACTTAAATTACTCCTTATAAAATCAGATATTTGCCAAGACCCGTCAAAATTGATTAGGCGTGACAAACAGACGACTTAGATATATACTTTCATATGCATTTAGTAAAAAGCTGTTATTTTGTATTTCTGCACACAGACAATCCAATTTTATTTATTTGTATAAATAGCTACTATAAAGTGTCCTTCACTTAAACCATCTGAACATTTGAAATTGACGCATAGAAACGATTGTAAACAGAGATGCGTGACTGGAGTTGATTTCAATTAAACGTTTAATTATTTTTTGTTTGCATCTATCATAGTCCCATAGTAGGAGTTCACAATGCCGTGACGCAAGGGGATTAAAGAGCTCGCGGTCTAAACAGCTCGCGGCCGTGCAGTCAAACAACCTGTTAGCGTTAGGTTAGGATGTAGTTTAGCAATAGCCTGAAAGTTAATAAAAGCAAACCCTAATATGATCCCGTAATACAATCCACTTTCGTTGTTTCACACAAATTAAATAGTAATTAATACAATACAATAACATTTTGATATGTTATGAGATTAATTTTGTTTGGAGTTCCGCGCTAGAAATAAGCAAAACGGTAAACTTGAACGGACAACCTTGTCCGTCTCAATATATGTTTTCATACATTTGAAGGATATCTCAGAAATTATATGACAATATGAATCAATAATCTTTCGCCTACCGGATACCCAGTTGGGATTACGGTTAAATTATTTTCTTACACAATGGCATTATAATTGAGATGTTGTGTTAATTTTTTTTATTTCTATATTATGTACTCGCTAAACAATACCTCGGTGATTTGCCTTTTAATTGTGTGTATATTATTTAACCATCTGAGCCGTGGTAGCTCAGATGGTTGGCGCTCGCTGTAAATTTTACAATACGCGAGCAAACCGGGTTCGATCCCCGCCGGCACCAATGAAATTGTTAATTACAATTTTAAGTGCTGATTTACCACGTGCTCGGCGGTGAAGGAAAACATCGTGAGGAAACCTGCATGTCTGAGAAATAAGAAAAAAAATATTTCTAAGACATGTGAAGTTCGCCAATACGCATTGGGGCAGCGCGGCGGACTATTCCTTGCCCTAAAACCCTCTCAGAAATGAGAGGAGGCCTGTGCCCAGCAATGAGACGTGTATATAGGCTGTAACTTTACTTTAATTTTATTTTATATCATTTAACTCCTTTTTTATTTATATTTTACTTTGAGTAATATATGTAGTTTTGTTTTCCATTTCTAATCTAATTAATATAAAATATGACTACTTCAGGGTTAATGTTTCTTTCATATTCAACAAGTTTATGATTATTCAAAAAAGAATATTACCACTTAGATTTTCCTAACAAATTATATTCCCCGCTGTGAAATCTGTCAAATATTACACCTCATTTCTGAGTGGGGCCGCCCTGGTGGCAGAAAACGAATTTATTCATTGGCAGCTTGACAGGCGCACTGACGACCACAATACCAAAATAATAAAAGAAAAATATATAACTCAGATGCGTGTGGCAGTTGATGGATGCAGGTGGGTTATTACCAAACTTTGTGGAATTCTTTGGAAGCAAATGTTCAGCAGTGGACCTATGATGATGATGATGACGATAATGATGACGTGATGATAATAATGTGATGCAGTCGATGGATGCAGGGGGCTCATTACCATGCTTTATGTCGCATTCCTATGTTCAGCAGTGGATCTATGATGATGATGATTATGACGATGACGATGATTATGATGAGATAGATGCGTGTGTTGCAGTCGACGGCTGCAAGTGGCTCAGTGGACCTTCAGTGGAACTATAGAGGGCTGATACAGGCTGTTAGTTGTGTGTAGTTTGGTTTTATTAAAACTTAAATTTTAGATTTTAAATTACTTTGATATCGTAATTATTTTTCTTTAAATGAAGTTTGAGGGAGTTGCATACTAACGAACAAATTACAATCTATAAAAATAAATGAAACGTGGTAGAGCCATGCTGCAGCTATATTAGTGGTATAGTTGTAGCAGTAGGTGGGTCAGCTCGACCACGCTCTCACAGAATACCAGCTAAAAATAGCAGCTTTACGCTGCTGTGTTTCGTATGGTGAGTGTAGACAACCGGAGACTCTTTTTACTGGAAACGAGGCATTCCATCTTAGTCCTCACGGGTGACAACGCATCTGCATTTTGATTCGTAATCGAGGATAGATGTAGATGTCTGTGGGCCAGAGCAACCACTTACCATCAGGTGGACTCTGTGCTAGTTAGTCACCCTTATTCTATATAAAAACATCTTTTTACTAAAAGGTATATACGTAACGTATATACCTTTTAATAATACTTTCATATAAATGTAATATAATGGGTGGCCCATAAGTCCCTTGAAATGTAAAAAATAATTAAAAAAAGAATAATGACATTATGAAAAAGGTTTTTATTTTGTCATAATCCTTATAAAATGGGAATTATTTTTTGAAAATTACATCATCTAAATGTAATCCGTTACGATCGCGGCACTCCTGTAAGCGACGTTTAAAATTATCCATCACTGCGCGGCAAGTAAGCTCTGTAATGTTTGCCATTTCTCTTTGGATATTTTCTTTCAGGACGTCAATTGTCCGCGGGTTGGTTTCGTACACTTTAGTCTTAAGATAACCCCATAAGAAAAAGTCCATTGGGGTCAGATCTGGACTACGTGGTGGCCAAGGAATATCTCCTCTTCGAGAGATCACTTTATTAGGGAAAAGTTGACGGACGACCGGCATAGCGACGTTAGAGGTATGGGCAGTTGCTCCATCTTGTTGAAACCAGGTCCGCGTATTGAAGCCTGGAAAATTCTGAAACTCTGGTGTAAAAAAGTCCTGGATCATAGCTACATACCGTTGTGAAGTAACAGTAAGCGCGTGGCCTCTGCCGTCCTCAAAAAAGTAAGGGCCTATAATGCCATGCGCTGACATAGCCGCCCAAACTGTCACTTTAGGGCTATGTAAGGGCTTTTGATGTTTGTGATTTGGATTTTCGCAACTCCAGTAGCGACAATTTTGCTTATTGACATGGTCGTTGATGTGAAAGTGAGCCTCATCAGAGAATAACACGTTATTAAACGAAGTAAAGCGGTTCAACATTTCATTTGCGAAATTTAGTCTGTGGATAGTGTCAGTATCTTTTAATTCCTGTACTAACTGAATCTTGTACGGGTGAAGATGTAAATTTTTCTTAAAAATTCGCTGTAACGATGTTCTGGGTAAGTTTAATGCACTGGAACGCTTACGAGTAGAGTGGGTAGGATTTTCACGAATTGAGTGTTTCACTACATCGATGTTTTCTTCCGTCCGTGATGTCCTTGGTCGACCTGACCGTTGTTTATCCAACGTCGAACCACTCTCTTCGAACTTAATAACCCAGTTCTTAATCGTTTGAGCACTTGGAATTTCTTTAAAGTTGCGTAAATTCTGATATTCTCGAAATTTACGCCGCGCAATGGTAGCCGAATCATTTTTTCGATAAAACTCGCGCACACAAAATGCATGATCCGCACCGGTGAAACGCTCCATGGCGACTGAATTCCCAGAAACCGTCGGTACTCCCCCCGCACCGCGCGCGCCACTCATGCGCGCCTTTTGTATTTTATTCGAAATTTACATTTCTAACGACTTATGGGCCACCTTGTACTATATAATAAGAACCGACCATCGATGTGGAAAATGGTTTTCGAGTGGCAGCCTCGTACCGGTAGGCCTAGTGTAGGGTGACCCCCCACTAGATGGAGTGACGACCTGGTAAGACATGCAGGAAATTGATGGATGCAGGTGGCTCAGGACCATGCTTTGTGGCAATCCTTGGGGGAGGCCTATGTTCAGCAGTGGACTTGTGAAGGGCTGTAATCATGATGATGATGATGATTATGATGCATGTAATTGTTTTTTTGGTTACAAATATAACAAAAAACGATTTTAAAATTTTTGTCTGTCTATATGTCTGTCGGTATCGGTCTGTTTGTTCCGGCTAATCTCCGAAATGGCTAAACCCATTTTGATGGGACTTTCACTAGCTGGTAGCACATATTAAAAGGAGTAACTTAGGCTACTTTTTTACAAAAACTAATTAGGGCTCCACGCAAAAAAAAGCATAACTCATGAAATCCAACCGTAATAAATTCCACGCGGATGAAGTCGCAGAGAACAGCTAGTATGTATGTTAGGTGATGGATAATGTCAATTCATACAGATTCATATTCAATAGCCGCTAGCAGATATAAAAATACATTTTATTATTCTTTTTACGACTATTTGATGCAGTGAATGGCGTTGTAAAATAACATTGATGGCAATTTAATATAAATTTCGATTAATAAAGTTTATAATTAAATTCTACTGTTATAGATGCTGACTGTGACCGAGGCAGGGCCACGCTATCACAGAATACCAGCGTAAAATACTGCTGTTTCGTATGGTGAGTGTATAGAACCGGAGACTCTTTTTACTGGAATCGAGGCATTTCATCTTAGTCCTCAGGGGTGGCAACGCATGCATTTTGATTCTTAATTGAGGATAAATGTGAATGTCTATGGGCCACAGTATCCACTTACCATCAGATGGACTGTGTGCTCGTTTGTTCGCCTAGGTTCGCGTCTCGTCTTCAGTTCAACTTTTTCCCTTTTTTTTTCAAGTTCTCTTCTTTTGTGACAAAATCTATTATTTCGAGCCTTTTTTAGTATTTTTTTAAAAATACGAAAATTTTAATTAAACTAATTGCACTCATGATTTTTTATTCAAATAACTTATATTACTCAATAATTTGTATCTAAATGTAAAAAAAAAACCGAGCAAAGCTTTGTCTTCCAGGTACTATTTCTCATAAGTTCAAAGTAACAATAGTTAGAATTTCACTAAATAGTTACAATAAAATTTTCATCTCCTATATTTCCCACGCTTGGAATATTGCCTATAATCATTTAAATTGGTTATAATATGCCGTCCGAGAAATTGGTGAATATACCTAAAAAAAAACGCGTCGTATAAATAACCTCCTCCTTTTTAAAGTTGGTTAAAAATCAAGAGAGAGAGAGAGAGAAGTAGGCTTGAATAAATGGTCAGTGGTGGGATATGATTTTTCCAAGGTTAAAGTAAGTCAACCGTTACACGTACTCATGTTAGAATAATAATAACTTATGCTTTGGGATAAATTTGGTTAGTTAAGTTACTGGAAAACATACATATAAACAATGATTTCCTTTATTTATTTCTTTACATATAAATAAAAGTTACCCACTTCCCACTTCTAGATACAGGTCATCACATTTCTCAGAGGTTAGGAAGTAATTTGTCCGCTGAACTGCTCCAATATGTGTAAAGTCCGCTAATTTTTAAGTACGCGAAATATTTTATTTCCGGACAAGCAGGCATCCTCGCGATGTTTTCCTTCACAGTCGAAGACGTGATAAATCAGCTTTAAAATTCCAATTAACAACTTAATTTGCGCTGGTGAAGACTCAAATACATACATATACTATCACGACTCGGATACATATAAATAACGTAATTTATACATTCGTTCATTCATTACATCCTAAGTAATGAAAGAATTTTAAATTAATAATATATTTTTTATTTTAATATCTAAGGTAATGCCCATGGAGTTAACAACAAAGCTCAAATCTATTTACTTTTGTTCTTCAAGTATGTTACAATTAGACGTATCTATGCATAATAATGTTTTAATCTATATATGCGTTCAGGCATTTGGTTTTCCTCCTCTTAAGCTTATTGAAGAGATCAAACTGATTCACGCATGGAACTGATTAGCCTTAAGATAAAATTGTATTTCAATCATGGTGCCAAATACATTCGTCCCTAATCTCTTTAAATTTTTTGTATACGTCGTATCCATCGATAACACAGCTTAATGCATATTTATTCAAACGAAAAAAAAACCATATATGTTCTATATCTTAAAAGGAAATAATCTTTTATTATTATATATAAGCGAAATAGCAATGACTCCCTGACTCATCACGAGATCTCCAAAACTATTCGCCTGACTGAATTAAAATTTGGCACCTATATTCCTTTCTTGGCGTAGACACCCAAACAGACATTAAACGCTGGGAGAGAAGTGGGGCCGGGCGTAAAGCCCCTATGAAATTCCAATATGGAATTACATTCAAATAAATGTCAAATTAAGTCTATAACATTGTTTTAGAAATCAATAGAGAAAGCACGGGCTACCGACGCGGCGCACCGGATGCGGTGGCCCGTGTTGTGCTATGTAGAAATCTAATGTTTGATTGTTATCTCGCCGTTTGTTTTTCCTTAATAATCACTCTGTCTAAAATATGTACAAATTAAAAATTTGCTTTATAGTCGAATATGAGTTCAAAATTCTGCCTATGAGGCAATTTAATGCTGAGCAGTGACAGTTATCTAAGTTTTATTTTATAGAATAAGGGTGACAAATGAGCACACAGTCCACCAGATGGTAAGTGGTAGCTGTAGGCCATAGACATCTACATTTTACCTCGATTAAGAATCAAAATGCAGATGCGTTGTCACCCCTGAGGACCAAGGTGGAATGCGACGATTCCAGTAAAACGGGTCTCCGGTTCTCTACACTCACCATACGAAACACAGCAGCATCAAGCTGCTATTTTACGCTGGTATTCTATGAGAGCGTGATCCTTCCCCGTTCGAGCTGACCTTTTCGTGCTACAACATAATATAGCTGCAGCGTAGCTCTGCCACGTTTTGAGTGGTGAACGTTAAGTGAAGAAATCCAGATCTATGATCAGGGACGGTTACTGGTGTGATCGGTTGGTTATTGGTGTGATCGGTTGGTTATTGGTGTGATCGGGTCCTTTATGAAATTAAAACTAAATAAAATCAAATCACAAAATCGAATCAATCAATCAAATCCCGAAATATAAGTATTTATGTGGGTTAAATAGCTGTGGGTGAGTGCGGTCGGATCCAACCGCTTGAAATTTGACGGACGGTCTTGGTCGGATCCGACCGTGTGCCCGTTGTAAGGTTATAAACGATATATGAAGGAAACATAATATGTAAATAATCACTTTGCTCGCTACTTTCAATGCAATGTTTGTATTAGACCAGCATATATATTTCTTCCATTCATCCATTAACTGATAAAGCATTTTAAAGTCCACTGCTGAACACAGGCCTCCACATTGATTGTCTCATATTTGGCATCATTGATTTTATATAATTTAATGTTTGGCGTAGTTTCCACGAACTATCACGCATGCTTTACGCGATTACGGAACCGAAGAATGTATATTATAATATACAGTCAATTTAATATGGTTCACAGCTGAGTAGGCATTCAATGAAATGTATATATAAAAAATAATATCATTGTAGGCAGTCTCAAACTTCTTGGAACGGGGAAGAGTCCATAGTGCCGTCCTAACGCATTTGTTCTCTTTAATTTAAAATTTGGAATTAATGGTTAAAGTGCATAAATTATTAATTTATGTTTTTATTTGCTAAGTTAATAGGTACTTAAAATTAGACAAAATTCTTATTTTATATCAGAAGTTCTATTATTTCGTTTGCAAATACCATTTATAAAATTTAATTTATATTGGAGGTAGTTAAAACGAACAGAATAAAATTTAATTTGACGTAAAGTTAGTTTGCCATTTACCGACAGATGTCACTGTACACTGTGTATCTACTATATACTCTTTATATACTGAGTCAAAAACACACACTTAACTACATGAGTGACTAACTAAACCGCTTGAAGTATAAATCTAAAATTTGGACTGTTGGTAGCCTTTTATGACGTAGAAATCCGCTATGAAATGATTTTGGAAAAATTCGATCCCCGAGAGTGTGAAATAAGGCTGTTTATTATTTGATTATAAAAAATATTTTACGGGGCTATTGACTCGACATTTATTGAGCATTTACTGGGAGTACTGTATTTAAAAAATAAATATATACGTATTTTGCGATTTCAAAATAACCCGTTACGGTAGAGGGTGCAGGGGCACAGGGTATGCAATTTTGTATGGAAATAAAATATTTTGGTATTTCTTAAAACAACCTCTTATCGGGTGAGGGGGAAGGGGGCCTCTTACGGTTTTAAAACAAGGGTTCAAATGTTGTATGAAAAATATTGTGTTAAATCTACTGCTCAAACAGCTGGTTGTAGATGCGTGAAATTGGAACAATAACTTCCTTTTATTAAGTAGGCATTTACCATTGAGATACTATGTATGTGTTTAGTTCAATAGCATTCACTAAGAAAGAAGTATTGGAAAATTTAAATCCTTAGATAGTAGGTAAAATAAGGTTTTAAGAAAAAAAAAGAAACGTTTTTTACGAGGTGATTTCACATTAGTATAGGGAAAAATGATTAAATGATTATTGTAACTTAAAATTAATACAAAGACCTCCTTAGTATCTTTCTAAGTCTTCGCAACGTATTTTTATGGCAATTGGAGGGTTAAAATACCCAGATTACTGATGAAAGGCGCCTATAAATATGTGAAGTGTCGTCTACTGAATCACGGACCTACCTGCTAAGAATATACATAACTACGATTCTCCTTATTTTGAAAGAATTACATATCTTTTAATACTTTGAAAAGGAAAGAGAATAAGCAGTGGCATACGTTTGGTAAATTAATTATATAAGCATGAAGAGGAAAATGGTACTTGAAGAGTCTATCGTTCTCATACTTCATGTTATTATATTTACAAATAAATGATAATCACATAGAATAGCAAAAGTACTAATTCCACGCGAACGAAGTGGCGGGCACAGCTAGTGTATAATAAAAGGTAAGTGCAACGTTTAGTATATAGCACCTGAAGGTAATATAGTCATCCATTTAATATGTTCATTTTCTTATAACTCTAAAACTACAGCCTTGTTTGCATATGTGCAAACATATATATATATATATATATATATATATATATATATATATATATATATATATATATATATATAGCTCTTCATCAGTCAATCAAATAATGTAGGGTCAAAAGTGTGCTGCTTTATCGACGCTATTTTGACTATGGTGTGGTGTAGTGAGTTTTTTTAAGTTGATTTTTCGAAGTGTTCATAATTATTGCCAAGTTTAATTGTTTTTTCTTAATATATTAGTTATAGTATACGACTTTGTGTTTTTGTTTTCGTCCTCCGTCTAGTTATGGTTTAATAGGGCGGCAAAGCTTAAGGTGATCATATCTACCCTCACGTACCTGTTTATTATATTGCGGATAACACATTTTATTAAATATTAAATTTATTTCTATTTAAATTTTATTTTATACGTATTTTCCCAACTACGTTAAGAACTCTTCAGAAACATCTATTAAGAATTATTGCGAAAAAAAACGATCAAGTTTTTTACATCATTAAGTTTTTACTATAGGCATGTTAGTGTGCGTTTAAATGTTTATATAGTGTTAATACCTATAAAATGTATATGTTTTTTTATAAAACTTTATAACTGATGTAACAAACGAAATTGCAGTCCACGCGATGATTTATGGCTACTTCAGCTGATGGACACCTGCAACTAAGTTCTTATAAGGCTGGTTACAGACGCGTTGTCACGTCCAAGAACTAAGATGGAAATGACTATACCTTTCAAACTGGAGCACAGCAGTGCATGCATTCCTATTTTGGAGAAGAAATAGGTGAGAGACTGGTACCTACGTTATACGTGGTAGAGCCATGCTGCAGTTATATTAGATGTATTATACATATATATATATATATATATATATATATATATATATATATATATATATATATATATATATATATATATATATATATATATATATATATATATATATAACATAATTGCAGCATGGGTCGGTTCGACCGGGGAAGGACCACGCTCTTACAGAATACCAGCGTAAAATAGTAGCTGCTTTGCTGCTGCTGTGTTTCGTATGGTGTGTGTAGAGAACCGAAGACCCTTTTCACTGGAAACGAACGTTCCATCTTAGTCCTCACGGGTGACAACGCATCCGCATTTTGATTTGTAATCGAAGGTAGATGTAGATATTTATGAGCCACAGCAACCACGTACCATCAGGTGGGCTGTGTTTAATTTCTCATGTATAAATGCCATAGATTAATTTCGAAGTTTTTGTGAACCACAACATACACTGGAAAAGTAGCCGATATTAAATCAGCGACTTTACCAGTGTGTATTGTGGTACATATACAATGCATACACGTTATTTTTACTTTATTTAGCCTATTTTTGTACTTAATTTATATATTATTTTGTTACGGAAGAGCAAGGTGTCCTATATTATTTCATACTTAAAAGGAGGCTTGAAACACAATCATGCTTGTATGTATTTTTGTTTTTGTGGTTTTAATTTTATTGCTACTGCTTACAAGCATAGAATTTGGGTTACTCGCATACTCAGACTCGGGGTTAATGACGCTCTTATCTATTTGTGTGAATATAACAAGATAGATAAAAAATTGCGATAATCAAATATTTGAGATCAACTATAATCAACTAAAGTAAATGCTACCAATAATTTTTCTTTATTAGAAGTAGCAACTATGACATTAGGCACATAAATCTCAGATATAAGTTTCTGGAGTATCCCATCTACAGCACATGAGACCACACTCTACTGGTGGTATAAATATCGCATCCCATTACAACCTACGAAAGTCCACTGCTGTACATAGGTCGCTACCATAGTATACATAATAGGAAGGATTTTGCCATAGTTACCATACTTGGCAGGTGGATTGGCAACCGCAGTTTTTTATCATTTACTGTACCTACCCTTGTCTGATGGACAATATGCTACGTTAACTGTTACCGTACTTTTAATAGAAGGCAACCCTTATTTGCGGTCACTTTTTAACCGGCAGCTCAACTCCATCGGGTCAACAAAAATAGATTTAAAGCAAGGAACACCTAATAGAGCGGAATTACTTGTTCTGTGTTTAAAGTATAAGTATATTGATTCATTAAAATACATTATGAACGTGAACAGAGAGGCAACTGTATACACCTTGTTACCCGGGGGCGGGGGGTAACAACTGTTTATAAAGTGGTAACCAAAACATTTTAAGTTTAATTAAAAACAAGTGAATGAAAAACTCACAAGATCTCATGGACTAAATTTGACTTAAAAAAACTAGCGGCCATATTTTGATAGGCAAAAAATTTATTTTCCATTAAAAAACAAATGAGTGTCGTAATCACGCGACGTAATCTCGGACTTTATAAGCTCACGACTGGTGTCGCTAATGTATATTTTTATACGCATTTTCGATTTTGATACACATATTCGGCTCTATATTCGATTATCGACCTAATCTGTCCCTGGATAATTTTAAAGTTATATCGCCAATCGCCAATCCGGGTGCCAAGCGTGGCGATTACGATAAATCGTCCCTGCAACGAGGAAGGCCTATGTCTTATGTCTAGAAGTGAACTTTTGTGAACTGGTGATAATGAAGAAGAATATGTTAGGTTACCTAGAAGTAAAATGCAGAGTTACGTTATGTTCACGTGAATGTGTGACGTTAAAATTACATAATACTTATATTATACTATATAAGGTTCTTTATCTTCGTAACATTTCTACCGTTAATTTTGCATTTCGGTTACATTTTGCCACGTTTTCGTAAAAGTTCATAAACCATTATTTTTACAGCTAACGGTCGATCAATTCAAGTAAAAAAAGAACAGTACACTTTTTGTTCGGTTGATTGTGATGAGTTCGGTATGCATGGAAATAATATAAAAACGACATAATAAAAAGAGTTTACTTTTTATAGTGTCGTTTTTATAATTTCACTTTATACTTAAACACGTACTAAGCCAGAAAATTTACGATTTCGCCCCCGCACGGACACCGCGGGCGCGGCGGACGGCAGTACTACAACCATAACTCGCTTGGAGTTTTCAGGTATATAAAAGCACCCTGTGTGTGCGATCACTTTCATTATTTATTCTTCCAAACTTCCAATACTTTACAGCACCCATGGTACCCCCGTGACCACGGGTGCTGTAAAGTGTTTGAATCGTCGGTAATATAAAATAAGTGATATTCACTTACTGGTTTTATTTAAAAAGATAAACCGACTTGCAAGGGTACCAAAAAGGTAGCTTGTGGCAACAGGATATAGATTTTTGGAACCCAACAATGTGTTGGTTTAGCCGCTGCATTAATACGGTCACGAGAGCACGTCACATACAAAAATATTTCATTACTTCGCAAACGAAATCGTATGTTCTAGCTACAGATATTTAATTTAATACAAGTAACATCAAATCCTCAGCGTATGTATGTAATTACTCTAAGATCAAATTCAATGTCATAACTTGTCATAAGTAACAACATATTTATTATGACGGAACGACGGATATATATATATATATATATATATATATATATATATATATATATATATATATATATATATATATATATATATATATATATAATTTTTTTTAATATGTTCCGATGAAAATAATTATGATAATATACTAACATCTAAATTGCGTGCTCTACTTGTGTACTAACATCTCAGTTTGCGCATTAAATTTCGTTTTAATGATGTGATTGTTATAAACCCATTAAAATATATATTCGTATGAATTGAATAATGCGTTAAACATTACTTCAAATGCTTACAAAAACTACTAGTTTGTAGAATGCATTAATAGCAATTTCGTAAATGTTGAAATCAAACTATTGTACATATAGTATTGACTAAGATAATTGATATTTAAATTTAAAGGAACTACGAAAAATGATAACGCGCAATAAACCAGTGCCTCAGGAAGTAACTAAATTAAATATAACACACCTAAAAGGTACCATTTAAGTAAAGGTCACAGAAAAATACTTCGCAAAATCCAATTACAAAGTGCCTGTCATCAATGCAACTAATGCTATATTACCCACTTATTCTAAAAAGGTACCATAGCCCATTACTGCCACATGATTGATAGAAACCAGTTTTAAATAGTACTAGTTTTTACGGATTTTATCGCGTATATTAGCTTTTTTATATGATACTGATGTTTCAAGCACTTTACAGCACCTATGGTCACGGGGGGGGGGGGGGGGGGGGGTATGGTTACATAAGTTACGTGAGACCGAGAACTTGTTATGATTCTCTGAAAAGTTTTTACGAATTGGTTATGATCTTACACGTGGTAGAGCCATGCTGCAGTTATATTAGTAATATAGTTATAGCACGAATGGGTCGGCTCGACCGGGGAAGGACCACGCTCTCACAGAATACCAGCGTGAAATAGTAGCGTAATGCTGCTGTATTTCGTATGTTGAGTGTAGAGAACCGGAGACCCTTTTTACTGGAAACGAGGCATTCCATCTTAGTCCTCACGGGTGACAACGCATCTGCATTTTGATTTGTAATCGAGGATAGATGTAGATGTCTATGGGCCACAGCAACCACTTACCATCAGGTGAACTGTGTGCTCGTTTGTCACCCTATCCTATTAAAAAAAAATGATGGTGTTTACAAGTAAAAGGCTACGAATCAGCAACTGCATTTTATACAGATAAACAAGGAGAAAGAACTTATATTTTGGTAACGCACCATACAGGAAAATAAAAATGAAATACTAAATTATATCATGCAACGCCAAATATATTTCAAGCTTGTAGAAAATAAATTCTTTTACACAAATTCATTATAATATGTATTTATAGAACACCCTCATCAAATCTTAGTACTTATTTCCTTAGATAAGCTATACAAGCTGTTATACGACTTATTCGGTGGTCATAATCCAAACATAAAGCTAGTTGTAACTGCTGACTTTATTATTAAGTACCCGGACGATCGGTTACTTAATAATTAAGAGATTTTTGTAAGTTACATTTATATACAAATTACATGAATAATAGTTTTTGATCTTATTGACATAATAGAAAAACTGAACAGGATATTTGAATAAAAATTCATAAGTGCAATTAGATTAATTAAAATTTTGGTATTTTTAAAAAATACTAAAAAAAGGGCTCGAAATAATAGATTTTCTCACAAAAGAAGGGAACTTGAAAAAAAAAAAGAAAAGAAGTCGGACTCAAGACGGGACGCGAACCACGGAACACCGATATCACGCCCGAACAACATCCCATCTGAGCTATTACGGACAAAGGGACGTTTTCTAAAAATAAATCCTAGCTAGATCGATTTATTGCCCCCGAAACACTCTGGACACTAAATTTTATGAAAATCGTTGGAGCCGTTTCCGAGATTTCGATATTATATATATATATATATATATATATATATATATATATATATATATATATAAGGTGGGTTGGGGTAATACCGGACGGATTTCCAACAAGTTGAAACCAGTCACGATTTTATGTTTATTAATTTTCAACCATTTAATTTATTACAAAATAGTGATCATTTAGAAAAATAGGACAAAACATTCTTTAACTTTCACATAGCTATGGCACAAAAGAGTTTACCAAAATAAAATTAACGGCAAAATGAAATGGTGATGCAAAATTTTGAATGCTGGGGTAAGACTGCAATAGGTTGGGTAAAGACCGGATTAACTTCCAAAATCGCCAATATTCACTTTAGACTTACAGTTCATAAAAAAGATTATCCGGTATTACCCCTTACCGGACAAAAAAAACTAGTATCTCACAATTTCTTAAGGAAACACCACAATATTTTTTTTATATTTTGTCTATTCCGGTCTTACCCCATAAATCTTTTATGAGCACTATGGTTCTCAAACATTGTTAATATTAGATAGAAATTAAATTACGCACCTAAATATTTATTTTAAAGAAATAACGTAGGCAACCAACATATTTATAAATGAAAAAATTTAATACAGGATAACAAAGACTAGTAATCAGATAGATTTTTTAAATTTTTACCAATATTATCATTAATCAGCATTGGCGTCCATAATCATGTATCGGATAGGTTTGAAAAAAAATTAAATATTTGTTTTATTTTTTAAGATAAACATTTAAGAAAATGAAGTCATTTCAGTATTGAAATTAAAGAGCAAAGTGAACCTAATTACCTTCTCCTTTTGTTAGGGTTATAACAGTTTAGGTTACCAGGGCACTAATAAAAATTATGGAAAGGTGCGAGTAGGGTATTTTCTCAAAAACTGTTAAAGGTATTAAGTTGAAATTATCACATAGAGAAGTTAACTTATGCAAATCGATACATATTGATAACATATTATAGAAAGTACATTATGACAACAAAAAATATTTCAAGAAATTATGGCATGAGCGTAATGATAGTGAGTAATTAATTTTCAACTCAATAACTCTAACCATGTCCGAGTTAGTTAGTTAGTAACTATTAAGAAGGGTCTTGACAAACTTATAGGGTGCAAGTACTACTTGCATTTGTCTCAAATTTTCATCAGTGCCATATAAAACTTTTGGATAATATAAGAGTTAAATTTAATCCCAATCCTAACTTCAGAAAGCAAACAATAGTTATTAGAAAAAAAACTACCGATAGCATAAACTATAAAGCAAATATTTAACGTCTGAATACAAAATATAAAAAATACTAGTTTCACTTAGATTGTTAACTAACTCAGATGTTACCCAAATTACGAAATAATTAGTACTCACTTCCAATATACTTATTAATCAGCATTACCAGAAGGTATATGTTTGAAAATAAAAATTGAATCTCAGCTTAACTTACGTACCTATTTGATAACAAAATAAATATTCTACAATACGTATGATGTGGTCTCAAAAACAAACTGTATCATCTTCGTTATAAGTAGATATGTTTTAATATGCAAATCTAATCCTAACTTAATATGCAAATCTAAACTAACTGAAAACTTAACCAAATTACAAAGTCTTTTGTTCTCACTCCTAATATAACCATTATCATCTTTTACATAAAATCGAATCTAAGCTTAACTTACATATTTAGCTTGGCAATATTATGGCAGAGTATAAAATAAAAATTTCTTGCAGAGATCATAATCTTATTCTTACATATAAAAATTATCTAATGAAAAATAAGTCTTTAAGATGTAGCCTCAAAAATAAACCTTATCATCTTCGTTAGATAACAGATATTCGTTTGATTTTAAAGGGTGTTGTGTTAAATGAACCTTTTACACTATTGAGATTTCAGTTATCTCATCTCGATCTCTTTTTTTTTGTCATTTTAAAAACAAGCTTTTTTAATTGTTTTGAAAAACCTAACCATGAAATAGGACTCGTAATTCTGTTATGGTTTCTATGTATCCTATGTAGTACGTCCACTTATTCCTGTTATAATACCTGACCAATACGTAATCATTAAGAAAATACTCTGTAGTATTTTCGTTATTTTCTGTTTCATGATTTATTAAGTCATTTTCAAAATCTTTTTCAGTCTTTTTATTCTTTGCATTTTCAGTACTTTCTAAATGATCATTAGAATCCTCTGTAGTCTTATCTAATCTCAAATCATTATGAGGATATTCTTCAGTATTTTTAAGTCGTTTTAATTTCTGAGTTAAATCACAAGTGTCTTCCATAGTATTAGTATCCATACCTATTTCGTAATCAAATTCATCACCAGTTCCTTTTCATGAAAGTCCAATAAATTGAAATCACTATCACTATGGATGCTGATTGTACCTGATACACTAGTTGTGGAACTAGTTGATGTTATCAGACACTGCTTCTTTTTTTTAATTCAGGAAAATATTCTAAAGTCTCTTCGTTTGGGGAAGTTAGTTTTGGATTTTCTTGACAAGTATTTCTATCCTTATTTTCTTTACCTTGAAAAGTTCTCCATTTTGATTCCTTTTTGTCAGTAACAATATCATTGAAAGGTGTCTTACTTAAGTTTGTGGTACTATAAAATTTTCCACTTATCCTCTTTTTACTTATTCTCGAGGGACCCGGTTCAATTGACACCGAATCGTAACAAATCATTTCCGTATCGTTAGAATCTTTAAGATGAGATATACTTGTATTTAAGTCTGTCGTAGCTTGCACTGTATTTTTGTTAGTTCCTACACTTATTTTACGTTTTATAGTCGAATGTTTATTTTGTGTTTCTATTTTTAAACTATTTTCGTTCTTCTCTTTAATATTTTCTTTGTCTTGCTTCTCCAATTTTTTAGATCTTGACATATTTTTTTTACATGTCTGTTCTTGAACCTTTTGTTTACTGTACGAAGCAGTGATGACTTCTGCGCTTGTACCGATTCGTTTTTTTTTGTAATTTAAGTGTTGTCACGTTTTTTTCGTACTTTTTGAAGTAAAAGTTCTTCAAAACTGCATGACACAGTTGGAAGCATTTGATTGTAGTTTTTTGTTGGCCTTTGAATTACGATGACAGAGATAATTTTAAATTTAGGGGATTCTGTATGATTTTTTATGCAACTGGGTATGTCGTCAGCATGTCTAGCCACAAATGGTAGCAATTTACTATCACATTTCGAAATATCGCTTAAGTAATGAACATCGTGTACAGCTGTTGATGAAGAAGCACAATACTCTCTTTGTTCTTTTCCAGTTTGTTTGGATACAACTGGGTTTAAACCTTTTGGAACTAACGTTTCACTAACAAGTAATTGCCTGTTAAGTGCCGCAATACAATACGTTTTTAATAGATCTGGGTTTTTCGATGTTAGTGTCCGGTTCACATTTTAGGTTTCATTCTCATTATGAACTTGAAGTTTTTGCTGGAATCTTTTGTAGGCTAAAGGATCAAACATTTCTTTGGGAATTACTGTTGAGTTAAAAGGATAAATGCCGGCTTTTCTGAACCCACTTTTTATAGTTTCCGGCTTTACTTTGCTCCAGATTTCGGCAAACAATTCAGAGAAGGCGTGTTTTTGCAATTTTGACCCAACATTTTCTCTCTGCCATTCTACTAACTTTGCATCCCACTGGCTCTTAAATCCTTTGAACACAGCCAAGTCAAGGGGTTGTAAAAGATGAGATGTGTATGGTGGTAACTTTAATATTGTTATATTGTTCTTAATGGCCAATTCCACAACTTTTACATCTACATGAGTACTATGCCCGTCGTATATTATCAATAATGGCCTCTCTTCACCTACGCCCGGAATCACAACTTTTTCCATGTAATTAAAAAAATGTACAAAGTTGACATATGCTGCAAGTAAAAAGGGGTCTCCATCCACCACTTTTTACTTGCAGCATATGTTAACTCAAAATCGTAATTTGTCGTGTTTTCAGCCATCCAAGTATCATACATATACTTTCCTTTAAAAACTATCAAAGGAGAAAGTTTAGTTGTATTTGCATTGACTGTAGTTAAAACAGTAACATTTTCTTTCCCGGGTCCAGAGGTTGTTCTCGAACACGGTTTACCTATTCCTCCAACCACTTTGGTTTTTGATGGGTCCAATGCAACCGATGTATTATCTAAATTCCATATATTTTGTGGTTTATGAAACAGACATAACTCTGTTAACGTTTTTTCTAACAATTTAAAGTAATCATCGATAACAAAAGGATCTATCATCTTTTTTCGGATGTACTCAATTGATTGTGTTTTTTTTATTGAGAGGCGGTGTCGTTTTTTGTAGTTAATAAACCAGTCTGGGCCTGGAACACCATTTTTAAAAGGCGTTTTGATTTTATTGCGACGTACATATTCTGCCACTACATTCAACACTTCTTGTCTGGATAGACCAAATCCCTACTTTTCTAGTATTTTTAATGAGTTGGACAATTTTGTTTCGTCTTCTACAGAAATAGCTGGTGCTCTTCCTAAGCTTTTACTGGTCTCTCCAGTTTTTTCTGTAATACGATCGTGTAGAGTAGAAGTCGGTATATTATACAATATTGCGATGCACGATAAAGGGTAAGCTCGCCACCGTTTACCATTTTTATTGCATTCAATAAGTCATTTTGTGTGTATGAAGTTGCTCGCATAGATTTTCTTATATATTTGCGAGGCATCATCTAGCTTTATTATTGTTACGCGCCAAAGTTGACGGCACTAGCGCCATCTAGTGTCAAATTGAAGAAATAAACTTTCTAGAAGCTCTACACTCGATCTTTCTGCGCTTGGTCGGTTGGCGCGCGTACTTAGTCGAATATTCTGGAATATTCTGGATGTTTTCGTGGAAGAGCCCTATATAAAGGCGCTGCAATACGCGATCGGGGAAGTATTGAATTCGGCGAGACAAGCGGAGCTTCGGAGCGAAATAAAGTGAATTAGTGTGATTAAGTGTTTTAAGTTTTAATTTGTGTAAAGAAAATTGTTAAAAAGTGTTAATTTAGGTAATTTTATCGGCAATTTTTATTGTCACGAACCTCAAGCTCGTAACAATTGGTGTCAGAAGTGGGATAAAATCATGCCGATTTTACCTAAGGAGGAAACGGAGGGTGACCGTACCCGAAGTCAACGCCAGCAGGAGACGGACCAGATACGATTTGGTGGTGCAATACGGCAGACGTCGGACGGCCGGCCGCCAGCCACGGAGGCCGGCCCGTTAGCAGCTCCTACGTCTATAGCACCTGATTTAGGTGCTCTTATGGTGATGCTGCAGGAGCAGGCCCGTCGGTTGGAAGAGCAGCTGCAGTGTGGACAAGAGGAACAGGCACGTCAGTTGAAAGAGCAGCAAGAGGAACAGGCCCGTCGCTTAGAAGAGCAGCTTAAAGGCGATAGGGAAGAGCAAATGCTTCTCATGAAGGACCTTCACGCTACCTTCGGGAAAAAGATAAGGGAGGTGAAGGATAAGGTTGCTCAACATAATAACTGCCTGTCGGAAGCTGAGACCCAAATCAACCAAGTTAAGAAAACGCTGGATGAACTCAAACTTGGAGATGGAATTGCAGCCCCCGCAGTAGCTGCTACACCTTCGCTACGTGGGTTCAAGGTACCACCGTTCGACGGGACTTCTTCCTGGTTGGCCTACAAAATACAGTTCGAGGCCGTCATGGAGGCAAACGGCTGGAATAAAAGCCAGGCCATGACTGCACTCACCTTAGGCCTGCGCGACCAAGCCTTAACTGTGTTGGAAGCTCTCGGTAAGAAAGTGACCTACGAGCAGCTCCTTGAGGCATTGGAGGCGAGATATGGTGACGCTCACCTGGAACACGTCTTACGTGCGTAGATTAAAGATCGCGTGCAGCGCATCAAAGAAAACCTGCAGCAGTGGGCTCTAGAGGTGGAGAAGCTGGTGCGAAAAGCATACCGGTCTGTACCTGCGCTCATTGAAGGGAACCTGGTGCAGACATTCATCGACGGCATCCGCGACCTGGAAGTCAGAGCTGCTGTGAGGCTCGGGCATCACGAGATACTTAAGGATGCCTTGGCCCATGCACTGGAGGTGGAAGCCGTGCGGCAGGATCATCGTTCCCATCGCGTCAGTGAGGTTGCAGCAGCTACAGTTCGCGACCGCAACAAAGGATACAGCCCTAGGTGCTATGGCTGTGGGGAAAGGGGCCATCTTCGATCCAGCTGCCCTAAGCGAACCGTGGGAAGGAGAGTTGATTGATCTCGAGAGGGTAGTGCAGCTAACGGCACTGCCTGGCGGCGACAGGACCATCGTTCACCTCACGCTAGGGAGGTTGCAGCAGTTACGGTTCGCGACCACAATAAAGGATACAGCCCTAGGTGCTATGGCTGTAGGGAAAGGGGCCATCTTCGGTCCAGCTGCCCTAAGCACACCCTAGGAAGGGAAGGTGAACGGTCTCAGAAAGAAAGTGCGGCTAACATCACCGCCCAGCAGCAGCCGGGATACGACTTTACTATCAGACATCGCAGCGGGAAATCTCATGGCAACGCAGATGCATGGTCAAGAAGACCTTGTCCTGAAGATCGGAAACATTATACTAGGCAAGAAAGTAAGGAAGTGGTATCCGTGAGGATGTTCAGGACAGAACACCTCAGCAACGAGTGGAAGGACAGCCTACGACATGCACAGCAAGAAGATCCGGACATCAAGCCGATTCTGGAATGAATGAAGGCCCGTGCTACTAAGCCTAAGTGGAGCGACGTCTCAGCGATGTGTTCAACCACGAAAAGCTATTGGGCCCAATGGGACAGCTTGCTGATTCAGGGTGGAGTCCTGTGCCGTAAATGGGACAATTGTCGAGGAGACAGCTGTCGTTCGCAAATGGTTATTCCTAAGGAGAACATTGCTGTAGAACATTCGGCACCTAAGGTGCCGAATGTTCTACAGCTGTGTCATAATGGTCGTTCAAGAGTCCATCTGGGAGTTAAACGAACTCTGCTGAAGGTCCGAGAACAGTTTTACTGGGTCCATTATCGTGACGATGTCGAGGCTTGGTGTCGTACATGTACAAGTTGTGTGGCTGTGCGGGGACCTCAGACACGTAGTAGAGGAGCACCGAAATTGTACAATGTTGGTGCACCATGGGATAGGACAGCCCTTGACATTGCGGAGCCGTTACAGAAAGGCGCAAGAGGGACTCCTAAGATCGTCCATGTGGATCGCCTGGCGCGATATTATGGGGCCGATAATGCTCGGGACGAGCACGTCTTAGGAGGGGGCAGTGTTACGCGCCAAAGTCGACGACACTAGCACCATCTAGTATCAAATTGAAGAACTAAACTTTCTAGAAGCTCTACACTCGATCTTTCTGCGCTTGGTCGGTTGGCGCGCGTATTTAGTCGAATATTCCGGAATATTCTGGATGTTTTCGTGGAAGGCCCTATATAAAGGCGCTGCAATACGCGAATGGGGAAGTATTGAATTCGGCGAGACAAGCGAAGCTTCGGGGCGAAATAAAGTGAATTAGTGTGATTAATTATTAGTGTTTTAAGTTTTAATTTGTGTAAAGAAAATTAAAGTGTTAATTTAGATAATTTTATCGGCAATTTTTATTGTCACGAACCTCAAGCTCGTAACATTATCAAACTAGGCACAGTGCCAGGCTCACACGGTAGCCAACTGAAACAGAAAATGGTAATGATATTGCATATAAAATTAATAATCCGCTATGGCGCATGTAGTAAACAGCTTGAGAACCACTGGCATTTAGTAAGAAAATCAAAACCGGGAAAGTCCGAAAGGTTTGTATTCCGAACATACCCCATAGGTTTATACTATGGGAATGACCGGAAAAATAATTATAGCCGTACAAAAGTACTTTTAGGTATATTCATCGAACTGACATTAATCAAATATCATAGAAATAGCTAATAAAACTTTCAGAGACATTAAAACATACCTGGGTTCCAGAATACAGCTGTCGGGGGTAAGATCGGATTTTTGAAATCGCGGCGAAAAACACACTTGCTCATTAATCGCGTCAATACACTCGTCTAATCGCTCAAAGCGTCAGATGCAGACTGAAGTGCGGAACGCAACAGTATGGGGTCCTGATCTATGATACCAGGAATAATAAATATCAAGCGGGTGACGGGTAAATTAAGTTTTTCGTCCTTTACCCGCATTCGGTCTTGCCCCAAGTCACCTCTTATATATATATACAAGAATTGCTCGTTTAAAGGTATAGGATAGGATCATTTAAGGCAGCAACTCTGCGTGCTATTTCTCTCGCGGCATAACCTTCTTCCCTCGAAGTTATAATTCTTGCCGGTAAAATGTCAAGATAATCTTCTTGCCATTTTTTTAATCACAACTATCCTTGCAAAAGTCAGATTTCGGAATTTTTTCATATGGAAAAACAATTGAATTTGTTTTCTAATTTCATATTTTAAATAAAGAATCTAGAAAGAAAGAGAAATTATAATATAGACTAACGTAACGAAAAAGATTTTGATTTTTCTAACTGTAACAGTAGCAGCCCATTGGTACCTACCGCCCGCTTCATAAAGATGATTGTGAGTGATGTGAGTGACAGAGTTATATATAGATAGTTACAAAGTATAGTACAGTATAAAGGATTTCCAGTACTCGTCACTCACTCATGTCACACACATATCAACACAATGCTAATTAAATTAAAATAATTATGTTAATGTTGTGTCAATGCCAAGAAAAATAATAAAATACCATCATACGCTGCTATTTTGTGCTGATGTTTTGTACGATTGCCCCAAAGGCAATTTATGGGAAAGGTCTTTGTACGACGCGATGGACTCATGATGTGTAGTAGTGATCTATATGTATTATCTAACAAAATGGCACATATACATTATAATTACATGTAATTAAACAGAAAAAATGTCTTGAATTTGTTTATAAAATACGAAGAAACTTTTTCCCCGACCTATTATAATCAATGTTACATATAATTATACAATTAATTCGAATTTATTTTAATATTATAAAAATATCCTTACAATATTAAAGGGTTTTGTGGGTTGATAAAGAACAAAGAATACAAAAGTCAAAAGAACTATGTAACAGTTAAACTTGAAAGTGTAAATCTCGGCTACCAACTTCAAATAAAGGGGCCCGCAGATGAGTTGTCAATAAGGACTAATTTAATAATGACAAAAAGCTTGTGATTGTAGCGGCTCTTTTAACTTTCAAGCAGAAACAGTGTAGTGATTAGATGCGCTACAGCTTGGCGGTAGAAGGTGAGAATTGGATACTAATACTAACCTAGACGGGTACTTATGCAAAAAGAAACCTATCATCTAGAAAACATAACAGTTGTGAACTGCTTTAAACGGCCATTTAACACATTTTAACACATTAACATATTATCCGGTTATATTATACTATTGTAGTAAAACGTTTTTTATGTAAAGGAATCGGCATTGACAGTGAACTTTTTAATATATGGAAAGCGGTCGACGACACGAAAGGCGAAATCCTTGCGCTTTTACACTCGTGTTTACGTGTCACCCGGTTTCGCTTTTACGGACTTGATTTATTTGACAGAATTACAAGACCCTTTGGTTTTTATCTTTTTATTATTTATGTACTCGATACCGGAATGTCTGACCTAGTGGTCAGATTCCAGCAACTAAGTATTTTAAATTCAAGCGTCCTGTATTCGAATCGCAGTCGGCATTAATATGTAAAATAAGTGCAAAAATATGAAATATGGGTTCATGTGATCGCCTCTGTCAGAGTCAATCAAAATAATTTCTTTTCAAAGATAGCCTTTACGAAACACTTTTAGATAGTTAGGAAAGCTACTCCATCGCTTCAACATTTCTCTAATGCGGAAGTCCGAGTAAGAAGAGCAGGTAGAGCAAGACGAACTTTTTTTTTAAGGAGAGGAGTCAAACGAGCATGCGGTTCACCTGATGTTAAGTGACTACCGTCGCCCATAAACAACTGCAACACCAGGGGAATTGCAGGTGCGTTGCCGGCCTTAAAGGAGTAAGCTCTTTTCTTAAAGGTCCCTAAGTCGTATCGGTCCGGAAACATCGCCTTTTCATGAAATTCACGAAATTTGGCCGCTGAGATTAATCCGAACAATTCCTCAGAGCAAAAATTCACAAGAAATTCACATGAAGACATTTTTAATATTTTATTTTTCTCCTAACAGTTACAATTTAATAATATAAAATATAACCACTTACTAAAGTAATGTATAATTTTTATTTTTAATGATATTTCAAGTTATGTCAACAAAACAAAAAAAAATGTGTATTGTCTATTAAGTGTTTTAAGTAACTATATTATATAACCAAATATTTGTATACTAAAATCATCGATTTATCACCTATTAAAGACAACGCTTCTTACATGAATCATCTATGTTATACTCGTATAATACATGTATTGCTAAACAGACGTATAATATTCATAGTTATTTGTATGTACCAATTATATATGTACACAAATATGTAAGAAATTGTACATATCCATGTATAGGTTATATTTTTATAGTTAATTTATTAGTAAAATATATTATTATGTAGTTAATTATCATTTTTATTTTATTTTTTATTCTATATTGCTACAGCTACGTCAAATTGATTCACCACTCCATTTGACTGGTAGAGAATGCCTCAAGGCATTAAGTTTTCCCTTCGTATTCTTTTGTTTTAAGGAATGCAATAAATAAAAACAATTAAATAGATTTGTAATTAGTGGTAACACTGTATTGTGTTAAGCTTCGTTATATAATAAGAATGGAAGCAAAAAATAAAATACTAATTAGTATAATATATTAGTACCTATAACGTAGGTGGAAATATTCTATCGCATATATAGGCAATCATTTAGTTTCTGATTTATATTATAAAAAAGTCCTGCTGGGTTTCTTGCTGGTTCTTCCCAGGACAGAGGTTTTATCCGAACCAGTGGTAAATTAAAAAGTGATTTTCAATAGGTACATATTATTTATAATCTATCTTGAATAAAAAAAAAATTGTTTCTGTTTGCTTAGCATTGAGTTACTTCGGCTGAGGGCCAGGGGTTCATATGGGTTAATCCGTTTATCCACCCAAAAACAGCCATCCTAAGATTAAATAAGTTAAATTTATTCTTTATTATTAGTGCAATAAGGTACATCTCGGGGTGAATTTCTGAGGATAGCTAAACGGAATATCCCGTTCAAATCCCGCAAGTATTTGTGTGCCCACAATTAGATAGTTGTTCCGGGTCTGTATGTGTGTGCAATTTATGTATGTAAGCTGAATCCATGATACAAGATCTTGGTGTGGAGGTAATTTTTTTTAATAAGTAAGAGCAAGCAAAACAATCTCCAGTCAAGGTATTTTAATTGTTATCCTAAAATAACATTACAAGAGTACAACCCTAAAAATAATAATAATCGATGTTTTTAATTTAAAAAAAGAACGAAACATTATCCTTAAATCATTTCAAACCTCAGTGATCAACAAATCCAATATATAATAAGAAAAGCGTGAATGGGCGCAGTTGGTGTCGTCTTTCGCGCGTCTTCAAACGTGCGCGCGTCGCGGATTCTCTTGTGTTCGCAGTGATTTTAATTTTGCCATCGTTTTGGTATGTTCTTTTGAAAAAAAAAACATAATATTTTATATTTATTGTAATGAAAACGTTTATCCAAAATATATAACTTATAATATTTTTTATTATATCAATAAATATTTTATTTATTTAAATATGTATAAAGATATGTTAAATAAACGATAAAAAGCGTTTAACGGTATAATGTCTACATTAAACATCTCAATGATATCCGCGACACTTTACGAGTGTTACGAGAGTCTAGAAATTTAGTCTAGCTCTAGTGCATTGTCAATGCAAATATTTTATTAATATTCACGTTAATCGCTCCAGGTAAACTGAAAATGCTTGTGTTGGGAATAGTCCTCGACAGTATGTCGAATGGCGGATTTAAACCCAAGACTTTAGTGAATTCGCGGTCCGCCGCAAGCATTAAGCTATTGTCGCGTTATTTTTAACTTAATCTAGGTAATCATTCAAAATGTGACGTTGTGTAAAATAATTTAAACACGGTTTTAATTATAAAATAAAATTTACAATATTAATATCAACGTGTCATGATTGTAATTGATAAAAAATTTGGATATAAAATTTCAGACAAATCATTGTCGTTATTATTAATTAAAAAATTGTAACGGATCGAAGATTTGAGTGTTTATAAATGAATATAATCTTATTGCTTTTTCACAGTCGGATATATAATGGCAATGCCCCTCAACAAACTGTGTCAACCGCAGTGTCAATAATGGGGACACCGTTATATTTTCTTTATTCTGTGGTCGTGTTGGATCTTAAACATACGTTAATATTGGCTTAAGTTACTTACATTTTGCAAAAATTTCTTGCTAGAGAACGTCAGTATCCTAATTTACTTCGAAAAACTGCAGCAGTTGTGATTAGTTATGATAGACGTATATTATCTATACATTTAAATTTGACTGCCTCGTTGGGCTAGTGGTTGTAGTAATGCGACTGCTGATCATGAGGTCCTGGGTTCGAATCCGCGGTAGGACCAAAAAATTAATTATTGAGTTTTTCCGTCAAGAAATTCTCAGTAGTTGCCCGGAATTAGGAAGTTGGCGGTGTCTCACCCCCGTGCCTCGGAAATCACGTAAAGCTGTTAGTCCTGCGCCTGATCTCTCTCCGGTCGTGTCGGTTTACCGTTCCATCGGATTATGAGAGTGAGGGAATAGAGAGTGCACATGTGCTTGTACATACACTTGGGCATTATAATCCAGTCCTGCGCCGATTGCTAGCCTCCGTTTAGGCATGCCGCCGTTGGCCGAGATTCAGTCTGGAGGACATTATTATTATACATTTAAATAACATGTCTGTCTTTAATATCGAAATTCCTGCCTTTTATTGAGCTCTTGGGGTTATTTACGGCATTTAAAATAGGCATAAATAACTATTTTTAAATTTTTTGCTTGTCTGTTTGTCTGTCAATGTCCGGTCTGTCTGACCGTCAATGACCGGTCTGTCTGTCCGTCAATGTTCGGTCTGTCCGATAATGTCCGGTCTGTCTGTCTATATCCGATTTGACTGTCCGTCAATGTCTGATCTATCTGTCCGTTAATGTCCGGTCTGTTCGACAATGTCCGGTCCGTATGTCCTTCAAAGTCCGGTCTGTCCGTCAATGTCCGGCCTGTCTGTCAATGTCGGGTCTGTCTGTCTGTCAATATCCGGAATAATCTTCAGAACAGTTGAACCGATTTTGATGAAATTTTATGAACAGATGTAGAGCAATGCTAGGAGTGATCCCGGCTATATTTTATCTAAAAAGCTTTTTTTGTGTGAAATCTAAATATATAAAACTAAAAAAATAACGCTACAACAGATCCAATCCAGGCAAATTCAAGGCAGGTCGTATTTTCTAAATTTAGGGTAGGTGGTGATTGAGGGCTGATGTTAGTTGAGGTGACGATGTTAGAAATCATATTCTTTATCTTTTACGGATTTTTCACGGTTTACGTGTTTAATTTTAATTCCAGACTTTTCATAATATGTAGGTCACATATAGGACAACCAAAAATCTATAAAACATATAGCTGACATGTATAACAAAATTTCACCGAATTTCATTTACGACAACGACGTAGTAGACACATCACATATTAGTGATTATGATTCCGATTCTGAATAGGAGTTCTATTTCTTTTATTATTATTTTTATTCTATTATTAAGTCTATTATCTTATATGTTTGAGAGTATATGTTATATATATGGTCCTTCCCAGGTCGACACAACCCATTCGTACTGCAACTATACTACTAGTATAGCTGCAGAATGGCTCTACCGGGTAAAAATCTGTCTATTCTCTATAACGGATATCCTATATCCTATATTCACGGGGTACTGATGTGACGGAGTACCTTCAGCTTTTTAATTACTTTTTAATTATTTACTTTTGGTTCGATCTACACTGAATGAACTTACTGTGTCTTGAATTCTTGCAGTGGTATGCTTGGGTTTTATTAATTACAGGATCCCAGTTGGTAGTACCCAGCCTCCTTCTCTATTGAAATTAGGATGTTTTTTTTATTTCAATAGCCTCACGTAGCATCCTTGGCAGGAATTAGTGTTCTTTCGTGAGGATTTGTGGTCTGTCAAATCTGATGTAATGGCGGGGGCCGTCTAGGATATGATTACGAACTGCAGACTTCCCGGAGAATTGGTGTTTCACGGCAGCTATATGTTTTTTACACGGATTTTTATAGATCTTTTAGTTTGCCCTATATGTAACCTATATATGAAACGTCGAGAGTTAAAATTAAGTAAATTAAACGCAAAAAAATTCCGCAAAACTAGTCTTATCTAATATTTATTATTTAATAGCTCTCTAGCAGTCCACCTGCACAACAACAAGCCTAGCAATGATTATTTTTAACCGACTGCGAAAATGAGGAGGTTCTATATTCGAAGCATATGTTTTTATGTGTGTTTACCGATATCACGATAACGGCTACCCCGATCTAAATTATAAATTTTTATTAAAACGACCTTTTATAAAAATATACATCAAGAGCAAATATACAGCCCCATTTAAACTTGAAGAATAAATTACAAACCTTGAGGGTGGAACATAGTGATAGTGTTTATTAAAACTATTTAGAGTGCTGGTTACTTCCTTTGAGCTTGTGATGTTGCGTAGTCCGCTATAAAGAGTTAAAAAAAGTGATACCCACGCGAAAATTATTTAATTCTTCTAAGTTTTTTGAGTCGGTTTTTACTTTTTTGTAGAATAAGCGTGATAAACGATCATACAGTCCACAGTGATGGTAAATGGCCGCTGTGGCCTATGAACATCTACATTAATTAACCTCAATTGAGAATCAAAATGTATATGCGTTCTCGCCACTGAGGGCTAAGATGTAATGCATCGTTACCTGTAAAAAGAGTATCCGGTTCTCAACACTTACTATACGAAACACAACAGCATTAAGCTGCTATTTTGCTGGTATTCTGAAGGAGCGTGGTTCTACCCCGACCAAGCCGACCCATTCGTGCTACATAGCTACCATACCATGGTATATATATATATATATATATATATATATATATATATATATATATATATATATATATATATATACCATGGTATGGTAGCTATGCTTCAGCGTAGCTCTACCACGTGGAAAATTTTAATTTGTGTCAGAAATATTTACGGGTGAGCCCAAAATAACTTACCAGAGTTTCATCGTAATGCGATGGATGGTATATAGGCTTTGCAAAGGTTATGGGAAAGCATGAACACACAAGCGCAAATATTTATTTTTTGTCAGACAACTTCACGGGCGCAACGAGTCACCAATATTTCATCGTAATCGAATTAACGGTATACAGGCTTAGCAAAAGGTAATAAGAAGGCATAGCAGACAAACACAAAAAATGTTCTTTTTTATGTGAGGAATCTGCGCGGGGCTGCGTGCGCGCCCCGCGAATCACTATAAAGTTTCATCGTGATGATAAAGAGTATAGGAGTATAGCTAAAAGTTGAACAAACAAATATTTGTTTTTAGATATTATATCAATCAGCTTTTAATCCACTGAAGGACAAAGCTCTTTTCTACAATGCGCCAAGAGGTGTTAAACCTTACAGTATACAAAAGTATAGCTTGCTTATGAATATTGTAAGTGTTACCTTGTAAGATTTGTAGTGTTGATAGTATGGGCAAATAAGATTGCTTCATCATACAAGGATATTTGCTAAAGTCGCCACGTTTGGCAAGCCACCATAGTTTTATTTTTATTTTAGTCATTATTTGGAAGGCGCTGCTGCTCATCTCCTGACTTGATTCCTTTAGTCACCTGTTACGGCACCCACGGAATGATATGGTGTAGTGGATATTCCTACTCCGCCACTACACGGCGTAAACGATCATCGAGAATTTAATAATAGTTTTAAATTGTGCACGTATGTGGGTAATAGTGCATTACGAATAGCCCTTGACATAAAAGTAAAGTAAAGTAAAGTTACAGCCTATATACGTCCCACTGCTGGGCTCAGGCCTCCCCTCATTTCTGAGAGGGTTTAGGGCAAGGAAGTGTCCGCCGCGCTGCCCAAATGCGTGTTGACGAACTTCACATGTCTTCGAAATATTTTTTTTCTTATTCCTCAGACATGCAGGTTTCCTCACGATGTTTTCCTTCACCGCCGAGCACGTGGTAAATCAGCACTTAAAATTGCAATTAACAATTTCATTGGTGCCGGCGGGGATTGAACCAGGGTTACTCGCGTTCTGTTATATTTACAGCGAGCATTAACCACTGAGCTACCACGGCTCTTGACATGTTACGCGCTTATAGCACCCGCATAAACTGAAAATACAAGAACTTATTAGAACTACTGTTACTGGTATATTTTTCTGCACTACGGGCTACAGTAGTCATTTATTCCATGGAAAATGAGTTGGAACTACTGGGACCAAAAAAGTAAAGAGTAAAGTCGATTTCCCGGAAGCATTGTATGTGTCCCCACTGGAATACTTCCTATTTTATGGCTTAAGTCCTACATTCTACATGGTGGAAAAATCTGGAAAGCTAAATATCTGAAGGATAAAGTTTCGACATTTACGAATAGATAACCGCCATCTGTCGCTCGTACATTACAATATACCCCTTACACCAATATATTATAATCAATTATTTTAATTATATATTTAAAGCTTAATCTCTTTTGTTTCAGAAGCCAAATAAAATTCCGGAACAAAATGATACGATCCGCGGAGGTAAGTGTTTTTTTATCAAACTAATTAAATATCTAAGTAACAGAGTGATGTGTGGCGTAAAAGAGTCCATCTCCCTATTTTATCCCGAGGGTATTCTAAAAGACTATGGAAAGAAAGATATCTAGGCTCTTCATCATCATCATTACTGCCCTTCACAAGTCTACTGCTGAACATAGGCCTCCCACAAGGAATGCCAGAAAGCACGGTCGTGAGCCACCTGCATCCATCGACTTCTTGCATGTCTTGCCAGGTCGTCACTCCATCTAGTGGGGGGCCGCCCTACCCTACGCCTACCGGTACGAGGCTGTCACTCGAGAACCTTTTTTCTCCATCGGTTGTCAGTTCTTCGAGCGATATGGCCGGCCCATTGCCATTTCAGCTTACTAATCCGTATCTTGGCTCTGATGGACGATAGTATAACCATTCAGCCAGGCGTAAATACTCAAACCAGCGAAGGGTAGCAGCGTCAAAGGAGCGCTACGGTACGGTACACACTGGTATTGTAATCGCTTATCCGCTTACCACGCGTAGCAATTATGGCAAATTCACCCTTCAAAGGGACGCCCTGGAAGAAGGGCCTCTGTCCAGTAGTGGTCGTTTATGGGTTTATTATGAAGAAGAAGAGGAAGAAATTTAGTTCTTGATGCCCTGATATGGAGACAAAATGACGCGTTAGTTGATAGATTCTAGAAACTGATAGTAATAGAAAATTAAAGCGGTTGGTAGGATGGTCTATTTATCGAAAAGTAAAGGCGAACTGTCCACATTTCGTATTATGCAAAGATTAAATTTATGGTACATACGTAAGTGACCAACATTTGGTGTCCGAAGAGTGCTTTTGGCGTGGTGTATTGCGTAGCGACGCGTTTGGTAAATAGTTTTAGCGCCCATCGCCCAGGACACTGATATAAAAGACGGTGAGTTTATCATGCACACCTAATTGCGTTCCACAGAACACTGCCCTCTAAGACCTAACCCTTAACTCTCTTTGCATTAACTTTACTCATAGTTTACGGATAAACCAAAACAATCATGAAAATTAGTTCCACTGACTCATACTACATAATTAGATTATATAGATGTGTGTAATAATAATATGGAGGAAAAATTGTCATAATTAATGATTAATCTATTCCTACAGTTATTTTTAAAGCACGCTTTAAGTACAGTTAGAAAAAGAAATATAATTTTCTCAGGGATGACACCTACCGAGATGAACCTATGAAGTTAAACTTTATTTACATTGGTGTAGAAGTATGAAACCGGAATTTTTGATTATTTGTGTTGCCTTATTCCATATTTCGGTCTTTTGCACGTAATGCTCGATTTAATTCGATCATTTGATTTGATGTTCTATCAACTCATAATAGATTACACCCTTCTGATCCCACCGCACAAAGCATTGTCTTCTTACCAAAGCGGTTTGGTCCCATGATTTACGGCGCTTAGGATTCTCAAAATATATCCATTTTTTCATTACCTGTCACGATTCGGTGGAGAAATTACTTTCTTTTGTATCTGTTGTTTCACGAGTAGTTTCTCGATTTTCTTGGTGTATTTTAATTCAGTTCACGCGGAATCCATTTTCTTACTTTTTTAATCATTCCCATAGCTTTTAAACGAATGGAAACAGCTTTGTGCGTCACATTCAATTAATCACAGAGTTCACAACAACCTTAAACATGTCGGGAGAGAGAAGTCGGCATGTTTAAGATTGTTGTGTGTTGAAAATGTTCGTCAACTGTTAGAGGCAGATGATGGCGCTGCAAAAGCGGTCTTATGGTCCCAAAAACTGATAGCTGGCACCATCTATAAATAAATTCCGGTTTCATTTCATACTTCTTCTACACCTTGTAAATACAAAATTGTGATCCAAATCGTTAGAGTCGTTTTCAATAAACCAAAAAGAGTTGCTCACTTAAAATATAGGATTATATAAATATTTAACTAATCTTATTACAAGGCATAAAGAGATAAACATTTTAAGGCTGTTAGACTTAATTTGTAAATACAATACATTCTAATTAATATATACATAAATTAATTGAATTGCATGTTGTGTTATTTTAACTAGATATAGCAGATTAAGTTATATGATCTTTAAAGTTATATTAAATAATGAAAAATAAAGGCTATTCATCAAGGGTCAAGATATCGTAATTGTTTTAATTAATAATACTTGAACCAACTACTTCTTTGCATTACAATTAGTATTATCGAACTACTTACGAGCTATTGGATTTTATGTCAAGTTTAAGAGTCCCATTAAAAAAGAAAAAAGAAAAAGTAGGTACATATTTTGTTTATTTACTTTTATTATATTTTATATGTTGTTCATATTAAGTTGTCACCTATTTAATAGTTTAAGAAATGTTCAAAGGTAATCATTAGTAAGTATATTAAGAAAGAAAGGTTATATGACCTTTACTACACTAATTTTATGAAAGATCTTGTAATCGTAGCGATCAATTCTGAGAATAAGTAAAAAATATATTACAAAATTTTTAAAAGACTACATTATATATTAGATATATTCTGATTGCCCAGTTAGTTGTATACATCTGTATGTGACAGAACACTACAATTTTTTTATATATTTCTCTGAACTAAGAAAGAAAATGAAAACGTTTGTTATTTTGTTATTTATGGTGTCTAAATAGTAGTAATATTTCAGCGTCATTTAAATCTACCATCTTTTAAAGCCTATGTGTTGCAAGTAATGGCCTATGGAACAGCTGAATGAAGGAACAGTTCCTGGCAGATGTAGAGCTATAGAGCATAGATTGTACGTGGTAGAACCAGCTATATTATATTATGGCTGCAGCACGAATTGGTCGGCTCAACCCGGGAACAAAAACACTATCACAAAATACTAGCAAATAATAGCAGCTTTACGTTCTGTGTTTAGTATGGTGAGTGTAGAGAACCGGAGACCTTTTTTACTGGAAATACGCCATTCAATCTTAGTCCTCACGGGTGACAACGCATCTGCATTTTGATACTTTATCCGAGGATGGGTGTAGATGTCTATGGGCCACAGCATGCACTTACCATCAGGTGGACTGTGTGCTCGTTTGTCGTGCTGTAAAACTTATTCTATATGAGAAAAGGTAACATATTTTAGGCTATGTAGCGAGCTATGCTTAGATTTGCTTGATATGGCAGAGTCATAACAAAAGTAATCTAACGGTAGCAACAGAATTAATCGAATCGAAATAGCCCAACGGTTCACTAAACTGGCAATGGCCTAGCGATATAATTTTTTTACATTAGCTTTTGTTGATATCCTAGCAGTGTAATTATGTGATGTAAAAAATATTACATTATCATTTAAAATCCACAAAAAGTTTAGAAGAAAAAATACTACAAATTACATCTAACGCTGATCGCAAATAGCAGAACCTTATATCTATAAAAAAATTGGCAGTTAATTTATTGAGAGCGCGTGACTTGTATTACGACTTTTGCAAATGTTATGTAGTACCACTTTGTACACTTATGCGATACGAAGAGACGGCCTTAGCCAAATGAGCTTCTTGGGCGAGAAAATTTGGGGCGTTTCCCCTTTCTACTTGTTAAGCTAGTGGCTTGACTTAACTACAATACCAAGTGGTGGTAGAACTTGAAATACCGTTAAATACTGGTAACGTTATCCATTCCAAACAACGGTAAAATTATAACTACATGGTAGTAACAGTGGTGAGAAGTTAATTAGTTCATACCCACATATGAATTTAAATGTAACGTTGTCTTGGTTTCAACCTAACCTAACTACCCTACCAGAATTTGAAGTAATTTAATTACTTAAGAAATAAAAGCAAGCACGACGTCAAGTTAAAAACAATTATCATGAAAATCGAATAAATTATAATTGAACATTAGGCATAGAACATTTTATTAGTATGAGATAAATCTTGTGAAATGCATTATTATACATCGCCTTTTTTATAGTATAGGGTGACAAACATGCACACAGTCTTCTTGATAGTAAATGGACGTTGTGGCCCATCGACATCTACATTTATCCTTAATTAATAATCAAAATGCTGATGATTTGTCACCCCTGAGGGCTAAGATGAAATGCCTCATTTTCGGTAAAAAGGATCTCCGGTTCTCTACACACACCATACGAAACACAGCAGCATTAAGCTACTATTTCACGTTTGTATTCTGTAAGAGCGTGTTCCTTCCCCGGTCGAGCCGATCCATTCGTGCTACAACCATAATACAGCTGCAGCGTGGCTCTACCACTAAAAAACCACCTGCTGAATTCGGTCACATGATCTGCTGCACATAGCCGTTCACGTGATGTGTTATGTATGAAATCTTTAAGTCGCTCGGAGCTCTGCGCAAGTACTAATGCTGTGTTTCGTTTTCGTATGGTGGGTGCAAAAAACAAAGAACCTTTTCCATATGGGAACAAGACATTCCATCTTAGTCCTCAGGGTATGACAACGCACCTACATTTTGATTCTTAATGGAAGATCGATGTAAATGTCTATGGTCCACCACATCTTCATACCATCAGGTGGAGGTAACAATACTTAACTCATTAGCAAACGAATTAATATTCGTTTCGTCGGTATTAATAATTTATTGTACTTATCTTTTTATCACCTTTATCTCAATGACGGATGCACTTGTATCGTTCATTGATTGATGTCAGCAACCCTTTGTTCAGTAACAATACTAACTCGTAACTCATTAGCAAATGAATTCTTATTGGTATTCCATTAGTCGGTATTTTATTCTTTTTTTTTGTTTATTGTTAACTATTTATTGCTTTTTTATTATAACTCAACGACAGATGCACGTGCGTCGTTGATCTATGGCAGTCAACAACAAGTAATTACCCGCGTTAAAGAAATAACACATGAACTCATGAAATGAATAATCAACGCTCCGGGAACTCTGCAGTCTGTGAACACGTACAGAATCGCACCAGTCACCATCAGATTAAATAGATCACAAATCCCCGCTAAAGAACACCGATTCCTTCCAAGGATGATTCGCAAGGCTATTTATAATTAAAAAATCCTAATTTCAATAGAGAAGATGGCTGGGTGCTGCCATCTGCTTGGGATCATTTAATTAATAAAATTAAATCCCAACCCAAGCATACAGCTGCAAGATATTAATATACTATAAGTTTATACTGTATAGATCGGAACAAAAATTAATAATTTTAATCTGGAGGTACCTGTGGTTAACTGTGACATTGATACGTCAAACCCCTCAGTTGGGAGGGGGGGGCGTGACTATTGGTGTAGTAGCGTCGAAACGACGGGTACATAAAATATGTTAATATACGCGATAAAATCCGTAAAAACTAGTTTCATTTAAAAGTAATTAAAATGTTACTTTTGTAATAATATCTATATGTATACATAATGTAATTATGTATATATTTTTTTATTTATTTAAAAAAAATTTACCTCCTCATTAGGATTTTGACAAACATTTGTGGACCCGGAACAATTGTTTGTAGGCCATACAAGTACATAGGTCTACTTGTTCTGTGCGAGATTTAAATTCGCGGCCCACAGCGCAGCACCTCATTGATGAGCCACTGTGCTTCGGAGCCGTCATCAAATATCAATTTTTTTCGGGTTCTAATACACAAATAGGCTCATGTTTAGCAGTGGACTTTTCTGGCCTGTAACGATGATAATGGTGATGAAATACACAAATGAAATATTTATTTGTGGCAATGTGAAAATAGTAATATCCACTACCTCCATATCATCCCGTGGGTGTCGTAAGAGGGTAACAAATCAGGATCATCAGTGCGTCGTTCTAACAACGACGAAAAATAAAAATAAACTGCGGTTGCCAATCTGTGTGCCAAGCGTGCCAACTATGGCAAGTTCCTCCTTATGAGGCAATCTAAAGGCTATAACGGTAACGGTATAGCGAAAATATTAAAATGTTTACGTTTCTGCGGCATACCAATAGTTAGCGTGGAAACAAACTAGATTGTTCAAATAGCTCAGAAAGATTCGTAATTAATATTAATATCGACCTTCTCATGATTTATTAATAGCGGTTGTCGTTGGTAGGATTCGGATCAAATAATCCATCGTTATAGGCAATAGTTTCATAGCATCTTTACTTTCCTGCCGAACTGTCAACCTAGATATTTTGAAAAAAAGAAATAAGGTAAAAAAGTCGAATTTTGGACTACATTTACTTCGGGGTTGATTTGGAGAGGAGGAGGGGGAGGAGGAGGGGGGGGGGGGGTAAAAGAAAAGTAAAAAAATATTTTTTGAGATCATTGTGTGTTGACACATGTGCTACTAAGTGTAACACTTATAAGCTTTATGTATCGCCATTTTGAAAACGACCAATTATTTTGCGCTTATTTTTATTTCTTGTTTGTCCAAATTCCGTAAAGAAGTTCTTCACAAAAAAAATTCGATGCCTGTCATTTTTTATGAATGTAATTAGATCTTTCTAATCCAAGGGCTAGAAACACCTGCGACGGCGAGCATTACCAAAGATGCGTATCCGATATTGTTAGCGTGAATTGATCAATACGGAAAAAAACCTTGCGTTTTTGTAGGATGGATAAGAATAAGAAGGGATATTAGATGGAATACTTAGATATTTTTCATAAATCTTACAGGACTAATTATATACATTGTTTAATTACAAACTATAAGCCTCCGTGAGTTATATCTTGTAAGACTTGAAATTGTGTAATATTTTAATGCAAATCGCTAATAATAAGTAATAGTTATTTAAAGGAATTCGCCTTGGATTTCAGACATGCCAGTGCCCGATACGAGAGATAGGCCCGCCGATGGCAGAGGCTTGCTCGGGGCAGACTATGCTGCTTTTCATGACGATGTTGGAAGCCTTCATAAACGGCCGCTGCGACTTGGCTGACCCCTGCAATCGACTGAATAGTAAAGATAATCCAGATGATTCTTACGACTTTGTCGTGGTCGGTGGCGGTACTGCAGGGGCAGTTGTCGCCGGACGGCTATCAGAAAATCCGCAATGGAAGGTATGTTTCTGTTTTATCTATTAAGAATGAAGTATTTCGTTTATTTTTTTTATAATACTGTGGTGACAAACAAACTAACGGTCCACCTGGTGGTAAGGGTCTACAGTCAATGAACAACTGCAGCAAATCTAAAAAAAAAGGAAAGAATGGACGTTTACGGCACTATGATACGAACAAATTATAAAATAATACAATCATATACACATACAATCATCCTACATCTATATATTAGTAGTTACGTTCTACCACTCCTGGCTCACTGAGTCAAAAGTGGTACAACGTTCGTCGACTCACGAACCTAAAAATAGGAAAAAGGTTTTAGCATGCTCTGATCGCGAATATGCGGTCCATTTTTGCGTAGGATGCACGGTTCCGGAGATGTGCAGTTTAATTAACTAATATCTAATTGATATCCGGTGAGGGCCTCCACCGTCATTAGCGTCCCATTGTTCTTATCTATTGTCATTATCTATACTTCCTCGGCGTGTGCGTCGGCTTATCAGTGCTATTGGATTATACTTCTTTGTTCCTATCTACAACGCTAATCTGAATCATCAATAAAACACATTACCTAATTTTGTTACAATTTTTAGTTACAAAATACAAAATCTTATTACTTATTATCTATAAAATAGGAGCGAAACATCTCATCCACTGAAATATCGATGTACAATGTATTCCCTGTAAATATACTCGTAAAACTATGCATTGAACACCCCTGAAAGTTATATAGCAAATACATTAAGCAATATTCGCCACAAACTGAAGTCCACTCATTCTGAATCCTATAAACATTTCAGTTCCATCTTTTACAATTCATTTTTAAAAACTCTAGATGATATCGTACAGGTGATCGTCCATATGAATCAAAATATTGACCGACGTCATTCGTATCGATATATAAAGCTACCCAATGTGACCCTGGTTTATCATATGTATCCAAATTGCATATTATATACGTTGGTACGTGGGTATACATGGGCAGTCTATTAGCAGCATAAACATTATTTTCTAGACTGCGGTGAATCTTTTTCAGATGTTGTTGTACATCTAGCGTATCCATGATATTACTGCTATTATTAGATTATTACAGTACCAATCTACTCAATGACTAACATAGGAATGATCAATTATAGTGATTTCTAAATATTAAATTGCATTCTTGCGTGTTATACAAATCGTATTTGAGTCATCGATACATCGAACGAGACGCACCACGAAGGAATGTTGAGATAAGCAATAGAATGTGAGATAAGCCTGTTGATGCATAAAGTTACTATTAGTTCCACTGCAGAAATTCTTTAGATTAGAATTATCACTTACTGGTGCTATACAAGACCGTGCAGCTACAGTCATGGAGTTATTGTATGGTCGTTTGACCACAGTGGATCTATAAATACTACATTTGTGTTACTTCAACGCATCAAAGGCCATGGATGTAAGTGTTTATTCTATTGACAAACTTACTTTTCTTTCTGTTATTTTCTTACGTGTGTATGATTTAGTGTTAACAAATTATATTTAAATATTGTGTGTGTATATGATTAAGCCGTGGTAGCTCAGATGGTTAGCGCAAGCTATAAATTTCACAGTACGCGACCCGGGTTCGATCCCCGCCGGCACCAATTAAATTGTTAATTGCAATTTTAAGTGCTGATTTACCACGTGCTCGGCGGTGAAGGAAAACATCGTGAGAAAACCTGCATGTCTGAGAACATTTCGAAGGCGGACATTTCCTAGCCCTAAATACAAAGAAAATAGCAGAAAGTGAAAAAGTCAAAAAATACTTTTTTAACAATTTCAGTCATTAGCTGATCATTAGTGAATATGATTCTGTTTACTTAAATTAGAGGAAGACAAGAGCAGAAGGAAGAGATGGGATGATGGGAAGTAATGAAGCATTGTTATGTGAAGTTTGTTGGAACAAACATATTTTAGTCACGTGTAAATACTTTTAACTTTTTGGTTCAAAATGACACAAAATCTAAAAAATATTAGATACATCATCGACATGGACTGATTTTAAATTACATATGTCCTCATAAACATTTTCAATGTAGAGAAATGGCTATTATAGACGTAAAACTATCTAATAAAGATTATGCGTTTATCGATCATTACTTGTTTCAGCCAAGTTATCCTTTCAATTTTTTGTCATCAAAAGACAAATAAAGTGTTCGTTATTGCGAAACACACGTGCACGGCATTCCACATTTTGACGTGACCAAAGAATTAAAATGTGCCTACAAACAAGAGAACATCATTCCCATATTAAATTGGTACATTAGAAATTTGTGCAAAGACGAAGTGATCGCATACAAAGGTGGTTCAGCAGAAAAACAATTCTTAAAAATATTGACGACGACTGATAGAATTTTTAAAATTGAATTTTTAATTTGAATTAATACAAATGTCCAAAATACAATGATTTGGTAAATGTCATAAATTTAAACAAACGTTATGTGTGTAATAATCATATATTTGCAAAAAATAATCACAAAATTTTACGTTGTTCATGTGATGAAGTGTGGGTTTTTTACAAGTGGTTATTGCTTGAAAATAAAATTTTAAATTAATCATAAATTTTGTTTGATTTCCCAAAATAAAAACGTTTAAAACACCGCGTGACGTATAGTGCTACGTCCTGTGACGTATGATGAAATAAACGTTGTTGCATGGAAAGGACGATATTTCACAGTACGCGACCTGGGTTTGATCCCCGCCGATACCAATTAAATTGTTAATTGCAATTTTAAGTGTTGATTTACCACATGCTCGGCAGTCAGGGGAAACATCGTGAGGAAACCTTCATGTCTGAGAAAATTTCGAAGGCATGTGAAGTTCGCCATCACGCATTGAGGCAGCGCGGCGGACATTTCCTAGCCCTAAATACAAAGACAATAGCAGAAAGTGAAAAGATTAAAAATACTTTTTAACAATGACAGTCAATAGCTGATCAATAGTGAATGTGATTCTGTTTACTTAAGTTACAGGAAGACAAGAGCAGAAGGAAGAGATGAGTGTGGCTTACGTGTACAGAACACATCATTGAAGAACAAAACTACAACACTGAGTGGAGAAGAAAACGAGAAGAATATGCAGTACTCAAGAGCTGAATATCCATTCTTCAGTTCAAAATCTAGCCGGTTGCTCAGTTTCGAAAACTGGCCTGTCGTTATGCGACAGAAACCTGAAGATCTTGCAGAAGTCGGTTTCTTTTATACTAGCCATGCAGACATGACCAAGTGTTTCCATTGTGGTGGTGGTTTAAAAGATTGGGAAGATGATGATGATCCTTGGCAGCAGCATGTTCAGTGGTTTAGTCAGTGTGCTTGTGTAAAATTTATACTCGAACAGTGTTTTGTATTAGATTAAATAGAAGATTTATAGAGAAATAAAAAATAATATATTGCATACAATTAATTTGAATAAAACTAAATTTACGGATTTTATCGCGTTTATTTCACTACTTTTACTTATTTTTAATTCCCGACGTTTCGGGTGCTTTACAGCAACCATGGTCACGGGAGGGACTGAGATGTTTGACGTCCCAATGTCATAGTTAGTCCGGCTACCTTCAGTTTTTGAATATTAATTTTTGGTCCGATTTTCATTATACGATTATACGATACGATTAATATTCAAAAACTGAAGGTAGCCGGACTAACTATGACATTGGGACGTCAAACATCTCAGTCCCTCCCGTGACCATGGTTGCTGTAAAGCACCCGAAACGTCGGGAATTAAAAATAAGTAAAAGTAGTGAAATAAACGCGATAAAATCCGTAAATTTAGTTTTATTCAATGTGTAGTGTTCGCGTAAATTTAAGAAATCATTATACAATTAATTTGTTTTATTTGATTTTATAACGTTTCACATAGTTATGTACACACAAAATGCATTACACATAACACATAAAATCTAACACACAACACATATTATAACCATATCTACTATAGTCTACAGTAACATTTCTGTTTTTATCTATCTCAATAATATTATCAAACTCAGCATAAACTATACAGTTAATTGTTTGTATTAGTGGAGATTCAAATCGTAATTCTAATCTTACACTACCATGCTTTATGAGATTCCAATGACCTGCTGAGTTGGCTGATAAATCAGGAGTTAAGTCAAATGCTAATAGACAGTAACCTTTGGCATACTGTTCACAAGAGATTCCATTTCCTTCATTAAGAAAGTGAATACCAGTTCCCTACAATAGAATATGATATGCTGATGTAAATATACTATTATTAAAAGATGGTTGCAAAGCTTTTGAAAGTATTTGTTGACCATCAATATATAAGCTGAAAGAATTAATACCATAGTTTTCAAAGTTAAATGGATTTTAGCAAGGGAACCATTAAATGCAGAATTGTTCACAAATCCAATTACTGAAAATTTCGGGAATCAAGGAAGACACAACATTACTATTTAAAAATGTATTTATTGCTTTTCGAAGTATTCTCCGCGAAATTTGACATATTTTTCCATACGATGGAACCAATCATTGAAGCAACCATTCCATTCGGAAGTTGGGGTCTCCAAAATGGCCGTTTTGTAGGCGTCCACAGCTTCTTCAGGTGATGAAAATCTCTGTCCACGCAATTTATTCTTTATTTTAGGAAAAGTATAGAAATCATTAGGATTTAGGTCGGGGCTGTACGGCGGATGGTCTAATAATTCTATGTTTTCTTGCTCTAAAACTCTTTTGTTCTGTGTGCGGTGTGAGAACTCGCATTGTCGTGATGGAGGATGATGCGGCAGTTGCAGTTCTCTTTACGGAGTTCGGAAACGACCTGTGGCTAACAAATGCTAGCATACCATTCTTCATTAACCGTTCTTTGTCCCTCAAGACCTCAAGAGAAATAGTCGTAACATGGCCGGTTTTGGAGACAAACCTGGCCATGATTTTTTTTGAGACACTCCGTGAACGAAAAATTTTTGTTGGCTTTAACTCATTTTCGAACACCCAAACTCGTGATTGGTTTTTTGTTTCGGGTTCGTACGCATATATCCAGGATTCGTCACCCGATACGATGTTGTATACAGCATTTGAGGATCCTGCGTGGAATATTTCGAGAGTTCTGACGAAGTAACGCGAGCCGCTTTTTGCTCTTCACAGAGCGAATGCGGTATCCATCGGGAAAACAACTTTTTTACACCTAATTGTTCATGCAAGGTTATTTGTATTTGACTCGTGCCAATGTCTTAAGTTGCCTGAATTTCACGGTATGTCACATGTTGATCTTCGTCAATTAGCTTACGCACAGCATCAACGTTTTCTTGGGTGACTGCAGTTTTTGGACGACCTTGACGGGGATCATCACTGAGCTTGACACGTCCACGTTGAAATTCAGCAAACCAGCGATAAATTGTGGTATTTGGATGGGGCTTCATCACCAAATGCAGAAATCATCCGGTCAACACACTGTTTTTGTGTTAAACCACTTCGAAAGTCACAATAAATTATCGCTCTTGAATTTTCTCGAGTCAATTTCATTTTCTCAACGACTAAACAAGTTTGACAAAACCTTGTGACAAGACCGAGAATCTTTTTTTAAATATAGAAATGTTATTCGATTTTTAAAACCAAGGAGTTTTCAATTAAAAAGATTTTAATATGACAGGAACAGTCGAAATATTCCATTCCCGAAACTTTTAGTGCAGCCTAGTACATCTTTTGGGTACCTTTCCTAAAAATATATTATCAAGAGTTTTTCCTTGAACACACGATGGAATTGTTAAAACTTTTACTTCAGCTCGAGTAATAGGATATTTAGCAGTTGTAGAAGCTAAAACTTTTTGATGTGCGAGTAATACACTTGGATTAATTCGTGCTCGTCGATCAATAAGAGTTGCGTCCGAAATGCAAACTTTGAACTTTACATCGTTTGACCCAGCAATTAAATTAAAACTCTCTCTTGATCGAACCAATTTAACACTCATTTCAACACCATTAATTAAAAATTTATCTCGGTTGAAAATGTCACCGTGAAGATGACCAATCATTTCTATTTCCTTACTTTCACTAATCAATTCCTGTCTTTTCACAAATCCTATGTTTTTACCATCTGTAGAATCCATTTTTCCTGCTGTATCCTCATACCAAAGACTACAAGTAAGATGAAATTGTTTAGCAGCAGGAGAATAGTTTAAAAGGGTTTCTATGTATGCTCGATATGCATAGGTATTATTAGGTGGTGATACAAGTTTTTTGGTTTAAATAAACATCAAGTTGACTAAAAAGGAATGCAGCCAATTATTTACAGGTGCTACTATTGTAGTAGATATCAAGTTAGTTGAATCTTGATTTAATAATTTTGCCTTTATGTGGAGTAATGTATGAGACAAATCTAAGAAGCTCCCAATACCATGACCGCGTTGGTACGGTGAACCCTTATAAATTACTCCAACTCCTGACCCAGCTTGATGTGTATAATAATTTTCATATGGACATTTATGATGATCACGAAGAGAATTCATTATTATAATTTTCGAAATGTAGTTTAATACACACGGTTCCAAACTGGAATGGTATTTTTTGTCCTGTGCTCGATCTTATAACTATTTCCAGCGAATCGAACTCTCTTCGCATAACAGGTAAGTAGTGAGTTTGAGAGAAAACGTGCATTTTATTTGCACCATAAATGTATTTTGTAGGATCTAATGAAATGACTCTTCGTAAAGGAGTCATAACATCACCCATAATCTGAGGATCGATAATGTCGCAATATAGAAATAGTTGAGATGGTAACCCTAAGTGTAAATTAGCAGGACACTTTACAAAATTTCTCTCAAGAGATTTTTATTTGGTTAATAACCTAGTTGTAAACTTAATTTGGGTGATAATGTTACGAATGTTATATTTTTATCCAAAACAGAAGTAGACACAATTTTTTTTATTTCATCATAGCGAAATTTCAAGTTCTCTCCGATACCATTTAACACTTTTTAAATATGCTCAACGTTATCATAGTTGGTAGATGGAATATGTTTTTTGTGTGTACTACACTATGTATGGTTTATCTTCATTAGACATTAACATAGATTTTGTAATGTATAATATAACATTTTCATGATCTTGAACAGTAAACATGGTACATGGATATTGAAACTCGACAACTCCAACCGACCATTCACCTTCTAATTTCATAGCTTTTGGTAATTTCGTTGAAAAATTTTTGTGGTCTTGTTGTCAAAAAAGTATTCCATTGAACTATTGCTGAGCAAAGTTAAATAAAAAGTTTTTTTATTCATATTTCTTTTAAACTAGAAGCTAAAATCCAACTGTTAAATTTATCTGGATAACCTTTTCACTTCACTAAAACTTCTTTTCTGTTACCTGAATAACGAGTGTCAATTATTTTATCTATTTTATATTGTGAGGTGGGGTTGTAAGTGATTTTCTCTAAGTCTCTTTCATAAAAAGTACCAACTATTGGTTCATTTTGTAAATCTGTTATTGTATAAACAACCCGTGGAGATCTATCAATTATTGAAGATATAATAAATATTTCATCACTTCAATTTGATTCATATCCTTTTTGGAAAACATGTTTATATTTAGTTATTCGAACATAATCACCCACATTGAAATTTGGTTTAGGATTTTCTAAAGAAAGTTGTTTGACCTGTCATAAAGATTAGTCCAAACTATCTTAATATTGTTGGAATTTACATCACAAGGGCACTTCTTAATACTAGAGTGAAAGCTGTGATTATAAGAGTATATTAAATCTTGTAAAATATCTATATATCTAATACAAAACACTGTTCGAGTTTAAATTTTACATAAGCACTGAACATGCTACTGCCAAGGATCATCATCATCTTCCCAACCTTTTAAACCACCACCACAATGGAAACACTTGGTCCTGTCTGCATGGCCAGTATAAAAGAAACCGGCTTCTGCAAGATCTTCAGGTTTCTGTAGCATAACGAGAGGCCAGTTTTCGAAACTGAGCAACCGGCTAGATTTTGAACTGAAGAATGGATATTCAGCTCTTGAGTACTGCATATTCTTCTCGTTTTCTTCTCCACTCAGTGTTGTAGTTTTGTTATTCAATGATGTGTTCTGTACACGTATGCCACACTCATCTCTTCCTTCTCTCTTGTCTTCCTGTAACTTAAGTAAACAGAATAATATTCACTAATGATCAGCTAATGACTGAAATTGTTAAAAAAGTATTTTTAACCTTTTCACTTTCTGCTATTGTCTTTGTATTTAGGGCTATGTTTGCGTTCACGTTCACGCGATGTTTTAATTGTCATTATTTTGGGATTTTTTTTTTGCAAATATATGATTATTACACACGTAACATTTGTTTAAATTTATGACATTTACCAAATCATTGTATTTTGGGCATTTGTATTCTTCAATATTAAAAATTCTATCATTCGTCGTCAATATTTTTAAGAATTGTTTTGCTGCTGAACCACCTTTGTATGCGATCACTTCGTCTTTGCACAAATTTCTAATGTACCAATTTAATATGGGAATGATGTTCTTTTGTTTGTAGGCACATTTTAATTCTTGGGTCATGTCAAAATGTGGAATGCCGTGCACGTGTGTTTCGCAATAACGAACACTTTATTTGTCTTTTAATGACAAAAAATTGAAAGGATAACTTGGCCGAAACAAATAATGATCGATAAACGCATAATTTTTATTAGATAGTTTTACGTCTATAATAGCCATTTCTCTACATTGAAAATGTTTATGAGGATATGTAATGTAAAATCCGTCCATGTCGATGATGTATCTAATATTTTTTAGATTTTGTGTCATTTTGAACCAAAAAGTTAAAAGTATTTACACGTGACTAAAATATGTTTGTTCCAACAAACTTCACATAACAATGCTTCATTACTTCCCATCAACCCATCTCTTCCTTCTGCTCTTGTCTTCCTGTAATTTAAGTAAACAGAATCATATTCACTAATGATCAGCTAATGACTGAAATTGTTAAAAAAGTATTTTTTGACTTTTTCACTTTCTGCTATTGTCTTTGTATTTAGGGCTAGGAAATGTCCGCCGCGCTGCCTCAATGCGTGTTGGCGAAATTTTCTCAGACATGCAGGTTTTCTCACGATGTTTTCCTTCACCGCCGAGCACGTGGTAAATCAGCACTTAAAATTGCAATTAACAATTTAATTGGTGCCGGCGGGGATCGAACCTGGGTCGCGTACTGTGAAATTTACAGCTTGCGCTAACCACCTGAGCTACCACGGCTTAATCATATACACACACAATATTTAAATATAATTTGTTAACACTAAATCATACACACGTAAGAAAATAACAGAAAGAAAAGTAAGTTTGTCAATAGAATAAACACTTACATCCATGGCCTTTGATGCGTTGAAGTAACACAAATGTAGTATTGATAGATCAACTGCAGTCAAACGACCATACACTAACTCCATGACTGTAGCTGCTCGGTCTTGTATAGCACCAGTAAGTGATAATTCTAATCTAAAGAATATCTGCAGTGTAACTTATAGTAACTTTATGCATCAACAAGCTTATCTCACATTCTGTTGCTTATCTCAACATTCCTTCGTGGTGCGTCTCGTTCGATGTATCGATGACTCAAACACGATTTGTATAACACAAAAGAATGCAATTTAATATTTAGAAATCACTATAATTGATCATTCCTATGTTAGTCATTGAGTAATCTACTCACTACTATTCTACGGTATCTATCTACTAATCTACGGTACTGTATTAATCTAACTAATAGCTGTAATATCATGGTTACACTAGATGTACAACAACATCTGAAAAAGATTCACTGCAGTCTAGAAAATAATGTTTATGCTGCTAATAGACTGCTCATGTATACCCACGTACCAACGTATATAATATGCAATTCGGAGACAGATGATAAACCAGGGTCACATTGGGCAGCTTTATATATCGATACGAATGACATCGGTCAATAATTTGATTCATATGGACGATCACCTGTACGATATCATCTAGAGTTTTTTAAAATGAATTGTAAAAGATGGAACTGGAATGTCGATAGGATTCAGAATGAGTGGACTCCAGTTTGTGGCGAATATTACTTAATGTATTTGCTATATAAGTTTCAGGGATGTTGAATGCATAGTTTTACGAGTGTATTTACAGGGAACACATTGTACAACGATATATTAGTGGATGAGATGTTTCGCTCCTATTTTATAGATAATAAGTAATAAGATTTTGTATTTTGTAACTGAAAATTGTAATAAAATTAGGTAATGTGTTTTATTGATGATTCAGATTAGCGTTGTAGATAGGAACAAAGAAGTATAATCCAATAGCACTGATAAGCCGACGCACACGGCGAGGAAGTATAGACAACGACAATAGATAAGAACAATGGGACGCTAATGACGATGGAGGCCCTCACCGGATATCAATTAGATATTAGCTAATTGATCTGCACATCTCCAGAACCGTGCATCCTACGCAAAAACGGACCGCAGATTCGTGATCAGAGCATGCCAAAACCTTTTTCGTTTTTTTTAGGTTCGTGAGTCGACGAACGTTGTACCACTTCTGACTCAGTGAGCCAGAACTGGTACAACGTAACTACTTATATTTGTAAATCAACCTTTATTCACTATGTTTATGTATAAATTTATATGTTTATTTAGGCGATTTTAGGCTCGAAATAGCATTAAATCGTGTTCAATTTCTAACTTTGTGTTACAGCGAACCAGTTGAAAAAATAAACTTAACATAAATCGTGTTATTAGTATTAGCCTTCACGGGTTTTTAAAGCACTAGTAGTATTTCTACATCATAAGAGCGTCTTAGAACAGGGTCATAACAAGAAATGTAAAGTGCCATCTATATCTGGACATCTCTATCTTTTAATTTCATACACTGTTTGTTTGATACACTTTGAAATTTCAATTATGTTGTTGCAAATTTAATGTAAAAATCCAACAGCACAGATCCAACAGCCTTTTTAAGTCAATCAAATACTTACGTAGGTACTGATGTGTTATTATTTATTGTAAAATAACATTTTCGATTGGTGTAACACATGCTTTATATAAAATATAATGTATTCTCATAATTTATAGTACCCGGTTGACCAAACTTTGCTCGGTATTTTTCGTTCGGTATTTTTTTTAATTCGTGTGTTTTGGAAATTATATTTAGATACAAATTACATACTGATGAAATACGAAAAATATTTTTTGATCTTAGCGACATAATAGAAAAAACTGAACTGGTTATTTGAATAAAAAATCATGAGTGCAATTAGTTTAATTTAAATTTTCGTGTTTTTAAAAAATACTAAAAAAAGGGCTCGAAAAAATAGATTTTCTCAAAAAAGAAAGTAACCTGAAAACCAATTAACCAATAAAGCTATTTGAAATCATTAATAATCTGTCAAAATTTACCTTCTTCTGCTAACGATATTGTAGCAGTTTTTCATTACCTAAAAACACGGACAAAAAGACATTTTCTAAAAATAAATGCTAGCTAGATCGATTTATTGCTCCCGAAACTCCCTGCACACAAAATTTTATGAAAATCGTTGGAGCCGTTTCCGAGATTCCGATTATATTATATATATATATATATATATATATATATATATATATATATATATATATATATATATATATATATATTTATATATACAAGAATTGCTCGTTTAAAGGTATAGGATTTTATAGCTTTTTTTGTGTAACATAAAACAGAAAACCCACAGTTTTAAAATCATTAAAGGTTTTATTCAATTAACTATTAGGAACTTTCCAACCTCATGTAACCGACCTTTTACGTGGTAGAGCCCTACTGCAACTATACACGTAGTATAGTTGTAGTACAAATGGGTCGGCTGGACCGGGGAAGGACCACGCTCTCACAGAATACCAGCGTGAAATAGCAGCTCAATACTGCTGTGTTTCGTATGGTGAGTGTAGAGAACCGGAGACCCTTTTTACTAGAAAGGTGGCATTCCATCTTAGTCCTCACGGGTGACAACGCATCTGCATTTTGATTCGTAATCGAGGATAGATGTAGATGTCTGTGGGCCACAGCAACAAGTTACCATCAGGTGGTCTGTGTGCTCGTTTTTCACACTTCTCCTATAAAAATAAAATCTGGCGCACTTAAGAAATAGTACAGCCAAAACAGCAAAACAGAACCTCAGAACAAATTATATATGGTGTTTTATTTTGAGCTCCATTTTTTACATCTCGACACAAAAGTTTCTTTAACATTTTAATTGTATATGTATAATTACAAAATTGACTTCTAGTTTAGTCGCAAGAGATGCTGTATTCCAGTCTCCCAACCACTGTTTCTACTCCGTTCACGGATCCACTCTTTCAAAAAGTTCCTTTCGGTTTTGACACCTCGCACAGAGGTTATCCTTGTTGGAAATTGTCCAACAAAATATCTCCAGAGGCTTTATTGTTATAGTACGTGAGTGTAATATGGTCATCCAGTTAATATGGCCACTTTCTTATAATTCATAAACTACAGCCTCTTTTGCATAGATGACTTTGTAGCGCGATAGCTCGTCATCTTTCAATCAAATAATAAAGGATCATAAGGGCGATGCTTTAACGACGCCATTTTAACAGTTTTTTTTATTCTTTTTAAACATTACCCCTACACTAGGATTTTCTCCTGTATCGTGGAGGCAGTTTACAAACATAAATTGCACAAGGACAAACATCCAGACCCGGAACAATTACTTGTAGGCCATACAAATACTTGTTCCGTGTGGGATTCGAACCCGCGGTCCCCAGCGCAGCCACTCATTGCTAAGCCACTTGGTCACGGAGCCGTCACATTTTGACATTGTAGTATCTAAATATTTTAGTCGATTTTAGTATGATGTAGTGTAGTTAGATTTTTAGTAGCTTTTTGGAGTATTCCTAATGTTACCATAGCTTATTTGCTATTTTTTTCTTAATATATTAATTACTATAATATACGACTTTGTGTTTTTGTCTGGTCCTCCTCCTAGTTTTGGTTTTATAGGGCGGCAAAGCTTAAGGTAACCATATAATCCTCACGTATCTTATATCTCGAAGTACATTACACATAATATATTTCAGTACTAGTAATCTTCGCTTGTTTAATCTAATAATAATTTAGGTGACTAATTATTCTATTTACCGCTATGAAGAGAATTTTAAATGGCATTTTGATGAACCGTAACCTCATTAAGCATTAAGACTTGATCAACCGGATACTAAAGTTCCGCTAATTGTTTTCTACGAGTATTGTACTTTTTATTGTTAGATTTTTTGTAGTAATCATCGTAAATCAAAGTTTTTAACATAGTAAATCTGATTTTAATTGTACAATTTTTTTGTGTGCTACGTTATTCACAACCATAAGTAAATTAATTTTGGCAAAAAAACCTTTAAGAAAAACAAAAAAATCCTTCGGGCGTACAAGAGCGCCTAAGGAACGGGTTGTAGATTGTCTGACGGACAGGATGAGTGTTTGCTAAGTTAAGGTGAATGAGTGCTGTGCGTGAGCACGTATAATAATAATAATAATGTCCTCCACACCGAATTCCGGACACGACGGCCTGCCTCAACGGAGGCTAGCCATCGGCACAGAACAGGATTATAGTGCCCAAGTGTATGCGCAAGCAAGGTGCACTCTCTATTCCCTCATTCCGATAATCCGATGGGACGGTAAACCGACACGACCGGAGAGAGATCAGGCGCAGGACCAACGGCTTTACGTGCTTTCCGAGGCACGGGAGTGAGACACCGCCAACTTCCTAACTCCGGGCAACTACTGAGAATTTCCTGACGGAAAAACTCAATAATTATTTTTTTGGCCCGACCTGGGATTCTAACCCAGGACCTCATGATTAGCAGTCATACTACTATAACCACTAGACCAGCGAAGCAGTCAAGCAGTGAGCACGTATACTTGTGTCATTAAATATCTTCGGCGCATCTTACAACAAGTATTCGAAAAATGCATCGTTCTCGAAATTTATCATAATGAAATCCGATCCGATTGTCATCGGAACGGGACAAGATCTTTAGAAGATTAGTAGAAATATTACTTTTTACTGTTTTCTTCCTCTCTACACAACCTACCGGACCCCATTCACCTTGCAATCAGCCCGAGTATCTGTGACTGTAATTGAACACACGCATTCTTCAGTAGAACCCCCGTTGGAGAAAATATGTGTGTAAAAATTTTATTTTCATTTACTGCGAATGTTCCTGTATATGTTTTTAATCATAAAGTAAAAAAAAACAAGCAGGACACCTGGTTAGTAAGTTGGTACTGCAGCCCATGGAAGCTCCAACATATTTCAAACAAAGAAGATTACAACGATGAATGAGGTGCTTTCCAGTTATACTCTTTATTTCACTATAGACTGAAACACTGCTGTGCATATCTAGCCACAGAAGTATGTAAGAAGGTATTACCAAACCAGCCCTGACACCTAAATAGAATGTGATTGTTCTTGTTTTCGACGCTATGCGACAGTTTTCGCAAACTCAAAACAATTGTCAAAGTGTAGTGGACGCCACACAAGGTCAGTTCAACTGATCGTTCCAACTGATCAGTCCAAACTAAAACTGTTGATATTTTTTTTAATATTGGATTTTCGATATATTGATAAATAAACTTATATATAAAACTCCGATATTGATATACTTATAATTGTATATAATATATATTATATAAACTGACCGTGTGTGGCGTCCATAAGTGTTACATCTCTTACGATATTTTTATGTTGTAGAGCCCCGCTGCAGGTATATTATGCTTTTGGCACGAATGGGTCGGTTCGATTTGGGAAGGACCACGTTTTTACAATATACCAGCCTAAGATAGCTGCTCAATGCTGCTGTGTTTCGTATGGTTAGTGTAAAGAATCGGAGACCCTTTTTCCTGGAAACGAGGCATGCCATCTTAGTCCTTAGGTTTTTGTCTATATATACAATATGTAACGTAATTAACGCACACCCTCAGATACCCCAATTAGTATATTATGTTATAAGTAATCATAATACATACACTGATTTTTAGTTAAACATTTTTATGCACTGATTATTTATCAAATTAGTTATACTAATTCCGGAAGAATGTTGTGGTCACAGTACAAATCCACGAACGCTAAGACTTTAACGTGCTTGAAATAAAGTTCATTGTTCTTTATTTTTATTGCATGACAGCATTAGTAATAATACAAATAAAACTGCACTTTTAAAAGTCTTATTGCCTTAATTTACGGTCCATTTCAGTTTGTTTTGACTGTACAGATTTAGTGTGACTGCAATTTACGTAGTTTTAATTATTTTTGGGATAAAAAATTACCTATATTAAAAATGATAGGAATCGATTCAGTAAACGATTCTGAACAAACTACTTTCTCAAAGTGCGTTAATTATGTTACATGTTGTATATATATATATATATATATATATATATATATATATATATATATATATATATATATATATATATATATATATATATATATATATCAGGTTTTGTACAATTACTTTCCTTTGTCAAACAGGTCCTGCTTCTAGAAGCTGGTGGAGATGAACCAACCTCGTCATCAGTGCCAGCGTGGGTGACAGCATACTGGGAGCGCAACGACACCGACTGGCTTTACTATACTGAGCCTCAAGAAAAAGCGTGTCTTGGTTACGGAGGGAAATGCTACTGGCCTCGAGCAAAACTTCTTGGTTAGTATGATGTCGTACTTTTGGTACGTAGGACTGTATTTGGAGCTGTTAGTTACATATTAATTACTGGCGACAGCTCCGTTTGGGTAAAACTTTGCTGTCGGCTGCCTTGTTGATCTAGTGGTTGTAGTAGTGCGACTGTTGATCATGAGGTCCTGGGTTCGAATCCCGGGTCAGGCCAAAAACTCCGTCAAGAAATCCTCAGTAGCTGCCCGGAGTCTGGAAGTTGACGGTGTCTAACGTCCATGCCTCGTAAAGCACGTAAAGCTGTTGGGCTCAATCTCAATCAAAAGGCAATAGCAACGAACTTTATGTATTTGGACAGCGGAAGGGTTAAGTTCATATTATTTAAAGCTGGTTTTCCACTGTGGGATATAATATATATCCCGAGATATAAATTATATCCCACGATCGCCCTTCGCAATGTGAGATATATCTTTTAACCAGTGTGCGTTCATTATTGGACGATCTATGGACGTAGCGGAGGCGCGGAAGGGTGTGCGGGGTACAGGAGGTGAAATATAATATGAAAATATCGCTCGGTCGATCGAAAAAATATTTATAGTTTGGGATGTTATATATATTACATCTCAGTGGAAACGGTTCCATTTAATTGTACGGTGAGCGGTATTAATTTATATCTTAAGATGTAATATAAATTATATTATATCCCATAGTGGAAAGTGGGCTTAACTATCAGAGTTGTCAGTCTTTTGTTGTCCTACATATTCCATGCAGAGAGCGTGCAAATGATCGGTTAACTATAACTTCTTCATCCCTATTTCCAAAACACTTCTTTCAAAGGACTAAAATTCTTTACATGCGTTAGTTTTTTTGACCACTACAATTTCTAGCTGTTCCCAGACAAGAGTATGACATTTTCTGGGCTATTCTGTTCACTGAGCCTATTAATATATACAAGACTATATTACACAAGATATCACGTGGCATTTTAGTCATACGTAGGCGTATTACCATTACGGCCAATTGAAGTCCACTGCTGAACTTAGGCCTCCTCCATAGATAGCCATAGTTGCCATGCTTGGCAAACGGGTTGGCCACTAGTTTTTTTTTACTTTCAGTCATTATTAGAAAGACGCTACTGCCCATAGAATACTATAATACATACATAACCGAATGGTGAAGTGGGAGGAGCCCATGTAGCCACTAACGTGTCACTAACATGTCAATTCACACCTATAAATGTCAACACAATCAATTGTGTGCAATTTTCGTATCAAGCATCGATGCATGCAAGTTATTTAAAAATGGCAAATCGTGCAATAATTATGTGTCGAAATAACAGCGGGAAATGGAATTTAAATAAAGGAGACATGTCCTACAACCAGTAAGTCGAAACTTTTTATATTTTGTGAATATAAGAAACAAAAATAAAGAAATATTAATGTGTCAAAACATTAATCGAAATTTTAAAATGAGTAAATTCGCTCTGTCTGTCAACACAACGAATCGGGTTTGTAGTAGTGATAATACGACGTAATTGCCTGTATGTGTGCTCCTGGCGACGCCGATCGTTGTACAAAATAACGTTGACAGCCATTCTGTTGTGTATTATAATATGCTACTGCCCATCGCCTAATTTGATCCCTCTGTCGCCTATTACGACACCCACGGGATGATATGGGGTAGTGGATATGCTTACACGGATACTACACTGTAGTACCTACGTAGGCCAATTAATGATCAAGAAAATATATAATGGCGCTATAAAAGTAGTTGATAACTTCCTATTCTTCCGCAGTTGTCACCATAGTCTCAAATCGAATACAGAGACATCTATGTTGACATAGTGACATAATCTTAAGGAATATGTTTGTCATTTCTCTAAGGTGGTTGTTCAACAATCAACGGCATGATGTACATGCGAGGACACGCAGCAGACTACGACGGCTGGGCAGTCAATGGTGCGACCGGCTGGTCCTGGCACGAAGTGTTCCCATACTTTTTGAAAAGTGAGAATAACAAGGAGATCGGTGCCAGCGTGTCACATGAATACCATAATGTAGGGGGACCCATGCCTGTTCAGAGAGTAAGTACGTTTGTGAATATCCTAAATATCCATCTTTATACGTGGTAGAGCCACGCTGAAGCTATATTATGGTTGTAGCACGAATGGGTCAGCTCGACTGGCGCAGGACCACTCTCCACTAAAGTAAAATAGTAGCATAATGCTGCTGTGTTTCGTATGGTGAGTGTAGAGAACCGAAAACCCTTTTTACTGGAAACGAGGCATTCCATCTTAGTCCTCACGGGTGATAACGCATCTGCATTTTGATTTGCAATCGAGGATAGATGCAGATGTCTATGGGCCGCAGTAATCACTTACCATCAGTTGGACTGTGTGCTCGTTTGTCACCCTATCCTATAAAAAAAATAACTGGCATATGTCAGAGGACGAGGCGTTCGTACATTTGTTGACATAATATTGATTAACATTTTCTTGTCTATAAAAACATCCTAGTGATGCCACTCACATTACTAATTTTCCCTGTCACTCCTGGTAAGCTTAAAAATACTTGTGTTGAGTGGTTCATGACAGTAGTCGAATGGCGGATTCGAACCCTGTTTTAGGCTACTGTCGCTTCAAACCATTATATATTAATACCAACGGAAAAATCGGATGGACTAACTAGTTGATTCAACGCAATCAATCAGGATACACAAGGCACGTATTAGCACGGTAAATTCCTAACTGGTTTTTCGAATCTACCATATATCTTGTTCAAATATAGATATGTGTTGTACAATTATAAGTGCAACTTATTATTTAGGCAATTTTTATTGCATATTATAATATAAAATACCTACCAAAATCCATTTATGACCTACTTAATTCTAGTTCCGCCATGCGCCTCAATTTGCTCACGACGTGGTCTCCGCATCGCTCGAGCTTGGTTGTCCACCCACTAATGACTTAAACGGTGACAGTTCTACAGGCTTTACTATAGCCCAAACATTTAACGAGTAAGTATTTCTTTTGAATGTAATTACTAGGGCCGATGCAGATCAAAGGTAAAACCTTTTGCTAGCATCATAAACGGAGCGCAGTAAAAGTCTAAAGTCATAACTATGTTTCAACAAAAGATTCAATCAATCAATTATTACAAAAGCTCGTGCTTTTGCTTTACATGTATTTTCCCCCACACAATTTAGTTTTTGGTTATTTTTTAATATCTTTTAGACAAATTCAGATTTTTATTGTAAGACACATCATTTTATTTAATTAGCGAATGGTTGCAACATAACTATTAATATCTTTATCAATATTCTATTTTTTACCTTGAGGTTAGGTATTGCTTAGTTCACTTAAATGCGTCAAAACATAGAGCAACGCGGGTCGCCAAATTGTTAATAATAACTAACTGAACTGAACAATTTGTCATTTTCATAAGCCTCGATTCAGCCGCGCAAATACATTTTCTAGTGCGACTAGTTTTATTGTACGCATTGGACCACGTGAACTTATACTTAACAGAGGAACGCCTGCGTATGGTGTACCCTCATTCGATCTGCCGGTGGCCTTTGTTGTTCTATGGGCTAAATAGTTAAATTTTGAAAAAATAAAAACCCGAATTCAAATCACTAAAAATAATAAAATAATTAGTGTTATAGTGTATCGAAGATTTAAAGGCCCTACATAACTTCTGAGTTATTAAATTAGGTGGAAATTATTTTAGGTACCTAGTACCTCTTTTTAGGTTTTTTGAAGACGATTTTTATTGGTCTTTTTATTTTTAATTACGACCTGTAACGGCAAAAAATAATAGCAAAAATTACAAAGTAAACAGTATAATTTAAATTATCCAAACGTAATTATTTATAAGTATCATAAACAAAAAAGCTATTAGGCCATATTGTTTGATACAGTGGCGGTTCAAGATATAGTACAGCACGTGGTTTCCTTCGTCCTGGAGCGAAACGTGAAAATCTTCATGTTGTTTTTAACGCAATGGCATCTAAGGTGGTTGTAGATCCAAATACGAAGAAAGTTACTGGTGTAGAGTTTATCAAGGATGGAGCTATGAAAGTGGTTGGCGTGAAGAAAGAGGTGAGGCAAATAAACACAATAGTTTTTTGTTAAGATACAATATTTGCTACATTATTCTTATATTACCATAATAACTACCTACAAGTTACTTTAACTACCACGAAAAAGAATAAATTAAAGAATATTGGTGAACCTTATTCCATCACTTTTTGAGTTTCATTTGTTAAAATGACATAAAACTATACCAACTAATAATACAAATAAAATTATTAAACATTCCTACTTCCAATTGCCAGTTACTTTAAAGTGCCAAGAACGCCGACTGCGTTTTATCGTGGAATACTGAACACTTAAGTCTCTGGGCGAGAAAAGGACCAGCTTTCTTGTCTTCAACGGCGATGACTAGTCACGAATAGCGTTCCTTTAGAAAGTAATTACGAATTTTAAAATTATACTCGATAAAATTTTTAAAATAGGTAGTTTTTGTCAAGTATTTTTTGCAAATATAAGGCTATTATCTATGAAGTGTAGAAGTAAGTAGTACAGACTGTGTATTAAAAAGTGTCCATAGAAAACCGTTAAATAAGGGTGGCGCCACTATAGCTGCGGGCTAAATTTTAAAGAACGCACCGACTTTTTCGAGGTTATATTAACTAAATTAAATTATTTAAGATTTTAGAGCTACTGATCAGTTTAGCAGCACACTTAAACCGGCGACAACCGCTAAGTTCATTTCATCCCAGTAGCTACTCCAGCGCTGTTGTGGAGACTTTTTGATCTGTTATTTACTGCTTACAGATGACCACTTTTTCAACTATTCTACTATGGGAGTTAGTACTCCTTACTTCTACACTCCATACTATTATCTTTTAGAAGAAGAAATTATGGCCAATATATTTTCACTCGTTTCCAGGCGATACTGTCCGCGGGAACTCTCAACTCTCCGCAGTTGTTACTTCTCTCTGGTATCGGTCCAAAGGAGACCCTTGAAAAATTCGACATTCCAATAGTGCAGGAACTGCCTGGAGTAGGACAAAATCTTCAAAACCATGTAGGTGTAAGACTCCAATTTACGCTTATGAAGGAACCGGACGCACCAGTTCTAGACTGGACCTCAGCTATGGAATATATGCTTAAAAGAGAAGGACCATTGGCCGGGACGGGACTGTCTCAGGTAACCACTTGTGTATATTATTTTCTCGGATAATATCTATAGTAAAACTTATCTAAAACCTATGCTCATAAATATAGCTGTTGAATTTTAATGTCATGATAACTGGCATGCGTTTTTGGTTACATATACTAAGTCTTCAGATATTTTCAACGCATTCTAATTTTTCTTTTATAGGAGAGGGGGGCAAACGAGCACATAGCTCACCTGATGGTAAGTAATTACCGCCGCCCATGAACAACTGCAGCACAAGGGTAATTGCAGATTTTTTGCCAGTCTTTTAAAAAGTAGTATGCTCTTTTATTGAAGGTCTCTAAGTCGTATCGGTCCGGAAAAAACTCTGGTGGTAGTCGATTCCACAAGGAAGTTGTGCGAGAAAGAAAACTTCTTTCAAATCGCACAGTGATAGACCGCTATTCATCCAGATTGTATGGACTGTATCGCGAGTTTTGTCGCGATGTGCGATGGTGGAATTGTGCGGCTGGAATTAGTTCGAATAATTCTTCAGAGCGCTCCCCGTGGTAAATGCGATAAAATAAGCAAAGAGATGCGACATCTCTTCGCAGTGCCAGTGAGTCAAGCCGATCGTAAAGAGCTCGGTTGCCGACGATTCGAACGGTGATAGCGATAGGCCTGTAGTTAGACGGATCAGAGTGGTCGCCTTTTATAGGGATTGGGTGCACTGAAGCTGTCTTCCATGATTTCGGGGCTACGCCTAGTGAGTAGGAGTACCGGAAAAGACGCGTTAAAATCGATGCGAACTCCGGAGCAGACCTCTTCAGCACAATAGGAAGGACGCCATTAGGCCCACTCGACTTGTGGACGTCCAGGGAGAGGAGTGCTCTGTGCACAGAGCGCTGGGTAAACAGCACATCCTGCATGGAGCACTTACACCGCGGGATGGTCGGTGATGTGTTCCCCCCGTCGTCAATTTGTCCCTTGCGGCATGGGCCAGAGAGTCGTCTTCCCTGTGCAGAGATGAACGTGTTGCCAAAGGAAGTCAAACTAGTTTCTGCCGATGTGCTCTGACTTTGCCTTGGCAATGACACATTTAAAGGACCTGGAGACGGAAGTATTCTTCTTTTTAAGAGCGCTGGTATTTGCATCCCGAGACGTCGATGCGTGAGCCCAGGCCTGGTAGCACTCCTTCTTATGGCGTGATGTAATTTTGTAGGAGCGACCAAACGCGACAAAGCGAGCTGGCATAGCTTAAAATCACCAAGCATCACGATCTCTGTGGATGGGACCTGTTGTAGCACAGAGTCTGCAACCATTTCGACGTGGTCAATGAGTCGGTCTGTGTCGACATTACCACTATTGGACCTATAGAGACATCAGTAGACGCGGGGATGGTCGTCGCGGTCTACCCGCAGCCATAAAATGGATAGGACCTTCAAGTCTTCCGAGGCGTCGAAAACAATTGTCCTCTCTGACACGCAAATTTCAGCCCGGGGCACAAAGGAGTGTTCTAATTTGTACCCCAGGTAAGAGAGATACAAAGTATCAACCAGAGAGGGCACCTGTGTCTTGGTTAGAAAGAGCAATGCCGGCTTCGCCATTTCCAGAAGGTAGGGGACGGCGTTAAGGTTTGAATGAAGTCCCCTGATGTTGCTGAAATTCACGGATAGCGTGGCAGAGGGTGCCTTTGTCTTATTGCTCCTGTTGCCCTGAGCAGGTTTAGTCTCAACGGAATTTCGCCCCCGCCCGCTCCCAGAATAAGCGTGGCAGCTGGAGCCCCCACACTCAGGAAGAGTAGGGTAAATTGGGCGTGGATGCTCAGCGAGGGATTCTCCGTCACCAGGGGTGCTGGTACTCTCCTGGGATAGTGCTCCATGATTAAAAAAAACCTATACCAACCTATTGCAGTAGGTTTACCTTTTTTCGGGTTAGTGAGCGTTGTGGACTTCTTATTGCTCCAAAAACGGGCGGGATATGTCTGACAGTAAGACTTACAATTTTAGGATTAAATGTATATAATTTCCGTTTTATATTGTAAAAATCATACCCGTTTTTTTTTTTCTAAGAATAAATATATAATCGATGTATTTCTGCGAAGGAAAATCATATACATGCTTCTCTACGCACATCAGTTACGTGATGAAAATATTTGTCGAGATATTTTGGATAAACTAACGTCGAAAAGTGATGTTAATTCCTTGGTTACATTTAATTCATAATTATTTACTTTGGCGTCTCGCCTACCCCGTAGTTGATTCTTTAAGTCGAAGTTTCCCCTAAGAAAGCAATTAATTTGAAATGTATAGTTAGTCGTATTGTCTCTTGACACTCCATTAACACAGCAACCTTATACTTTACTTTTGTCTTTTTTTATCATCTATCTTATACTTTGCTTTTTTAAAAGGATACGGAGTTTTGTGATTAATAAATTTGTTTTCAGTTGACCGGCATGATGAACTCCAAATTCGCCCCAGCGGGCGGTCGGCAACCAGATATTCAGTATTTCTTCAGTGGATATCATGCGAGCTGCGGTGATGGCAGTACCATAGACCCAGCAAACTCCGACAGCGCTGAACGCAGGACTGTTTCGTAAGTTATGCATGACAAGTAATTTGGTTATGTTTTTTATTATTATTAATTTAGTCAAGTATATACCTGATACTTTAGTAGGATAAAGTAACAGGTTATGTGCATACATAGAGAATATAATAGATATAGATAAGAGGCATTCTCTGGAACGCCTTGCCCGTTAATATAAGAAAAGCATCGAATAAGTACACGTTTAAAAATGTGTGTGTATTTATATATTATGTGTGTGCATATGTATAATACCTATGTATGTATTTTATTTTCTATATGTATACTAGTATTAATGCATGTATATCTATTTACAATATATGTCCATTCATTTAAATATATTTAGCACCTACCAACTATTACAAGTAAAATTCTCCCAGGGTTGACAGGTAGATAATGCCATAAGGCATTAAATCCGCCCATTGTAAACCTTAGATTAAGGTGTAAAACAATAAAGATTAAATAAATAAATAAATAAATATAGTTTTTGTGTGCATATGTCAAGCGGTAAGCAACAGGGCTCCTCCCACTTTCTGGGAGGGTTTAGGAACAGCAAAATATTCGCCACATGTGTGTTGGTGGTCTTCACATCCACCTTATCATCGTTATAGCCTCAAACGTCTACTGCCGAACGTACCCCAAAGATGTTAGCCCTAGTTCCTATGTTAGGATATTGGATTGGCAAACGTTTTTCGTTATTTTGGGTGTTATCAGGAAGATGTTGCTGGCTATCTCTTGCTTTTTTTCTTACTTTCGCCTCTTACGGCACCCATGGGATGATATTATGAGATAGTGGATTCTCTTACGCCACCACCTACGGTCTGGCCACCATCTAACGTTTGGAAATAGAACTATAGGTTATTTTAAGGTTGGAAGGTTGGAAGGTTGATGACGTTTCCGATGTGACAGAAAGTTAGTTTTATGTTTGACATTTATGAAATTAGTCGCTTTTAGCTTGAACAAAGTTGGGAAATATTAAAAACTTACTTCCAAATTGGTAAGTCTTCTAATAATCTACTGAGCCGTGGTAGCTCAAATGGTTTTCGCTCACCGTAAATTTCACAGTACGTAAGCAAACCGGGTTTGATCGCCATCGGCAGCAATGAAATTGATAATTTCAATTTTAAGCGTTGATTTACCACGTCCTCGGCGGTGAAGGAAAACATCGTGAGGAAACTTGTATATTTGAGAAATAAGAAAAAAAATATTTCGAAGACATGTGAAGTTCGCCATCACGCATTGGTGCAGCGCGGCTGACAGTTCCTTGCTGTAACTTTAAGTCTCCTACTCAAATTTTAAGAAATTCACGAAAAAAAATTGACAAAAATAATGTACCAAAAAACGCAGTTGCGAAACGAGTTCGTGAAACTGGATCGTTGTTGGATAAAACAACGCGTGTACGTACTCGCCCAGCGCGCTCAACCGAAAACATCACTGCAGTTGCTCAAGAGTGTGCGTGAACAACCATCAACATCAACTCGTTATCGTTCTCAAATATTGAAAATTTCATGCACTTCTTTGAGAAGAATTTTGAATAAATATCTCGGTATGAATGCGTACAAAGTTAAATTAGTGCAAAAACTGGAGCCGCACGACCATTTCGACCATTCATGTTTGCTCAATGGGCCGAAGACCGTTTGATCGTAGATGAGCATTTTTAGCGAAAAATCATCTTTTCAGATGAAGCTCATTTCCACCTCGGAGGATATGTCAATAAGTAAAATTGTCGCATCTGGAGCTCAGAAAATATACACGTCATCGTAGAGTAATCAATGCATTTTGGTCTGGCGGCATTATTGAGCCATTTTTTTTTCGAAAGTGAGCAAGGAAACGATGGTACAGGGAATGGCGATCGCTACCGCGCCATGCTAAGTGATTTTTGTTTCCAAAAATTGAAGAGGATGACATAGACGATATTTGGTTTCAACAGGACGGCGCAACGTGCCACAAAACCAACGTAAAAATCGATCTTTTGCGCACTGTTTTCGTAAATCAGGCAAAATTCTGATGTCAGTTGGAACGTCGAAGCTGCGATTTGACTCTGTTGGACTTTTTTGGGAGTAGTTAAGGATAAGCGTTACGCTTACCATCCAGAGACGATTGACGACTTGAAACATAAAATCGAAGTTGCCGTTGACGAAATAGAGACCCAAACAATCGAAAATGTACTGAAAAATTCCGCTGATCGGATGGGGTACTTAGTGTGAGACTAGCCGTGACAGTCATTTCAAATGATGTCTTCCATTCCTGAATGGAAAGGTTCAATATTTCTAATAAACCCATAAGTTAAATAAAATATTTTTTATAGCCGATTCAAATTCCAAATCTTAAATGTCCCACCCTTTACACGGGAAAGACTTCACATGACGCCAAGATATTTTTAAACTCTCAGACATATTAGGTTTCTTCACATTTTTTTCTTACACCGCCAAGCACCTATCATGTGCTCAGCACTTCAAATCCCTGACCATCCAACCTTGTAGAACTAAAATCTACACTACAGTATCCAGTGGAGAATGTCCATATGGATCGTGCTAATATACCGCAAACACTCTTGAGAAACGTTTCACTGATGTTCCTAATTTCACAACAAAATCTTGAAATACTTCTCCTACTGTCGCCAAATTATCGCTTCAACTAAATTAAAATAGGTACTTCTGTAAAAACTTTTAAAATCCATTGAGTATTTCCAAAAGATATCGTTAAATGTTTTAAAACTATTTAACTGTTAAGAAAACGGCTTAAGTGGGATTTCCGTTAAAATTATTGCCTCCATACAATTGCACCTTATCGAGCTACTATTTTTTAAAAGCGTCGAATCTAGTGTGTTTCCGTAAATGTTCATACCTTTATTTAAATCTGGTAGTACCTACATTAGACCCCGTCAATATAATGGATGGCACACACAGTAAGTTCAACTGATCAGTTCTAACTAGGTCTGTTGATACTATTTAAAATGTCAGATTTTCGATAAATCGATAAATAAACTTACTTATATATATATATATATATATATATATATATATATATATATATATATATATATATATATATATATATATATATATATATATATATATAAAACTTCGATATTGATATACCTATTTATAATTATCGATCGAAATTTCGATATTATTAAAAATATCAACAGTCCTAGTTTGAACTGATCAGTTGAACTGACCGTGTGTGTCGTCCCTTAGACAAATTTCTGTGTAATCGACGTAAACGAAGACAATAATTATAGAGTAGTAGTAGTAATTCTAGACTAACATTTTTTGAGCTCACATTTTTGCTTAATATAAATACATTGTTTTATAAAAATCAATTTGGTTTTACATGGGTGTAGCCCGATAACCGACGCCAGTGTTGAGCTTATCAAGCATATTTTAGGTGCATTAGAGAATTCAGAGGATGCTTTTGGTATATTTTGAGTCCTTTTGACATTAGGGATTAAAATCAATTATTTGTGATTTGCACAAACATTGGCTCCGCTGGGATTCTAACACGTACTCCGTTTGTACATATGGTACTCTTTTCACCACGTGGATGTCTTTAACATTTTAAATTTGATTGCAGGATCACCCCCATAGCTCTTCAACCGCGCAGCAGGGGCTACCTGACGCTGCGCTCAACCGACCCAACCGAACCGCCAATTATGCAGCCAAATTACTTTTTTGACGATCATGAAATGGATGTTTTAGTGGAGGGGGCTAAGTTGGCGTATCGTCTAGCGAACACCACAGTAAGCGCACATCGTGCTATTGAATACAACTAATTTAAGATAATATCCGAGTGGAATTAAGTTCATGCAAGCGTTTCCTTCCGTTTTCTCCCTGGACAATGACACTACGATTAACTTTTTTTTCGACACAATCTACGCTACTACTAATCCATGTATCTTGATCTTTTTCCGTCATAAATCAGGAACTTTCTAAAATAACTCTATTCTATTTTCTGGATGTTAGCGCTGTGTCTATACGACTCTTACAGCTTCATCTGACTCAAACATAATACGGTATGATTTGAGTTGAGTTCGAGCTGCAGTGGTCTTTCGGTCATTCGGTTACGGCGTGATAGACGGCAATAGATCGCTAAAAATCTTTTCTTCAAATTTCTTGCAGCTTGGATATAAGCTTTGCTTTTAACTTATTTTTAATAACCGAAGTTTCTAACGAACTAAGGTTTTGGACTAAGGCCTTTAACGCTCTGATGTTATAGCTCATCTCTACACATTGAAATCAATTGCAGTTCGTTAGTCGCTAAAATTCAAAAACGGCCCCTGGGTCCCTGGATAGTTTAATTTCACTATTGGACCCGGCAGGTGGCGTTGTTGTCGATTTCATAAATTTAGGCCATCTAGCGTTTACTTTATATACCACGTTGAGTGTCAATCAGTTGTTCGATGAAGTGACTACCTATAGAATGAAGTAGATGGCGCTATTATAATTTTACTTGAAAGAAAATGTAATATCTATGTGTCTAATATTTATATTAAAAGGATTGTTACATTTATTTACCATGAAATTAAATTTTCTTATAATTTATGCCGGACTTGTAGTTTCAATTATAATATTAAATTAATTATTTGCCGTCGATTCAGAAATCACCCGTGTGAGGCCGGGCCACATCACTAGTTAGCTAATAAATAATTTTAATTGCTAATTTTATTTGCCATAGTCACCACGTTTGGCGACCAGCGTTTTTATTTGTTATTAGGGAGTCGCTGATGCTCATCTCCTCATTTGTTACCGATACCGATACCGGTTGGCGATATCCTTACACCGCTACGACATTCGACATTCTAATTTTAGATTTTGTTTTTGAAAACAGTTATTGCGCGAGAAGTACGGCATGGTCCCCACTCCGGGGTACGGAGAGGGCTGCCCAGGAAGCAGTGAAAGCCCCACGGATGAGTTCTTTAGGTGCCTGGCGCGGCTGTACACCGCGCCGGAAAACCATCAGGTCGGCACCTGCAAAATGGGGCCCGCCACTGACTCCATGGCTGTAGTCGATCCGCAACTGAGGGTTCATGGAATACAAGGTGAGTTTTCACACGGGTTAAGTTGATAACGTCATACCGAAATAAGCTAATTAATTAATGTCCTCCAGATCGAATTTCGGCCACGGCAGCCTGCTTCAACGGAGGCTAGCCATCGGCGCAGGACAGGATTATAGTGCCAAAGTGTGTGCGCAAGCACAGGTGCACTCTCTATTCCCTCACTCCCATAATCCGATGGGACGGTAAGCCGACACGACCGGAGAGAGATCAGGCGCAGTAGCAACGGCTTTACGTGCTTTCCGAGGCACGGGGGTGATACAACGCCAACTTCCTGACTCCGGACAACTACTGAGAATTGCTTGACAGAAAAACCCGGGATTCGAACACAGGACCTCATGATCAGCAGTCGCACTACTACAACCATTAGACCAACGAGGCAGTCAAATAAGCTATTGATATACTAATCTAATTGTCTATTAAAACGTTACAGGACTCAGAGTGATCGATGCTGCTATAATGCCAACACTACCGACTGGTAAGTGCCCTCGAAGCTTTTTAGTAATAATTGTATGGCAGTATCATGTATCCAAGTGATATTTACAAAAATGAATGAGATCTAGGAAATTCATAATACCAAATATATTTAACGTTAGGGTTAGTAAATTCAAAGTGTGGTTTAATTAAATAATTAATATAGTGATTTCTTAATTAAACGCGATAAATTAATTCAATGGTTAATATTTTATTAGAAAGAAGGAAGAAAAAAATATTTACGTATTTTGTCTCTCTACAAATAACCTTTATGTGGACCGTTGTCTTTTGTCATATTAAGAATATTCCAAAAAAAAAAACTTTAAAAAAATCATCATAGTATGGTATCACAGGAGGTTCGTAGTTTGCTGTGGCCACTTACCACCAAATAGTTGTTCTTGTCAGATGGTTTGCTACCCTTGAAATAATTCATCATACTTAGGTAACACTAGTGAAGTAGGTTCGTAACATATGATCATCACCATTTTGGTTCCATGACCTGCGGTGGCCACTTCCTAAAGACGGTTATTTCCATTACTTGGTTTTCCACTCTCATGTTATAAAAAATAAAAAACATAAAAATTTAAGTATTTGTACGGTTTCGTATTCATTACAATGCGTTCAAGGCAAGTGTTGCTTAAATTGATATATTTCTTTCTTTCTTAACGTTACCTCCACACTAGGATTTTCGTCTGTATTGTGGGGGCAGTTTACATACATAAATTTCACAGGGACAAACATCCAGACCTGAAGCAAGCATTCGTAGGCCATACAAATACTTGTTCAGTGTGGGATTCGAACCCGCGGCCCTCAGCGCTGCAATTCATTGCTGAGCCACTGCGCCTCGAAACCGTCAACTCATAATAATAAACTTACAATTATTTCAGGTAACACAGCGGCTCCTACCATAATGGTCGCAGAGCGTGGCGCGGAGTTTATTATAACCACACATCAACAGTACAAAAAACGACCTGACAATGGACTAGGTAACAGATTCAGCGACAACTCACAAAGCAGTGGCTCTTACAACGGCCAGGGGAATGATAACAGGTAAGAAAACAGCGTATAACAATCGATTTCCGTATTCTTACTTCTTCTTTTTAAAACCCCTTTATTTAAAAAGAAATTGGCTCAAACTGTTGGTCTTTCTCGGACCTTCATCAGTACGTAAATATTCACAGCCGGTCGGAGTCTCTCCCGTCATATTTGGCTGGCAGATTGATGATTGTTGTTCCAGACGTCTTGCTCCTTATACTTTGCTACCCGTCGCCGCTCTGGGTATTTTACTTCTGGCGTAAATGAGATAGTATACCGCCATATTTCAGAAGTCATAAGATTTTGCCAGCATTCCCAAAGTCGTTTAACTATAGATTGTTTTATACACGGCTCCGGTATTATTATATTAAAATAGCCAGGTATCATCCACGTATGATCCTATCAAAAGAGATCCTTTAAAAAATCGCAAAGATCTGAAATTTGATTTATAATTATTTGTATAGATTTTTCGCTATTTCCGGTGATTCGCTTGCCAGTTGATTCATTCGCCAGTTGGCACTTAGAGAAAAAGGAATGCCTGCCCGGTGTGGGCACCGTTTTATAATGGTTAACAGACAGACAGTATTTGTGCAAAAATAACACTATGGTTATTTCAAAAATGAGGCGTTTGGAATTTTGGTAATTCAGAATAAATTCCCGTATTACATAAATACCAGGATATCAGATGTTCTTAAAATGTATATACCGTGTTGTAGTATAACTTGACTTTAAGGTACCGTACCGTTTTTTTTTTAAATCATAACTCTAAGACATAATCTTAGCACTTTTGCTTAAAATTTAAGGTGGAGTTTCGGAAATGGAGCAGACTGGCATAATAATGAACACAAATGGAACAACGGGAAGCCATGGGATAAAACCTGGAATTGGGGAGACAAACCACGTGACGATCAATATAATACAGATTGGCGCAAAAAGCACAACGCACCAACCTTTCCTGAGACAATAATATAATCTGTATAGTGCTTAACGATGTAATATATTTTTAAGCAATTATGATTTCATCAAAAATTATAAGTGGAATTTTTAGCAAATCAAACGATTATTGCATAATGCCTGTTTTTTCGAACTGTTGAATAATGTGAAAAGTGTTCCTTATGTAACATTTCAAATATCCCTGGGTGTAGTGACGTCAAGTAGCAAACAAACATATGTAAAGGGCGTAAGTGATAGAGTGAGATTCCGTTCTCACTTCGCGATTAATAAATATTTGCGAGCTTTACATGTGTGGATTGTTAAAATCATTTAAATCAAATTTTGTATTAACTTAATAGGTATCATTAGGTAATAATATGTTACCATTAAAATCAAACTAAAACATATTTAATAAATATTTATTTTTATTATTTTAATAGCTTTTTTATGTTTTCATTTATATTTGTTACAATATTTACACAATAAAATTGCATATGTCATAAGAAATTACGCAACACTCATCAATGGACAGGAATGTACAGCAAAAAATCATTTAGAATGGCCATCCATATCCCACATAAATTACTTAATTGTTTAAATGCAAATAGTTTGTTATCAATAAAAAAACGTTACTATTCGACAAATGATTACCTAATTCCTACATTATTTAAAGATTAAAAAATTTGTGCATCAGAAACTGTAAACTATAACGCAATGCTACTATGTAAATGGCAATACTTTTTGTACAGTATTTTAGAAAATAATTTTATTCTACAACGTGACCAAAATAATTAGGCGCATGACAGCTAAGACGTCGTTAGGATTAGGTGATTGGTCACTAGGGAAAGCGCGGGGATAGAGGCAGGGTGCGGGCGCCGAAACCGCATTCCTGTCACGTTTTGGCTAATTTGGGTTGGTTTAATTAAATTGTACAATTTCTTTTTTAAAGTCTCCTCTTACGATTATAGATAATATAGTATTTAGGGCACTTACGATGCTGACAAGAACAAATATAATAGTGGATTTTATTGCCCCAATCACACCAATAGATGAATATCATTTATATTTTAGAAGAGTCCATACATATTAAAACAATAAGTAATCAATGCTTTTAAGTTTTTTTCTTTTAATTTATGCCATGACAATTTTTATTGCATTTATGATAAAACTTAAATCGTTATCTATAATTTTGTGATTACTAGTTGTAAATAAAATAGCGAGTAAGATGAACAAAATTTATTAAAAACATACAAGTTCAAAATCAATGTTATTTTTTTCCGTTGCGTTTTCCTTTCCCTTTCACGATAATAGGCTCCGGTTCAGAATCAGACCTGCGGAAAAACGTTGTTGTAAATAATTTAAATTTTATAATAAATTTGAGACCATATTGACTAGCAATAGTTTCAATTATCGCGTAACATCTGTTCACGTGCATGCAGTGGTTTCGAATATCTCTGGTGATTATCGTGGTTGGATTCGTTATAACCTTCAAAGTTTGGTTTCGTTGTATTGTGTAAATGTCAAAATCAGTAATGATTATAGGCCGATGGCTTATGTTGCCTGTGTTCCGAAATAGAACCAAGTAAACTGGCGAATGCAAATGACGTCATCAATTGACACCACATTGTACTGGCGTGCCGCCGCCATATTGTGTCGGATATCTGGCCATATTAAAACAATTGAAATAATACTAGTTTTTACGGAATTTATCGCGTATATTTAACTTTTTAAACACCCGACGTTTCGAGAGCTTAACAGCTCCCATGGTCACGGGAAGGACTGAGATGTTCAACGTCCAGATGTCATAGTTAACCGCGGTTACCATAGATTAAAATTTAACTTATGTTCCGATCTACACAGTATGAACTTATGGTATCATGAAGTCTTGCAGTTGTATGCTTGGGTTGGGATTTAATTTTATTTATTATAGGATCCCAAGCAGATGGTAGCACCCAGCCATCTTCTCTATTGAAATTAGGATGTTTCTTGATTTCAATAGCCTCGCGAATCATCCTTGGAAGGAATCGGTGTTCTTTAGCGAGGATTTGTGGTCTATCAAATCTGATGTAGTGACGGGGGCGATCCTGTACGTGTTCACAGACTGCAGACTTTCCGGAGCGTCGATTCTTCACATCAGCTATATGTTCTTTAACGCGGGTTTTAATTGATCTTTTAGTTTGTCCTATGTAGGTGAGACCACATTCACAATCAAGCTTGTACACTCCTGCATCTGTCTCAAGCTTTTTAGGTTTTAAAATATTATGATAATGAACAAATGTAACGCAGGAACGTAGTGATTTCCGGCGACAAACGATACCCACTGTTTTTTTTTTATATAGAATAAGTGTGACTAACGAACACACAGTCCACCTCATGGTAAGTGAATACTGTGTCCCATAGACATCTACATTTATCCTTGATTAAAAAACAAAATGCTAATGCGTTGTCCCTCTGAGGACTAAGATGGAATGCCTTGTTTCCACTTTCCAGTAAAAACGGTCTCCGGTTCTCTACACTCACCATACGAAACAGGTCGAGCCGACCCATTACTGCTACAACCATAATATAGCTGAGGTCCTACCACTAATTGAATGCTAGAAATATCGTCGATAAAAATGCTATAATGATCTTTCCTGGCCATATTAGTACTTTTGGTTGGTAAAATTGGTACTTAAAACTCCTAATCCTTATTCTATAAAAAAAAAACTCTGATACTCCCGTCTCTTGGAGACTATAGGTAATATTTGCAGTCTTTTGTTTTTATACTTACTCTTCACTTGCATCCGGAGTCTCCGGTATGGTGACATTCGACTTGGACACCCTTTTACTGTCTGCCAGCTCACTGCTATCATCTAGAAGAGACTGCTCCTGTAAAAAGGAAAAGGAAGTCATAGGATTGTTAATGAATTCCTGTATAGAATAACCATTAATGAATCCAAACTTGAGGGCTTTGTGGCGCAGTGGCATAGCAATGGCAGCACTGAGAGCCGCGGGTTCGAATCACGCACGAAACAAATACACACTACAAATAATTCTTCCAGGTCTGGATGTTAGTCCATGTAAAAATTATGTATGTGAACTGCCCCCACGAACGATACAGGAGAAATTCCTAGGGCGGAGGTGAACCCTTCATTCATCCCACTAATACTGTCTACAACGGAATTGAATTTAAGTGCCTATGTTATGTGCTGCTATCTGTATTTACCAAGCGGCTTAAAGTTGCAGACTAAATAAAATATATTAATTCGTACCTTGTTTAGCTGCAGTGAAATTAGTGTTTTTCAAATATTTACTGCGATTAAAACACACTAGTTATAGATAGAAAAATGGTATTGTATAAACCTTGTTTATTTAATCATTTTCATATTATACTAGTGATCTCAACAACAGCGCCACCTAGCGGGTTCAAATTTGAAAATAAACCATCTAGGGACCCATTCAAATACACAAAAAATTCGATTAGATGTTTCAAAGTCTATAACGGAATTTTTTTCATGGGATAGGGTGACAAACGAGCACACAGTCCACCTAAAGGTAAGTGGTTGCTGTGGCCCATAAACATCTATACTCGATTACGAATCAAAATGCAGATATGTTGTCACCCGTGAGGACTAAGATGGAATGCCTCGTTTCCAGTAAAAAGGGTATCCGGTTCTCTACTCACCATACGAAACACTGCAGCATTAAGCTACCATTTTACGCTGGTATTCTGTGAGAGCGTGGTCCTTCCCCGGTTGAGCCGACCCATTCGTGCTACAACTATACTAAACCAACCAAAAAAACTCATTAAAATAATTGCCATGCCTACCTATGTGTACACCTATACGTCCCTGAAACGACCAGCGGGATTATTGTTACATACCGTATATAAGAAATATAACTTACACGTTAATTAGATTTAATAGTTCAAGTGAAAACTGTTTGTTACTGAATTTAGATATTAATACCACTGGTACAAAAAAGATCAGCTTTGTCACATTCCTTAGAAAATTAGTTAAATGAATTACATGCTCTTAAAAAATCAGTTCATCCCTCTCATCATCTGTAATTTGAATTTGCATAAAGATAAGTATAAGGGATTGTAATAGCGCAGTGAACGAGAGGGTACCGAAATATGTAATCATTTAATAAGTCAGGACTGTTTGAACGATCTTGAGCAACTTTACTCAGTAAGACCAGGTCAGCTGTATTACGCCCAGTTTACAGCAGGTGATGAAGACAAGAACAAGAACACTGCAGTTCATATCCTTCTTTAGGTATATGAAAATTGGAACCTATGATATATCTAATTATTTTTTTTTTGAATCGCTTCGATATTGTTAATGTTTATTTTTATATTGAAGATTCCGTACTTGACGCACATATTCAGATGTCCACGAACAAGAGATGAAAACAATATTTTCATTGATTTCAACTGACGGAATTTGTAACAAGACCTAGTAAAACAAATTATACTTACTATTTCTTTATCATATACTATAGTATGCAACTCGGTATCATCAGCGGATTCATAGCACATGGAGCCTTGAGAGCTGCCCGCACTGCTGCGAACTGAGCTCGAAGTCGAACGTGTCGTCTGCTTCGTGTTCTTCCCTTGTTCTTGGGAAAATTAATAAAAAAAATTATTAAATTATTCTAGGTGAACCAATTTTGTTTTATTTGAAAGCTGGTGCTTCTAATGTGTAGTAGTAGTTTATTAGTTACCCTTAATAATGCGTATTTGATTGAGTTTGACTACATTGATGATGTTCTCATTTTATTTATACTGAAGTTGGTTGTACAATTTTTTTAATTTTACCACTTGTTATAAAGCTGAAGCAGCTAAAAAACCCACAGTCCACCTACGTAAGTGGCTACAATGGACACCTGCAACCAACTTCAAACAAGGCTATAGATGCATTGTCATCTCTGAGGACTATGATGAAATGTCTCCCAGCCTGTGATTATACTGGCACTCTTTACTCTTCTATCATTGGCCCAAATAATTGGCTGGCACCTCTCGATAACTGTTCTGATGTCTGCTCACCCACAGCTATCTGGCATGAGCAGATCATCAATAATCAATATACAGGAGGGAGTTGCGGAGAGAACGGACCCCTAAGGAACTTCGCCGTTTGTTGACATAAATTTAGACTACCAGCCATCGACGAAGACTAGGAGAAACTGTTTACTCAGAAAGTTCTTCACTCGATTAATCTGGCCAGGGAATAATCTGTATGCTGAAAGCTTGCCTAAAAAGCTAGGGAAAAATATAATGTGCATATGGTATCGTATCGTAATTTTGAAAAAAAAAACGGACCATATTTAACCTCTGATTGAGGCACCCCCCCCCCCATATCACTTTAACCCATAAAAACTTATATTTACAGACTATTTTTCTATGAAGAAGTTTGACATTATAGGCTCAATGAGAAATTTCCTATCTTCTAATGCAATAAAAAGTAGTTGGTTTACGGTTTATTATTTATAATCTACGTTCATTTCGTACGCCTATTTCGTGTGGCGTGTTATCGTGTTGATTTTTGGATTTTTCTAAAGTTTTATAAGTGTTTAGTATATTGTTTTATCATAAAATTATTGTAAAAGTTTTTGTGTGAATATAATTTATCTTTTTACGTAAATAATTTCGAGTAATATATAGAAATAATTGTGATATTCAAGCTGCCGTTCTGTGCTGGGTACGTACATTTTTAACTATGAAAATAAAATTAAAATCTATTTGTAATGAAGTAAAAGCACTAAAACCAGTAATATAACATAATAAATAAACAGATACAAATATATTATATAAAAATTTATAATGAATATTGTTGAAAATAAATGTACGACAAATTCAAGGTTAGATTATTTTTAGCTACACCGCGTCACGCAAAGCGAGCGAGCGATATTAATCATTTTAGCTGGCGGCTGAGGGGTTAAAATCTTATGAGATGACAGATAATCTAAAAATGCATCATTATATGAAATCTATTGATGTAATTCAACGGTCAAACAATTTGTTTGCAAGCACATTGTAGTCGTTAGTCAAGTTAATGTAGTATAAATATAGTAAATACCTGTTTTTCTTCCACTCTTTTTCTTCTGGTTATTCTTTGCTCCTACGCTCAGTGGTGATCCAATGGATTCGGAACTGGATCTAGATTGCAGGCCTCGAGTCGATCTGCGTACGGATACATTGGATATGTCGAGATCTTGGAACGGCGGCGAGACCGGTGGTGAAGTCTCTTTGGATGATGTTTTCTTTTTATCTTTTGCTGGTTGTGATTTCGCTAAAAAGTAACATATTTAATTTATTATTATTTAGTTATTAATAACTATTAAATAGGGGGAGGCGGGTCTAGAATGTGGTGCCATCATCTCGGTCAATAAGAAGCGCGCCCCGCCGAGATGGAAGTGGGAGAAGTGGCCTGCTCATATATGGACGTGCACTGCCGTCGCTCACCCCTTCTTGCATCGTAGTTCAACGACTCCGCTAGTTTTGATCGCACCTCTGTGGTGGTCGCGCCACAGAAGAATCGCTAGAAGTAACCGCCTCGCATAGTGCGAGTAGTCGTCGCGCACCACTCTCATCCATCGCACCATAAGACCAGGAGCGTAGTAAACGAGGCACCAGAGGAACTCCACCCCAGTAAGAGCGTTTCCTCTTTTTTATTTGGACTTGAGCCGTTTCTGTTTTCCCCGTCACATTTCTCTCCCCTACTCACTCAAGTAGACCTCCATCTAGACACTGGTGAAGTAGTAGATTTGGAATAGCGAGTGTATCGTCCAAGGCTGTCGCGTGTCCTCTTTTTTATTTGGACTTGAGCCGTTTCTGTTTTCCCCGTCACATTTCTCTCCCCTACTCACTCAAGTAGACCTCCATCTAGACACTGGTGAAGTAGTAGATTTGGAATAGCGAGTGTATCGTCCAAGGCTGTCGCGTGCCACGTCAGCCATCTTGTTTTGGGGTAACAATAAACCGCACATACAGTCCACCTTGTAACATCTCGCATAATAAGGTCAAGGCCCGACCTGGAAATCAGACCCAAGAACCCCTAGGCCTGTCGCTCAACTATTCTGGTTCTTACGAGCCGGATTAGAATCGGGGCAATTGGCTCCACCAATAGTAAATACCTGTTTTTCCTCCACTCTTTTTCTTCTGGCTGTTCTTTGTTCCAGCGCTCAGTGGTGATCCAATGGATTCAGAACTGGATCTAGATTGCAGGCCTCGAGTCGATCTGCGTACGGATACATTGGATATGTCTAGATTTTGGAACGGCGGCGAGACCGGTGGCGAAGTCTCTTTGGATGAGGTTTTCTTTTTATCTTTACCTGGTTGTGATTTCGCTAAAAAAGTAACATATTTAATAGTAAGTAGCTTGCAGAAGTGTTTAATACCAGCGCAGTCAGTTTTTCTAATATTATAAAAGTAAGTTAGTTTTCCTACCTTGCAGTGTGGTGGCGGTGTACGACCGTATATTGGTGATGTAAGAATATCTATTACCCCATATCATCTCACGGGCGTCGTAAGAGGCGACACAGTGAAACAAATCTGGAGATGAGCAGCAGCGCCTTCCTTATAACGACTAAAAAACTAAAAACCTGCAGTTGTCAACCCGCTTGCCAAGCGTAACAACTACGGCAAATAGCCTTCTTAAGAGGAATTCTATGAGGTAGACCCACGATGATGATAGCGATGATGATGTGTTTCCCGAAGCCACAGAACCAGAAGAAGAAATTATCTTTACCAACACATAATTATCAATTAGTTTGTATTGTTAATTTCCCTGTTATAAATATTATACGTGTAATAATAATATTTTACATGGTACAGCCATGCTGATGTCTGCTCACCCGTAGCTATCAGGCATAAGCAGATCATTAATATGCAGCCGGAAGAGCGTTGCGGAGAGAACAGACCCCTAAGGAACTTCAGCGTTTGTCGCCATAGTATTTGGACGAGCAGCTATTGACCAAGAATAGGGAGGACCGTTCATTCAGAAACTCATTCTTCCAATTAAAAAGGCCAATTCATACATGTAATAATAATATTTTACATGGTACAGCCATGCTGATGTCTGCTCACCCGTAGCTATCAGGCATAAGCAGATCATTAATATGCAGCCGGAAGAGCGTTGCGGAGAGAACAGACCCCTAAGGAACTTCAGCATTTGTCGCCATAGTATTTAGACGAGCAGCTATTGACCAAGACTAGGGAGGACCGTTCATTCAGAAAGTCATTCTCCCAATTAATAAGGCCAATTCATACATGTAATATTATTTTACATGGTACAACCACGCTGATATCGGCTCGCCCGTAGAATCAGGCATAAGCAGAGCATTAATATGCAGCAGGGAGAGTGTTGCGGAGAGAACAGATCCCTAAGGAACTTCGGTGTATGTCGCCATAGTATTGGACGAAGAGCTATTGACGAGGACTAGGAAGGACTGTTCATTCAGAAAGTCACTCTCCCAATTAATAAGACCAATAAGCTGTGCTGAAAGCTTGCCTAAAATGCGCATATTGGTATCGTAGTTTGGGAAAAACGGGCCATATTTCAAACCTTATAGGATGACAGATAATCTAAAAATGCATCATTAAATGAAATCTATTAACGTAATTCAACAGTCAAGCAATTTGTTTAACAGCAAATTGTAGTCGTTAGTCAAGTAAATGTATTATAAATATAGTAAATACCTGTTTTTCCTCCACTCTTTTTCTTCTGGCTGTTCTCTGTTCCAGCGCTCTGTGGCGACCCAGTGGATTCAGAACTGGATCCAGATTGCAGGCTTCGTGTCGATCTGCGTACGGTTACATTGGATATGTCGAGATCTTGGAACGGCGGCGAGACCGGTGGCGAAGTCTCTTTGGATGATGTTTTCTTTTTATCTTTTGCTGGTTGTGATTTTGCTAAAAAGTAACATATTTAATAGTAAGTAGCTTGCAGAAGTGTTTAATACCAGCGCAGTCAGTTTTTCTAATATTATAAAAGTAAGTTAGTTTTCCTACCTTGCAGTGTGGTGGCGGTGTACGACCGTATATTGGTGATGTAAGAATATCTATTACCCCATATCAACTCACGGGCGTCGTAAGAGGCGACACAGTGAAACAAATCTGGAGATGAGCAGCAGCGCCTTCCTTATAACGACTAAAAAACTAAAAACATGCAGTTGTCAACCCGCTTGCCAAATGTAACAACTACGGCAAATAGCCTTCTTAAGAGGCATTCTATCAGGGATGCCCAAGATGATGATAATGATGATGATGTGTCTCCAGAAGCAGCAGAACCAGAAGAAGAAATTATCATTATCAACACGTAACTATTACTTACTTTTGTTTTTTTTTTTTAATTTCTCTGTTATAATTATTATACTTGTGACCTCTTTTAATATCTTTTTAACAAAATATTATTCATCTAAGGCTAATTTGAGTAAATTTCTAAAATTAAGTTTAAAGGAACCTCTGTCCACTTCCACCAATGATCGCTGCGACCTGCTTCTCTTCAAACCCCCTTTTTCTGTTTCCTCGTCTACATCCTCTTTCTCCTTACTCGCTTTATTCGTTTTCTTGGTTGCTGTTTTCGAATTGGTGACACCAGATTCAGATGGCTGCTTGTTTATGGATAGTTTCTTTTTCTTTCCTGTCACATAAAAATGATTTATTACTGCAAGCATTAATTTTAAAATTCGCCTATATACCAAATCTAAATATCTACACTTGATTACATTGAATAGAACTATTTTTAGCATGGCTACCTTCAGTAATAATTAAATAAATGTTCAATTCAATTAAATTCAATGTTAAAAGCAGTTAGTGATGTATTAGGCCCTTAATTTTTTTCAACATGCGATTAAAATAACAAATAAAAGTTGTGAATAGAGCAAGTTTTGAAAAATAAAAATGGCGTATAGTACGACTTCGTAGATATATACAAATATATATAAGCGAAATACCACTGACAGACTGACTGACTCAACATGATATCTCTGAAACTATACACCTGATTGACTGGAAATTTAGTACAGTTACTCATTTCGCAATGTACACGCCCACTAAGAACGGATTTTACGATAGTCCCATAAAAAATCTTGATACTTTTTATCTACATTAATATCGTCTATTAGCGTGCGCACAACGAAACGAACGTGTATAAACTAGTATTTTATATGGACAAAGCATGGGACAAAGGATGGGATTACTAATTTGTGTCATTACTATGTTATAAACAATACCTTTTGAAACCTTCGCTTTTTTTACTGGTGAGACTCCACTACTGTCAGATTGTACTTCATTCGGCTCCGCTACCGGTATGTCGTCAGAGTCTGTAGACTTTTGTGTGGATTTTGGACTGTTATTTTCCGATGGTTGCTGCTTTTCTAAAACAATGATAAAACAATTATATATGTAAAACTTAATTACTTCTTGAAAAGAGAAAGCTTAGGTTTATAAAGAGCGATGATTTCTTCTAAGAAACCCTCTAAGAATGATCTATATACGTCTTTACTGATTAAAATATCTTAGTGATCAGAGTAGGCGATGACTATTGAGTGCGAAATTTAGGTTTGAATCCAGAATTAATGCACGGAAAAAACAAATAGCCAGCTTTCCAAACATAGCAAAGCGATTTTACTTGGACTCAACCATGCCGTGGCGATGTAAGAATATCCACTACCTTGTACTGCGCCGCGGATATTGTAACAGGGTGTGGTCTGTAAAATATTAATTGATATAAGTTACTTTACAAATAGCAGTAAAATAGTTAATTGTTTAGTGTAATTGTAATATTTAATTTTAAATTATTTCTATATAAATATATATTTCATAATTATGGACATACCATTCTACAGAAATTATTATATATACTAAGTATTAGCAGTGGCTATTGTTTAATGTCGGTGCAAGGGCGACTCAACAACAGCAAACCGGTTCACCGCTGGCCGCACTTGCTTCGATCTTTTAATAGTTCGCACCGCGCCACCAGTACGTTTACGTATACTGTTCGTTTGTTTACCGTTTAGTCGTGATAAGAAATTGTTATTATAATTAAGTACCCGGTTGACCGAGCTTTGCTCGGTATTTTTCGCTCGTTTTTTTTTTTAATTCGTGTGTTTTGGAAATTATATTTAGATACAAATTACATACTGATGAAATACAAATATTTTTTTAACTTAGCGACATAATAGAAAAAACTGTACTGGTTATTTGAATAAAAAATCATGAGTGCAATTAGTTTAATTCAAATTATCGTGTTTTTTAAAAATACTAAAAAAAGGGCTCGAAAAAATAGATTTTCTCAAAAAAGAAAGAAACTTGAAAAAAAATTTAAAAAAGTCGGACGGTCGGTCTGGGCTCAAACCATGGTATTACGATTTTGTGACCGCTCAATATACCAATTAAGCAATTTGTAATCATTAATAAACTGTCAAAATTAACCTTCTTGTTCTAACGATATTGTAGCAGTTTTTCATTGCCTAAAACACGGACAAAAAGACATTTTCTAAGAATAAATCCTAGCTAGATCGATTTATTGCCCCCAAAACTCCCTGCACATAAAATATTATAAAAATCGTTGGAGCCGTTTCCGAGATTCCGATTATATATATATTACACAAGAATTGCTCGTTTAAAGGTATAGGATTCATTCGCTTGAGACTCTTAATTCTTGTGCTATATATAACTATCACTCTATTCTCCCTCTATGTGTTGTAAAAGACTTGTAACTTGTGTAAATTATAATTATTTAAACTGAAAGACTATTGAATTTTATTTTACTTACACAAGCAGCATAACAAATATTAAATTGAACTATAAGGGGATAGAGAACTTCCAGATTACCTAACCGCCTGCCAAGTGTGGCAACTATGGTATAATTCTAGCAATAGTTTGCTACGATTTTAAAGTAATTATTATATTCTATTACTACTTTAAAGTAATTATTATAATCTTAAATTCTGTGAAAATTCCACAAACATGGATGTAATTAATAAACTTGAATGAATTTAATTGTTTATTTATTTTATCTATTCTTTATTCCACACAAAACAGAATATACAAAAGATATGTATATAAAAGTAATATACCATGGGTGGTCTTATTTCTGAACCCATTTGCTTCCAGACAAATAAAGCTTACTTTACGCTTACGATTTTTTATAGGATCGGGTGACAAACGAGCACACAGTCCACCTGATGGTAAGCGGTTGCTGCATCCCATAGACATCTACATCTACCTTCAGATACGAATCAAAACGCAGATGCGTTGTCATCCTGAGGACAACATGGAATTATTTCGTTTCCAGCAAAAAGAGTCTCCGGTTGTCTACACTTACCAAACACAGCAGAGTTAAGCTGCTATTTTACGCTGGTATTCTGTGAGAGAGTGGTCCTTCCCCGGTCGAGCCGACACACTCGTCCTACAACTATACTACTAATATAACTGCAGCATGGCTCTACCCATGTTTGAACATAACTTATTTCAAACAAATTTTTTCAGTTTGTAACTGGAGCAAAACATAATTGAAACCATAGAATACTGTAATACACAATAGAATGGCTGTCAACCTTATTTTGTACGAGGGTCGGCGTCGCCAGGAGCACACATACAAACAATTACGTCGTATTATCACTACTACAAACCCTATTCGCTGTGTTGACAGACTGAGTAAATTTAAACGTTTTATAGACTGATTAATGTTCAAGATCACCATTAAGAAAAATCGTTTAAATTTTAATACATATTTATTTGTAAATAGTGTTCAATTCGGCATTTTTGGTTTTTAATATTATTGTTCCATGCACCTTCTTCTTTTATTAAAACCCATTTTTCTTCAATTATGTGTTGACGGTTGAAAATCCGTTTGATTTTTTTTCTGCGAGTCATTTTTTAGTCTGCTACTAAAACTTAACTGACTCGCCACAAAAGCAAAACCCGTTTACACTCACTAACGCCACTCTCGGCCGAGGGACGTTTTGCTTAATGATCTTTCTTGATCATGGTATGTGAGGCAATGGTATGTGAGTAGAGTTGATCACTTTTAAATTTAGTTGAAAGTACACATTTTATGGCCAAATACTCAAACGCTACTCAATTTTAAGATGTCGTAAATCTCGTGACCCGTCGCAGAAGAACACAAAAACTCTTCGATCATAATATTAATCTCATAACTTTTAGACGGGAGATGAAGCTGCAGTCTTCAGCAGAATACAAATGAACAGATAGATCTCCAAATGCATGCAGCGGCACAACTCGCATTGCAGAAGCGATCGAGCGGAACCAGGACTCCCAAACCTTTGCCAGAGATCCGTCTGTCAGAAAGAGCAAACTGTCGAAGCTGAGGACCGAATGTGGCAGCATCATTGCTGGGACACCTAAGATTTTGATTGAGATTGAGAGGTTCTATGAGCAGCTTTATACGTCTTCGTTGGAGTCACACGTAAGTGTGAGTGACGACTGACGATCTAAGAGCGTGATAGGCTTAAAAACGAGGATATGCGCAGTAGAACCAGAGTAACCGACATGACCCAACCGATTAGTAACACAGTCCACTTGATGGTAAGTGGTTGCTGTGGCCCATAGACATCTACATCTATCTTTGTTTACGGATCAAAATGCAGATGCGTTGTCACCCGTGAGGACTAAGATGGAATGCCTCATTTCCAGTAAAAAGGGTCTCAGGTTCTCTACACTCACCATACGAAACACAGCAGCATCAAGCTACCACTTCACGCTGGTATTCTGTGAGAGCGTGGTCCTTCCCCGGTCGAGCCGACCCATTCGTGCTACGACTATACTACTAACTGCAGCAATGCTCTACCACGTATAAATAAATATAGTTGCAGCATGGCTATACCGCTTAAAAAAGTGGTAATGGGCCCGCCATATAGCTCGAAGAAACCACAACCGATGGGGAAGAAAGGTTCTCTAGTGGCAGCCTCGTACCTGCAGGCGAAGTGTAGGGCCTCCCCCCACTAGATGAAGTAATGATCTGGTAAGACCTGCAGGAAGTCGATGGATGCAGGTGGTTTAGGACCGTGATTTGTGGCATTCCTTGTGGAAGCTTATGTTCAGTGGTTCAGTGGACTTGTGAAGGGCTCTAGTGACGAGTGATGTAATAAATTCTCGTGATGTCACAGTTACTTTGATTTAGAGTGACAGAAACAGTAGATGTTAGTTAAGACGGCTCAAAATCTAAGTCTGCGCGTAAATTTAAGTTTATTTAATATTTCCTTTACAATAAATAACTTTTATTAGCGTTTAGAAGTTGTTACTGTACTGTAAAAATCTTCATCATCTACATCATACTATCCTGAATTTTACAATATCTTTCAAGCATGCCCAAATAAAAAAAATTATTTTCATTAAGAAAGCAGTGTTAAGTAGACGGTGTAAGAATAATAATAATGTCCTCCAGACCGAATTTCGGCCACGGCGGCCTGCCTCAACGGAGGGTAGCCATCGGCGCAGGACAGGATTATAGTGCCCAAGTGTATGCGCAAGCACAGGTGCACTCTCTATTCCCACACTCTCATAATACGATGGGACGGTAAACCGACACGACCGTGAGAGAGAACAGGCGCAGGACCAACGGCTTTACGTGCTTTCCGAGGCACGGGGGTGAGACACCGCCATCTTCCTGACTCCGGGTAAAACTCAATAATTAATTTTTTGGCCCGACCCGGGATTTGAACCCAGAAACTCATGATCCGCAGTCGCACTACTACAACGAGGCAGTCAGTCGGTGTAAGAGTACACTACACACTACTCCATATCGGCTCGTGGATGTCGTCAGATACGATAGAGGGAAACAAACCAGAAGATGGGCAGCAGCATCTTCCTGATTACTGGCAACTATGGCACATATTCTACCTACGAAGCCATGTATGGGGAGAAGCTAATGTTTCAGCAGTGAACTTTTGAAAAGCTGTAACGGAAGGGCAAGAAAGCAATTAATTCAGTTAAATAAAAATATTACGCACGTACCTTCAGAAATTGTCACCAATTCACCGGGCGAGGTTTCGTCGATCTCCACCTCTTCTTCGACAGTTTCGTCCACCACCACGTGGGTGCTCCGTGCTAATGGTTGCGCTAGACAAGACAACATTAATTTTATTGTATGCATTCTCAGTTCGAAAGATCTACACGATAAAGGAAAGAGCAGACTAGGTGAGATTAAAACAAGCCCGTATTTTAAAAAAGTTCCATACGGTGGAGGATCCGTACCGTAAAGAAACAAAGGTTAAAAAAAATTCGGGACTACTTATAGACAATGATACGTCGTGGAAAACTCTAAAAGGATTATATTTGTAAAAAAAAAATTGCACCAATTTGCATATGTTCTTTATATGTTGGGAAAAATAGCAAACCAGATAGCACTATTAGCAGCATACCATGGATATGTCGCCTCAATCCTGAGATATGGCGTTATATATTGGGGCAATACACCCAACATTCGCGAAGTATTCATCGCCAAGATCTGATTACGACTATTAGTAATCCGAGCAAACACTAATGATTTTATTATTGGTTTTTGTTAAGTTCTTAGAAGACCTCAGTAGAATCAAAGATAATTTTATTACCTTCGGATGGAAGGTGGTTTGATGTTGGTAAGAAACATTTCTTCTGACATATTTTTAAGCAAAAAAAAAATCGTATCAATTACCTTCTTACATTATTAAAACAAGTTTAAAAATAAATAATTTATTTAACGATTCTTTAAAAAAAAGTGCAGGTATTTTCCGTAATATGAAGTATGTCAAAAATCATAAATAATTAGTACTATAACCGCCTGTAAGGATATAACGCGCAATTGTGCGATTCGAGGGTTATATAGATTTTTCGTATTTGCTCCATAACTTTTTTGTTGTAAAATAATCATAAGTCCTCAGTTTTTAAGCAAAATTTTTGACCGTAGCAAAAGCAGACATTTTTGACCGTAGTAATAATAAACAGAAACCATTTCAAGCTTAAAAAACGACATTTAAAACTTAAAAGCTCAGTCTTCGAAACGCGATTTTCGATCCAGTGTACGCTATCCACCCATTGTGTAGTTTGCAGATAGTGGCGTATAGGAACGTTTGAAAACTTCGCGCGCTATCTCGCTCATGCCCGTCGCGCTAGGCACCCGCTTTAGTCACTACACCACTATGGACGCAAACGGCGGTTTCATATGCTTGATACTTCGCGCCCGTCGTCGAAACCGCGCTAGGCTCGCACTGTAGACGCACACTAAGGGACTTGAAGATGTATTTCTTTGTGGCGTTCCTTTTTTGACGTCCGTTGCAGAAGTCCATTATCTAGAATAGCCACTCCATCAGGTGGACTATTAACTAGTTGGTCCATTTAATACTATAAAAAACATATATACAAACAAAATGTTGAGCTTGAGTTGAAATTATAATGAAATAAGATGTATACTGTTTACTACTTCTTAATGTATTCATTATTCAATATAAATTACTTGTCTGTAGAATATGATGATGACTAATTTCTAAAATAATATCCTCAGTATAAACCTACTAGAGACAGTCTCTTATGCTCTAAGTGTTGTGATATTGGAACAATCAGTATGAATAATGAAAACCAAAAAATAAACAAAAAGGACGATCAATAATGAACACTAATGTTTTCTAAATGATTTCGTCTTAGAAAATTATATCTTAACATACTTAAACGAAACTTTATAATAGCAAAGCTAGTGGCGCGTGGATGTCGCTTCGCAGAGGCACATGACGATCCTGACACAAAATATATAATTATGTTATGTAAAAGAGTTTCTGACTATTATATTATTTCTAATTTACTAATATCCAGATCAAATTTAGGTCACAGGAGCCAGTCTCAACGGATACTAGTTATCTGCCCTGGACAGGATTGAGTTGTGCTCGAGTGTGTGTTCAAAGCACTTCTTGACTTTCTATGCACCCGACTCTCATAATCCGCTGGCGCAGGACCAACGGCTTCACGTGCTTTCCGAAGGACGCCGGTGAAACACTGCCAACTTCCTGACTCCGGACAGCCACTGAGAATTTCTTTGAGATAAATCGTGTTGTATTGTAATTGTATTTATACAACAAAATGTTGTTTTTCGGATCTGGATGTTGTGATTGTCCCTCGTGGCTCTAACATCGCATAGGAGCCTTCCTTAATCTATTTCCTATAAACGTTTGAATGGATAAAGGTCGAGTCCAATATGTTTGAGCGCAGTATGATGTAGCAATTAAAATGAGGAGGGGGGAGATTACGACACAGCTTCTCGTTAGGTATACTTCAAAACTTGAAACCAATAAGAAGACTGGTTATCCTCTTAGCTAAGTGTCCAAATTTGACCGCGCTGATATTCCGTCAAAATTCAAGAGTGCAAATGTGACCGCACCCACACACAGGCACTTTAACACATAAATGAGTTTAGCATTATAGAATCAATATGAAATTTTCTATCCTCTAGTGGAATAAAAAGTCAGTTAGTCTATGGATATTTATTTATAATCTACGGCATTTTCGTGTGAATGTTGGATTTTTCTAGCGTTTTATTAGTGTCTTGGTATAGGTTTTTAGTGTAGCGGTTTATTATAAAATTGTAATGAAAGTTTTTGTGTGAATATAATTCATCCTTTTACGTAACTAATTTCGAGTAATATATTGAAATAATTGTGATTTTCACGCTGCCGACATCCGCTTGGTATATTTTTTTTGTTATCAAAATCACTAAAATCTTTTTGTAATGTAGTAAAACCTGACTTTTGTTTAGACCACAGGATAGAGAATTTTGTATAGATTTTATAATGCCTAACTTCTTCACAGAAAAGTAGTCTCTAAATATAAATTTTAATGGTTTAAAGTGCTGTGGGTGGGTGCGGTCGAATGCAACCGCTCAGGATTTGACGGACGCATGCGACTGCATGGGATTTTTATGAGGATTGAACACAGTGCGTGTTGCCATTGGTGACTTATGGATTTGAGACATGGTCCTTCACTGCTGCTTGCTAGCCATGTGAGGAAGCTCAAGGTCGCTCAGCGATCTATAGAGAGGAATATGCTCGGAGTTTCTCCGCGTAAAGTTAGATATGAATATATCTGAAGTAGAATCAGAGTAACCGACGTAGCCAAACGGATTAGTAAGCTAAAGTGGCAATGGGTCGGCCATATAGCTCGAAGAACCGACAGCCCAGGGAGAAGAAAGTTTTCAAGTGGCAGCCTCGTACCGATAGCCGAAGTGTAGCGTGTCTCCTCGACAAGACGGAGAGACGACCTAGTAAGACATGCAGGAACATGGGTTTCCTACATGCATGCAGATCGCTCAATATCGTGCTGTGTGGGATTCCTTGGAGGAGGTCTATATTAAGCAGAAGACTCATGAGGAGCCGTAATTATGATATATAGAGTATAGAAACCGACAAAGGATACTGAAATACGAGATGAGCAGCATCATTTTCTTGATAACACATCAAAATAATAATGAATGAGACCATCTATGGAGGAGGCCTATGTTCAGCGATGGACTTTGATATGAAATGATGACGGTGATCGTCATGAAGTTAGAAGTCTTTTAACGAATATTATATTAAGAATATTCTTAAGATACATGCGAAAATGAAGAGAAGGGGAATGGAGGTATTTCGGCTCGAGCCTCTCCAGGCAGAAGCAACCCATGCTACGACACTGGCTTGGTTTGTTAAATATCAGACTACAGGTGTGTAGAGGTTAATAATTTTGAGAAAAAACTGCCTTGTGTAGGTATACACCCAACAAATTACTACAATTGAACTAAGCCAAACTCATGAGCCAATTATATAAGCTCGAGGCACGCTGTCGGTTGTATTATCGCTGCTGTAGCATAAATGGGTCGGATTTTATGTAGAAGGATTAAGCTCATACGTAATAGGTGCATAATGCTGCTGTGCTTTTGTTAAAAACAGAATTGTAGATCAATAGAATTATCAATTATACTAGCTGTTTCCCGCGACTATGCCCGTGTGGAATTTATTAATTTCATGGGTATTAATATTTTTGCGCGGACCCTTATTATTTTTCTAAAATAAAAATAGACAAGTCATTACTTAGAACATCAGCTATGTGCCAGTCAGTTCCGTCAAAATCAGTCCAACCATTTCGGAGATTAGCCGGAACAAACAGACACACAAAAAATTCAAAAATTGTTTTTTTAAGTACCGCGTATACTTTTATATGCATTTAAAGTCCAGTCGTGGAGCACGAAGAATTTCGTACATCGACCTCTTTACCTACTGACAGTGGTCTCAAACATTTTTTTTAGTGCGGTTTACATGAAATATTTGAAGGAGAAAGAAAATATACCAACTTATGAAATACAGTTATTATAATTATATAAATTATTTATTTAGATTTTATATTACAAGTAAAAAAAAATCTAGACAAGTATCTACCAATTCGGCAGAAAAAAAATCAAAAAAATCAAAAATCAGAATCCGATTCCTCTGCATTGCTTTCCGAAGATGTCTCGCCTGTCACATTTATCACAAAAGAATCAACAGTTTTGTCTACATTATCATCTAGTCTAGCTAATTTCGATTCCTCTTTTTTTACGTGACTGATGCAATTTTGCCATTTTTTCTGCTGAAATGTTGCCTAAAGCCTCCTGGAGCAGCTTTCTAACATCTGCCATCTTAAATGTTGTATTTTTTCGGGCCACATACCCCTTGACGTCTGCCCACACTAGTTCGATTGGATTCAAATCGCAATGGTACGGTGGTAATCTCAATACCTCCACACCAACTGCTTTTGCCAGCTCATCGACCACGTACGATTGGTACTGAATCTTGACATCTTTCACCTTTTTCAAGAGCTGGACTTTTGTTTCCTTTGCCTCAAAAGAAATTTGCTTTGATGAAAGCCATTCTTGAATATCTATTTTTTTCCAACTAGTAACTGGGATTTTTTCCTGGCGTTTTGAGTGGTAGCTGGCATTTATCCATGACAACCACTGCGTTTGGCTCAAGTCTCGGTAGCATTGCTTGAAACCAATGTTCGAACTTGGCTGCATTCATCGATTCGTGATAATCACCTGTACCTTTGCATTCAAACACCAATTCCGATTCTGGCACGAATCCTTGTTCACCTCCTATATGTAAAATAATTAGCCGGTTGCCTTTGGAAGTAGGATTCTTGGCACCCGTCGACAAACCCTCCAAAAACGCTTGTTTTCGTGACTGCACTGTAGTGTCTTCCCACACCTTGCCAACTGTGCCCTGAAAAGTAAATGAATAAACTAATCAAACGTTTAAACAGTTAATAGCCGTTTAGGCGTGTAAAGGTGACAGACAGTGTTACTTTCACATTCATAATTTTAGTATAGATTTAAGTCAGTTAGAAAATTATAAAAATAAGTCTTACCCGCATTCACCCAAGTTACATCCAAGTAATATATTGGTCGTTGTTGCTGTCGGTAAGTTTTTATATTTTTCAAATGTTTGATACGCCACAATGCTATGTCATCTCTTTCGATTAACCCGTTATTTCTCCTTCGTTTGACATACTTAAACTTCAAATGTTTCAGTAATTTATTCAACGATGTCAAGCCCAGGTTTGGTAAGGATTCGTCTGTATTTATGATATGTAGCACCTTTTTTACTGTAGGTAACTCTTCTTTTAAATAAAAGCTGTGCACTATTCGTCTAATGCACGATCGAACCCATCAATCTTTTCAATTAATGAGAGTCGTTTTTTTCAGTGAAGCAGCTGGCTTGACGGTATCTGTGTCGGTATATCCTTTTAAGATACGATATATGGCCGATATCGAAATGCCCAAGATATCGGCCGTTTTGTCCTTCATATCTTTTTTTGAAGGATATTTATCAGCAGGCCAAGATTCTTAACGTATTTAATGTAACGTAATGATTATTAACGTATTTAAACACGTTAATAATCATTACCTTCTCAGATACACTAAAGTGTGACATTTTTCTTTTCTTCCGCGGAGAAACAAACTCCTTGAATGGACGCGAGATAGACGGCGCTGGTTTCATTTTAAAAGAGTGAATAAAACTTAACAAATTAACAAAACCACATAACAATCAAAACAAGATAACAAAAACAACAACAAACTAAGAATAGGTAAATAACAGTGTCCGAAAACTGCGCGATCACTAACTCGGCGTCCTAGGTGGGCGGTTCAAAGCGAACGCGAATACACGCGAATTCAATGCGATGCGGTGCGACGCGGCGGCTATGTCCTACGTGCACGCGAATCGTGTCGCACAGCCGCCACCGACGACGCTGCCGTTCAGTGGGCACTGTGCATTTGTCATGGACGGACGGAAACAAATATTATTGGAAAATTCATTTCTTAAGTATCAAATACTCCAGAAGTATGTACGGCGAAGAAGTGGGACTAATATTGTATACTTAGAAAGGCATATTTATGGGGAATTTCACAATTTGTATGAGGAATTACGGGCTCAACCTTTGTTATTCAAGGAATATTGTCGAATGTTGCCTACAACGTTTGAATATATTGTGCAAGCCATAAAACCTGTTTTGCAATTCACTAGTACCAATTTTCAGCGACCTATTTCTGTAGAAGAACGATTGATGGTGACTTTAAGGTAAGAAAAAAGAAAAAGAAATATTTCTTACATTTATTATTATGTATCATTAGCATTAAGAAGTATTAATTATTTCAATAATTAGTTTTCAATAATTTCACAAAGAAGTGTAATATCCATGTTGAGAACCGGGTTGTGTTGGATTTAATTTTGACAGCTCCGTTAGTAGAAGCTCCTGCATTTGCGTTCTAAAATGTAATTTGTTCATTGACGGTAACTGTTTTATATAAGGTAATATGGATTTGAACCAAAGAATATCGTCATCAGTAGTATCTTCTTGACCCTGGCGAAGAATTTTCATCTTCTCTCTCTCGATGTCGAGGAATGCTTCTAGGTCACTATCTTTTCTTTTGCGTGTTTGTCTTGTGATAGCTGGCAACGAGGGTGAAGGCAAAGGCGATTGATGTGTGTTAATATCTGTTGTATTCTGTGGCATTTCTTGCAACGTAGACATAGATTCATGGAGTTGGGTGTCGTCACTGTCAGCCACGTCCAGGGCCAAATCGTCTTCCAAACTAGCAGCGTCTGTAGATTCCGGCAGATCTCTTGAATTGCTATCTGTTTTTGTTACAATGTTTCCTTCTGTTTTTCGGGGTTTCAAAATTACTATTAAGAATGACATGGACTCAAAATATGGCCACGTGCCTGTATACTTCGGCTCGTTGTCGGCGTCAGCCCCAGAACGAGGCTTCGGAATTTTTTTTAATTCTTTTATAAATGTGTCTCTCAAATTTTTCCATTTTTTCTTCGCCGTTTCACCTAAAAAATGAAATGAATAATTAATTAATATATTTCAATTTTTTCAGGTATTTAGCCACGGGCATACAGTTCCGGCAACTCGCTTACTCGTTCAGAATTTCAAAATCTGCTATTTCCACCATCGTACCACAAGTTTGCAAAGCTATATGGACACAATTAGTTACGAAGCATATGCCCGAGCCTTCAGAAGATAACTTTAAAAACATAGCACAATGTTTTTGGGACAGATGGCAGTTTCCTAACTGTATCGGGTGTATTGACGGAAAACATATTCGCATTAAAAAACCAAATAAAACTGGTTCTATGTACTATAATTACAAATCCTTCTTTTCGATTGGGTTGTTAGCAGTCACTGATGCAAATTATAAGTTTGTAATGATAAATGTCGGTTCCTATGGAAAAGAAAACGACGCCGGTGTTTTTGATGAATGCCCCTTTCGAAGTGCAATAGAACAAGGGAGACTAAAAATACCGAAAGAACAAGTATTGCCGGGCTCAAATATCGAAGCTCCATATGTTCTCCTAGGAGATGCTGCGTTTCCTCTAAAAGAATATCTTATGAGACCTTTTCCAGAAAGATCGACAACTAAAGGGGATGCAAAAGATAATTATAATTATCGCTTATCTCGAGCAAGAATGGTAGTGGAATGTTCTTTCGGTTCAATAACTTCTAAATTCAGAATTTTGCATAAATCTATCGAAACAAATGTAGAAAATGCAGTTCATAACGTAAAAGCCATATGTTTGCTGCACAATATTATTCGTGATCTTGAATCAATAAATGAGACTGAATTTATATCTTTCCGGCAAGCATATCAAAATACACCACAATCACCACGACATAATTCACAAAGGAGATTTAATGCTACATCACGAGCAGCCGCACAAGCGAGAGAAAACTTTAAATTGTATTTTGAACAACATCCTCTACAAAGATATATGTGTAATAGCAATCTATAATAAATAAATGTGTTGTTCTTACTTGTAGTCCCAGTTAATTTGGCTAAATCCTCCCATTCTCGGTACGATAATAACCGGTTGTGATAATTTTTATTCCTTTTATCCCATAATATAGGACGTTCTTGGATAGCATTAATAAAATTTTCTGACATTATCCAAACAAAAACACGACGACACCGCATCCAGTTCGCGCGAAAATATCAAGCCAACTGATCGCGTTCGCTTCATTTCGCCCGCTTCGCACCGCACCCCACGTGCAGCTGGTCACGTAGGCCACTTCAATAGGTTTCGACTGTTTGTTGTTTTCGCGCCGCGCCGCGACGCTTCGCGTTCGCGTCTAGATCGCTCACGCAGGACGTCGCGTAACGCAACCCAAGATGGAATGTCGTTCGTTATTTAAACATTATTAATTACGTCAAGGTCAAGCAAACCAAGGACTTTTTGTCGTGACTAAAGGCCAACCAAAACCACATTATGCAAACAAGAACAAACCTTATAGTCTCTAGTAAAAGGTTTACAATCCCTGAGGACGGCGGCCATTGCATCTGTGCGAGCGAGACTCATTGTATTTACGCGGGAGTGACAGAGACAGGTAATGACAGTTCAATGTACGAAATTCTTCGTGCTCCGCGATTTGACTTTAGTAAAAATCTGTAATTTTGACATTACAGACACTTCCTTTTTATTTATTTATATAAATTTTGATACTTACGCAGAGAAGTCGTAGCCCGTCCTATTTGCGCCATGGTGTCGTCTGTCTGCATAGTACCCTCAGTATCAACTGGAATAGTATAGTCGATAGAAAGGTAAATTAATGATCACGTCAATAAAAATAATAAATGGCTTTTTGATACGTAATTTAGGTATCGTATATGGTAGAGATTTTAAAAAAACAATAACAACCTGTATTTCATATAGTCTAGGATGAGGCTGTTTTTTTTTTAATGAAACATAACTTATATATGAAATATATACCAATGCACGCACACGAACACTCGCAAGCGCACGAAAGCACATCTTCTATAGTTTGCTTTGTAAGATTCGAATTTCAATTAACGTAATGGAATACAGATAACTTCATAATACTTTGGATTTACGTAAAGTTGTTTTAAATATATTAATGTGAAACGTCAAAATGTATTGCTTACATTTGGTTAAGTATTGTTAAGTATTGAGACGGTAATGGAGCTACATTACCGTCTCAATAATGAAAAGCCCAGTGGTGAGATTTATTAATATGGGTTGTTTATTACTATTATTAGTAGTATATGCCGTGTGGGGTCGTACGAGAATCGTTTCTTCACATCTCATTACTTCCTTTGGGCGTCCTAAGAGGAGACTATGGGATACGCCAAGAAGATATTATAGCTTTGGAAGCATGGCGATATACCCATCTAGTTTACGCCAGAAGTAAAATACGCAGACCGGCGACGAAAACCAACGTCAAAGATGCAAAATATCTGACTAATGTAAATCCTTCCTACAAAAGGTGAAACCGAAGAAAATAGAACGAAGAAGGTGTATGATGGTAAAGTGATAACGTTTCATGTTTTAGATAACGATCCAATACAGCGGCACTGATTTATGTTGAAAATTAGGATTTTAAAAACTCTTACAATCGTAGAAATTTTTAGACAATTTTGTACCTGTGTTGGACATTTTGTTGAGGCTTGATCGTTCGAATGCTTCTAGTGCTCCCAAATAGCGCATCAGATTTCGTTGAGATTGCTTTTCTGGTATTTTCTGAAAACGTAAAAATAAATAAAGAAATAGGCATGTGTTGCGTTTTCAAAAACCCATTACTACCGTTAAAAATACCACCAGTCTCGCATTACATTATTTCATTGCTTGTCACCCTCGTCAATATTCTAAAACAAAGTATATAGACAAATAAAAGGGTATTTCTTCTTTGTAAGTCAAAGAAAGGAATACCACATTGCTGCTATTTGATGAAGTTTAAATCAGTATTTATTCCATAGCCCTATTTGACTTGTCAATATTCATATAGCCCGGGAAATATAAATAATGCCCTTATTAATCACTTAGTCCACCCACATATATACTCGTAATATTATGATACAATAGATTTAATGTGTTTTTGTTCAGAAAGGTTCAAGAAATAGATCTAAAATTAAGTAGTCGCATACGATGTGTAATATCTGACATCTCACTTTAGTAACAAGCAACATTAACATTATATCCAAATTTTTTTTTGTAAATTAAATTAAAAATATTAATTGAACAGACAGAAATTAATCTCAAAATTTATAAAAACTAAATACTGAAGTATTTATTTGAATACTTATTCATTATTACTTACTTGAATTTTTTATCAATGTGATCTGCACTTTTGTCAGATACTTAACCTCTCAACCCCCAAGCGGTCTCACGAGACCGCGGCCATATTCCGTCAAATCCCTAGCGGTCTCATGAAGTCGCACCCACCCACAGCACGTTAACCCATAAAAACTTATATATAGACTACTTTTCTATGAAGAAGTTTAGCATTATATAATCAATATGAAATACTCTATCCTCTAGACTCTAGTGCAATAAAAAAAACTGTTATTCTATGAATATTTATTTATAATCTACGTTTATTTTCGCGTGAATGTTATTGTGTTGATTTTTGGATTTTTCTAGTATTTTATTAGTGTTTTAGTATAGTGTTTTACTATAAAATTGTAATGAAAGTTTTTGTGAATATAATTTATTTCTTTTTACGTAAATAATTTCGAGTATGTAATATATATTGAAATACTTGTGATTTTCACGCTGCCGACATTCGCTTGGTATATTTTTTTTTGTTATCAAAATACAATAGAATCTTTTTGTAATTAAGTAAAACCTCACTTATGTTTACACCACAAGATTTTGAATAGATTTTATAATGCTAAACTTCTTCATAGAAAAATATTCTCTAAATATAAGTGTTAATGGTGATGCGTGCGCTCGGGATTTGCCGGGCGATTGCGACTGCACGGGCTTTTTATGGCACTTGAGGGTTTAATATCAACAGAAAATACATTTATTAATTTAGTTTAATGCTCATTGGTCAAATCAAATAGCGCGCTTCCCCGGCGTCTTGTTACACACTTCCGTAACTTTTCACGAAATCACTCCCACGGACTGCGAGAAAGCGAGTAGAAAGATGTTACAGCGGCAGTACATGCTCGTCGAGACACTACGAGACCGAGTACGAGTATGTACATGGTGCCCTCGTAGCGTCTTGCGGCCCTCGTTCGCTCTTACGTCAAAGGGTCTCGTGAGTCTCGCGATGAAAACGAGAGCGCGTGTACATACCCGTTCGTTTAGTTGTCCGCCAACTGCGGGCAACTAAACAACCAAACCATACCATTCATCATCTTCTTCGCCATGACTTACTAATTTTCTCTTTATGGTATATCTGTTAAAAAGTTATGATGAATATACTCAACCAAATCTAAGAAATCGTTCGACGTTTCACATTTATCATTCTGCGATAACTTTGTACAAGCTAACTTACACGATTAAAATAACTATTTGTTTACTTAAATTCTTATTTTGACAGTTGCATAAATTATATGAATCATAAATTAGTCTATTTTTTACAATTTCCGTGAATCTCAATGTGGTCGAGTTGCGACTTAGTTTAGAAGATATCGGCGTGTACAATGTTAGTAAAGTCATTCAGAACTTGGATTCCGATACCAAAAAAAATTGACACATGCAGTGAATACATGAATGCAAAGAATAACATTTTTACGGAAATTAAAAATATAGACATGGACAGATGAGACGTGCCCTTGGGAAAAGGTGGGCGCCTCATGAATTGCCTATTGGGATACGCAGAATGCAGATTTGTAGAAAATACAACTACTTCACAAGGGATGACTGGGCCAAAGTGGTAGAGAAAGCAAAGAGAATTATTATGGACGATTTATTCTTATGTACTTTTTTATTTAAATACCTTTATCTTCAAAAATTAAGAGTAAGCAAAAAATAAGAAGAAAGCTATAAATTTTGTTTTGAGTGATCTTTTTTATAATTTATTCTGGTATTAATCTAGATAAAACTGTAAATTTTCACCAATTCTAAAGAATCTATATCGATTTGTCTTAAGAATTGATATTGTAATTACCGATTTTTTTGTTAGAAAACCTAGTCCAAAAAATGTGACAGATGTCAAAATGTATTTCTTAGATTTGGTTGAGTATAATAGCACAAAGGCAAAACGCAGCAATAGTTTCTTCTAGTTCCATCGCAGCGTGCATCCAGAGTTCAAGTGATACAACGAGTGTGTACATGGTGTGCTCTCGTGTCGAGCCGCTACGAGACGAGAGGCACGCGAGGCGACGAGACGGACATGTGCAGCCGCTATTTATATAATGATTTCTTAAATTTACGCGAACACAACACATTGAATAAAACTATTATTTACGGATTTTATCGCGTTTAATTACTTAATTTTTTTTTTGGTCACACAAAAAGATCTATAAAAACCCGCGTGAAGGAACATATAGCTGACGTGAAGCACCGACGCTCCGGGAAGTCTGCAGTCTGCGAACATGTTCAAGATCGTCCCCACCATTACATTCGATTTGATGAACGACAAATCCTCGCAAAAGAACACCGATTCCTACCAAGGATAATATGCGAGGCTATTGAAATTAAAAAAACATCCAAATTTCAATAGAGAAGATGGATGTGTGCTGCCATCTGCTTGGGATCCTATAATTAACAAAAACCCAAACCCAAACACACCACTGCAAGATTTCACGATACTATAAGCTAGTTTTGCGTAAATCGGACCAAAAATAATATTCAAAAACTGAAGGTAGCCGGACTAACTATGACATTGGGACGTCAAACATCTCAGTCCACCCCCCACCCCCCTCCCGTGACCATGGGTGCTGTAAAGCACCCGAAACGTCGGGATAGTAAAAATAAATTAAAGTAATTAAACGCGAAAAAATTCGTAAATAACAGCTTTATTCAAAGACAACTCACGATGGCGAGTTGGCGCAGAGTGGCGGCGAGGTCGGCGGCGACGTGCGCGTGGCGCGGTGGCGACAGCAGCGCCAGCAGGCGGCACACCAGCCCGCACTCGGGCGCGCCCGCACCGCCGCGCCCGCACAGCGCGCCGCACAGCGTCAGCGCCATGCCGCCCTGGCTGTCCACCAGCTGCCGGCAAACACTTCCGATCTATCTACTCCACTACACACTCTTGCTACGTGGTAGAGCCATGCTGCAGTTATATTAGTAGTATAGTTGTAGCACGAATGGGTCGGCTCGACCGGGGAAGGACCACGCTCTCGCAGAATACCAGCGTCAAATAGTAGCTTAACGCTGCTGTGTTTCGTATGGTGAGTGTAGAGAAAACGGAGACCCTTTTTATTGGAAAAGAGGCATTCCATCTTGGTCCTCACGGGTGACAACGCATCTGCATTTTGATTCGTAATGACGTAGATGTAGATGTCTATGGGCCACAGCAACCACTTACCATCAGGTGGACTGTGTGCTCGTTTGTCACCCTATTCTATAAAAAAACACACACACACACACACACACACACAGCGCTCCGACTTCGTATCGTCCCACACTGCACCGCAAGATTACTCCATCTAGACGCCTCCGATGACCGACTGTTGTACAAGTTACACTGTTTAAGTTGTAATAGTTAGACTGACACTATTAAACTATATGCTAAACACTAGCTGCTCGCGGTGCAATTAAATAGGTAAACAGGACGCTGCCTATTATGCTCTCTGTCGTACTTACAGGCCTTACGGCCCTAATATAGTATAATTCATTGCGCTTGTTCTTTTTTATTGCATAAGCGCGACAAACAAGAGGCGGACAGCGCTGCTTGGGCTGCGGTCGCGGGGCGTTCCCGTAGCCCAGCCAATATGCGGCGAAGGTGAAACAATTTGGGGTTTTAGTCGGTGCAAGTCCGACATAACCCGTCCTTACCCCCGCGAGGCATTTCCTCGCGTAAAAATAATACCCATCAGACCAGAACACAGGAGTTATTTGGCGGCATAAATAGCCAAGAGGACGATGCTTACCCAGATGGACTGCTAGGCAGAAATGAAGTCTTACAACCCACAATGTATTTGATTTTGTTTCCAATTTACAGTGTATTAATTACTCCATGTTGACCTTGAATACAGTTTTTAAAATTAAACTTATAACTTCCACGTAAAAACTTCTACATTTAATTAATTTTTAACTTGAAGTTGTAAGTACCTTTTATTATAGTGGTACATTGCAGTTATATCCAGACTTTGAAAACCAAAACGGGTGCTCATGCAAGACATTGCCAGACCGCCCACTGTGGTAGTGACACGGGATAAAATCAAAGAATTTGGCGGTAATAAATTCCTACCATTTCCAACATTTAGACGTCTGAATACGTTTTATTCAGATCAATGCTTGCGTAGAAACAAAATCGAGTCGAGAATGACAAAAATACATTGCGAGAATTCTTTGCATCTAAACATCAAATATCTCAAAGAGCTGGCTATAGATATTGGGTTAAAGACTTTAACAGGGTAGACTATACTTTAAATATTAAGGCTTTCCTTTTGTGCGATGATACTGTTACGAACTTAGGGTTCGTAACAATAAAAACTGCCGGTTGAATTACTAAAATTAACACTTTAATTACCGAACACCAATCAAAACTTAAAAACACTAATAATTATTCACACTTAACACTTTATTTCACTCCGAAGCCTTCGCTTGTGTCGCCAATTCAATACTGCCCCGATCGCGTCTTGCAGCGGCTTTAAAACACCTTTTCACCGAAGCATCCAGAATATTCCAGTAAACACGGGCGCCGACTGACCAGGTGCAGAAAGTTCGAGTGTGGGGCTTCTAGAAAGCTTAATTCTTCTGTTCAATACTAGATGGCGCTGTTGGTCGAAAGTTCAAGATTGACATTTTCTAGGAAGCCCTCCTCGCTCCGGTTCCCGATACTAGATGGCGCTAGTGCCAGGTACCTAACGTCAACTTAGGCGCGCAACAATACTATCACAAAGAAACAACTCATTGAAACGTGACATTATTATCATTATCAGGCACCTCTGCTTCATATAGGAAAATGTATTTATTCTTAAAATTGTTCGCAATGATATCGGAAGCGACATACACTGGCGTCCCTGTTGAACTTCCACTGCGTGAGCAATAGCACAATAATAGTGAATTAAATAATATAGTGTATATTTACACGAAACTTTCGGTGACGGTTCGCAGGTGTGTTAATTGTTGAGTCATCGCTATAGAAAATCAATGTGTGTTTTGGATTAAATATGACAAGACTAAAACGACATGAATGTCTCCCATAAAAGTAGGTATGCAAATTAAATAATATATAATTTAATATATTATTATCATTTTCAAGCTCTATATTATGGTGCTAATAGACAGTATATGTATTTATTTTATTGATTTTAAACATTTAACATATTTTACTTATAATATCGAACCTAATACAAGGCTTTTGCAACTGGGATAAAATGTAAAATTGTATTATTTTTAATATTTCATTATACTAACCTCATGGTTAACCCTGGTGAGAGAAACAATAAATCGCACGACCGCCTCTTGGTCAATTTCAGCAAGTGGAGAACTAGATGGCGCGTTTGCTAACGCGCGGAGTGTAGGTAACGTTGCTTTCTAGAAAAAAGTTATATTTTTCGGTTTAAGTATTTAAATATAAAGGATGATTATACGTAAATTATAGAAGTGACTAGTTTTTTTTTTCAAAAACGTGACCTACACACTAGGATTTTCTCCTGTATCATGGGAGAGATTAACTTGCACATATAAATTTCATAAAAGCAAACATCAACACAGACAATTATTTGTATGCCATATAAATAATTGGGCGGGATTCCTCATCAAAATAATAAATAATATACATATTTTAATTCACAAATAAAAAATGTGCATAATTGGGTTTTTGTAATTTTTTTGTCATAAATAGAAGATTATATATAAAACTATAATTTTTAACACAGTACCGATGATGCACCGACAGTTCCCGAGAAAGCCCGAAACTTATGTGACGTTACAGCGTTTATTAATTATTTTGCTTCTACTTCACAGGCAGCTGATGCGTGTATTCATTTTCAATTACTTTTTTGTTATTGTCATCATTTGTTTTTTAGTCAATTTATTAAAAATGTCTCATTTAAAGAGTTTATAGTGCTTGTTTCGTTAAAAAACCACTCCCAACAAAATGTTTTTAAATGTGTCTCAAGACCATATAAACGTCGGAATTAATGGTTTCAAGCAACGTTTTAATCTCAAAAGTTTAATAATATAATTATATATGCATTAATCATTCATATCAAATATGAATTATATATATATATATATATATATATATGAATTATATATATATATATATATATATATATATATATATATATATATATATATATATATATATATATATATATATATATATATATATATATATAACAGCAGGCGTAGGCATACATTTTCGTCGCGCCGTAGAAAGATAGGGGCATACTTCCTCTCCTACGCCGCGTCGGCTGTCTACCCTCCATCCGTCTTACGAATTTTATGAGGTCACGTGTCCTTACGCGAGTTTAATATTTTTTACCCATTACCAAAAAAGTGTACAACGCCGCTAAAGAAGTTTTCACGTCAAAAATTAGGGATATGCTTATTTAAGGTAAGTACGTCAGGGTAGCCCGCGAAATTCAAATTTTCTTACGTTTTTTGCATTTTTCACGTCAGTGTCAGGCTTATGTTGAAAAAAAATGATTCGTGACCGTAACGAGTATGTGTTTATAAGTGTTTGAACTTAGAGGATTATATTAGTAATTTCAATGACAATCATTCTGAAAACACACACTTTTCACGGTCGCGAATCATATTTTATTAAACATACAATCTCACACTTACCTACAAATTGCAAAAACGTAAGAAAATTTGAATTTTGTGGGCTACCCTCACCCTATTATTTTTTTATTCTTTTAAATTTTATTCACCTTAATATAAAATTATTAAAGTTTTAAGAACGCGGTTGAAGTCGCGGGTATCAGCTAGTATTAAATAAAAGAGTTGCGTCAAATACAAATTTTTAATATAACCCGAAATTTTAGAGCTAACAGAGAAATCGCTATAAATCTAAGTTTGAATAATTAATTTTTGATTATTTAATAATAAAAGAAGCACGAAAGTAGTGTGACAGTGGTAGAGCCACGCGGCAGCTTTGCTGTTGCACGTATGGGCCGGCTCAAACCGGGGTGGTACCACGACCTCACAGAATACCGGCGTGAAGTGGAAGCTCTGCTTCCGCGTTTCGTCTGGTGAGTGCAGGTGGCCGGAGGCCCAAATCCCCCCCCCCCCCTCATCAACATGGTAGCGGAATTAAATAAAGATAGACTACCCCAGGAGGGTACCAGCACCCCTGGAGAATCCCTCGCTGAGCATCCACGACCATGTTTCTCCACTTCTGAGCGTGGGTGCTCAGGCTGCCCCGCGTATTCTGGGGGGGGGGGCAAAATTCCGCTCAAGACTACAACTGCTCGGGGCAAACGGAGCAACAAGACCAAGGCGACCCCTGCCACGCTGTCCGTGAATTTCTGCAATATCAGGGGACTTCACTCTAACCTAAACGCCGTCCACTACCATCTCGAGACGGCGAGGCCGGCTCTGCTCTTTCTGACCGAGACGCAGGTGTCCTCTCCGGCTGATGTCTCGTATCTCTCCTACCCGGGGTACAAACTGGAACACTCCTTTGTGCCTCGGGCTGGAGTTTGCGTTTACGTCAGAGAGGACATCTGTTCTCGACGCCTCGGCAGACTTGAAGGTTCGGACCTGTCCATCCTTTGGCTACGCGTAGACAGCGACGACCATCCGCGCGTCTACGGGTGCCTCTATAGGTCCCATAGCGGTAATGCCGAAACAGACCGACTCTTCGACCACGTCCAAATGGCTGCAGATTCGTTGCTACAGCAGATCCCCTCCGCAGAGATCGTGATCCTCGGCGACTTTAACGCCCATCACGCCGAATGGCTTGGTTCACGTTTAACCGATCATGCGGGGAGATCTGTTCATGATTTTGCCTTGGCATATGGTCTGACACAACTGGTTACTTCGCCTACGCGGATTCCAGATGTGGAGGATCATGCACCTTCCCAGTTGGACCTTCTGCTGACCTCTCACCCGGACGGATATCAGATTTCCGTCGACGCCCCTTTAGGCTCCTCGGACCATTGTCTGGTCCGGAGTGTTGTGCCACTCACGCTGAAATCGTGGTTGCATTCTGCAGGCTGCCGCCGTGTTTGGCACTATAGGTCAGCCGATTGGGATGGGATGCGGTCTTTCTTTGCATCCTACCCTTGGGGGCGGGTTTGCTTCTCGCCGGATGATCCCAACGTTGTTGCGGATTCTGTTACTGATGTGGTACTTCAGGGTATGGAACTTTTTATTCCTTCCTCTGTGGTGCCCATTGGAGGCAAATCTCAGCCATGGTTTGGTCGCTCCTGTAAAATAGCATCATGCTATAAGCAGGAGTGCTACCAAGCCTGGGTTGATGCATCAGCGTCCCGGGATGTAAACACCAGCGCTCTAAAAAAGAAGTATAATTCCGCCTCTAGGTCCTTCAAAAGAGTCATTGCCAAGGCAAAGTCAGAGCACATAGGCAGAATTGGCGAGAAACTAGTTCGCCTTCCTTCTGGAACCCGTGCGTTCTGGTCTCTCGCCAAGGCTGTCCAGGGGAATTTCTGTCAGCCATTTCTTCCATCTCTGCACAGGGAGGACGACTCACTGGCCCATACTGCAAAGGAGAAAGCCGATCTTCTAGGCTCTTTCTTTGCGTCTAACTCGACTCTCGATGACGGGGGGAGTACACCGCCGACCATCCCGCGGTGTGAGTGCTCCATGCCGGAAGTGCAGTTCACACAGCGCTCGGTTCGCAAAGCACTCCTCTCCCTGGACATCCACAAGTCGAGTGGGCCGGACGGAATCCCCCCAATTGTGCTGAGGACGTGTGCTCCAGAGTTGGCACCGGTTTTAACGCGTCTTTTCCGGTACTCCTACTCCCTAGGCGTAGTCCCAAAATCATGGAAGAATCATGGAAGCTTTCGTCCACCCGATCCCTAAAAAAGGCGACCGCTCAGACCCGTCCAACTACCGGCCAATCGCCATCACCTCCTTGTTCTCCAAAACAATGGAGTCCATTGTAAACTGCCAGCTCATGAGGTACCTTGAGCATCACCAGCTGATTAGTGACCGCCAATACGGTTTTCGCCGTGGTCGGTCAGCTGGTGATCTTCTGGTCTACCTCACTCACAGATGGGCGGAGGCAGTAGAGTTCAAGGGGGAGGCATTGGCCGTTAGTTTGGACATTGCGAAGGCCTTCGATCGGGTTTGGCACAAAGCGCTTCTTTCGAAGCTCCCTTCCTATGGGCTTCCCGAGAAATTGTGCGATTGGATCACCAGCTTTCTTGCAGATCGGAGCATCAAGGTCGTTGTAGACGGTGCAAGCTCCGATTGCAAGCCTATTAATGCTGGTGTTCCACAGAGCTGCGTGCTATCGCCAACGCTGTTTCTTCTGCATATCAATGATATGTTGCATACCCGTAACATTCATTGCTATGCAGATGACAGCACTGGTGATGCTCTTTACACCGGCCGAGCCAATATTTCTCGGGAAAACGTCTCCGAGTGCCGGGACAAACTTGTGTCTGAAGTCGAGTCTTTGCTGAACAGAGTCTCGGATTGGGGACGACTAAATCTAGTCCAGTTTAACCCCCAGAAGACACAAGTTTGCGCGTTAACCGCTAAAAAGAACCCCTTTGTCGTATCCCCTCAGTTTCAAGGCACTCCCCTTGTTGCCTCAGCCAGTATCGGAATCCTAGGCGTCGACATATCGAGTGACGTGCAGTTTCGTGGTCACTTGGAAGGGAAGGCCAAATTGGCCTCTAAAAAGCTTGGCGTGCTCAGCAGAGCGGGACAGTATTTCATGCCGGCACACCGCCTGCAACTTTACAAGGCGCAGGTTCGGCCGCACATGGAATACTGTTCCCATCTCTGGGCTGGGGCTCCCCAGTACCAGCTCCTTCCACTTGACCGCATCCAGCGCAGAGCGGCTCGAATCGTCGACGACCGAGTGCTTTCCGATCGGCTCGATTCACTGGCGCTGCGAAGAGATGTTGCATCTCTTTGCGTATTTTATCGCATCTATCACGGGGAGTGCTCTGAGGAATTGTTCGGATTAATCCCAGCCGCCAAATTTCGTGAACGCACTACACGGCAAACGTCCCGATACCATCCACACCATCTGGATGCTTGGCGGTCCACCACTGTACGTTTCACAAGGAGTTTTCTTCCACGTACAACCTCTCTGTGGAATAGTTTACCACCGGCGATTTTTCCGGACCGATACGACCTGGGGACCTTCAAGAAAAGAGCTTACTCCTTTCTAAAGGGCCGGCAACGCACCCGCAATTCTCCTGGTGTTGCGGTTGATCATGGGCGGCGGTAGTCACTTAACATCAGGTGAGCCGCATGCTCGTTTGCCCCCTCTTCTATAAAAAAAAAAAAAGTAGAATAAATGCTGTAGAAATGCAGTCTTGGGAATGCTATGGTTGAATCTGAATGACAGGGTGAGAAATTGTGTGATAAGTGAAAAATGTGGCACAAGATGATGTTAAGATCAGGATTAAGAAAGGAATGCTTCGGTGGTTTGGTCATGTAGAAATAATGATTGACGAAAGAGAGACAAAGCAAATTTATATAGCAGATGTGAACGGAAGAGTTGGGAAGGGACGCCCTAGACGAAAGTTTATCGACCTAATTGGTGATATTTTGAAAATTGGCCACATTAGAAGTAACCTTAACCGACGAGCGTAGATATATGGATGTAAAGGAGGCGAGTCAAAGTGTAATATGGATGTCCGTAGTCTCTGCCTACCCCTCTGGGTGACAGGCGTGAGTGTTTATGTATGTTTTATGTAATTATACATAATTTGAAAAAAATATGCATCGATTATCAATATGAACGGTAATAAGTTATTTAAATGCAAAAAAAATTATAATTTTCATTCAAAAACCCAATTACGTTAACAGCGAGAAAGAAAGGAAAACGGATTTAAAAAAAATATACATACTTGAATTTGTTCTTGTGCACCGTCTACAGTGACTGGGAATGTCTGAAAGAAAACTCCGATCGTCTGACGTAACATATCCTCTTCCGCTAAAACAAATTATATCATCCTGCATATTTGCTCTATATGTAAAAATAATAAACAAACTTTGATCCAAGTTTGAAAATAAATGTCAGACATTCTATGAAATTTGGTTACATCATCTATTCGTCCATACTGTCTGAAGAACTTTGGATAATAATTATATTTATACTATGGTATATTTAGACTGCGTTATGTAAGAACGCATTAGGCGACGAAATGGTTTTTTTTAAATACATTCGACTATATACATACGTACATTAGGTATTCAGCTATTTTTGTGTTTTAAAACCACCTTTCCGGGCTTAAAATAAAGGGTTGAATCAAGCGACATTTCGACCTTTGTTAGAATTTGTGCACACATTCGTTTTATATCAAAGAATTATGAGTCAAAGTTACGGTTACAAGCAGTTTTCAAATTTCATAAACAAATTAAAAACGTACGCGATGAAGCTAATTCAGTTTTGCCTTTTGATTCAACTGTTTTTAAACCGCAGCATCGAATTAACCACTTAAAATGATATTTAATTCGTTAATAATCGTTAATCGTCATCTCCACATGCGCAATCTTTCATCCCTTCAAGAATAACCGCCAGCATTCGTTTTCATTTTATTGCATCCTTATTTTTGCGGGTTTTTGGGTACGCGACGGGGGGAAAGGCGAAAGATATCAGGAAACACTCGTAAGATGTTTCAATTTCCTCGGGATGTTGAACTAAATATTATCGAACACATTGATAAATTACCAAAATATAAGTCCCAATACAGTAGAGCGCAAACAGACAGAATGTATTTACCACCGGATATGACTGTGTTTATGTCTATGATGAATCAAGAAAGACAGTTTCATTTGCATCGTATAAAATAATGTTTTATACCAAATTTAATCTACAAAGGAAAAAGCCACAGAAAGACACGTGTAATACGTGCGACCTATTAGCAGTAAAAATCAGAGATACTACTTCAAAGGAAACCAAATAAAGAAACTAAAGACGCACGTGCATGAAATAGCAAGACAACTTTGGCTAAGACTTATGATCATATTGAAACTCGTGACTTTCGATATGGAAAAAACACTGCCACAACTAAGAGTTCCAACGAACATCATTTTTAGGAACATCATTTTTAGGAACATCAACTTTGGCTATAAAACTACGGTGTGCATTCAGGAAAAACCGGTAAAGGGTTTTGTTACGTCTGGGTGGAAAGAATAGCAGGCAGGAGAGCACAAGCAGTAGGCTCCACTTTACGCAAACATATACATATATCTTTAAATCAAGACTAAAAAATCTAAGCACTCATATTGTAGTTAAACTCCTGTGGCGGCCAGGACTGAAATATTAAGTTGACTCTGATACTATTTGCAGTACTAGAAGAAAATGATAACCTAGAGAAAATCACCCTAAAATGCTGAAGACAATAGTAAAAAATATAAAAGAGATATAGAAAGAAATGCTAAGAGCTGGTTGTAAACTAAATAACTAAATATTTTTAAGAATAGACCTAGTCGGATATTTCTTTCAATCTATCATGGCGGTCTAACCCATGAAGTAGATCTCAATAAAAGACCAAACAGAGGGGCAATAAATAACCCATTTACATTATCAAGGCATTATAAGCAACTTTGGCCACAAGGAAAACCTATTTCTCAACCAAAGCTAGATGATATAAAATCCTTCCTTTACCTCATTCCATCTAACGCGAGAAAATATTACGAAAATGACCGGATCTCGAGTTTTAGGAGATGACGTCGATGGATCCATTGATTTTGTAGTATAAGATGAACAATAAAAAAATAATATGGCACAGAGGTATGTAATGAATAGAAGAAAAAAGTATTAGTAAGAGGTATGAGTATTACAACATATTTTGTTTCAATTAAGTACATTTTATTAAAATAATTGGATTTAATCATATGGTCCAATTTATTTCACCCGAAACAAATTGCAATAAAGTATCAAACAATAATAATGCCGTATAGCACGTTATTGTTAAATAAAATGGTCTGAATATGACTTAAACACTAACAAATTAAGCGGAAAATAGCTATAACCACAAAAATGTATTGTAGCCTTATTTTTTTAACTAATCAGAATAAAAATTATACACTAAACATATTAAATGAATGTACAGCGACAATTTAAACTTTGAATTTTTTGAAGCTCATTTTCTCAGGCTTCGTTAAGTGGCGCATAATCGGTTCTTACATAATGCAGTCCATTTGTTTCATTTAATAGTTTATTATGCATCTTCTATCTTAAGATTTTTTTAAATTCTGGTCTTAACTTTTCTAGAGTTGGTTTAATTTTTGGAATAAGATTTAATTTAGTAAAAAAATGTGTTAATAGTAATTATTACTATTACGGCTCCAATAATTATAATATTCCTGCCCACACGAAAAATACGCGCTTAGACGTTGTTTTGCGGAAAATAGCCCGTCGTAAACAAAACAAGTAATTATTGGCTCCGTTTGGCAGAAAAAAGCGCTAGGTAGCGCTTATAAGCAAAATGGCGAAACTATACAGTTTTCCGCCAGGACACGTTTGCTAACTTCAGTAGCGCTGACACAATCAATTTTGCTTATTTATTTTGTTTTGGAGTAGAGTTTATAAGGTGTTTTGTGCAATATTAGTTTAAAGTAATATAAAATTACATGAATAAACATACTATTAAAAATTCATGATTGGTAAGTTTTTAATATAAATACTTTACAAACATATATTTAAATTAGGTTAGGTTGTCTGGTTAAAGCTAACTTAGTGTCCTAGAGGAAAATAGCTATTTACCATTTGACAGCGCCGCCTTACGATCCGCTTACGATCGCCATTTTGCTTACAAGCGCCTCCTAGCGCTTTTTCTACCAAACGCAGCCATTATTAAAGGACAACTTACCAGTAGCCGGATTAAACCAAAGCAGTAGCAGTCTGCTCAGTATAGTCGGCGATTCTAAATGTCCAAGGTGTATGAGACGACAAAGACCTTCCACAATAATAAGTCTGTATGCGGCACACTGTTAAAGATATATGCATACTAAGTGTTATAACTCATAAGTTTGATTAACAAAAATGCTTTTTAATTGTAGAATAATTTATAAAACTTACTGTGCTGTCCATCATTTTCAAAAGTATTTCGATAACTGTACTGTGTGTTGGTGATAAGGATATAACAGATTCAGATATGCTACCTGTGAATAAATTATTGCATTATTTTGTGTTATGTTTAGAATTATTTTATTACTTTGTCAAGTTGGAGGTGCCATGCTGCAGCTATATTAGCTTGTAGCACGAATGAGTCGGCTCGACTGGGTAAAAACCACACTCTCACAGAATAGCAGCGGAAAACAGCAGCTTATTGTTGCTACGTTTCATATGGTGAGTGCAGAGAACCGGAGACCTTTTTTTACGGAAATGAGGCATTCCATCCTAGTCCTCAGGTGTGACAACGCATCAGCATTTTGATTCTTAATCGAGGATGGTGTAAATGTCTATGGGCCACAGCATCCACTTACCATCAGGTGGACTGTGTGCTCGTTTGTCACTCTTACTCTATAAAAAAAATCGATGTTATTGGATTTTCTCTTAACACAGGAATTCATTTATTTTAAAATTATTGAACCTCACATAAGTACAAGATCAAAAGGCGGACTTAAGGTTAAAATCATTCTTTGCCAGTCAACCTTTAGGTAGTGATAGAACTACGAAGGTGGTTACAAAGAAATTAAATATGTTTATGTACACACACACATACATACACATAATATATGTATTTTCGGGAATCGCTATATACATACCTTTTTAAAGCTTTGCTAAGGAATGGCTGTTCAGATACGCCCCAGGCTTCATAAAGATGAGTTAATTAAGAAGAAGTTGTGAATGCTCTAATACAATGTGGTTGTCTTGAATGCATGAGTGAATAGGTTTTTGTTAAAATAAATCAGGGCACTGTTCCATCTTCGGCTCCATCACCACTTACCATCAGGCGGAAGTCAATCAAACACTGACTTACAATGGTTAAAAAAAGTATTAAAGATATAGATACCGTCATCTTCAGTAGCATCGATGGAAAGACGCGGGTTCCGTTTTTTCTTCTTTTCAATTCGAGAATCCTCTCTCATCGATTCAGCAGCTTCATCTTCGAACACTCGTGCGCCGTGTACGCATAACAAGTCCACTATGCATCGCAGGACTGTTGTCACGACTGGCTCGTTACTTGTATCTATTAACTGAAACAATTGTAGAAAAGAGAATCAAAAATAAAACCGGACTAGACTGAAACTTAATTACTAATAACAGCGAATGAAAACTCAGTCTTGTTTATCTAAAGCCGCCATGACATTTTTTCATAAAAATAACTTTAAAAAATTACATAATAATATTAAATATAAAAAACTAAGAAACATACATTTGCAAAGAAGAAAGCCTTGTTTTCTTTTGCAAATTCTTTATCCAATTGGCCGTAGAGAGCCACTGTTTCCAGCGCGTTTAATAGTACATCAGGGTTCTGAAAAATCTCAATCTGAAAAGGATAAAAATGTAGTGTTATGAAAACAAATATTAAATATTACGCAACGTAAATATTTTCAAATATATTATAAATATTGTTTATGTAACCGTGAGTTTGCACTGACGCGAAATTCACAAAAAAAACATGTTTTAAACACTGTTTTCTGTCAATGTATCAAAAAGTGTTTGCACAGTCAAAGATTATGTTGTAGTGAAATATGTTTGACAGTTTATTGTACATTACATATTTTAACTGTATTATATCTTTATAAATGCAGAAACAAAATGTTTGAAAACAAATTTGTACAAATATTGTCATCTTGAAAGATTAGTTTGAATATCTGTTGAAAATTTCAGTTTTTGTGAGTGCGAAGGCCACAGAAAACATGTTGTGTGATTTATTTTATGCGATTTGTTTCAAAACATTACATGTTGGATGTTTCTCAGCGCAAACGTACTGTAATTAAAACATTCAGACACACGTAAAGTACGCCAACATGCATGAGTGCAGTGCGGTACCTACTGTTTCTGCTTCAAATCCTCTTTACCAATAAGAGGATGCGTGTGCTTTAATAGATTGCATGCAATTTGATAATAGACGGAAAATAAAAACATACATAAACACTCACGCCTGTCACCCAGAGGGGTAGGCAGAGACTACGGACATCCATTTGGCACGATCCTGACATACCTCTTTCGCCTCCTTTACATCCATATATCTACGCATACATGCTCGTCGGTTAAGGGTACTTCTAACGTGGCCCATTTTAAAAATATCGCCAACTTGGTCGAGAAACTTTTTTCTAGGGCGTCCCTTCCCGACTCGGCCGTTCACATCTGCCATATAAATTTGCTTTGTCACTCTTTCCTCATTCATTCTTTCTACGTGACCAAACCACCGAAGCATTCCTTTCTTAATCCTGGTCACAATATCATCTTGCATACCACATTTATTATATATTTATAAATGGAAAATAAAAACTTCATTGCAAATAGCCATAATAGCATTTGTTCAGCAGTGGACTAGTGATGGGCCGTAATAATAACGATAATAATGATTATGGTGATGGTGATGATGATGACGAAACGATAATAACAATGAGCTCGGCTCAGCTTCCGCCATCTTGCCTGGTGTATTCTTAGAAAAATTTATAGCAAAGAGTGAACCCAGAAATGCTGTTGAAGTTATGTGAAGTTGTTATACTTGTATATGGTATTTAATTACCAACGGCAATCATTTTTTTAATAACCTTTGATATAAACGAATTTAAAATGCCATAAGGCAATCCTATTTATTCCAGTTAGGCAGACTGTTATAGACTTAAAGATTTCAAGCATTAATAAGGGCAATATGAGTATAAGATATTGTATAAATTATTGCATTCTTACAATTTACAACATACCTCTAATTCCTTAAAAATAATTTGAAGCATCGGAGTTATAGTTTTTAGCTGGGGTGTATCCAGCGCGGCATTTAATATCGTCAAGCACTTGTTAAGTGTTGCTTCGTCAGATATCTTTTCCTTTGTCGTCTGTAAAACAATTATATAATGAATTACTTTTTATTATTAGTAATAATAATTTGATTAGTGATATTTGCTTAAGGTATTAAAACTAAAAAATAGTGAAAATCACCAAGTTTTAACAAAAATAAAGTGAACTTTCACATGGAAGGTATTAATGTTATCAATAGATGCCTGAAACAGAACGCAGGTTTATCATTAGTTACAATTAAGGTAATGTAGGTCGACAAGGGAAAAATAAATAAATTAAAATAAAACATGTGACGTGTTTACTCACTCGATTCATTGAAAATAGTTTATACTTTTGGCAAGTGTGTTTTCTGATGGCAAAAAAATTATACTTACTGAAACAGGTGGTGGTGGTGGTGGTGGTGCCGTTAGTTGAGTATTTAATTCTTCTAGCTTTTTCTGTATATCTTCGACCTAAAACATAAATTCTCATATACTCGTATATTCTCAATTACATATTAAACCTGCCTGTGCTTTTTTGCTGCAGCCGGTCCCAAGGCCGGATAAAAGAGGAGGGTTGGCTAGAACCTGGGGGGGGGGGCGGCGGTTTATTATACCCAAGACCAAGACTCACTCAAAATTTTTCTAGTGATCCCGGAGCGGCAATTTAGTGGCCGTGAGGTATTAAAGCCCGTCTAAAAGACTGATAGTTCCACTGAAGAATGCGAGGTCGAGCGCCGTACGCTGGGATGAAGGTGCACTGTACACCAATCGTCACAGGGGTATATAGTGGCGAGAGGCAACATGTCCTCTTCGGTTCGGATTTCAAGCCAAACGGTGGCCCTACCTGCTAGCCACAGATAGCGAAATGGCCAAGCGCTCCGTCAGAAAATCGCAGGCGAGGGACGAGGGAGCTGTCTAGTTTCCCGAAAAGGGCTAGATGGTGGTAAAGGCCATGCTGACGGAGCAAGTATAAGCATTGAGGCAGTGACGATGGGCCTTTACTGCCCTATCTGCCAGCTGAATCGAGCTCTCGATGTCGCGCTGTGAGCCAACTTCGCGTCTCTTAATTTGCCCGGTAATCCTAACTCCTGAAATTACTTTTAAAGTAGGGTGTTTCCAAAGGTGCGGACTCCATGGAGGATAAACTTAACTAATAATGGACGCTTTAAGGCCCAACACACAAGAAAGAGAGGTGTCAGAGGTACCGGAGGCACCAAAAAATTATTGAGAAGAACATTCTTGGGACATCTCCTGGTGGGGGCAGCATCCCTCTATGGTGAGCACGAACCCGTCTAATTTGAATTGATCCAAATGCAGAGTTTTATAGTACTTTTCAAATATTTATAGAAAAATAATAAAACTATATTACTATTAATTTTAAGGGGTAAGGGTTAAAAAAGATGTTCTTCTAACATAGCTATTGTTATATTAAATTAAGTAACATAAATTGGTAAAAATATTTGTTTAATCCACAGCATTTTTCTAATACATATATAACCTAAATCAAAATATCATTTCTAGTAACAATTTTCCATGGTTAAAATCAATACCAATAAAAAAATCGTTTCCATTTTTTTGAACCATTCATGCTGCAGCTATGTGTAGCTAGCATTGCTGCAATGTGGCTCAACCACATAAGAAGTATTCAAATTACATACAAAGATGCTAACTCAGGAATCCGTACAAAATTTGTTAAAATACTGTGGATATGTCCAATAATCAAAAACCATAATTTATACTAAATTCACATTAAACGGCGGTAATAAGTACCTTTGCTTTACATTCTGCAGCTAGAGCATAATTTTGATCTCTGACTGCCTCTTCTTGGGCTTCTTTTGCCTCGTTAAGAGATACACGCAGTTTCACTTTCTGAAACAAATGTATTTCAATTTAACACAATACAATAATCTATCAACATAACCACTTACTATTTCATCATTCATGAGTGAGATTGTTGTGGGCTTAAGTAAAACAAACTATAAGAATATGATAAACTATAACAAAAAATAATGCAAAAACTATACTTAAAAAATAGACAACAGATATTAAAATAATAAAAGCAATGTTACAGATAGACGTTTAGAGATATTAATATAATTTAATGAATCAAATTAAGAGAACCCTTAACCGAAGGGCATGCATATTATATATGTCGCAGCCAACTATCTTAATTAGTCTTTTCAAACGATTTTTTATCATGTGTTACTTACTAAACAGTAACAAGTGGTAAAATTAAAAAATTTGCTCAATCGACTTCAATATCGATTATTAAGGATAATATAATAAATATTTTTCTAATTTTACTTATTAAATTACACGTTGACGTAATATATATATATATATATATATATATATATATATATATTATACATTTTTTTAGTATAATCTCAATTTTTCCTTAATTCCTCATTTTTTGCCTGTCCAAGCCAGGATGAAAGTATGAAGGAAAAGTTACATCACAGGTCATGTGTACCTATTGTGTTTTTATTGGAGTGTTTCCATGAATACACGGACGGTGTCGGACAGAAACTTTTTAAATTTTATGTAAGAAAGTAGCGGTTTTTTTTTTAAATTTGGATAAATAGGATAAATAATAATAATAAATATTTATTTGCATAAAACATGGTACATTTTTAAGTCTTGTAAAATAGTGTGTACATGCATGTTTTACCGCTTTATCGGTATGCAAATATTACGTCAACGTGTAATTTAATAAGTAAAATTAGAAAAATATTTATTATATTATCCTTAATAATCGATATTGAAGTCGATTGAACAAATTTTTTAATTTTACCACTTGTTACTGTTTAGTAAGTATATATATATATATATATATATATATATATATATATATATATATATATATATATATATATATATATATATATGTAAATATATAAGATAGCAACAGTGGATCTGAATCGTGCCAAATGGGAATCCGTAGTCTGTGCCTACCCCTCTGGGCGACAGGTGTGAGGGTTTACAGTCCCTGGCCAAATTATTAGACGCACTGCAAGATTTCATGTAAAATATTGATTACCGAGTGATATTGTACCGTTTTATTATTTTAAATTGATTTGTTTTTTATTTTTATATTATCCAATCAATTACCTATTTATTTGACATAAATAAAACAGCATTAATTTAGAAAAGAGTAAGTTTATTAAATTTTAAAGAAAAGTGAAATTAATGCTAGTAAAAGTCAATATTTAGTTGAGCCACCTTTAGCCGCTATCAAAGCTTTAATTCTGCGCGGCATGCTATCAATGCAAGACTGTACTGTCTCCTGCATTTGAGGATGATGATTCCACACATAAATAATCTTTTCTAGGAGCTGGGTTTTGTTGGTAATCACATCTTTAGCCACTTCTCTTTTCATCAGCTCCCACACATTTTCAATGGGGTTCATATCAGGGCTATTACCGGGCCAATCCAACAGAGGGATATTTTTTTCTGCCAAAAAAGCTTTAACAGACCAAGCAGTGTGGCAGGGAGCTCCATCTTGCATGAAAGTGAATGGTTCCCCATTTGGAAACCATTCTCTGAGCTGCGGAATCAACCGATTTTCCAGTACTTCTTTATACTGATCTTGCCTCATTATTCCTTTGACGACGTACAGACGTCCAGTGCCCTTGCCGCTGATGACTGACCAAATCATCACTTTGGTGGGATATTTAACCGTCGGGACGACACAATCAGGATGAAACTTTTCTCCATGACGACGACGCACATACTGAGCTTTATTTTGTAAAATTTCGAATGTGCTTTCGTCACTGAAGCAGACCTGTCAAAAATAGGAAAAAATATATAAACTTCCATGTTTATTTGCTTTATTTAACTGAAAATGATAACAATGTATCAATTTTTGATTAAATTGCTGTATCTTACCGATCTCCAGAAGTCCACATCTTTGTCTTGCCATTGTTTGGCCCACTTCAGGCGCTTTGCTTTCATTGCAGCTGTTAACTTGGGCTTCCTGGCGGGACGACAAGCCTTGAAATCTAATTCTTTCAATTTTCTTCGAACAGTGCGCTCAGAAGCATTTACGCTAGCATCCTGGAGTTGTGATTTTATTACCTTTGTGGTAGCAAATCTGTTTTGTAGACAAATTTTCTTCAAACATCTCTCTGACCGTGGAGTGAAAATTGGTTTTCTACCGCATCTTTTCTTTCTTTTCGGGCTTAATTCCTCCCCTGACTCAATTTTCTTTTTTATGCGTCGTACACTACTTTCAGAAACCTTCAATCTTCGTGATATTTCTCGGTTTGTAAATGTTTTCGCAATCACAAGGGCCTTCACTTCAGCTTTTTTACGTGGTGAAAGATCGCATTTTCTACCCATAATGAAAATAATCCAATTACTTTTTTAAAACACTGCATACAAAATAAACTAATAACTGAGTAGTATAAAACTGTTAAACAAACAATCACAGTCCATAAAGCCACAAAAACACGTTCGTACCTGATTCGATTCCGATCGCGACTGATACAGATTTGTACTTGTTTACGTTCATGTATCACTTTGTCAACACAGTGTTGCCATATGTTAAAAATAAATACAAATATGTAGTCTACAACAATTCTTTTAAATAAAAATCAATAATATTGTAGTTTAAATATACCATTATTGCATAAAAACTCTTAAGAAACATAAAATTACTAAAAAAATACAGTGCGTCTAATAATTTGGCCAGGGACTGTATGTATTTATGGTCTAACCGGCAAGAATTGATAAAAATAGCATAGGGTAGTAGGATAAGGTAGCATAGGGTTAATAAACTCATTCCAAATTGTAGAAAAATAATTATTATGGCCACCGCGTCGGTTTTCCCGGCCTCGCGTTTGACAGCTGCAAGACTCGTACCACAAAACTGTGTGGTTACGGTGATAAGCGACGTCCGTCATACAGACTGCGATACATATGCGACAGTCGCCATTGCGACACGTTTTCATAATATTTATCAACTCCCGCCGAATAGGTTATATGTGTGCAATATTACCGACCTGTAAATTAATTTTTCCACAGTCAACAGTTGGTACGGGCTGAGGTGGTAGTATTTCTGGTTCAGGCGGATCTCGTAGTGCGGATATTACGCCACTTATCACTTCCATTCGAGGAGAAACTTCCGGAACAACCAGTTCTAATGCTGATACAAATGCCCTCAAGACTTCTGGGTTTAGTGGACCATAGTCACCTATAAAAAAAATTGAATACCAAATATTTTATATGATAACTTTATGGTTCTCCCCCCTATCTTTTTTATAGGATAGGGTGATAAACGATCACATAGTCCACCTGATAGTAAGTGATTGCTGTGACCCATAGACATCTATATCTTTTCTCGATTACAAATCAAAATGCAGATGTGTTGTTACCCGTTAGGACTAAGATGGAATGCCTCATTTCCAGTAAAAAAGGTCTCCGGTTCTCTACACTCACAATACGAAATACAGCAACATTAAGCTACTATTTATCGCTGGTATTCTGTGAGAGCGTAATCCTTCCCCGGTCGAGCCGACCCATTCGTGCTACAGCTATAAGTGCAGTATGATAATCCATTACTGCATTTCTTCCCGTGGGCGTCAAGAGGCCACTACTGGAAATTCTAGAAAATTCCCCTCTCCGATAGGTAGCAGTATTGTATTGTTACAACCTATCAAAAGTCCAGTGCTGAACAATGGCCTTCCTCATAAGTTTCTCAAAAAGAGGCTTGTTACCATAATTGCCCTGCTTGGCAGGCGGCTTGGCAACCGCAGTTATTTATTTTTAATTGTTATTCGGAATAAGCTGCTGCCAATCTTCAGGTTTGTTTAAATATCACCTCTTACGACTCTCACGGGAAGATATGAGGTAGCAGTATAACCATCATAAATGCACTAGCGTGTGTGTGAACATTACCATGTAGTGACGGAGTAAGAGTATCTCCTAATCAATGGGTGCGTTTGGCAGAAAAAAGCGCTAGCAAGCGCTAACTAGCGCTAAAATAGTTTTCGGCCAGGACACGATTGCTACTTCAGTAGCGCTGACACAATCCGCCATTTTGCTTATTTAATTTGTTTGTTTTGAAGTAGAGTTTATAAGTTGTTTTGTGGAATATTAGTTTTAAGTAATATAATGACATGAATATACATGTTATTAAAAATTCATGATTGGTAAGTTTTTAATATGAATACTTCACAAACATATATTTAAATTAGGTTAGATTCCCCGGTTAAAACTAACTTCGTGTCCTAGAGGAAAATAGCTACTTACGATTTGACAGCGCTTACCGCTTACGAACGCCATTTTGCTTACAAGCGCTTGCTAGCGCTTTTTTCTGCCAAACGCACCCAATATTTTCCCGTTGGTGTCGTAAGACGGGGCAGATGGAAACAAACAGAGTAATGGGTAGCAGTATCTTCCTAATAACAACCGTAATTATAGCAAACATTTACAATTTTTGAATAAAACTATTATTTACGGATTTTATCGCGTTTAATTACATTAATTTATTGTTTTTATTATCCCGACGTTTCGGGTGCTTTACAGCGCCCATGGTCACGGGGGGGACTGAGATGTTTGACGTCCCAATGTCATAGTTAGTCCGGCTACCTTCAGTTTTTTAATATTAACTTTTGGTCCGATTTACGCAAAACGAGCTTATAGTATCATGAAGTCTTGCAGTGGTATGCTTGGGTTTGGGTTTAATTTTGTTAATTATAGGATCCCAAGCAGATGGTAGCACCCAACCATCTTCTCTATTGAAATTTGGATGTTTTTTAATTTCAATAGCCTCGCGTATCATCCTTGGTAGGAATCGGTGTTCTTTTGCGAGAATTTGTGGTTTATCAAATCTAATGTAATGGTGGGGACGATCTTGAACATGTTCGCAGACTGCAGACTTCCCGGAGCGTCGGTGCTTCACATCAGCTATATGTTCCTTCACGCGGGTTTTTATAGATCTCTTTGTTTGACCTATGTAAGAGAGACCACATTCACAATCTAGCTTGTACGCACCTGAATCTTGTAGAGGAATATTACATTTGATGGATGGTAAAAATTGACTAATCTTCTTCAGCGGCTTGTAGTATGTCTAGCTAATACCATCATGTGCCAAACCACCGAGGTTGTATGGGTTACCGAAGATACACAAACCAAACGCTCCACTACGTCCCATAGTGAGCCAGATCGATTCACCAACTTATAAGCTGGCACAATACTTAGCAAAAATACTATCACCACTGAGAGGACATACCAGAGCACACACAAAGGATTCATACCATTTTGTGAGTGAGATAAAAGACCTACATCTCGCTAACAATGAAACTATGGTCAGTTTTGATGTTCAGTCACTATTTACATGCCTACCTATTGTGGACTGCATCTCAATCGTAACTAGGAAGCTAGAAGAAAATAACATGCCTCAAGAATATGCAATACTACTTGAACATTGCCTCACATCTGGCTATCTATTGTGGAAGGAGGAGTTCTACAAGCAAGTAGATGGTGTGGCGATGGGCTCACCTGTGTCTCCCATAGTCGCCGACATATTCATGGAGGACTTTGAGGAGAAAGCCCTTCTTACTGCTCCTGTAAATCCAAGGTTCTACAAGCGGTACGTAGACGACACTTTCACAATTTTACCATCTGACAAAGTAACTGCATTTTTAGACCACCTTAACTCCATAAACTCTAAAATACAATTCACAATGGAGTTAGAGGCAAATAATTCTTTAGCTTTCCTAGATGTTTTAGTCATCCGAAATCCTGATAACACTATTGGTCACACTGTGTATAGGAAAAAGACCCATACCAACCGATATCAAAATGGTGAATCTCACCATCATCCTTCACAGTTAGCTACCGTGGGTAAATCTTTGTTTCAGAGAGCACGAGGGATCTGTGACAGAAAACATCTGGCTGCGGAGCTTCAGCATGTCAAGCAAGTATTGCAAGACAACAAGCTTCGGGTCCCGCGCCTACGTCACAGTGAACGAGTGAAGCCGGCCACAGTCGAGCGCGCGCCTGCTCGACTACCATATGTTAGAGGAGTCACGGACAAGATTGGCTACATCTTGAAGCGAGCGTCCATTAAGACATACTACAAGCCGCTGAAGAAGATTAGTCAATTTTTACCATCCATCAAATGTAATATTCCTCTACAAGATGCAGGTGCGTACAAGCTAGATTGTGAATGTGGTCTCTCTTACATAGGTCAAACAAAGAGATCTATAAAAACCCGCGTGAAGGAACATATAGCTGATGTGAAGCACCGACGCTCCGGGAAGTCTGCAGTCTGCGAACATGTTCAAGATCGTCCCCACCATTACATTAGATTTGATAAACCACAAATTCTCGCAAAAGAACACCGATTCCTACCAAGGATGATACGCGAGGCTATTGAAATTAAAAAACATCCAAATTTCAATAGAGAAGACGGTTGGGTGCTACCATCTGCTTGGGATCCTATAATTAACAAAATTAAACCCAAACCCAAGCATACCACTGCAAGACTTCATGATACTATAAGCTCGTTTTGCGTAAATCGGACCAAAAGTTAATATTAAAAAACTGAAGGTAGCCGGACTAACTATGACATTGGGACGTCAAACATCTCAGTCCCCCCCGTGACCATGGGCGCTGTAAAGCACCCGAAACGTCGGGATAATAAAAACAATAAATTAATGTAATTAAACGCGATAAAATCCGTAAATAATAGTTTTATTCAATGTGTAGTGTTCGCGTAAATTTAAGAAATCTTTACAATTTTTGATTAAAACTACTTTTACGGATTTTATCGCGTTTATTTTTACTTTTAATTACTTTTATTTTTAATTCCCGACGTTTCGGTGTGCAGTTTGTGATCATATCCTAGACGGCCCCAACCATTACATCAGATTTGATAGACCACAAATCCTCGCGAAAGAACACCGATTCCTACCAAGGATGAGACGTGAGGCTATTAAAATTAAAAAACATCCTAATTTGAATAGAGAAGGAGGCTGGGTACTATCACCTGCTTGGGATCCCATAATCAATAAAATTAAAACTAAACCCAAGCATACCACTGCAAGACCTCAGGACATAGTCAGTTCATTTTGCATAGATCGGACCATAAACAATAATTAAAAAAGCTGAAGGTACTCCGGGTTTAACAATAACATCGGGACGTCAGTCATCTCAATCCCCTGTGACCATGGGTGCTGGAAAGTGCCCGAAACGTCGGGAATTAAAAATAAAAGTAATTAAAAGTAAAAATAAACGCGATAAAATCCGTAAAAGTAGTTTTAATCATGTGTAGTGTTCGCGTAAATATAAGAGATCATTATTTATAATTTTTTATAGATTAAAAGACGTACATTTTTTATTCAATCCATATTGAATGCAAATACTTAATACATTTTTACCACTGTTTGAGAAAGAAAACACTTCTGCAACACATCTTACCCCATAATGTTGTTATTTCCTTATTAACGTTTAATAATAATAATAATTTTATTTCAGACCATGAGTACATATAATGTTAGTAATTTTGTTAGTGAAAATATTGACTTAAAACTATGTTAGTATTGTAAGTAAATTAATGGGGAACACTGAATTCTGCCATGCATTGAACATTTAATTAATAAGCTCGACACATGCATTAGTGCTCGAACAACACTATAAAATCACATTGATTATTATGGCACAATTTATTTGTATTATGAAACAACATTTGATTTTAGATCAAATGTGTACTTTAAGTAAGCAAGGTGGCGTAAAGCGTACATTGGTAGGAAAACAAACTAGATTTTATAGCAGTATTTCAAAAAAATCATGAAAAAAAATTGACAAATGACGCCCACGGGATGATATGGAAAAGAAAGAGAAACAGAAATTTTTTTATTCAATGTAGATTATAAACAATACTTATTGAAAGTCAATTTTTTCATTTACCACTGGTTCGCAAAAAAAAAACCTCTGTCATGGGAAGAACCATCAAGAAACCCAGTGGGACTTTTTTTTCAAATGATAGCTTACAATCATGTTTACAATTAATAACACAAGATAAATTAGAAATAGCTTGGTAGCGATCACCCTTCCAAGGGGTTATTGTCATCCATAAATTCCTTAATATTATAATAGCCCCTTTTATACAATCTTAGTTTAATAACATTTTTGAACTTTGCGTATGACATATTTTGTATATTTTCTGGGATTTTGTTGTAAAAGCGTATACATCGCCCCAAGAATGAATTACTGACTCGGTGGAGTCGAGTATGGGATAGTGAATATTCTAACAATGCCAATACAAGGTTACACCACAATCTCAATGTCATGTAAATAGATACATTAAAACTTCACTCCTATTTTGTTACCCTTAGAGGTTATTAAGGGTAGAATTTTTTCTCCAAATTTATATGGGACCACTGAAATTTAATTTATCCAACATTTTATTATAAATTTGTTGTGTTTGTTTTCAATTATCTTTAAACACCGACGATTACTTAAAAAGGCAAGTAGGTTCAAACATGTGTACAACGAATTTTAACACCAACTTGTTCTGTTTATTACTGATTTTCAAGGCATTAAAACATATATGTACCTGTAAGAACATCAGTAATGAGGGCCTGGAGTGCACTTCTGCCAGTCGGATCTGAAGCATCATAAACCCGTATCATTGAACCCAACTCTTGCAAAACATACTGACGCGTGCTAAATCCCACTGGATCTTCTGCTTCAGATGGACAAGGCGATTCTACAATACTGGAGGATTAAAAAAATGACAGATGAGTTATGAAAACGGACGCAGTTGGCTTTCTACGTGAGGATTTTCTATCTCCATATACTCCAAATTTTAAACAAATTTTTTTATACTATTATTCAGCATTGGCAGCACACAGTCTCCCTGATGGTAAGTGGATGCTGTGGCCCATAGACATCCATATTTATTTTCAATTCAGAATCAAAATGTAAAGAGGACCTGAGAACTAAGAGGAAAGCCTCGATTCCAGTAAAAATGGTCTATGGTTCTCAACACTCACCATACGAAACAGCAGCATTACGCTACTATTTTACGCTGATATTCTGTTAGAGTCCCCAGTCGAGCCGAGCCGACCCATTTGTGCTACAACTATAATATAGCTGCAGCGTGGCTCTACCATGTGTATATTTATATATATATATATATATATATATATATATATATATTGTATAGATAATCAAGGCTATTGAGCCAACATGTTTTGTGTCTTCCCTTGAATTTTAATTAATTAATTCACATTGTATATGCAATTGGCAGGTAAGAATGAGACTAAATGGAGCGCTTGCTTCATCTTTTCCACATTTGCAGACATTTAATACACAAAATCACACCCTATTTACATATGAATATATCAATTAAACCATTATATAACAATTAAGGCACTAAAAAAAATCTACCATCATCATCACAGCCTTTCACAAGTCCATGACTGCACATATGCCTCCATCAAAGAATACCACAAAACATGGTCCGCAGCAGCCACTTAGAATATCTACAAGCTATGAGGAACTCCATGTTAGTCCTCAAGGACTTAACACATAAAAAAAATCGTTTAAGAAAACATCTGAAAAAGAAAGAAGCTGCTGACGCACCAACCAGTTGCTAACCTAATGATCCTAAGAATTCCGCTGAAGCAGCGTTAGATCATTAATTAAGCGTACCAAAGGTCGCGAGAGATGCAAATCCATATAAATGGTGGGTTTCTTAAGGCTATTTCCCCATCTTGGGTAATAGTTGAGGCTCAATACTTATCAACACCCGCCAGTTCTGTTTACGGTGAACGGCTTTTTTCAGAAGCGGGCTCAGTATATGATCAAAAAGGAACAAACTAGACCAAAATAGGACCGAAAAACTAGTGTTTTTGCATCACAATCTTCCTCTCTTACATTTTAAATATTAGCAATAATAATTTCTTTTACAGATTCTTATGTATACGTTCCCAATATTTCTGCTGTTTCTCATGTTCCTGTTGTTTGAATGTGTCCAATATAATAATAATGATAAAAACTGGCTTTTTGTCTTTATTTTTCACTGGAATATAATTAAGGCCGAGTACTCGGTACTCAACCGTTAATACTCGGTGTTCGGCCGAAACCTAAAACAAGGCCGAATCCGCCGATTACCGAATCCAAACTGAGTACTCGTCCCATGTCTAGTTTATTTTTCTAATAAATCTAATCTAATAACTTTTAAGACCTAACTTGTACCGTGTAGTAGTGGTTATATTATAATGACTAAAAATAAAAAACTACAGCAGCCAACCAGCTTGCCAAGCATGGAAACTATGGCAAATCCTATCCTAATCCTACGAGACAGTCTATGGGGGAGGCTTATCTTCACCAGTGGACTTTAATAGGCTGTAACTATAATAAATTTTAAAGGATGTTGAGGGTGAATTACAGCCATAGCTCCATTTTTTAAAAAAAATAAATTATGTAATTAATGGGAATCAATATGACTATTAGATACAGTACCTGGTTGACCGAGCTATGCTCGGTATTTTTCGCTCGATTTTTTTAATTCATGTGTTTTGGAAATTATATTTAGATACAAATTACATACTGATGAAATATAAATAATATTTTTTGATCTTAGCGACATAACAGAAAAAACGGAACTGGTTATTTGAATAAAAAATCATGAGTGCAATTATTTTAATTTAAATTTTCGTGTTTCTAAAAAATACTAAAAAAAGGGCTCGAAAAAATAGATTTTCTCAAAAAAGAAAGGAACATGAAAAAAAAAATTAAAAAAAGTCGGTCGGTCGGTCGGTCTGGGCTCGAACCTGGGTTTTAAGATTCTGTGACCGACCATTATACCAATTAAGCTATTTATAATCATTAACAATCCGTCAAAATTTACCTTCTTATACTAACGATATTGTAGCAGTTTTTCATTGCCTAAAAACACGGACAAAAAGACATTTTCTAAAAATAAATCCTAGCTAGATCGATTTATTATCCCCGAAACTCCCTGGACACAAAATTTTATGAAAATCGTTGGAGCCGTTTCCGAGATCCCGATTATATATATATATATTTATATACAAGAATTGCTCGTTTAATAGTATAGGATAAATTGCACAATGACAAATACTAGATATTTATTTAAGACAATTATTTGTAGGCTATTTAAAAACTTGTTACATGAGGGTTTCGAACCCTTGGCTCGGTAGATTTTTTATTGACTGTAATATGCTTTCATCATCAAATAACAAACATTTTGGTCTTTAGTAGGTCTTACTTCCGCGTCTCTATATCAGACCGCATGATTATAGCGCGAATACGAAATCAATAACTTTTAAAAAGCAACAACAGCTTATGTACTTACGCTCTAATATATCCAATGAGGACTACTAAATCGGGTACAACTGTTTCTAATGTTTCATCGTCGTCAACATTCTGCAAATGTTCCGCTAAATGGCGCCAGTACCAAGCCGTCTCCTTGTTTAATTTTTCAGCAGGAACCAGTCGCAAATTTTTGTCAGTTGGCAGCCATTCTAAAAGCTCAGAGACTGGGAGACGTCTAAAATGACAAAAGGATTTTTAGTTTTTAGTTATCATATGTGATAATTAATAAGATCCGTAAGCTTTTCAGTGACACTAGAGCAGATCGTATATAAAAACAGAATATTTAAAATTAATATTACAAAATAACGGTTATAAAAAAGATAACCCTATTCATTTACACAGTAAATAGGTGAAGGTTATAATTTAAAAACATTTTAGTAGGCGGGTGTCGTGTAGTACCGGCGTAGGAGAATCCATCAACCTATTTAGTCCTATGGGTGTCGTAAGAAGCGACAGTGGGAAAGAAGATGGGTACGTCATCTTAACAAATGATTTTTTTTAATATAGAATAAGGGAGACAAACCAGCACATAGTCCATGAGTCCAGACGGTAAATGGATGCTGTGGCCCATAGACATCTACATTTGTCCTCGATTAAGAATTAAAACACAAGTGCATTGTCACCCCTGAAGGCTAAGATGGAATGCAATGCTTGCAGTAAAAAAGGGTCTCCGGATCTCTACACACACCATATGAAACACAGTAGTATTAAGCTGCTATTTTACGCTGGTATTCTGTGAGAGCGTGGTCCTTCACCGATCAAGCCGACCAATTTGTGCAACAACCATAATATAGCTGCAACGTAGCTCTATCACATATGAAATAATTAAAACCGTGACTGCCAAGTCACCTTACTTAAAAAAATAAGACAAATGGTGAAGGGTTATGTTTAGCAGTGAACTTTATGAATGAATGTTTGGGTTAATATATAAAAATTTTAAATCGACTAACTTAAAATCATGAGACGGCTCCCTGGCGCAGTGGCATAGAAAGGATTTGAATCCCAAAAGGAACAAGTATTTGTATGGGCTACAAATAATTGTTCCGAGCCTGGATCAATCAAAAATAAATAAATTTTTTTTTATAGAATAGGGTGACAAACGAGCACGCAGTCCACCTGATGGTAAGTGGTTGCTGCGGTCCATAGACATCTACATCTATCCTTCCTTACTAATCAAAATGCAGATGCGTTGTCACCCATGAAGACTGAGATGGAATGCCTCGTTTCCAATAAAAAGGGTCTCCGGATCTCTACACTCACCATACGAAATTCAGCAGCTACTATTTGACGCTGGTATTCTGTGAGAGCGTGGTCCTTCCCCGGTCGAGCCGACCCATTCGTGCTACAACTATACTACTAATATAGCTGCAGCATGGCTCTACCACGTAAAAAATCCAAAAGAAATCAAAAATAAAGAACTAAAATCAATAAAAGATTATTATCATCACAACAATCACATGAATACTGATGTGACTTCCACCTGGAATTAAAATTGCTTTTGAAGGATTTTAAGAAGTTATTTTCTATTCTCATTCAGAAGTTCTACTATAACTCCATTCCCACCTACCATATTTAAGAGGAATATAAACTTAAATCACTTATTTTCAGAAGTATGTATTGTGATAAAAAGAGCATTTACTTGAACAGAGACTCCAGCAGTTTACCAGCAACATATTGGGAGTCTTTGGCGTCTTGCGCGTTGTCCAAGCGGATTGCTTTCAACAATTTTACAATGTTCCCCTGAAATGTGCTTAACCAGCCAGGGATTAGAATCTCTTCTACAACACGGCGCACTCGAAAGCTGCGCTCGGTTAAACCAATCTATAAATAAAAGATAAAAGTTTAAGTTACAGCCTATATAGATCCCACAGCTGGGCACAGGCCTCCTCTGATTTATGAAAGGGTTTTAGGGCAAAGAAGTGTCCACCGCGCTGCCCCAATGCGTATTGGCGAACTTTATATGTATGTCTTCGAAATAAAAAAAATTCTAATGTATTCTTATATTTACGCGAACACTACATTACTACATTTAAAAATTACATTTAAATAAAACTTATTTTCACGGATTTTTATGGTGTATATTAACTTATTTAATATTCCCAAAAAATTATGTCTATCGTGGCCAATTTTGTAAATCAAAAATCTATCTATTACTATCTATGCCAACATTAACCAAACACGACTAACACGATAATTCTTTCATTATCAATAACATATAGCTGATGTGAAGAATCGACGCTCCGGGAAGTCTGCAGTCTGTGAACACGTACAGGATCGCCCCCGTCACTACATCAGATTTGAAAGACCACAATCCTCGGTAAAGAATATTGATTCCTCCCCTGGATGAAATCAACAAACATCCTAATTTCAATAGAGAAGATGGCTGGGTGCTACCATCTGCTTGGGATTCTAAAATTAAAAAAAAAACATACAACTGCAAGACTTCAAGATACTATAAGTTTATACTGCGTAGATTGGAACGAAAATTAATAATTTCAATCTGGAGGTAGCCGTGGTAACTATAACATGGGTGCTGTTAAGTACTCGAAACGTCGGGAATATAAAATAAGTTAATATACGCAATAAAATACGTAAAAACTACTTTTATTTAAAAATATATATATTTTCTCAGATATGCAGGTTTCCTCGCGATGTTTTCCTTTACTGACAAGCACGTGGTAAATTAGCACGTAAAATTGCAATTAACAATTTCATCGGCGCCGACGGGGATCGAGAAACCTGGTTGCTCACGTGCTGTGAAATTTACAGCCCTTCACAAGTCCGCTGCTGAACATAGGCCTCCCGCAAGGCATGCCACAAAGCACGGTCCTGAGCCACGTGCATCCATCGACTTCCTGCATGTCTTACCAGGTCGTCACTCCATCTAGTGGAGGCCGGCCTACACCTCGCCTACCGGTACGAGGCTGCCACCCGAGAACCTTTTTTCCCCAGCGGTTGTCGGTTCTTCGAACTAAATGGCCGGCCCATTGCCACTTCAGCTTAATAATCCATTGGGCTATGTCGGTCACTCTGGTCCTACTGCGGATATCCTCATTTCTAAGTTTATCACGCAGATAAACTCCGAGCATAGCCCTCTCCATAGCTCGCTGAGCGACTTTGAGCGTCCTCATACGGCCAGCAGTGAAGGACCACGTGAAACAATAAATAGATGATATAAAATGGTGATTTTCAAAAGATAATAGAATAACAATCTCTTAACTTGATACACTAAATTATACGAATGCTGACAGGGGACAATGTTCAAAGTTCTAAGGATTCTGCTTAGTATTGTGATGACCAATCTACCTGCTGAAAAAGAATGTCAATTTAAGATAAACTTCGAAACTGAAAAGAGATGGAGATGACATACATTTTACATGCCAAAAAGGGGAGGAGGTATGTCCCTTTTGCTTCCTCCACACAGTCGATACAGTCCCCCATACACTGCCTCATAGAGGGCATATTTCTGATAGTTGCCACACTTATCAGGCAGTTTGGTAACTACAGTTTTTATTATTTTGTAATGTTATCACTAAGATACTGCTGCCAATCTTCCCAGTTTCCCTCAGTAGCCTGTTTACCAGTTGCATAGTTGTAGTGATCTACGATGTTGATAAAGTCCTCATGCCCTCCAAATTGACCATCTTATATATGCTTGTTGTTAAATACACATACCAGTAACAGGGGGCAGCATCAAAGTGGCTTACGAGCTGGTTCCTTTGAACTCGATTATTCAATCACTTCACAAAATTTTTATTATTTTTATTATTACGTTAAAATTGGCGGTGTGGTCTTTTGGGACAGTAATGTCCTCCAGACCGAATTTCGCTCACGGCGGTCTGCCTTAACGGAGACTAGCCATCGGCGCAGGACAGGATTATAGTGCACAAGTGTATGCGCAAGCACAGGTGCACTCTCTATTCCCTCACTCTCATAATCCGATGGGACGGTAAATTGACACGACCGGAGAGAGATCAGGCGCGGGACCAACGGCTTTACAAGCTTTGCAAGGCACGGGGGTGAGATACCGCCAACTTAATGACTCCAGGCTGACTACTAATAACTGAGAATTTCTTGACGGAAAAACTCAATAATCGATTTCTTTTGGCCCGAACCGAAAGGATGGATTCGAACCCAGGACCTCATGATCAGCAGCCGCGCTACTACAACCACTAGACCAACGAGGCAGAGACATAGGGACAGTATTTGCTTTAAAAGAAGTTGAGTTCTAGTTCACTTAACACTTACCTTCAGAGTCAGTACTCTATGTCTCACTTTTAGTTGCGTAACATTTAAAGCGGCGATATACAGAAATGCCGCACGCCGCACCGCTTCGTCTACGTCACATAGACGCTCCAGGACAAAGGGCGCGTTTCTTGTACACTTTGCTATTGACATAACAACCGCCCTGTAAATATAACAAATTTCTATGTGTATCCACTGTCATAAGTGTATTTTTTATGCGGCAAAGCTTAAAGTGGCATAGTACCCACATGTACCTTCCACTTCCACAAATTTAGTCCACAAAATTAGTGATTCAATTATGGGATTCCATATAGAATATACATTGGCATAATTTTTTAGAATAAGGTTGATATACGAGCATACAGTCCACCTGATTGTAAGTGGCTAATGTGACCCATAGACATTTTCATCTATCGTCGATTAAGAATCAAAATGCAAATGCGTTGTCACCCCCGGGGATTAATATGGAATGCCTCATTTACAGTAAAAAGGGTCTTCTGTTATCTACCCTCATATCCTGCCTTTATACCGCCATTTTTGGAAGCCATAACATTTTCTGAAACTTCGAATAGTGGCTTCTTGCAACACCTTCAGGGGCCTGTGTTAGTACACTAAATACTTTTCATCTTTTATCTTAATAAATTACGTGTCACGTTATTTGTCCGCGATGGACTCCTAAACTACTTAACCGATTTTAATCAAATTTGCACACCATGTGCAGTTTGGTCCAACTTAAGAGATAGGATAGTTTTTTTCCCCATAAGTGACCCACAATTTTTTTTGCTAATTTAAGGATTTTTAATAGGGTATGACAAAGGGTCGTCGAAAAGGGCAGAACAACGTCTGCCTGGCAAGCTAGTATAGTATAGAACAATGTCGCTTCCCGCCGTCTGTACGCTTAGATCTTTTAAACTACGCAACGGATTTGATGCGGTTTTCATCAATAAACAGAATGATCCAAGACGAAGGTTTATCCTACACTATTAAGCGAGCAATTCTTGTATACCTATATATATATATATATATATATATATATATATATATATATATATATATATATATATATATATATATATAATCGGGATCTCGGAAACGGCTCCAACGATTTAGACCCATACAAACCGATATTTAAATGGTGAAACTCACCATCCTCCATCACAGTTAGCTAAATATAAAAATAATAAAATTAATATAACGCGACCAAATTCGTAAAATAGTTTTAATCAATTTGCAGAGTTCGCGTAAATATAAGAAATCACTATGTAAACCGGTTCGTAATCCTATACCTTTAAACGAGCAATTCTTGTATATATATAAATATATAATCGGAATCTCGGAAACGGCTCCAACGATTTTCATAAAATTTTGTGTGCAGGGAGTTTCGGGGGCAATAAATCGATCTAGCTAGGATTTATTTTTAGAAAATGTCTTTTTGTCCGTGTTTTTACGCAATGAAAAACTGCTACAATATCGTTAGAATAAGAAGGTAAATTTTGACAGATTGTTAATGATTATAAATAGCTTAATTGGTATAATGGGCGGTCACAGAATCGTAAAACCCCGGTTCGAGCCCAGATCGACTGACTTTTTTTAATTGTTTTTTCAAGTTCCTTTCTTTTTTTGAGAAAATTTTTTCGAGCTCTTTTTTTAGCATTTTTTGAAAACACGAAAATTTAAATTAAAATAATTGCACTCATGGTTTTTTATTCAAATAACCAGTTCCGTTTTTTCTGTTATGTCGCTAAGATCAAAAAATATTATTTATATTTCATCAGTATGTAATTTGTATCTAAATATAATTTCCAAAACACACGAATTAAAAAAAATCGAGCGAAAAATACCGAGCAAAGCTAGGTCAACCAGGTACTATGTATAATACGTGCATATTATAGTAGAGAATTTTGTGTATGTGACTGAACTCCTCCTAAACCCCTGGACCGATTTTGATGAAATTTTGTGGATGATTTTAAGTTGATTCGAGAATGGTTTAGATTCACACTTGAGCCCGGTAGGTGGCACTGTTACAGAGATCAAGAAATCCAGATGTGGAGAATCATGCACCTTCCCTGTTGGACTTTCTACTGACCTCTTACGCGGACGGATATCAGATTTCCGTCGACGCCCCTTTAGGCTCTTCGGACCATTGTCTTGTCCGGAGTGTGGTGCCACTCACGCTGAAATCGCAGTTGCATTCTGCAGGCTGCCGCCATGTTTGGCATGTGGCGACGCACACATTTATTTATTTTATTTAAAGAAATAATTATTATTTCACAGATATGTACCTATGTATACAATTTAATATTAATATTATAATATTTATTACATTTATATATCTACAATACAATTACAGTCACACACACATATATATTATACTATTTCTATTTATTATAGTAAATTTTATTTTAGTATTGTATTATAGTATAATTCTCGGTGCCGGCCGGTTGAAGTACATTGGAAACAAACATTCGTTTTAATTATTATCAACACCGTGTACCCGAGTACGTGCAACTACCAGCCAGTCGCAATCAGATCGTGTGACGCGAATACTGTGCCGCTTGCGCCTACGCCGAACTTTGCTCTTACGCATAACAAATATTATTTGAGTGTTCATTCCTATTTTATGTTAGTGACTGTAAACTGTGATTTCTGCTATAATCTCCAACCTGTTTGTAATCGTATAATTTCGTATTTATAATCGCCTTCTGCTTCTTCATGTGAGACTGTTTTTATGTGTTGTACCGTGAAATATATAACTGTCCAACCGTGACTTATTTATTTATTCCGGTGACGGACTTACCATCAGGTACCTTACTACCACAACTACATTATTCTCCATAACTGGTGACCCCGAGCAGAACATTTAAGAAAGATGAGCAGTGACGGTAGTGACACAACGCAATCGCAAAGAAGGGCGCGGACAACGAAAAAATGTGAGCGCGTGTCCATTGACTCGCACGATAATGCATCAGAAATATTTCGTGTTGGCGTGAGAATACCACCGTTTTGGCCGGAAAAACCAACGATATGGTTTTCACAAATTGAAGGTCAGATTAGCATATCGAGAATTACAGATGACTTGACGAAATTCCACTACGTTCTTTCACATTTGGACCGGCAGTATGCAGTAGAGGTAGAAGATATTATTACTTCGCCTCCAGCCACGGGGAAGTACGAGAAACTCAAAAGTGAGCTAATCAAGCGTCTTTCTATTTCGAAAGAAAAAAAAGTGAAGCAGCTCCTACAGTCAGAAGAGTTAGGTGATCGTAAGCCATCACAGTTCCTGCGTCACCTGCAACACCTCGCTGGCCCTACGATACCAGACGATTTTTTGAGGTCACTTTGGACGAGCCGCCTTCCAAGCAACCTTCAGACCATCATCGCATCCCAGATGAGCCTGTCCCTCAGCGAACTCGCTGACCTGGCAGACAGGGTCCACGACATCTCACCGGCATCGCCGTTGGTTGCAGCAACATCCAGCTCCAGAGTGGACTCCACATTGGATATTATGGCACGGCAGATCATGGAACTGACAAAACAGGTTAGTGCACTCACAATGAGACTTAGCGACCGCTCTCGCCCCCGCCAACGACAGACGTCACGTGGGCGAAGCCGTATGCCATCGAGAAGGTCCCAGTCTAATTATAGGAAGTTCCCCAACTGCTGGTACCATCACAAATATGGCAGCAAAGCGAAGAGGTGCATCCAACCATGTGACTACAGAACGGGAAACGCAAAAGGCAATCTATAATGGCGACTGAAGATTGCCCGTCCCCTACTACTGGTCGCCTTTTCGTGACAGATCGCAGATCGCGAGTTCAATTCCTGGTGGACACTGGAAGCGACTTATGCGTCTTCCCGCGATCTGCGCTTCATCAACGACGTGCGAAGACGGACTACCAACTGTGTGCAGCCAACGGTTCGCCAATAAACACATATGCTTATGTTGAGCTCAATCTTAATTTAGGCCTACGTAGAGACTTTGTGTGGCGCTTTACTGTAGCTGATGTAACTAAAGCTATTATAGGCGTAGATTTTTTGTCACATTTTAACCTTATTGTCGACGTTCGTAATAAGCTTTTAATTGATGCCACTACTAAATTATCAGCTGTAGCTTCTATTGCTTCTAACGATAGCCATATTTTAAGTGTAAAGGTCGTGACTGGCGATTCTAAATTTCATAAAATACTTTCTGAATTTCCAGAACTGACACGACCGGCAGGCGCTCATCGCATACCCAAGCATCACACAGTACATCACATACGTACCACGCCAGGCCCTCCAGTATCGTGTACACCACGCAGACTCGCCCCGGACAAGCTGAAAATTGCCAAGCTCGAGTTCGAGGCAATGTTGGCAAATGGAACTGCTCGTCCTTCCCAGAGCCCCTGGTCGTCACCACTACACCTCGCTCCCAAAAAGGATAATGGTTGGCGACCATGCGGTGACTATCGCATGCTCAACGCCCGGACAGTGCCAGATAAGTACCCTATCCGACACATACATGACTTTGCCCACAATTTATCTGGTTGCAAATTTTTTTCAACAATAGATCTGGTGAAGGCATATAACCAGATACCAATCTTTGAGGCGGACATTCCCAAATCTGCCATTACAACACCTTTTGGACTCTTCGAGTTCCCATATATGACGTTTGGATTACGCGGGGCTAGTCAGACGTTCCAGAGGTTCGTTGATGAGATGACCCGTGGTCTTGATTTTTGTTACCCATACCTTGACGATTTCCTTATATTCTCAAACGATGTATTAGAGCATGAAAAGCACCTTCGTCAAATATTTACGAGGATGAAGGATTATGGCATGCTCATCAACACCGCTAAATGCGTTTTCGGTGCATCAGAGGTAAAATTTCTAGGCTACCACATCTCACAACATGGAACGAAACCTCTGGAAGATAAAGTTCAGGCTATAAAGGAGTACCCTGTTCCTAAAACAGCCAAACAGCTTAGGAGGTTCTTGGGCATGATAAACTTTTATAGAAGGTTTATCCCCCAAGCTGCCAAAATCCAGGCCCCCTTGAACGCCTTACTGACTGGCGCCGTTAAAGCATCGCATCCGGTCAATTTAAATGGAGACTCATTGAAAGCCTTCGAAGAGTGTAAGGAAAGTTTAAGCAATGCAGCCTTGTTGGCACATCCTGACTCAAAGGCAAAACTAGGTCTTGTAACTGATGCTTCTGATCTTGCAATAGGTGGAGTCTTGCAACAGCAAATCGGTGGTGATTGGCAGCCCCTAGCCTTTTTCTCTCGTAAATTGAGCCCGTCGCAAAGCAAATATTCACCATACGATAGGGAGCTCCTTGCGGTTTACGAGAGCATCAGGTACTTTAGACATTGGCTAGAGGCAACACCATTCACCATCTACACCGACCATAAGCCGCTGTGCTTTGCATTTCGCGAGCGAAAGGTAAATTGCAGTCCACGGCAATTTAGGCATTTAGACTACATATCACAGTTCTCAACCGACATACAACACATCGCTGGAAAAGATAATGTCGTTGCTGACACGCTTTCCCGGGTTGAGCAGGTCGATGAACTACTAAGCCCTGTAGATCTAGATGTCATTGCCAAGGCTCAAGACTCCGATCCTGAATTTGCCGATTTGCTAAGGCAGGACACTTCCTTACAAGTTAAAAAAATAAAGATACCTGGTAGTCGCAATGAACTGTACTGCGACGTCAGCACAACGACTCCCAGGCCTTTAGTTCCTAAAGCCTTGCGCAAGCGAATTTTTGATAGCTTGCACTCGCTAAGCCATCCCGGCGCTAACGCTAGTGCAAAACTTGTAGCAGAACGCTTTGTCTGGCCACTGATGAGGAAAGACTGTCGCGAATGGTCTAAGGCGTGCTTGGCTTGCCAGCGCACAAAGATAAATCGACACGTTTCGACGCCTTTTGGTACGGTCGATTTACCTACGGCGCGATTCAAATACGTCCACTTGGACCTTATCGGACCTTTACCTCCGTCTGGTGATTATCGGTACTGTTTGACAGCTATCGATCGCTTCACGCGATGGACTGAAGCTGTACCACTAAAAGATATCACCGCGGAATCAGTGGCAAAAGCATTTTTATCGGGATGGATAGCGCGGTTCGGTTGCCCTACCGATATTGTTACCGATCGTGGTAGGCAATTCGAATCAGCACTATTCGCGCAGCTATCAAGGTTCATTGGCTTTAAGCAACGCAGGACTACCAGTTATCACCCTCAATGCAATGGTCTCGTCGAAAGATTTCATCGGCAATTAAAAACTGCAATCATGTGCCATGCCGATAGCAGCTGGACTGAAGCTTTGCCAATTGTGCTTCTCGGCATAAGAAGCTCTTTCAAAGAAGATCTTCAGTCTTCCTCAGCCGAGTTAGTATACGGCGAGCCATTGCGACTTCCTGGTGAATTTTTTGGCCACATAGTTGACAAATGTACAACCGATATAACGGACTTTTCAGCCCGTATCAGATCATTTGCCAACAAGTTACAGCCAGTGCCAACTTCACACCATGCAAAAAACAAAATCTTTATTTATAAAGATCTAACATCTTGTTCGCATATTTTCCTCAGAGAAGATAGTTTGAGAGGTGCGTTACAGCCCGCATATACTGGCCCTCACGAGGTGGTTGAGAGAAATAAAAAAACATTTAAAATCAGAGTAAAGGGCAAAGTCGTGACAGTATCGGTAGACCGACTGAAACCAGCCTACATACTGTCCCACTCCAATGACCCCACTCCAACTCCCTCTCCACCACTTAAACCAACTCCTAATCCCACACCTACTCCACTTCCAAATAGCAGCCCATCGCCAACAACTGCGTGCAAAACAACTCGTTCTGGGCGCAGAGTACATTTCCCAGATTATTATCGCCCGTAGACACGGTCTCTGGAGGGTAGATATGAGCGCCGATGGCCAATTCTACGGCGGCGGCGTGGCCTGATAATTTCCACAGCGGCGGCGGCGTCGCGGCGGCGCATCGTGGCAGGCCGTGGGCCATGGATATTTTTTTATCAGGGAGAGATTTCTCAAAAAAAAAACGGTTTTGCGGTTACCACGAGTCCAGTTGTGGAAAATACTCTCTCGCTCGGTGTGCTGGTGGCTAGTATATTCAAAATTGAGCGTGCACGAGCATACAGTGATGGCATAGAAGTTTTCCTGTCTTTCCAGTACTGTAGATCATGTCCACCGTAAGGCTCTAAATCTTCAGGACATGCTGTACTAAAATATTTCCAGCATTCATATTCTACAGCACTCCCGGAATCACGTTGAGTGGTGCTGTGTTTTCGCGCCAAATCCAGTAAAAGTTTGAAGAACTAGCAGAAGAAGTCGGCCCAGCTTTAGCGGAATCAATGACTTCATTTTGACGAATATCTTCTGTTGTCAAGCGACTTCTGACCATTGTTGATAGGAATGAAACCTTAGTGACTTCTCTTTTTTGCATAAATTCATAAATTTCATGAATGGCATCAAATCTACAAACAAACAACGTTTCCGCAACGACCACATCGGTTAAAGGAAGTCGGGATTCCACACCCTCAAGCATGTTATTTTTGAGCCTAGCTATTACGAGAGGCTCATCATCATTCGCTTCTTCAAGCAATCTTTTTACTTCTGACCGAAACACTAGAACCAGATTCATAGTAGGTTGGGTTTCTAAACTTAGAACATCAACGATTTTCTTTAAATTCTCTAGAAACTTTATCAGAGCCTGAATGGTTTCGTTATCTTGTAATACGAGATCACCTCGTCCTATTTCGTTAAAAAGTGTGTTTATAGGCAAGGCTGCAAACACTGTTAAGAACTTGAATCTCTTTCAGGTGTCTCAGTTGTTTCGGATTCAGAGTCGGTTGAGTCGGCATTTTCCAGATGTTCGGCGAATTCTTCAATGGCGAACTAATGCGGTCGGTCAAGCAAGTTGCGACTCTTCACGACGGCGCGCCGCGTGCTTTACTCGGCGACGACGCGTCGACATGAACTTACGGCGACGACGGCGCGCCGGCGCGGCGCTCATATCTACTGGAGGGGAGTGATGTGGCGACGCACACATTTATTTATTTTATTTAAAGAAATAATTATTATTTCACAGATATGTACCTATGTATACAATTTAATATTAATATTATAATATTTATTACATTTATATATCTACAATACAATTACAGTCACACACACATATATATTATACTATTTCTATTTATTATAGTAAATTTTATTTTAGTATTGTATTATAGTATAATTCTCGGTGCCGGCCGGTTGAAGTACATTGGAAACAAACATTCGTTTTAATTATTATCAACACCGTGTACCCGAGTACGTGCAACTACCAGCCAGTCGCAATCAGATCGTGTGACGCGAATACTGTGCCGCTTGCGCCTACGCCGAACTTTGCTCTTACGCATAACAAATATTATTTGAGTGTTCATTCCTATTTTATGTTAGTGACTGTAAACTGTGATTTCTGCTATAATCTCCAATCTGTTCGTAATCGTATAATTTCGTATTTATAATCGCCTTCTGCTTCTTCATGTGAGACTGTTTTTATGTGTTGTACCGTGAAATATATAACTGTCCAACCGTGACTTATTTATTTATTCCGGTGACGGACTTACCATCAGGTACCTTACTACCACAACTACATTATTCTCCATAGGCACTATAGGTCAGCCAATGCCGATTCCGGATTCTGTCGCTGATGTGGTACTTCAGGGTATGGAACTTTTTATTCCTTCCTCTGTGGTGCCCACTGGAGGCAAATCTCAGCCATGGTTAGGTCGCTCCTGTAAAATAGCATCATGCTGTAAGCAGGAGTGCTACCAAGCCTGGGCTGACGCATCAACGTCCCGGGATATAAACACCAGCGCTCTAAAAAAGAAGTATAAGTCCGCCTCTAGGTCCTTCAAAAGAGTCATTGCCAAGGCAAAGTTAGAGCACATAGGCCGAATTGGCGAGAAACTAGTTCGCCTTCCTTCTGGAACCCGTGCATTCTGTTCTCTCGCCAAGGCTGTCCAGGGGAATTTCTGTCAGCCATCTCTTCCATCTCTGCACAGCGAGGATGACTCACTGGCCTATACCGCAAAGAAGAAAGCCGATCTGCTAGGCTCTTTCTTTGCATCCAACTCGACTCTCGATGACGGTGGGAGTACGCCGCCGACCATCCAGCGGTGTGAGGCTCCATGCCGGAAGTGCAGTTCACACAGCGCTCGGTTCGCAAAGCATTCCTCTCCACAAGTCGAGTGGGCCTGACGGAATCCCCCCAATTGTGCTGAGGACGTGTTGCTCCAGAGTTGGCACCGGTTTTAACGCGTCTTTTCCGGTACTTCTACTCCCTAGGCGTAGTCCCAAAATCATGGAAGACTGCTATCATCCACCCGATCCCTAAAAAAGGCGACCGCTCAGACCCGTCCAACTACCGGCCTATCGCCATCACCTCCTTGTTCTCCGCAAACAATGGAGACTATTGTTAACTGCCAGCTCATGAGGTACCTTGAGGATCACCAGCTGATTAGTGATCGCCAATACGGTTTTCGCCATGGTCGGTCAGCTGGTGATCTTCTGGTCTACTTAACTCACAGATGGACGGAGGCAGAAGAGTCCAAGGGGTAGGCATTGGCCGTTAGTTTGGACATTGCGACGGCCTTCGATCGGGTTTGGCACAAAGCGCTTCTTTCGAAGCTCCCTTCCTATGGGCTTCCCGAGAAATAGTGCGATTGGATCACCAGCTTCCTTGCAGATCGGAGCATCAAGATCGTTGTAGACGGTGCAAGCTCCGATTACAAGACTATTAATGCTGGTGTTCCACAAGGCTGCGTGCTATCGCCAACGCTGTTTCTTCTGCATATCAATGATATGTTGTAAGCCCGTAACATTCATTGCTATGCAGATGACAGCACTGGTGATGCTCTTTACACCGGCCGAACCAATATTTCTCGGGAAAACGTCTCCGAGTGTCGGGACAAACTTGTGTCTGAAGTCGAGTCTTTGCTGAACTGAGTCTCGGATTGGGGGCGACTAAATCTAGTCCAGTTTAACACCCAGAAAACACAAGTATGCGCGTTAACCGCTAAAAAGAACCCCTTTGTCGTATCTCCTCAGTTTCAAGGCACTCCCCTTGTTGCCTCAGCCAGTATCTGAACCCTCGGCGTCGACATATCGAGTGACGTGCAGTTTCGTGGTCACTTGGAAGAGAAGGCCAAATTGGCCTCTAAAAAGCTTGGCGTGCTCAGCAGAGCGCGATAGTATTTCATGCCGGCACACCGTCTGCAACTTTACAAGGCGCAGGTTCGGCCGCACATGAATACTGTTCCCATCTCTGGGCTGGGCCTCCCCAGTACCAGCTCCTTCCACTTGACCGCATCCAGCGCAGAGCGGCTCGAATCGTCGACGACCGAGTGCTTTCTGATCGGCTCGATTCACTGGCACTGCGAAGAGATGTTGCATCTCTTTGCATTTTCTTTCGCATATACCATGGGGAGTGCTCCGAGGAATTGTTCGGATTAATCCCAGCCGCCAAATTTCGTGAGCGCACTACGCGGCAAACGTCCCGATACCATCCACACCATCTAGATGCTTGGCGGTCCACCACTGTACGTTTCAAAAGGAGTTTTCTTCCGCGTACAACCTCTCTGTGGAATAGTTTTTTCCGGAGATTTTTCCGGACCGATACGACCTGGGGACCTTCAAAACAAGAGCTTACTCTTTTCTAATGGGCCGGCAACGCACCTGCAATTCCCCTGGTGTTGCGGTTGATCATTGGCGGCGGTAGTCACTTAACATTAGGTGATAAAAAAAAATCATCCGTGCGCAGCCGTGGCGGATCGCTAGTAGTTCTATAGCAGGGAGATTTTTTCTAAATCCAAATGTACTTCAAATAGAATTTCGCATTTAATTTGCACATAAATTTTTATCAATACTGTCACAAAATTCAACTAAGGGAAAGCGCAACGAAATTCTATGTGATGTCATATAGCATGAAATTTAATTCGGGCATACGATATCTCCGTTATTTAAAAATATCGCTCTTATTCTGTTATTTACAACATCATAAAAAAGTGAAGGGCACTGCAATACATTGTTGTTGTTGCGCGCCTAAGTTGATGTCTGGTACCTGGCATTAGCGCCATCTAGTGTCGGGGAACAGAACGAGGAGAGCTTTCTATAAAATGCCATGACTGAACGTTCAACCAACATCGCCATCTAGTATGAATAGAAGAACTAAACTTTCTGGAAAGCTCCACACTCGAACTTTCTGCACCTGGTCGATCGGGAGCCGGTATTTGCTGGAATATTCTGGGTGTATCGGTGAAAAAGGCGTATATAAAGGCATTGAAGCCCGCCACCGGGGCAGTATTGAATTTGGCGATATAAGCGAAGCTTCGGAGCGAAATAAAGTGAATCAGTGTGATTAATTATTAGTGTAATTTAAGTTTTAATTGGTGTTCGGTAATTAAAGTGTTAATTTTGGTAATTCAATTGGCTGTTTTTACTGTCACGAACCCTAAGCTCGTAACAATATTATGACTGCAACAAAACAGGGTCGACAAGACCTTGCTCACACAGAATACCAGAGTAAAATGGAAGCATAATTCTGGTGTATTTTGTTTTGTATTCATGTTAATACTTAATGGAGGGTAGACGCAGATATCTATGGTCAACCATTACGTGCACTGTGTACTCGTTTGTCACCTTAACTTCCAAAAAACAACACAAATAAAGCCAAAGAGAATTTATCTTAAAAACAATATCCCAATTCTAATTACAATATTTAATAAGACTTTCTACTGCTTTTATGTATGTAGTAAAGCATTTGGAATCCATTTAAAAATATTTTACGAGATTTACTTATAAACTGATAACAAAATTAAAATGAGCTGACCTTCTTACAGAGGAACTGGGGTCGCAACTCATATGAAAGTGATATGCTCTGGTAACTTCATCCTCAGGATCCATAGGATTCTGTAAACGCTGTAATGCTAGAGCCGCGCGGCAACGCACTGCACCACGGGTGTCTTGTAAACGTTGCATCTGTTTGTGGGAGTAAAAATATTATTAATGTACGTTAAGGTTACTTAAGTTAATGTAGGTTCACTGCTGGCCGTATGGGGACGCTCAAAATCGCTCAGCGAACTATGGAAAGGGCTATGCTCGGAGTTTATCTGCGTCATAAACTTAGAAATGGGGATATCCGCAGTAGAACCAAAGTGACCAACATAGCCCAACGGATTAGTAAGCTGAAGTGGAAATTGGCCGGCCATATAGCTTGAAGAACCGACAACCGTTTTGGAAAAAACGTTCTCGAGTGGTAGCCCCGTACCGGTAGGCGAAGTGTAGGGCGACCCCCCACCAGATGGAGTGACGACCTGGTAAGACATGCAGGAAGTCGATGGATGCAGGTGGCTCAGCACCGTGCTTTGTGGCATACCTTGGGGCAGGCTTATGTTCAGCAGTGGACTTGTGAAGGGCTGTAATGATGATGATGATGTTAAGGTTATAATAGTTCTAAATCAAGGCATGTGCGAATAACCAGGTTTGTCTTGTTCCAGCACATTAAAGCAAACTGAAAAAAAAGTTGTTAAAAACTTGGTGGTACTTTTAGGTATCTATAATTTGGTTCTGTTCTTGTAATCCTTTTCAAATAAATAAAAAAGTAACCCACTAATAACAGAAAAACATTTGATTTGCTCAATAAAATATTGTAATAGTTCTTGCAATTTATGAGTGCAGTCGACCTTTGTATGTGGTTCGACATGTTGTATATACACAGTGTGGCGGTGTGCGTCCTGGCGGAGCGGGCGCCCGCTCACGACTGGTCGATCCGCACAAGCACACACACTGCCACACTGTGCATGTACATGTCGAACCACAACCAAAGGTAGATCGCACTGGTGAATTACAAGAACTATAGTATTAAATTTCTTCCATAGCACTGAATTTCAGCTGATAGCAAAAGCTTATTATAATTCCTAATGTAATGTTTGATTTATTTTTGGAATTTGTGCTAAAAACAAAAGCGATATGTCGCTTACACCGCTTACGAACTATTATATAGGAGGAAAGACTTGGTATAATCGCCACCCCTGGCAGACGCATTTGTAATCGCAGTATTATAAGAAGCCATTTATGAGCATACTGCTCACCTAATGGTAAGTGATAACCGTCATCCATAAACATCTGCAACTTCAGGGGAATCGCAGGTGTAGTCGGCCTTATTTTCCATTGTTCCCTCTTTCAACGCCCATGTGACGATTATTTTGAGATTGATTTCTTACGTTGAATATAATACTTCTTAATTCTTTAAAATTAATAATTTGGTACAACAGACTTCAATATAAGGGTTTCTATCAGACAGGAAGCGGTCACGCGTTCAAGCGTTCCGCGTTCGCGTTTTACGTTCTGGTTGACCGACGCGGTCAGAATGCCTGCTGTCTGGGTATTTCTATGTAACGTAATACAACACAATGAACGCAAAACGCGAACGCGGAACGCTTGAACGCCTGCATGCCTTCTGTCTGATAGATCCCTAAATAAAATGAGAACATTATCAATGTATTTAAAGTCAATTAAATACGCATTATTAAGGATAAGTCAAAAACTAGTGGTCAGATCTTGATTAAATTTGGGACCACACGAGAAGCACCAGCTTTCAAATAAAAAAATAATCATCAAAATCGGTTCAGCCACTGGTGGCTTTTGGTTTTTGATGCGATGGCCAATATACTTTTAAATGGAGAAGAACTGAGCCCTGTTGAATCCTCTGTTCTCTTGGCATCAGCTTCAGTTGGGCCCCATATATCCAAACTAGCAAGCAGACTAAGTAAGCTTAACTTACAGCACAAGCTGTAAAAAAGATTAAAAAGTCTCACTATTGTCAGCTGCAGCAGACAGCTAGATTAGTTTATTTAAGCTATTTCCATAGCATGGGCTCATTTGGGACTAAACATAAACGGAACACGATTGAGTCATCTAAGATTTGCAGACAATCAAGTTATAATGGAAGAGGACCCACTTAAACTAAAGTCCATGATACAAGCCCTATAGTCTGCGCGGAAGTGCTAGTCATCGCCTTAGGTATGTGAGCGGCAGGACGGGGGAGGTAGATAAACATCAAGCTGACGCAGTCTGCCGTCAACCGCCGCGACGGTTACACGATTTAGTTGTACGCGACAGTTTTCTCCAAAAATACACGAGATAAATATTCTAAGATGGGTCCGCCAATACCACGACAAGTGAAAAATATTATTTATAATGTACATAGTTTTTTTTTAAGACGAAAGGGCGACAAGGAAAGTATGGAACACAAATATGATATGAACATTAATAAATTAGTAGCAGAGGCTACAGGAGTGTCTGCCCGCACCGTAATGCGAATTGTAGCTGAAGGAAATTCGAGTCTACAAACATCGGAAATTGCAAAATTTTCATCTCCGCGGAAACCTAAAGAAATAAAAAAGAGAATCCAGATTGATGATTTTGACATGGGAGTTATACGAAGAAAAATTCATCAATTTTATACTAGTGATAAGAAAATCCCAAGTATTCGTAAGCTGCTTGCAGTTTTAAAAGAAGATGGCATTGTGAACTGCGGTTGTACCTATTTACGACAGCTTTTACATAAGATGGGATATTTATTTAAAAAATGTAAATCTAAGAGACACATTTTAATTGAGAGGCCCAGTATTGCTGAATGGAGAGTAAGGTATTTAAGAGCTATACGGAAACATAGAAATGAAAACCGAAACATATATTATCTGGACGAAACCTACGTTAATAGTAGCCACACCTCCAATATGTGTTGGCAATCCGAATCTGAGCCTGGAATTTATGCTGATATTGGCAAAGGGCGTCGTTTGGTGATTGTTCATGGTGGTAGCCGAGACGGATTAGTTAACGGTGCCTTAACAATTTTCAAATCAGATTCGAAATGTGGGGATTACCATGGCGATATGAATGCCACAAATTTTCATAACTGGGTTAGTCACAAATTGAAAAATAAACTAGCTCCTAATTCAGTGGTCGTAATGGACAATGCCTCCTACCATTGTGTACAGGTAAAGAAAAAACCTACTATGTCAAGTTTAAAAAGGGACATGCAAGATTGGTTACGCGAACGTAATGTTGAATTTACACCAGCTTGTGTAGGCCGATATAAAGAACAATTTAGCTACAAATTATATAAATACTTCATTGGACGACAAAATTCCAATCATCACAAAATTGTTTTCTGAATTCACTCCGGGAAGATGGCAAAAGTGTGACGACCACGTACAGAAAATCGAGAACCAATATTGGGACCACGATATGAGGTTTGACAATGTAATAGACGAGTTGATCATAAACCTGGGAAACGATTCAGATTCTGAGGAGGATATGGAAATTGAAGACATGTATAGTAATGAAGAAGAAGAAGATATGGATTAATTTTGTGCTATAACGGATTTCGCTATAGAACTATAGCTGGTATACCAACTGGTCCACTAGCTTTATTCATGTCTAGACACCGCAAGGTTTTAATAACCTCCTTATTTGTGATACGAACCCACAGGTCGAACATAGAATTCTCGCAGTAAGGTAATTTAGGTTTAATTTGGGTGGTGAGTTTAGAAAACTGTTTTGTATTATAAATAATAAAATCTAATTAACGCTTTTAAATACGTGTTAATTTTTGTTTAGCCCGGAAAATATAAATAATTTACCCATTATGTTAATTAAGACAGTTTCTAACATGGTTATCCGGAGATTTATCTGTCCTCAAATATCTCGTGTGCGTCTTGTCAATCGCGTCCTCCCCCGTCTCGCCGCGCATACCTAAGGCGATGACTAGCACTTCCGCGCAGACTATAGTAGACAGAAGTAGAGAAGTAGGTCTAGATATTAACATAAACAAAACTAAAATGACGACCAACTCAATACCCATAGTTAACCATGAATGGAGAGAAACTTGAATATGTAGAGGAATATGTGTACCTAGGCCAGATGACCAAATGTCCAAAGAAATAGACAAAATAATTGCGACTGGGTAGAAGAAGTATTGGGCCTTGAAAGAAATCATGAAAAGCAAGGAACTGGGTATGAGGATCAAGAGAAAGAGTTTTGATACCTGAATCCTACCCTGCATTACATATGGCTGCGAAACCTGGGCTTTAACAAAACACCAAAGGGACAAACTAGTAAGATGTCAGAGAAGCATGGAAAGAAGCATGTTAGGATTGAAACTAATAGACAAAGTGAGTAGTATAGACATTAGGCGCAAAACGAAATTAACAGATATACTGTCATGTATTGATCAACTTAAATGGAGATGGACTGGAGATATGCTTCGCTGCAAAAAGGAGAAGTGGAGCAAACAGTTGTCAGTTTGGTACCCAAGGGACAGCACTAGGAGCAGAGGTCGTAAAGCAAGAAGATGGGAGGATGATTTAAAATTGACCTTAGGACCCCTATGGATAAGAGTGGCGGCAGACAGAAAACAGTGGAAAGAGTTGGAGGAGGCCTTTGTCAAAAGACACACCGAAATAACACATTTGTTAGACATTTTGTAATATAAGTGTAGTTTTAGTTTACATAATGCTGTACTTTCTTTTTAAATTCTTTTTTAGTTTAGTTAAACTTTAACTTAGTGTAATAATGTAAAATATTTCGGAAAATAAAGGCTCTATTATTATTTCCATAGCATAATGTCTTATGGGATTTTACTATGAGGAAATGCGGCTAATTTAGAAACTACTTTTGTTTTGCAGAAGAGTCCCATAAGAGCTATTTACAACATAAAACCGAGAGTCTCTTAGAAATAGTATATTTAGTATATTTACGAAAATTTAATGTATTTATACAAAAACAAATGTGTTTTAGTAAAAAAAGTGATTTACACGCTATAAACACTAGGAACACACACAAGCTAGTGATACTAGTTTCTCAACTTCACAGAGTCAGTAATTCATTCTTGGGGCAATGTATATGCTATTACAAAGTCCCAGAAAATACACAAGGTCTCTCTATTACCAAGTTTAAATAATTAAACAAAAACTGTATAAAAATGGTTATCATAATATAAATGAATACATGGTTGACAATAACCCCTAGGAACGAGGTGATCGCTTCCAAGCTGTTGTTACTAAAATATTTTTTTAAATAATTTGTAACCATTCATATTGCAATTTTTTTAAAGTCCTGCTGGGTTTTTTGCTGGTTCTTCCGAGGACACAAGGTCTCTCTATTACCAAGTATAAATAATTAAACAAAAACTGTATAAAAATGGTTATCATAATATAAATGAATACATGGTTGATAATAACTCCTAGGAACAAGGTGGTCGATTCCAAGCTGTTGTTACTAAAATATTTTTTTAAATAATTTGTAACCATTCATATTGCAATTTTTTTTAAAGTCCTGCTGGGTTTTTTGCTGGTTCTTCCGAGGACAGAGGTTTTTTTCCGAACCAGTGGTAAAGTAAAAAATTATTTTTAAAAGTATATTATTTTCCACTCATTCTAGCAGTATAAGTTAATTTCTGTAAGGAGTGCATCTAGTGTGTTCTGATAGACTTCACATGTCCTGAAAACATTTTATTTCTCAGACCTTTTTCTAGGAGTTTTTTTTTTCACCACTAGGAAAGAGCTAAATCAGCACTTGTAATAACAATTTCATTGGTACTGGCGAGGATCGAACTTGGGTTGCTCTCATACTGTGAAATTTACTGTGAGCACTCAGCTTCTAGGCATAGCATGGCTCATCGAGAATGTATGCATTAGTATAAGGATGACAAGCAAGCAAACAGTATAGTTAGTTAGTTACAGCCTATATATACGTCCCACTGCTAGGCACAAGCCTCGTCTCAGTTCTGAGAGGGTTTTTGGGCAAGGAAGTGTCCGCCGCGCTACCCCAATGCGTGTTGGTGAACTTCACATGGCTTCGAAATATTTTCTTTTCTTATTTCTCAGAAATGCAGGTTTCCTTACGATGTTTTCCTTCACCACCGAATACATGGTAAATCAGCACTTAAAATTGCAATTAACAATTTCATTAGTGCCGGCGGGAAATTAAGCCGGGTTGCTCGCGTACTGTGTAATTTACAGCGGGCGCTAACCATCTGAGCTACCGCAGCTTACACAGTATACCTGATGGTAAGTGGTTGTTGTGGCCCAGACATCTACGTCTTTCATCAATTAGGGGATCAAAATACGGATTTATCGTCATCCGAATGCCTCATTTTCAATAAAAAGGGTCTCCGGTTCTCTACACTCACCATATGAAACAAAACAACGTAAAGCTGCTATTTTGCGCTAGTATTCTACGAGAGTGTGGTACTTCCCCAGCCGAGCAACCCATTTGTGCTACAACTATACTAGTAATAATACAGCTGCAACATGGCTGACGGTTATAATCAGAGCATAAAACCAAATTAATTTCTTCGATTAGATAAAAAAAGAAATGAAATACCTGTGATGCTAGTAATTTGTCACAAAGAACATCATCAAGCGATGCATCATCACCAAGGGCAGCAAGCACAGCCGCTAGTAACTGGCTGGCACGATATCTTACCGATTGTCCCGAAACACATTGGCACTAAAAATAAAGGATTACAAAACATAGTAATTAAGCATGAAACCAATATGTCATAAATATAACCATAACATTTTTATCAAAATATCGTATCATATCATATTGATAAATCTAAGTATATAACCGTTATCACATAACCAACCAACTAACCAATGTACGAACAGTACGGAACTCAAAATGCAAGAATGATCTGCCAACACCCAACACGGCCCACAAACTAACCATTGTCTTTGTTGATTTGTTGATTTTCGTTCTTGCTACAATACCATAAATACGTATAGAAAGAGATGAAGCGATTATAAGATATTGTTGCGATGTAATTGTATCATATATAAAGCATATCACAAAATAAAGCATATCGCAAAATATATTATTATCTATAAAATTATTAATTTTTACGTTGCGTTTGCGCATTTATTTGCAATATTAGTGTGCATTTTGTACATAACTTTTAATTTAGACAATGTTGTGTACAGTGGAAATACAAAGAGTACAAAAGACTTTCAAAATGTGACATAAGGCTAGTAAAACCTTGTCTCACTTTGCTAAATAAATTCTGTGTACTTTGCAGTTTGTAAATATTCTCAACAAACATTGTTGTACAAAACTACTACTGGGAACTTAAGTTCCAACTTAAGAAACCTTTCTGCTAGTCCTAGGCCTAGTTAAGCATGAATGATAATCCCCAACTATTAATTCATTTATGGGGCAAGGTATACTTTTACTTTTTCTAGAAAATCCTAGGTTTAAATGTTTTACGAGGGTGGATTGAAAAGTACTCGGCCTAACACAGATCCATTCAATTCTAAAAATCAAATCTACCCACATTATTTAGTTCAGTTCAGACTAGTTCATTGTGTGAAGTTCGAAACGTGTGCGATAATTAGTTGTGATTTTATAAATTTATTAACAAAGTAATCGGACATAATTTCCGCGAATGGAGCAAATCGAGCAGCGTGCCGTCATTAAGTATCTCCATAAGAAGGGGCTATCATCAAAAGCCATCCATGATGACATGGTCAGTACATTAGGCGATTGTGCTCTGTCATATTCATCCGTCAAAAAATGGATAGCAGAATTTAAGCGTGGTAGAGAGAGTGTGAAAGATGAACCCCGCTCTGGAAGGCCTTCGACGTCAACTACTGACGAAAATATTAAAAAAGTACTTGATTTAATAATGGGAGACCGCTGATTAAAAATTAGAGAGATAGCCGAGATTACAGGCATCTCTTATGAACGAACTCAAAACATCATTGTCAACGAGTTGGGTTTCCACAAGGTGTCTGCGAGGTGGGTTCCGCGACTGCTTTCAGTTGAACAAAAAAGGACGCGATTGACTATTTCACGCGACTGTTTGGAGTTATTTGAAGCCGATGCAGATGATTTTTTGAATCGTTTTGTTACTATGGATGAAACATGGGTTCATTACTGTACACCGCAAACAAAACAACAATCAAAACAGTGGAGAAGACCTGGTTCACCACCCCCTAAAAAGGCTAAGTCGATTTTGTCGGCAAATAAGGTGATGGCTTCAGTATTCTGGGACTCGAAAGGTGTGATTATGATTGATTATCTTGAAAGGGGTCAGACTATAAACTCTGATTACTACTGCACCTTACTACGTCGTTTACGAGAGGAAATAAAAAAAACGTGGAGGAATGCTCAGAAGAAAAGTCCTGTTTCATCAAGATAACGCCCGTGTTCACACGTCAGTACAGTCAATGGCTGAAATTCACAACTGTGGCTTTGAACTGTTACCGCATCCGCCGTATTCACCTGATCTGGCACCATCAGACTTCTTTCTGTTCCCTAACCTAAAAAAGCACTTGGGAGGTCAAAGATTTTCGACAAACGACGAGGTCAAAGCAGCTGTAGACGCATATTTTGACTCTAAGGAAGAATCATTTTTTTTCAACGGTCTAAATGCTTGGAAGGGGAGGTGGCAAAAGTGTATTGAACTTGATGGCGATTATGTAGAAAAATAAAAATATAACTGATTTAGTATGTGTTTATTTTCTTGGTTAGGCCGAGTACTTTTCAATCCCTCGTATTAAAAAAAACTGCCAAAATTCTTGTTTCATTAAAAATTCAGTTGTACAATAAAAATTAATGTAAAGTGAAATATAGGTATATATAAGGATAATATAAGGGTCTGCGGTTTAAGCTACTATTTTATTTTACGCTGGTATTCTGTGAGTGTGGTCCTTCCCCGGTCGAACCGACCCATTTGTGCTACAACTATACTACTAATATAACTGCAATATGGCTCTACCACATACAAATAAACTTCCTAAAATAATTTGAGTAATTCATAAAATAAATGTTTGCAGTGGTTCACACTTTGGTTGTCATTTGCACATTCAGTAGCAAAATATTACTACTGATATTGATATCTGAAAACAGTTTTCAATAACAACATGAAAAATCAATATCAGTTATGTAATTGTTGCAACAAAAAACTGAAAATGCCCATGCCTAATAGTAATATAAGTAGATAGTTACATTAAATAAGTACAAAACAAATAACAGAATACAAATAACAAGTGGAAAGATTTTTGCCCATCGGTCTAGATCCAGACTAAATTTCGGTCTTATCAGATAGTAACCCACTAAAGGTCTCTGCCCACTACACCGTATCATACCATGACCGTGCTAGCAGCGTATCAGGCACGAAAAGCAACACGATACGCTCTACTATGCCCACTGAACGGATCGACGGCGTTCTATGCCCGTATACATCCCGTATGATGGCAGTATACAACCCGTATGTAACCCGTATGATGCCCGTATGCAACATCCACCAAAACCAATAGGAATCCGCTTCATTCTCGCATGCGTAACAGTGTTGCGTGGAAGTCTTGGAGTGCTACCAAATTTTTAAATTGTAAAATAGGTATGGCTATCAGAAAGTTAACTGTTAGACAACTGGCGATGATTGCTTTAATATTGGATGAGGAAGAAGAAGAAAACAAAAAAAAACACTCGGCGCTACTGGATTCACGATTCTATAAAAGAACGAAAAACCGAACGAGAGTATTGGACATTATTCAGACACTTAGTTGAGGATGAAGAAGTTTTTTCAGTATTTCTATTAATTTTTCATCCTCCATTTTACAACGTCTTTACGTCTCGTTAAACTGATAACAAATGACCAAGTTACGGCAACGCGCTTACAACGCTTATATAACAGTCATCATACGCGTTTACAACCCGTATATTCGCCGGCTCGCCGCCTGCGCGCAGCGGCTTGGCAACTTCGCGTGTCATGCACAGAGCGTGTCAGCACCGGCAAAATATTCTCGCCGACATTTGTTGACGCTCCGTGCATGGCACGCGACGATGTTGGTCGGTGACGGAACGGTCTAGTGGGAACAGTGTCATACTTTTCAATACAAATAATATTTATTTGCCTGACACGTTCCTAGCACGGTCATGGTATGATACGGTGTAGTGGGCAGAGACCTTAAGCAGGATAGAACTTTAGTGCATGGTATGGTAGTGTGCACAAGCAAAGTTGCACTCTATTTTGTGTATTACCTTACTCTCATAGTCCAATGGAACTGCAATACAACATAATCGGAGATAGATCAAGGGGCAGGACTTATGGCTTTATATGCATTTATAATCATTGCTGGACCGCTATTATCTAAAATGGTCATCATTTATTTTAGGCTTGGTAGGAGAGCAGGAAATAATATCTTGTGCCTTTTATGCTGGTCCCCATTGTCAGTCTTTATATTTTTATTTATTTTCTACACACCCACAAGTATAAGAATGTTGCTTGTGCAATTTATGTATGTAAATTGACTACAATACAGGAGAAAATCCTAGTGTGGGGTTAACATTTTGAAAAAAAAAAGACATAAAAAGATGAAACAAAATATAAGTACACCAACAATTGTTGCAACAATGCAGAATTAATATGCACACATCTATTTAGACATGACTAATTGCACAATCAATTAAAGGTATAATATACTACTATGGCATGCTTCTAGTTACTAAAAAGCTACCTAGTAATTCTAAATACATAAAATACAAAAACTGAGGATACATCAAATTAATATTATGTGTGTAAAACAATAACTTACACCTAGTTACTAGTTATAGTGTATTGTTTACTGTGGCCTTAAACTTCGCTAGAGACATAGCATGAATATCTATTGACCTTCAGCAGTTATTATAGGCTAGCAATGCAACTACAATTCCCCTGGTGTTCCAGTTGTACAAGACCTGCAGTAATCACTTACTATCAGGTGAGCCGCACATTCATTTGCCCCCTCTTATATAAAAGAATAATAATTATATAGTTGGGTAATCCTGGAGACCGGTGAATTCGCTGACAGAACTGGTTTCTGGCTGACAGAATTGTCACCATCATAGGACACATCTTACCAATGACTGATAAAATAATGTGACCGGTTAAAATTTATAGTATGAATTTTCATTTAGGTTCTTATGAGTTCCTTTTTCAGGATGCCTTTAGCTAGATTAGACTAGTTTTTAAGGAACTGGTGCCAAAATATTGTTTCCAAATATTCAAAAATATTAATTTGAAACCATAGCTTTTATTATATCAGGGAGAAACCTTTCAGGATTTGTTAGTTGCATTTTATTTTTGAGATTCTATAGTGGAGTAGCAGGTGCCTTGTTGTGGCAGTATAAGAGAAAGCGCTACACAATGTCATCTTGTGATTATATTAAGAAGGGATAGAAATAAACTGACACAGTAGATAGACAGCAGAATCTCCTTATCATCATCATCATCATTACAGCCCTTCACAAGTTCACTGCTGAACATAGACTTTATAACAAATTAAAATAATTTAAAAATTGTTACAAGTTCTTCCCTAGTTAATATTAAACAACAACAGTAACTATAAGTTTCAGACTCAATACTCACATCAAATATGATTTCAAAAATGAACATAAGAAACTCTTCCTCATCATCAAGAGAGGTACAAAATGTGGCTACAAACTGAATTACTCTGTCAACATTGGCACTTGTGTCTCCAAATGTAAATAAATATTGGAGAGCATTCTTGAAGCTCTCACGAAATGCATCTTGGTCAGTCTGTAAATTGACAAACATGATTAAGTAAAAATTTTATCAGCAAAAAAGAAAATGTATAACATTATTGATTTAAAAAAGAGTACTATCTTAAAAGATTTATAAGTGTTTATTCAATATCGTCGTTCGGCATTCAGTACCATGAATGTGAAAATATTGGAATTTTTATTTTTCTTTATTTAATAGTATTCAATTAAACACGTGATTCGGTATTTGAAACATGACCAAAAAGCTGTCCAAAATAATGAAAATATGATAAAAATATTACCGTGAATACAGCCACCTCCCTCTTAGTTCCGCATTACCGCAAATTCTCCAGTGCCGCCATAATAAGTGAAGGAGTAAGTTACATGCCACGTTTTTGAAGGTAAGTTTTTAAATGCTACTTATATAATTTTCGATTGAAACATTATTTACCAGAAAGTTTAAAGTATGTATATTGACATGAAACAAGGATTTTAAACATATTTTAATTATAATTCCATAAACTTTAGTTTTAATGTTTCATGTCACTTTTTTGGTTTGACCGTTTTCTATCTGTACTTCTTACGTTTGTCACAGTTTTCACTTATATACATCCAGAATCCAAGTATTTAGTTTAATTATGTATTTTGCATGAATTTTGGTAGATTTTGGTATATTGCATGCCAATTTATCATAAATTTCTTATAAATTTTATGAGTGCAAAAATTAAATCTTACTCCTTCACTATTTAGAGAATTATGAACTTTTTAAGTTTCATTATTTGACGAGTTTGTTTTAAATATTTCGTCATTTATTTATTATTCAAGTATTTAATTAAAAGTATTAGTTGTTATAGAGCCATGGCAGACATGAAGGAATCTTCTTTTTCAGATGAAGAATTAATCATATATATATCAGTACCTGGTTGACCGAGCTTTGCTCGGTATTTTTCGCTCGATTTTTTTTAATTCGTGTGTTTTGGAAATTATATTTAGATATAAATTACATACTGATGAAATATAAATAATATTTTTTGATCTTAGCGACATAACAGAAAAAACGGAACTGGTTATTTGAATAAAAAATCATGAGTGCAATTATTTTAATTTAAATTTTCGTGTTTTTAAAAAATACTAAAAAAAGGGCTCGAAAAAATAGATTTTCTCAAAAAAGAAAGGAACTTGAAAAAAAAATTAAAAAAAGTCGGTCGGTTGGTCTGGGCTCGAACCGGGGTTTTTCAATTCTGTGACCGCCCATTATACCAATTAAGCTATTTATAATCATTAACAATCTGTCAAAATTTACCTTCTTATTGTAACGATATTGTAGCAGTTTTTCATTGCCTAAAAACACGGACAAAAAGACATTTTCTAAAAATAAATCCTAGCTAGATCGATTTTTTATCCCCGAAACTCCCTGGACACTAAATTTTATGAAAATCGTTGGAGCCGTTTCCGAGATCCCGATTATATATATATATATATATATATATATATATATATATATATATATACAAGAATTGCTCGTTTAATAGTATAGGATATACCCATATAGGGTTTAGCAAATCCTTAGTAGATGACGTGAGCTAAAAATTCCTGAACCCATAAATTGTTATCTATGTTAAAGTCTGTGTCAACTGTTAATATTTTAAGACTCGTAAAAATGAACTTGACTCTTATTTTATGTCATGTCCGGATTCATCAAACCTTGAAAATTTCATTCCTGGTTATAGAAATTATACTGTGATTACCAGCAAGAAAGAGAAAATTCAATAACAAACAAAATAATATTTAAATAAATGAATGTTGAGATATTTCAGCCAATATAGATACTGGTCACAGCTGTAGCCAATATAACGCTCGAAACATCGTGAAATTGGTTTATGATGCCTATAGATTAGAAAAAGAATTGGTTAGTAGGGGTGCTAAAACTAAGGATAAACTAGACACAATCGGTGGTCATTGTAAAAACTTCACAGCTGATCTTGAATCTGTTAAATTAAATACTCAATTCGAATTTAAATACTAGCCAAGATTAAATACTAGCAGTATGTATGTACTCCAGGGTATATTATAGAACATTTTGTGTACACAACAAATCGTTGTAGTGATCTGCCCATCTAATGAAATGCTATTGGTTTACTTGAACTGCTATGGACTTATCAGCTTTGACATTTGCCAATTGTCTGATAGGCATTTTATCTTTATATATAGCAGATAAACCGATAGCAATATCTGATGGGTGCACCTACCAGAATTGGAATGCAGTAGTCTCAAATACCTCATTTAAGTTGGCTATACAAAAATGGAGGTAATAAAGATGGAGGAGGTAGTTAAATACCATACAAATGCAGTGTAACTTCTCACAGTAGTAGCCTGGTTAATATGCTAGTGTGGCTAGAAAAGAAAGAAGCAAGCCATTTCCTTATGAGCAGAAGATTGTCTCTCTGTCTTTTTATTTTATTTTATTTTACAACAACTACAATACATACTAAACAAAGTTCACAAGTACAGTGCAACATAAACCTATATAAGATTTTTCTGCACACTGCAGTTCGGCATCTTTTGAGCGCAAACATTTTAATATTATTTAGAGTAAGAAGGTAGTTCGCTTGTTTCTATAAAAATAACATGAGGATGAGTTGTAGTGGCTACTTAGTTAGAGTAGTATACAGGGTGTTTGGAGGAAATATTATTTCATATTTTTGGAATATTCATATGGTAATTATATTACAAATAGTAAATATGTTAGTTATTAGTTATATTGTTAGTTGATTCAAAAAGTATATTTTAAATTTGTATTTAATATTTTTAGGATTGATATTTTCCTTCAAGGTTTTAGGGAGTTTATTAATGAATTTAGGAATAATAATCTTATTTAGATGATCTCCACACATATTACGTGTTTTAGCTATAATTAATTTAGGGTTATATATACTACTAAGCTGATGTTTGTACGAAGGTATGACTTGTAATTTTGTATTAAAGAACTGTTCTACAAGTTAAGTTTTAATTTTCCTTCGATTGGCAGGATACCACAGAATTTAAATAATTTGTCATAATTGTCCTTATATTGTTTGATTTTAGGGGGGTAATTGTTTTGATGATTCTAAGTTGTAATTTATTGATTCTACAAAGATGCGATTTCCAGGTTCTACCATAGCTACTTAATCCTTATTGTATTATTGATTCAGCCAGAACCCTAAAAAGGGACATTAGTGTAGGAAAGCGAACTTTATAAGTAAATCTAAAAGTGAAGAAACTTAAAATATGAATCGATAAGCCCATCTCAAAGACTAGGCGCAGTAGTTAAGGATATCAAAGCTTTACTATATGATTCTGGTGGGACAATAAAATTAAAAGTGACCCGAAGGAGACAGGAAACCTTATATTCACCATAAGCTTATTCAGCACTTTACTTAAATCCAATAACATTATTAAAACAAAAATATGAACATTTACAAGAGTTAAAACAGTTTTTGCTCCAAGACTGCCTCACTTTTTATGGCAACTTCCCCCATTCAGATTAAGCATGAGCTCTAGCTTAATTCTGCAATAATTTTTGAAATAACTTTTAGATTCTTATATATTCTATTTATGAAGTACAAGCTGCATTTATTTGTTGATTTTTATAGAGGAGTATGTACGTATTTGACACTGGAAAGCTATAAATTTTTTGAACTGTTTTATTTTAATGTTCATAATAACTACATACACATATGTATGTAATAACAGGATTAAAAAGGGTAATACATACTTTATAAGTTAGACATATTTTGCCACTAATTCAGAGCGTGATTTTTTACTAAATAAAATAAGAACATTTCACCACAACTGTTTTATTTAGTATTTAATTTTATTGTAAGTATAACAGCGAATGTCACTATAAAATGATCAAACCAAATATCTTTGCCAAACCCGCAAATGTTAAATATTTGACTAATACTGTTAGAGTGCATTATTATAAAATATATTAACTTAAGTTCTACAGTTTATGGCGTTGGCACCTAAAATTGATAGTATTAAAGCTTAAAAACCACATTCGAATAAATTGTAAAGCATACATTATAATTATATCAGTTTTTTGTAATTCCTGTAAAGTGTCCCATTTATACATTCGCGGTACTAAATGCCGAAGGACGATATATGGGTAGCCTTGTACTTGAACTTGTTGGAACTGTTCTTGGAACTGCTATTAGAGTTAGAGCTTTGCACCCTTTCAGATTTCAACCTTTTTATCGGAAAAGCTAAATAACTCTAACGTCATTTGTACCAAACTTGGCCTCCTTTTCACATTTAAAGTTTGGGCGGTTTTAAGAATTTAAGAAAATAATTTAAGAAAATTAACCATCCATACCTTTCTGTACAGCTTGTTCATTTCTTTTACATATTTTTTGTGCTGAACAACGTTGTATTGAACATTTTGAAAAATCTTGAACATTGTAGGAATATTTCGCGGATTAGGTTTCGCCGCGGACACAGCTTGAGGAATTTCCGCTTCAGTCGGAGCCATTTTTACCTTACACAGACATTAAATACTAAGCCTTACTATGCACACTAATTACATTCATTAACTATGAAATTATAAAATTTGTCTAAATAAAATAGTTTTGATTTGAATCAAAACGATCACAAGTTCATAAAAAACTTCCGAACAACCGTTTTGTTTTGAAAATTGAAGTTGACGTAAAGAATTACTATGACATGAAGGCTATATGGCTTGACTTTTTTTGGTAAGATTTTTGGATTAGATGCTTGTCTTTTAAACCATATCTTAGTTTTATCCGGGATCTTCGTTTTTATAATTTTTTTCCTCACAATATGCTGATGCGTCAAAATGCTAAGTTTTTGGGAGATTTTGATGACAGCTCAATCCAGCGGACAGTCGATGACGACAGTCACTCAAGTTATATTATGAACATATTGTTTCGTCATTTTCTCTAATAGTTCACATACGCAGACACTTATAATAAACAAAATCGCATCACTTTTACGTATCAAAATCCCTTTCAAACCATTATTTAAACGATTAAATAAGATAAACAATCCCTTGACGTTCAAGCTTCAGTCAAAACTCATAGCCTGGTCGAGAAGTGAGTTCTACGAAAAATCGTTCCAATTCTCCTGAAATATAACTTATACGATTTGGAATATTGTTCAGATAATAGCGGTTTTTTCCTGTATAGGGATTTATGTAGCGACGTCTGAGTTCATATCAATAAAAGAAAAGACGAACTGATAGAATTTATTTATTTATTTAAATTTATACACCATCGACAATATCAGTAAACATTGTTACAATCAAAATACTACATTTTTAGATAAAGGATATGTCTTTACAGGCGTATACATCAATATAAGAAAAAAAACCTAAACAACATATAAACTCTAAAACAAAAAGGAATTAAACTAATCAATCAAAGTAAAAGCACCACATCCAGTAATAATTAAAATAAATAATAATTTTGAGTTTTTAGTCTGGCAAGGCAGGTAACAGTAAGTCTTTACATTTTCTTTTAAATTCACGTTCGGGGTCGCTAAAGATATCGATGTAATGATTGTTTAAGCTGTTGTAAGTACGCATACATCTGCTTAACGGAGAAATCTTTTTTTTATAGGATAGGGTGACAAACGAGCACACAGTCCACCTGATGGTAAGTGATTACGAATCAAAATGCAGATGCGTTGTCACCCGTGAGGACTAAGATGGAATGCCTCGTTTCCAGTAAAAAGGGTCTCCGGTTCTCTACACTCACCATACGAAATACAGCAGCATTAAGCTACTATTTCACGCTGGTATTCTGCGAGAGCGTGGTCCTTCCCCGGTCGAGCCGACCCATTCGTGCTACAACTATACTATTAATATAACTGCAGCATGGCTCTACCACGTAAACTTGCCTAAATTGGTTCTACTGATGGGAATATTGAACAAATTAGTAATTGGTTGTCTAGGAATATGAAAGGGGATTTTGAAGCACACTTGCTGCAGTAAACTTTGCGAAATTAACTTACCGTATAGAAGTTTATGTAGCGTCATTAAGTCTAAAAGCTTTCGTCGGTCAGCCAGTGCACTTATTCCAAGATGAGAAAGTCTAGAGTTAAAATCTTTATAGTATGGACAGTTTTGAACTTTATATGCAATGAATCGAGTGAAGTTTTGTTGAATACGCTCGATTCTGTGAATGTGAATTTTACACACAATTCATCCGGTCATATTGAGAGCTAAGAAATTCCACACTTCTACCGATTTCTCGTAAGGTAGCCAATTTGCTTTTAATTTCATCAAACTCCGTAGAAAAATACATCTTGACGGCTGATTCAACAGCCTCCGTCACAGACTGCTGTATTTCTCGACGTATAATATTGACTAAAAACTTATCGTCCATAACAGAAGAAGAACCAGGAGATAATGGTTGTTTCTCTGGGATTAGCGGTTTGCGTTGAGTTAAATTACATTCTTCAGAGTCTTCGGTTATCGGATCAGACGCAGATGAAAGCGAATCCATACGACAGCCTTGTACAGGGGTGTTAGTATTGTCAAAGTTCCTTTGTTTAATTTTGCATGTTGGGCATTTCGAATTGTCTTTCTTTTCCTTATCCATAAGGCAAAATAACTTGTACGAGTAATTTACGCATTCAATATCATAGGTATTATTGCATAAGCAGCACGACAAAAATTCGCGGTTTGTGATTTTTTTCGAACAGCCCGCACAGTATTTTGCTTTTAGAGGCATTTTATTTAAACTGTATGCAAGACAAGCCAAGCAAAAGTCACCCAAAAGCAGAGAAGTTATGCTCCAGTATGCAATATTATTTTGTTGCAAGCCGTTAGTCAAGCCCTCTCCCAGGCCGCATCTAAGGTAGGATGTTGTGACAAAAAGGTCGTTAGCGCTGTGCAATTAGCGTCGCTTACGCGTTTTTGTCAACACCTTGAACGTAATTTAAATTTGAATGATCGTTTATGAACTGAACTGTTATTGTTAGAATTTGAAGTAATTTCCACTTATTATATCACCAGGTACACTATACACAGCCACAAATAAACACTTAACTTCAAAGCTATGAAGTTATTGTCACTTTTAATGTAATTAACACATTGACTGCAGTAGTGTAAATGAGAAAATCACTAAAAAACTTTTTGATGAAAATAGGTGGGCAATATCAATACTTTAAAATGTATCTAATTTAGGGTTCAATCAGAAGCCGCGTTTAATAATTATTTCGAAAAAACTACATGAGGCCACCGGTGACCTACGTGGCGCCTTGATAGTAAAAATGTGAATTTCCGTTACGGGGCGCCGGGCCGGGCACTTCTCCGGTCACCCGCACCCCGCAGTCATCTGTTTGCGCTTGGACGGTGTGCCCGTGACGGACACTCGTGCTTTTTAATTTGTTAGATTTTGTGATTCAACATGGAGAATAGTAATGATTTAGACGAGAATTTTATAGATATTTCATTAGATGATTTGCGCGACATTGAGTTACTGGAAGCTAGTATTTTTGATGAAATTGCTTGAAAAAATTATTGAGTGAAAATAAAGAATCAGAGATTGAAGATTATAATATCTATCCTTTAAAAAAACGCAAACGTATGTTTATTCCTAGTGCATCTGAGAGTGAAAGTGATGACGTGGAAAAATTTGTAAATAAAAACATTGATAGATTAACGGCGAGTACGTCACAAAAATGGCTTCAACCAAAAGGACATCAACCATCTGTTATAGCGTTTACAGAACTAACAGGTATATTATATTATTTTATTTGTTTGTTTTGTTTTTGGTTTGTTCTATTTCAGACTATAAGATATCAAATTTCATCAAGGTTCGTTCAACCATTGTCAAGATTTTAGGTAACAAAGTGTTGCTTTTTACGATTTTATTATAGTAATAGATAGATAGACGATAGATATCTATATATAAATAAAACCGATGTGGCATAAATTGCCGCGAGCGCTACCGGGTTCGATTCCTAGGTCAGTATTGTTTCTGTGTTGATATTTGTACATTATATATCGGTCGGTTTATTCGGTCGGTCGGTAATGTTTCTATGTTGATATTTGTATATTAAACCGTATAATGATAAGGTATATATTTATTTAATTTCAGGTATGAGAGAACCACATACTATGCAACTTCGAAATGCTGCTCCAGGAGAATATTTTAGCCTGATGGTTCCGGATGAAATTTTCGAAGAAATTGCTATTCAAACCAATTTGTTTGCAGAGCAACAAGGACCTAGTGAAAAGCCTTCGTCTCGCTCAAATAACTGGAAAGCAACCACAAAAGTTGAGATAAAACGGTTCTTCGGATTAATCTTATATATGGGACTCGTTAAAATACCTAAAATAACATTGGAGTTATTATACCTTTATTATACCTATAATACCTTTATTGGAGTACTGACAGGGTTTTTGGGCAAATCTTTGCTACATCTGTTATGAGCCGTAACAGATTTGAATTACTATTGCAGAAACTGCACTTTACGAATAATGATACGGCGGATGTGTCTTTTAGATAGTTTAAACAAAACTTTTACAAATATATATGCACCTAAGGAAGATATTTGTATTGATGAAAGCCAAGTGCCTTTCAGAGGTCGCATCATTTTTAGACAATATAACAAAAGCAAGAGGCACAAATATGGTATGAAGTTATTTAAACTTTGTACATTACCAGGATATACATGCAATTTGGAACTGTACGCTGGCAAAAATAATGAACTAGTGAATACCACACCTACAAGAGTGATAATGTCTCTTTGTAAGCACATACTGGGCTGTGGTCACACACTTGTAACTGACAATTGGTACACAAGCTTGGAGCTGGCCAATGAACTACTCGATAAGGACACTCATTTGGTGGGTACTTTGAGGAAAAATAGAAGAGGTTTGCCGAAAGCAGTAGTAGACTCCAAATTAAAACCAGGCGAAGTAATAGCTATGGAGAATGAACGAGGAATATGCGTATTGAAGTGGAAGGACAAAAGAGACGTGCTGATGTTATCCACGAAACATTCTAAAGGATTTTCTAAAATAACTAAAAAGGGTAAAATAATTCGCAAACCAAGAATGGTTTTAGCCTACAACAAAATAAAAAGCGCAGTTAATATGAGCGATCAAATGGCCGCATATTCCTCACCATTACGTAAATCGGTGAAGTGGTATAAAAAATGTAACAGTGGTAGAGCCACGCGGCAGCTTTGCTGCTGCACGTATGGGCCGGCTCAAACCGGGGTGGTACCACGACCTCACAGAATACCGGCGTGAAGTGGCGTTTCGTCTGGTGAGTGCAGGTGGCCGGAGGCCCAAATCCCCCCCCCCCCATCAACATGGTAGCGGAATTAAATAATGATAGACTACCCCAGGAGGGTACCAGCACCCCTGGAGAATCCCTCGCTGAGCAACTACGACCATGTTTCTCCACTTCTGAGCGTGGGTGCTCAGGCTGCCCCGCGTATTCTGGGGGGGGGGGGGAAATTCCGCTCAAGACTACAACTCCTCGGGGCAAACGGAGCAACAAGACCAAGGCGTCCCCTGCCACGCTGTCCGTGAATTTCTGCAATATCAGGGGACTTCACTCTAACCTAAACGCCGTCCACTACCATCTCGAGACGGCGAGGCCGGCTCTGCTCTTTCTTACCGAGACGCAGGTGTCCTCTCCGGCTGATGTCTCGTATCTCTCCTGCCCGGGGTACAAACTGGAACACTCCTTTGTGCCTCGGGCTGGAGTTTGCGTTTACGTCAGAGAGGACATCTGTTCTCGACGCCTCGGCAGACTTGAAGGTTCGGACCTGTCCATCCTTTGGCTACGCGTAGACAGCGACGACCATCCGCGCGTCTACGGGTGTCTCTATAGGTCCCATAGCGGTAATGCCGAAACAGACCGACTCTTCGACCACGTCCAAATGGCTGCAGATTCGTTGCTACAGCAGATCCCCCCCGCAGAGATCGTGATCCTCGGCGACTTTAACGCCCATCACGCCGAATGGCTTGGATCACGTTTAACCGATCATGCGGGGAGATCTGTTCATGATTTTGCCTTGGCATATGGTCTGACACAACTGGTTACTTCGCCTACGTGGATTCCAGATGTGGAGGATCATGCACCTTCCCTGTTGGACCTTCTGCTGACCTCTCACCCGGACGGATATCAGATTTCCGTCGACGCCTCTTTAGGCTCCTCGGACCATTGTCTGGTCCGGAGTGTTGTGCCACTCACGCTGAAATCGCGGTTGCATTCTGCAGGCTGCCGCCGTGTTTGGCACTATAGGTCAGCCGATTGGGATGGAATGCGGTCTTTCTTTGCATCCTACCCTTGGGGGCGGGTTTGCTTCTCGCCGGATGATCCCAACGTTGTTGCGGATTCTGTTACTGATGTGGTACTTCAGGGTATAGAACTTTTTATTCCTTCCTCTGTGGTGCCCATTGGAGGCAAGTCTCAGCCATGGTTTGGTCGCTCCTGTAAAATAGCATCATGCTATAAGCAGGAGTGCTACCAAGCCTGGGTTGCTGCATCAGCGTCCCGGGATATAAACACCAGCGCTCTAAAAAAGAAGTATAATTCCGCCTCTAGGTCCTTCGAAAGAGTCATTGCCAAGGCAAAGTCAGAGCACATAGGCAGAATTGGCGAGAAACTAGTTCGCCTTCCTTCTGGAACCCGTGCATTCTGGTCTCTCGCCAAGGCTGTCCAGGGGAATTTCTGTCAGCCATCTCTTCCATCTCTGCACAGGGAGGACGTCTCACTGGCCCATACTGCAAAGGAGAAAGCCGATCTTCTAGGCTCTTTCTTTGCGTCTAACTCGACTCTAGATGACGGGGGGAGTACGCCGCCGACCATCCCGCGGTGTGAGTGCTCCATGCCGGAAGTGCAGTTCACATAGCGCTCGGTTCGCAAAGCACTCCTCTCCCTGGACATCCACAAGTCGAGTGGGCCTGACGGAATCCCCCCAATTGTGCTGAGGACGTGTGCTCCAGAGTTGGCACCGGTTTTAACGCGTCTTTTCCGGTACTCCTCCTCCCTAGGCGTAGTCCCAAAATCATGGAAGACGGCTTTCGTCCACCCGATCCCTAAAAAAGGCGACCGCTCAGACCCGTCACACTACCGGCCAATCGCCATCACCTCCTTGTTCTCCAAAACAATGGAGTCCATTGTAAACTGCCAGCTCATGAGGTACCTTGAGGATCACCAGCTGATTAGTGATCGCCAATACGGTTTTCGCCATGGTCGGTCAGCTGGTGATCTTCTGGTCTACCTCACTCACAGATGGGCGGAGGCAGTAGAGTTCAAGGGGGAGGCATTGGCCGTTAGTTTGGACATTGCGAAGCCTTCGATCGGGTTTGGCACAAACCGCTTCTTTCGAAGCTCCCTTCCTATGGGCTTCCCGAGAAATTGTGCGATTGGATCACCAGCTTTCTTGCAGATCGGAGCATCAAGGTCGTTGTAGACGGTGCAAGCTCCGATTGCAAGCCTATTAATGCTGGTGTTCCACAGGGCTGCGTGCTATCGCCAACGCTGTTTCTTCTGCATATCAATGATATGTTGCATACCCGTAACATTCATTGCTATGCAGATGACAGCACTGGTGATGCTCTTTACACCGGCCGAGCCAATATTTCTCGGGAAAACGTCTCCGAGTGCCGGGACAAACTTGTGTCTGAAGTCGAGTCTTTGCTGAACAGAGTCTCGGATTGGGGACGACTAAATCTAGTCCAGTTTAACCCCCAGAAGACACAAGTTTGCGCGTTAACCGCTAAAAAGAACCCCTTTGTCGTATCCCCTCATTTTCAAGGCACTCCCTTTGTTGCCTCAGCCAGTATCGGAATCCTCGGTGTCGACATATCGAGTGACGTGCAGTTTCGTGGTCACTTGGAAGGGAAGGCCAAATTGGCCTCTAAAAAGCTTGGCGTGCTCAGCAGAGCGGGACAGTATTTCATGCCGGCATACCGCCTGCAACTTTACAAGGCGCAGGTTCGGCCGCACATGGAATACTGTTCCCATCTCTGGGCTGGGACTCCCCAGTACCAGCTCCTTTCACTTGACCGCATCCAGCGCAGAGCAGCTCGAATCGTCGACGACCGAGTGCTTTCCGATCGGCTCGATTCACTGGCATTGCGAAGAGATGTTGCATCCCTTTGCATTTTCTTTCGCATATACCATGGAGAGTGCTCTGAGGAATTGTTCGGATTAATCCCAGCCGCCAAATTTCGTGAACGCCCTACGCGGCAAACGTCCCGATACCATCCACACCATCTGGATGCTTGGCGGTCCACCACTATACGTTTCAAAAGGAGTTTTCTTCCGCGTACAACCTCTCTGTGGAATAGTTTACCACCGGCGATTTTTCCGGACCGATACGACCTGGGGACCTTCAAGAAAAGAGCTTACTCCTTTCTAAAGGGCCGGCAACGCACCCGCAATTCTCCTGGTGTTGCGATTGATCATGGGCGGCGGTAGTCACTTAACATCAGGTGAGCCGCATGCTCGTTTGCCCCCTCTTCTATAAAAAAAAATTAGGAATAGAACTTATATTGAATACAGCGATTGTTAATGCATGGGTTATGTATAACGAAAATAAAAATAAAAGTGAAAGTATAGTACAGTTTAGAAGAGAGTTAGTGGAGTATTTAGTTGATGCAGGAAAGGAGGAGACCATAGAACCCGAAAGAAAAAGACTGAAACATCAATTATTGAAAAAAGAGGGTAATGTGAGAAACACTCGACGATTTTGTTCAGAATGTTACAAAAACTGTGTGGCAATGTACGGTTCAAAATCAGCCAAAATAAAACAAACAAAGTAGCAACATTTTGTAAAGAATGTCCAAATGAACCATATTTTTGTTTAATGTGTTTCAATAAGTTCCATCGCTTCGTTTAATTTGTATTTTAGAATAATTTGTTACTTGTTTTTTACTTATATTTCACACATTGATGAAAATAAATCCTTGATTTTTGTGACAGTTACGTTTTTTCACTTACTTTCTTCATTTTTGTCCCACAATTCTCACAATTTCATAGACACGCCGAAACCACGCTGAAGTAACAATCTAGAGCGCCGCTCCGGTCACTTGCATATAATAAATGTACGATAAACGTGGCCACCGGCGTAATAATTGTGCCCGAAAACAGGTCTGTCTTGAGGTCACCGGTGACCAACACGGCGCGTAGATACAAGACGGGGTCAGGTCACCGGTGACCGGCCTGGCAGTCAACGTGTTAAACTAAGAATTTGAATATTTTTTGCGAGGGCACAAGCGTTGAGATGTTGTTCATTTGACGTCACGGGCTATCGTCAGGCGTTACTTTGCGGAAATCCATTATAATAAAAATATTAATTACTCCGCATTCTTCCGCTAACTAAATACAATGATGTGTCTTACCTGGATTGAAGAGCACCTCCCGCCCTCCCTCAATTGCATGCACTAACTCCGTCACCACTAGTCCCAGCACCAGTACTCCCGGCACCACTACTTCCAACACCACTATTCCAGGTAAGACACACCATCGACGATAATACACTTGTTTCGCCTCTACACGAGGCATCCTCAGGTGATGTAAACTCTACGGCAGCTGACCACTAAGTGAGCGGCGAGCCGAAACAGCTGCTATTTATACACTCCGACACAACCGCTCCCCACCAAAGTAGGGAGTGACTATTATCTTGACCGCGAGCTAAGATTGTATGATTGATGCTAAGTAGGGAGTGACCGCGCCGTGCGATACCAAACCTGCGACTAATTATCATTATTATCTTGAGGTATATATAAAGTTTTCTCATCTGGTTGGGTTCTATAAAAATATAATTATAAATCAAAATGAAACGATAAATATACATAAATATCAATAAAATAAAATAAATACAAAAATACATAAATAAATAAAAGCCCAACCAGATGGAAGCCCTCGGCAGGGGAGACCAAACGGCCGAGGGTTAGGAGGAAAGGGAAAGAAACCGGCGGACGATGCGGGCGGTATCGAGGAGCACCGCCTTTTACATTTGAGCCCGGAGCGGTCCGTCACGGAGTCCCAGTCGCCTCAGATGACCCGAGAGGCTGAATGGGATTAGCCCATTCGCAGAGACGACTACAGGAATAATTTCGGCCGGCAAACCACCCCACATATCGGTAACCTCGTGAGCCAGGTCCAGATATTTTGTTCGTTTATCTGTTTCGGCTTTCACGAGGTTCTCGTCCAATGGAATTTTAATGTCGACCAAAAACATCCTTGACTGTGCCCGGTCCATCAGCACAATATCAGGCTTATTCGCAAGAATAGTCCTGTCTGTGATGATGGCCCGGTCCCAGTAGAGCCTGGCGCGGTCATTTTCGAGCACGGCTTCCGGCAAGTACTTGTAATACGGCAATTTTCGGTCCACGAGACCGTATTCCAGAGCGAGCTCCTGGTGTAGAATTCTGGCTACTAGGTTGTGCCTATGCAAGTACTCAGAGTTAGAAAGCGCCGAACAACCGGAGAGGACATGCCTAAGTGACTCCCCGGGATGGCGACAAGCTCGACAGATGTCGACAGTGCCATCCTTTAGGATGTATCTCCGATAGTTGTTGGTCTTAATAACCTGATTCTGTATTGCACAGACAAAACCCTCGGTTTCTCCGAAGAGGTCACCGAAACGTAGCCAGTTGAGGGAGGCGACTGTATCTATGAAGGGCTCATGTAGAGCTCTGTAGTGCCTCCCGTGGAGTTCCTTCTTCTTCCATATAGTCTCCCGGTCGGAAATGCTATGTACTGCTTAGTCCTGCCGTCGCTCGTTGGGTAAGGATAGAGGGATAAGCCCTTTATAACTAGAAATGACGTCCCTATAGAATGGATCATCCGATCTCGCCAGGAAGTAATGACGGAGGCTGCACACTTCACGATTATGCATGGTGAGCGCGCTCAGAAAGCCACGGCTACCATGCTTTCGCAACAAGTAGAACCTTATTACCGACGATCTCTATGGGACGTCATGGTAGTGCTGACTTTTCTATCCAGGGCGTTAAGTTCACTCAGAGTCCACCTGAGTATGCCAAAGGTATACATGAGGACAGGCATGACCCTACCGTTATATGCGTGTGTCTTATTCACACCGAACAAAAGGCTGTTAAGCACTTTGGTCAAGCGTGCATAAAACACGTCGCAAACTGACTGTCTCATACCAGCCTCATCGATACCGATGTTCTGTGACATACTCAGGTATCGGTATGTTTTGGCCTCGGAAAGGGTCCTTAAGTTGATATAAATCTATGCCCTCAGAGTTAACAACCCTTCCCCTTTCAACATGGAGGACCGCACACATTTCCGTCCCCAGCTCCATTCCAATGTAATTGCTAAATTCACAAGTGATATTTAGCAATTCCATAAGATGGGAGCGACTGGAGGCGAATAACTTGAGGTCATCCATATAGAAAAGGTGGGTAACATTTGTCCCTCCCTTCCGTAGCTGAAATCCCCTCCCGGAACTCTCCAGTAAGGTACTGAGACCGTTCAGAGAGAGGCAGAACCAGATTGGACTCAGACAATCGCCCTAGAAGATACCCCTTCTTATCCTTATGTGTTTCTCCGCAGCCATCATCCGCTCACCCAGATGACAAAGGATCGTACTCCACTGCCCCATACACTGCTCGAGGAAGTCTCTAACTGTACAGTCTATCTTGTACAGCTCGAGGACTCTCTTTAGCCATATATGAGGCACCGAGTAGAATGCCTTTCTGTAGTCTATCCAGGTGGCGGAGAAGTTCCGACGGTTGCGTTTCACCACTTGCCAATGACCGCGTCAATGAGGAGTTGTTCCTGGTTCCGGGACCACCGCCCCGACATCCATTTTGAGCGCGTGACATCACCTGATTTAGCTCCAGGTGACGAGTGATTCTCGCGCTCAAAATTGATGTCAGTGTCTTTATATATGGTCGGTAGACACGTGATGGGGCGGTATTTGCTCGGGTCTGTGGTATCCTGATCTTTAGGAACCAAGTGTAATACGGCAGTATAACACGCCAATCTCCGTAGTGAAGAGGCTCGGGAGCGACTTCTGATCGAGAGCCTCTTGAAACTGTCGGGTGAGCACAGCGTGACGCGAATCCCTTCAGCCAGTAATGATGTAACCCGTCGAACCCCGGACTTTTCCAGTTCCGGACCGCCCCAGCCACGTCTTCTGGCGTTATGGTGACGGGGTCGATAGGCGTAACACTCGCACTCTGGCTCGCCACAACTTCTATCCAAGGGCCTTCGCTGTGGTTTACGGGCTCTGACCACAGGCCACACCAAAATGCGACAGTGTTAGCCTGACCCGGTCCTGGACTCGCTCCACATACCTCTGGTCACTCCAATGATTTATAGAGCCTCTTCTGATCACTCTGGAAGAGACGATTCTGGTTGAACCGCCTTGACCTCTCGGTGAATCGTCGAATCCGCTTCCCCCAAGTAGCGATCTTTTGTTTCAGGTCGTCTATGCGCTCCGTTAGTTTCTGCGTGATATCCGGCTGGGATAAACTAATATTTGTCCCAGCAAACGTCATTTTAACGGTGCGCACAACCCTCGGTCTATTATTACCCGACCTGAAGCTTGTCAGCCTGCCGATAAGGGCTCTTGCCTTTGCGATACGGTCCTCAATTCTTTTTCTCCAGGCTGGGATGGCGCTACTTTGTTTAGTAGCGCATGCAGCAATGGGAAGTTTGGCGCCAATAATACGGCAAGCTTCCACTTCGGTGCCAAAAAGAACTGAGTCCGTCTCGCAAAGCTCCCAGCTGGCTTTTCAAATAGGTTACCATCATTGGGTTAATAGCCCTCACACAGACGGTCCGATTCCGGTTGCTTACGGTTATGCGGGGAAGTCGCGGTCGATTTTCGAGAGGCATGCTGCGCGTTTCTAAAATCACCTCTTCCAATATACTCCTCATTTGCTCTAGTTCGTGGGAGACCATTTCATCATCGTCTGAATCAACCACAATTGGAAGATCCATGGCGGCTTCCACGCGTGGATGCTGGTCTGTCGCCTGAGGAGCCGCATCTCCAGCCATAGCCAATTCATTCGATGAGGAATAACTAATTTGAAGAGTGCAATTTTTATATCTATAATCTTTATTTTACCGTGAGTTGGCACTAACGAGATTTTAACAAAAAAAAAAACATAAAACGCAGACAGAGAAACCTATAGACAAATTGACGCCTTCTTTCGCATTCGCACAAAAAAAGATAGATTTATGCGTACGTCTTGCATAGAAATGAGACAGAGCAGTGTGATTGTTGTCCCTTTCTCCGTGCCGGTTTTTTTGTTCAGCAAACTACACTTTGCTAAGCAACGTGTGGCTTAAGCTGCTGTGTTTTGTATGGTGAGTGTAAAGAACCGGAGACCCTTTTTACTGGATACGAGGTGGAATGCCTCGTATCCAGTAAGTAGTCTTAGTCCTCACGGGTGATAACAAATCTGCATTTTGATTCGTAATTGAAGATAGATGTAGATGTCTATGGGCCACAGTAACCACTTACCATCAGGTGGACTGTGTGTGCTCGCTTGTCACCCTATCATATGAAAAAGAAAACGAAAAAATAGAAAGTGGGTTAAGAATTGGGTACTAAGCAGAGATACTGTTGGTATCCGCAATCATCTATTAAAAGAACTCAGGTGCGAAGAATCTATGCAGTTTAAAAATTTCATCAGAATGAAATTTTTAACTGCGTAAACATTTCGGATCCCATAATTCTCTGTATTGTTCATACTTCTCTATTAACCGCATAGTTTCATCCCAGTTACAAACTTTTTTACCTGACATCTTGCTTAGCAACTTTAAACTTTTATTTGCAATCAAAATAAACTGCAAGTTACTGCCAGAAGTTACAAAACTTGCGGAAATGAGCTTGACGTGATTGTTTACATGGTAGAAATAGATTTCAGAAGTCAACTTCTGCAAGTTTTGTTGCTGATCTAAACCTCGCTTAATGGATTCTAGTGATGAAGAAGTTTTATTTAATCTATCAGTGCTGTACATTTACAACCAAAAATATTGTAATCGGTATTAGATTAGTATTGATTTCAATTTCTTGTTTACTCATCTAATTATATTATTGACATACATTTATATCAGTTGCATGGCGGTCACATTCCGTCAGGACTGTTATAGTAAGCCTGCAAGACAAATATTGTAGGCTTATTATTACGATCCTGTTAACACCCTTTGGGTCCGGATTAGTAAAATGATAAATATTTATCATCATTACAGCCCTTCACAAGTCCACTGCTGAACATAGTCTACGAATCTCACCTTCTTTTTTTAAAAAGGTGGTTGCCGTTTTTTCAATCGATAGACACCTCTATTGATGTGCCATTAGCGTAACAAAAAACGTTGTCGATAAATTCATTTTGTCAATGACTTAAAACAACTAGCGATCTAATTAAGAAATACTCCGAGAAATTGAATCTAGACGCCAATTTGATGATACCTGCGTGTGCTAAACTTCCGAAGTCGTATGGGTTACAAAAAATACAAATAGGTACCTAATTCTCGATTACATCCAATAGTGGGTCAGATCGATTCGCCAACTTAACATTTTTTTTATTTATTTAACAGATACACCATTGGCTTATCACTAGACATTGTTAAATATAACACAATTGGTTTTGTTCAAAATGATTCGCCTTTAAAGGTATATACAACATTCATAAAAATAGTGCAGCTAATATAAGACAGTTGTTAACTTACTTAACTAGAACAATATCATTAATAAATTTACAAGTAATTTAATTACAATGAAACTAATTCTAAACTTGAAGAAGAAAGAAAGAGTTATAAGTACTTATTACATAATCTAGCAAATTTTGATACGTTATCCGTATGGAAAATGTCGACGTCGCCGTTGGTGGTTATGTCGTTATACGTTTGCATTAACCTATTTATTGGGGCTCGTTTACCTAAATTCGTTCTCTGGTTGGGTAAACAGAAGATTTTGGTAATCGGGTGTCTTGGAATAGATCTTGGAACTCTGATACTTAATTGATTTAACAGTGCCGGTGATAGTAGGAGGCCGTGATTTAGCTTATGAAGTGTTTTAAGATTACTAAGTCGACGTCTTTTTCCGAGAGACTCTAATTTGAAGTGAGATAGCCTAGTAGTATCTTTAAAGGCTAAGTAGCGGGTAAAATTGCGCTGGATACGCTCTATTCGATCACTGTGAATTTGGTATGATGGGTTCCAAACAGGTGATGCATATTCTAGTGTACCACAAATAAGAGCTTTGTATATAGTGAGAATAGGTATAGGGTTCCGCAAATCCTTACATTCATTACCTTTTTCCTTACATACACTTAGCAAAATATTATCACTACACAGAGGACAGCACATACTAAGGATCTTACCATTTTATCAGTGAAATAAAAGATCTATGAATATACGTCTTACTGACAATTAAACTATGGTCAGTTTTGATGTTCTGTATCTATTTACATGCCCATCTGTTGAAGACTGCATTTCAATTATAACTATAATTAATTATAGGAAACTAGATGAAAATACCATGCCACCAAAATATGCAGTACTACTAAGACATTGCCTTGCATCTGGCTATCTATTGTGGAAGGAAGAGTTTTACAAGCAATTAGATGTTGTTGCGATGGCTTACCTCTCTCATTCTCGCAGACATATTCATGGAAGACTTTAAGGAGAAAGCTCTCCTTACTGCATCTGTTACCCCAAGATTTTACAAGCGGTACGTAGACGATACTTTCACAACTTTACCATCTGACAAATGCATTTTTAGAACATTTTAATTTCATAAACTTTAAAGTTCAATTCACTATGGAGTTAGAGGCAAATAATTCCTTAGCTTTCCTAGATGTTTTGTTCATACGAAATCCTAACAACACTGTGTATAGAAAAAAGACCCATATAAACCGATATTTAAATGGTGAAACTCACCATCCTCCTTCACAGTTAGCTAAATATAAAAATAATAAAATTAATATAACGCGACCAAATTCGTAAAATAGTTTTAATCAATTTGCAGAGTTCGCGTAAATATAAGAAATCACTATGTAAACCGGTTCGTAATCCTATACCTTTAAACGAGCAATTCTTGTATATATATAAATATATAATCGGAATCTCGGAAACGGCTCCAACGATTTTCATAAAATTTTGTGTGCAGGGAGTTTCGGGGGCAATAAATCGATCTAGCTAGGATTTATTTTTAGAAAATGTCTTTTTGTCCGTGTTTTTAGGCAATGACAAACTGCTATAATATCGTTAGAATAAGAAAGTAAATTTTGACCGTTTCTTAATGATTACAAATAGCTTAATTGGTATATTGGGCAGTCACAAAATCGTAATACCATGGTTCGAGCCCAGACCGGCCGACCGACTTTTTTTAAATTTTTTTTCAAGTTCCTTTCTTTTTTGAGAAAATCTATTTTTTCGAGCCCGTTTTTTAGTATTTTTTAAAAACACGAAAATTTAAATTAAACTAATTGCACTCATGATTTTTTAATCAAATAACCAGTTCAGTTTTTTCTATTATGTCGCTACGATCAAAAAATATTATTCGTATTTCATCAGTATGTAATTTGTATCTAAATATAATTTCCAAAACACACGAATTAAAAAAAAAAACGAGCGAAAAATACCGAGCAAAGCTCGGTCAACCGGGTACATAACATAAACATACATAAACACTCACGCCTGTCACCCAGAGGGGTAGGCAGAGACTACAGACTTCCATTTAGCACGATCCTGACATACCTTTCTCGCCTCTTCCACATTCATATACCTACGCATACATGCTCGTCGGTTAAGGGTACTCTTAATTTGGCCCATTTTTAGTATATCGCCAATTTGGTCGACAAACTTCCGCCTAGGACGTCCCTTTCCGACTCTTCCATTCACTTCTGCAACATATATTTGCTTTGTCAGTCTTTCCGCATTCTTAACATTATGCCACACATTCTCCAAGTCTAACTCATTCACACACAACTCATCCAAATTACTTATATTTTCTCTCAGTCTGCATTTGTACTTGTCTTTCACATCTTCATCTTGTAACCTCTCAATTCTTATACGCTGTAACGCAGTGGTAGACACAGATGTCCTATGCCGCCAACGTCTGAATAAACCCCTAATTCGGCATAAGACCAGGTAGTGGTCCGTCCCTACGTTGGACCCCCGGTAAACCCTTGTATCCACCACTGCGCTCCTCATTCTTTCATCCACAGTTATGAAATCTATCATGCTTCTATCATCACCTCTTTCCCAAGTATACATGTGAATCTTCTTATGACGAAAGAAAGTGTTCGTCACAAAAAGATTCCTTTCCACACATACGGTGAGGAGGCTTTCACCATTCTCATTTATACTTTCATCACCAAACGTTCCCAATATCCTTTCATAACCAAGCCTCCTCACCCCAACCCTTCCATTAAAATCTCCTAGCATAATAATATTTTCATTTCCCTTACACTTCATTAGCACCATCCTTACCATTTCCCAAAACTGCTCCCGGATATAAGTGGGCTTAGACATGTCTGGGGCGTAGACCCCTAACACAAACAACTTCTTTTAGCCCACTTTCATTCGTATCCATAGCAGTCTTGGGCTTACACATTCATACTCTTTCACACATTGGCCCATTCGTTCTGAAAGGATGATTCCTACTCCCTGGCATGCCCGCTCGATCTCGTCTACACCAGACCAGTATGCGGTATACATGCCAAGTGCAGTGACATCCTTCCCCTTCCTTTTCGTCTCATTTACACATAATACATCTATTCCTCTATCATACATCATATCGCATACTTCATCCATTTTATCATTCATTGCCCCACATACATTCAACTTATTTATATCAACAAAAGCTTATAAAAGCTTCATCTTACATCTTACAACAAAACACAGTTGAATAATACAGAATTTCGTACTATCATTGTATAATTTAAAATATATTGTGAAAAGTTCATTATAAAATCTACTTCCATTCAGCCGGCATATTTCTGCCACATTATCCTTAGACTTAGTATGGGTTTTCCAATGAATAATATACTCTGTTTGTTTGATCGACACTTTCTTTGTGTCACGGGACGTACACAGATGGCACTGCTACGACAGTAAATTCTATCGATTATATCTGTATGGGGGACTCTACTCTTACTTAAAAGATTTAGGGTCTTGAGTCTAATGGCAGATAAAGTTGCTTCTTGTTGTATATATATATGAAGCGGTGTTAGCTCCAGCATAGCCTCCAAAGCTGCTGTTGGTGTTGTCCTTATGCAGCCCGTGGCAGCCATACAAGCTAATCTCTGGTAACGCTGTAGCTTTTGTATAGTGGTGGCTTCATTGGTTTTGGTTCACCATACCAGAGAGCCGTATGTGATCATGGGCCGAATTACAGTTTTGTACAGCCACGGTATAATTTTTGGCGTTAAACCCCATCGTTTGCCAATCATGTTTCTGCACTGCCAGAAAGTTAAACTAGCTTTGCTGATTTTGTTTTCTATGTGTTTGTTCCAGTTAAGTTTACTGTCCAAGGTAAGACCTAGGTATTTTACCTCGGAAGAAAGTTGGAGTTTTGTGCTGAAAAGACTTGGAAGATGATAGTGATTCAGCATTCGTTTTTGTGTGAACATTACTATAACCGTTTTATTTGGATTAACGGTTAGGTCATATTCCCTGCACCATCTCTCCACAATACGGAGAGTCGCTTGGGTCAGGTCGCACACAATGCTTGCTGTCTTACCAGAGACCAGTATTGTCAGATCATCTGCATAACCGACTATGTAGAAATGATTAGCGTTTAATTTGCTGATGAGCTCATTAATGACCATATTCCACAGAAGAGGTGAAAGAACCCCACCCTGCGGGCATCCTTTCATGATCTGAATTGTCTGAGATTCACCAGCAATCTTTATTGTTCGTGTAGTGAGCATGTTTACTATCCAGTCAATCAGCGCCTTTCAACATTATGTCTACTTAGGGCACCTTTTATGCTGGAGAAATTTGTTCTGTCAAAAGCACCTTCTATGTCTATGAAGGAGCCTAGACATACTCGTATTGCTTTGTTTTGGATGGCCTCTTCAATCTTTGTTATTACCTGGTGAAGTGCCGATTTTGTTGATTTACCTAAGCTATAGGCGTGTTGTTTTTCGTGTAGCGGTAAGTTAATTAGCGCCGACCCTCTCAACTCCCGTTCACACATCCTCTCCATCGTCTTTAGGAGAAAGGATGTGAGGCTAATAGGATTTAGGGTCTGTATATTCGTTCTTACCTGGTTTGGGTATGAATGTGACTTTCGCTTCCCTCCATCCCCTAGGAACATATTTAAGAGCCAGACATGCTCTCATTATGGCAACAAGTCTGACTATTATGACTTGCTACTGAAGAAGTGCCGGGACTAAGCCGTCAGGTCCTGCTGCCTTATAGGATTGGAAACTATGAATGGCCCAATGGATTTTGTCCATCGTCACCACTCTTTGTGCTAATTCCCAGTCTTCTTTTGTTGGTGTCAGTGCATCTTCATGCCGGTTCACCCTTTCAACTACACAGCAACCTGGGAAGTAAGTATCAATTAGGATGCGTTGGGTTTCATCCGGCGATGTTGAGTAGCTTCCGTCGGGTTTCTTTAAATAGATAGATCCCGGCGTGTTCTGTTTAGCTAGGATTTTCCTTATCCGATTTGCTTGTTCACAGGTTTCTATGCTACCACAGAATTTGCGCCACCCTGTTGAGCGTCGATACCTGATACATTTTTTGTATTCAGACTTAGCTTTCTTATATAGAAGCCAGTCTTCATCCTTTGAGGTATTCATTGCCCTATTTAGGGCTTTTCTTACCTTCTTACGTTTCCTGTCTAGTTCTTTACCCCACCACTGTTGCTTTTGCTCAGCATGTTTTGGTGGAGTGATTACTGGACATGATTCATGGTAGCTATCAATCTTGGCTTTAGTGACAGCTGCTACCTGTTCTTCTAGGAGCGATTGATCTGCTATGGTATTAGTTCCCCCAACACCCGCGAGCGAAGACGTCAGCCTATTGAGTTATTTTGTTTTATCCGTCTTGCGGGGATTTCTCCATGGTGGTATAAAGGGGGGGGTATCGACCTGTAGTACGCAGCAGATCCATCTGTGGTCTGAGCATGAGGCCTCTTTCGACACATGCCATCCCGTTATTAGCAAGTGTGAGGTCGATTATTGTGCGACAGCGTTTATTTATGAAGGTTGGTTCAGAACCAGTGTTTAATATGGTCAGGTTAGTGCAAAATAAATATTCAACTAAAACCTTACCTCGTTCATTAGGTTTTTCCATTACCCAAAGGGGATGATGCGCGTTGGAGTCCGTCCCGATCACAACCTCTAGTCCGGCCCTCTCACAGAAATTCACCAGCCTGACGAGGTCGTGAGGGGGAGGGGTGTCTTCCTCAGGCATGTAGACCGAGGCCACGACTAACCTTTTCTCCTGTGTGTTTTGTAATGCTACGGCATACATGTCTCTGGAACAGAAATCTGTTAGTTGTTTTGCACAGATATCTTTAGTAGTATAAATACACGCTCTAGGCTTGTCGTGCTCAGAGTTGTAGAATAACTCACCTCTTAGGTTGTTTAGGCCTTTAATTTTACCGGCCCCAACCCATGGCTCTTAGGGCTATGGCCGTCCTTTGTGCCTACAGCCACTTGCGTAATTGAGCCGACGCTGTCTCACTGTGGTGGAGGTTGGCCTGCACTAGGCTAGTTTAGGAAGAAGGGCACGCCATCATTGATCGCGTCATCCCCGTCCCCGCCTAAAAATAAGCCTGCCAGCAGATCTCGGGTTTCATCGTCAGCCACCGAGTCGGAATTGGACGGCAAGATGCAGTCCTCTTCATCGCTCAGTGAGCTGCCGCTGAACCCAGTTTCCACTGGGGGCTCGGCTCGGTTGTGCAGGCAGTTTTTTCACTGGACTTGACATCCAGTGATTTCGATGTTCCGGCAACCATGGCCACGGTATCCATGACTTCCGGGTTTTTGTGCCTCTTTGCTAGGTGGGGAATCAACGAATTTTCCTCCACGACCCTGGAATTTTACGTATACCGCCCCACATACACATGCGAGACGGCACCCGGCTTTCATCAGGGTCGGGATATGATCCTCCGGCACTGAAACAACGAGGAACCACCCGTCAGTCTGTTTGTCTGCTTTGAGTAGAAGCCAGTACTTGATATTTACCCAGCGCTCCTGGTACGCAAGCACACGACCAATGTCGCGTGAGTCCTTCCAGGCACCTTGGGTATCAGGGATAAGGATACCACATTTGATTCTTTGTGGTATCTCTGACTGTTTCTTAATAGTCAGCGAGGTGTTGGATTTGAGGTCGAGGGTATTAATATTCCCCTTCAACCAGTCCAGAGCCTTCTGGTCATCGCACCACAGCTTTAGGACACCCTCCGTGTAAACGGGTTTGCCTCTAAAAACCGGGCCCGACGCATCAGGGTCCTGGTTACTCCAGGCCTCGCTGATCATCTTCCTCTGTATGGACACGAGGATGTCATCAGCTATCTCCTTTGTTATGTGACCTGAACGCGCACACGTTAAGGCCACACCCAAATCTGCTTTAGCAGCAGAAGCGTAGCTTGTTCTTGCAGCCTTTGTTCGCTGTTCAAGTCGCACTTTTTTGTGCCCTCCTCTCGACGAGGTGGACTCTTCCAGCAATCTTTTGGCTGCTCTTTCCTTCTTTCCAGGACGCTTGGCTGCTCTCTGGTTCCTGGCGGATTTCTTAGAGCTGGTTCCGGCGGCCGTGCCTACTGCTTGGGCTGGATTTTCATCCTGCCCAGTTTCAGCACGACTACTGGTTCCAGCCCCAAGCACCGCAGTAGCAGGTAGCTTGCCCAGCTCCCTGAGTCTTGCTCTTGGAAGCAGCGAGCGCGGCTCTTTCTCTGCGGCCTTTTTCTCGCTGCTTCTTATTCTTCTTTTTGACCTTTGCGCTACTGCCTGCTGGGATAGACCCACCTGATGGTGCGTCGGGTTGGCAAGTCACCATTTTGGGTGCCTTGCGCTTCCCCTTACGGCTTACCACTTGCCAGGCAGCGGAGAAAAGGTCTTCGGTCCTTTGGGGCTCCGCAGGAGTTTTGCTACTCGCGGCCCCTTGCTCATTTTTCTCGTCCAGCTCCTTGGATTTGGAACTGGATTTAGAGACATCCAGCGCGGAAATTGCCCCCTTGGTGGGGCCACCTACGCTGGGTGGTACAGTCAGTGGAACGGCCGGTTTAACGGCGGTTCCTTCTGGTTTATCAGTGTCTAAGGTAAACACCTCTGACACTTCTCCTTCTCTACTAATGGACCTTGTGTTGTCCAAAGTTTTGACATGTGTAATAATTCGTCCCCCCGGCTTCCCACCCTCCATGGAGCCCGCACCTTTGGGAACGCCCTACTTTATTAAAAGAATTTCAGGCGTTAGGATTACCGGGGGAATATAGGGACGCAGAGTTGGCTCACAGCGCGACATCGGGAGCTCCATCCAGCTGGCAGATAGGGCTGAAAAGGTCCATCCCCACTGCCCGAGTTGACTTTCACTTGCCCCGTCAGCATGGCCTTTACCACCACCTAGCCCTTTTCAGGGAGACTAGGCAGCCCCCACATCCCTCGCCTGCGACCCTCTGACGGGACGCTTGGCCATTTCCTTATCTGTGGCTAGCAGACAAGGCCACCGTTTAGCTTGAAATCCGGACCAAAGAGGGCGTGTTGCCTGTATATACCCCAGTGACGATCGGCTTAACCCTCCAGGACTCCCTCATCTCCGCATACGGCGCTCAACTGCGCAGGTCCTAGCGCAGGTGGGTACGTTAGTCCACCGGATACACCCACTCTCTCCGGCGGAACCGTTCCCTCCTCTTTTCCGGGCTTGGGACTGAGCAGCGATTATAAAATTAGTAAGTATTTTTTTATAGGATAGGGTGACAAACGAGCACACAGTCCACCTGATGGTAAGTGGTTGCTGTGATAGATGTAGGTGCCCATAGACATCTACATCTATCCTCGATTACGAATCAAAATGCAGATGCGTTGTCACCCGTGAGGACTAAGATGGAATGCCTCGTTTCCAGTAAAAAGGGTCTCCGGTTCTCTACACTCACCATACGAAATACAGCAGCATTAAGCTCTTATTTCACGCTGGTATTCTGTGAGAGCGTGGTCCTTCCCTGGTCGAGCCGACCCATTCGTGCTACAACTATACTACTAATATAACTGAAGCATGGCTCTACCACGTAAAAAAGTATAAAAGTATACTTAATATTTCAAAAAATTTAATGTTTATAACAACAACAACAATGAAAAATTACACGTTTAAAATTATGAAGGGGTTCATAAAATGTATTTGATAAGAGTTTGAAAAAACGAGAACATAAAACTTAAATTCCACTTCAAAAAAGTTTAGTGATGCTTAAAATCTAAATTTGATGAGATCATAGGGTTTTTTTATTGTTACAAGCATAATTTAGAGTAAAATAAAACAAACTTCAAAAAATGAACTATTAAAAACCAGAACACAAAATCACCTAAAATACGTCTCAACATATTTTTATGATCTTTACGGGTTTGTCACAACCGTAACCAAGTATTATAAACACAACGTTTAACAAATGTATTTTGGGACTACTAACAAACTAGACTTTAATGAGATCTTTTAGTTTCCAAGGCATTGCCAAGCCATAAATATTTGTTTCCAAACACTAAGTAATATCTTCGTATATCAATAATAATTCAACATCTTATTGTTTTTGCCTTAAATACAATACCTATTTATCTATAAGTATAAGTAATAGAAATAAAATATAATAATACAAATCTACTTCTTACACTTCGTGTTCGGTGATCAAATTCACTGAATCATTATTAACCGGTAAATTATACAAAAATTCCCTTCTATTTTCAGGCATTAAAGACTTTCGCCTTTACAATATAAAAATAATTAGAAATTGATAGTTATATTATTTATGTAGTTATGAAACTTCACATGTTATATCGTAACAAAAAATAAGTAATATTGACTAATTTTCTTAACACATAGTAACAGTTATAAAGAAAATTGTTACCTAACAACACCAATTTAATGTTATTAGGTATTATAAATAACTACTAACATCTATTGTCTATCAAAATAACAACAATGAAATTCATAATTTTACTGGAAAATTATCAGAATATTAAGCAAAATATGTCTTTAAAATAATTATTAGTGACTACTAAAATAGACACAAAGAATCATTAAATTTAATTACATAACTGAAATGGAGTGTAAATCGAAGGTACTTTGATAAAAAATATTATATTACTGGACTATCTGCAAATAATTAAAACACTATACAATAATAAAATAACATCTAAATCGAAATCATCAAAGAACATCTATCCGTTAAAATGCACGGAAAGTATTAAAACTGCATTATTTACGAAATTACGATGAAAATATTCTTATCTCGTAGCTATTTCGCGATCCTGGGAAATGAACGAGGCGTAGCCGCTGCGTCTTCCCTCCGTAGTCGCGTAGGCGCAACCTGGTACATAGTGTATTATCCATGGGCACAACCGACAGAATCTCGAACACTTCCTCTCCCCCCGCACCCCGCCACACATATGAAAACTAAATAGAAAAGACGCTTCCACCATTTGCGGCTTTTGTATTAAGTATGTTAGTGGAAAAATTTTCGATTCCTTAATTAAATAACACGCATGTACACCATGTACTTAAAATGAGGGACGCATGGTATAAATGTCTTTTTAGCTCAGTATAGGCATACGATAAAGTTAAAACAAAAAAAAACGTAAATGGTCAGTGACGTTTTTTATCTTACTGCGCGAAACTCTTAAGTAGAAGTGACTTTTTTACTATCGTAAAAACAGATAATTATTAATAAAACAAGATGCATATACAAAAATACGTCTTTTTATTTAAGTTTTTGTTAGATGCGTTTTAACTTCCTAGTAAGACCACATTGAAAGATGTAGATACGTCTTCTTGGTTATTGGTAAATCCAAAACTAAGCAAAAAGCTAACTCTATTCTTGAAAAAAAAAAACGTAGATACGTCCTTTTAACTAACGGGGGCAGATCTATAGGGTGCAACATCGTTCATTAAATTCATTGAAGTTATGAACGATACATCGATATTTTTCAATGTTTTTTTATCAACATTTAAATATATACATACATATATATGGAATAAACAATAATTTTTAACAGAAATGATACAAATAGGTATAATAATCAAACATTATGTTGTTTGGAAGTTTAACACTATTTATTTCTAAACGTTTAATTTCATCGAATAATTTTTTAACATGAAAGAAGAATTAATTAAACATTTTTTTACTTTTACGTTTATTTCTATAGAATTGAATTTTAAAATAACAATTTTGGCAACCTGGTGTTCAATAGGCGGTTCTCTCCTGGTAATTGCAGATCCAGCCTATGATAATAACCACTCACGTGGTACCCAAGTTGCCACGATAGGCAAATAGATCTTAGGAAGGCTATGGAGCCCTGGAAATAACTCTTTCATGGCATACCACATCTCCAACGCATCTCTTTTTAGGAGTGATGTTAATGATGTTTTTACTTTTTTAATTATCATTATTTTCACCGTAAAAAGTAATTACCTACACTATCGTCGTTTTTAAGTTTGTTCCCTGCCGCCCGACACCGCCATTCATTCTGGCTTCGGATTTTGAACGGGAGGGCTGTGTCGCTTATGCTCAGAATACACATTTCGCAACAGGACGAGGTAAAATTAAAATATTAAAATAGATACTTAGGCTTATAGTGTTGGTGCAATGGGAAATAAGCGTAATAAAAATAAGAAGCGATTGGGTTGACGTAAAGAAACGGGCAAACGTATGATTAACCTAATGAAGTAAGTATCTACCGACCTATTTACTTACAGTATTAGTGATTACAAATATTATGTAGAAATTTAGCATATAACAGGTTTGGTGCAATGGCTAAGCGATTGATTGCTGCGCTACTAGTCACAGATGTTTCTGTATGTGAAGATTTGTGTTTGTAAACACACCGTTCACGATTCAGGAGAAATCGAGCGTGGGGCAACTTTATGAAAAAAAGATAAAAAGTTACCTAAATAGGTTTGCTTTTGTTTTGTCAATATTCAACAAAATATAGGTATCTATGTAGTAATTGAGTAATCGGAGACGGTGCGATTACAAACACAAATTTTCACAACTATCTGTAGGCCATAAAAATATTTGTTCCGTATGGGAATTTAACCCCCGATCCGTAGTGCAAATGTCAAGCACTTAGTAATAAAAAAATATAAGTGTGTTCGGTAATCATTCATCATCATCATTACAGCCCTTCACAAGTCCACTGCTGAACATAGGCCTCCCCCAAGTAATGCCACAAAGCACAGTTCTGAGCCACCTGCATCCATCGACTTCCTGCATATCTTACCAGGTCGTCACTTCATCTAGTGGAGGTTCGCCCTACACTACGCCTACCGGTAAAAGGCTGCCACTCGAGAACCTTTCTTCTCCATCGGTCATCGGTTCTTCGAGCTATAAGGCCAGCCCATTGCCACTTCAGCTTACTAATCCGTTGGGCTATGTCGGTCACTCTGGTTTTACTGCGGATATCCTCATTTCTGAGTCTATCACGCAGAGAAACTCCGAGCATAGCCCTCTCCATAGCTCGCTGAGCGACCTTGAGCGTCCTCATACGGCCAGCAGCGAAGGACCACGTCTCAGATCCGTAAGTCATCACTGGCAACACGCACTGGTTGTACAATCTAGTTTTTAGAGATTGAGGTATACCTGACGAGAAGATATGTCGTAATTTCCCGAACGCTGCCCAGCCGAGTTGAATCCGTCGATTGACCTCTCGGTCGAAGTTGGACTTACCTAGTCGGACTATTTGTCCCAGGTAAACGTACTCGTATACAACTTCGAGCATAGTGCTCCCAACAACTACCGGCATAGGTGTGACATGGACATTAAACATGATCTTTGTTTTGTCCATGTACATCTTAAGACCTATCCGTTGGGAGGCACTATTGAGGTCATTGAGCATAGTGCTTAAGTCCTCCAGCGATTCTGCCATAAGGACTATCATCATCATTCTCTAAACCATTTCCCATTATCTGGGGTCGGCGCAGTAAACCTTCTTGTTCCATTCCTCTCTATCAGCCGTCATTTCCATACTTACTCCTTTCATTCTCATATCACTCTTCACACAATCGATCCATCTTTTATTCGGCCTTCCTCTGCCCGTGTGTCCCTCCACATTCATATTCAACACTCGTATTGTGACATGACTTTCATTCCTCCGCATCACATGCCCAAACCATGCCAATCTGCTTCCTCTCACCTTTTCTACCACTGGCGCTACTTTCAGGCTTCCTCTTATATACTCATTCCTTATCTTATCCATCCTTGTCACACCACACATCCATCGTAACATTCTCATTTCATTCGCATGCAGTCTATTTTCATCCTTCTTCTTGACGGCCCAGCATTCACTTCCATACATGACGACAGGTCGGATGATCGATTTGTAAATTTTCCCCTTCAGCCTTATTGGCATTCGGGGATCGCACGTTGTGGCTGTGACCTGTCGCCATTTCATCCACCCTGCGTTAATCCTATGCTGCACAGCTCTATCTATTCCGCCGTCTGCCATAAGGACTATATCGTCGGCAAATCGAAGGTGAGTCGCCACTGATGTTAATACCGTATCCTTTCCAGTCCAGTAGCTTGAAAACGTCTTCCAACGCAGAGGTGAAGAGTTTCGGGGATATAACGTCACCCTGTCTTACACCTCTCTGCAGTTGGATAGGTTTCGAGCTCTGGTTCTGTACTCGGAAGCCATCGTAGCCCTACTGTACAAACACTTCAGCACTTCGATATAACGACAGTCAACTTGGCACCGCTGAAGGGACTGTAGCAACGCTTAAATTTCGACGGAATCAAAGGCTTTCTCATAGTCCACATACGCCAGGCAAAGTGGCAGATTGTACTCTTCAGTTTTCTGTACAATCTGCCGCAGGGTACGTATGTGGTCTATGGTACTGAAGCCTTTTCAGAAACCGGCTTGTTCGGGAGGCTGGAAGTCGTCAAGTCTACGTGCGAGACGTAATGAATCGTAATGACTCTCGAAAACAGCACGTAGACGCGGCTCAGAAGGGAAATCGGTCTGTAGTTCTTCAAGAGAGCGTTTTCGCCTTTCTTAAAGAACAAGACCACCGCACTTCTGCTCCACGTCTCTGGAGTTGTGCCAACATGGAGGATGGAATTGAAGAGCTTCTGAAGGACTTCAAGTACCGGTATTCCACCCGCTTTCAGAAGCTCCGCTGTAATTCCATCCTCGCCTGGGGCCCTGCCGTTTTTAAGGTACTGGAGAGCCATTCTAATCTCGCTTAGACTGACGTCCGAGATATCGTCGGAATAGTGTCGGATAAGACTTGCTCTTGGATCGTTACTCACACTTGCGTGTGGCTCCAACGATGATGTGTACAGCTGCCCATAGAACCTCTCAATCTCACTCAAAATCTCAGGTGTCCGGGAACGTTGCAGCCACACTCAGCTTTGACAGTTGGCTCTTACTGGCAGACAGATCTCTGGCAAAGACTTTGGAGCCCTGGTTCCGCTCAATCGCTTCTTTAATACGAGCAGTATTAAAGTTGCGTAAATCTCACCGCATGCATTTGGAGATCTGTCTGTTCAGTTGCCTGTATGCTGTCAAATCTGTTGACGATTACAGCCTCATCTCCCGTCTAACAGCCATGAGATTAAGAGTGTGATCGGAGAGTTTTTGTATTCTTCTGCGGTGGATCTTGCAGAACTTAGCTCCAACCGCATGGACAGTTTCCACGAGCTTGTCATTCATATCGTCCACTGCATTGCAATCTTGTAGGCACTGAAAGCGGTTATGTAACTCGAGCTGAAAGTTTTCGGGATTCTAGATTAGAGCACGAGGGGACGGAGCGTTGACTTCGTTAGACGAGACCTCTCCAACTTAACGTTTATGTTCAGTGTGCCTCTAACCATTCGGTGATCGTTGCCAGTTTTCACCCTTGCTATCACTGAGACATCACTGAACAGTTGGCGTCTGGTCGTCATAATGAAGTCAATCTCATTTTATGTCGAACCGTCGGGGCTCGACCAGGTCCACTTCCTGGGGCCGCTTCTGGAAGAAAGAGTTCATCATAAAGAGTCCCTCTTTCTCCATAAAGTCGGCCAGCTGCTGGCCCCTTCGGTTCCGTTGCCCTACTCCAAATTTCCCTCACTTCAGCTCACCGTTTTCTCTTGTGCCTAGTTTTGCGTTGAAGTCTCCCATCAACACCGTGTAGTGGGTTTTGGAGGCATGCATGGCTTTTAGCCGTGTAGTGGCGGTTAAGAGTATCCACTACCCCATATCTTCCCGTGGGTGTCATAAAAGGCGACAGAGGGAAACGGGCAGGAGATGGGCAGCAGCATCTTCCTGATAACAGCAACTGTACGACAAAAAAAACTGCGGCTGCCAACCCGCTCGCCAAGCGTGGCAACTATGGCAATATGCCCCCCATGAACAATTACACAAATAGACGGCCCCCGGTCCCCGGCGGGGTCTGACTTATTCCTGGTGTTCGGTAAGTACCTACCTAACTATCAAGAAATAAACCTGTAACTTACTCTTGTCTGTCTTTACGTTATCGTTACTCCGTGGCGCACTGGCTTAGCAATGAGTTGCTGCGCAGGAGTCCGTAGGTTCGAATCCCGAACGGAACAAGTATTTGTACAATTGTTCCGGATTTGGATGTTTGTCCTTGTGCAATTTATATTTGTAAACTGCCTCTATGGTACAGGAGAAAATTCTTGTGGGGGGGGGGGTAACGTTTTAAAAAATAACTTAAATAAAATAGTGCTACCTACTACATAAGTACATAAAAAATATGGACCTATTGAGTACTGACGTACCTTGATAGCTTAGCTTTAGCTAAATTGTGAGTACGTGAGTATTTTCTACCTACCTAAACATGTAACAGATATGTTATTAGTATACATGGCTAGATAATTATCGAACTACACTCTCCAGTATAAGCTGATCTCAAATTGTAAGCGCATTTCGTACAATGAGAAGTCAGCTTATATTGGAAATTTCCTCTTATAGTGGAAGGATCTGCCCATTGTTGGTTTAGTAGTAAGCTTGAGTTTTAACATTTTAAAATTTTTTGAAATTTTGCAAACCGATTCTAAACCACTGCATAAATTCTACTGCTACAAAAAACTAGTCAAGCGCGAATCACCATTGCACTGAAGTTCTGTAGGTACATTGGCTTGGTACAGCGTTGCCAGGCGTCCGGATAAAGTCGGACACAGTTAGGCTTTTTGATTGCGTATCCGGCCAAATTAGACGGTGTCCGGCCTGTCTGGCTTTTGTCAGGCTTTTTTATATTTGACCATTTTTTACATTTTTCATGTACTTAAATACATGCTATTGCAATTGCGGGGAAGTTGGGGCGAAATTAGAATTTGAGCTGAGGTAGTATAGGCCGGCCTTCTAACTATGGAGTGTAGAGGTAAGGAGTACAGACTCTGTTTAAAAAGTGTCGATAGGAAAGCGTTAAATAAGGGCCACTGTAGCTACAGTCTAAATTTTAAAGAACTTTTTATTTATTTTTTATTGCACAGACTTTCACCATCATTCTTTTTACAATAATTATTTTATTGCTTTCAAAATTTTTATTTTCAAAATCACTCAACGTATTTTACGGCGATTTAACATACCCCGTAGCTACTCGAGCGCTGTAGTGGAGAGTTTTTGAACTGTTATTTATTGCTTACAAATGGACGCTTTTTCAACTATTCTACTAGGGAGTTGGTACTCCTTACTTCTACACTCCATGCTTATAACTTTAAAAGTTTGGGCGTTATATTTTAACATACGGAATTATATAGCTTCTAATAGTTGGTTATTTCAGAGTCGTTGACGGCAAACCAAAACATCGTTCATAAACATCGCTTACAATATCTTTGCAATTTCACTTTATAGGTTTTATAGGTGGGGATGGATTTGATGGTGGTGATTTATGATGATCGTGGTGTCGACAACGGGTTGATGGGGACCGTTTATGTTTTGCCTCCCATGGAGTCTTTGCCTAATACGACGATCAGGAGTACTAGAGCTATAAGAATTGATTGATGTTGACGAGCTTCCGTAACGTTTACGAGCATGATTACGTCGCTTACGTGGCAAACCCATAATATAAGCTTATAACCAACCGACAAACCCAAAAATTTTATTGTTAAAAATTAAGGATATTTTTCACTAGTCTACTAAACTAACGGTAACAAATTAAAGGAAGAGAAATATTTATAGTTAAAAATATTATAACTATAATCTTATGATACCTTAGATATCATGATAGCAAAGATATTGCAATTTCACTTTATAGGTTTTATGATAAGCTGCGAAATTATATTTAAGCAATCTTAGTAAAAAGGATTACATTTATCTTATTCTAATCGAATTGTTTCAATCACGCCTAGTAGTTTTTTTTTCACTTGGTCAAATCGTATTCACTGTACTGTATTATGTCAAATTGTATACACTATATGTGGCAGCTCGAAGATTAAAACAGATTGCCACTTATGAGATTAACACAGACACAGGATGTATTCAGATACAAATTTATTACGAATTATTAAAGAGGAATAAGTCACCGACCTTGGTTCATAGTAAACTCATTTTAGCAGTCTTCTTTGCGTATACTCCAAATCGACTTTAAGACAGGATGTTTTGCGACTACGTTTTGGTTTTTTCATCCCACTTCTGAATCTGTCAGCGTTTTCACTTTCAACTCAGTTAACTGTTTAAACACTATATTCGTTGTTTAACTTCACTCTTAAGTTGTATGTAATACTTTATGACACACAATACTCTACTTTTACAAAGAAGACTATATATTAATTTAACTTTACTCACAACCTTTAGAATCACCTTATTTCACAATAAACTTGACTATTATAACCTTCTCAGCACCACTGTTCGTAATCAACTGCCGCGAGCGTCAAGTGTACGTACTTTTATAGTTTTTTATAAAATTAAAAAATTACATTTATAAAAAGATATTATTTATGTTTCATAAGTATCTAACTGATGAAACATAAATAATATTTTTTGATCTTATTGACAGAATAGAAAAAACTGAACTGGTTATTTGAATAAAAAATCATGAGTGCAATTAGTTTTAGTAAAATTTTCATATTTTTAAAAAATACTAAAAAAAGGGCTTTAAATAATAGATTTACTCACAAAAGAAGGGAACTTGAAAAAAAAAAGAAAAAAAGCCGGATCAGAGACAGGACGCGAACCACGGAATTCCGAATCACGCCCGACCGACATCCTACCTGAGCTATTACGATCGTTAGTGATCTGTCAAAACTTACCTTCTTATATTGTAGCAGTTTTTTTATTGCCTGAAAACACGGACAAAAGGACATTTTATAAAAATAAATCCTAGCTAGATCGATTTGTTGCCCTCGAAACTACCTGGACACTAAATTTTATGAAAATCGTTGAAGCCGTTTCCGAGATTCCGATTATATATATATATATATATATATATATATATATATATATATATATATATATATATATATATATATATATATATATATATATATATATATATATATATCAAGAATTGCTCGTTTAAAGGTATAGGATAATGATCATTTTTCTAACAGCATGGAGTATGAAGGTAAGGTGGACAATCTCCCATAGGAGAATAGTTAACATTTTAAACTATTCTGTCTGTGTTCATCCGTAAGCAGTAAATAACACTTTAAAAACTCCCCTCAACAGCGCTCGTGCACCTACAGGGTAAAATATAAAAGATGAATCGCCGTAAAATACGTTGAGTAAGATACGATGCGATTTTGAAAATAAAAATTTTGAAAGCAATAAAATAATTATTGTAAAAAGAATTACGGTGCGTCTGTGCAATAAAAAAAATATAAAAAGTTCTTTAAAATTTAGACTGTAGCTACAGTGGCGCCACCCTTATTTAACGCTTTTCTACGGACAGTTTTTTATACAAAGTCTGTACTCCTTACCTCTACACTCCATAGTTCTCCTTCTAACCACCATGATACGAAGTGTAGAGTGTAGAGATACCTCTATGATCCAGGATACGAAGTATATTATAATATCTTTGGGAGTTGCTAAACCATTTGCACATCCACGCACAATAAAATATTTCTCAATTTTTTAATGTTTCTTTTTTGTCAAAGATTACAAAATTACGGAGCATGAAAATTTTCTCACCAATGCCGCGGAAAAAATTTGTAAATTATTCAACTAACTTCATCTATAATCTATAACTACATATTTTATACTTGTATTCATAAAAAGCTAACTTTGCAGTCACTACTCACCGACGTCAGCGCTGCTATAAATTCTACAATTTTCAAGGACAGGCGGGCTATGCTTTAGTACGTAGTGATCGTTCTCCTGTTCTCTAACCTTTATGGAGACTACCTTCTTTAAATTTTCTATCCTGTAGTTCAAAAAAAGGCAGTTACTCTGTCGATTTTAGTTTTTAATTTTATTCTACTGCACAACAAACAACGAAACAAGTGCTTTGATGTTGATATAAACCTCAAGTTGATTTGATCGCTTAGGCGCCTTATGAACTTGAGTGACTGTCGTCATCAATAGTCCGCTGGGTCGAGCTGTCGTCAAATTCTCCCAAAAACTTCGCAATGTGACGCGTCAGCATATTGTGAAGAAAAAATATATAGAATGAAGATTCTGAATGAAATGATAGGCTCAGAAAGGTTAGTAGTACTCTAGTACCCAGAGCCGTAAAGCCAGTTAAATAAAAAAAACTCTACTGTCAAATTGCTATCGTAGACAGAGAAACCTATATATTATATATTATAGTGATCTGTCCGGTCTAGTTTCGTGTGATCTGCATTCTGCACAGAGTACTTTGAATAATCAGAAAGTGATCTGCGCTCTCGTTAGAGAGTAGTATGTTCCTTGATCTGCACCATAGATGACTGACTATGATCTGCACAGAACATTCATATTTCATACCCTTAGGCGGGGTGATCTGTGAATTGCGCCATATTCGTGTGCTTGTTGTTGTGCTTTGTTGTATTGATTTTTGGATTTTTCTAAGGTAAGAACAGTTTTATATTATAAAATTGTTATGAAAGTTTTAGTGTGAATATAATTTATATTTTTACGTAAATAATTTCGAGAAATATATAGTAATAAAGTGATTTTCACGCTGCCGACATCTGCTTGGTTTCTAACGTATTTTGTTTTCAAAATAACATTTATTCAAAAAAACGCAATTTTCAAAATTTTATAAATATTGGTCTTGAACCAAATACCAATAAATGTGAAATATTTATTTCTAATAATTTATCTAATTCTAACAGAGATATCTTAATTCAAAATTTCAATCAGATTTCTCCAGGAATAAAAACTGTCAATTCGGAATCGCTTTACCTGCTCGGTGCTCCGTTGTTTTTCGATAGTATTAAATCTGTTTTAAAAACAAAATTTGATCAATTTTTAAATCACGTTGATAAATTATATATTTTAAACCCCTTATTGCCCATTATAAAATAGTGTCTTCTTGTACCTAAATTTACATACGCTCAAGTCCAGTCTGGAAATGTTCGGATATTTTAAAAGATATTGATAGTAATCTTAAAATTGCTTTAGAAAAAATTCTTAATTTGAGATTAAATACAATAGCCTGGAATCAAGCCACTTTACCTATCATATTTGATGGTATTGGTGTAAGAAATATTTCTAGCGTTGCATTTCCTGCTTTCCTTAATTCCGTGCATAGTGTCAATGAACTATGTAACACAATTTTAAATATTAAAGTAGACCTGTGCTTTGCTGCGGAGGCAAGGCAAACATGGCGAACGCTCTGTCCCGGCGAAAATGTCCCACTGGAAGTTAACCAACAAAAACAGTGGGATATTCCTTTGGTACGGAGTGTCCAGAAATTTTTTTTCAAAATTTCTACAGTCAACAAGATCAGGCTAGGCTTCTAGCTGTTTCGGCTAAGGAATCTAGCCACTGGTTACATGCTCTACCATCAAGTAATCTCGGCACATTGTTTGATGGGGAAAGCTTGCGCATCGCCGTAGGAATCCGGCTAGGGGTGGCAATTTGTCAACCTCACCAGTGCCCCTGTGGTAGCAGCGTCGATGAGTTTGGGCTCCACGAACTTTCATGCAAGAAAAGTGCAGGTAGGTTTGTTTTCCCGTCACAGTTCTTTGAATGAAATCATCCGAAGGGCTCTTGTCTCCATAAATCATCATTCTCTAAACCATTTCCCATTATCTGGGGTCGGCGCAGTAAACCTTCTTGTTCCATTCCTCTCTATCAGCCGTCATTTCCATACTTACTCCTTTCATTCTCATATCACTCTTCACACAATCGATCCATCTTTTATTCGGCCTTCCTCTGCCCGTGTGTCCCTCCACATTCATATTCAACACTCGTATTGTGACATGACTTTCATTCCTCCGCATCACATGCCCAAACCATGCCAATCTGCTTCCTCTCACCTTTTCTACCACTGGCGCTACTTTCAGGCTTCCTCTTATATACTTATTCCTTATCTTATCCATCCTTGTCACACCACACATCCATCGTAACATTCTCATTTCATTCGCATGCAGTCTATTTTCATCCTTTTTCTTGATGGCCCAGCATTCACTTCCATACATGACGACAGGTCGGATGATCGATTTGTAAATTTTCCCCTTCAGCCTTATTGGCATTCGGGGATCGCACGTTGTGGCTGTGACCTGTCGCCATTTCATCCACCCTGCGTTAATCCTATGCTGCACAGCTCTATCTATTCCGCCGTCGCCTTGAATGAGGGAACCGAGGTACTTGAAATCTGAGCAGGTAGGCAGTATAGCGCCATCCAACGACATGGGTACAGGACTGGAAAGACCGCCGAAATCACAGCACAGATATTCGGTTTTGGATCTGCTGATCTTCAAGCCAACACTTTCCAGCCTCTGTTGCCACCCCGTCAGTCTGCTCTGTACCTCGATGCCTTCTTCCCCGACAAGCACGATGTCATCGGCAAAGAGCATGCACCAGGGTGCCTCATCCTGCAGGTCCGACGTCAAAGCGTCCATAATCAGTAGGAAGAGGTAAGGGCTCAATGCCGACCCTTGGTGCAGCCCTACCGCCACATCGATACTGCCCGTAGTTCCCGCGGCAGATCGTACACATGTACGGGATGCTCTGTACATAGCACGGACTAACCTCACATACTTCCCAGGCATACCTTTCATCTTTAACGCCCACCACAAAACCTCACGGGGAACCCGATCGTACGCCTTTTCAAGGTCGACAAAAACCATGTGCAGATTTTTATGCACGCGCTTGTACTTTTCGCACAATTGGCGTAATGCGAAAATGGCATCTGTCGTACCTCGACCGGGCATGAATCCGAACTGGTTTTGTGTTATCTCACACTCTTCTCTCATTCTTCTCTCTATTATTCTTTCCCAGACTTTCATAGTATGTGACATGAGTTTTATTCCCCGGTAACTGCTGCAGTTTTGAACGTCTCCTTTGTTTTTAAAATGGGGACCAGTATACTACTGCACCATTCCTCAGGTATTTGTTCTTCCTGCAACAATTTACCAAAAAATAAACTCAACCACTTCCATCCATCCGCACTCAGCAACTTCCACACTTCTACTGGTATTCCATCTGGGCCGACTGCCTTCCCATTCTTCATATTCCTAACAGCCATTTTTACTTCTTCCACACTAATTTCTCTCACTAAGCCTCTTGTCTCCATAAATGTCCCCTCGGTTTTAGAGCCTTGCGGGATATTTAGAGACGATGGCAGGAGACCCGATGGTATGACTTTGGTCCCTTGGGAGAGAGGTAAAGCCCTAGTGTGGGATGCTCCTTGCGTTGACACTTTGCCGGCCTCTCATCTCAAGGGTACCTCTTTTAGAGCCGGGGCAGCATCAGAGACAGCCGAATTTAGTAAATGGCGCAAATATGAGTCTTCGAAAAAGACTACATATTTGTGCCATTTGCTGTAGAGACTATCGGTCCGTGGGGTCCGCTTGCAGTGAAATTTCTAAAGGAACTGTATCCACGACTGGTCGTCGCTGCTGGTGATAAGAGGGCTGGTTCTTTCCTTGCTCAAAGGCTAAGTATAGCTATTCAGCGAGGAAACACAGCCAGCGTTCTTGGCACTATACCATGGGGAGCAGGTTTTTTTGACTATTAAAATTTTTAGTTTTAGATTTTCTATATTATAGTTTCTTCTTTTATATTGTATATAATTAGTTTGGATCGTAAATATTATAATTTTAATTATTATTTTAGTGTTCAATATTGAATAAAAAATATTCTATTCTTATTTTATGCTAAAAAAATGGTTATATTATAAATAACATGGACTTATCAAAACATAATAAAGTCGTATGGTCACCAGCGGCCGTGCCTACTACTCGGGCTGGATTTTCATCCTTTCTAGTTTCAGCTCTGCTGGTTCCAGCTCCAAGCACCGCAGTGGTAGTATCTTGCCCAGCACCTTAGTGCTGCTCTTGGAAGCAGCATTGTCTGTTTTATTTAAAATATAGATGCTTTTTTGAGTTATAGGCTTTTCATACTAAATCAAAATACTAATCAAATTCTACTCTATTTTTCTTTATGAACATGTTAACAATGTATGTCACGATTTAAACAGGTGATTGCCCAATACTTGAGTCATAAATAATGAATCACAATCAGTAACATTTGCATGAAGTACCTAAGTATTGTATGGTGCGCACAGGCTTGATTGACAACCCTAACCCACAATTTCAAATTTCCATATTTCTGAAATCCTGGGTTTGTTGCATCTGTTTTTTTTGTGGCGATAGTTATTATAGTGATCAACATTTAGGCATTAAAAAAACGCGACCTTGAAGAGAATCGCCAGAAAAAAATAATTACATAATCATAGAAAAAAATATTCTCATCTGTGAGCAAGATTTTTAAAGTTTTCAAGAAAAAAATGGTACCTATAGTGAATTCCTACAACACTTTAAAACATTTACAGTCTTACCAATAAAAATATCTAAAACATCTGTTTAACAAGTGTGTACTTATACATTGTATAAGCTTTGGGTAAGAGTTACACACACTCTTTACCAATAACGGGTGTATAACCATTGTATAGTTATAAACTCGCTAAAACAAAAACCATTGGCAACATTCATCAAAAATGTTTTGAAACTCAATTGTAAAATTGTAGAGACATTTTGAAAACACATAAGTAGCTTATAAATTCTCTTTTTGTAATTAATGACACATAAATTTAGCCTAAAACATTGCTTATTTGAATTTAGAAATAATCTAATGTTTTTAGGCGATAAAAACTGAACATTATTTTGACAAAGCCATATTTATTATCCTCATAAGTTTATGAACGTACCTTTCAGACAGTTTCCAATTCAATCGTCTACACAGTAATCTATGCAATCGTCATTTGTCAATTTTGTTGTTTGGGTTTAATAATTTGTTAATAGCTACTATATTTTTAAAAACATCGCAAATTCTGTAATAATGGCTAATAGTAATTTAAACTTTGTCAAAAGAAAACGGTCTGCAAATTGGGATGCATTAGAAAAGGTAAGATAATTTACTAGAAAAAACATTTTAAACTATATACTGTTTCTTAAATACTACTATTTATATGGTCACAATTTGTAATCTAATTTGTATATTATCTTTCAGAGTTTATTAAAAAGTTGTATGAAGGAGTTTGTATCTGTCATAGAAAATAAAAACACTGATACAAATACTAATAAAAGTAAGACCATTGCTTGGCAGAAAGTGATGAAAAGGTTAGTAAAATACTACATTTTATGAATTTTGTTTCATATTTATTGTATGCAAGTTGTAGTTTAAGAAATTAAATTTAAAAAAGAATATACACTCACTTACTGAGAAACAAAAGAAAGTAACATGTGCTTAGAGTAGACATAAAATATCTGTGGACGTATGTTAATTATAAATATGAATATAAAATCTTGCACAAAATACTAAAAAAGCTGATGGTAGTGTAAGAATATTTCATAGGCGCTTACTAATATACACATCCAAAATCAAAGCGCAGTCAAACTCCCAGTACAATAACCCCTAGGTGTTAGTTAACCAACTAGATGTGTTAGGTATAATTTGATAAGTCATTAATTATTATAGTATATGTAAGATATTTTAATTTCATGTTTTTAAAATGAGTATGTTTTCATTTTAGTGTAAATATATATTTAAATATTTGTTAGTTTTGTGTAAGTTTTATTAATATTGTACACATTAAACTATGTATATTGTGATTGAAACATTTTCAGTTTTAGTGAATTGAATAGCCGGGTAAGAGAATTGGCTGAAGTAAAGCAACAGTGGCGCACAATGAAACTTGATGCCAAAAAAACATGTCACAAGTAAAGACATCCATCAAATGTACTGGTGGAGGGCCTAAACCTCTTAGCTCAGACACGGAAACCATTGACATTTTGAGCATGATTCCACAGGAATTTGAGACAGATTTCAATGTCTTCGACAGTGACAGCATAACAGTGAGCTCATACTATATTTTTTTAATTATTTTGTCTTAGCACTAACACAGTGTTTAGTATCAGAATGAGTATGTTATATCTTACTATTATGACATCAGTGTGTGATATTCTATTTTATTTTAGCATCCAGAGGTTCAAAGTCAGGAGAAGGCTTCGGTTAATACAATAACACAAGAATATGTTATCACTCCAGGAGATAGTAATGATAATGTGCAAGAGGTTTGTTAGTTTAAATTTGTTGATTGAATTTACTTTGATTAGTATCTTTTGAATTCTGAATGACTTTTGTTAATATTCCAGAATATTACACCACTACCTTTCAAGATGCAAAATGAAAAAGATAGAACAAAACGGAAATTATCATTCAATCATATGAATGATAATATACACACAACCAAACGTGAGGTAAAATTTAATTTAATTTTAATAAGTAGTTTAATTTAAGTATAACTAAATTATGGGATTAGTGATATGTGATTAATAATAACATGTTTATTACAGGATAGAGACTTAACCAGAGAGCGCAATCATGTTCTTGTCAGTTGCGTAAAGGAAGAACATGATTTAAAAATGAAAAATATGATGGAAGCTCATAGTTTCATTAAAGAGGAATATGATTTAAAAATCCAAAAAATATTATTGGAAAAAGAAGAAATGCAGCTTCGTGTTGAAAAACTTAAATTAGAAATTTTACTTTTAAAATCAAAATTGCCACAATAAAATATCTTTTACCTTTTTTATGTTAAATTAATAGTTTTTTTATGTTAAACAATCAAATTAGGTTAAATTGAATAAGATTAAATTAAATTTATTATAATGTATGTCACTTGTATGGACTCTGTCTGAAATAAATCGATTTTATTTATTTTTTATTTTATTTATTAACAAAACATTTTTGTAACTAAAAGTGTGTTTCAATGAATAATCTCCTTGTTTCTTGACCAGATTGGCTATCGAGACCTTCCCTTAGCATTTTTTGGTCACCATTATCTTCAGATATGATTGGTTCAAGAAAATCAATGCCTTCATTCATTTCAATGGCAATATTGTGTAATATTGCAAGCGCAACAATGTATAATTTTGCATTTTCCAGTGACACATTAAATCCAAGTAATAAACATCGGAACCTCTGTTTCCAAACTCCGAAACACCTTTCAATTGTATTTCTTGTCAATATATGTGATTTATTGTAAGATTCCTCCTTAGCGATACGAGGATTCTGGACTGGTGTAAACAAATAATTTGTTAAACCGTAGCCAGAATCTCCTAGTAAATGAGCATGAAATTCCCCATTTTCAAATCTTTGTCGTATTCGGCTTTCTCTAAATATTCTTGCATCATGTGTGCTGCCCCTCCAGTGTGCCACTATGTCTCTTATCTTTAATTGGGCATCACAAACTACTTGGACATATAAGGATAAAAACGCCTTTCTGTTTATATAATATTATTGCGTGAATAAGTCAACTAGCGCCATCTAGTGTCAGGAACGAGAGCGAGGGGAGCTTTGCAGAAAATGACATCACAAATCTTTCAACCGACAGCGCCATCCGAAGAACTAAGTTTCTAGAAAATCTACACTTGAACACTCGTCGCTTTGCGCGCATTTACTTGAATGTTCCGGATGCTTCATTGCTAATTTGTATATATAGGCGCTGCAAGATGCGATCGGGGCAGTATTGGATTTGGCGAGACAAGCGAAGCTTCGGAGCGGAATAAAGTGAATTAGTGTGTTTATTAGTGTTTTAAGCTTTAATTTGTGTAAAGTAAATTAAAGTGTTAATTTAGGTAATTTTATCGGCAATTTTTATTGTCACGAACCTCAAGCTCGTAACAATTGGTGTCAGAAGTGGGATAAAATCATGCCGATTTTACCTAAGGAGGAAACGGAGGGTGTCCGTACCCGAAGTCAACGCCAGCAGGAGACGGACCAAAGAAGATTTGGTGGTGCAACATCGCAGACTTAGGAGGGACAGCTGCCGGCTGCAGGCCCGTCAGTAGCTCCTACATCTGCAGCACCTGACTTAGGTGCTCTGATGGTGATGCTGCAGGAGCAGGCTCGCCGACAGGAGGAACAGGTCCGTCGGTTGGAAGTGTAGCTGCGGGGCGGACAGGATGAACAGGCCCGCCGACAAGAGGAACAGGTCCGCCGACAGGAGGAACAGGCCCGTCGGTCGGAAGAGCAGATGCTCCTCATTAAGGACCTTCATGCTACCTTTGGGAAAGAGATAAAGGAGGTGAAGGATAGGGTTGCTCAACATGACAACCGCCTGTCGGAAGCTGAAACCCAAATCAAGGAAGCTAAAACCCAAATCGACCAAGTGAACAATCGGGTTGATTACGTGGTGGCTGACGTGAAGAAAACGCTGGACGACCTCAAACTGGGTGATGGAACTACAGCTCCCGTAGTAGCTACTACACCTTCGCTACGTGGGTTCAAAGTGCCACCGTTTGACGGGACTTCTTCCTGGTCAGCCTACAAAATCCAGTTCGAGGCTGTTATGAAGGCGAACGGCTGGAATAAAAGTCAGGCCATGACTGCTCTCTCACTAGGCCTGCGCGACCAGGCCTTAACAGTTCTGGAAGCTCTCGGTGAGGAAGTGACTTATGAGCAACTCCTTGAGGCATTGGAGGCGAGATATGGCGACGCTCACCTGGAACACGTCTTCGTGCGCAGCTTAAAGATCGCGTGCAGCGCATCAACGAAAACCTGCAGCAGTGGGCTCTAGAGGTGGAGAAGCTGGTGCGAAAAGCATACCGGTCTGTACCTGCGCTCATTGAAGGGAACCTAGTGCAGACATTCATCGACGGCATGCGCGACCTGGAAGTCAGAGCTGCTGTGAGGCTCGGGCACCACGAGACGCTTAAGGACGCCTTGGTCCATGCACTGGAGGTGGAAGCCGTGCGGTAGGATCATCGTTCCCATCGCGTCAGGGAGGTTGCTAGTAGTTGCTGTAGGAGGGAGCTACAGTTCGCGACCGCAACAAAGGATACAGCCCTAGGTGCTATGGCTGTGGGGAAAGGGGCCATCTTCGATCCAGCTGCCCTAAGCGAACCGTGGGAAGGAGAGTTGATTGATCTCGAGAGGGTAGTGCAGCTAACGGTACTGCCTGGCGGCGACAGGATCATCGTTCACCTCACGCTAGGGAGGTTACAGCAGTTATGGTTCGCGACCACAATAAAAGATACAGCCCTAGGTGCTATGGCTGTGGGGAAAGGGGCCATCTTCGGTCCAGCTGCCCTAAGCACACCCTAGGAAGGGAAGGTGAACGGTCTCAGAAAGGAAGTGCGGCTAACAGCACCGCCCAGCAGCAGCAGGAATACGACTTTACTATCAGACACTGCAGCGGGAAATCTCACGGCAACGCAGATGCATTGTCAAGAAGACCTTGTCCTGAAGATTGCAACCCTTGTAGTAGGCAAGGTAAGGAAGTGGTATCCATGAGGATGCTCAGGACAGACCACCTCAGCAACGGGTGGAAGGACAGCCTACGACATGCACAGCAGGAAGATCCGGACATCAAGCCGATTCTGGGATGGATGAAGAAGGCCCGTGCTACCAAGCCTAAGTGGAGGGACGTCTCGGCGATGAGTTCAACCACGAAAAGCTATTGGGCCCAATGGGATAGCTTGCTGCTTCAGGATGGAGTCCTGTGCCGTAAATGGGACAATGGTCGAGGAGACAGCTGTCGTTTGCAAATGGTTGTCCCTAAAGCTAAAGTGCCGAATGTTCTACAGCTGTGCCATAATGGTCGTTCAAGAGTCCATTTGGGAGCTAAACGAACTCTACTGAAGGTCCGAGAACAGTTTTACTGGGTCCATTATCGTGACGATGTCGAGGATTGGTGTCGTACATGTACAAGTTGTGCGGCTGTGAGGGGACCTCAGACACGGAGTAGAGGAGCATCGAAATTGTACAATGTTGGTGCACCACGGGATAGGACATCCCTTGACATTGCGGAGCCGTTACTGAAAGGCGCAAGAGGGACTCCTAAGATCGTCCATGTGGATCGCTTGGCGCGTTATTATGGGATCGATAATGCTCGGGACGAGCATGTCTTAGGAGGGGGCAGTGTTGCGTGAATAAGTCAACTAGCGCCATCTAGTGTCAGGAACGAGAGCGAGGGGAGCTTTGCAGAAAATGACATCACAAATCTTTCAACCGACAGCGCCATCCGAAGAACTAAGTTTCTAGAAAATCTACACTCGAACACTCGTCGCTTTGCGCGCATTTACTTGAATGTTCCGGATGCTTCATTGCTAATTTGTATATATAGGCGCTGCAAGATGCGATCGGGGCAGTATTGGATTTGGTGGGACAAGCGTTGCTTCGGAGCGGAATAAAGTGAATTAGTGTGTTTAATTATTAGTGTTTTAAGCTTTAATTTGTGTAAAGTAAATTAAAGTGTTAATTTAGGTAATTTTATCGGCAATTTTTATTGTCACGAACCTCAAGCTCGTAACAATATTGAGCACTATCGCCTCCGACTTTTTTAATCTTTATGTGTGTGCAATCAATAGCACCAATTGCTTGCTTAAAGCCACAAATGTTCCTAAATCCAGAAACCACTTGTTCTTGCTCTTCTAAAGTACTAGAGGCATGCGTATAAATTCTGCCGCTTTACTTGCCAAAGCAAGAGCTACTCTTCGGCATATATTCGTAATGGACTGTTGGCTAAGTCCATGAATGTCTGCTGCATCATCTTGAACTTCTTGCCTAGCCCACGTTCTGAGAGCAGTACATACCTGAAGTTCTACAGACAGCCCGCCACCACTAGCTTGTAGTTCGATGTCACGTTGAACCAAATTAACTATTTTTCTCATATATACTTTACTGAATCTATATTTCATTCGAAATTCTTTATCTTGTAGAGTAAAGGGATCGAAACGTTTTTTGTAAAGTTTTCTTTTTCTTGGTGGTTCCTCACGGTCGATTTCATCAAAAATATCGAAATATTGTAAATAATCCATTATTTTCAAAAACGCCACACGTCAAATAGAGGTTATACACGTCTTAAACAAAGGTTGAGAACTGTATAACGGTTGTGTAATTTCTCATACAATTTAAACACTCGTTATAACAGATGTATACAACTGAACTGTCAAATGTCGTTTATTAGTAATGTTAACGTTAGTACCCGGTTGACCGAGCTTTGCTCGGTATTTTTCGCTCGATTTTTTTAATTCGTGTGTTTTGGAAATTATATTTAGATACAAATTACATACTGATGAATTATAAATAATATTTTTTGATCTTAGCGACATAACAGAAAAAACTGAACTGGTTATTTGAATAAAAAATCATGAGTGCAATTATTTTTATTTAAATTTTCGTGTTTTTAAAAAATACTAAAAAAAGGGCTCGAAAAAAATATATTTTCTCAAAAAAGAAAGAAACTTGAAAAAAAAATAAAAAAGTCGGTCGGTCGGTCTGGGCTCGAACCGGGGTTTTACGATTTTGTGACCGCCCATTATACCAATAAGCTATTTATAATCATTACCAAACTGTCAAAATTTACCTTCTTATTCTAACTATATTGTAGCAGTTTTTAATTGCCTAAAAACACGGACAAAAAGACATTTTCTAAAAATAAATCTTAGCTAGATCGATTTATTATCCCCGAAACTCCCTGGACACTAAATTTTATGAAAATCGTTGGAGCCGTTTCCGAGATCCCGATTATATATATATATACATATATACAAGAATTGCTCGTTTAATAGTATAGGATAACTCTGGTATACGTCGTGTGTAAATCTTTATTAGTAAGACCGTTAGTGTAAAAATCAAATCCAAAAACGAGATATTGTGTTTCTATGTTTTTTAAGGATTTTCTCGATTTTATTAATTTCTCTTATACTATATTAGTTAGAGCCAGGGGAGTTTTAATAAGTTTTGCTTGATTATTAGCTTTTCAAAAAACACATAAAACAAGCTTGTCTGCAACTGATGCATAATAACACACTGTGCCGTGAGATATACAATGTGGTGTGAAAATATATTTTTTTATTTATTTATTTTATTTCATATTATAGATGTCAACTTGGAGAATAAAGGAAGAGCCGCCTGCAGACTTCGTCAGCCAGCTTTATGCTGATGATAATGAAGATCTTGCGGAGGACAGTGAATTCGAATCATATGATGATGAGGTCAGTATCTGCATTTATGTGTTTTATAATTTGTTATTATTATTATTGTAAAATGTTAAGTGTGTACATTTCTTCCACATGAGCGAACATGCAAAATAAAGAAAAGAAAAGTAAAACATGTATGCAATAATATGGTGCTTTATAAAGTCACATCATCTTGTTGCAAACATGTAAATTAATCGCGCAGGCATTTGCATCACGCATATCGCGTCGATTTTCACTAGTGTTTTTTTAATATGTTTTTTATGCCTGGTTTGCACTAGTCTCACTTAAAGTGACATTGCTTTGTGACAGACGTGAATTAACCGCGCATGCGGTGTCATCACGCATATTGCGTCGGTTTTCACTGGTGTTGTGTTCGTTTTATCAAGTTACTTCTGGTATTATGTTTTGATTTGTACTAATCTCACTTTCTTTGTCTTATTTACATGTGCATTACGTTTTTTGTGTTCGGTTCAAATAGTTTAATAAGCACACTATTGCATGTTTTAAGAGGAAGATGCGCGGAATAGACTAATATATGCATTTTGTATGTTTAGGAGGAAGCCGCGTGCGCGTTGTCACCTGAGGCTCTGCCTTACTCTCCTCTTACATCACCTGGACGTCACGATCAGCCCGGTAATGATGTGGAAGCAGTCAGATTCGAGGTGATGCATTTTTTGTGTTATGTTTGCTTTGATACCTACTGAATTTTGTATGTTTTGGTGAAGTGATTTTCATGGATATTTTTGTATTTACCTATGCTTTAGGAAGATAATCGTCTCCCTACCACATCTCCGGAAGGCCGTGACAGGTCTCCTATTAGACCATACCCGCCATCTGCATTGTAAGTTTCATTTATTTGTTTTTATTACTATTGACGTGGAGTAAAAGTAATTTTTTTTTGCAGAGAACCAAGGGTGGTTATTGAAATATTACATGAAGACGGCGGCGTGGATGACGTCATGGACGACGTATTTTTAGCCCCGGATGCCCATGCAATGTTTGTGTCACCGGGAACGGGTGAGAGGCGGCAGAGTGGAAGAAGGGGTGCTCGTAGTGTGGTTGGGCGTGGGCGTGGGCATCCGCAACGGGGCCGTAGGGGGCGACAACAGTGGGAGGTGGGACAGCCACTGTGTCATGTTTATTTGACTGATGATGATGTCCCCCCTGAATCGGTAAGTATGGCAAGTGATGTTATGTGGAGACGGGAGATGAGAATAGGAGATGCTGCTAGAGCCGAAAGTAATAGTCAGGGGGGAAATAGAATAGAAAGAGGGAATGCAAGCGAGAGCGAAGATGAGGATGAATTTTTTATCGCCAGTGATGGAACGGATGGTCCTCTTCGGCTGGAAGGCCAGAACCTCCAGTTTGAATGGTCTCCTATGGACTCCTTTCAAGGTCAGGACGAGAATTTCGTGCCAAAGCGAACTGGTTCGGTTCAGTTCTACAATTCGGCATATGATGCTTTTCGTTCCTTTTGGGGTGATGACATTTTAGGCCACATTGTAGCTGAGACGAACTCTTACGCTACCAAAATTTCTTCTGCCGCTTTCCAGTCCGATTGGTATCCCACTAATATTGACGAAATTTTGTGCCTCTTTTCGTTCTGGATGATGTTAGCGATCATCAGAATGCCAACTATTACTAGTTGTTTTTCTGCAGATCCGCTTTTGAAAACAGATATTTTCAGAACCATTTTCACCCGAAAGAGGTACGAAAACTTAACAAGAGCATTACATTTTATAGAGTCTGACCCCGCTATTAATGATGGAAATCCATCCAACACTGGCGCTGCTAGAAGGCTGGATCAAGTACACCGTTTGAGGCCAATTATTACACATTTGAATGAAAAATTTCGATCAAATTATGTTTTAAATAAAGATATTTGCATTGGCCAGAGTTTGACCCTATGGAAAGGAAGATTGGATATCAAACAGTATATTCGGTCTAAAGCTGTTAAGTTTGGGATCAAAACTTTTGAACTCTGTGAGAGTGTCACGGGCTATGTCTGGTCCCTTATTGTTTACACTGGTAAACAATCAATTACAGACTTGGATCAGTCACCCGGTGTACTTAAAAGTACTACAGTAGTGAAAAAGCTCATTGGTCCCTTACTAAACAAAGGATACAGATTATTTATGGATAATTGGTACAATTCACCACTATTAGCTAGGTTTCTAAAGCTCAATGGTACTGACTGCGTCGGTACTTTGAGAGCTTCTCGCAAAGATGTTCCCGTTGTGATAAATAAGGCTCCGCTAAGAAGGGGACAGATTGTCGCTAGACATTCTGGCGATGTTACAGTGTTAGCATGGCAAGACAAAGAACGAATCACCATGATTTCTACATGTCATGACGCATCAATTGCCTTGCCTACAGTTACGTCGCGGCCTTCGTCTCGTCCAGTACCATTCAAACCGCAAATGGTACTGGACTACAATAAGTTCATGGGAGGGGTAGATTTGAAAGACCAGATGCTAGAGCCTTATTTATTCGAACAGGAACGTGGTGCCAAGTGGTACATGAAGCTTTTTAAACATGTAATCAACTATTCTATCCACAATTCTCGCGTTCTTCTACAGTCATCAACACATAAGCCGCATGATCATCTTGCTTTCCGTCTTCAACTTGTCGATTCCATCCTCACCCACCATTTATCACGCTGTCCGCAAAGACGAATGTTCAATGCGTCCTCGTCCAGATCTGCGCATCAACAACCTATTAGAAACACTCTTTCTGCTCATTGGCCTGCTCCACTGGATCAAACTGACAGCAGCATAACTGCCAGCCGAAACTTCAGAAAGCGCTGTGTTGTTTGCCTTCGTGAAGGCAGAAAGTCGTCAAAGACATCTTTCTGTTGCGAAGCTTGTGGAGTACCTTTATGCATAAAAGGGTGTTTCAAATCATACCATACATCATAATCCTCATCATCATCATTGTGCTTTTTTCTTCTTTTTTCGTCTCAAATATCCATAAATAACTATTGTGATTGGTATTTTATGACAGTAGTGGATGTGGTATGATATTTTAGTGTATATTGTGAGTGATTGGCTTTGTACGTTGTTTTTTTTTTCACCTTTTAAAACATATTAGTTAATTTTTTATTACTTTCTTATATAGATAGGTCTTATAATTTTTTTAAAATTCTACCTTGGCTCAACAAAATAAATGTTTGAGTTTAAACAAATAATTTTTGCCTCTTAGATTGTCTAAGAATAAAATGCTTTTAGTGTTAAGTCCGTCTTTATTGTGATCAATATTTAAAGAGCAAATATCAGTGGAAGACTGTTGTTGAATATTCAAAACTGTTTTTTTTAGTTTTAAAAGGTTACATAAAATTCTAAATATTTTTCATAATACTACATTATTTGTAGTCTCGATAATATCTGGATCAAATAGTCAGAAACAAAAATTGTTATCGTCATTTCTCTTGATTGCTACACACATCTTTTACTGTAACATTCTTTTACTCTAGGGTTGCTTGGAAGACATAGATTTTAGAAAGAAGACCGCCCATCGCACGTTTTACTTTTTAAGTTACGTGTTTCTGTACTTATAATAAGCAATAAAATGAACTGTAATATCAATTGTAATAAATAAGCTGTAATATTAAAATGTAAATACAGTGGATTTCGGGTATAACGACGATGAAGGGACCACTCTATTTTCGTCGTTATATCCGGAAGTCGTTTAGGCAATGGTAAAGAGATACAGGTACACATCGATACCTCCCACGTAAGTTGTTGTATCCCCAAAACCGCAATTTTACAATAGAGCATTTTAAAGATTCAAATTGGACTAAAAACTGCATTTATGATTGTATTTTTGTGAAATTTGGTATATGAATGTAATTTATAGTATTCTTGATTACTGTTGAAAGATAAATTAAAAAAATGTATATTTTCTGAGATATTGTTCGTACAACATTTTACTGCGGAGTACAGGCTGCGACATTTGTCGTATCTCATACTTACAATATTATATCGCGGAGTTTAGATTTCGTCAGTTGTTGTATATAATAGTTACAACAATATACATTGAAAAATATAAGTCTCATTCCACTGTATATGGCAATAACAATTTACATCGGTTAAAATATTAGGTTTGTATTAATATATGTAAACAAATACTAGGTTAAAAAATAAAAAGACATATTGTCAAGGATAAATTTCTTTATTTTTTAATAGGAATAACACGAATACTTACTATATATATTTTTAGGAACATTTCTATAAACGTTGCAATAAAAGTACTTACCTAATATTTATAAATTGGCATTAAAATCTTAGAGAACACCCATATGAAAATAAAATAATGAATATTAAAAAAAAACAGCTTATAATATTATCAAACTTAGGTTATTTAGAAACAAAATAAAAAGGACATAAATGAAAACATAGCACACTCTTTCTATTATTATATTTTAATAACATAACAAACTCTTCTTAGGATTGTGAAAATAGAATCATAAAAAATCATCATAAAATAACAAAAATAATTATGACTTACTTAATAATTTCTATGAGATCAACTTAAAATCAAGATAACTAGAAATCAGGTAACCATTTATAGTTATTGGCATAGTAACTATCCTTGACTTTAGAGGAATATTTTTTTTATTAGAAATTATACATAAGTAATTGAAAACAGTTATTTTTAATTAAACAAACCAAATTTTTGGTTTTATTGGAGCTGTGAAAACTATTATTATTTTGAAAAAACAATGATAAAACGAAGATGAAATTTAAAGAAATTTAAATGATTTAAAAAGGAAAAGACTTTTATAAGTACTATTCTGAATCAGAAAATTCAACATTATGAGAGCCAGCAACAAAAGATGGACTCTTGAAAAAGTCATGATATGTGGCTGGAATAATTCCATTATGACAGATACTCATTAAGTCATCATATTTTGCCTTTGTTAAGGGTAGATGGTTGGAATAGAGAGGGCATAGCTCAGCCATACTATTTCTCTGGCGTCTTCGGGTATTGGTATTAATGGCAATCGTCATAGCATTACTGTTTGCCAAATCGTACCGATATTCAATTTTAATCTTCTGCACATACCCGCACTTCTTTTATTTTGTTCCATTTAACTACGTCTCCACTTATATTTTTTGACCAATTACACCCGTCCAAAAGTTGTTTAAAGTTATAAAAATCGGTGTGCTTCATTTCTATGACGTTATATGATTTTCCATCCTGTTTAGCCCATCTAACCAAGCTAAACCATTCCAGAGGTGTATATATAAGTTTATTTTTAGATGATATTTCTATTAAAGCGTGTACGCTGTCTTGAATTTATACATATGTTGAATTTATACATATGTTAACTAATACAATAGTTTAATTTACATTTTCTCTATTTATTTCACTATTTAAAACACTTTTAAATTTCTTATACAAAACTATCATTATTTCACTTATACACAGGAATTTTCACATAAAAATAACACAGAATTCACCTTTTTAGCACGTACAGTCAACCTAAAATGTTTTACAAGTCATTTTTACATAAATTGCTGAAATTACAAACATTTTAAATTTTTACATATTCGGCCTCCTAAGGGCGTGGCCAGCGTGCTTCCGTGAACTCACACTATTTGAACAACTAACTTTGCACGGCTCTCGGCTATCAGAAAAAATGAATGTCTGAAATACACTAATTTTAACAATATTAGGTAAATAAGTGCTTCTACATAATTCTCGAACTGTAGGAAACTATCTCTGATAGGATTCTTATCAGTTATCATGTTTCTTATCAGATAACAATACAAGTGAATGTTCTCATTATTCAATCATAACAAATAGGCATTTGTTTTCGTACAAAACATATCAAACTTATACAAGACAATACTTATGCAATTAATTTCCGTTAATTCTGTTTATGCACAGAGTGATCATCTCGACCGGGGAACAAATCCGATCTCTAACTTCACTTTAATATTCCTTTGAATTTACATCGTTGGAAAGACGATTTCAACCGGGGAACAAATCCGGTAACATAATTTATATCATAAAATTCCCTATATGAATTTATTGAAAGATATTACTTAGAAAACAGTAAACTAGTCCGGCCTGGGAGTCGAACCCAAGACCTTCATATCATTAATTCGACATTTCTTTAAGATTTAACTAAGCATTTTCTTATCAGAACATTTCTATTGGACAATGAGTCTTTGAAAAGTTATTCGTCATCGGTTGACTTAATAAACTGAAATATTCTTATAGGCGCGTCGCCAACAATGAGTCTTTGAAAAGTTATTCGTCATCGGTTGACTTAATAAACTGAAATATTCTTATAGGCGCGTCGCCAACAACATACAACATTTTTTATGAACGCTCAACGACGTATACTGTTGTAAGTGTAACCTATACAACATTTTAGGTTGGTATCACGACAAAAAAAGTAACATTAACCTTATTAATGCTAATAAAATATTACAAAAAGAAACATACCTGTGATATTTCGGAGACTTGAATCACGAAAGCTGTTTAGTTCTATTTCATCTAATGAAACATTGTTTTTTTCAATGGGTGTCTCGGAGTTTCTATTTTGTGTACTCGTATTATTGACCATATCACATAGTCTACGTCCTCTTGTTACGTCCTTGTACGATTCATTGTTATATATTTGAAGTAATTCAATTACGTATAAAGTTATTTTTGAAAAAACTTAAACGGTTCCTACATCATGCGTGCGGGCGGTTGAAAGTCCGACGTGGTCTGTTGTATGTGACCAATACGAGACGCGGGTGCGTGATTCTCCCCGCCCTGCACCCCGCGTAAGCTATTGTAAAGGTCTATACAATGCTGTAGTCCATTCTCGTTTGAAAGTTACAACATTATACGTCTGGCAAATCCTTAAAAAATCGTATTTTTTTTTTCACTTTGAATGCATTAAATAATGCAAATTAGGATAGTTTTTTGTAAAAACGCCAAACGCCATTTTTGTGGCATACAACAACTTACGTGGGAGGTATCGACATGTATAGTTTATATTCATTTATTATTCAAAATATTTGCACACATATTCACTGTTACATTTCAAAAAAAAATGTGTAATATTAGTTTGCTTCAATTTATTTTTTTATGTCAGTGTACGCTGTAGGGTGTATTTTCATAACTTCTTCAATATCTATAATATCTTTTCCATCATGTGGCACCTTATTTTGGTCTCTTTTTGTATTAATTTGTTTCTTGTGTTCATATAAAGTATGTAGGTATATTCATTTTCATTCCAATATTCAGATCGTTCAAATATATTAAGTAAGCATTAATATTTTTGTTTTATTAAAACTTTTTAATCAGGTACTACTTGCAATAAAAACTTATAGATTTCATTATATTTTTTTCGAGAATAAATTGAGATTTCATATCACTGTTGTAATATTTCAAAACGCCCATCATAGCGTTCTGCACTATAATTATAAATATTATATCAATATCGGAGTTTATTCTATAAGTTTATTTATCGATATATCGAAAATCCGATTTTTTAAAAAATATCAACATTCCTAGTTTGAACTGATGAGTTGGAATGATCACAGACTAACTTGTGGGGGAATGATCAGCTGAACTGACTGAAAGATTTCAAAACGAAGGATAGGCCCATTTAAATATTTTAGTCATAACTTTTTCATACAAGAAAAAGTAGCGCATCTGTCAGAATACAAACGTCATATCAAAACACGACGTAACCAGGGTCGGATTTCGTAGTATAATTATTCTAATTGTACCATTATTTCATAGTTTGTAGTACACAGTATCGTAATAATACTAAGCGAAAATACCATAATTTTACCTAAAGGTCGGCTTGCATTATTATTGGGTCCTTTTACATTTTAATATTAACCCTTTAATTTCGAGAATTTCTGTATTGTACATAAGTACCGCGTTTTTTTAATAAAATTAGAACCCTTGACCTTGACCCTTTCTGGTCAATAGATGCTCGATCGATCCGATTCTTTTGTACTCTTCGTTTTACCCTTATTGATTATAAAATATATTAGGTACCAATATTCAAAATTTAACTTAAACTAAGTTCTTTAGACAAAAATTAAACAGAAATAAAAATAAGTTCGTCAAAAAAACTAAACGTATAGATAAACTAGACGCGTGACGCCAAAATCCCGGCACATGGGAAAAAAGAAACTTGAAACGTCAAACATGATATAATTTTTTTAAAATAGTATAATTTTATTTTCCATGTACAATATTTTTGGGTTTCTGAATACAACCCTGGCCTAATCTTGTAACGTAACTAAACTAACTGTAAAATAAAACCAAAAATGCGTTTATATAATTTAATTGTAACAAAATTAATATAAGGCGTAATTTTCCCGTACGCTATGTTTTGTAAGCCTTAATTCTAAAATAAAAGTAATTATCTAGGGATTATATTCTTGTAAATGACGTCTATAATCTTTTTGTCTAAGTTACAGACTGCCAGCGTAAAATATAAGCGTTAGGCATTGAGTTACAATACCTATAGAGTCACAAACAGACAAATAAAATGTCCGCGCCAAAACTCGGCGCACGCTGCGAAGTGCGCAGAGTTTTTGTTTAGTTGTAAGGCGACCACAATCCTCGTACAACGTCCGCGATGCCAAAGTGTTCGGTGATTTCCTGCCCAAATAACAGCAGACACGTGCGAAAAAAGGATGGTGTTTCATATTTTAGGTAAGTATCATACCAAATTTACGTATTTATGTATCCACAGTGCATGTTTTCATTTAAATTTCAATAATTTTCATTTTATTAGCAAACTAAATCACTCACCGCCGACCGCGCGGCGCCGCGATAACGTGCCCTTGAGTGAATGATGATGACATTGCATACGAGCGACTTTGAACATTGTACAAGCAGGTTAACGTCTAAATTCGAGCAAATGTCATTTTGAACTATATAATATCAAAATATATAGGTATATGGAACGGCGCTCGGACATTTTTTGAGTATTGTCAGTTAGAGATTGTGACTCTATAGGTATTGTAACTCAATGGCGTTAGGTTGCTGTGTTTCGTACGGTGAGTGTAGAGAACCGAAGACCCTTTTTTACTGGAATCAACGCGTTCCATCTTAGTCCTCAGGAGTAACAACGCATTTGAATTTTAGTTCTTAATTGAGGATAAATGTGGGGAAGTCTATGGGCCACAGCATCCTCTTATCATCAGGTGTACTGTGCGCTCGTTTGTTGCCCAATGCTATAAAAATACATTGGCTATTTCCTTGATCGTGTATGCATGCGAGCCGCGTACGTGAAAGGAATGGCACAATTATCTAATAAAGAATAAAAGCTGAGACATAAAATGAAAAATAAATAACGGTTAGCCAGATATAGAAAATGAAATAAATGAAGTTAAAATAATAAAAAAAAATGAGAGGAATAGGAATAACATATAAAATTAAATGCCTGTGCAATTATACAAGATGTTCGTGATTTTAAACATCGCACTGATATAGTCTGCGCGGAAGTGCTAGTCATCGCCTTAGGTATGTGAGCGGCAGGACGGGGGAGGTAGATAAACATCAAGCTGACGCAGTCTGCCGTCAACCGCCGCGACGGTTACACGATTTAGTTGTACGCGACAGTTTTCTCCAAAAATACACGAGATAAATATTCTAAGATGGGTCCGCCAATACCACGACAAGTGAAAAATATTATTTATAATGTACATAGTTTTTTTTAAGACGAAAGGGCGACAAGGAAAGTATGGAACACAAATATGATATGAACATTAATAAATTAGTAGCAGAGGCTACAGGAGTGTCTGCCCGCACCGTAATGCGAATTGTAGCTGAAGGAAATTCGAGTCTACAAACATCGGAAATTGCAAAATTTTCATCTCCGCGGAAACCTAAAGAAATAAAAAAGAGAATCCAGATTGATGATTTTGACATGGGAGTTATACGAAGAAAAATTCATCAATTTTATACTAGTGATAAGAAAATCCCAAGTATTCGTAAGCTGCTTGCAGTTTTAAAAGAAGATGGCATTGTGAACTGCGGTTGTACCTATTTACGACAGCTTTTACATAAGATGGGATATTTATTTAAAAAATGTAAATCTAAGAGACACATTTTAATTGAGAGGCCCAGTATTGCTGAATGGAGAGTAAGGTATTTAAGAGCTATACGGAAACATGAAATGAAAACCGAAACATATATTATCTGGACGAAACCTACGTTAATAGTAGCCACACCTCCAATATGTGTTGGCAATCCGAATCTGAGCCTGGAATTTATGCTGATATTGGCAAAGGGCGTCGTTTGGTGATTGTTCATGGTGGTAGCCGAGACGGATTAGTTAACGGTGCCTTAACAATTTTCAAATCAGATTCGAAATGTGGGGATTACCATGGCGATATGAATGCCACAAATTTTCATAATTGGGTTAGTCACAAATTGAAAAATAAACTAGCTCCTAATTCAGTGGTCGTAATGGACAATGCCTCCTACCATTGTGTACAGGTAAAGAAAAAACCTACTATGTCAAGTTTAAAAAGGGACATGCAAGATTGGTTACGCGAACGTAATGTTGAATTTACACCAGATAATACAAAAGCCGAACTCTTTCATTTGATAAATAGAACTCAGTCCGAAAAAATTTACGTCATTGACGAAATATTAAAGGCTTCAGGTCATATCGTTCTTCGCCTTCCGCCATATCATCCTGATCTCAACCCCATTGAGCATGTGTGGGCCGATATAAAGAACAATTTAGCTACAAATTATATAAATACTTCATTGGACGACAAAATTCCAATCATCACAAAATTGTTTTCTGAATTCACTCCGGGAAGATGGCAAAAGTGTGACGACCACGTACAGAAAATCGAGAACCAATATTGGGACCACGATATGAGGTTTGACAATGTAATAGACGATTTGATCATAAACCTGGGAAACGATTCAGATTCTGAGGAGGATATGGAAATTGAAGACATGTATAGTAATGAAGAAGAAGAAGATATGGATTAATTTTGTGCTACGGATTTCGCTATAGAACTATAGCTGGTATACCAACTGGTCCACTAGCTTTATTCATGTCTAGACACCGCAAGGTTTTAATAACCTCCTTATTTATTCTTTATTCTTTATTCTTTATTGTACACACAATAAGTTGGTAACAATTATTAAATATTTAAATAAATGTACAAAGGCGAGCTTAACCCTAATAAGAGTTCTCTTCCAGCAAACCTATTGGGAGAGAGAAATAGTTTTATATACAAAGCAAGTAGGTAGCCGCGTGCGTACTTAATAATTAACATAACGCTACTTAATAGAAATTGGCTATAAGTTACAGTTTACAATTATCATATAAGTGTATAACATATAAGTATAATTTATTTTCTTATTATATCAATAGAAATAAGAATAAAAGATATTCCCATTTCTATTGATTTACATACATACATACCAATAAAGACAATAAATATATACATATATAAACATATACACACACATATATATATATATATATATATATATACATACATACACATACATACATAGACACATACATATATATACAATTATACATATAAATACATAAAATATGTAAATATTTATAATTCTAAGTTGACAGATAATATTTCTTTACTCTGCTCCGAAATATATCAAGAGAAGAGCTAGCACGTATGTCATGTGGGAGTGAGTTCCATAGCTTGACCGCCCTTACTGTAAAGGATCCACCACATCGGCTTGTGAAATGAGAAGGAGTTTTGAGAAGTAGTTGTTTAGTGGTCCGGCACTGAGTTTCACGGGGTACAAGATACTCAAAACGCTCGCGGAGATATGGAGGTGCAAGAGGATTAAAGAGTAGAAAGTATAGAAATGATAACACATGTAAGTCTCGACGTCTACGGATAGGAAGCCATTTTAATTGAGCCCTGTACTCTGAAACATGATCAAACTTACGAAGACCGAAAATAAAACGTATACACAAATTTTGAACACGTTCCAGTTTGTTCAACAGCTCCTCTGAAGCATCCAAAAAACTAACATCAGCGTAGTCAATGAGAGGAAGAAGAAGTGCTTGAGCTAAGGTTATCTTAGTTTTTAACGGTAAAAACATCTGGAGACGCTTGAGAGATTGAAAAGAGTAGTTCACTTTTCTGCTAATCATATTAATGTGAGCGACCCAAGACAAATTATTATCAAAAATAACACCTAAGTTCTTAGCGGTCTCTGTATATGGAATTTGAGTATTATCATACGTAACTGCAGGGATCTTCGAACGATCTAATAAATTAAGCATATATGAGCTGCCGATAATCATTACTTGGGATTTAGCAGGGTTAACACGAAGACCAAACGATTTTGCCCAACTGCTTATGCTACTTAAGTCAGCATTCATCTTATTAATAGCCTCATCTATATCTTGGACTTTGAAATGACGGTATAATTGCAAGTCATCAGCATAGAGATGATAATGAGAGGAGAGAACAGTAGTGAGAGCATTGATAAAAATAGAGAAGAGAAGTGGGGAAAGAACACCACCCTGAGGAACACCCGCCGTAAGATCACACCACTCGGAGAAATCCTCCTCATGGCGGACACACTGCGAGCGACCCCTAAGGTAAGAATTAAACCAAGAGATTACTGATGGTGAAATGTTTAAGGACGCAAGAATACCAAGAAGTATGTCATAATCAACGGAATTAAATGCACTGCTAAAATCCAATAATGTTAAAACAGTGAGAAGTCTTTTGTCCATGGCCCAGCGAATATCATCAGACACTTTAATCAGAGCGCTGACTGTGCTATGGCCTGGACGAAAACCAGATTGAAAAGGACTCAGCAGGCTGTGAACAGTTAGGAATTGAGATAGTTGCCTCTGAACTATATTTTCTAGTACTTTAGATAAGATCGGAAGAATGGAAATGGGGCGGAATTGGGATAAAGATTTAGGATTAGAAGTTTTTGGAAGGGGAATGACGTATGCTTTTTTCCAGCAAGTCGGAAAGGAGCTCGTCTCAAGCGAAGAAGAGATAATGTGAGTGATAATAGGGACAAGTTCATTAGTGATAGGTTTAATCATTTGCATACAAAGATTGTCATAGCCAATAGCTTTAGTGGAAATGGCTAAAAGGCATTTTTTTATGTCACCATCAGTAACTTTACTGAAATTAAAAGGAGAACACAGCGGTTTAGGAATATTGGAGAGAAGATTAAGTGTAGTAGACTTAATAGAGTCATCAATAGAAATCGGAGGCTCAGAAAAGTGCCGGTTGAGTGCAGTCAAATCAAACGAGATATTAGAATCAATATATGATTTGCCAATACCCAGGGTTCTAAAAAATTTCCACATCTGAGCGGAATGAGAATTTTCAACCTCATTATAAATATGTCTCCTCTTAGCATCACGACACATCTTACTACAGCGATTACGCAGTTTTTTATATGTGAATAAATTTTCATTAGTAGGGTGCTTCTTATAACGCCTCTTAGCTTTATCTCTTTTGGCCATTACTGCTTTTATAGACTCTGAAAGCCAGGGGGCTGGAAAGTGTTTAACTCTGACTCGCTTAAGAGGTGCATGTGTATCGAATAGTTTTAAAATGAGGTGATTAAAAGCATAAACCTTATGATTAACATCTTCGGAATTTAGAACAGGGGACCAGTCAATATTATTTACATCATCTCTCAAACGCTCCAGGTTAATTGATTTAAAGCTTCTTAGGAGTAAGAATTTCGATTTACGCCTAGGACGTTGAATTTTATAGGAGAGGAAGATAAGATCGTGGTAAGAGAAAGACGCAGATAGTTGTCCATGGGAAGCAACCCGGTCAGCATCAGAAACAAGAATAAGGTCTAAAAGAGAAGGGCTATTATTAGGCGAATGGTGAGTAGCAGAAAGAGGAAGAATATGTAAATTAAAAGATGACACCAGGGAGAGCAGTTTTTTGCTACGAGAATCGTTCTTTAACAGGCATGTGTTAAAGTCACCTAAAATAATGGTATTATCATAAAGCGGAGTTAGATTTACAAGTTTTTCTTCCAAAGAAGAAAAATAATTTATATTGCGAGAGGGGGGATAGTAGACCCCAAGCAAAGTCCTAGAATGATTAATAGTAATTTCAATAAATAAATGTTCAGCAAAATTTGTGTATATATTGGGTGAATGATCAACTATTTTATAAGGAATGTCAGCTCTCAAATAGATTGCCACTCCACCATAACCTTTGCCGACCCTGTCATTACGTATAAGTTGAAAACCAGGGAGACAATACTGTACCGACGGAAGTTCAGGCTTTAGAAAAGTTTCAGAAACAAGTATGGCATCAACATATTTAGAATCGAAGGTTGATAAAAGATCAGCGTAATGAGCATGAATGCTTTGAGCATTAATATGGACTATATTAAGATTTTTACTATAATTACAGAATACGGCTACTAGTTGATCATGTAAATGAGTGGAATCATCGCTTAAGGCGCTTTTATAGGTCTTATCGGATGAGCTAGAAGAAGAGCAAGAATATTTGTGATACGAACCCACAGGTCGAACATAGAATTCTCGCAGTAAGGTAATTTAGGTTTAATTTGGGTGGTGAGTTTAGAAAACTGTTTTGTATTATAAATAATAAAATCTAATTAACGCTTTTAAATACGTGTTAATTTTTGTTTAGCCCGGAAAATATAAATAATTTACCCATTATGTTAATTAAGACAGTTTCTAACATGGTTATCCGGAGATTTATCTGTCCTCAAATATCTCGTGTGCGTCTTGTCAATCGCGTCCTCCCCCGTCTCGCCGCTTGCATACCTAAGGCGATGACTAGCACTTCCGCGCAGACTATAGTACAATACTGTTGCAACTCAAAAAGTGACTTTTTTTCAGAATCGTCGAAAAATGTATTATTCACTTCCTGTTATAAATTATAAAAAATTTAATGCTTTATTAGGTTTATTAATAAAATTAACGCAATTATCATTTAACATTTTTTTTTTAATTTGCCGGTAACAAATATAATTACCAACTTTTGAGTTAAGTCTGTATTGTCCGGAACAAAGTTTTCAGAAAGATGAATTATTTTTAGTTGTAAGTTATTGTCGAAACATTTTGAGTTACTACAATTTTAAGGTGATTTTTTTCTGTGGTTTTGAGTAACATTTTGAGTTACAACAATTTTTAAATTTGGTTTTCCAACTTTAATATAATTATTTACATACTAAGGTTAGGAAATTGATAAATAAAACCAGGTAATCAAGAAAAACAGTCACATATTCAGTCTTTATTTATAAAAAAGATAATTAAAATGTTATTTAAACATTTGTACTTAGTTAAATAAAAAAATAAACTTTCCAAAACAAGTACAAAATTTGTCTTAGTGTAAAAAACAGGGAAATTAAAATATTATAATTATTCATACATAATCATACATATAAATAATTAATTACTATTGCAATTGCACAGTAATGGTACGTAGTCATTAAACTGGACCTAGGCGAAAGAATTTATACTATAATAAGTGTACTTAAACAAGTTTAAGGGAGCATTAGTTATAAATAATTAACATTACAAATCACAATGTTAACAATAATACTTTTTTAATTAGTTAAAACTAATCAATCACAGCTCGAAAGTATGATTCATAATAGGACCTGAAAATTATATTTTTGTCGAGCAGTTCTTTTATGTCCCTTTTTTATTTTGTTTTAAAGGTATCTTACTTATATGCTTCTGTCAATCCAACAGAAAATAAATCCAACGTTTGGTTCCCAGCTCGTGGTGTATTACATTATTGTAGTTTTTTAGGGTTCCGTAGTCAACTAGGAACCCTTATAGTTTCGCCATGTCTGTCTGTCCGTCTTTCCGTCCTCGCTTAATCTCTGTGACCGTTAGCACTAGAAAGCTGAAATTTGGTACCAATATGTGTATCAATCACGCCGACAAAGTGGTAAAATAAACATTGGAAAAAATGTTTTATTAGGGTAGCCCCCCTATATGTAAAACGGGAAGTGATTTTTTTTTAATTTCAACCCTAACGTGTGATATATTGTTGGAAAGGTATTTAAAAATGAATAGGGGTTTACTAAAATCATTTTTTGATAATGTCAATAATTTCGGAAATAATCGGTCCAAAAGTAAAAAACAATGTGTGTCCCCCTCTAACTTTTGAACCATAAGTTTAGAAAATATGAAAAAAATCTGAAAAGTAGAACTTTATAAGGACTTTCTAAGAAAATCATTTTGAACTTGGATGGAAACAACAGTACCCACTACCGGGAGCAGTTGCAGGAGCGCGAAGCGCTGCTGGAGCGCGAACATAATGGATACCCTTTAAACTTATAAGTGGGAACACTTATTGTGACGGACGGGAAACTACGGAACCCTACACTGCGCGTGGCCCGACACGCTCTTGGCCGGTTTTATCTACGTAAGAATTCTTATGGAAAAGAGTCATTGGATGTTCCTTTACAACACGACGCACCTTAATGTCGTGCCATTTTACTTGGTTTCCATTGCCATTTCACAGGTCGAACATAGAATTCTCGCAGTAAGGTAATTTAGGTTTAATTTGGGTGGTGAGTTTAGAAAACTGTTTTGTATTATAAATAATAAAATCTAATTAACGCTTTTAAATACGTGTTAATTTTTGTTTAGCCCGGAAAATATAAATAATTTACCCATTATGTTAATTAAGACAGTTTCTAACATGGTTATCCGGAGATTTATCTGTCCTCAAATATCTCGTGTGCGTCTTGTCAATCGCGTCCTCCCCCGTCTCGCCGCTTGCATACCTAAGGCGATGACTAGCACTTCCGCGCAGACTATAGTACAATACTGTTGCAACTCAAAAAGTGACTTTTTTTCAGAATCGTCGAAAAATGTATTATTCACTTCCTGTTATAAATTATAAAAAATTTAATGCTTTATTAGGTTTATTAATAAAATTAACGCAATTATCATTTAACATTTTTTTTTTTAATTTGCCGGTAACAAATATAATTACCAACTTTTGAGTTAAGTCTGTATTGTCCGGAACAAAGTTTTCAGAAAGATGAATTATTTTTAGTTGTAAGTTATTGTCGAAACATTTTGAGTTACTACAATTTTAAGGTGATTTTTTTCTGTGGTTTTGAGTAACATTTTGAGTTACAACAATTTTTAAATTTGGTTTTCCAACTTTAATATAATTATTTACATACTAAGGTTAGGAAATTGATAAATAAAACCAGGTAATCAAGAAAAACAGTCACATATTCAGTCTTTATTTATAAAAAAGATAATTAAAATGTTATTTAAACATTTGTACTTAGTTAAATAAAAAAATAAACTTTCCAAAACAAGTACAAAATTTGTCTTAGTGTAAAAAACAGGGAAATTAAAATATTATAATTATTCATACATAATCATACATATAAATAATTAATTACTATTGCAATTGCACAGTAATGGTACGTAGTCATTAAACTGGACCTAGGCGAAAGAATTTATACTATAATAAGTGTACTTAAACAAGTTTAAGGGAGCATTAGTTATAAATAATTAACATTACAAATCACAATGTTAACAATAATACTTTTTTAATTAGTTAAAACTAATCAATCACAGCTCGAAAGTATGATTCATAATAGGACCTGAAAATTATATTTTTGTCGAGCAGTTCTTTTATGTCCCTTTTTTATTTTGTTTTAAAGGTATCTTACTTATATGCTTCTGTCAATCCAACAGAAAATAAATCCAACGTTTGGTTCCCAGCTCGTGGTGTATTACATTATTGTAGTTTTTTAGGGTTCCGTAGTCAACTAGGAACCCTTATAGTTTCGCCATGTCTGTCTGTCCGTCTTTCCGTCCTCGCTTAATCTCTGTGACCGTTAGCACTAGAAAGCTGAAATTTGGTACCAATATGTGTATCAATCACGCCGACAAAGTGGTAAAATAAACATTGGAAAAAAATGTTTTATTAGGGTAGCCCCCCTATATGTAAAACGGGAAGTGATTTTTTTTTAATTTCAACCCTAACGTGTGATATATTGTTGGAAAGGTATTTAAAAATGAATAGGGGTTTACTAAAATCATTTTTTGATAATGTCAATAATTTCGGAAATAATCGGTCCAAAAGTAAAAAACAATGTGTGTCCCCCTCTAACTTTTGAACCATAAGTTTAGAAAATATGAAAAAAATCTGAAAAGTAGAACTTTATAAGGACTTTCTAAGAAAATCATTTTGAACTTGGATGGAAACAACAGTACCCACTACCGGGAGCAGTTGCAGGAGCGCGAAGCGCTGCTGGAGCGCGAACATAATGGATACCCTTTAAACTTATAAGTGGGAACACTTATTGTGACGGACGGGAAACTACGGAACCCTACACTGCGCGTGGCCCGACACGCTCTTGGCCGGTTTTATCTACGTAAGAATTCTTATGGAAAAGAGTCATTGGATGTTCCTTTACAACACGACGCACCTTAATGTCGTGCCATTTTACTTGGTTTCTATCCGTGTTCACATTAAAATTGTTACCCCACTGCTCTTAAACTAATTTAAGATCATAAAATTTATCACTAGTCAATTCATTGACTCTATAAGGTTGTCCCGTCTTTTTAGCGGTGTGAATTAAAGTGACGTATTGTTTTGGAACACAGATTGGTCCAGATTTAACGAAGCGCTTTACTTGCTTTTCAAATGCGCTGTGCACATGGTCACCCTCGTTTTGAGAGTGGCCACGAATCAGAAATTTGTGGGTTATACTTTTAACATCCAATTTTTGTACCGCATAAGCGTAAGCTGCAGGGGGATACTTATTCTTTTGCTGGCCACAGCAGTTATCAGAGTAAAATATGAATTCTAGTTCTTTATTAGGATTAGCCTGTGTATATTTTTCTATATAATTTAGTACGCAACTCCCAATTTCTATCGCACCTCGATTTCCCTCAGTTTCGTCCCAGAAGAAACATTCAACGTTTTTAGCATGTAAGTCTCTCACAGTAAAGTTAAAACAATTAATCCTACTTAATAACAAAATAAAGAAATTTGACCCTTTGGTATCGGCATTACAGCATTGAGTTATACAACTTACAGCCTGTAAGTCATAGACTGCGACAATTGTGTTGTCTACACTGGCTTTATCTATTTCTGGACAATTCTTTTTCTTTTAAGTGATTTTCGTAAACTATAACAATCCTTTGTTTTCCTTCTTCGGCAGCATTTTTATAACTTTCGCAGAGATCACACTGATCTTTCTTTGGCGTATGGAAGGAAATATTGAAATCTTTATTAAAAATGCGGTTAAAAGTAGATGCAGAAGCAGATGGTAGGTTCTCTTTTGTACGATTTTCTTTGTAGTCACGGTATAAGTCGGCTAAAGATTTATCACACTGAATGTACTCTCTCGATGTCTGGGCTCTAAGATAATCTGATTCGATCCGTGGTATGGTATTAATAAATTGTTTGACACTATTATAGACTTAAGGTCCACAGTGCATTTTGAGAGACAAAACCAGTCTCTGTTTTTTTTGATAATGCTGTAGCAATTGTTCTGTCTTTTATTGATAGTGTATTTTTAAAAAATGTTTTGCAGACTCTGATATAATTATGGTTTAGCTGGAAATGAAATGCGGTATTTAATTTACGTAAATTTTGAGTGGATGAGTATTTGTATTTTGGTTTAATGTCCGTAGTATGTCTTATTATAAATTCTCTTTGTTTTTGTAAATCTCCCAAACTCCAATAATTCTTGAAAATGTTCTGTCTTGATGTCTAATTTATGTTTGAATCTTAAAAATTATTTTTCGCCACATGTCGGTCCCATCTTCCTTGCAGGTACCGGTTTGTTAGTCGCTGATTGGTATGCTTTACCAGTATTGCGAAGTGTTTTAGCTATTTTACTTTTCCAATTTAATACATTACGTACCCTCTTTTTGCCTTTTCTGTTGTCCTGCACTTCTGAGGGAACGTTTGACTTTGTAGCCGTTTGAATTGCTGATCTACTAGTTGATGCAACGGGATTTAAGGCATTCTCAGCTTCCTGATCTGAGCTACTTGATGAAGAGCTACTGGAAGAAGAGCTACTTGACGAAGAACTACATGACGATTTTGTTGCAACACTTCGAAGTAAACTCGGAGCTTTACTGGTTGAACCGGGAATAAAATGAGGGTCACAGTCGGAATCATCAAAATCACTCTCATAAGAGCGCAGGGGTGAAATGTAATATTTCGTTTGGTTGGATTGGGTCATTAATTCAACATTACTAGACGTGATTAAAACTACTTTTACGGATTTTATTTTATGATGATATAGGGAAGTCTGCAGTTAGTGATCATATCCTAGACGGCCCCAACCATTAGGTACATCAGATTTGATAGACCACAAATCCTCGCGAAAGAACACCGATTCCTACCAAGGATGATACGTAAGGCTATTGAAATTAAAAAACATCCTAATTTCAATAGAGAAGGAGGCTGGGTACTACCACCTGCTTGGGATCCTATAATCAATAAAATTAAAACTAAACCCAAGCATACCACTGCAAGACCTCAAGACATAGTCAGTTCATTTTGCATAGATCGGACCATAAACAATAATTAAAAAAAGCTGAAGGTACTCCGGGTTTAACAATGACATCGGGATGTCAGTCATCTCAGTCCCCCGTGACCATGGGTGCTGGAAAGCGCCCGAAACGTCGGGAATTAAAAATAAAAAGTAAATAAACGGGATAAAATCCGTAAAAGTAGTTTTAATCATGTGTAGTGTTCGCGTAAATATAAGAAATCATTATTACTAGACGTACTGAGTGTATTGTTCACGTTAATTTCTTGAAGAACTGGATTATTTATTGTAGAAGGTGAAGTTATCGAGGATGCCGTTGGTTTTTTCGCAGCTTCGTTGTCATCATTCTGAGACCATTTATTGTTTGCACTCACCAGTTTCAATGATGAAGGTTAGTCGTTTTCCTTCCCCTGGTGATTTTTTGACTTTGCTTTGGTCGCCATATCCACAAGCAATCGCCCACGGTGCATACTTATTCTACAAATAAAAACAATTATTTATTGAATAAGTCACCTTATACGACTATATTGTATGTCAACAAGAATGTAATAACTCTAAATAATTAAAAAAGATAGTTACTAAGAATATTCTTATTTTTGCTGTATCATGTTTGAATGCGTAACTTTAAATGCTGTGATTAACAAATAAGTATTTGTTTAAATGTTAACAAATTATGACAAGAAACAAGGTAATGAAAATTCTTCAACAAAACTGTATTAAGTCTAAAATTACTTACTCAACCAACAAGAATGTCGTAAGTAAAAATATTATTTTAAATCTCATTTTTGTGAATCAATAATGGTGTAACAACTAGAAATACATCAAATTTATCTTTAGGTTTAAATCAACTATAATGTATTAACTGGAATTATATGGTTTAGCTTTTACATACCTGTTCAGCAATAACGTTCCAATTCGAATTAATACGGTCTTAAACACAATGCTGCACACCCTTCTTACCCGAGTTTCGATCGTAACTACGCAGTAATCTATGATCGTAACTAATCTCTAGTATACAGAATGGGGTCCCACATATATGCAATAAATGAAACCATATACTTGTTATCGCTTTTGCTGACGATATACAAAAAATGAACGTAATCGGTCCAGTAATTAGGTCAAAAAGTAGAGTTTTAATTTCAAGCAAATTTGAACTCTCTATAGAATTGAATAGAAGGTCATTGACTTAGTGACCACTAAGTCAATGATTCAATGAACTTGAACCCTTGAACATTAAAAAGCGACGTTGCCACGCAGTGCAAACTATTGGTATTGCGACATATCGACAGCGGTGTCTTTTGTCGGCGTCCATAAACAAGCGGCACGAGGCACGCGGCGTACTTCAAAGGCGACAGCGCACTCTGCGTACTTATAGTGAGAGATACGGCGCAACTCGCGTCTACCCTACTAGCGTCCGGACAATCCTAGGTGCTGTCCAAAGAATCAGGGAAAATAAGCGCATAGTGCCCAACACTCATGAAGGAGTTGCTCCGCGTCACTTTCCACCCTCGTTCGAACAACGAGTCTTAGACCATTTCGATCGGAATCCAACCTGCAGCCTTAGACAAGCTGGGCGTGTGTTTAGAGTGAGGCATAAAATAATACACCGAGTGCTGAAAAGGAACAAACTACGTCCTTATAAATATGTTAAGGCGCAGGCGCTGCTGCCCCGCTATAAGCCGATTAGAGAATCTTACTGCCACTGGGTACTGGAAAAAATGTCTCAAGACTAACGTTTCCTAACAAATGTGTTTTGGACAGATGAAAGCACGTTTACTCGAAACGGCATATGGAACCGACAATCCATGCGTTACTGGAGCCATACGAATTCCCATTTATTTAGGGAATCAGCTCATCAATACCGATTTTCCATTAATGTTTGGGCAGGCATACACGGAGATCAAATAATCGGCCCTATTTTTATTGACGGGAACCTGAATGCACAGAAATTTCTCAATATTCTTAACGGCCCAATAACAGAATATTTAGTAGGATTGTCTGTGGCAGCTTACCAAAGGGTATGGTTCCAGTTAGATGGAGCTCCTCCACACTCCGTACTCCTCGCGAGAGAGCGGCTTAACACCATGTTCGGCGAACAATGGATAGGGCGCTATGGCCCTCGCAGGTGGCCAGCTCGATCGCCCGACCTCACTCCTCTAGACTTCTTTTTATGGGGCTTTATTAAAAATGAAGTGTACTCAAAGATCTCCGAAACCGAAGATGAACTGCGCAATCGTATTGTTGCCGCCTTTAAAAAATTAAAAGCCCTGGCTCTGGATCCTGAACGAAATTTGTTGAGCTGGCTTCAGGACAACATTATGCGACGATGTAACTTGTGCATTCAAGAACGTGGCGGACATTTTGAAAGTTTTAAAATTTAGGGTTTCATTAAATTTTGCTACTAATATGCAATAATATTTATTTCGTTCAGTTCCATTTTCGCGAAATAAAAAATTGGCGGTAAAATATCTAAACAGTTTAGTGAGTAAGTTTTTATTTCGTCGCACATTGTCCAACGAACCATAGGCCGTGCCGACAATCGCCATGCCACCCGCGTGCAACGTTGTCACTCTTCCAAGGGGTCAAGGTACGTTGTCTAAACAGAGTGTTCACTTTTACTGAATTTATTTTAATATTTATTTTGTTTGAAAATTTCACTTTTTTTATTTTACGGGTTTTAATTTAATATTTAATTTTTCTACACTTCTACTAAGACTAGTATTACTTGTGGTTTCATTTATTGCATATATGTGGGACCCCATTCTGTATATACAGTAATCTATGGTAACTAAAGATGATACAATATTGGGTGGGGGTTTACAACAGTCGGTCCATAGATTATTGCGTATATACAGTCGGTCAATCATAAACAATGACAAATGGAGCCACCTCTTATTTGTTTATTGCACTATTCTAACGATGGTATTATTGACGCGTAGGGAACGGAATTTTGCGTTTGAATATGATGTTATCACAAATTGAACATATTTTGAGTTACAGCAGTATTGTACTATTAGTGCGATATATGTATTACCTAATTATGTCAAATATGTAAGTTGTATATACGCATCATATTAATTCTATTGTGGTTTCGAAATTTCTATTAGGCCACCTCGCCAGGCCTCTGTCACTCTTGCTACCTGCGTGAAATAATTACCTAGAATCGCGACGCACCTAGGGTGAAATAGGCAGTCGGGGCTAGCGCGTTGTAGGCGACTGAATGTTAAAGTTTTTGAACGCTGTTTAAACAAACTCAAAATATTGGTGGAAAGATTTGATATCGTGAGGGAAAGATATACTTTTTTACGGCAAGTGAAAGAAATTGAAAATTAGCAAAATGTTTTTGGATGAAATATGGCTTAGTAGTTTTTGCTTAGTGTTTAGTATATTTAATTGTAGTGATTTAGAGCAGTATAGTGAACATGAAAGTGGTACAAATCAGGAAGCAGATGACGATTCATCTACTGATGCACCCTCAGATTTTGATGAAGTTCCACTATCAAATAAAGAACTGCAGCCAACAGATGATGAAGATGTGCCACTAAAATACCTTAAACAAGGAAAGTTTATTGGTATAAAGACAAAAAAAATAGTGGAAAGTTCGTTAGCCACCGCGACGTTTACGAATCAGATCATCCATTATGTCATTTTCAAGTGTCTGTGTTCGATTGGCGAAGGAAGATCTCGTACGTATATTCCATTACACCAAAATTGCACTCAGTTGATTTGTCTTTACCAATATACTTTCCTTGCTAATCCCAGCCTATGCACGATGCATTTCATTCCATTGGCGGGGGTCGAACCCGGGCTACTCTCGTTTATCGGCAAATGCTTAGCCTCTGAGCTACGTCTTACCGGTCTTTCCTGATAATAAAAACACGAAAAATGTTTTATTAGTTTAATGTGCTTTTTTGGTTAATTAGTACAAATAAGTTTAAAATTAATTATAGCTCATCCTTTGCAAACATTATATACAAATTTATTAATAATATTAAAAAGAGATATAATATATTAAAAATACAAAGTACTTATGCGCCATTGCGATTACTACATTTAGTTTTTTTGGCGAGTTCTAGTTAACTGAATGAGGGAACTGTACATTTATTTATTCTATCACATACGTATATATTACGTAGATTATTGTTTTTTGTGATCAAATAAAATGTTTGTACCTTACAGTCAAAAACAGTTGTATGCAACGTTGCATTTTAAAGCTTTTATGATCTTTGTAAATATATTACTAGCAATATTGAACATTCATGATGTGAAAATAACGGATGTTCGCCGGCAGATTTTACACTTTGCATCGAGCTCACAGCGTGTAGCAAGGCGGTGGCGGGGGGTGCGGGGTATCGTTCGACGCGGGAGTGTTGCGAGTTGTTTAGTAGTCATGAGTCAGTGTACGGGAGCGCATCGCGCTTTGGCTGTTGAGGCCTATTTTGCGAACAACAATTCGATCAATGTGGCGAGGCGTTCTTTTAATTCTCACCTCGGTATCCGCCGATTAAAGGATGGTCCGTCGAATCAACTGATGTGGGCGTGGGTCAAGAAGTTAAGAGAAACTGGATCAGTCATAAATGAGCTTCGGCCTGGACCTTCAACGTCTGTAACTACGCATGAAAACACAAAGCTTGTGAGAAGGCAAATTTTGCGAAATCCTCGCAAATCTATCCGGAAGATTGCAGCAACAGGTGTGAAAAAAATGTCAGTTCACAAAATAATTCGAAAAAAGATGAAGTTCCATCCATACAAGTTTCAAATTATCCAGCAATTAAAAGAAGATGACTACATAAAGAGGCAGACTTACGCAAGAGTGTTTTTGGAACGATTTTCTACGCCTACGCGTATGTTTAACATCTTTTTTAGTGACGAGGCGCATTTTCACCTTAGAGGGTATGTCAATAAAGAGAACATGCGATATTGGAGTGAGAGCAACCCAAATGAAGTCCATCAAAAACCTCTTCACAGCCCGAAGACCACGGTTTGGTGCGCAATTTCTGGAAATAGCATAATTGGCCCGTATTTTTTTAACAGAGGTGAAACTGTTACGCAGAGCGGTACCGCGCTATGTTGGATATTTTTTTATACCTGAGCTGCATCGTCACGTCGGCTACAATAACAGAACTCACTTTCAGCAGGATGGGGCCACAGCACACACCGCCCGGGAGTCAATGATTAAAGTGAGAGAGCTTTTTCCTGGAAAATTAATAAGTCGATTCGGCGACGTAGCCTGGCCCCCTAGATCTCCAGATCTGACCCCTTGCGACTTTTTCCTCTGGGGATATCTCAAGTCTCGCGTTTACAATAACTCTCCATCAACATTAAACGCCTTACAAGAAAATATCCGCCGCGAAGTTCAGGCTATCAGTCCAGAACTTTGCAAAAGAGTTTTCACCAATATGTAGGAAAGACTGCAAGAATGTTTGCGACTAGAAGGACGTCATTTGAGTGGAGTAATTTTTAAGAAGTGATTTCCGCACCATCCTTTTGTAAGAAAATAAATAAATAATTTAGATTATGTAAATACTTTTATTTTATTTTATTTTATAAAGTGTAAAATCTGCCGGCGGACACCCTGTATATTAACTAGAGCAAAAAAAAATTATTTCAATTCAATACCTATACATGTACTAGCGTAGCAATGATAATAGAGGGCATTTCTTAGATAGGAACCAGCTAGGTAATATACTTGTTTAATTTTTTAATGTCAACGAATATTTATATAAAAGTAAAAAATAAGTAAGTCAGCTTAAAGCTTCTTATACTTATAAGTATCAATCAAAATTAGGTGACATCATTTATTCAAAAGAGACTAGATGTCAACCAATTTCTATTTCGCATTTTTATGTGTAAGTTAAGTGTAAGTTAATACCTACTTGAAGTATATAAAATAGTATGATTGTTTCTCCAAACATAAATTGAACTTGAACCAATTCTAGAATTTTACGGGACTAAAGACAATTCTGAACATAAAATGATATGCATTTACATTACAATTTTTTAATCAAAGAAATATTATTACTTCTTACTGCAATAATATGTGTGTACAATATGATACAATAGCAACCAAGTTAAGTTATTAATTAATAGCACGAGATTGTGATCAGTCCCGAACTTGATATAATATCACAAATAAACGTATAATTTATTATTCAAGGTCCTCAATTAAAGAGTCTAATTCCTTTTGCAGGGTCATGGATTCCTCTCTCTGTTTGAGAACATCATCTTTCAAACGGTCTACGTTGGCCATGAGGAGAGTGTTGCCCTTCTTCAATGCATTTACTCTTGTCTCGTGTCTTTTAACACGCTGCATGAGATTGTCCTTCTTCTTTGGTAATGGAGCATCCTGCAAATTATGTTGAAACATTATTAATAAGTACATTTTATAGGCAAAGATAAGACATAATTTTCGAAAATAGTGGTCCTTGTCGGATTCGACATTCATGATTCTCGCATCGATTTTTCGGAATAATCATTATCTGGCAACTGTGCAGAAAATTATAGAGCCAATAGAGACACCATTTTATCCTTGTAAGTTACTAACAACTTCTGTGCAAATGTAATGTGTTCAGAAGACAATTCTTAGTGTGTTAGAAACGCGGAGACGTATGAAAATTAGGCTTGTTCTAAAAACCGTCAAATATTAGTTATTAAACAGATAACTTGTATTGTATAATAACTAGTACGTAGTATCACCGCCAGTGGCGTAGCTATGCAAACAAGGGCCCCGTGGCTAAAAAGAAATTGGGGCCCTATTTGATCTAAACTAAATAATTTAAATGTGCAAAACTACTATGTAGTATGTGTAACGTAGCGTATATTATTTAATCGTACTTCCATATACAGCCCAAATAGCTATACGTAGAAATCTGAAAATGGGACAGTCGCTGCCTTTTATAACGTAGGCATCCACTATGAAAGGATCAAGGAAAATTCAACCTCTAAGGGGATGAAATAGGGTGATACTGTTTGTATGAAACTTATTATTTTACGGGGCCATTGACTTGAAACTTACTAAAGGTAATCTCTATATTACGTGTTAGAGTAACGCTGCAGCTATATTATGATTGCAGCACTAATGGATTAGGTAGGTTCGACCGGGGTAGGACTACGCTCACACAGAATAAAAAGTTAAAGTTAAGCCTATGTACGTCCCACTCCTGGGCACAGGCTTCAGCTCATTTCTGAGAGGGTTTTACGGCGAGGAATTGTCCGCCGAGCTGCCTAATGCGTCTTGGCAAACACCACATATCTTTGAAATATTTTTTCTTACTTCTCAGACATGCAGGTTTACTCACGATGTTTTCCTTCACTGTTGAGCACCTGATAAATCAGCACTTAACATTGGAATTAACAATTTCATTGATGTCAGCGCGGGTCCTACGCGGTTTCCTCGTGTACTGTGTGAAATCTACATCGAGCACTAATCATCTGAGCTACCACGGCGCTCTCACAGAATACCAGCATCAATAGCAGCGTAAAGTTGTTGTGTTTCTTATGGTGAGTGTAGAGAACCGGAGACATTATTATAAACGAGGTATTCCATCTTAGTCCTCAGGGGTGACAACGCATCTGCATTTACCATCAGGTGAAGTGTGTGCTCGTTTGTCACCCTTTTTCTATAAAAAGTGAAATAAATGGATACGGATATAGCGATTTTGAAACTAATCCATTAAAGAGGGACCAGAAAAAAATAATTAGCGTTTTTTTTAATACGAAAGCCACACTGGAATTAAAAATTATAAATTTCACATTTTTAGTTTGTACAAAAAATCTTGGGACTTAAAAAGGGGGTGCAAAGTTTGTTTGAAAAATATTATATCATGATGCACTACCCAAAAAACTAGACGTAGAAATCTGACAGTTGCTGCCTTTTATGACGTAAGCATCCACTATGGTTAATAAAAGATAGCTTGATCTCTGCGACAGCTGTCAGTAAAAATCACGCCAATGAAGTCCTGAATTTCTTAGTAGTACAGACAGTACCTGGCAATGTCATACTTTATGGGCATGCCGACCTAATTAGTGCATGCCCATAAAGTATGACATTGACAGGTACTGTCTCTACTACTAAGAAATTCAGAACTTCATAGGCGTGATTTTTACTGACAGCTGTCGCAGAGATCAAGCTATCTTTTATGAAAGTAAAGTAAAGTAAAGTTACAGCCTATATACGTACCACTGCTGGGCTCAGGCCTCCCCTCATTTCTGAGAGGGTTTAGGGCAAGGAAGTGTCCGCCTCGCTGCCCAAATGCGTGTTGACGAACTTCACATGTCTTCGAAATATTTTTTTTTCTTATTCCTCAGACATGCAGGTTTCCTCACGATGTTTTCCTTCACCGCCGAGCACGTGGTAAATCAGCACTTAAAATTGCAATTAACAATTTCATTGGTGCCGCCGGGGATCGAACCCGGGTTACTCGCGTTCTGTTATATTTACAGCGAGCGTTAACCACTGAGCTACCACGGCTCTTTTATGATCTTTTATACTATAAGAAAATTCTACCCTTAGCAAGAGGCGTTACCGCTTAGTGGCGGTGCAAGCATATCCACTACATAGGCGAGAGTAGGCAACAAATCAGGAGATGGGCAGCCGTGTCTTCTTAATACCAACTAAAAATAAAAAAAAAACTGCGGTTGTCATCCCACTTGCCAAGCGCGGCTACTATGGCAAATGTCCACCCTATGAGGCAATTACGAGGGTGGCCTAATAGGTTGTAACGGTAACGGTAAGATGGAGAAGAAGATGGTTGCAGGTGTCCCTGGGCTGCAGAAGACACTTATCATCGGGTGGACTGTAAATTCGTTAGTCTCTTCATTAAAAAAAATTAGGATGAGAAAATAGCTCATTATACAAAAATCATCCTTTACCATATCGATTCGATGATCCTATACCACATCCAAAACGAATTCCTGACATAGGAAGAAATTTGAATATGATCTTAAAATATACCAGCATTAGGTATACTCTTGCGTTTCGTGTGGTGAACGTCGAGAATGAGATACCATTTTAGATGGTAGTAAGGTATTCCATTTTGTTTATTTGAATTCTTAATCGAGGTTTAAGGTGGTGTATAAATGTGTGTATTTTATAAAAATACAGACAGTTTTATATTTTAAGATTAAAAATAGAATTAAGTTTATGTTTCAGAATCAAGATTATCTATTATTATTTATTAGACTGTAATTTGAAAAAGTGCCGGAAAAATATATTTAAATAAAATAATTCAGATAAGTGAAAAATAAAATATGCCTTCTCCTTGGAACGCCCTGCCGCTTAACTGAGATGAGAATTCGTCAATATTTTTAGTATAATAGTCTAGTATTAAATTCTACAACCCCCAGAATAAGACCTATTTTTATTGAAATGTATGATTGAACAAAAATTATATATTATGTTATAACTATGTAGGTATACCATATATGTATTTGTTACCTCAGGTTCGCTTTCGCTTTCAGTTTCACTTTCTGTATCTTGTTCTGTCTCAGTTTCTGACTCCTCCTCTTCACTTTCACTCTTCTTTTCTTCTTCGGATTCCTCTTCCTCTTCTTCGTCATCTTCATCGTCTGAACCAACTTCTTTCATCATTGCCGCCATTTTGTCTACTTCTCGTTTCAATTCTTTGTACTTTCGTTTTTCTTCTCTGTGTGAAAGTTGTCATCAATGAAATAGAGAGTAGGTACTTACGTTTAAATTTATGACTTATCTCAAAATAGGTAACTTGGGGTAAAAAGATGTAAAAATTTAATAAGGTTTAATTTAAAAATTAATTTTGAATTTTTACACTCATAGCAATATATTGGCACATCTACTTTTTTCATATTTTACAGAAACTCGGATCAAAGATTTTACAAATGTTTGAAACGAAGTTACGACTTCATTATACGTTTTGTCACAGATTTCATGGTTTTGGATTTAATGAATATTCTAAAACTAAATTATATATTATAATTTAGTTTTAGATACTTTTAAGGATCTAAAAATAAATTAATTTGAACTTGTTCAAGATCGTCCCCACCATTACATCAGATTTGATAAACCAAAAATGTTCACAAAAGACATTGCTATTGAAATTAAAAAAAAAACATCCTAATTTCAATAGAGAAGATGAACGGGTGCTGCTATCTGCTTGGGATACAATAATTAACAAAGTTAAATAAATACCCAAGCATACCACTGCAAGCCTTTAAGATACTTTAAGCTCATTCTGCGTAGATTAATCCAAAATTAATATTCAAGAACTGAAGGAAGCCTAACTATGACATTGCGACGTCAAACATCTCAGTCCCCTCCGTGACCATGGGTGCTGTAAAGTACCCGAAACGTCGGGAATTTAAAATAAGTTAATTAAGGGCGATAAATACCGTGTAAAAAGAGTTATTTAACATGAAAATTCTCAATTGTAAGAAATCTTTTTTTAATCACATATATTCAGTTTTGAATTATATGCTGCTTTTAAAGTAATTTTAATAGGTGATAAAACCCTAGATGGTAAATTGCACTGTCAAAATCCCATTCACTCTTGCCTCGAGATGTCAAAAGATGAAGCAAACCGTTAGGTTCTAATGTGTGGAATATCGACAACAAAGGGATAAAGACCCGCTGACCATCTGGTTGTCTAATTAATTAGTACTAAGCGAAGGGTGATGAAATAATCTTAAAGACAGAATATTCCACTTCTGATATAGAAAATTACATTAGGATGAGATAATAGTTAAAAATAATAAAAATGTGACAGTTGAAGTTCAACTTGCTCTCTTGCTTACGCAGTTAATCATTATCAATAATAAAACAGGGTAAAGCATTACATATTCAGTAGAGCAATTACAGTTCAACCATACCGTAATATGTCCGCGTCACAATTACACACTGGTGTAACGTAAAGGAAATAATTACATGATAACACCATAGTATGCAAACCAACAGCAACATTACACATTACAGTGTAACACAGAGCAGCCTTTCAGCAACACCATTTTCCTTGCCTACACCAGAAGAATTATTACAACGTACTGAACTACGACACTATCTTAGCACTCCTAGAACGACTTCAATCGTAGAACGACTTCAGCGGAATCTCTCGTGCACGGCGCCTTACAAACTACAGTAAACAAACGAAAGTTATCGATAGTTGCCGGACGCGGCAATATTGTGCTCACGTTTGAACATTTATTTATTTTATTTAAAAAATGCTGATTGCAAAAAATACGAGATGTACGCAATTTATAAACACATAAGTTTAATATTTAATACTCACTTAAGAGCCGCTTGCTGATTCTTTAAAGCCATCTTAAAGCCCATACGTTCTTTTTTCATATTGTCTTGCTTTTGTTTCAGATGTTGGATTTTGTTCCTCATGTTACGTATTTCTTTCTCCATTCTTTTTTGTTTCTTTTCTTCGCTTTCTTCCTATAAATTTAATATTCATGAATTGGAAGGTATATATAATTTTAGTAATAGTCATAATACAATGAAATACAACGTTATTAAAATAATCATAATAAACTAAGTACCTACATTACTTTATACTACAAATCATAATACACGCTTCGAAAAGTAACAAGCATAATACAAATTCCTGCCCTAATGCCATTAATTTTTATATTTTCCTAATAAGTTTACGAGATTCGGGCAGCCGAAAATATTAAAACATTTCAAATGCGGAACCTAAATCCCATAAACTGGTTTTGGGGAGCAGCAATTGCTATTGCAAGATTCTCGGCTTTGCACTCGTCGCTATACAATAATATATAGCTAGACTTTTAGATACTTTTTAACCCGTAGTTGTATACAGGCCTTTTTGAGAAACACCTCCAAGTGCACAGGGAGTTATGTTTATATATATTATGCTTATTTGACTTTTTTGTCTTTTTTTTGATTGACTGGCCTGTTGGTCTAGTGGTTAGTAACCCTGACTGCTATGCCGGAGGTCGTGGGTTCGATTCCCACCCAGGACAAATGTTTGTGTGATGAGCACGATCATTTGTTCTGTGTCTGGGTGTAATTTATCTATAATATTTATGTATTTAGAAATATATAAGTATGTTTATCAGTTGTCTAGTACCCATAACACAAGCTCTGCTTAGCTTGGGACTAGATGGCGTTGTGTGTGATAATTGTGGGATATTATTATTATTATTATTATTATCTTACCTCTTCTTCTTCCGTTTCATCTTCTTCTTCAAAACTGTCATCCTTTGTTACAGAAAGTTGCTTCATAGCGTGGCTGGCCCGTCTGGAGCTAGTGTTTGTTGGCATAATACCCTGAAAATTTGTTATTTTTTAATTTATTGTTTCTTACGACAACTTTTTCATATAAACCATTAACTATTACAACGATATTAGTTCAATTTGAATATCTGTAAGTGTTTTTCAGTACAATTCCATGGGAATCTATATTAAAATGAGAAAAACCACTACAAAAAGCATGTGATATTTTGAGCGACTTTCGGTCTTGTTGATAATAACGTTATTTTCGGAAAATAATGTTACATAAAAGTTTAGAAACCAAATTATTTTGAAAAGTATTACTTTCTTAAAAGCACCTCTTAAAATAGACAAAGGTGAAGGTGAGATCAGGAAGGAATATTGTTAAAACGGTTAGGATTAACAGCCATTACCTCAGAATCTGCGTTAGAATTAGTAGAAGCATTAGCAAGGTTATTGTTAGTGCCAGTTTTCTTCTTTAGCTCCTCTGCTTCTTTAGAATCAATATCAATATTTAATAACCTACACTGTTTAATAAAATCAAGTTGGTTCTTTTGATAGAAAGATAAAGGTTCTTCAGACGCTGATAAATCTTCGAACTTATCCTGTAAATTGTTAAAAAGCTGTAAAACTGTTATTTGCGCAAAAATACAAAAAAAAAAATCTAAAAAAATAAGTACAAAAATACATTAAGAAAAAAAGTTACTACAGATGGCATAAATACCGATAGCGCCAGTTCCAATTTCTTTTCAAGTTCAGCATTTTTTCTCTTTATTTCTTCCAATTCTGTTATAGCTGTATCTCTTTCTTCCGCTGCTTGCAAATATTGTTTTTCCAAGTTATCTGCTGTTTCTTTTGCTTTTTCAACTTCAATTTTTAGGTTATTAACAAGCCTCTCGTCATAAGCATCAGTAACTGATATGACAGTCTTGTGTTGCTCCTGTTTAATAATAGCACGTTCTCTCGCTAACTCTGCTTCTAAGTTCTGTATTCTTGTTAAAAGTCGCTTGTTTTCTCTTTCTTGAGCTTCCTTGTTTCTGTAATAATGTAAGTTAGTTTATTACATGTTCTAAAAATAACGATCTGTCCTTGAAACTGAAAAGAAGCAGAAAGAAACCTAGCAGAAGCACAACCCTAGTGTTGAATAATGTATTTATAACATTGACGAGACTTCAACCACAAAACTTACTTAAGTATTTGTTTTTGCTAGTTTAGGTATATGGGTGCCCCACTAAATCTTTGTCAAGAGCAATTCCAATAGAAAAGTATATCTACAACTTTTGCTATACGGTCATCAAACCTTAGTATATTTAGTTTTTATATGTTTTATCGCAGTTTAAAAGCAAACTGTTGATGTTAAAATATTGTTCAGTATAGCATCATACACCTTATTATATTTTCGCAATAGACATTTAAGACTGAAAATTAATAATGTATCACTATCATCATATCACACGAAACAGGAAAAATAGGAACAAGTTCTAAATCATAATACATAATTTACAATATTGTACATTTAAATGTTCTAAACTATAATTTAACAAAAGTGGTTTGTATCATTACTTAATTAATTATATATTGTAAAAACTAACCTTAGTTCAATGGCAAGAAGCTGTTTTGTTGATTGAAGATCATCTCTGACCTTATCAATATCATCCATCTCATCGATATCATCTTCCTCTGCCGCAGGTATCTGTAAAGTTATAATTATTTATGTAATACAATTTCATATGCAATATTTTTATTCGATTCAAATGTATTCGAAATTTAGAAATGTCCGCGGAAAAATAGTTGCTTCGTCTTAATCAAGTGAACTAGATTTAGTAGCTAAACTTTTGGCTTCGACACGGCTGAGCTGTAATTTAGAATCCTGTACGGAACAAGTGTTTATATATTGTTTGGCATATAAATATGTTAGTTCTGGGCCTGAATGTTTATGCATGTGTTATTTATGTATATAAAATGCGTCTATGATACAGGATAAAAGCTATAAGGACCTACGTTTTAAAAAGTGAAAGGAATAAATTAAGAAAGGATGACCACAGAAATTAAATTTGAGAACAAAATGAGCAATACCGAGAAAATCTTGTGGATTCGCTCAAAAAGTCAAATTGATGCTAATTGTTTATTTTTACTTTCTTACTCGTAAATTGTAAACTCGTACGTTGTAAAAAACAGACTGCATCTGGTCGTATTTAAACGTTTGCGTATGAAAATCTATGAAAAACGACTGTGATTTATGTATGTTATTACTCTAATAGTACAACAGTCTGTCTCTCTGAAGTTCCAGGAAAGTACAAATTCGTGTTTTTAGTCCATCGAGACCTTAAAACAAAATTTTTTGAAGAAGAGGAGGTTTTTTACATCAGGAAATGTATACAATCAGTGTTGCATCAAATACAATACGTGGTAGAGCCATGCTGTACCTATATTGTGGTTGCAGCACGAATGGGTCGGCTCGACCGCGGAAGGACCACGCTCTTACAGAATATCAGCGTGAAATAGCAGCTTAATATTGCTGTGTTCCGTATGGTGAGTGTAGAGAACTTGAGACCCTTTTTTACTGGAAACGAGGCATTCCATCTCAGCTCTCAGGGGTGACAACGCATCTGCATTTTGATTTTTAATTGAAGATAAATGAAGATGTCTATTATGGACCACAGCATCTTTACTATCAGGGAGACTGTGTGCTGGTTTGTCACCGTTATTCTATAAAAAAATATAATACTTTACGACAAAATAAATCGATAAAAGAAAATTTTGGTGTTTTATTTCATTATTTACGGTACTTTTTTCCATTTGTATTCAATAGAATCAAGCGTAGCTTTTAGTAAATCCACCTTATTATACATACTAATATTAAATATATAAGATTTGAAAAATAAAATGGTATGTTTAATCAAGTATGAAGAGCACCAATTATGTACATTCTATTAAGTACCTCTGCAACTCCGGGCACTAAAACTCCAGACGGAGAATTTGCTAGATTGGCCTGTGACATTGACTTCTGCACTTGTTCTTCTATAGTCATTTGTCGTCTGAATTTCCTCAAACCTTCCAAATTTGGTTTACTTCTATCATTAGTCTTCACCTTCTTTAGTTTTACACCTTTGTTGATTTCTTTCAATAGCTCGTTGTGAGAATTGGGTTTTTCGGATTCAAAAATGAATTGACCCTTATTTTTAACAACTGTCGATCGTGTGATAATCGGACTCGACCTGAGAAAAGTATTTTAGAGAGCTTAACTATTTAAATGCTTTTTAACCCTTTTCCTACCTCGTGAATCATATATGAACATTTCAATTGTTTAACTATTGTATCTGTTTGCGGACAGTCCAACTGTTAACTTTGTTAGCTTACTTTCATTTTGAAACTTTTGATGGCTTCAATTACTATCAAAGGCTAAAAATTACGTAAGATATGTTAGAGTACTACAATTATAAGGCCACACAAGAGCACTCACTTGCCTTAGCCTATCCATATTCGCCGTAAATCTAGATTCAGTAAGATCGAACGATAAGCAGCAAGATCGTTAGACTCGGGTGCAATACAATACAACTAAACCTGAAAACCAGCAACTTATGTTTTTGCATTTGTGCTTGCAAAACGATGGTTCCAGCTGGAATTCGAATCCAGTACTTACGACTCGGTAGTGAGATTGTGTGACTACGTGACCGTCAAAGCAATTAAGCGAAATTACTGAATTTTCCATTCATTAGTAAATATTTTAATAAAAGAAAGTTGGTAAGATAAAATAATAAGCTTTATGTAAAGTCACGTCGCCTTGTATAAGGAAGTCCACTACACCATATCATTCCGTGAGGGTCCTGAGAAACGAAACAGAAGATGTGCAGCAGCATTTGACAATTAAATCTAACACGTAGTAGTGGCGGTGTAAGAGTATCTACAACTCTAATTCGTCCCATGGATGTTGTAGGAGACAACAGAGGAAGAAACTGGAACAGGAGATGGGCAGCATCTTCCTCATGACAGCATTGCAACGCCTTAAATACGAAAAACTGCGGTTACCAACCCGCTTGTCGAGTGTGGCAACTATAGCCACATTTGACAAGCCCTATGAGGCAATTTATAGAGGAAGTCTAAGTCAATAGTAGATCTTTGATAAACTGCAATAAGTGAATGAATTAATGAAAACCTAAAACACTCGATAAGAGGTCTATCTTTGTTTTACTGACCTATCATTACAAACGACATGCTTGAGTTTTCTCCCCTGTTCAACTTCCTTCATCATGTCGCTCCAATCAGGCCGCCTTCTTGGCCTGCTACGGAGCGACTCCAATTTCTTCAGCTTTTCAGGATCAATTGGAGCCTTCTTGAACTCCGGCGGAGGAGGCATTTTCGGTGGCAACGGTGGAGGCATGGGTGGAGGAGTTGGCTTTAGCAAACCTGCGGGCATTGAATGTAGACTTAAATATTTCGATTTTCAGTGGCTATATACGAGTAAATAACCGTAACGTTTAAATCGTAAAACGTCAGCAACGTAACATTTAAAAGATAACCACTTCTTACCAATTCCTACCGTCAAATAGCAGTACGTACGAGTGGGAGTGTAATTACACAGGCTGTGAGGCATTCTACCTTAGCCCTCAGAGGTGATAACGCATAGTTGTGTAACAGGTGTTAAGGGCTTTAGTAGTAATTTACCATCAGATGGACCATAAGTTTGTTTGTCACTTTTAATTTATAAAAAACTATAAGGGAATCAAAATCGCTATACATTTCACAAGTCCACAAGACATGAGTGATAGTAGTCTAAGTTAAAAAAAGTTGACGTTTTAGATGGATATTCTTCTGATTATATTAATGTTAATGCTGAGACAAAGGCGTTGATTGAAGTTGCATTAAATATTAAAAGTTCTTTTACCTGTTAAATTGCCGTTTGACAGTGTCTGGCCATTACAAATTAAAAATATATTTTGATTGCCTAAGATTTCTAACTTCAAATTAATTTTATTTTAAAAACATGGAATTCTTTTTTCAAAAATTAGTATTTTTTTCATTATTTTAGCGTTATGTTTTCATCACATAACATATTTAATTTTGGATGCCAAACCAGTCCCAAGTGGACCCCGTTGATCCCGACACAAGCAATAGAATCCTTATAAAGAGACATTAATGCCTGTATCAAACCAGCCCTCAACCCAATGAGTTCAGTGTTTGCCATAACACATTCCTTTCCGTCTGTCATTAGCCTTTTTCAAATCAAAGAACCCACAAAAAACTTTCTGGTGTTTGAGCAAAAACTTCTCCATGATTATGCACATGGAAAAGGTTTGATCTGTACTCCCTTACTCCTCTGTATTCCCTTTCTAAATCCAGCTTACACATCCCAAATCTTTCCATTAGTTTCTTTCATAATACTTACACATTAGCTTACAATTTACCAAGCTAAGTAAGCCGATACCACGATAGTTTTTACAGCCCTTCTGTGACCCTTTTCCCTTATATATTGGGACTATAACTGCTTTTATTCCGGTACCCGCTTCAGTTCCCAATATAAATTAAACAAAGCTAACAGCAGGCCTGCTACAATTCCCTCTAAAGCCCTTAGCATTTCGAGTGATACTCTATCATATCCAGCTGCCTTACCTGCTTTCATGCTTTTCATTGCATTCATTATTTCATCTCCTTTTATTTACCTACCCGTTTTCAATTCATTCAAAAATGTTAGTCCATTAAAATCAGACGACTCCTCACTCATAAAAAAGCTTTGATTAAAACTACTTTTACGGATTTTATCGCGTTTTATTTATTTTATTTTTAATACCCGACGTTTCGGGTGCTTTCCAGCTCCAAGGTCTTCCATGGTCACGGGGGACTGAGTTGACTGACGTCCCGATGCGGAGTACCTTCAGCTTTTTTTAATTATTGTCTTTGGTCGGATCTACGCAGAATGAACTAACTGTATTATGTGTGTTTTGTGAATACATAGCTGACGTGAAGCATCAACGTTCCGGGAAGTCTGCAGTTTGCGATCATATCCTAGATGACCCCAACCATTACATCAGATTTTATAGACCACAAATCCTCGCAAATGAACATCGATTCCTACCAAGGATGATACGTGAGGCTATTGAAATAAATAAAAAAAACATCCTAATTTCAATAGAGAAGGAGGCTGGGTACTACCACCTGCTTGGGACCCTATAATTAATAAAATTAAAACTAAACCCAAGCATACCACTGCAAGACTTCAAAACACAGTTAGTTCATTCTGCGTAGATCGGACCAAAGACAGTAATTAAAAAAGCTAAAGGTACTCCGTGTTAACTTTGACATCGGGACGTTAGTCACCTCAGTATCCCGTGACCATGGGTGATGGAAAGCACCCGAAACGTCGGGTATTAAAAATAAAATAAATAGAACGAGATAAAATCCGTAAAAGTAGTTTTAATCCATTTGTAGTGTCCGCGTAAATATAAGAAATCATTACATAAACAAGCTTTCAAAGTATTCTTTCCATCTCCTTAAACTTGAAACTTCGTCACTCAGAATACATCCGTTCTCGTCTCGTATAGCATTAATTCTAGGCTGTTTAGACTAACCGATTCGGGAACGGAATTAACACTACTGCAGATGTGTACTGAGTAGAATTGAACACAATGATGGAAAAGCTCGCACGACTTCAACCAGCTTTCGTTAATCGCACGTCCTCCACAACAGACGGTCTCCAAGTTACAAGAGCTGGAGTTGGAAGCTCTCCGTTACCAGCCGTACTCACCAGACCTTGCACTTTTTGAATAACTTTTTGGCGGGAAAAAAATTTAATACCCGAGAGGCAATACAAAATGCCTTTGAAGAATTTTTTGCCTCCGTCCAGAAGAAACCAGTTCTTCAAGAAGGGCCATGCAATCAATGCATATTTGCCAAATCAATAAATTGCCACTGCGTTGGCAAATATCCATAGGTTCAATGGGTGATTACGTTAATTAATAGAAATAAAAAATATAAAAAAATAACGCTAATTTATTTCATAAAAAACGGCAATTTTGTAGGTTTTTTTTTTATAGAATAGGGTGACAAACGAGCACACAGTCCACCTGATGGTAAGTGGTTGCTGCGGCCCATAGACATCTACATCTATCTTCCATTACAAATCAAAATGCAGATGCGTTGTCACCCGTGAGGACTGAGATGGAATGCCTCCTTTCCAGTAAAAAGGGTCTCCGGTTCTCTACACTCACCATACGAAATAAAGCAGCATTAAGCTACTATTTCACGCTGGTATTCTGTGAGAGCGTGGTCCTTCCCCGGATGAGCCGACCCATTCGTGCTACAACTATACTACTAATATAACTGCAGCATGGCTCTACCACGTAAATATTAGGTAATTTTTGATTGCGATATTGGTGGAGCTAGAGGCATTAAATTGTGGAGATGGATCCGAGTGAATGAAGAAAATAAAATGATCAATCAAGATAGCAAAGAAGAAGATACGGGATAGCAATACACGAAGTTGCTTTCTGAGCAAGTGTTGTGAAATTCAATACTTAAATCGGAATAATTTCTATAGAAGCTAGAAGCAACATGCTAGAAGTTAGTTTAATCCTTTGCAATTGTTTTATATTTGTTTGCCCAAAACTGTTCTAAAATATTCTTACGCTGTTATAAATGTAAAAGATTGGACATAATTGATACTTATACCTCTAAAATGAATATCCGTATTGAAATCAGGCATTATACGGCACAACTACACTCTTTAAATAAGTCGATAAAACTTCAAACAAAAATGAAAATAGTATACATGCCACAGTATTTAATCGATTCGAAACCACACTGTCTTTAAATTATTTGCAAAAATATAAAATTTCAAACTAAATGGAAACGACGTGCAAGAGGCAATTTCGCATACAAACTGAAGTATGCCACAGTTGCACCTGATTGAGAAAGCTGCGCATGCGATGCATGCGGAACTGTCGAAGATTATTTTGAACCAGATTTAGACCACAAACGTTGTCTAGCACCCAGGAGATCAAAAGGTAAAGGATTGAAATAGGGAGATGACTCGGCTAATGAGACAGGGAACGGAAAATATGTCAGGAATAAGAGGCTTAGCCGTCGCAAATTTAATGTTCACTGGTTCGCTATAAATGTTACTTTATAAATTTTTATAGATTCATATATTCAGATATCATTGTAAAGTTTTACTGATCTTTAAGGATATTAAATTAATTGAAAGATTTATGGTAAAATTATCGTGCCTTTAAATGAAAATCTATGATCACCTGGGATCTCAAAAGTATTACAACACACACTTATTGAACTTTGCGAATTTATGTCACACTCCTAAGGCATGATAATGATTTTAGATTTATTTATTTATTTAGTAAAAAGTCTTGGTGATCCAAAGTTGTGACTGAATTTATATTTTTTATTACTCTTTAGCTATTCCATACTCCGATAAACTTCCGAATAAAGTTGATAAAGTCAACATTACAATTATAAAAGCTCAGTTACTTATGGTAAAATAAGAGCTAGAACGTTGTATTAAAATAGAAGATGACACTGAACTATAGAGCAAAACGAATGGCTACCTAAATATGAAAACTTAAATGTGGCAATGTTAGCTGCAATCAAAATCAATATTCAATGCTGATATCATGCCAAAATAAATCAGAATGCTTTTCAAATCTATAAATAGGTTGACTAAATTGGGTTGTGTGTAAAACTGAAGTTATAAATAAATTGTCACAGTAAATACAAATCTTTTTACAAGTAGAAAAAAGAAATATCAGTATCTATCTTTCATTTTTCAATACTAAAAACTTAACTTGCAATTGCTTAATTTGGTGGACGAAGAGACATTTGCAATAAGTTCCGGTCCTTTTCAATTGTGAATAGTTACGAATTACATTTTAGAGTTAATTAAATGTAACAAAAAAAAAACAACCCAAGAAACTACCAAAATCGAGTGTTAGTCTTTGAGATTTATGTAACCGTATTGTTTTGGGACTTACTTCTTAAGCTCTCATTTTTCATTAATGTGTGTCCTTTTGGGATTTCATTCGCCAAAGTCTTGTCAATGTTTTCTTTTACTCTTTCATGTAACGGGTCTCTCCACTTCTTCAAGCTGACCTCATCTTTCGACGGTGCCTTTTGCAGAGATGCCTTCCTTGGCGCGGGAGGAAGCTGAAATTAATATTTTAGGATATTTTCAATAAATAAATACCTACATTATTTGAATATTTAGGAATGTACTTAATGTATTTAAAAATAATAATTTAGGTGTAAAAGAGAATCATGTTATGTAAAATAAAAAGAGAGTTATCCTCAGGTATTACATTTATATAATTAATTAGCAGTCCTTTGTGTTTTTTAAGTTATTTATCTAGTTTATTTATTAAGTTTTTTTATCTGTTAGTAATAACGATTGTATCCGATCTGAAACATAATTCTGTAAACATGTTTGAATACATAGCTGTAAATAAAATTAAATATTTGTTTTTATTGCACTTAAATAAGACTTTTTAACGATAATTTAATTTAAATAGTTAGAAAAACTATTAAACGCAAATGAAATCGTCAATTGAAAACATAGTCCTAGATTTTACTCGAACAAAGTATTTTCAGACCATTGATTAGGGTGCACTGTAATGACTTTCTTGTCCAGCAGCGTCTTCCTAATAAAAACTAAAAAATAAAAAACTGTGGGTGTCTAACCGCCTGCCAAGCGTGACAACTGTGGTAACTTGAGCTGTGGAATTTGATAGGCTGCAACGATAACGGTAATGCCTCTTAAGTAAATTTGAAGTGGCTTAGCATTGAGTTACGACGCTGAGTCCCTATATTTGTATGGTCTACAAGTAACTGTTCCGGGTCTGGGATGCTTGTCCTTGTGCAATTTTTGTAAACTGCCTCCACTATATCGTTAAAAAAATGATCTCAAAGCTTATTGTAATAAACATACCTTAGAAGATTTTTCAAGTGGTGGCTTAGTAGACATTTTTGATTTTTCTTCTAAATTTTCTTCAGATTTTATTTTTTCTGAGACTTTGGAGGTTTCGTCTATTTTGGTTTTATCAACAGTTTTCGGCTTTTCCTCTACTTTTACCTTATCGCTTAGTTTACCCTTATCTCCGGTATTAAATTTCTCAGTGGATTTCCCTTTGTCCTCTGTCTTAGAATTATCTCGAGGATTGATCTTTTCTTCTGATTTAAATTTTAGTTTTTCTTCTGTTTTTGTCTTATCTATGGATTTTTCAATTTGTTTATTATCTTTATTTGATAAATTTGTTGTAATTTTACCATTTGCAGACTTATCATTTATCGTGTTAGTTGGCTTTACAATTTCATTCTTACCCGCTTGTTTTTGATCTACAATTGTAACGTTTTTATCTTTGGCTTTGTCATCAATAGTTTTTACACTTTTTAATATCGGTCTTTCCGGTATTCTATCGTTTTTATCTTCTGGTTTTATTGTTTTAACTGTTTTAAGTATTTTGGATAATCTTGGTTTTTCATCAGTTGACCTGTTTGCTTTATCTGCTTCTTTCGCCGCAGAAGGTTTTATAAGTTTCTCCTCTGTTTGTTCTGATATTCCGTTTTCTGCTTTTTCTTTTATTGTTGTCTGTTTTCTTAGAACCGCTGCAAAATAAAAATATTAATAAATTAGTGATAGAAACTTAGCTAAATATACCTATTGATACGATTTCCTTAGAAAGTAGAATACAAATTTAAAACTATAATGAGGAATCACAGCCTGCTAGTTTTTGTAAAAATGACATCCTTTATTATTACATCAATCAATAACGTTACGAGCTATTCTATATTTTAATTATATATGTAACAATTTCTTCGAATATTATTTAAAAATGTTAAGAAAGACAACTATTTTAGTTAGAAAGCTATTGCCTAGAACACTAGAATAAGCGGTGAAATAGTAGATACGACTCCTAGAGCTCTGCTTTCATAAGATTATGGTACAGTCGGTAATTTTTTTTAATGATAATCTTGAACATTAACCAAAAGTCGAAAATGTGTAGTTATTTTTTCTGTCAACACAGTGAATCGGGTTTGGCGACGCTAAGCCTCGTACAAAATAAAGTTGACAGCTATTCTATTGTGTATTATAGTATTCTATGGGCAAAACTGTTTGAAGTTGAGTGTTATGGCGTCAAATAATTCATCATCTTTCGAATTTTGCATTCTGGGGATATTTGTGCACGAAGCATTTTGTGACAGGCATTATTAGTTTCCGGTAAGTAAAACCCTTATTTTTTCTTACACATGCGTAAAATTTGATTGGGAAAGCAAATTTACTGTCAAACACTGTATGAATATAGGCAAAAATTTTCACGGACTCTCAAAATGTGTCCGTTTACTTGAAATAAAAGAATAAAGTATACGACATGTAACTTGACAATATGCTGTTTACTTATAAATAAACTAGCTTCTGCCCGCGGCTTCGTACGCGGATCCTGTTGCTTATGCCAACGACAACGGGGTCGTCAAAATCAAATTCAAAGAGCCCGGGGACGGGAAAACAACGTGATGCTTCAAACAATTCGAGACGTTCCAGATCTTTCATTTTTGTAAGTCAACAGGAAATGCCCATCAGACTCAACAACTTTTGCTAAGACGTCATTCCTATATATATGTTATAATGTCGCTGGGCTTTGGAGTTCCACAACAGGTGTTCCAGATCTTCAAATTTATTCTCACAGCAGAAAATACACTTCACGTGGAATATTTTTTGCTATGGCACCATTTTTATATCTCTTATACTTTAGCTGGTCTGTTGCGGTTCTGCATCAGGTGTTCCATTTTCCAAAATAAATTATAGCCTATATGTTGCTTAACTTTTCATCCCGTATATTTCACCGATCCGGTGTGGAACGCACTGCAAAAAATACTTTATAAACTATAGCTGTGCACGTGGCTTTGCCTACGTATTGCATAACTATTTTTTATTCTATTTTCATTTTAATAACAGTTAGTGATAGTTTGTAGATTTACAGAAATACTCAAAAGACGCATCCCATACTTATACTAAAGCTTACCTACCTCAAAAACTATTTAGCTTAGTAAACTCAAATTTGAAAGTTATGTAGTTAATTTACTGGTAAAAGACGTCAGGTTAATAACGAAATTTTGGTGAAGTCGAATAACAGAAGTGTTGTAATTTACTGTAACACTTCTGTGTAAACAACGTTCGTTGTTTTTCCCTCGGTCTCATTCAATATGTACAACGAGTCAGGACTGGTGACGCGGGAGCAAGCGACGTACAGTTGTCCGTGTGAAAAGCAGCTCGTCCTGAGGTCGACACCCGCAGCCTTCAGTGTCTGCCCCTGCGACTTATTTATTGTCATGGCGAAGCACACGCTCACAGGAAACTGCACGCACTTGAATTGAAAGGGGTAATTGTGGGGAATCAGTGGTATACGTGGTATAAACACTGTTTCGCCGAGACTACAACCCGTTAGAATTTCCGCCTCAACGATATTTCTCTGCAGCGAGACGACTTTGAGCCGGGTCCTATTGCACAGTTTTGGCGGAGTGAGATTCCGAGGAAGCATAATTGGGACACCGACCTTTAGCTTAATGGTGTTCGCTGGCAGTCCACTTGCACTGAGGGAATTGAGAAATTCTACGGGGTAATGTGTAGCGTTATCTTGGTCGACCACAGTGTTTATTGAAGTGTAGATCACTTCATTTCCCTCAATTTCGGCGAGAATGTATTCATTGATCGTAGAAGCTTGGTCGTTTTTGGGTGTTAAAATGGCTCGTTCACACACCCAAGAATTATCTTGGTGCGGTATCCTATTGATGTCCCCGTACACCAGGCGAATCAAATCTTCTAAGGTAGACACCACTCTCCCAAGTATCTCAGGTAGAACCACCTGACCACTGTCTACTGGTAACGTTCCCTCACCCAATTTTAAGAGAACATCAGAAAATTCTTGGGCGTGTACATTCCCGCCAAGCTGTGCTCTCATATTCATCGTTAAGCGCAACTTATGAATATATGGCCATAAGAAAGAGCATTTCAACGAAGAATTCACCTCATCAGCTCTAGTTCCTGGCGTCACCACAGGCAGCGTTTGTCGGAAATCGCCGCTAAACAGAACTGTAACGCCACCCATCATTTGCGGATGTCCTCCAAAGTCCTGTTTACCGCCTCTACTGCTTTTCTGTTCACCATAGTGCATTCATCGCACACGATTAAGGAGCAATCTTTAAGCACGTGCCCTTTGTCACTGTTGCGTGATACTCCACAAACAGGTGTTTCATTACTCTCTAAATCTATGGGAATCTTAAACATTGCGTGCGCTGTTTTGCCACCAGGAAGCAGTGTTGCGGCGATTCCTGACGATGCTACTGCAAGGGCAATCTTGCCTTGCCTCCTGACCTCTGCAAGAATGCCAGCGGTGACAAATGTTTTCCCTGTTCCACCAGGAGCATCCAAGAAAAACATTTTACCTTGGCCGAGCCCAACGCTTTCAAGGATGGTGTCGAAAATTTGCTTTTGCTCTGAGGTAAACTTACAGACATGGTCATTGACGACGGTACTCATAGCTCTTGGATCATAATTTATTTCAGAGTTGTACTCTCTGTTTCCACGCTCTTGTACATCCAGATGTTGTGGAGACGGTAGCCCATAATCCACCAAAGAACTACCGCCGATCGAAATGACCACGTCTTGAAGTGAACGAAGGCAACTGTTTAGAACGTGCTCATCAGTTGCCTCAGTATTATCTCCAGTAGTGCATCTCGGAGCTCTTAGGAAGTCTTCGGACAGAAGATGCCGATATTTCTCCCACAACAGAAGCGGATTTGCAATACCGCAGAACACCAACATGACGGCAAACAGATGTCGTAAATGACTGGGACTGTCACTAATGCTGGCCTCCTCAAGTGCGTTGTCCCAGTGCTGATCACCATCGAGAAGGTGGCGTGCTACGCAAGCAGCGCGGTATGTGGGATACTGAATGTCATCGACTGTCCTTAGAAACGCAAATGATGTTGGGCCCCGCACTGTGTGCAGTAACATTCGCAAATAATAGCACTCGCCATTATTTGGGTGCACAGTGTATACCCGTCCCAATGCGGTGTCCTTAAAAATTCCCGGAAACCCATCCACGGCGTGTCCGCGTTGACGTCGATTAAATTCACCTCCTTGCTTGTCGTACGTGTAGTACGACGGCACCTCATCATAGGTGAGTGATCTAGCAAAGTTGTCCCCTTCACATAGTCTGAAAAAGGCCAACAGAGTGGTTTGGCGCGGATTTTGCAACCTTATCAGGGTCAAAATAAATGCGCTGGCCATTCTCTAAATGGACATCTAAATGCATGACTGTTGGATGCCTGTCGTGTATGGAGAAGGCCAGTAACCGCCAAACCGCCTCAGAAGTGCTGATGTAGCGACTAGACAGCTACTTGGTCACTTCATCCCTGTCAGTACTCTGTAAAGCGAACGTTGCCTGGTCACTACCTTTGTTGACGTATTTACAGATGTATTTAACCGACTGTACGCTTGTGCACGACTCGACTCGTTAATGTGGGTACTGAACATCCTGGAAAGTACAGGTGAGTATGGAACTATCCACATGTTGTCGATCTCGACTGCCTGGCCACGCATAGTTAACTCGGCATGACTGCCACCCTCAGCAGGAGATCGACGCCGGTATGAAGGGTATCCATCCTCACCTGTAAGTTTTTCGCTGCTAAATCGCTTCGGGAACCTTTTTGAGCACCGTCCGTTCCTCATGCAAGGAGAATTGCGATTTAGGGCTCCGTAAGGACCATGCACCATGTGACCCTTTACAATTTGCTACAGAAGATATCATCGATCTCGTTGGGCCTGATTTTATCTTTCAACCACAAAAGCAAATGCGCATGGGGCAAGCCGCGTTTTTGCCACTCTACCGAATACATGTGGCATCTGGTAGCACCAAATAGTTTTTCTTTTGTGAGAAGATCCGTCAGGCACTTTAATTTTAAAGGAAACACCCGAGAAATCAAGTCGTGCCTGTCATGTGGCACCTGCCCTGCTAAGAGCTCGCTGGTTATTTCGGGTCACTTAGGGTTGGTAGTGATGGTGATGAAGAGGTCCGGTCGACCGTACTTGCGCACGTAACAGAATGCGTCCTGTGTCCGCTCGTACATGTACCACGGACCTCCCGTAAAGGTGGAAGGGATTATCACCATCCGTCCAATATTTTCCGCGTTAGAGTCCTCTCGCATGGTGTCCCTTAGGTGCACGTAGTTTTCCGCCTTTAGTTTCCGTTGATTCGTTCTAATGAACACCAACCGCTCCGTTTCAATTTTGGCATACTCATCTACCAGAAATTGACTAAAGAGTGCACGGTAATAATGGAGATGAGAGTTGTCGTTGGAACGGAGCTGAATCATGTAACTGTAAAACTGGAGGGCGGAAGTCTTTTTGTTATAATTTGGGGCACCTGTCTGCGGGTCTACATTGTATACGGCAAAGTGATAGCCATCCTCTCCGCGACAAAACATTGATACTGTAGGGTATCATAAGCGCGATGTGTCTCGCTGATACGCTGTAGGCGATCATCACGTGTGCATAAAACAATGTCTCTTTTGTCGCAATCCTGGTCAACCAAGAGGATGGCTACCTCGTTTAACGTTGGTGCGTTATATCGTCCTGGATGGGCTGCAGTCGGTCTTTTGTCTGCGCTAATAACGAATTTAAAATTATCGCGCTCGTGTTCAGGCACCGATTCCAGAGCGGTTTTGAAATTGGTAACGTATGGGTTGACACTATGCAGAGTGTTTTGTAATCCCCTTATAAGGCTCAAGTCTAAATTAGGAATGTGTCGGCATCGGACATTAGCCTGTTCAGCAAAATCTGCAATGAAATATATTTGCAAAAATTTCGGCATTTCGGTGGGAAGCAGGGAACCTATCCGATGGTAGATTTGCCCCTGAATTTTAAAAGTCGGCATGAATCCAGATTCATCGACTTCATGAGCTCCAAATGAAGTCATCTGGAAAGCACTGTTGTAGGCTCGAATATTGCTTAAGAAATGGCTGGACTTGGGATGCTCGCTATTCAAAAGAACTTGTAAGATCTCCGGTAGCTCTTGCATAGAGTTTAGTCGTACCTTTCCAGACGCACAACACATTCCCTTAGTCTCTCCCTTCCACTTACGCGCGTGACGGTGTGCACAAACCTCAGACATGGTGCCAATGTCTCCGTGTTCGATGTAATTAATAAATGGATTATAGAAAAACGCGCTCCTTTCTTTATTGAACCACGGTTGCTCTTCAAGACCATAAACCATAGACTCAACATCAGATGAGGATGAATTGCGAAGATTGCGACGTATACGGTCTAGATCAATTTGGGCCACATGCTGTTCGACTGACTGACTTGCCCGAATTTCCTGAATCCGCTCACGTTCTTGCGTGGAATGAACAGACACTTCAATACGCATGTCGTGATATCTTTGCCGAGCAAGTGCATTGCGTTGCTCGCGCTGCTCGTCTGTCTCCAAAGACCGAGCTAAAGCATGCTGTGAGCGGTCTGCACTAAGTCGCGTCTCACGTTCTTCAGGATTCTCAAGTGATCGAGATGTGGCAGTGCGAATACGTTGGGAGTAAGTCTCCGAAGCGCGAGATACTGCGTGGCGCTCGCGATCGCTTGCTTGGCATGTATCGTGCTCCTGACTATTCTCGAGCGACCGAGCAGTCTCAGTGCGGAAACGCTGAAGACTTAATCTCTGCTCTCTCTCTGTTTCCGTTTCGGAAGTGCGAGATAAAGAATGACGTTCTCGGTCACGCGCAAGTCGTATCTCACGCTCCTGACTGCTCTCAAGTGATCGAGCAGTCTCGGAGCGGATATTCTGAAGACTCAACCTGTGATCCCTCTGTGTAACCGTTTCGGATGCGCGAGACAAAGAATGACGATCCCGGTCGATAGCTATACACATTTCTCGTTGTTCCACACTTTCCTGAGATCGAGAAGCGGTAGTGCAGACTCGTTTAAATTCTAAAGTCCTAGTTTCTGCGGACAAACTTAGTGCATTACGCTCACGGTTAGCACCCAGCCGTTGTTCACGCTCTGCGTCGGTTTCGAAAGATCGAACTAACCTGCGCATCTTAGAAACCCTTGAATTTCGAGACAGATTTGATCTTTTTCTAAAAGGCATAGCTAAAATTCCTTCTTAATCCGATAGTCCGATACTAACGATATTCAAAACAATGGAAATGAAAAGTAATCGAATAAGTACGTAAGAATTGCTGTTAAGTAGAATAATAATTATTCGCAGGAAAATTAAACACATCAACCAACTCAGACAACAAAGGTAACTGCCGTTTTGATAGGATGAGCACGGCCCATCGGCACCTATAACATCACTTTTTAGGGACGAAACCATAGCGCGATCTAACTCAACGCCAACGACATCTAGTTAGAAAACGGAAACTACATATTATTTACCCAAATGAATTGATTAAATCATGAATTAAAACTAAATTGTAGTTAATTTAATAGACAAGTACATTATTTTTGCATTAAAAAATATAGTAACAGCAGCAAGGAACAAAACTAAGAATTGCATACTTAAATCCATTAACTACAACAAATTTGCTTAGTAAGCAAAGACATTTAAATAGGTAGTAGTAATAGACCGGACATCAGTAACATAATTGTCATCTGTAACTTTTGTCCTATAGTAGTAGTATATCTCCGATTTTCGTCATTTAGTCTAAGTAACATCGTCAAAAGGTCAAGACGCATTCATTTTATAATTTTAAAAATATTTTTAAACAAAATATGCCTGGTTGTGCATTAAAGTATTGTAAATCACGATATGGAGCAAAAAATTAACGTGATTTCAGTTTATTACCGTAAGAATTATGTGTATTTATCAAATAATCTTTAAATTTTACTACCTCTAGTATATTGTTCGAGAATAAAGAAAAATTATTGTAATAAGTGCCCTCTGTTATCCAGTAACGTCACTATTTATTTACAAATATGTTAGTGATTAACGATGTGCCTACAACGGATTTTAAACTAATTTTTGGTAGTGTCACCTACTGGGAAGTAGCTAAATTGTTTTCTAAATAAATATTCAGTGTAGTATTGCTATATTTCGCTAGAGGGTGTAATACATGCGCATGGTCACAGCATTTTTAATGAAAATATGGCTGGTTATGCATTAAAGTATTGTAAATCACGATATGGAGCAAAAAATGAACGTGATTTCGGTTTATTATCGTAAGAATAATGTGTATTTACCAAATAATCTTTAAACGATTATTTTGTGCATTCAATTACGAAGAAAAACTTTTTAAAATCAATATTGCTTACCTCCTATAACATACGGCGTGATAATATGTAGCCTAAAGCCTTCCTTGGTAAACAAAGAACATTTTTGACTAATTTCAATTCAATCTATACAGTAGTTTTGGCGTGAAGCCGTACCATACACACAGACAAACAGACAAAAATTGTAAAAAGTCACTTTTTATCATCAGTTACGTTTTTCTAACAAAAGCCACTAATTTTTTCTCGAAAATTCTCAATGTACAGTTTTTCTTTCGTTACTGTTTTATTATAGGTATGTATAGATAGGGTATTATTTTCAAATTCAGTTGCTATTTTCATTGATATATATATATATATATATATATATATATATATATATATATATATATATATATATATATATTCATCGCCTTTTATTTAAACGCAAGCTGAGTCGCAGGTAAAAGCTAGTCTTAATATAAACAGGTTTATAAATCTAAATATAATATGGTCATATTAATTTTTTAACAAATATTTCACATAACAGTGCCATGTAGTGGCGGCGTAAGAATGTCCACTATCCCGTATCGTCCCATGGGTGATAGAGGGAAATTGAATCAGGTGATGCGCAGTAGCGTCTTCCTGATAACAACTAAAAATGGTAAAAACTGCTGTTGCCAACCCGCGCGCCAAGCGAGTCAACTATAGCAACATTCCCCCTATAAGGCAATCTATGAAAGAGGCCTACGTTCAACACCAGATTTTATAGGCGTAGTAGATGGATGGATGAAAACATTACAATATTGATATTTATTGATACTGACATTCAGATTTAAAAACTGAACTAGAGAAATATTCGCTAATACTGAGCTTTAGTCAGCCTTTACGGTAAGTAATAACTACATTAATTATAATGAGGTCCTCTAGACTGTATTTCGGTCACGGCGACCAGTCTTAACGGAGTATCCACGTAAGATTACAAAGCATAAGTGTGTGCGCAAAAACAGGTGCACTCTCTATTCTCTCTCTCTCATGTTTCGTATACATAGCAGGGGATAATCATGTATTATATAGTATTATTTGCTGATGATACTTCATTAATTTTCAAATTAAAACGACCATAACTAAAATATGACGAAGTAAATAATGCTATATCAAAATGAGCAAATTAGTTTAACGTGAATCATTTGCATTTGAATGACACTAAAACTAAATGTATAAATAATAACTTCAAATGTCATATTAATACGAATATAATTTTAAATGGGAAGAAGCTGAGTCTTGTCAATGCAGCCATTTTTCACCAAGCACAAAGCACAAAGCTTCAAAGGGGCCCACATATATCAAAACTAGCAAGCACACTTAGTTCTGCAGCATATGCTTAGAAAAGGTTAGAAATCTTACCAGTGTTAAAACAGACTAGTTTACTTTAGCTATTTCCATAACATAATGTCGTATCGTATTATGCTATGGGGACACGCGACTGACACTGAAATTATATTTGTTTTACAGAAGAGGGCCATAAGATCAATCTATGATGTAAAACCTAAAGAGTCGCTCAGATAATAATTTAAGGAAATTAATATATTAACTGTGATCGCTCAATTCAAAATGTGATGTCCGATATGAGTCAGTAATTATTAAGACGATGTATACGCTTTTACATCAAAATCCTGGAAAACATACAAAATTTCATCTGCTCAAAGTTCAAAAACTTTACTAAAGTGAGTTTGTATGAAAAAACGTTATTACGTTACTAAAGAATTTATGGATAATAATAACCCTTTGGAATGAGGTGATCGCTACCAAGCTATTTCTAATTTGTTTTGAGTTTTTTTATAGGTGAGGGGCAAGCGAACATACGGTTCACCTGATGGTAAGTGATTTCCGCCGCCCATGAGCAATGGCAACACCGGGAGAATTGCAGATGCGTTACCGGGCTTTTAAAAAGAGGTAGGCTCTTTTTTTGAAGGTTTCTAAGTAGTATCGGTCTGGAAATATCTCTGGTGGTAGTCGATTCCACAAGGAAGCTGTGCGAGGAAGAAAACTTATTTTAAATCGTACTGTAGTGGACCGCCAGTCATCCAGATGGTATGGATGGTATCGCGAGTTTTGTCGCGATGTTCGGTGGTGAAATTGTGCAGCTGGAATCAGTTCGATCAATTCCTCAGAGCACTCCCCGTGGTAGATGCGAACCGCTCTGCGCTGGATGCGATCAAATGGAAGGAGCTAACACTGGGGAGCACCAGCCCGGGATGGGAACTGTATTCCGTATGTAGCCGAACCTGTGCCTTGTAAAGTTGCAGGCGGTGAACCGGAATAAAATACTGTGCTGCCCTCTGCTGAACACGCCAAGCTTTTTAGAAGCCAATTTGGTCTTCTCTTCAAAGTGACAACGAAACTGCACGTCACTCGATATGTCAACGCTGAGGGTTCCGACACAGGCTGTGGCGACAAGAGGAGTGCCTTAAAACTGAGGAGATACGACGAAAGGGTTCTTTTAAGCGGTAAACGCGCAAACTTGTGTCTTCTGGGGATTAAACTGAACTGGATTTAGTCCCCCCAGTCCGAGACTTTGTTCAATAAAGTCTCGACTTCAGACACAAGTTGGTCCCGGTACTCGGCGACGTTTTCCTGAGTAATATAGGCACGACCGGTGTATAAAGTATCACCAGTGCTGTCGTCTGCATATCTACGAATTTTACCGGTAAGCAACATGTCATTGATATGCAGAAGAAACAGCGTTGGTGATATCAAGCAGTCTTGTGGAACACCAGCGTTAATGGGCTTGTAATCGGAGCATGCACGACCTTGATTCTCAGATCAGCAAGAAAACTGGTGACCCAATTGCACAATTTTGGGAAGCCCATAGGATGGAAGCTTCGTAAGAAAAAGAAGTTGTGTTGTTATTTGTATAGCATACATGATTGTAATTTAGACGTGATAGAGTCACGCTGCAACTATATTATGGTTGTAGCAAGAATCGACCGGGAAAGGACCACGCTCTCACAGAATACCAGAGTAAAATAGCAGCTTAATACCGCTGTGCTAATTTCGTATGGTGAGTGTAGTGATCCGGAGACTCTTTTTTACTGGAAACGTGGCGTTCCATCTTAGTACTCAAGGGTGATTCTCAATCGAGGATGGATGTCTGTGGGCCACAGCATCAACTTACCATCAGGTGGAATATGTGCTCGTTTGTCTCCTTTATTCTATATAAAAAAGATGTTATTTAAAAAAATTCCCGCTTGGTTTCTTGCTGGTTCTCCCCAGGGCTTTTCCGAACCAGTGGTAAACAAAACAAGAGAGTGACTTTCAATAAATAGTATTTATAATCTTTATTTAATAAAAAAGTTTCTGTTTCTGTTTCTAATTGTGGAGATGGAGAAATGGAGAAATTAATCCAAACATGTGTCGCATCGACCCTGTCTCGGTGCATTTAATGGTATTCGCGTACGTAAATAAACATGGCTACTGCGAACATGGCCGCCCTTCGCTATTTTGGCGCGGGTACTTGTGTCATTGTCACAATCATCAGTTAATTCCGTATTTTTACAATATCGACATATAAATAATAAAGTGTAAACATTAGATAACGTATGTATAGCTATTTATTTGCAAATTTTTTTTAAATATTTATACTTAATAACATTGATAATAAAAGTGCATACTTATTAATGTGTTTTTAACAAGCAAAAGCAATTGCGAAGCTGATTGACTATATAGCTACGATAAGCTTTGATAAGCTAAGACACAGAATATGAGATTAAATGCGATTTTGATATGAAATGAAATTATTACATAGATCTAATTTTTTATTCTTTACCTTTATCATTTAGATTTTGTATCAGCTATTGTCGCTTAAATAACATAATGGTCTAGATTATAACCTTATTTTTAGCGTTGAAAACATAGCACGATGTTTGATAAATCATCGCATAACCCCGACAACTTCGTTTATTTTGTAAAATGTCTGTCCTCTCTAAAAATATCACGACTCGTTGGCGTTAGCTGCCCTGAAATACATATCTCTAGCAACTTTCGTTTAAATACGTCACCATAAAAACTAACACGAATTTAACTATCCATTAAAATGGAGTGTAATAGCGATGTAATTGTAATTAGTATTAATTTCAACATATAAATGTTTGCATGTATATTTTATATATTATTCAATTTAAATGCTTTATAAAATTTGACAGAAATTAAAAATAATTGAATGTTGACCATTGTAATTAATATTATGTATTTACTGAAATAGTTTATTGCCATGTCGTTGTTTTAATTTAACGACATCCTTTATATGTTTTAAATTACTACCGAAATTAATTACTACCCGTAGTATTAATGTTTGGCAATCATATAGTCTGGTATTACAGAATATTAGTTCCTTTTTCTAACAGTTACCTCTGTTAGTGTCCGATAGTAGGATGTAAAATTTCGTTGTAATTTTCAAAATTTTTTGGAACAGAATCAATCACTGCATGGGTTAGATAATCACTTACATGTCGATGCTTTATATCACTCTTTTGTAAAATATTATATAAAACACTAACACTTAATGATCACACTTTCATTTATATTCATATACTAAAAGCACTTTACTGCAACGCACTATACCTTCGTATCATTTGCCTACAAACTCCAGACTGGTAAAGTTCTGAACGCTCACAAAAATCAAATGTTCAAAATCCATGTGCCCTGCCAAAGTTTCGGGCAAGATGTTGACGTCACTTTGTAGGTAAATATAAGTATACCAACCTACATACATGTGCACTCTGAAATATAGCCCTCTTTCAAAGTGGCGTCGATGAAAAATAAACAAGCATAGCACGCTAGCGAAGCGGTTTAGATGTATTTAGCGTGGTATTTTTTATAATCCGCATGCGTATAATTTGACTGAATGAACGTTTCTTTTTTTAAGATTTAAAAAAAATGAAGTAAACCCAAGTAAGACGAAGGTGGTGTTTTTTGGAAGAGAAGTAAGCGAACCGATATGCGTAATAACAATAGAAAGAGAATTGGTTAAGCAAGTGGATGACTTTGTGCATTAAGGATATGTGTTTATTGGGGAATGCTAAACAAAACTAGGATATAGAACGAAGAGTGAATGCAGAACAAAGAAATTTTTTACGTGGTAGAGCCATGCTGCAGCTATATCATCGTTGCAGCACGAATGGATCGGCTCGACCGGGGTAGGACCACGCTCTCACAGAATACTAGCATCAAATAGCAGCTTAATGCTGCTGTGTTTTGTATAGTGAGTGGAGAAAACCGGAGACACTTTTTACTGGAAACGAGGCATTCCATCTCAGTCCTCAGGGCTGGCAACGCGTCTGCATTTTGATTTTTGATTGAAGATAAATGGAGATGTCTAAGGGCCACAGCATCCACTTACCATCAGGTGGACTGTGTGCTCGTTTGTCACCCTTATTCTATAAAAAAAGTGAATAAGGTTTTTTAATCCGTTGTGTGTCGAAAAGGACACGTGTGGCAATTCACAAGGTGTTACAGTGTTTGGTTCCTATCTTGTAGAATCCTTGTAGACAAACTGTGTGATAAGAGAAAAGTGTGATTCGCAGGAAGATATTGTGTCAAGGATTAAGAAAAGAATTCTCCGGTGGTTTTGACACATTAAAATAAAATATAAATAAAATAAAATAAATTAGTAAAGAGTGACAAAGCAAATTTATACCGTCGAAGTTTGTGTTTGTTCGTGTTGTTGAAGGAAGTCAGGAAAGAACAATCTAGATGGAAGTTCGTCTCATTGAAATAATTATAAACTTAAAACTATCCCGCTAAAATATGTTTTAAAAACAAATGTGTATTAATTTTGACTATTATATATATACCGAGTGCTCAAATGCGAGGTATTAGACTAAAATAGATCAAACTCGCTCGCCAAAAATCCGGCCTTAAACAGTTTACTTCCAGTAAATCCTACGCCTTTGTGTCGTAGTTTTAGTACTCATTACAATGTTAAAATAGCGTGAGCTATAAAAGCATTAGCTAATGTAAACAATGGTGCATTGTGCAACATGTTATTATAACAAGCCGAGAAGGGGAAAATATTCATTCCTCTGAATCTAGCATTTGTGACTATTTCAAACTGAGTCATAGTTTAGAATTTTCCTTATGGTGACAGCGTAAGAGCGCTTTCTAAGCCCACGGGTGCAACTCAGAGAAAAGCCCAGAATATCATAAAATGGCTTCCAGTGGATGGCGGTATAGCAATCACATTTACGACAGTCGTCAAATGCTCAAACTGGCGACAGTAAGCAGCGTCAAATTTTATCTATAGCGGAAAGCGCATGTTTGAAAATTACGTATTTATTGCATATATAATGCATCTCTCTCCAGAACCATTTAACTGTCAGTGGCGTATAAGTTCGGTCTTTTTGGATGTATTTTCGGCCATTTTTTTGATGATCGTCACAGTTTCGTCAGTCAATCAGGAGTCAATATGAAACGATGTATATTTTAAGATTTTGCATATTGTAGATAGGTTACATATACGATAAATAGTAAAGTTTAAAAATGTTTGATTTTAAAACTCAATCGAAACTTTCTTATTTCATATTCCAGGTATCCTATTTTTTGCATGAAAGATCCTCACGCTGAAGTTGTATTATGGCTGCAACACGAACAGGAATAGCTCAGTGGGGAACACGGCACACCGCAGACAGCTGGTAAACAGCTGCCTGAGCCTGTCCCCAGGGCAGCCAGACTCAGCACTAGGGCACGGCCCGGGATTAAGTCAGGCCCTGGTGCTGTGTTGCGGACTTTTAAGCGATTAACGGCTCGGTCCATCTCCTCGACGGTCACCTCCATCTCATCTTGCCTCTGCCATGAAGATGGCAGGTGACCTGAGTCTTAGCACCCCCTGCCTATGGTCGCTACCACAGCCGAAATAATATAGGTGGAAAGAAATGGAAATTTCCAGCAGGCCCTCTCCTCCGGTCGCCAAGCGGCATGGCGGAGCCATCCCAGGATTTTTCATAAGATGGCGAGATGGCCTTTAATTATACCCCCAACTACCTACGCTAGGCCAGTGGTGTAGCCATGCTTCAAATCAAGCTAAGCTCTTATGGAGCTGGCACTTAACACAAAAAAATTACCACACCGCAACCTGTTATCATGGGCTACGCAACTGTTCATACCCATTCTACAAAAAAATTGGGTTTCACCTAACATCATACCGGAACATGACTGCTGTGAGTACACAGCAGCATTAAGTCTAACAACCAGAAATACTTCTTACTGGTGACGATCCTTTTTACTGTCCCGTTACCAGTAAAAAGGGTCTCCAGTAGTCTAGTCGCTAGTTTATAGTATTGCATCCGCATAGTTGAAAACGCATTTGTACTTTGATTGTTAATCGAAGATTTTGGGGGATCAAACTGCTCGTGTCTGTAGGAACTACCTTAATTCACCACATATCTCCCGGGTAGGTTAAAAGAGCAGCGACACATACTGGTGGTAGATTGGTCCTCTACTAGTTAGAAGCCAGCCGAGTGTTAGTTACCACCCTCCTGGCAAAAATATACTGCTACGCAAGTCATGTTCCGGTACGATGTTAGGTGAAACCCATTTTTTGGAGAATTGGTATGAACAGTTGCGTAGCCCATGAGAACAGGTTGCGGTGTGGTAATTTTTTTGTGTTAAGTGCCTGGTTATGGAGCTTAGCTTGATTCGAAGCACGGCTACACCACTGGCCTAGCGTAGGTAGTTGGGGGTACAATTAAAGGCCATCTCGCCATCTTATGAAAAATCCTGGTATGGCTTCGCCATGCTGCTTGGCGACCGGAGGAGAGGGCCTGCTGGAAATTTCCATTTTTTTACATCTTTATTTTTCGGCTGTGGTAGCGACCATAGTTACGGCGGGGCAGGGGGTGCTAAGACTCAGGTCACCTGCAATCTTCATGGCAGAGGCAAGATGAGATGGAGGTGACCGTCGAGGAGATGGACCGAGCCGTTAATCGCTTAAAAGTCCGCAACAAAGCACCAGGGCCTGACTTAAACCCGGGCCGTGCCCTAGTGCTGAGTCTGGCTGCCCTGGGGGCAGGCTCAGGCAGCTGTTTACCAGCTGTCTGCGATGTGCCATGTTCCCCACAGCCTGGAAAGAGGCAAAGCTGGTCCTCTTGAAGAAGGATGGCAGGGATGATGATTCTCCCTCTGCGTACCGCCCCATATGCCCTGTTGGACGAGATTGGCAAATTGTTCGAAAGGATAGTTGCCACTTGACTCAATAGATATTCGTCACACGTCCGATTTGGCTGATAGCCAGTTTGGGTATCGACGGGAGCGTTCCACTGTAGTTGCGATTATGCGCGTCCGCTCCCTGTCGAAACAAACAGTATCCCAGGATGGCGTGGCGTTGGCGATTAGTCTTGATATCATCAACGCCTTTGATTACCTACCCTAGGATGCAATCAGGAGGGCACTGGCACATCATCAGGTGCCCACAGGGCTCGGTGCTGGGTCCACTACTGTGAAACCTCGCGTATGATGCGGTTCTGCGAGTCGACCTTCCCGATGGCGTAAATATCATGTGCTGTGCCGACGACACATTGGTGATTGCCAGCGGGATAGCTTTCAAGAGGGCCAAGGAGCTCGCCGAGCTTGGGTCGGAAGTCGTTGTTGCCAAAATTCTCGAGTTGGGCTTAGAAATAGCTCCTAACAAGACCGAGGTTTTATAAACTACCACTGCGTTGTCACCCGTGAGGATGTAAGATGGAATGCCTGGTCTCCAGTAAAAATGGTCTCCGGTTCTCTATACTCACAATACGAAACACAGCAGCATTAGGCTGCTATTTCACGCTCGTATTCTGTGAGAGCGTGGTCCTTCCCCGGTCGAGCCGACCCATTCATGCCACAACCATAATAGCTGCAGCGTGGCTCTACCACGTATATTGTATAGTTGGATATTATCTCAAGGTGCCAAAGGACGATAACTTGAGGCACACATCACTATTAGAGCACTTGCTTCATCGTTTCCTCTAATGATTAACATGCGCTGATATTTAATAGGCGAAATTGCACCACTTTTACATATCGAAATACACTTCAAACTATTATTCAAACGACGACACAGGACCAATAAACCACCGGTGGTCAAAAAACTCCTATCTATGGTATTTGATTAACACCAATTCTCATTTCTTTTTATGCCCACATCTGACTTTTATTATGTGGACAGTTACATACAATAGTAATATAATAATAGAATCTAATTACATGTCATCAAGTAATGCCACAAAGCACGGTCCTGAGCCACCTGCATCCATCGACTTCCTGCATGTCTTACCAGGTCGTCACTCAATCTAGTGGGGGACCGCCCTACACTACGCCCTACACTGGGCTATATCGGTCACTCTGGTTTTACTGCGGATATCCTCATTTCTGAGTCTATCACGCAGAGAAACTCCGAGCATAGCCCTCTCCATAGCTCGCTGAGCGACCTTGAGCGTCCTCATACGGCCAGCAGTGAAGGACCACGTCTCTGATCCGTAAGTCATCACTGGCAGCACGCACTGGTTGTACACTTTAGTTTTCAGAAATTGAGGTATACCTGACGAGAAGATGTGCCGTAATTTCCCGAACGCTGCCCAACCGAGTTGAATCCGTCGATTGACCTCTCGGTCGAAGTTGGACTTACCTAGTCGGACTATTTGTCCCAGGTAAACGTACTCGTCAACAACTTCGAGCACAGTGCTCCCAACAACTACCGGCATAGCTGAGACATGGACATTAAACATGATCTTTGTTTTGTCCATGTTCATCTTAAGACCTATCCGTTGGGAGACACCATTGAGGTCATTAAGCATAGTGCTTAGGTCCTCCAGCGATTATGCCATAAGGACTATATCGTCGGCAAATCGAAGGTGAGTGATGTACTCGCCATTGATGTTAATACCGTATCCTTTCCAGTCCAGTAGCTTGAAAACGTCTTCCAATGCAGCGGTGAAGAGTTTCGGGGATTTAATTACATGTATAAAGCCTTATTTACTGCGAATATTGCATTCTACTTATTAAATATCTGTAAAGTAAGAAAAGCCACGTAAAAGCACATTTGTATATCCTATACTATTAAACGAGCAATTCTTGTATATATGTATATATATATATATATATATATATATATATATATATATATATATATATATATATATATATATATATATATAATCGGGATCTCGGAAACGGCTCCAACGATTTTCATAAAATTTAGTGTCCAGGGAGCTTCGGGGATAATAAATCGATCTAGCTAAGATTTATTTTTAGAAAATGTCTTTTTGTCCGTGTTTTTAGGCAATTAAAAACTGCTACAATATAGTTAGAATAAGAAGGTAAATTTTGACAGTTTGGTAATGATTATAAATAGCTTATTGGTATAATGGGCGGTCACAAAATCGTAAAACCTGGGTTCGAGCCCAGACCGACCGACCGACTTTTTTATTTTTTTTTTCAAGTTTCTTTCTTTTTTGAGAAAATATATTTTTTTCGAGCCCTTTTTTTAGTATTTTTTAAAAACACGAAAATTTAAATAAAAATAATTGCACTCATGATTTTTTATTCAAATAACCAGTTCAGTTTTTTCTGTTATGTCGCTAAGATCAAAAAATATTATTTATAATTCATCAGTATGTAATTTGTATCTAAATATAATTTCCAAAACACACGAATTAAAAAAATCGAGCGAAAAATACCGAGCAAAGCTCGGTCAACCGGGTACTATTTTTACAAACAGATTACCTACTATTGAATAAAACTATTTATATGGATTTTATCGCGTTTAATTAACTTATTTTTAACGTCGGGACGTTAACTCCGTAAACTCTAAAAAACAATTCACAATGGAGTTAGAGGCAAATAATTATTTAGCTTTCCTAGATGTTTTAGTCATACAAAATCCTGATAACACTATTGGTCACACTGTGTATGTATAGGAAAAAGACCCATACCAAGCGATATTTATATAGTGAATCTTATCATCATCCATCACAGTTAGCTACCGTGGGTAAATCTTTGGTTCAGAGAGCACAAGGGATCTCTGACAGTAAACATCTGGCTGCCGAGCTTCAGCACGTTAAGTAACTATTGCAAGAACACAAGTTTCGGGTAACGCGCCTACGTTACAGTGACCGAGTAAAGTCGGCCACAGTCGAGCGTGTGCCTGCTGTACTACCATACGTCAGAGGAGTCACAGACAAGGTTAGCTACATTAAAAGCGAGCATCCATTAAAACATATTACAAGTCGCCGGAAAAGATTAGTCAATTTTTCCCATCCATGAAGTGTAATATTCCTCTTCAAGATGCAGGAGTGTACAAACTAGACTGTGAATGTGGTCTCTCTTACACAGGGCAAAAAATCTATAAAAACCAGCGTGAAAGAACATTTAGCTGACGTGAAGCACCGACGCTCCAGGAAGCCTGCAGTCCATGAACATGTTCAAGATCGTCCCTTTCATAACATCTGATTTGACAAACCACAAATCCTCCCAAAGTAACACCGATTCCTAACAAGAATGATTCTAATAGATTTTGATTCATCACATGATAGACGTTGAAGGAAAACATCTTCAGGAAATCCGCATAGTCATGACCAAAAAAGTATCCGGACGGCGTGTGAATTCTGGCAACACGTACTGGAGCGTACTGACAGGCTTTTTCCATTTATTTACTTTTCAATAACAAGAGTCTTTTGCTCTGATAGAAAGGTATTTATAGGCTGTTATTTATATATCACGTTTTGGTTATGCGTAGTGATTAACATTATAAATTGGCTGCCAAGTTTTAGTAATTTATTAAATTAACGTAAAGAAATTTTATCTCGTAATATGGATGCATATTACTATATTATATATATATATATATATATATATATACATATATATATATATATATATATATATATATATATATATATATATATATATATATATATAATGACTGAATCGATTGTGATAAAACTTCATGAACATATATATAGAGCAATGCTAGAAGTGATCTAAGCTATATTTTATGTGAAAAACATCAAAAACTTTAGACAATTATCTCATAAATTATAGGCATAAAAAATTGAAACAAAACTTTTTTGAGTTTCTAATTTTACACAAAACAGGTACTTGCACTTTATTTTTACCATCATTTTGATGCAAAAACAGTTTTTAATTTTTTTTAATTCCTCGACAACAAAACTGTAAATATTAAAAGATAATGTAATATACCTTTTTTACGTGAAATTAATAGATCTTCAATTTTTATTTCTACTATTTTTCCATATCTAAAAAGCTGTTTGAAAATAGTAAGAAAACTGAGCTTAAACTGTTTTTAAATAATTAACTACATGTCCAAAGTCCACTAATACAGATTCGCAAGTGTTCTACGAGAACAAGTCTCGGGTAAAAGCTTGTACCCAACATAATTTATTATTAAATCCTGAAAAAAGGTAGATTTTACGTAAATAGGAAATAACAATCGTAAAAGTGTTGACAGATATAAAAATGGTGTAAGTTCAAGATTTATTGGCAGCTGCTATTCGGTATCAACTAGGTTACGTTTTTATAATAATGCGGAGAAAATATTTGTTTCGAGTAAATTTTGGTCTGGTTTATATTATTTGGCTTTCCTTAAACGTGATTAACGAATTGTTATAATAATTGTTTTTTCGAAATTTAATTTAATACCTACTAATTTATATTTGAATTAAGAATGACGTACTCTAAGATAGATAACGTACCTAAGTGATTTATGATTTATGATGAGTATTTCCTTATCAGAAAACAAACGGCAAAGGGAATTGCGCTGATATTTTTTTTGTCACGTTCAATGGTCAAACATAATATAGAATATTTATAAAGTAGATGTAGGCTTAAGTGTACGTAAAGCAAAACGCGGACAAACCAACTGCACTGAAATTTGAAAATACTATTGGACGACAAAATTGCTCATAGCTTTTAACTTTTAATCTATCTGGTATATTTTCTCTATAGTTTTTTTTTAATGTAATAAGAGTGACACACGAGCTCGCAGTCCACAGGTAGTGGTAGTGCAGCGCACAAGGTAAGTAGATACTTAAGCCCATATGCTTACATCGACATTTAATCTCGGTAAGGATCAAAATGCAGATGCGTTGTCAGCCCTGAGGACAAGAATATTCCATCTTTGTCCTCAGGGGTGTCAATCGTGACCTCCTTTCCAGCAAACTGGACCTCCGGTGCTCTACACTCACCATATCAAACTCGACAACCTGAAGTTACTATTTTTCTGTGACAGTGTGGTCATTCCCCGGTCAAGCGGATCCATTCGTGCTACAATCATAAGTGCAGCACGGCTCTACCATGTATATAATGGATAATGACGCTATAGCAATTGAATAATCTACTGCTGGCATGTTCCTAGGCTTTTTTTCATACATTGATTATCTTAAAAACGAGGAACCTTTTAAAATTACTAAAACTCTAAGTCCAATGCTATCGCATTTATTAGACGTGGATAACGTTACCTACATCCATTTATTTTACGGAATAAGGCTGACACACGAGCGTACTGCCCACGTGATGTTCACGACATCTACTAAGATCAAACGCCTCGTTTCCAATAAAACGTGTCCTGGTTCTCTACACTCACCATACGACACCACAACAGCATTAAGTTGCTATTTTATGCGAGTATTCTGGGTGAGCGCGGTACTATCACGGTCGAGCTGACCTATTCGTGCTACAATCATAATATAAATAGTTGCAGAATGGCTCTACATGTAATGTTTTTTAGGTAATTAGAAGTACCAACGAAGCGCGACGATGAAGCCCATGTTCAGCAGTGACCTTTAAAGGGCTGATGATGATAAAGAAGAAGAATTGGAAGATTGGATTTTTGTTATTTGTTTGAAAGGATGAGACGAAAATGTACAGTATGGGACTTGTCTCATATCTGGATTCGTGCCATCTTTGAATTGTTTAGAAAATTATTTCTTCATAGCATCAGCTTATCGACAAATAAAAGCTCCGGTAGGTGGCGCTGTAATATACTGTTTATATTTTATCGTTTTTTTTATAGGATAAGGGTGACAAACGTGCACATAGTTCACCTGATGGTAAGTGGATTCTGCAGCCCATAGATATCTACATTAATTAACCTTGATTAAGAATCAACTCAAGAATTAGCCAAGATCAAGAAGTCACTTTTGAGGGATAAGATGGAATGCCACAATTCCAGTAAAACGGGTCTCCAGTTCTTTACACTCACCATATGCTCTACCACGTATAAATCTAAATAGTTCTAAACAGGATAACTTATTTAAAAAAATTCTTAAGCCTATCGGTGTCTTTTGTAACTTTAGATCGAAAAATTAGGATATAAAGTACCTACATCAGGTGCAATGACGATTGAAAAAAAAATATTTACATGGTCAAACTTCAATCAACAGTACATTGTTGATTTAAGAGGGCAAGGGCTGATTTTTCAATCGTCAGATAAAAGTTATCTATCGAATAAACTATTACTCGATCGAATATAAGTGAAACAATTGAATTAATTTATTTCAGCAACTGTAATTTTTAATTTGTTATGTTTTATTTTACTCTTTGAATAAATTTAATCTGATTATTGAAAAATAAACAATAAATATTTAATATTTATTTGTTAAAAAACGTGAAGTCATCAACATAAGAAGTTTACTTAAATAATGAAAATTATGACGAGGCTTTATAAGTGGTATAATTCGAAAGCTCTTTGAATGGTAATATAATTTCAAAGCAAGATCTTTTAAACAGGATTGAAGCAACTAAGGAGGTTTAAGCCTAATTAACAAAAAAAGGGTAAGTGCCACTAAATCTGTACATTTACTATATTTTCTTCATACATACTTATATCATCACATATTTCCGTTGGCAAAAGCAGTTTTTTTATTTTCTATTTGTTAACAGGAAGCCGCTTCATCAGTTTTTGGATTTACGTCATCATCAGTTTTTGGATTTACGTCAGTTTTATACGTGGTAGAGCCATGCTGCAGCTATATTAGTAGTATAGTTGTAGCACGAATGGATCGGCTCGACTGGGGAGGGACCACGCTCTCACAGAATACCAGCGTCAATAAGTAGCTTACGGTCAGTTTTTGGATGTACGTCAGTTCTACTGATCATTTTAACAGACCGTGTGTGGCGTCCATTAGATTTATTACCTCCGTCGCCTCTTGCGACACGAACGGGACTAAACGGGGTTTTGTATATTCTAAATCCGCCACTAAATCACTCCATGGTCAAGGTTTATAGCTTCATACAATATATTCAATATCATAATTAATATTTGAACGTTACCGCACATGTCACAAAATAAAACTCAGCTTTTTCAGTCTAAACATCTTTATGCAAACATCAATCAAAATATTTGACTACTATATTCGAAACTTCGAACTATACAATTGTGATATTTAAGGAAAAATACTCTTGAATTACTTTACTCGAATTACTAGTAAGATCATTTATGCGATATAACGAAGGTGACAACAGATTTTTAAACATATTAAAAAAATGAAAGCCGTAATATCAAAATTGTTTTGCAATCAAATCTAGTACAAAAGTACATAGATTATTCATTAGACATTACATTACAGAACTACCAAAGTTAACTTTTTTAATTTATTTTAATAACGTGTTGATAATGGACTTCGGTTCTTATTTCGAGACGACTATCAGAGTATTATGATTTTTAGTTAAACACAACGGTGGAGATTCCTTCAGTCATTGCAAATTAGATAAGCAGCTATCTAAAATATTCTATATTGTTTTAATTTAATTGACTTCAAATTCAATAATAATATATTAAATCTCTTTGAACAGTTGACTCAAATATTTATATTTGTTTTATTTTTTCTGTTTATATTTTTATTAATACCGTGTAGTGGCGGTTAAGAATATCCACTACGCCATATCTTCCCGTGGGTGTCGTAAGAGGCGACAGAGGTAAATCAAAACGGAAGATAAGCAGCAGGAACTTCCTGATGATAACACCTCAAATAATAAAAAACTGCGGTTGTCAATCCGCCTGCCAAGTGTGATAACTATGCCAAATTCCTCCTGATGAGGTAATCAATGCGGGAGGCCTATGTTCAGCAGTGGACTTTTATAGGTAGCGAACAACCTTGAGCTCCTAGCGAACGACCTTGAGCATTCGGTCCGTCTGTGCTTCTACACTCCACGCGCTCTCGCTACAATATATTGCGTAAGAAAAACGCCCAAATTTTAAAATATTTTCGTTATAAAATCGAATTTTAGTCCCTTGAAAAAATTAAATAGATCAAAATGTTTAATAATAAATTGCCTATCCATTAGTGTCAATATTGCAAAATAAAATAATGCTTACTTTATGAGGAGATGAAAGTTATAAATAATTATTTCGCATTTCCGTGGTTAAGTTGTAGGGAGATTCATCAAGAAAAATTAGAATTGGCTGTTATGGAATCAAGAATATGTAGAAATTCAATAGATTTTTTATTATTTGATATATCTTTTTAATAACAAGTAGATAGCTCCTAATTTTTTTTTTAATTTTCCTTTCAAATGACGACTAGGGTGGCATTTTGCTTAAACACGCACCTTAACTTATTATAAAAAAATAATAAAAAGATAGTACAGAATAAAAGATAGTAAAGAAGTACACTTACGCTTCAAAAGTTTGGGAGCTGGGTCTTCCAGAGACTTTGGGGTCGTATCCATTGTCTTGGTAGTGCTTTCTACAGGCTTCAGCTTCTTCTGTGTCCACGCAGGCGGCGCCTCCGAGTCTTTGTCCTTAACCCAGGGTGGCCTGAAGCTGTCCCGCCTTGGCGTTGTGTCCTTACTTACGTTACCAATCGGCATTGTGTCGGCCTGTGGTCGAAAGGTTTGTGTCAAAGTGATGATTGGTGAATTGTAATTTTGGTGTTTCCTTTTTTGTTGAAATTTCATTCATCCTATTTCCACCCCATATTGGATTAATTTAAAGGTAAAATATGTGTTAAATGTTTCCAAACGTGTGACATTGAATAAATAATTATTATAAGGATATAGATTATAATGAAAAGCAATTTATTAAAATACTTTTGTTTTTTAATTTTTGATTCTATACTTTATATTCAACTAGCTTGACAGGCAGAAGTTGTTCTGCCATTTTCGACGACCTTGTCATGTCCTATTAAAAATCCTTAAGTTCGTAAAAAAAAACATTGTGTGTCACTCATGGGCAAAAACACTATCTTATCACTCAAGTTGGACCAAACGGCACACGGTGTGCAAATTTGATTAAAATCGGTTAAGTAGTTTAGGAGTCCATCGCGGACAAACAACGTGGCAGGTAATTTATATATATTAAGATTATATATGTTAAAATAAAAAACTTCAAACCGAAACATAGCCCAGATTTGTTCCAGATTGAAGATTAATAGAGTTCGAAGTTGATGGAGGCATCCCATCTTAGTCTTCATGTGTAAAAACGAAGCTGGGGCCTTCTTCGTTCGTGATTGCATATGTCCGTGAGCTACAGTAGACATTCTTTATAAGATGGCAAGTTAGCAAATTTATCACTCTAATATAATAAACACCACACACTGATTGTGAAGTACATATATTCTATCAACGTGTACCCTTAATTCTTTTCTACTGCATAATAAATGTAAGAGATGTTTTTGTCAAACAATCTTAGATACTATTTACCCGACTGGTATTTCTTCTAATACTAATTCGAATAGGAGTATTTGTAATACTTATTAAAATATAAGTGTTTAAATAAAAAATAATTTTTGGATAAAAAAATATTTTCAACCAAAACCGTAACATGTATTTGATCTTTATCATTGATATGCATATGCGGCAAGTGTTTTATATAATATATATTATTTTTTAACTTTCTAATATAATATTTTAAAGGTTAAGATCACAATATTATTCACGATTTATTACTATGGTGATTTAATATCTGTGCGTCTTTTCGTATTTTTACCTTTTGTCAGTCTATTTGTATTCCTTTTAACTTTTTTCGGCGATCTTTGCTCTTTATCATTGAATTAACATTGAGATAAATAATGCTCCTTATATTTGTACCAAAAGCTATTCTTGAGCTTGAACTCAAACAGTTAGCTGTTAGCTAAAACATATAAATTAAAAATTCGTTAATTTCTAATTCATATGTTTTAGCTAACGGCCCTCATCTACTTTTGAGGACGCTATTTTCAACACACGCTAACCATTTGTAACTAATGTATAAATAATTAATAAGTTGTTTTCGTTTCTAATATGAAGAATGGAGAATCTTCGTCAGTATTTTTTGAGTCCTTAAACATTTAATTCATTTTTCCTTCAGTATGGAACATCATATAATTTAATTTTGAATGAATGGCTTTTTGAAGTTATTAATACGTAGATTCTCGTACTCCGACGCCACTACACGGCAATATTTTATATTAAAAACCTATTTTAAAAATTTTAAATTGATTGAACAATACGAAACCAAACAGTGGCAATTGCGTGTTCTAAAATTGAAAGAAGATAGCTAAAGATAACGTCGCAAATTAAAGAAACATCCGAGACTAAAACAATACGCTGTGTAGATAATTCTACGTTACAGCGTGCAATAGGAGGGAATAGTTGGCAATGATTATTTCGCATCCCAATTTTACGATAACGAAATAGTTAGGCACAAATAACGTGGACGGATTCCCATGTATTCGTTAGTAACGAAAAACGAAAATAATAATAATTTCATATGGAATAATAATAATTTTAAATTATTATTCATTTCATAATAATCATTTTAAAACTATACTATTACTATATATACTATTGATAAAATAATTTTGTAATTAAAGAATTAACCGTTTAAAAAATCTCAATACTCTTTTAATTCTTGCGCCGATTCACTTGTATTTGTGTAGCTGTCTGTGTAGTGTTTGAGACACGATGTGATCAAGAAAATGCACTTAATAGTAACACACCGAATATAACACTTCGAAGGATTAACTGGACATATTTTTCTACGGAACTGGATTAAAATGCACGACACGCTGATCCAGAAACAAAATTAGGTGGGACGCGAAGACGCGGCGGCTAGTGCGCGCGGCTGGCGACTACCAACGGAATTTCAACTTTGAACAATCCTCTGGAACTTATAAATAGGTGTGCCACGGCGTGTACCACGTATTCGGGAGCATCAGTTTTATCAACAAAATCACACTGAACGAAAATCACGCTTAGTGTGACAAATCATTTTAGTTATATTTACTAGAAAATATATATTTATAAGTAAATTTGGATAGGCATTTTAGAAAATTTATTTTCATTCAGTGTCTTCTTGTACTAAACATTTCTTTCAATCTCAGAGTTTCAATTTAGGAGTTCGTCTAGGTTGGTAGCTTGGTATCACCTTTGGCTATTTCTACTCCCAAGTTGTAATAAAAATTTTCTATATGCCGGCTGTGAAGAGTAAGATAGCAAACAGGCTGTGAAGCATTTTGCCTTAGTTTTCGGTATTTTTTTATAGGATAGGATGACAAACGAGCACACAGTCCACCTGATGGTAAGTGGTTGCTGTGGTCCATAGACATCTACATCTATCCTCGATTACGAATCAAAATGCAGATGCGTTGTCATCCAAGAGGACTTGAGGTGGAATGCCTCGTTTCCAGTTAAAAGGGTCTCCGGTTCTCTACACTCACCATACGAAACACAACAGCATTACGAGGGCGGCACTGAAAATTTCGGGAATCAAGGAAGTGACACAACATTACTATTTTAAAATGTATTTATTGCTTTTCGAAGTATTCTCCGCGAAATTTGACACATTTTTCCATACGATGGAACGAATCGTTGAAGCAGCCATTTCATTCGAAAGTTGGGGTCTCCAAAATGGCCGTTTTGTAGGCGTCCACAGCTTCTTCAGGTGATGAAAATCTCTGTCCACGCAATTTATTCTTTATTTTAGGGAAAGTATAGAAATCATTAGGGCTTAGGTCGGGGCTGTACGGCGGATGGTCTACTAATTCTATGTTTTCTTGCTCTAGAAACTCTTTTGTTCTGTGTGCGGTGTGAGAACTCGCATTGTCGTGATGGAGGATGATGTGGCGGTTGCAGTTCTCTTTACGGAGTTCAGAAACGACCTGCGGCAAACAAATGCTAGCATACCATTCTGCATTAACCGTTCTTTGTCACTCAAGAGGAATAGTCGTAACATGGCCGGTTTCGGAGACAAAAGTGGCCACCATTTTTTTTGCAACACTCCGTGAACGAACAATTTTGGTTGGCCTTAACTCATTTTCGAACACCCAAACTCGTGACTGGTTTTTTGTTTCGGGTTCGTATGCGTATACCCAGGATTCGTCACCTGATACGATGTTTTATACAGCATTTGAAGATCCTGCGTGGAATCTTTCGAGAGTTCTGACGCACCAAGTTACGCGAGCCGCTTTTTGCTCTTCACAGAGCGAATGCGGTATCCATCGGAAAACAACTTTTTTACACCTAATTGTTCATGCAAGATTATTTGTATTTGACTCATGCCAATGTCTACAGTTGCCTGAATTTCGCGGTAGTCACATGTCGATCTTCCTCAATCAGCTTACGCACAGCATCAACGTTTTCTTGGGTGACTGCAGTTTTTGGACGACCTTGACCGGGATCATCACTGAGCTTGACACGTCCACGTTGAAATTCAGCAAACCAGCGATACATTGTGGTTTTGGATGGGGCTTCATCACCAAATGCAGAAATCGTCCGATCAACACACTGTTTTTGTGTTAAACCACTTCGAAAGTCATAATAAATCATCGCTCTTGAATTTTCTCCAGTCAATTCCATTTTGTCAACGACTAAACAAGTTTGACAAAACCTTGTGACAAGACCGAGAATCTTTTTTTAAATAAATAAATGGTATTCGATTTTTAAAACCAAGGAGTTTTCAATTAAAAAGATTTTAATATGACAGGAACAGTGGAAATATTCCATTCCCGATACTTTTAGTGCAGCCTAGTAAGCTACTTTTTGACGCTGGTATTCTGTGAGAGCGTGGTCCTTCCCCGGTCGAGCCGACCCATTCCTGCTACTACTATGCTGCTAATATAATTGCAGCATGGCTCTGCCACGTAATAAAATGAAATATGAACCGTCTTTCTCGGAGATTTGTTGATGGATAGAAACTTAAAAGCAATTATTCGGAAAAACGCTAAATAAAATACATACAAAATAATTAATTATTGAAATGACGCTTCGAACTTACTACTTTTTAAAAAACATTTTGTTATGTTTAAGATTCACATTTTATCTGTTGTGTGCCTTCTATTTAAGTTATACTTATGTTAGTCTGTTAATATGTAATAAGGAAGAGCACTGTGATCTGAAATACAGATACAGAACACGACAGTTGTCAACCCCTCAGCCCCCAAGCGGTCTCGTGCGACCGCACCCACCCACAACACTTTAAACCTTAAAACTTATAACTAGAGACTACTTTTCTTTACCACCCGCTCGGGATTCGGTGGCTGAGGGGAATTACAATGAAGTAAATAATGCTGTAGTTAAGTTAGTCAATTGGTTTAATGTTAATAATTTGCATTTAAATGGATCTAAAACTAAATGTTTGAAATTCGTAACTCCTAATGTCAAACATGTTAATACGAATGTAATTTTAAATGGGGAAGAACTGAGTCTTGTTGTAAATACTAGGAACAGACCCAAGCTAGTAGTACCAGTTACTTGACTCCACCGAGTCAGTAATTCATTCTTGGGGCGATGTATATATACGCTTTTACAACGAAATCCCAGAAAATATACAAAATTTGTCATACGCAAAGTTCAAAAATTTTATTAAACTAAGTTTGTATAAAAAGGGTTAGTATAATATTAAGGAATTTATGAATGATAATAACCACTGGGAAAGGTGATCGCTACCAAGCTATTTCTAATTTGTCTTGTGTTGTTAATTATAAACATGATTATTAGCTCTATTATTTGAAAATAAAAATGATCCCGCTGGGTTTCCTGCTGGTTCATCCCAGGACAGAGGTTTTTTTTGCGAACCAGTGGTAAATGAAAAAAATGACTTTCAATAAGTATTGTTTATAATCTACATTGAATAAAAAAGGTTCTGTTTCTGTTTCTGTTTCTGATATATATTTCTCTAGTTCAGACAGATGTTCCATCATTCTTTGTGAACTAGGTATAGATCATAGAATAGTTATTTATAAATGTGATAGTTATGAAAGTTGTGAAAATAAAGTATTATTATTACATCGAAAAATTTTACCCCTCAAAACTAATCCCTATATCGATAATTTGAATTTTTAACCTAACTGTAAAAATTTCAATTATGTATATGGAACACCTGAGAAAAGTCTGTTATAGACACACAGACAGACGTACGAGTTGGTTCTAATAAATACTCCTTTTTATTTTATTGAATCACGACTTATATTTTGTAACTGGTGGTAAATTATCACTGTAGCCCGTATACTTCGGTGGCCATAACGGTAGCTGTAACAAAAAAACGTTTCGTTTTCTTTTACGACACGTTTTCGGATAAAAACGAAAGTAAACACTGGTAAAAAAACTTATGATGGCTTGAAGTTGTCTCATGTTAAGCCCTAGTACGAGGGAGATCAAAAAGTTCGCGGAATAAAAGAGAAAAGAGGTGAAATCAAACACAAATTATTTTTCCTTTTTGATAATATTTATATTCTCCATTAACCCTAATATACTTCTCAGACCTTCGAAATAACATATTTATACCTTCGAAAAAAAAACTTTTAGTCAAGACCTTCAATATAGGCAGAAATTGCTGACATCACTTCTTTGTCAATTGTAACTTTCTTTTTCCGAAGTTCTTTTTTCATATTTGAAAACAAATATTATAAAGTAATCTGGACTATAGGGAGAGTTAGTAGAGAGTAGAGTAAGCTGACAAACGAGCACACAAACCACCTGATGGTAAGTGGATGATATGGCCCATAGACATCTACATTTATCTTCAATTAAAAAATAAAATGCGGATGCGTTTCCAGCCTGAAGGACTGAGATGGAATGCCTCGTTTACAGCAAAAGAGTCTCCGGTTCTCTACACTCGTCATTCGAAACACAGCAGCATTAAGCTGCTATTTTACGCTGGTATTCTGTGAGAGTGTGGTCCTACCCCGGTCAAGCCGACCCATTTGTGCTGCAATCACAGTATATCTGCAGCATGGCTCTACCACGTAAAAAGTGGTTTAAAGATTCGAAGCCGTACTTTTCTAAGGAAGCTGTCGCAACATTTCTCTTTTGTTGTGCAAAAGGAGCACGTCTCGAAACCACTTTTCCCTTCCTTTTTCTTTATTCGCATCTTTTAGTTTTTCTAGTAGCATAGTCTAATATCAACCCGTGATATTGACACCTTTATCTTTTTAATCGATCAATATAATCCCCCCTGACATCCAAATAAACTGAAACCATAGTCTTTCCAGCCAATTGTGTCACCTTGAACTCCTTCAGCGGTGAAGGACCCTTTCAGGCCACTGCACGAACTCTGTTTTGACTCAGGTTCATAGTGATGAATCTAAATTTTATCCCCAGTCATAATGCGGTTAATGAACCGATCTGGCTGCAGTTTGGTATTTGTAGTTGTATTGAGTCACCAAGTGGTGACCATAAAAAAACCCTTCCCTTTTCTAACCCTTCCATTCCGCGAACTTTCTGACCCACCCTAGTAAATAGCTATTAGTTTACTACACTGCATTTTAACTACTAGTTTGTGATAATCGCTTTTTTATACGCGCTTTGTATATAATATAAGACGAAACGGGAACGAAACGTAACGGACCACGAAACACTTTTGAAAAATAGAGTAACGGACGTTGGTGCCAATAGAAACGAAGTATCGAACCTGCAATCTAACTAATGAGAAATAATAAGAAACGTGAAGCGTGGCAGAGCGATCGGTGTGCAAGACTTCTTGTATTACAGTGTCGGGAGTGGGATTCGCTTACAATGTTTGCCAGATGCGTCGCCTAACGGCCTTAAGCTAAGAAAATATGCCATATAACCCGTACCCATCCTGAGTTCTGTTACATAAAGGATTATTACTATCTTAATAAACAATTCATTATAGAATAAAATTTCGCAGGTAAGGAAGTGAAACACTGACCTTCTTGAATCCGTGATTTTTAATCAGGAAAACCCAATAACTTATTTTAGCTCGATTCAGGTTTAGAACCCGGGACCACATAACCAGATGGTTGACGCTCGCTGTAAATATAACAGAACGCGAGTAGCCTGGGTTCGATCCCCGCCGGCACCAATGAAATTGTTAATTGCAATTTAAGTGCTGATTTACCACGCGCTCGGCGGTGAAGGAAAACATCGTGAGGAAACCTGCATATCTGAGGAATAACAGAAAAAAATATTTCGAAGACATGTGAGGTTCGCCAACACGCCTTGGGGCAGCGCGGCGGTTACTTCTTTGTCCTAAAAAACCCCCTCAGAAATGAGGGGAGGCCTGTGCCCAGCAGTGGGACGTATATAGGCTGTATAATGAAGTAACATCTATATATAATATATATATATATATATATATATATATATATATATATATATATATATATATATATAAATACATATATATATATATATATATATATATATATATATATATATATATATATATATATATATATATATAATGAAGTAACATATATGTACAGAGATCAACGACTAACTAAGGAGTTACGGCTGGACATAGAAAAAAGAGACATACATAGTACATACCTTTCATAGTACGCGAGCAAAACCGGGGTCGCTCCCCGCCGGCACCATTTAAATTGTTAATTACAATTTTAAGTGCTGAGTTACCACGTGCTCGGCGGTAAACGAAAACATCGTGAGGAAACCTGCATGTCTGAGAATTAAGAAAAAAAATTATTTTAAAGACATGTGAAGTTCGCCAATTGGGGCAGCACGGACAATTCCTTTCCCTAAAACCTTTTCAGAAATGTGCCCAGAAGTGGGACGTATATAGGCTGTAACTTTATACATATGTACCTGCCATAACATAACCATTCTTTAGGGCTTACCTACAGTCGGGAAAAATAATTCAGATTAAGTTTTCAAAACGTTTTCACTTTTGTTAGGCAGATCTTGATTCGTGCTATCTTTTTGTTGACCGGATGAGTTTTAAATAAAATGAATCGTCCACGTCACTTGTTCTATTTTAGAAGTTTTCCTGTTTTACGTTTGCGCTGTGTAGACACAGACTTAATGATGGAGAGAGATATTGTTTTGGGTTATAAAAGGGTTGAAAGCAAATAAAACTTCTTTTTATTTTTTTATTCTAAACATTATATAATATAATAATACTGTAAGATTCCTAGATATTCACTTTTGAACCAATTCAACGTGGACGTTTATGTGCTGAGGTAAGAGTAAATGCGAATACAGTGTTAGAGTCAGAAGAACAATCATAATGCAACCAGACTCGAAAACCAGCAACTTGCGTTATTCTAGAGATGTTGAATCCAGTTAAGTTTGCCAGTGTAAGAATATTTACTAACCCGTATCATTCCGTGAGTGTCGTACGGCGACAGAGGGAAACAGGGAAATAAATCAGATGGGTAGCAGCGCCTTCATAATAATGACTAAAAATAAAAAAAAACTGCGGTTGCTAAGCAGCTTGCTAAGCGTGGCAGCTATGGCAAATAAATGAGGCAATCTATAATACTTATATAGACTGAAATAAACAAACACAACATGGTGGGATATACTTTCTTTTTTTGGATTGTCCCCTCACAGCTATATGCGAATTGTAATTTGTTGTGCCACATCACAACTACGTCTGTACCATATGGTGAAGGCATAAGAGTATCTATCATCAATTTCGATCCGTGCGTTTTGTAAGAGGTGACTATGGAAAGCGTTAAAAATGTCATCACCTCCGATAGATGACGGTGTATCCATCAGTGTATACCGCCATCTATCGAAAACGGACATCAGCGTCAAAGAATCATCCGAAATGTCTGAAATGTACCACACCCGGAATTAACCAGTTCTTCTTTACAATCATGCGCAAGCTCCGCTGCCAGCAAAGTAAGTTTAAAAGGAGATTATTTTTTACCAAATGATTATAGAAATACTTATTTCTGATTGTAATTGTGTTTCCAGTTCCTAGTCTGATTTTGTAAGTATTTAATTCAGAGGTGCTAAAATTTTGTACATTACCACTAAAGGTACAATATATAACTAGATAGACTGGAATTTTTATAAATAATGTTTGATGACTTTTTTAATTTTAGCGTAAGTTTTTAAAATACACGCTAACCGACTGGTAAACAGTTTGCCAAGAATAACTTCCTTTTTTAAGAAGTTTCTCAGATCTATAGAAGTTGGAAAATCTAAAGAATCTATATTTCGAATGAAGACGTTGACATTGAATCACTAAATCAACATTTCTCATGTACTTCTTCGTTTTTAAATGATAATATAAAATCATATAATTTAGACAGTCTGTATAAGGCGTCAACTCCTAATTTCTCGACGTTTACGTTTAATCAATTTTCTGACATTTTGTCCAGATCGTCGAAAATGTGATGAAATTAGCCGTAAAATGATCGTCCCCCTGATTTATATTATTCTCCCCATTCTGACTCATATTTTCAATTACTCCATATCCTCTGAATCCTTTCCTCGAATTTGGACGGAAACAAATATTATTCCTCTACCCGAAAAGAAGAACCCCTGTTCTTCCTCAGATTATCGTTAGTAACGTTTAAAATTTTCACAACTTAACCTCTTTCTAAATAAAAACTTCCATCTTGACTCCTTTCAATCGGGGTTCAGGCTTGGTCATAGTAGTAGTAGTTACAGCCTTACTTAAAATCACAGATGATATTCGTTGGGCCATGGACCAAACGTAGCTCACTATACTTACGCTACTAGCTTTATGTAACGCTTTTAGCACCGTTGGTTTTGATGTGTTGATATATTATGTGGGTATCACAACACCATCAATAACCTATTGTTATTGATGGTGTTGTGATACCTTTTAGTAAATCTGTAAAAGACCTAGGATTATACATTGACTAAAATCTTTCTTGGTCCCTGCAAATTAAAGAATCCAGTAGAAAGATGTTTGCGGCATCATCTTCCTTACGACGTTTGCGTAACTCATTACCCATTCCTACTAGAATTTTACTGGTACAGTCCTTGTTACTCTCCATTTTTGATTACACTGATATATGCAATTCTAATCTTACTGAGGATCAATTAAACAAACTTAAGCGTCTTCAGAATTTCGCTATTAGGTTCATATTTGGCCTTCGCAAATATGATCATGTTTCCGAGTTTCGTACTACGTAGGACACTCAATAAGTTTTGAGATATACAAAAAGTATTTTATATACTATTAATATTTATTTTACATCTTTTCAAAATATTTTCCATCATGCTCTTTACAAAGTTCCATTCGCCTAAACCAACTGTAAAAACACTTTTGCCGGTCTTGATCTGACAGGTCGGAAATCGTTTCTTCGTAGGCAGTTACGGCTTCATCGGCGCTTGAAAAAAAACTTTTTTTTTGACTCTTGGGAACAAAAAGAAATTGCGCGGAGCTAAGTCTGGGCTGTAGGGTGGGTAACTTAGAGTTTCAATACCAGATTCCTCAATAAATGCTTTTGTTCTAAGGGAGGTATGTGAAGAGGTGTTATCGTGATGCAGTATGATTCCCCGAAGCTCAGTATTTGGTTTTCTCTTCCGCACAGCTTGAAAAGTTTTGGGTAATGCAACTGTAGTATACCGTTCAAAGTTGACTGACCTACAGTTTTCCAGCATTGACGTGGACAAATGTCCGCTCCGCGAAAAATACTAGCCACCATTTTTTTGCCGACGTTGCGAGTTCTTTGCGGTTTTGTCGGTAACTGTCCTCTTGAGTAGACACATACCGATGATTGCCTTTTATTTTCCGGATGATATTGATAGATCCATATCTCGTCACCAATAACGATTCACAGAACATAGACGCAATTCATAGCACCAATCCACACGAGTTTGTTTTTCGCTTTCGGAGAGCAATCGTGGGATCCATCGACAACAAAGCTTCCTATCTCTAAGATGTAGATGTAGGATGGTATGAATGCTCCCCGAACTAATGCCTACAATATTTTCGATGTCTGTATATGTAATTCATGGGTCTTCCCGCACCAACATTTCAGTAGTCCATACATTTTCTGCCGTTACTTCTGTTTGCGGGGCCCCGGTTCTTGCGTAATTTTTAAGGTTAATTTTACACCTTTTGAATTCAGCAAACCACCTAAAAATTGTTGCGCGTGATGGAGCTGAGTCTCCTAATGCTGATGGTAATTGTAAACTTAATTTTTGGTTAAACCAAATTTAAAATCATAATAGATCTTAGCGCGCAAAGGTTCACGGTTAAGATCCATCGTTTTAAACAAAAAGCGGGTGAAGCATTGCAGGAAAATTAATAAAACTTTGTAATATTGACTTTTTAATATTGAGCAGTTGGCTTATGAAGTGTGTGTGTGTGTGTGTGTGTGTGTGTGTGTGTGTGTGTGTGTGTGTGTGTGTGTGTGTGTGTGTGTGCGTGTGCGTGAGCGTGTACGTGTGCGTGTGCAGGCGTGTGTGCGCGCGTTTGCGTGTGCGTGTGAGTGTGCGTGCGCGCGCGTGTGCGCGTGTGCGCATGTGCGTGTGTGCGTGTATGCGTGGGTGCGTGCGTGCGTGCGTGTGCGTGCGTGCGTGTGTGTGTGTGTGTGTGTGTGTACGATATATAACTTATACCGTTAATATTTTTACTTGTTTATCGACTATTTATGCACACTTTTATATGTTTAAGAGTAAATGAAAAATATCTCCTTCACCAAGGTTGCTCTGGAAGATATCGCTGCTTAGCGTTAAGGCCACCTAATTGTAAATAAATTTAATTTTGTTTGAGTATAATAATGATAATAACGTTTGATTAAAATAGGAAAAATAAAAACTTAAAAAAACACTTAAAACCGGGAAGAACCGAGAATATTTGAGGATTTCTTTTAGAACCGAGTATAAAAAATGAGAAACCGGGTCCAGTTCTGCCCTAATCTGGAAATATGTTTGCTAATCCGCCTGCAATCATGACCATTACTTCAACCTACTTGAGAGAATCTCACGTCCACTTTTGGGCTGTTTACGGACTGATATACAATAAGAAGGAAAAAACTTTTTTTTAATAAAAAGTTAAATTGTACGGATCCTAATGTTCTGTTTTGCTCTCCTCTTTTACTATTTTGTTACTATTTTGTTGGTATTTTGGAAAGGATCCAAATGCACTAGAGTTATATCCGTGAAATAGTAAAGGTTACGGAAGATGAAATCATATATTGTGAAGCAAATCGAAAGAAATGAGAACTTAAATACTACTATATTATTAATTTAACGTGGTTATGACGTCAGTAGATTGTATAATTCGTCACGATGTAAACTGCGTAGTATGTAAAAACTCGTTGGCTTGCAAATTACCGGAGACAAATTGGTGATGCTTCTAATCGTATTAGTGGGTTTTGCTAAACCACAACCTGTCAACATGTTGTGGTTTAGCAAATCGTCGTATAATTATAACCTTATTACCAATTCTAATTGATTCTTGACTTTAAACGAGTAATTTATCGAGTATCTCATAAAACTTGTTCTCTTAAATGCGAGCCTTTGATTATACTATATATAAGTGTTGAGAGTTTGGTCGCTTATTTCATATTAGGAAGAGTTGCCTTTTTCTTTTTTTTTAAGAGGGTAGTGTTAAAGATATGAACGATGATCGAGTAGTGGTGGTTTAAGGATTTCTACTACCACATATCATCTCGTAGGTGTCGTTAGAGGCCACGTATAAATATCTCATATTACAGCTGTCGCTCATATTACTAAGTACCTGTACTTTCGTATTTTTGACAAACAACAATCGTAGTTATAAATTAATTAAATAGTATACAGAATGGGTCCCACATATATGCAATAAATGAAACCATATACTTGTTACCGCCTTTGCTGACGATATACAAAAAATGAACGTAATCGGTCCAGTAATTAGGTCAAAAAGTAGAGTTTTAATTTTAAGCAAATTTGAACACTCTATAGAATTGGGTCACTAAGTCAATGATTCAATGAACTTGAATGAATCCTTGAACATTAAAAAGCGACGTTGCCACGCAGTGCAAACTATTGGTATTGCTACATATGGACAGCGGTGTCTTTTGTCGGCGTGCCACCCGCGTGCAACGTTGTCACTCTTCCAAGGGGTCAAGGTACGTTATCTAAACAGAGTGTTCACTTTGCTGAATTTATTTTAGTATTTATTTTGTTTGAAAATTTCACTTTTTTATTTTACCAGTTTTAATTTAATATTTAATTTTTCTACACTTCTACGGACTAGTATTACTTGTGGTTTCATTTATTGCATATATGTGGGTTTCATTTTCCATTCTGTACAATAATTAGTTCGTGGCATCTATATAAATGTAGTATACATATTCGTATATTTTTTTGTATTTATTTGTTGTTTGTTTCTAATAATATTATATAAAATATGGATATATTTATAAATATTGTTTCTGCATCACCAAACCACACAATTTACTGCTTTTTGCGATCCTGTCCATCCAAAGGTTGTCTGGAAGAAATCGCTTTTAGCGATAAGACCGCCCATTGTGGCACTATTTTTTTCTTCTTCTTTCGTTTATGTATTGATTTGGTGTACAATAAAGAATTATCTATCTATTTATCTATAGTTATAAATTATCCACACAGAGAAGAAATGACCTTTTCCATATTCTATCGCATCTACCACGGGGAGTGCTTTAGAGTATTTTTTCGGACTAATTCCAGCCGCCAAATTTCACCATCATACACCGTGACTACACTCGTGATACCACCCATACCATCTGAATGAATGACGGTCCACCGTTGTATGATTTACCAAAACTTTTATTCCTTGTCTAAGTTCCTTGTTGAATCGACTACCACCAGAGTAATGATTAAAAGTGTAAAAAAGACACGTTGGATTTGACGTATATAAAATAATATAGAGGAACGGTAAGTCTAAGCTAGTTCTAAAACGCAATACGCTAAAAATTATAAGTTGAAATTGGAGTTAGGCACTACCAAAGTTTCATTATTAAGTGCTAATCATTGGTTAGAAAACCTACGCCATCAATCCATATTTAATTTCAAATTGAAAGGAAGCTACTGTTGCCTGTTACCGGTCAAGTTTTTTATATAAACCATGTAGTGGCGATGTAAGAAAATCCCAATATCGTCCCGTGGGTATCGTGATAGGCTTTAGAGGGAAATTGGAACAGATCATGGTCAGCAGCAACCTACTGCTGACAACTCAAAATAATACATCGGCTCGTCAAGCGTGTCCACTATGGCAAAATCTTCCCCACGAGGAAATATAATAACCCAGGGGGGAGGCCTTAGTTAAGCAGTGAACTTTTAGAGCGTCATTGTCAAACCAATATCTGCTCTGTGCAAAAAGTATATTTTTGAGATATAAAAAAAAGTTCTCCCGTAAAATTGAATAAGAACGTTAATTTTAAAAACTATATCAAGCTAAAGTCGTTAATATCATACGTAATTTTATTTGTGTTTTATTTATTTTATATTTTTAAATCATTTTATTTTGCACATTGATTTTAAATTGTCAATTATCTGTCAGATAACAGGTATTAGTGAAAAGGATATCTGATTTACACTAGACTTTTAATACAGAAAAATATTAACAATAAGTATTGTACTTAAATTTTAAACAATCATAAAATGGATAGTAGTCTCTGTCTATAAATTGTTTTAATTCTTATATTATCGGTTGAACTTTAATTGAGTTATTTCTAATGACCTGCGGTACATACTCTACTCATACAATGCCGATGGTTCAAGGTACTGTTGCGAAGTTTTAAGTACACTTCACCAATAGACTTAATGCTCTGATATCATTCACAGTGGGACCACCCTTCTTTTTACCAGGTCGAATAGACTAAAAATTGGTGTTGAAATGCTATTATCCTTAAAAATTAAAATGAACTACTCTAATATCATAGGGTTGTTTGGGCCGCGCTTGAGGCAGTCTTGAAATATTACCTTGAGGTGCATCAATAGGCGACTTTATATAATGTTGTATAGTAGAGTCCATACCATCAACTTCCATCATAGTGTGTACCTTTTCTAATATGATTTGTTCCACTTCTTCCTAAAAAAATGCATAGGCATAATTACTTAATGCACTTGCCAAAGTCATATTTCTGTTTTGGTAGTTACACCCATCACTAATTACTGTAATGTGTTTATAGACATTGCAAACTGTTTTGAGGTAATCAATTATACAGCTTGTAAATTTTTTGGATGTAACTCATCCATCTGCTTCATGCTAAAAATAAATAACGACATCTCCATTCTATATGTTATATGTTATTAATCGTAAAATTATGACGTTGCAGTTTTTGTTTATAATACAGTGCTCCTGTAAGTAACTTTGGTGCTAAAAGAAACCTTGCATGTCAATAGATATTACTAGGTGGTCTTGTTTACCTTACCCTTCAAATTTTATATTACCTTATTTTTAGCACAACGTGCTTCATCTTTTTTCTGGATATGTGTCTCATAATCCTCTTGCGAAATATGTTTTAACTGAAAACTAGTGCAGAGATCACATTGGTCCTTCTTTTATTTGTGAATTGAAATGTTCTTTTTACTGAATACACTTAGGAAGGTATTTCGTGAAAATGGCTTTTTGTTTTCTTCATTACACCATGTTTTACCCTGAAAGATAACTCTGACGCATGTTTTCGTAAAACGCTATGGAGGTACTGTCTTCGCACGTCGCACGTAGTGCACTAAATAAATACTTCACCTTTCTAAAACCGTAATTTTCTGCAAATAATCTGCTTAAATCTTTACGATACCGCCCTTGAAAACCCCTAAAACATGAAGTTTTCGACGCTACTCGCTTATGCCTTCTTAATACAGTTTATCAACTGACTATGCTACGTAGTAGTTAACTCGAGAGATAGAATAAGTAGATCTAACTTTTTCTAATACAAAATGTATATATATTGTAAAAGCATGGGAAACTTGGGCAGTAGTGGGCGAATATTCAAAAAATGGTCCTTAAGATTAACTAGCTATTCTCAAAACACTTTGGAAAGAACTGACTTGCCTTTCATTTTATTAGTAAAATATGGGTGCAAACAATTTTAGTTTATCATCTATTTTTATATTTTGAAGGACGTGCAATCCTTGGAACTAATCAGTGGTTTAAAAATGAACTTATCTGTCTGTCAACTTATTGTTAATTTATGGGTACGACCTACTTTAGTTTATTATCTTATTTATTAGTGTAAAATGTAAAATTTCTTGAGACTAATAAGTGATTTACAAAACATGCGCTTATTTATCTACTACTTATTATCTAGTTAATGTAATGTAAATGTTGTTTTATTTTTATTATTTTTATTTTTTATACAAGAGGGGGCAAACGAGCATGCGGCTCACCTGATGTTAAGTGACTACCGCCAGCGTTGCCAACTCAACTACTTCAAAATATGCTAGACTGGTGTAAAAAATATGCCAAAAATATGCTTACCTTCTCTAAAAAATGCCAAAAAAAATGCCAACATAATTAAGAAGTATCAGTATTTATTGAGAAATTAAATCAAGGGAATAGAATATTAAGGTCTTCATCTTCATCAACATCAGCTGATGTGGAAGGCTGAGAGCCGGAGTCGTAATACTCTTTGGTTCCGATACTGCGTAGTACATTGTCTGGAACAGTGTAAGAGTAACAGCACTTTCCTGCTCTTTTTAGGCCGAACCTAACGTACAAAATGGCATTCAGGGTTCTCACCGCCAAACGGTTTCGGAGTTTTGTTTTTACCAGACTCATTTGGCTGAATACACGTTCAACGTCCGCATTTGAATGTGGCAATGATATAAGAGACATTGCAAACTCACATAACTCTGCAAAGGGGTTATTATCAGCTGCATCTTTATATTGCATGACTTCATTCCAGAACTTTACTGTGGAAGTCAAGGATTCCCATTTAATGTGAACTATATTTCTCCATTGAGATACCAGTTTTTCAATCATAGGTGCATTAACTCGGAACTCTTGGGCTATTTCGACAATGGATGGCTTAACTACTTTTAAAGTCTCTTGAACTGAAAACATGGATATCTTCTGAAGTATTTTAAAATTAACCGGTAATCTCGAACGTAGTTCTGTCACAAGTTTCAGTGTGAAATTATTACAACGTTGGCGTAAATAGTTTGCTGCATTAGGCTGAAGATTGTATTCAAGTAATTTGGTCTCAAAAGCATATCCCATGTATGGTTTCGGATCTAAATAGCTTTCTATGTCTTCTGTTAAAATATCTACCCTTGCCGTTGGGTTCAGAATACGCCGACCTATCGATTCCACTAAGCCAATCAAATCATTGTACAATCTTGTTGGGTCAACATCGTTACTTTCAAACAACTTGTTTACCGCTTGAACTTCCTGTAAGATAGGTCTTATGTATAATAAGTACAAATGATTCTGTGGATCATTATACATGTTATATAGTATTTCTGCCGTATAGCAGTGTTCATCTCGCCTGGCAATTTCAAACAGGGTTTTTAATTCTATCCATTGATCAAGAATACGGCAGACCGCTGGTTCAATTGATATCCATCGGGTATTGCACATCTGTGGAATTGTCAATGGAACGGAGCCACCGTTGATCGTTTGAAACATGTTTTTGTAAAAGAGTCTTCGGTTTGATGAATGGCTAAACCAGTTATAGGTTTCTCTTATAAGAAATTCAACATTTCTTGGTAGGGTTTCTGCTGAAGCATGAGACATAGCCAACTGTAACGAATGACACACGCAGCGGACTAACACTAAATTGTCATTACCAGTTGCATTTTTCAACAATGCGTGCACTCCACTGTTAGTTCCTGTCATGACCGAAGCGTTATCCGTGCCGATACCGATCAATTTCTTTAAATTTATTTTTATTTCTGCCAACAATCCTTTAATGCCGTTCACTATGCTGACTGCAGTTCCGTCTTCAATCTCAACTAATCCCAAGAATGTGGAAATTATCTTTTTTAATGATCGGCTGAAATATCTTATCGAAACACCAAGCATTTTAAGTACCAATATATCTGTCGATTCATCGATTAAGAGACTGTACTCCTGATCTCCTAAATCTGTCACAATTTCTTGAATGAAGTGTGGTGCCAAAACATTTTTAATAATATTCGTGCATTTGGTTCGATGTAACTTGATGTCGCTGTATTTGCTGTCGACAAATCGGTATTTGCATAGTTCCGATAAATGATCTACAGCCATAATTGCACAGTGCTCGCAAACAAACAAAGCCAGCGAAGATTCTGCTTTCTGGGTATTCAGATCTTTTTTTACTTTAGGGAAGTTAATTTTTTTTTGACTCTTCATTGGCTCTATTGCTTTTCTGTGCTTTGCTGATGAAATATGTAGCCTCAAAACAGACAATTTTGCAATCATTTCGCATTTACAATACTTACAGTACGCTTTCGAAGTATCGTTTTCAACGGGCTGCAACCACTCTTTAAAGTCTGCCATTTTCTCCCAGTCTGCCCGGTAATGTTGACTATACTTAGGCACCATAATAAAAATATCAAATTATAAAAAAGGAACACGAAAACACGGATAAGACGAGACGACGATATGAGTGAGTCCACATCCACAACAATAAACAATGTTTTTGACAGAAAGCGACGTAGGCGCTGGGGAATGGATAATAGTAAGGGAATTCTATCCCATAGACATCACCCTCACAAAACTGACCACTCTCTAGAAAGAGACAAAGTGAATACGCGGCCAATACATGTGTATTTTCTGCAAGGCGCAGGTAAGGCGTAGAAAGAGACAATAACTGGCGGCACATTCGCTTTGTCTCTCTTGTACTTCGTCCATATTTACTTTATACCTGAATAAGGGCTCAGTCCATTCTCTATGTCTAAGGGGAATCCCGTAGCACAGAGAATATTATATTCGCTTCAAAAAAGGGTTGCCATGCTAGTGAATCACTAGCACTAGTAGTGAAGTGGGAAATTGATTGAGGTAGGTATCGATATCAAATTTTATTTCAAGAAAGATTGTAATTTACATTCTTTTCATGTTTTATAAGAATATGCTGAAATAATATGCTATATGCTAAAAGCAAAAAAAATATGCTGATATGAAGAAAATATGTCAAATTTAGCATATAATATGCTAAATTGGCAACACTAACTACCGCCGCCCATGATCAACCGCAACACCAGGGGAATTGCAGGTGCGTTGCCGGCCCTTTAGAAAGGAGTAAGCTCTTTTCTTGAAGGTCCCCAGGTCGTATCCGCCCGGAAAAATCGCCGGTGGTAAACTATTCCACAGAGAGGTTGTACGCGGAAGAAAACTCCTTTTGAAACGTACAGTGGTGGACCGCCAAGCATCCAGATAGTGTGGATGGTATCGGGACGTTTGCCGCGTAGTGCGTTCACGAAATTTTATGCTTGGACTAAACACAGCAGATATTCTACTAAACAATCACAATTGACCGTGGTCAAATAAAATATGCTATGCGCATGTTTGTCACATAGCAGGTATTAATTGACAATATTCTAGCTGCAACACATAGCATGTTTTAAAAAGTTGCCATGGTTCGCCGTACATTACTCAAAAGTACATAGCAGTTATTTCATACGAAAGATTGGTTGGTGAACTACTCTTACTAGTCAAAATGTTAAAATGTCAAAAAAGTGCACATAGCAGATTTTGGTTTGACAACGACGTAGGCTGTAATGGATGGATGGATGATTTTTTTTGATGATGGAGTTAACTTTTTAAAACACTAAAATTAAAATGGTTCAGGGCACAGTTCTATCGTTTTCTAACATTAAATGTGCGTAGAAAAAAAATTGTACGTTTTGAATGTTCGATACCTAAAATGCTTAATTTTTTATTCCTGATTATGTTTACCGATGTGTGCCGGCGCCGCTCTTCCGGTATATCGGCGCGCCTGCGCGTGTGGTACGTATTACTTAGGGCTGGCAGTATTTCTTTTATAGAATTAAGATTGGCAAACGAGAACACAATTCACCTGATGGTAAATGGATGCTGTGACACCTACATAAATCATTCACTGAGAATTAAAATGCAGATGCGTCGTCGCCTCATCTTCTTTAGTGAAACAGACTCTAGATTATAGCTGAAACTAGTTATAGAAGTTATACATATAAGACTTTTTGTAATAAGTATTTTATTAATTAATAAAAGAAGGCCCTTTACTTATTTATTTATTCTCTAGATTCTTTCAAAAGTTCACCGGTGAACATAAGCCACGGATCGCCTCTTAAACGGGACATTTTTTGCCCCGCTTGGGATCCAGGTCGGCAAACGCAGTTTTTTATTTTGTTTTTAGAAGTCTTCAGTAAGACGCTACTGCCGATTTCCTCTTCCATTTCCTTTTATCACCTCTTACAATACCCAAAGGATGATATGGGATGGTGGATTTTTAGAAAAGAGGAGATATCAAATAATAATAAACCAGAGACTGAGGTGATTTCGAAAATAAATTCGTAGTACGGAGCGTTGAAAATATTTTATTTTAATGTATTACGACTTACTTTTCTTTGGACAACCCTAGTTTCTAAGATCGTAAGCCACACCTCTCGTCACGCACTGGACCGAAAAATAATACATTGTTTATATTCTATTTCTTGGGCTTCCTGTAAACTTAATGTCAAGGTATATGCACATAATATCAAGGTGATAAAATCGATATTGCAAATCATATTATAAATGATAGTATCTTAGTGTACATTTGATTTAGTGTCGTGTGATAGCGGCAGTGGCGGATTATCCTTGAGGAACACTAGGCATGTGTCTTGGAGTACGTGTTTACAGAAGGCGCGCGTAAATTAAAAAAAAAGCTATATTATATATTTTCATAAAATCATACATTTTATAGAGATGTAAAACTTTCGAAGCGCGCCTCCTCTACTTGATTACTCCTATATTGCCCCCACACTCATCATTCATTCACGTAAACGTGTCCTGATTCACTTAATTATTTTGTGACACAGACACAGTAACACAGTTTTTCAAAATAAGTAGTTATAATTTATAATATACGACCGCCATAGGTTCTAATGTTAATCTGAAAATCGATATGCCTATACGAAATGCCAGAAATTTTCGATAGATGGCAGTATAACCATCTTGTTTACGCCAGGCATAAAATCCTTCAATCAGATCTTCTAGACAAAGGTGTAACACATTACTGGAAAAAATAACACAAAATTTCGTTGTTACAAAAATACCAATTAGTGTCCTGTGGAAAAAAGAGGCAAGAAAACAAATTAAAAAGAAATATTGCCCAAACTTATGTGACAGTTTCTACGAAAACTATTGAAAAACGTCAAATGAAGGATTTACCTAACTGCCGGAATAAGTGCCGACAGAAAATAAGTTATAAGCAACGCGTTTTGATACACGAGGAGGTTTGGAATCTTGGGTCTTACGATTCAAGGGCAGCATTCATTTCATCTTTGATCACACTATCCAAGGGAAAAAAAACTGAACGTCTTCGAGTCGAAGATCGTGATAAATAAAATATAGACAGTACACTTACAAGTATCATTTCAACGTCAACAGTGAAAACATATCGTTGTTTCAAGGGTGTTTTCTAAAAACCCCATCAATAAGTGATAATTTTGTTAAACTAATCGGGTTGAAGAAACGTAGCAGCTCAAGTGGAATTATAAAAACAGACAAACGTAGGAAAAATATACCACCAAAAAAAGATTCTGATTAAAAAATTGAAGAGGTGATTAATCATATCAATTCGTTTCCGCTTTATGAAAGCCACTAGATGCAAAACACCCAGAAATATTTACCATTACATTTGACAATATCAAAAATGTATTCTCTTTGTTCAACCGTGGGTGTCACATGAAAATCCTGTAAGTGACAAGTTTTATCGTAGAGAATTCCAATAATTAAATTTAGGTTTCCAAAAAACCAAAAGTGGACTCTTGTCACACTTGCGACCTGATTAAAATGAAATTAAACATTGCACGGACGAGACGAAAAAATCTACTCCTGAAACAGTACGTGAGGCACACTTGCTAGCGGCTGATATGGCTTACAATGAGAAGAAATTTAGAAAAAACTAAAGACAAAAATACCGCAGTGACGGATAAAAAAATCAAGTGTCTGTCTTTTGACCTACAACATTGCTTGTCAACCCCAGCTTTGCAGTCATCTGTAGCCTTTTACGAAAGATAACTTTGGACCTTTAATCTTACGATACATGACAACGGAACTGGAATGTCAACGCACCATATGTGACATGAGGGAATTTCGGGTCGAGGAGCTAATCAAGTAGCCTCTTTTTTATATTTAAAAGAACTTCCTGAAGAAGTTTCAGGAGTAATTTTGTACTGTGATACTTGCGGCGGACAAAATAAGAACACCCATGTGGCTGCAATGTTTACCGACTTGTTGTCAGTAAAACCATCTATTTAGTTAATAAATCATAAATTAATGGTACATTCCCAAAGCTTAACTATTAAGCGTTATAATTATTATGTATTATTGATTGTTCATTTTTATATTCTTAAACATTAATAAGCTACGTAGTTGTATGGTACAGTAATAAACACTTACGTTGCGATTTCTTTGCGCTCATAGAAACTTAAGTTTGATATTTCAGATTATAATAAATAGGTTCGAAATATACTAAATTTGGTGTGTAACTAGTTCGTGATTATGTAATAAAAACAGTAAAAGTAAAAACCATACTACATTTTTTTCACACCAATCGAATATAACACTCCTGTAATTTTTTTATGCAAAAAGATTTGACTTAAGTTCTTTTAACTTAAGTCTATTATATGTACGACCTTGGGTATGTATCTCCGGCAGCTCCCTCATACAAGCTATCTATACATGAAAACCCTCCGTAACTTAAGAATTTTCTTATACGCGAACACGCTCCATGACTTGAAATTTTCTTATACACGAACACGCTCAGTTACCTAGACAATTTTCTTTTAGAACCGAACTCCCTCCATAACTTAGGGCATTTTTTTACCAATTTTCCAGTTATTTTATAAATGTTATTTATCTTTATTTATATAATATTTTCGACTATTTTTACAAAGTTTTTAATAAATTTATTGATTTTTAAGACAATTTTAAGCCTTTATTTTACTATAATACTTAGTGTCTGAAATTCATTTATTTTAATTTTATGCATATAATGTATTTTTATTGTTTAATATATTTTTTCTAAGAAAATTTTTTACGCTTTTATATGAAATTAATTATTAATTTCATATTAGTAAACAAAACAATAACATGCATTTCGTCTTAGTCCTCAGGGGTGATAACGCATAGATGTCTATGGTCCACAACATCCACTTACCATCAGGTGAACTGTGTGATCGTTTGTCATCTTTATTCTATAAAAAAGTAAAGTGAAGGGCTCTTTACTCTAGTACGGGAAGTCAGAGAGGGTCAAAAAAGGCATGAATGGCAACCTGACGTCGTTAATTGGTATTGATGTGTAATATATATATATATATGCTTACAATCATCATCGTATTTGAGAAGTTGGGTTTTAAATAGAAAGCTTCAGTTTCTATAAAGTAAAAAGACTATGCTTAAGTGGTTTGTCCACCACCAAGGACCACGTACCAGGAAGAAAATAATAAACGAAAAATTACAATATTAATATTTTAAAATATTCAATACTGGACTCAACACACTGTTTAATGAATTTGAAATTTTATTACATAATCACGAACAAGTTACACACCAAATTTAGTATATTTCAAACCTATTTATTATAATCTGAAATATCAAACTTAAGTTTCTATGAGCGCAAAGAAATCGCAACGTAAGTGTTTATTACTGTACCATACAACTACGCAGCTTATTAATGTTTAAGAATATAAAAATGAACAATCAATAATACATAATAATTATAACGCTTATAAGTTAAGCTTTGTCAATGTACCATTAATTTATGATTTATTAACTAAATAGATGGTTTTACTGACAAAAAGTAGGTAAACATTTCAGCCACATGGGTGTTCTTATTTTGTCCGCCGCAAGTATCAGATTACAAAATTACTCCTCAAACTTCTTCAGGAAGTTCTTTTAAATATAAAAACAAACAAGAGGCTATTTGATTAGCTGCTCGATCCGAAATTCCCTCATGTCACATTTGACATTCCAGTTCCGTTGCCATGTATCGTAAGATTAAAGGTTCAAAGTTGTCTTTTGTAAAGGGCTACAGATGATTGCAAAGCTGGGGTTGGCAAGCAATGTTGTAGGTCAAAAGACAGACCCTTGTTTTTTTATCCGTAACCGCGGTATTTTTGTCAAATTTCTTCTCATTGTAAGCCATATCAGCCGCTAGCAAGTGTGCCTCATGTACTGTTTCAACGTGGAATTCTCTACGATAAAGCTTGTCACTTACAGGATTTTCATGTGACGTTGAATAAGGAGAATACATTTTTGATATTGTCAAATGTAATGGTAAATATTTCTGGGTGTTTTTGCATCTATATGCTTTCATAAAGCGGAAACGAATTGATATGATTAATCACCTCTTAAATTTTTTATTCAGAATCTTTTTTTTGTGGTATATTTTTCCTACGTTTGTCATCCATCATCACAATGATAAAACTGTACGAAGTTGATCATCTATGAAGATAAGTCAATCTAATCTGAATCAAATCAAATCTTTAAAGAGCAATCTTGTGATGAGTTATTATTGTTTCGTCAGTTATTGGTTTCCTGTATCGAAATCATAATAATATGACGAGGTTGAATACAGTTTTAATTATTGTTTGTTTTTTTTATGAGAGAAGAGGATTAAGAAAAATAGACTATATTTTTGTGAAAATATTTTGAGCGGCTCTTTTTAGTCTAAGAATTAAATAAAGTACCTGGATGTCCGAGCTTTACTCGGATTATTTTTGGAAATCGTGTTTTTTTTATAAATTATATTTAGATACAAATTACATACTGATGAAATATGAGTAATATTTTCTCACAAAAGAAGGAACTTGAAAAAAAGAGTCAGACCGGAGACATTTGCGTCCAAAGATTTAAGGACCGCCCGATGTTCTCTTGAGATTCCGATTATATATATATATATATATATATATATATATATATATATATATATATATGACTGCCTCGTTGGTCTAGTGGTTGTAGTAGTGCGACTGCTGATCATGAGGTCCTGGGTTCAAATCCCGGGTCGGGCCAAAAATCAATTATTGACTTTTTCTGTCAAGAAATTCTCAGCAGCTGCCCGGAGTCAGGAAGTTGGCGGTGTCTTACCCCCGTGCCTCGGAAAGCACGTAAAGCCGTTGGTCCTGCGCCTGATCTCTCTCCGGTCGTGTCTGTTTACCGTCCCATTGGATTATGAGAGTGAGGGAATAGAAAGTGCACCTGTGCTTGCACATACACTTGGGCACTATAATCCTGTCCTGCGCCGTTGGCTAGCCTCCGTTGAGGCAGGCCACCGTGGCTGAAATTCGGTCTGCAGGACATTATATATATATATATATATATATATATATATATATATATATATATATATATATATATATATATATATATATATATATATATATATATATATATACGAGAATTGCTCGTTTAAAGGTATTGGATTGAGCAATAATCAAAAATAAAAGATAAAAACTGCCTACGTTCAGAAATAGACTTTATAAGCTGTAAGGGAGTAATAATATTTTTTCCTTCAGTTTTTCCTTCTTCCACAAAAAAGTATTTTCTAAATAAGAATTACGGGTTGTAAAGGCACTTTGTGACCGGGTGAACCTTTCGTGTAACCCTGCTGATCGATTAATAAGACTAGGTATTAATTGAAGGAACCCTAATTGTAGGAACCCGCTTTCGTATGATTTTTTTGAATGGCCCGCTGGTGGCATGATACCCGCCGAATTCTTGCATGGTCATGGAGTATCATTTTATAGACCATGCAAGAATATCGGCTTCGTACTCATTAATCTACATTTGTAGAGTGAGTAGAGTAAAAAATTCAAAGTAATGAATACCAACTTGTGCAATTCAGTGACCACCAAATGGTGAAGACCTAAGACCAGCAGCGAAAAAAAGTCTGATGAAGAATAAAATAAATAAAATCTAAACTATACACTCTACAGCTAGATACAAATATATTAAAACCAATTATACCAAAAATTCACTTGCGCAATTTCATTTCCGGCCGTATGAAGACGCTGAAAGTAGCTCAGCGAGCTACGGAGAGGGCTATACTCGAGGTTTCTTTGCGTGATAAACTTAGAAATGAGGATATCCGCAGTAGAACCAGAGTGACCGACATAGCCCAACGGATTAGTAAACTGAAGTGGCAATGGGCCGGCCATATAGCTCGAAGAACCGACAACCGTTGGGGTAAAAATGTTCTCGAGTGGCAGCCTCGTACTGGTAGGTGAAGTGTAGGGTGACTCCCCTGTAGATAGAGTGACGACCTGGTAAGACATGCAGGAAGTCGATGGATGCAGGTAGCTCAGGACCTTGCTTTGTGGCATTACCTGGGGGAGGCCTGTGTTCAGCAGTGGACTTGTGATGATGATGATGATGATGATACCGAAAATAATAATTGAATGTAATTTACCTAAAATATTCTTTAAATCATTATTAGCAAACCCTATATTTGCTGCGATATTATTGCATCAGCCTATGACTATTCAATGTAATTTTGTATGCGTAATAAGATCGACTAAACAATTATTAATGTGTACATCCCTAGGGTATTTACATGATAATATGTAAATTTATGAGAATTTAGACGTTGTAATGATGTTGTGCTTAGTCATTTTTGCGTCTTTCTAAAGGGGTATACACCTATTTAAGAATTTTTAAGTAGGTACGGATCTTTTTATTAAAACTTGTTTTATACACATTTTCGTTCACGGAACTAATCTAATAAATATCCGTATAAACCATTAAAAGGTTTTTCAGTGAAAATCAAAAAGTAAAGTAATGTATAACTTCAATTACGTTAACATATATATTATAAACTGGAATAACAGTACCTTAGGTAAATAACATGAACCGGAGTATTTACAAAAACAATTTGCAATTGCCTGAATATTATTATGTGGATATTAGCTTTGCGCCATTTTGTGTATTCATGATAAATAGTTATATAGTTTTTGCTAATGAAAATTTATATAACAAGAACTGTGTATGTAGTTATCAAGTTAGAATGCTAAAAATCACCTTTCCCCATTCTTCTCAGTTTGTTCCAGACAAAAACTTATACGCCATTTTTCACTGAGCCCTGTAGAACAGGGCACATTCACGCTTTAGACTATTTAACTAACAAGTTAAGGTCGAACTTTCAACAACCCATGCGCATTTTGATTTTTAATCAAGACGAATACAACAATTTCAAAATATATATTTTTCGCGTAGCAAGAAGTTTGCATTTTGTCCATTGAATAAGTAGGAGCTTGAATATGACGAAGAGTTGAATACGACGAAGAGGCGGGATGACCATATAGTTTGCATAACCGAGAAATTGTCCGATGAGCGACCGATTAGGAAGAGTCTCGAAGAGTAGCTGGCAAGCAGAGTGTGGGATTCCCCCATACAAAATAGAGTAACAAACAAATAATTTATACCGGACGTCAATCCTCATCGTCATCGGACATCATGACTGTGGCTCATAGATATCTACATCTTTCCTCGAATAAGAAGAATAAAAATGTAGATCCGTTGTCACCCCTGAGGCATAAGATCGAATGCTTCGTTTCCAGTAAAATGGGTCTCCTGTTCTCTTCACTCACTATACGATATACAGTAACATTAAGCTGCTACTTGACACTGGTATTCCGTGAGATAGTGATCCTAACGCGGTCGAATCGACTCATTCGTGCTGCAGCCATAATATAGCAGCAACATGGCTCTCCCACGTCTAAATTACTTTATCTTCATGTATAAACTTTACTTTTGCCTTCTTCTATATACCTTTCACTGATAGACGCAAGAATGCTCTCTCTCCTTTCTAAAAGGTACACGCTGCACTGCAATTCTCAGGTCCTCGAAATAATTATTATAAATTTTCCTAGAACATACAGGTTTCTTTACGACGTATTCATTCATTTCTGAACACATGGTGAATCAACATATAGAATTGCCAGTATCAATTTCATTGGTGTCGGTGGGGGTCGAAGCTACATAGGTTGCACGCGTATTATAAAATTGTACGACAAGCGCAAAGGATAAGAGAACCAGTATAGTGACAGGTTGTGAGATATCTCACCTAAGTCTCCGTAGGTGACAACGCATCTGTTAGATGTCGTTGGTCGTGTGTCAATCAAATGGATAAATACTCACATATATGCAGTTAATTTGACTTAAATTGATAGAAACAGTACGAGACTTAACAGCGTCTTAGCACTGAGCAGAGTTTCAGTATATGGACATAACATTAATAAAAAGTAGTAAATTTATTGACTATGTAAACTAAAAATGTCCTCCTAACTCAAAAGATCCCGACAAATATGTACACATTCCTTTCTTATTTTTGGGCGCGTGCTTCTTAAGAAACTGCCTGTGTAGGTGTTACTAATCTATGGCTATAAACATCCGTTTTAGGTAACATTGATCAAAATGTACTCAGTGGTGACTTCTAATATATTTACTTTTAATAACGAGTTTTGTAGTAACTACAGTTTTTGCTGATTTTGATGACGCCAATATATAAAAAAAGTTTTAAATACCGGCGTCATCAAAATTTTTGTTATTTTCTATCACGGTGGTTTACCGCAAGGCACACGTTTTTTTATATTTCCATTAAAATTTCCTATTGACCTTTAATTATATCGGGATGAATGTAGAATACTTTATTTTAATTATTATTTGGTCGTTGAGTTTGTCTGCCGTCTGAATTGCTATTCGGTGCACCCTCACTCCTATATCACCTTCAAATGAAGATAAGGCTGTAATTCTTAAATCGGGCGAAATTAAAGGCTGTTAATGGTATATCGGGCTGGACCTATGCATGACGCCCTCTTTGTCTTATTATTAAATGGTTTTCAAGAAATATTTTTATTATTAATTGAAATAAATTTTTATTTTTTATCGACACAGAAATCTATGTCGGCTTTTGGAATATTTCATTTTGACAATTAACATTTTGCTGTCTCTTAAATTCTGTCACTATAATTTTGCAGCTGGATGTTTTATTTCTTTTCGGCTCACCTGATGCTAAGTGACTACCGCCGCCCATAATTTTTTGTAAAGGTCTATGTGATCATAGAATTTTGGTCGTATTCAAAGGAAATGACAAGTTTCAACTAAAATTACCAAAATTTTTGTACATAACTTTGACTGTATTTAAATTTTGACATTGTGAAGTTCGTGATTAAACTCAGGCATTGACTTATAGATTACTAGCGTAAGGACCGGGCCGACCGAACTACTAAAACGGACCAGTGCGTTGGTCCTAAAATTAAAGTTTAGGGCCAACGCGAATCGGTCAACAGTTATGCGCGCGCAGGACAGATTTGGCTGTTACAAATATGTCTAGTTGTGTGGTAAAAGAAAGCAAAAATTACGATACAAAGATTAAAAAAAAACATGGGATATCGTATCATTGGTAAATAACCGTTTATTAATTTTGTTACCATTAAATTATTATATAAACTCATTTTTTTTTGTTTTATTTTACAGTTAGTTTAGTTACGTTACCAAGATTAGGCCAGGGTCGGATTCAGACTCTCAAAAATATTGTACATGGAAAATAAAATTATACCATTTAAAAAAATTGTATCACATTAATTAAATAACGTTCCGTGTTGTTTTTTCCCATGTGCCGGGATTTTGGCGTCACGCGTCTAATTTATCTATACGTTTCGGTTTTCGATGGTTTTATTTTTATTTCTGTTTAATTTTTGTCTAATGAACTTAGTGTAAATTAAATTTTAAATATTGGTATCTAATATATTTTATATTCAGTAAGGGTAAAACGAAAAGAGTACAAAAGAAACTATATCTGCTTAATTGAATCTGAAAATCTGATTCATAAAATATTTTTAAATTCTGTTTTCAATCCGATTGCTTCTGGAGCTTAGAGTTTTTATCGTGGTAGCCCATCATTATAGTTGTTGGCTGCAACATAAATGCATCGATTGAGCATCGATTGACCAGAAAGGGAGCTAATTCTAATTTTATTAGAAAATCGCGGTACTCATGTATAATACAGAAATTCTATATAAAATATTAAAGGACCCAATAATAATACAAGTCGACCTTTAGGCAAAATTATGGTATTTTCGCTTAGTATTATTACGACGAACAACTTACTACAACTAACTTACATTCAACAAAAAATACTTATCGTACATTTTAAGCAAGGGTTTATGCAAAAACTTAGAAGAACTAACGGTAAGTACTCTATAAACTTATTTTTATAACGTTAGATCCTTTAAATCGTAAGATAATGTAATAGTTACATTAGCCTCAATTTACCGCGTTGTGGAGCTATTGTGTCTCGTTATTTTAGTTACAATAGCCCCTTTGTGTTTGTATAAAAATAAATATGCTAGTGATGTCGAATGTCGATAATAAATCAATACAGTTACAGCACGCGATCTGAATGCATTCGGGACCTGAGTAAATTGCTTAAATAAAGGGTAATGCACTGCACTGCCCCCATCGTAATATACTCTATCGTTTTGTTTATTTTATGTATGTTTACGGTAAGAACATTGTGTTCTCTTTTATTTTTATGCTTTTTTTCGAGATATTTGAATTTAACTATCATTTTTTTGTTTAAAAGTTTGTTCTCATTTATTTCACATGTTTTAGATGGTCCGAAATTATATTAAGAAAAAAGAAAAGAGCTATTCAAAAGAAAAGCTTCTCGAGGCACTCGAGTTAGTTAAAAACAAAACGTTAAATAGCTACGAGGCAGCAAAAAACTTTAATATTCCGAGATCTACTATAAACTCGCATTTATATGGCACACCCGGCCAGAAGTAGGTGAATTCTGGAATGAAGACAGTATTTTCAATTGATATTGAATGCAAGATAGATTCGTATCTGTATACTTTAGAAAAGTATGGCTATCCTCTAACTAAAAAGGAAATTATAACATTGGTTTCGGAATACGTTGTAAGAAATGGGTGGGTAACTCCATTTAAGGATATGATTCCTGGAGATGATTGGTTTCGGCGCTTTTGCAAAAGAAATAATCTATCGTTAAAAAACCACAATCAGTCGAAATAGCTAGAAAAAAAGCTTGCAACCCGTTTACCGTATATGAATACTTTGATTTATTGGAAAATGCCATAAATGATTTGGATCTGGCCGAGAAACCCGAGTGCATCTATAATCCAGACGAAACCAGTTTTTGCAACGATCCTTCCAAGAGTAAAGTGCTTGGCCAAAGAGGGTATAGTTCCACCAGGACAACTAGCTCCGCCGGCCGTGATAACACAATTGTCTTATTGGCAACTAATGCACGCGGCGATAAAGTCCCACCACTCATAATTTTTCAAGGAAAATACTTGTGGAACGAGTGGTGTTACAAAAATGATAGTGTGAAAACAGCATACGCTGTAAGCCCAAAGGGCTGGATGGAAACATCAATTTTCGAAAAATATTTTAAAAATGTATTTTACCTGCGATCGGAAATGAGCGACCAGTTCTACTAATTTATGATGGCCACTCCACACATGTTGATTTAAAAGTAATCGAACTCGTCATTTCCGAAAATGTTACCATTTTGAAGGTACCCCCGCATTCTTCACATATCCTTCAACCGCTAGATGTAAGTGGAATGAAGCCCGTGAAGGATCGATGGGAAGAAGCCTTGGTTAAATGGCAAAGGCTTCATATCGGAGCAAAGTTACCCAAAAGTGAGTTCGCACGAATTATTACTGAAATATGGGATGTTATGAATCCTGTTATTCTATCCAATGGATTTAAAAAAACAGGTATTTATCCCTTAAATCGGCACGTGATCCCAAAAGAAAAGTTTGATCCCTTAACTTGGTCTAGATGGGAGAAGTATGTTCAAAGTCAAACATACGACCAAGGCAACTACGTCGAAGATGTTAGTGAAACCATTCGAGCACCATTTGAAAAATTGGTCAACAAACCTCTTAAAATGTTCCAACTCTTGTTAGCCTTACATATTGTAAACAAGATTCAAAATAAAGAGAACATGATAAGTTACGAAAGACAACAACAGAATAATTCAATACAATATCATGACCAGAATAATAGAACTAAAAAAATGAAATAAATCAAATACTAAGAGTTAAAAAAGAAACAAGTATAGAAATAAGAACCTATGAAAATGGTAAGAAAATTCAGAATGACACAGCTATAACAGAATTCGGTAACAAAACTGAAATAACTCAAGAAAAAGAAAAACAAATAAGAATCGAAAGACCGTAGAAGATCCTCGTACATATAAACTACCACTTCCAAGTTCAAAAAGAAAAAAAAACCTATTCAAATAACATTCAAATTTTCGGAAACGAGTTAATTCAGGCAGCAAATACCACTAACCAGAAAGACAAAAAAAAAATGCAGACAACTTTAACGTATTATTTGAAGAACTTCTGTTAAATTCAATTGCTCGCAATGATTCTCCAAAAAATAAAAAAAAAAACGCGTGTGACAAGGGGAGCGGAAATACTAACTTATAAGGAAGTTATTGAGATAATGGAAGAGGAACAAGAAGAAAAAAGAGTAAGGAAACAAAAAAAAGAAAATAAACCTAAAAGAGATGAAAAAACAAAAATTGAAAAACAAAATAAAAAGAGGCCGAAGAAACAATAAAATAAAAAAGAACCATGAATCTGATAGTAACAGCAGTTGTTCCTATCAATTAGATGATTCATCAGATGAAAACGCTAATACTTTTTGGGAAACCTTACTAACTACAGAACTTTCCGACGATATTGACATTAACGAAACTTGTAAGCAAGTTTCTGAAATTACATCTACTTCGACGGAAATGGCATTTACTGCGATAGAATTACCAGCTTCTATAGAAACTTCATCTAATTGAATGGAATTGGCAACTACGTCTAAAGATATGCCATCATTTTCGGAAGAATCTCTAGTCTCAAGAGTCCCAAAAGAAGACACTTTTGTTTTAGCGAATTTAGTTCCACTCGGGGCAAAAAGACTTACAAATACGTATGTCGTGTACAAGAAGTCTTAGATACCAAAATTGTAGTTACAGAGCTCAAGTCATACAAACGAAAGAACACGTTTCGAATAATCAAAGATGATATCTCAATTATTGATTTCGAAGACATAGTTACTTATCTTCCACAACCAGAGCTAGATGCAGAATTGTTTAAGTTTCCATAAAATATTGATGTGTACGAAGTATAATTTTTGTCTTGTTTGTATCAATAATAATAATTAAGCATAAAGTCTAAATTAAAGTTTTTAGTAAAAATGTGCCATTGATTGAAACAGGACGTGATGTTAAGCTAATGTATGTAAAGCTAAAAAGAAGAAGTATGTTGTTTTATGTCTTTTTTAATCAATTAAGCAAAATGTCCTCATAGGAAAATTTGATAAATATTTACCATTGATTTAGTATTTAATTTAATTAAGTTTATAGTCCTCATAAATAAATGTGATAAACATGTGCCATTGATTTAATAGTGAAGTGATTCGGTTTGATTTAGTATTATATAAAGTATATTATTCTTGTATTTAAACATTAAAAATGTAATTAATATGTACCATTGATTGAAACACAGTGATGATTATTACCTGCTAACGCGTATGTTATTTTTCATCTGTTTTTTTCGAATTATGCATAAAGTCCTCTTTTTTTTTTATAGAAGAGGGGGCAAACGAGCATGCGGCTCACCTGATGTTAAGTGACTACCGCCGCCCTAAAAATGTGATGAATATTATGTTCCATTGATTGAAACACAAAGTGATGTTAAGCTAAAGTAGTTATTTTTATATCTGTTTTTTCAATTAAGCATAAAGTCCTCATAGGAAAATTTGATAAATATTTTCCATTGAAATTTTTTGTCCTCTAATAAAATGTGATTTATATGTGCCGTTGATTTAGTATAAAGTGAAGTCAAATAAATATAAATTAAAAACAATGCATAGTTTTATTTCACTTAGTCACCCATCATATTATCGATTACCTACACTTTTTTACAATTTATCGATATTTTTTACGCCTACACAGTACTAATCCTATAGAAAATAGTCACATAAGCCCCCAAAAATACAAAATATACTTTTAGTCGTATTAGGACTTGACTGGTTCAACTTAGAGATCATTTTTGCGAAAATTTTACGCTGGAGGATCATGACTCTGATTCTGAGCACATACGCTACATAAACGAGTAAGTTATTTTAACAATTGCACTTATTTACCCCAACATGGGGCTAATACCATTTTTTCTGCCGTCATGTTTCAATATTAAAATTTTGGGTAAATCTTACAGCTTTTTGACATTATTATAGGCCGATACGACTCTCCGTTACATGCCTTCTTAATCTTATAATTTTAATATATTAATCCAATAAAATAAGGTGGACATTTTTAACAAAAGGTAAACATTTAATTTTTTTTTTAGTTCCTATAGCCTCCGTTGACCTTATTAAGTTTTTATTATTAAAAAAAGGCACACACACGCTAGAGTGTAGACGCTGCGGCTCATAGGCATCAACCAATATAATATCTATCCTCGATTAAGAATCAAATTGCAGAATATCTTATCATGTTTCCAGTAAAAAGGGCCTGCTGTTTACAGCGCTAGTATTAAAAGGGGATATCCCTCTACTAATACCTAATTGTTTATCGCTGACGTAATAAAAGACATCTCAATGAGAATTTTATCGTAAGTATGATGTTTTCAATAGCCACTTAATGATAAAATGCGCCTTTTACCCTATTATTATATGCGTAGTCCAGATTTTAGGTGTTATTTAGTAACAGTAAAACACTGATAATGTAAGAAGAAACTATAAGGTAATATTATTACTAGCTTATGCTCGCGACTTTATTCGCGTGACCTTCAGGAACTGTAGATTTTTTCGTGATACCTATAATCAGCCTATTCATATTCTCCCTACGAGTTTTCAAAGCGTGCGCGCCTCCAATGCGGCCGCAGTGTAGTAACGTACATGGGCCGGATATAAAGACTTAAAATTGCTTTAATTCATGTGGTCTAAACGCAGATTAACAATGTACGTAGGTATAAATTATACTTTCCAACCTTTTAATTAATTCCTTTTAAATTAAAAGTTATTTTAATTTGTGAATCATATCCTTTCTTCTTTCTTCGAGCCTTGTAACAATAAAATTTATTTATCTATGCGCCTTTTGGCATTCTCTCCCAGTCAACACGATTTACCTACGATAACTTAAGCCGACTGCGTCCGCCAAACAGTAGTGCCCTCGAATACAAATCATGAATAAAAATGGAAATGTTATCACAAGTATAAGGGATCTTCTGTTAAAACCTGATCCTTCTCAATGAAGCTCTGTTAAAACTGTTTTGTAATGAAGAACAGCGTGGCTTTTCTACGAACGTAACTTCACATAATATTCTTCTTCATCATCATTAGTCTATAAAAGTTCAATGTTGGGCATGTATATGTCCCATTGTAGCACAGAATAAATAATAGTACAAGAACAGAGGGATCACTCTGTGATAGCGAACTTGCGAGTTTAAACCTAGTTACAACGTTGCTAATGTTCATAATCCTTTGCACGCTTCGGAAGCGACCTTCATGAAATCAGCCTACCGATTAAAGGTTATTAGGTGTTGTGAGAAAACAAATTGAATCCTTTGATGTTTAGTTGGTAGTAGAATACACCGAGGTGTTATGCAATGTACACTAGTAATTTGCTGATAATAAGAACATTTGTACTAAATGAGAGGAAGGTTAGTATGCAACATAGAGAAAAATTAAGATTATGACATCACACACAAGCATTATTACCAATTTGTAATTTGTAATACCTATACTAATTTGTAATTTGTAATACCTATGTTTCTTAATGTTGTGTGTTGGCCAAATAAATCTTTCTTTCTATCTTTTTTTAACTCTTATATATAATATTTATTTATTTATCCTTAATTATACACTTTAATTAAAAGGATGAAAAAAGGTGGACTTAATATACTTATTCTACAATGCGAAATTAAAATAACCAGTTGAAACTGTTTCAAGCGGTACTAAACAAAACTCATAATAATAACATTCAAATTTTTTTATTTCATGAACAATTTACAACCGGTTGTTATTTAATATTGGTTATAAGTCATATCGGAACATGTCCCAGGACGAAATTTCCTGAAACAGTGCTTGTCCGGGACATTCGGTACTGACAACTTGTCGATGTCCGACCAACGAATAGTCTGAGCTAATGTAGCCCAGCTCAACTCCAGTTGCGATTAGCTTCTTAACAGTTTCCAGTTGATGTGAAGGAGGTACTTCAGCTGTAACAATACAAAGGAAAATGTTAATTCATTTTATTTTTTTGAAGTCACTGCCTGCGGCAGCATCGTGTTATGTTGCCGTGGACGAGGATAATGATGACATATGTAAACGTGTTTAACGTGAGCACCGGTCTGCTCAGGTTTGCAATGCACCGATGAATTCCAAAATTTTATGTCTGAGTTTTTCATCTTAGAATTGAATTTGGTGGAGCATTTTTTTATATTATACTTTAATAATATTTGGACCGTAAAGAAATTACAAAAACAAGTGACAAAATTAACAACACCATTTCTTACAACCAACTTCAACATAAATAAAATGAGAACATCATTAATGTAGACGAAGTCTATTAAATATGCTTATAAAGAACAACACTCCGAAACTACTGGTCAGGTCTTGATCAAATTTTTATGACACTTCATGAAAAGCACCAGCTTACATTAATCCAGCTTACAAATAAAAAATCATCAAAATCTAAAAAAAAGTTCCGATGTAACACACAAAAAATACAGTCAAATTGAAAACCACCTCCTTTATTGAAGTCGGCCAGAAAAGATTATTGTTAAATTTCTTTTGCCGTTTTTGATATTAACATTTGAAATAGACAGTTGACAAATGTAGTTTTAATTTGTTAAATTGAAGAAATAAAGATATTTTATTTCACTTATTATTATTATGACCATCAAAATATAAAGTTGTACTGTTTACAAGCAAGAACAAACTCCAGGGGTACTTACAAACCCAATCACCGATTAGAACTATCCCAATGCTCACAGCGTTGTATCCATAGGCATGCGCTCCAACTGCCTTCCAGCCACGACCTTCGTATGCAGCCCCATCTCCACCCACTGCGAAACTGCAATTAGGAGTATTAGACATTCTTTTTAAATATTCCATAAGAAATTCGTTGTGACACTTTCCTTACTTCAACATAGATCCTTGAATTTAGGCTCATATGAGTTGTAGTGAACATTTTCATCTCGCCTAAAATTCCGAAAGGAGATGATAAAAGCTCCAAATTTACTAAAGAAAGATGCCTATTTTTCACCTGACTATATATAGAAATGAAGTAAATCTTAAAACTCAGCTAATTGAATTTTAAATTAATTACGCTCATCACAATGTTAAAAAGAAAAAATGTGTTTTAATATTTCTTTAAGCTTATTCTACGTCATTAACGGTATTAATATAATACGGTATTAATATCAATGGCGAGTACATCACTCACCTACGTTTTGCCGACGATATAGTCCTTATGGCAGAATCGCTGGAGGACCTTAGCACTATGCTCAATGACCTAAATGGTGTCTCCCAACGGATAGGTCCTAAGATGAACATGGACAAAACAAAGATCATGTTTAATGTCCATGTCACACCTATGCCGGTAGTTGTTGGGAGCACTATGCTCGAAGTTGTTGACGAGTATGTTTACCTGGGACAAATAGTCCGACTAGGTAACTTCAACTTCAACCGAGAGGTTAATCGACGGATTCAACTCGGCTGGGCAGCGTTCGGGAAATTACGACACATCTTCTCGTCAGGTACCTCATACCTCATCTCTGAAAACTAAAGTGTATAACCAGTGCGTGTTTCCAGTGATGACTTACGGATCTGAGACGTGGTCCTTCACTGCTGGCCGTATGAGGACGCTCAAGGTCGCTCAGCGATCTATGGAGAGGGCTATGCTCGGAGTTTCTCTGTGTGATAGACTCAGAAATGAGGATATACGCAGTAAAACCAGAGTGACCGACATAGCCCAACGGATTAGTAAGCTGAAGTGGCAATGGGCCGGCCATATAGCTCGAAGAACCGATAACCGATGGGGAAGAAAGGTTCTCGAGTGGCAGCCTCGTACCAGTAGGCGTAGTGTAGGGCGACCCCTATTAGATGGAGTGACGACCTGGTAAGACATGCGGGAGTCGATGGATGTAGGTGGCTCAGGACCGTGCTTTGTGGTAATACTTGGGGGAGGCCTATGTTCGTGGACTTGTGAAGGGCTGTAATGATTAACGATGATGATTATGATATTCTACGTCAAGGGTAAACGTGTGGCGACTGACACACTTATTTATTTTATTAATAATTATTACATATATATATATATATATATATATATATATATATATATATATATATATATATATATATGTATGTATATATATCTACATTACAAATACACCTCATAAACGTATTACTATATTTTGAACGCATCTCAACTACCATTTTTCTAGGTCGTTACAATTTACACACTGCTACATTACTTTATTCAACTCTGTTTCTGAGTTTTATGTATTATATTATGTTACTTTTAATTAGAAAGGTTTTCTTTATTAGTCTTTGTATAATACATACTAATAAAAATAACATAATAAATAAATTAATTAATCATTTCGTATGTCATTGAGTAATCAAATAAAAAATTTTTTTTTTGATATTCGACAGCTCTGCAATTGGCATCGGCGCAGTCCTTCGTCGATAATTAATAACCCATTCCACTTTAACATAGTGTTTTATTTGTTTTTCCCATTTTGTTCAAAATGTATGTTTGTAAGTATGTATCATAGGCCAATGAAATGTGTTTGGTTGATAAGTGATCATTTTGCCAATAGAAGAAACGAGTTAGACTTTTTAGAGATATAGAAACTATCTATCGTTTTTTGACTAAGTATGTAGTTAGTCAGTACTTATATGTACTGGAGAAACAGTAAAAAGTGCTCGACACTCAATTTATAGTGAGAAAGCAGTGACTGAAGCGGTTTCAAGGAATTCAAAAAGTAACATTAATGTGTTTTGGGTGTAGCGGCGCTGTCGTCGCGCCACTAGCACACCGATACTCACCGAAGCCTAAATCGCGCTATTAATATTCCGAATCATAGACAGTATATAAAGAACTTCTCCGAACTATCACTCGGAGCGGTGGCCACTCCCCGGGCACAACAACTTGCCCGGCGGGAGATCTCCCCTTTTCCTACCACGGCCACAATGGTGACCACCCAACGTGATCTGAACACGCAACCAACAACCTTCGGAAACTTCAAGCTTCATCATCGTCATACGAGAAAATATCGTAAGATACCCCACCCATTCGCTCCCGAGCAGATATCGTCTGCAGTCTTCATATCCTGCAAGCCATCTAGCTTCACAAGGTTCATCGCAGCTCTGGAATAATAATGCTTCCTGTTTCTTCAAGCTACTGTCTGCACTATACAGTGTTCGGCACGGCTCTGAGCCTTACTGCTCGCCTCTGCTTCACGGCACTCTCGCAGATTACTTGCCTTCTTCTCGACTCACCGCAGACTACAAGGCAATCTCCTGGCACTTGCACGCTCGTCGACAACAAGATTGCACTATCGACCTCCAGTCTGAGCAGGGGGGTGATGTAGCGGCGCTGTCGTCGCGCCACTAGCACACCGAAACTCACTGAAGCCTAAATCGCGCTCTTAACATTCCGAATCATAGACAGTATATATAGAACTTCTCCGAACTATCACTCGGAGCGGTGGCCACTCCCCGGGCACAACAACTTGCCCGGCGGGAGATCTCCCCTTTTCCTTCTAAGGCCACATTGGGCTTCGTAGCGTTTGAATCGTGAAAATAACTATATATGACTTATTTTATAAACTTACAGGTAGTTTTTTACTCTTCCTTTTAACTATACATAATCTTTCACTATCAGGTTTTTAAATGTAGGGAAAGTGGGCATGATTCTTTGTTTCATCTATGTTTTTCCTTTATCTCGAAAGTACATTGTCAATGAAATGTTGATATTGACACTTTAGTTTTGATTATACAGGTACTGACTTTATATACTGAAGCATATACACACATACACACACACACACACACATACACACACACACACACACACACACACACACACACACACACACACACACACATACACACACACACACAGAGAGAGAGAGAGAGAGAGAGAGGGAGAGAGAGCGAGAGAGAGAGAGAGTTTAAAAAAATTAATATATGTAAAGATAATCGTTACTTGTATCCAATGTCGTTCCATTTCTGTGTCAGTTGGTGGTAATTTTGCATGGAACGCATAGCACTTTTACAATCTTCCCTAGTGTAGCACGCTCCAGGTTGATAAGAGTGATGAATGATTACGTAGGGCACCGGTAGGTTCAATTCAGTGATACCGGTGGGTGACCTCGCCTCCCATTCTTGTCTTGATACAAATTCGAAGTTGTTGGACACTGAAAAAGCCTTGTATTTATTAGATCACCAGTAAAGATAACATTCTAACTTCTTCAACCTTATTCATTCGAAAGCGCTGAATCCAAATCTCAGAATCTCAAAGATGCATGCATGCAGAACAGCATTATCAACTCGAGGGTGTTTGTTACTTGATAAAACTACCACTCACCCATTACAGTTCGTCGAAAATAAAAAGTCGACATATGAATATAGTTACCTCCCTTAGATTGCCTTTTAGAATAGATGTTTGCCATAATTACTACTCTAGGCAAGTGTGTTAGAAACCATAGATTTCCTGTTTTATCTCCCCTCTTTCTTCTTTTGTTTTATTTCCCCTTGTCTGTTACGTCACTCACGGGATGATATGGAGTGGGTGTCCAGCGGAACACTCGCTGGAACGGTGTCTACCTTATTATTTACTATTGTTACATAAATCACTGACGGTTTTTATTCCAAAAGGAATATGACTAAAGTTTTTAATTAAACTTTGTATCTCTGTTGGATTGAAATGAATGACTGGAATTTCCTTTTTTTTCTATCACAATTATTATTTGTCGGACTCCTCTTATTTATTTCTTCTCTCCAATACCAGTGCTTGCACTGTTATGTTCCGGTCTTAAGGGTGAAGAAAGCCTGTGAGGAATACAATCGAGTCCTTTGAGTTGACAGCGCAACTTTAGCTTTCTCTGTTTGAAGTAGGTTGCAGATGTTCATGGACTGCGTTAACCACTTACCATCAGAAATTTAATCCAGATCTAAGGATTTTTGAAGGTGTTTTATTTTTAATTCATCTTATTACAAAAAAAATCTTAGTACTTATTATGGTAAGATATAGCGTTTCGCTATTGGTCATTCCATCAGTCAGTCTTTTTATGTCCTAGAACCATAATTTATAATTAAGTATGTATATCATCTCGATTATTTTAATCTGTATCCTTTTTGGTTTCATAATAGGAATTTTATTTCAAAATATATATTTTAATTGAAGTAAAAAAAAGTGCGAATGACGAGCCTATAGTTAATCTGATATAAAATGGATGCTACAGCCCATATTTCTGTCCCCGATTAAGAATCAAAACGCATGCGTTGTCACCTCCGAGGAATACAATAGAATGCCCCGTTACTAGGAATCAGTTTGGTTTTGTCACTAACTATATATACATCATAGAATACTATAATACCATAATAGAACGGGGCAGTGAGCGGAGCCCGCGTAGCCACTAAAATGTCACCTACACGTCAATTCACACGAATAAATGTCAACTCGAGATGTGTTTTGACGTTACAATCGTTTCCAAATTTCGCATGCAAATTATTTAGAAAATGCCAAATTGCACCCTATTTACAAATAAATATGTATTAAAATTAAAACGATTTTTAATGATGATCTTGAACATTAACCAAAAGTCTAAAATGTGTAAATTTATTCAATCTGTCAACACAGCGAATCGGGTTTGGCGACGCCAAGCCTCATACAAAATAAAGTTGACAGCCATTTTATTGTGTATTATACATTGAGCTATTATGTACTACTTACTTATAACTCAATGGTATTATAGTATTCTATGATATACATAGACTATATATAGACATATTTTATCAAAATGGGTTTAGCCGTTTGAAGATCATCAGCTTGTTGTTGTTTGTTTGTAAGAGCGTGGTTCTTCCCCGGATGAGCCAACGCTATCGTTTTGCAACTGAAATGTGGTTCAAGTTCACAAAACTACTGAGAATTATTACTGTTATTGTAAGACTTCATCTACCTACTCGAATATTTACTATCCATAAATGAACAAACTTACCACTTTCTTTTTTAAGTTGGTTCCTTGGATGGCTGTGCGTAGTCACAACCATTCCCAAAACAAATGCTATCGTCCAAAGTAACATGTTTTCTGAAATATAAATAACAAAAAATTATCATTTCGTTTATTTTTTTTAATTAAGATAACGTATTTATTAAATGTAAAAAACATTATTACGTTATAAAAGGTATATACGTAATATAACGATGAAGATTAAAATCTATAAGAGCTGTTAAGATTACACTAAAATCTAACATAAACTCAAGCAAGATAAGATCAGCGCTTTTATTTTTTATCAGATTGTTGTTTCAATGCTTATCACGACGACTGAACTACTCATTAACCTCAGATGATAGATGCCTGTTTCGAAGTACATTACCACTTTTCACTTCATTGATCATTGTTACTCTATGAAAATATTTTTTTTAAATATCACCTCTAAACTAGGATTATATTCTGTATCATGGAGGCAGTTTTCATAAACAAATTATAGTATGTAATACTCAAATTACGAGTACACTTCCAGACCAGGAATAATTATGAGTAGGTCAAAAATACTTGTTTCGTGCGGGAATGAAAATACACCTGTTAGCGTCGCAACATAATGCTAAGCCATTGTACCAAGGATCCTTCAAAATCAAAAGATGCCACTATGAGATGATTTAAATATGAGTTTCTCTTTTTGATTTTGTTAATTATTCATCAAAAATAACTTTACATAACCTGGTACTATATGTTTGATTCATAAATTAAGTAGGAAACAAAAAATGATATTTCTGCCTACAGCTGTAGCTATAGATATCTCAGAAGTAAACTATATACTTTAGAAGGCTTTATGGTTTGCTTAATGTCTAGAAGACTGTCAGCCTATTCTCCTCTTTATTTTCTGGGTTACAACACTGTTCACTGTGCAGTGGTGGTGTAAACATATCCACTATTTCTTAACGTCCCGTGGGTGATGTAAGAGGTGGCAGTGGGAAACTGAAACAGGAGATTAGCAGCAGCATCCTTCTGATAACAACTAAAAATATTAAGAAAACTACTGTTGCCAATCCACCAGTTCAGTATGGCCGAATCCGTTTGGGGCATATTTTCAACTGTGGGCTTTTGACAGACCGTTTTTAATGAAATTAAAAGGTAATAACAGAATCAGAATAATTACAGACTATTATCAAGGTTGACATAATTATTACGTTCTAATTCTATGATACATGCCCATTTTTGTTTAAATTTTGCCAGTATTCACGACATTTTAATTACTTGTTCAATACCTAATGTCGCTTAGGTAAAGAAATTATTGCATTTCTTGCTTTCATATTTCTACATATTTCCTAATACTTCTCGATAATAAATTACTACTATATTTCCAGCTCAATTCTGGTGAAGAAATTATTAAAAAGTTTAAATATGTGGTTTGTCTGTACCTACACCTTTCGAAAATTAAAAAAATGCAGTTATGTTGGGTTTGAGCAATAGTTAACATTTTAAACACTCGATAGCTTTTACGTAATAAAAATCTATCAGCCTATATACATAATATTGGATACATTTTTGTTAACAATTTATTCTCAAAATTTTGAAGCTGCCTATACTTAGGTTCAACCAATACTTGTCTAAAAATTTGCTTAATGTCGGCAATTAAAATGATACCTATACAATATTTCGTATTCATGCTACCGTTAAAAACCAATGGCATCTTTGAGGATGCACTATTCTCATTGAAAACAGGTTGGTGGGGTAAACAGTAAACTGTATCCAAATCTTTATTATATTTACGAATATCATAGGATTTTGCATGTCCCAGGTAAATATCATCATCATTCATCATTCTCTAAACCATTTCCCATTATCTGGGGTCGGCGCAGTAAATCTTCTTGTTCCATTCCTCTCTATCAGCCGTCATTTCCATACTTACTCCTTTCATTCTCATACCACTCTTCACACAGTCGATCCATCTTTTATTCGGCCTTCCTCTGCCCGTGTGTCCCTCCACATTCATATTCAACACTCGTTTTGTGACATGACTTTCATCCCTCCGCATCACATGCCCAAACCATGCCAATCTGCTTCCTCTCACCTTTTCTACCACTGGCGCTACTTTCAGGCTTCCTCTTATATACTCATTCCTTATCTTATCCATCCTTGTCACACCACACATCCATCGTAACATTCTCATTTCATTCGCATGCAGTCTATTTTCATCCTTCTTCTTGACGGCCCAGCATTCACTTCCATACATGACGACAGGTCGGATGATCGATTTGTAAATTTTTCTCTTCAGCCTTATTGGCATTCGGGGATCGCACGTTGTGGCTGTGACCTGTCGCCATTTCATCCACCCTGCGTTAATCCTATGCTGCACAGCTCTATCTATTCCGCCGTCGCCTTGAATGAGGGAACCGAGGTACTTGAAATCTGAGCAGGTAGGCAGTATAGCGCCATCCAACGACATGGGTACAGGACTGGAAAGACCGCCGAAATCACAGCACAGATATTTGGTTTTGGATCTGCTGATCTTCAAGCCAACACTTTCCAGCCTCTGTTGCCACCCCGTCAGTCTGCTCTGTACCTCGATGCCTTCCTCCCCGACAAGCACGATGTCATCGGTAAAGAGCATGCACCAGGGTGCCTCATCCTGCAGGTCCGACGTCAAAGCGTCCATAATCAGTAGGAAGAGGTAAGGGCTCAATGCCGACCCTTGGTGCAGCCCTACCGCCACATCGATACTGCCCGTAGTTCCCGCGGCAGATCGTACACATGTACGGGATGCTCTGTACATAGCACGGACTAACCTCACATACTTCCCAGGCATACCTTTCATCTTTAACGCCCACCACAAAACCTCACGGGGAACCCGATCGTACGCCTTTTCAAGGTCGACAAAAACCATGTGCAGACTTTTATGCACGCGCTTGTACTTTTCGCACAATTGGCGTAATGCGAAAATGGCATCTGTTGTACCTCGACCGGGCATGAATCCGAACTGGTTTTGTGTTATCTCACACTCTTCTCTCATTCTTCTCTCTATTATTCTTTCTCAGACTTTCATCGTATGTGACATGAGTTTTATTCCCCGGTAACTGCTGCAGTTTTGAACGTCTCCTTTGTTTTTAAAAATGGGGACCAGTATACTACTGCACCATTCCTCAGGTATTTGTTCTTCCTGCAACAATTTACCGAAAAATAAACTCAACCACTTCCATCCACCCGCACTCAGCAACTTCCACACTTCTACTGGTATTCCATCTGGGCCGACTGCCTTCCCATTCTTCATATTCCTAACAGCCATTTTTACTTCTTCCACACTAATTTCTCTCACTAAGCCCATATTCACTGGTGGGTTTTCAAGCATACCATTCCATTCATTCTCCTCATTCATCAATTTCTCAAAATACTCCTTCCATCGCTTCTATATACTTTCATCGTCAGTCAAAATCCTTCCAGAATCATCTTTTATACATTTTACATGTGAAACATCTCTTCCATTCCTTTCTCTCGCTCTTGCAATTTTAAAAAGTCGTTTTTGACCTTCGGGGCTTTCAAGGGACCGATATAATTTATCTTGCGCCTCTGCCCTACAAATAGCAACTTCCTTCTTCGCTCTCTTCTTATATTCTTTATACGCCCCTCTCTTACTTTCTTTTATGGATTCATTCTGGTCTTCTACGCTCTGCCATTCTTTAAAGGCATTTTTCTTTTCTCTCAAAACTTCTCTAATACTTTCACTTCACCACCACCCATCCTTATCTATCATACGCTTCTCTTTTGTTTCTCCTAACACCTTCCTTGCCACACTTCGGATACAATCAGCCATTTCCTTCCAGCACTCATTCACACTCATTTCTTCCATATCACCCATCTCTATCATCTTGTTTACAACTAGCTCTCTAAATTCACTTGCATATTCCTCCTTATGCAACAAATGCCACTTTATTTTGGGTGGGGGACGATCCTTATGTTTGTTGAGGCGAACAGTTAAGCAGATGTCAGCCAGCAGAATTCGGTGCTGGGATACTAAGTCTTCACCTGGAAGCACTTTGCAGTTTTTTACACTCTTGATTTGGTTCCGTCTTATCAGAAGATAGTCGATCTGTGTCGCGTGGTGGCCACTTTTATAAGTAACAAGATGCTGATCTCGGTTTTGGAACCACGTGTTTACTACAGCCAGGTCGAAAGCACATGCTGCTTGCAGAAGAACTTCCCCCTCACGGTTCCGCACTCCGTACCCCCATCCACCGTGTACTCTTTCATACCCGTCATTCACTCTCTCTACATGTCCATTAAAATCTCCTCCCATATAAACATCCTCACTCTCAGGTATTCCCATCATCATACAATCAAATTCCTCCCAAAACTTCTCTTTCACACTCTCTTCACAGCCTGTTTGCGGAGCATACACACTTACAACATTCACTACTTTGTTTTCAATCATTAATTTAACAACTATCATTCTGTCATTTACTCTTTTCACATCTGTCACTCGTTCTTTCATTCCACTATCTAACACAACTCCTACTCCATTTCGCTTCCCGTCACTTCCACAATAATAAAACTTGTATCCTTCCCCAATCTCTCTTGCTTTATTGCCCTTCCATTTTGTTTCCTGCAAACAGGCAACATTCACTCTTCGTCGTTTCAAAACATCTGCTAACTCTCTTCCTCTTCCAGTCATCGTACCTATATTCCAGCTTGCAAACCTCACTCTGACATTTTTCTCTCTCCGGGCTCGCCTCTTACGTCGCACCCGCTCCGTAAGGTGCGACAACCCTTGCCCACTTCCCACAGGAGCCGGGTGCTGCCCCTGCGCGTCGCCTGCGGGGTACGCCCTAGCCCTGTCATATATCCCACAACTCGTACTATTCATAGGTTTACTGCATGGGATTTGGCAATAGTTTTACAGTCGGCCGCCCGCCTGACACCAACCCTCTTTGGGTATGCTATTGTTGGTAGAGGAAGCTACCATTTTGGGAAAAGGAAAAAGAAGGTTGGGGGTAGGAGCGTAGGTGTAAGGATACTGTTATCTCGGCAGTAAAGGTATGAGAATAACAGTAGCTCGGGGAGCCGGGGTCGCGTACCCGTATTCCATAACAGGATCACCGGAAAGGTAGACCAGCATGAAAACCCCCTGACTATGTCCCAGGAAAAAATATTTAATATTAATAAACTCTTTATATGTTTGATAAAGTACACCACACAAGTAACGAAAATAAGCTCTTCAATTTTTAAATTCGTTTTATCAATTTACTTTCTTATGATCAATATTAATAATAATATATAAGCAATGGTAAAAAAAAATAAAAAGTTCGGGTACGCACATATTTTCTTTCACAGCACAACACAAAACACAAACTAAATTTTTATTTGTTTCTTAGTTTTTCTTTGTTTATTTGTTTGCACATATTTACACAATTTTATCGAACACTAAAAATTTTATCATGCTAGTGATTGAACATTTACCTTTAAATTTAATTTTATTCCTCACGAATGTAGGTCTTGGTCTTTATTTATAGTGTCACATCAGATGTGAGACTAACTTTTAAATAATGTTCCATGTGAATATTGTTAATTATGCCTGTATAGTCCGTGTTCTAAAATTCAAATCAAATTTAATCAAAATAGGATTACAATCGATGATAAAAAATATCTCATAATTTGATTACTAGAATATATAGATTGAGACTGCGAATTGTATTAAATGAAATATAATTTTCTTGATAAATTTTAAAATACAATCGGAACACCACAGAAACTATGTATTCAGCCATACACGCGTGTATTGCATGAATAAATGTGTATATATATATATATATATATATATATGTGTGTGATCTTTTGTGATAATAAAAAATATTCTATGAGTCTGGAGAATATTTATAGCAATAGTTTTGTTATAATTATTCTGCCTGAGTCAAGTCAAGATCAGTGAGAAGGGTGTTATAAGAGCCCTTAAAATTTAACAAATGAACTCAAGCAATAGAAACAAAAGAAGTAGAAGAAGAAGAAGATATTAATAGTTACTTTGCAACCATCCGCTTAATTAAATGATGTGTCTTACCTAGTTTGAAGAGCACCTGCCGCCCTCCCTCAATTGAGTGCACTAATCCCGTCACGACTAATCCCATTACTACTACTCCTGGCACCACTACTTCCAACACCATTCCTTCCAATACCACTATTCTAGGAAAGACACACCATCGACGCTAAGCTTAGCGGTCAGCCTCCGTAGAGTCTACATAACCTGAAGATGCCTCGTGTAGAGGCGAAACACGTGTCGTATTATCGTCGATGGTATGTCTTTCTCAGAATAGTGGTGTGCCAATACAGCTGAAAAAAAAAAGTTTACAAAAACGGCCGTAAAACCATATAATATAGCATATTATGTGGTGCCGAATGCTGGGTGGCTAATATTCAAAAGATGCACACGAATAAAATGAAAAAGCTACTGAAGCCCAATAAAGTGTGCAATGAGTACATCAGGGGCTTCTCAAAACTTAGTTTCATCGTAGACAGTCAAAAGTCGTATGCGATGGTGTGGATATGTAATGAGGCGGTAAGAAGAACACCACGTGAGGGAGGCCTTAGCAATTCCAGAGAAAAAAAGGCATAGGACGCCCGTTAGCCACGTGGTGAACTACCATCACCAAGGCTCTGGAACGACCATAGCTTAACATACATATAACCCAAGATAGAATGACAAGAATATCGTGGTACATAAAAAAAAACGAGCAGACACTAAATAAATGGACAAAGCAAGGAAGAAGAAGAAGAAGATTATTCCATCATCTGTCGACTGTTTTCGTATTTTTTGATTGACTTTCATCAAGTTGATTATCATGAACTTGATTTTTATCAAGTTTTACGAAACCCTACGGTTTAAATGGCTGACATTAAGCCATTTTAAAATGTTTACTATCTGTTTAAGTTTGCGTTGCAAATTTACTTCTAGAAGGTATGAATAGACACCTTCTCTTGTTAGGAGTCCCTCTGGGTTGGTATGACCAAGAGGGTTCATTTTCTACCGTCAAGCAGAAGTGGTATATACGTAGGCGGTCCCATAATGAATTGGCCTTACTATGAACCAATGAAGGAAATGAAACGAAACCAATTTTATTTTTCAATATAATCACCATGAATACTAACACACTTCTGACATCTGTGAATCAACATCTCTAAACCTTTATAAAAATAATCACATTTTTTATCCTGAAAATGACTGAAGACGGCCGCCTGCAACTCTTCATCGCTTGAAAATTTTCTTCCTCTTAAGTCCCGCTTTAAATTTGGAAATAAATAATAGTCGGACGGGGCCACGTCTGGACTGTAAGGTGGATGTTGAACTTCTGTGAACCCGCATTGACGAACTGCATCCTTCGAAACACCAGCGGTATGAACAGGGGCGTTGTCATGGAGCAACAGGACACCTTTAGACAGCTTGCCTCTTCGTTTTTCCTTTATCTTGTCTCGTAATTTATATATTAAAGAAGCATAATATTCGCCGTTTACGACTGTATTACGTTCTTTAAAATCCACCATCAAAATGCCTTGAAAATACCAAAATATTGTGCACATCAGTTTTTTAGTCGATTGTTGCACCTTTGCCTTTCTAGGGGGCTTTTCACCCTTATAACGCCATTCCATTGACTCGCGTTTGCTTTGTGGATCATAATACAAGATCATAGTTTCATTACCAGTCACTAGCCGCTCGATCACAGTCTTTGGATTTTCGCCACAAAGATCCAAAAACTCCGAAGCGCAGCGCACTCTTTCCTGTCTCTGTACCGCTGAAAGAAGTTTCGGTACCCATCTTGCACTCACTTTTTTCATGTGAAGATGTTCATGGATCGCGCGATGAACGATACTCTTAGAGAGCCCAAGCCTTGCTGCAATTTCTCTAATCTTCAAACGGCGGTCACTCAGAACCTCCTCTTCGATAAGAGCAATCGTTTCGGGAGTGAGCACTTCCACAGGTCGACCGTCGTGGCCAAAGTCTTCGACGGTTTCTCTCCCGAGGCGAAACTCTTTCACCCAATTTTTTACTGTGCTATAGGAGGGGGCAGACTCCTTATACACGCCATCCAATCGTTCTTTTATTTGGGCAGGGGATAAACCTTCTTTAAACAGAAACTTTATGACACTTCGATACTCAGTTTTCGACATTTTGAAAAAATACGTGACTCTCGTTATTCAAATGCCTGTTAAACTAAGACTAAGCATTTCATGTCGATGCATGTTTCTTATATTAAGTGCACGATAAACGTACTATTTAATGCAACACAACATGTAGCGACCTGTCACGTTGTACTATATCAGGCCAGTTCATTATGGGACCGCCTGGTAAGCTAATATACTCGTAGTTACAGCGTGTAAGCCATCGTAGCCCTATTTGATACTATATCTGTATTCTTCTTTATTGTTGCAGGTGTTCATGGACCGCATTACTATATATATTATATTAATCACACTCATCATTTAGTGAAATTTCAATTCGTTCATCACTTCAACTTTATAAATATAAAAAACGCTATTCAGCTTAAGTTAGGTGATATAAATGCTATTCGAATAATACATTCTTAATTTTTTACCTGTATATAATAGATTACCTAATACCGATAAAATACTATTATCTTAATCGCAATGCGAAAATAAAGACCATAAAAGTTAAAGTTTATGATGTGTTTAAAATATTGGGATAATACTGCAAATTTACCTACATAGAGAAAAAATTTAAAGTAGTTTGACACTTAAATGCTTATAATTCATTTTAAAACAACCTGTATAAGAAAATTATGAATCAGTCGATACGCTAAAAGATAATATTGACAAGGTTACTCCTTTATCTTTGTAAAATTAGTTCGATAATTAAGAATATCGATGTATTATGTATTCAAATTACCCATGATGTTATAAAATTTTGATATAGTAAATAATCGGAATGTATGGCAGAGTGGCCAGTAATAATTTATTTGAAAATACGATTTTTAACAGGTAAAAATACGAATGTTCCGCTTTCAAATTCATTCCTTATTTTTAGAGCTTAATCAAAATAATGTTTCATTGAAAAATGAATCTCCATCGGGAAAAATTTCCCGCGATGATTGTTACCATTTAAAATGTGCGAATCGTTTGGTAGACTTAAAATGGCTTTAATGATTGAAAACCCTCCTAAAGCAATAGTGTACCGCTGATATAACAAATTTCAGCATGGCTAATAACTTTGATAGATGAATAAATAACTAGTCTCAATTTGGGCTGTTACAGATAAAAAACTTGCTAGCAGTGAAACATTTAATTGAAGAGAATAGCAGATTGGATCAGGAAGCGTTCGCAACGCTTTTTGCTCACGCGAAAGTATACACAAATACTTTCGCGTGAGCAAAAAAGTTTTTCTTTGAGTGCCACAGTTGCTGACGAATGGTCACCAAGCGAACGAAGCGCCAGTCGATGGTTTAGCAGTTTCAAAATGAACCAACGTCTACGAAAATAAATTGAGAAGTGCAGGAAAGACTTTGATCGTTAGTTTTTATTTTAACACGGTATTTAGTATCAATCCCTTTACAGAATCGAAGCAGCCTCAATGCCGAATGGTATGCTTGCCAGAAGAGTTCACTGCTGTGAGCAATAAGTAACTGAGCGGAGTCCCGTACTCCACGAGCTACTACTCCACCTTAAAAACACGCCTGGACTGCACTGGCTATGCTTTTGAGTCACCCTCCTTACGGTCCAGATTTGGCACTATATGACCTTTTTATTTCCTAAAATAAAAAATCTGCTAGATAGGGAGTAGAAAGGGATATAGCTTTCATAGCAGAATGATGAGCTAGCAGAGTTCGAGCATGGCGAAGAAGTCAGAGGTGGACTGGAAAGAGTGTTTCGGAAATTAGTTTAGTATTAATTCAGCTTTGTGTAAATGATGTCAGAGAGTAATTTGAAAAGATTTAATAATAAAAACTTTAACCATACAATGATTTCTTATGTTAACGGGAACGATTTTCATGAAATAAAACTAATTTTACGGATATCGTGTTTCATTTTAAGCTCTTTAATTCCCGGCGTTTCGGGTACTTTACAGCATTTATATTTATATTATATTATATTATATTATATTATATATATATATATATATATATTTATATTTATTGAAAGGTTTGATTAAGTAGATTAAGTAGTTAAGTAGGTAAGGTTATTTTATGGTAACATTACGACCATTCCTTGTGTCTCCGTTAATAAACATGATTATTAACGAAGACACAAGGAATGGTCGTAATGTTACCATAAAATTGAAAGTTAAGAGCCGGTAATCAAAACCGCGTCCCGCAGTGCCACAGCCAAACACAATCATGGCGACCCAATATTACATACATTATTTTATAAAACCCACTACTAAATTGTTATGCAATTGTTGATATTTTTAGCTCATAAAAATAAATAAAATCTGAATTCTACAATAGATCACATAGCATGTTTTAAAACTTTTTAAACGCGGGTAATTCAACGTGGCCTCGTTAAAAGGAAGGTCAAAAAACTTTATGATTAATTTTGGAGTGTATTTCTATTTGTTTTTGATTTATTTGCTATAATTAAATAAATGTGGGTAATCAATTTTTAATAGCAATTTTAAATTTATTAGAACGTGCTCGGTGGTGAAGCAAAACATCGTGGGAAAGCCTGTGTGTCTAAAGAAATAAAACTTACAAGAACGTGTGGAGGTCTGCCAACCACAATGGGGGAGGCTATCGAACTAACATTATTTTTTTTACGATAGGGTGACAAGCGGGCACACAGTCCACCTGATAGTTGCTGTGGCCCATAGACATCTACATCTGACCTCGATTACGAATCAAATTGGAGATGCGTTGTCACCAGTGAGGACTAAGATCGAGTGCCTCGTTTCCAATAAAAAAAGTATCCGGTTCTATGCACTCACGATACAAAACACAGCAGCATTAAGCTACTATTTTACGCTGGTATTCTGTGAGAGAGTGGTCCTTCCCCGGTCGAGCCGACCCATTCGTGCTACAATGATACTACTAATATAACAGCAGCATGGCTCTACCGTGCACAAAACTGCTCCTTAACCCTCTCAGAAATGAGTGAAGGCCTTTGCGCTGCAATGGGAGTTATATAGGTTGTATCTTATGTAATACTTTTATAGAAACAATAATTAAATCGATATCAAAAACACTGTCATTAATTACACTGTTAAAATGTTAAAATAATTTAAAATTTTAAGCCTTTTGAGTGTATTTAGGAATATCACAATCTCAATGTCGTCTTTATAGTTACAGTAACTTCATTCCCTATTTATCTTTCTTTCCTTCCTGCTTGCACACCCCTGATTCTTAACCTATTTAATAGAAAAAAACACATCAAATAGGTTTTCAATTGACGAAGATATTGCGTACCATACATACAAATTCTATCTACACAAATATAAAGATAATTTGTGTGGCAAAAGCGCATACATAAAAACAATTAAAGTATTCCATCACTTAGCCAATAGTATTAAAACAATGAATGGACCCAAAATACAAATTAAAACTAAAAAACTAGTTGGTGGAGCAAACATTTAACACGATAAAGAATTATATGATCTTGAGAGTCTAGAGAACACCATGTTATTTATTCTTGTAAGCATTTTAAAATATATAATCTAATATTTCACCACAAATCTACTGCACGCCCAGTGAGGTAATTGTTGATTGTTGTTGACCTTTTATATTATAGCCGTGCCGTGGGAGCTCAGGGGCTAAGCAAGCGCTCGTTGTAAATTTCACAGTACGCGAGTAACCCGGGTTCGATCCCCGCCGGCACCAATGAAATTGTTAATTGCAATTTTAAGTGCTGATTTGCCACGAGCTCGGCGGTGAAGGAAAACATCGTGAGGAAACCTGCATGTCAGAGAATTAAGAAAAGAATAATTCGAAGATATGAGTAGCTCGCCAACACGCACTGGGACAGCGCAGCGGACATTTCCTTGCCCCAAAACCTTCTCAGAAATAAGAGAACGCCGGTGCCTAGAAGTAGGACTTATATATATATACTTTTTTATACTGTGTCATCATTAACATTGCTAATCAACAATGTGAAAGAACCATGTTATAGATCACAGTAATGCAGTAAATAAATAATAAATGTTTTTATCACTACATCTGGCTGGGCTATTATTATTAGTTAAAAAAAACGTGCACTCTAATTGAGAACTCTTACTTTTTTTTGAAGCCGGCAAACAAACAGTAGGTAGCCTTAATGTTGTCCTTACATTAAAAAAAACCGGTAGAAACCGGATATTAAATTACAGCCTACATGCGACCCTTTGCTGAGCAAAGGCCTCAAATACAAAGCAATAATTTCACCGCACTGTGGAGCAGTGCGGCTGTGAAGACTTCACATGCTCAAATTGAAAATCTCCAAAGGACGTCACGCAAAGTTCCAAAAAATGTTCCATGGAAACCCTCTGAGAACTGGGATGATTTAATAAATATGTTAACTAGCCTATCGAAAAATATAAACCTTAATATGTTCGCACGAGATATTAAGGATATTTTCAGAATAAGACTACGTAATTATAGGCCAAAAATTCCTTCATAATATTGGAAATAGGATCCGCGATCTTGAAATTTAAACTACTAAAAATGTCTAAGGAATTCTACACAAAAATGAGTGCAAATTACAAGCAAAATATCCAGGCATTATTACGAGCGAGGACACGATTTTTATCATGAAGGTCCCCGACTATTCTTCCTGTCTCGGGGTCTCACCAAGTCCAATAGGTATAGATACTGCTGGACTGCGTTTGGAAGGGTTTTTATGAGAAAAGATATATATGCCCCCAGAGCGAGGCATAGGTGCACCAACTTCTTCAACAAAAGTGACTTTATTCAAAAATATCAGTGGTGACAACTCTGTGCTTTATTCAATGTACATATTATTTTCTTCTTCTTGGTAAGAAAACCGCTGTAAACTGTACATCTCCTGTTAGCGCAACTTTCATTTCCACACTTATACCTCAGGTCACAAAAACTGCAAACAAACTACAACAACCAAACACACCTATATACAATACCACACGCTCACACCAAAAAAATGCGATATTTACACATTTACAAAAAACTTCACCTATAATACAAACACATAAAATACTACATTTCACTATTACAGACTACAATGTATACTTGAAGTGTTTTTAACAAACTTATCTCCACTCACACTATGTAATGACCTCTGCAATCATTTACTCTTTTCTGAATAGCCGGCTCACTAACCAGGAACGAGACTGCATGCAAATAACACACTCAATAAAATGTAGTACAGAAGATCTAACTTTTTTTGGGTTTCTCTCATAATAATCTAATTGTTGTAACGCAAAATATGGCTAGTATCTATAAGAACCTCGACGACCTTTTGGTTATCCTATCAGTATTGGACTTTGAAATTGACGTTCTAATACTTACAGAATGCAGATTAGACCCTAACAAACAAATTAAATTTTTAAATAATTACACCTCCTATCCATCAACTAAGCTTTAAAATCAGAATGATGGTAGCTTGTATCAAAAACAATCAACGAGCTAAGGCTCATTGCATTGTCATTGCAGTTTTTTTTTGCCGTTTTTAATACGACGGTCACAGACCACTATCTTTTGTTGCTTTAGTTATCTAAACTAAGTCCAAGCTAATTACAGATTTTGATGGGGCATATAATACCCTCACATCGACGAGTATCCCTTTTTCAGAAGTGCTGAATAGCCCTGCAGAATTTGCCAACTCTACTATTAATATAATTAGGTCAGCTATCCAACAAAGTTCTAAATAACCCACTCTTCTGACAATAAAAGGATATTTAAACCTTGCTTTTTTGCTTGGAGATTATCTCCGGAGGTCTGAGCCTCATAAGGCTAAGAAATAACTTGCAACGAAAGGTAGAAAAGGAACCCCAAAGTACAATTTTAAAATTAACTCACAAACGTTTTCGAAATTTCTGTACCAACCTTATCAAAAAACTTAAACGACAGCATCATGGAGAACTTATTAATAAATCTGCTTATAACTCCGTAAATTTTAGAATACAGTAAATGAGATCACTCGGTACAAACCACGTAGGTCAAATAACGTAGCCCTAATTAAATTGAAACCACTACCACTAGATTCGGTTAACTATGTCAACGACTAACTTGCTTGTATAGGCACTAAATTGGGTGAAATAATTGCTACAAATTCAGGTACTAGAAGTCGTGTACTAGTAGTCCCTACTTCTAACTATACACAGGCCTGTTCCTTCGTTCTGCTAAACACTGACAACAAAGAAGTTGAGAGCATCTTGATGAGTCTGGGACTGGATGGGAGGGTATTAGCACTGGTTTTCTAAAGCATACTAGAGCTTTTGTTGCACCGTACATACGTAACCTTGTAAACCTTTGCTTTGGTACTGGTGTTTTTTCTAGCGCCATTAAGAGGTCTATAGTAACCCCTGTGCATAAAAGTGGGGATAGAGAAGATGTAAGCAATTATAAGCATATCTTTGTCCTCGACTCCATCTCTAAAATAATTCAAAAGATGCTCAATAATAGATTGGTCGATTTCCTAAATAAATTCTAATTACTATGAAATTCTCAATATGGTTTTAGAAAGAGTCTTTCAACTCAAGATGCTGTTCTTGGTCTCACTTCTACTATAGTTAGTGAAGTAGACTGTGGTAACAAATGTCTTACAGTATTTTTGGACTTGAAAAAGGCTTTCGACGCCGTCTATACGCCTATTCTTATACACAGGCTAGAATGCACAGGTATAAGGGATACTCCACTCACGCTTTTTAAAAGTTACATTAGAAAACTCAGGAAGTAAAAATTAATAATTTACACAGTTATGAAGCCACGTCTAGTTTTGGAGTCCCACTGGGTAGTGTCCTGGGCCCGACACTATTTTTAATATACAAAAATGATCTATGTAATCTGCGGGACGTCGGGGGTATGATATACTCCTACGCGCACGACACTGCGCTCGTTTTTACTGGTAGTACCAGGGATACCGTTCAAGCAAGTACTGAGAGGGGATTAGTCAACATATCTAATTGGCTTAGAGACAAACTTCTTACCTTGAACACCCAGAAAATAAACAACATCTGTTTCATTCCTTCTAAATCCCAACCTGACCCCAACTTTGCAATAAAAATCCACACTTGCTCTAAACCTGGTAACCTGATTTGCGACTGCCCTACTATTGAACAAAATTCAACCAAACTAAATACCTAGGTATAATGCTGGACCATCGACTTCCATCTGGAACTTTTAACAAACCGCACTTGGGAACTCATATGGGTATTCAAATCACTACGTCAGGTCATGTGTAATAAACTTAAAAACCGAATCTATGGCGCCTTTGTCCAATCAGTGCTCACTTACTGTATCTATATTTGGGGAGGTGTAGACAAAACTCACTTCCTTGCACTTGAAAGAGCTCAGAGATTGCTTATCAAAGTCATCTACTCCAAACTTTACTATTGTCACACTGATATGCTATTAAGAATGAGTGGCCTACTCCCAGTAAAAAAACTCTACGTTCTGAATATCATATCAACATGCCACAAATCTCCGCCTTATGTCGACCTGAGTCATTAAAGAAAGAAGGATGTCGATGCTCTCGTCACTACTACACGTACTGCTTTCGCCAGAAGACGATACACACACACACACACACACACACACACACACACACACACACACACACACACACACACACACACACACACACAAACACACACACACACACACACACACACACGTGGGTGTATGAGCATATGTAAGAGCAGTGTGCATGTTCATGCACAAACAAACACTAACATATATACATACTCACTAACGCACATTTATACTAACATGCACGCTTACATGAACATAGTTCTTCATACCACTAGAGCTGCAATTTAAAGTAAACCAAACCATTATGGACGTTAAAACCATTTTAACCTTCTAAATGTAATATAGTTTTCATAGTCCTATTTAGCCGTACGGAAACCGTAAGGGAAGTAGCGAGTTTTTCCCAATACATGTGTATATTAGCACGTTTACACTCTCGCACGAGCGGCGAGGCGAGTCGCAAGGTGAGCCATGAGGTGCGAGTGTAAACGCTAGCTCGTGGCTCGCCTTGCAGCTTGCTTCGTCACTCGCAGCACTCGCGTTGGAGACGGTTTTTTTAGGCACGAGTCAAAGGACCTCGCGAGGGGCGCGAGCGTGGTGTTTACACTCGCGCTCTCGTTTTAATTGGTTTACTGCGCCCTTCCGTGCAAGTATATTTTTTTTTGTTAAAACGTTATTGAGGTCCTTTTATTAAAGAAACCTCTAAAATTATTTAGAATTTTATTCTATCATGTCAGCTACGATGCACGTGTACGTCATTAGCATGTGTTGTTTGTCTTAATTTTCTGCAATATCTTTGGAAATTTTTCAATACGTGTAAATATACAAGCTATATTTTGCTTTCAACAGAGAACTGCAGCTATATTATAGTTGTAGCATAAATGGGTCGGTTTGACCGAGTTAGGACCACGCTCTCACAGAAAGCCAGCGTAAAATAACAGCTTAATCAGCAGTATTATTTCGTATGGTGAGTGTAGAGATTCGGAGACCCTTTTTACTGGAAACGAGGGATTCTATCTTAGTCCTCGGAGGTGACAACGCATCTGTGTTTTGATTCTTTATCAGGGATAATTTTTTTAATTTCCTTCTTTTTAAAATGGTCAAGCATCGATAAATATTTATTGAGGCAAGAGTTGACGCCGCTATTATTTCAACATCTTCCGTCGTTGTTGCATACTGAACGCATCGCGAGAGTGTAAGGTGCCCATTACACAGTAGGTTTTGCTGTCAGTTTTACAATAAGTACCCGGTTGACAGAGCTTTGCTCGGTATTTTTCACTCGGTTTTTTTTAATTCGTGTGTTTTGGAAATTATATTTAGATACAAATTACGTACTGATGAAATATAAATAATATTTTTTGATCTTAGCGACATAACAGAAAAAACGGAACTGGTTATTTGAATAAAAAAATCATGAGTGCAGTTATTTTAATTTAAATTTTCGTGTTTTTAAAAAATACTAAAAAAAGGGCTCGAAAACATAGATTTTCTCAAAAAAGAAAGGAACTTGAAAAAAAAATTAAAAAAGGTCGGTTGGTCGGTCTGGGCTCGAACCGTGGTTTTACGATTCTGTGACCGCCCACTATAGCAATTAACTATTTATAATCATTAACAATTTGTCAAAATTTACCTTCTTATTCTAACGATATTGTACCAGTTTTTCATTGCCTAAAAAGACGAATAAAATACATTTTCTAAAAATAAATCCTAGCTAGATCGATTTATTATCCCCGAAACTCCCTGGACACTAAATTTTATGAAAATCGTTGGAGCCGTTTCCGAGATATAACCTACCGTGTAATGCAGTGATTGGCGCCTGCATGAGTGCGTATTGTACACCTATCAGTCACCATCCGTTTTTTATCAATAATGACTGATAGAATTGATTGCCGCCTGCAGTAGCGTGTGATTTACGCATAAGCAGGCACTCGTTACCTTGCAACAACACACGAGCTCCGAAGCGAGGGACCATGTGCATTTTGATTTTAAACCTAGACGAATGCAACAATTTTAAAATATATATTTTTCGCGAAGGAAGTTCAATTGTTCATCGAATAAATAGGAACTTATTTCTTTAATTATCAGGTGACGAATCCTGGATATACGCGTACGAACCCGAAACAAAAAAACCAGTCACGAGTTTGGGTATTCGAAAACGAGTTAAAGCCAACAAAAATTGTTCGTTCACGGAGTGTTGCGAAAAAAATGGTGGCCACGTTTGTCTCCAAAACCGGCTATGTTACGACTATTCCTCTTGAGGGACAAATAACGGTTAATGCAGAATGGTATGCTAGCATTTGTTTGCCACAGGTCGTTTCTGAACTCCATAAAGAGAACTGCAACCGCCGCATCATGCTCTATCCCGACAATGCGATTTCACTCACCACACACAAAACAAAAGAGTTTTTAGAGCAAGAAAACATAGAATTATTAGACCATCCGCCGTACAGCCTCGACCTAAGCCCTAATGATTTATATACTTTCCCTAAAATAAAGAATAAATTGCGTGGACAGAGATTTTCATCACCTGAAGAAGCTGTGGATGCCTACAAAACGGCCATTTTGGAGACCCAAACTTTCGTGATTCAATTGAATGGCCCCAACTTCAATGATTGGTTCTGAGAATACTTCGAAAAGCAATAAATACATTTTTAAATAGTAATGTGGTGTCACTTCCCTGATTCCCGAAATTTTCAGTGCTGCCCTCACTTGTATACTACACTCACTATACGATACACAGTAACATTAAGCTGCTACTTGACGGTGGTATTCTATTTTTTTATTTTTATTTCATTATTCAGGTAAGTACACCCATTTTGTTAGTACACTTAAAGCTTAAAAACTTAAAAACTAGGGGTTAGTAAATTCACAAAATACATAAATTGTAACTACACAAAAATTATTATTTATTATTAAATAAATTGCGTCTGGAACCCATATGCACTGTTCCAGTAACTCATTACCGGGCAATCTTGCCTTCCATATATGGAAGCTATGAGGCCGTTGGTGGCTAAGGAGGCTATTCTTTTGCGTAATATTGCTGCAAAACTGTCCACGCGTGCCTCAGAAAACATACGCGATGCGCTGCAGAAGCGTGGCAGCCCCAACAACATCCTGAATCCATTGTTGTACCGAAAACGTAGCGCATTGAGAATTCGGCGAGTACACTTCGTCCACAGGCTACAGGTGTAGAATGTCTGACAGTAAGCTTTGAATAAGACCCAGTGTCTCAGATATCTGAATTTGGTAACTCTACTCGGTGTAACTCCTCCAAGTTTAACATGAGGAACAGATTTAGGTTTTTTTTTTTTTTTTTTTTTATAGAAGAGGGGGCAAACGAGCATACGGCTCACCTGATGTTAAGTGACTACCGCCGCCCATGATCAACCGCAACACCAGGAGAATTGCGGGTGCGTTGCCGGCCCTTTAGAAAGGAGTAAGCTCTTTTCTTGAAGGTCCCCAGGTCGTATCGGTCCGGAAAAATCGCCGGTGATAAACTATTCCACAGAGAGGTTGTACGTGGAAGAAAACTCCTTGTGAAACGTACAGTGGTGGACCGCCAAGCATCCAGATGGTGTGGATGGTATCGGGACGTTTGCCGTGTCGTGCGTTCACGAAATTTGGCGGCTGGGATTAATCCGAACAATTCCTCAGAGCACTCCCCGTGATAGATGCGATAAAATACGCAAAGAGATGCAACATCTCTTCGCAACGCCAGTGAATCGAGCCGATCGGAAAGCACTCGGTCGTCGACGATTCGAGCCGCTCTGCGCTGGATGCGGTCAAGTGGAAGGAGCTGGTACTGGGGAGCCCCAGCCCGGAGATGGGAACAGTATTCCATGTGCGGTCGAACCTGCGCCTTGTAAAGTTGCAGGCGGTGTGCCGGCATGAAATACTGTCCCGCTCTGCTGAGCACGCCAAGCTTTTTAGAGGCCAATTTGGCCTTCCCTTCCAAGTGACCACGAAACTGCACGTCACTCGATATGTCGACGCCGAGGATTCCGATACTGGCTGAGGCAACAAGGGGAGTGCCTTGAAACTGAGGGGATACGACAAAGGGGTTCTTTTTAGCGGTTAACGCGCAAACTTGTGTCTTCTGGGGGTTAAACTGGACTAGATTTAGTCGTCCCCAATCCGAGACTCTGTTCAGCAAAGACTCGACTTCAGACACAAGTTTGTCCCGGCACTCGGAGACGTTTTCCCGAGAAATATTGGCTCGGCCGGCGTAAAGAGCATCACCAGTGCTGTCATCTGCATAGCAATGAATGTTACGGGTATGCAACATATCATTGATATGCAGAAGAAACAGCGTTGGCGATAGCACGCAGCCCTGTGGAACACCAGCATTAACAGGCTTGCAATCGGAGCTTGCACCGTCTACAACGACCTTGATGCTCCGATCTGCAAGAAAGCTGGTGATCCAATCGCACAATTTCTCGGGAAGCCCATAGGAAGGGAGCTTCGAAAGAAGCGCTTTGTGCCAAACCCGATCGAAGGCCTTCGCAATGTCCAAACTAACGGCCAATGCCTCCCCTTTGAACTCTACTGCCTCCGCCCATCTGTGAGTGAGGTAGACCAGAAGATCACCAGCTGACCGACCACGGCGAAAACCGTATTGGCGGTCACTAATCAGCTGGTGATCCTCAAGGTACCTCATGAGCTGGCAGTTTACAATGGACTCCATTGTTTTGGAGAACAAGGAGGTGATGGCGATTGGCCGGTAGTTGGACGGGTCTGAGCGGTCGCCTTTTTTAGGGATCGGGTGGACGAAAGCCGTCTTCCATGATTTTGGGACTACGCCTAGGGAGTAGGAGTACCGGAAAAGACGCGTTAAAACCGGTGCCAACTCTGGAGCACACGTCCTCAGCACAATTGGGGGGATTCCGTCAGGCCCACTCGACTTGTGGATGTCCAGGGAGAGGAGTGCTTTGCGAACCGAGCGCTGTGTGAACTGCACTTCCGGCATGGAGCACTCACACCGCGGGATGGTCGGCGGCGTACTCCCCCCGTCATCGAGAGTCGAGTTAGACGCAAAGAAGGAGCCTAGGAGATCGGCTTTCTCCTTTGCAGTATGGGCCAGTGAGTCGTCCTCCCTGTGCAGAGATGGAAGAGATGGCTGACAGAAATTCCCCTGGACAGCCTTGGCGAGAGACCAGAATGCATGGGTTCCAGAAGGAAGGCGAACTAGTTTCTCGCCAATTCTGCCTATGTGCTCTGACTTTGCCTTGGCAATTACTCTTTTGAAGGACCTAGAGGCGGAATTATACTTCTTTTTTAGAGCGCTGGTGTTTACATCCCGGGACGCTGATGCATCAACCCAGGCTCGGTAGCACTCCTGCTTATAGCATGATGCTATTTTACAGGAGCGACCAAACCATGGCTGAGATTTGCCTCCAATGGGCACCACAGAGGAAGGAATAAAAAGTTCCATACCCTGAAGTACCACATCAGTAACAGAATCCGCAACAACGTTGGGATCATCCGGCGAGAAGCAAACCCGCCCCCAAGGGTAGGATGCAAAGAAAGACCGCATCCCATCCCAATCGGCTGACCTATAGTGCCAAACACGGCGGCAGCCTGCAGAATGCAACCGCGATTTCAGCGTGAGTGGCACAACACTCCGGACCAGACAATGGTCCGAGGAGCCTAAAGGGGCGTCGACGGAAATCTGATATCCGTCCGGGTGAGAGGTCAGCAGAAGGTCCAACAGGGAAGGTGCATGATCCTCCACATCTGGAATCCGCGTAGGCGAAGTAACCAGTTGTGTCAGACCATATGCCAAGGCAAAATCATGAACAGATCTCCCCGCATGATCGGTTAAACGTGAACCGAGCCATTCGGCGTGATGGGCGTTAAAGTCGCCGAGGATCACGATCTCTGCGGAGGGGATCTGCTGTAGCAACGAATCTGCAGCCATTTGGACGTGGTCGAAGAGTCGGTCTGTTTCGGCATTACCGCTGTGGGACCTATAGAGGCACCCGTAGACGCGCGGATGGTCGTCGCTGTCTACGCGTAGCCAAAGGAAAGGTTTTCTATTTCCAGCCTTAAACACGAGTAGTTCACTCTTATTAAAATTATATCTGAGACCGTGAGCCGCCGCGTACCTTTCACAGATGCCCACTAGCGTTTCGAGGGCCCTGATCGAAGGACTCAGCATAACAATATCATCGGCATAGCTTATATTATTAACAAAATGACCGTCAATTGAGCAACCGACTCCGGCATCACCGAGCTCCACGATCAGACCGTTGATGTACAGGTTGTAAAGTTGAGGGGAGCTAAGGCCGCCCTGCCTCACCCAGCACTCCAACCTGTACTCCGACGAATAAGAGCCAGCCCACTTCACACAGTTAGCTTGGTTGTGATACCAATATTTGAAGAGGTTAATTACTTCTTTGGGTGTGCTAGTTTCCTGGTTAAGTTTATCCCATAGCACGTTGTACGAAACCAGGTCAAATGCCTTCGACAGGTCCAAGAAACACGCGTAAACCGGCGTTTTTTGCGTAGTGTAATACTGGACAGTATATGCTTGAGTCGCAGTATGGCAGTTTCAGTTGAAAGCCCTGGCCTGAAACCAAACTGAGCCTCATGTAGGTGAATGTGTTGGCTGAGTTGCTGATCAAGCAAACCGTCCAGAACCTTCGCAACTACGGTAGCCAAAGATATTGGGCGATAATTGGACCCAACGGAGGCATCACTAGTCTTATTTTTTAATACTGGTACAACCACGGTTTTTATAAGCTTTCCAGGTAAGTATGCATGTCCCAGACATAGGTTAAACAGTAGAGTTAACACCCTTGGCAAGTGCACACCCGCATGTTGCAAGTGCTCAATGCTGAGGTCGTCGTGACCAGGAGACTTACCCCTAGTCATTCCACTTATTACACGAGCTATATCCTCAGTTTTAATATGGTGATATTCACCACTTAATTCTTGTTCAGCACTAAGCATCTGCTGCGTCGACGCAGTCGAAGATTGAATCTTAAAAATATCTTTATATAATTCAGCTATCTTACCTGGCTCATGTTGGCCCTGGACGCTAGCTGGGACACATAACTCTGTATTAAACTTTTTAGTGTGTTTCCAGAACGCCCTAAAGTCTTTTGACTTATGACAAAGTGGTCTAGCGTGGTCGAACGGCGCATTCGTGCTGTAGTCATAATAAAGCAGCAACATGGCTCTCCTGTGTCTAAGTTGCTTTATCTTCTTCTATAAACTTTACTTTAAACTTCATCTACCTTTTACTTTCAATGTCGTTTTTCCTTATCCTTCACTGATAGGCACAAGCATGTTCTCCTTTGTAAAAGGTGCCGGCTGCACTGCTGTGTCTTTCTCTCAAATAATTATTATAAATTTTCCTCGCATACAAGTTTCCTTACGATGTATTCTTTCACTGTCAAGCATGAGGTAAATCAACATACAGAATTGCAATTAACAGTTTCATTGGTGCCGGTGAAGATCGAAGCTAGGTTACTGGCGTATTATGAAATTGTGCGACAACCGCAAAGATACAGAAACAGAAACTTTTTTATTCTATATGTTATATAAATAATACTTCTTAAGTCACTTTTTTCATTTACCAGCAAGAAACCCAGCGGGAGTATTATTTTTTAATAACAGCTTGCAATCATGTATGTTATAATTAACAACACAAAAAATTCTTTAAATAGCTTAGTAGCGATCACCCTTCCCAGAGGTTATTATCATCCATAAACTCTTTAATATTATAATAGCCCTTATTATACAAACTTAGTTTAATAAAGTTTTTGAACTTTGTGTATGTCAAAGTATATGTTCCGGGATTTTGTTGTAAAAGCGTATACATCGCCCCAAGAATGAATTACTAACTCGGTGGAGTTGAGTAACTGGTACTGCTAGCTTTTGCCTGTTCCTAGTATTTACAGAATGAATATCACAAATTTTTGCAAAACTCCTTTTATTTTTGTGTACGTACATTACTCGCAAAGGATAAGAGAAACAGTATAACGACAGGTTGTGAGTTATCTCGTGTAAGTCTCCGTAGGCGACAAGGCATCTGTTAGATGTTAAAAGTAAAGTAAAGTAAAGTTACAGCCTATATACGTCCCACTGCTGGGCTCAGGCCTCCCCTCATTTCTGAGAGGGTTTAGGGCAAGAAAGTGTCCGCCACGCTGCCCAAATGCGTGTTGACGAACTTCACATGTCTTCGAAATATTTTTTCTTATTCCTCAGACATGCAGGTTTCCTCACGATGTTTTCCTTCACCGCAGAGCACGTGGTAAATCAGCACTTAAAATTGCAATTAACAATTTCATTGGTGCCGGCGGGGATCGAACCCGGGTTACTCGCGTTCTGTTATATTTACAGCGAGCGTTAACAACTGAGCTACCACGGTTAGATGTTAGTCGTGTGTCAATCTAATGGCTAAATACTCACACATATGCAGTTACTTCGACTTAAAGTGATAGACGAGACTTAACGACATCTTAAAATTGAGCAGCGTTTGGGTATTTGGATATTATATAAAAAATAGAAAATTTATTGACTATGTACACTAAAAATGTCCCCCTAACTCAATGGATCCTGGCAGATATAAATACATTCCTTCTTGCATACATTTTTGGACCCGTGCTTTTTATGAAACTATCTGTGTAGGTGTTACTAGTCTGTGATTATAAAAATACCAAAATTTTGGGTAAAATTGATCGAAATATACTCAGCGGTCTATTATTGTTTTACATTTAATGTAGGTATCTACTTTAAATAACGAGTTTTGTAGTAAGTATATTTTTTGCTGATTTTTGATGACGCCAATATTTAATTTATTTTAACCCAACGGTGGTTTCCCGCAAGCCGCAAGTTTTTTTTTATATTTCCATCGTAATTTCAACAGCCAGTTTTAAAATGTTAACAACACTTTAATTATGTAGAGATGAATGTGGAATACTTTATTTTAATTATTATTCGGTCTTTGAGTTTGTCTGCTTTCTGAATTGGAACTCGGGCGAAATTAACAGCTGCTAATGGTATATCGGGCTAAACCTATGCATGACGCCCTTGTTATTTTATTATTAAGTAGTTTTCAAGAAATATTTTTAATATTAATTGAATTAAATTTTTATTTTTTATGTACACAGAAATCCATGTCGGTTCTTGGAATATTTCAATTTGACCATTCACATTCTACTGTCTCTTAAATTATGTCACGATAAATTCGCAGCTGGATGTTTTATTTCTTTTAGGCTCACCTGATTTTAAGTGAGTATGGCCGTTCATTATTTTTTGTAAAGGTCTATCTGAACATAGAACTCTGGACGTATTCAGAGGCAAGTTTCAACTCAAAATTACCAAAATTCTTGTTACATAGCTTTGACTATACCTAAATTTGGCATTGTGAAGTTCGTGATTAAAGATAGGATTGTCTTTGATTACCGCCCTTGGAGACTGACGGCATAATATTATGTATTAAGTTTTTTATTATAAAAATTGGGCACACAGTCCATTGACAGTATGTAAATGCTGTAGCTCATAGACATCTATCTATATATTTATCCTCGATGAAGCATTAAAATGCATAATGTCTTATCACGTTTGCAGTAAAAAGGGCCAGTTTATTGCGCTAGTATTAAAAGGGGATATCCCTCTACTAAATACCTAATTGTTTATCGCTGATGTAATAAAAGACATATCAAAGAGAATTTTATCGTATTACGTATTTAATTGCTACTTTATCATTAAATGTGCCTTTCACCATGTTATTAATTGCGTAGTTCAGATTTTAGGTGTTATTTGGTAACAGTAAAACATTGATAATGTAAGAAGAAACTATATAATAATATGACTACTAGCTTATGCTCGCGACTTTATCTCTTTTTCAGGGAAACATACCTTCAGGAACTGTAACTTTTTTTCGCGGTAAAATCAACCTATTCATACTCTCCCTAATGGTGGCCACACACTGTCAGTTCAACTGATCATTCCAACCGATTAGTTCAAACTAAAACCGTTGATATTTTTAATAATATCGAATTTTCGATATATCCTTAAATAAACTTATATGTGAAATTCTGATATAAATATATTTATAATGATCGATATATCGAAAATCCACTATTTTAAATTTTTTTAGTTTTAAGGCCATGTATTCCTGCAAAAGTAGGCATTTAGCGCTGTCCCGGCCGCGCACGAAATTTTTCGCGCGGACTCCAAGGCAGTGAACTTGCATGACCCAACCAGCATCACAGTTTAGAAATAAGCAGTAGGATGACTTTTTTATTTGACTTTGCAAATGCATTTTTCATGATCAAACTTTTTTTATTATAGCGATAAATTAGAGTTACATAATAAATAGAAAATTAACAACCAGTTCGCTTTTGATAGGTATTTTGATAGGTAGGTGGTACTGTACGAGTAGAGAACTGTTTTTAAGTTTCGTGTGAACACACGCAACGCTAGGCGAGAAAGTCAAACTTACAGTGAAATTCATAGGACGCGTTTGCAAATCAACCAAAATTAGGGTGTTTTTCGGTACTCACTCACAAGTCTTCCTCGGAATCCTGGGCAACCTCATCGTTGTGTACTCGTGGAAAGGTTAGAAAATGACCTTCCATGGAAAGTGGCTAGAACCTTGGTCAGAACCACTAACATCTCAGGAGTACGTGTGCTGAACCTTTGTGGCCAGGAACAGATTATAGAAAAAGGCACACTGGTTGCTACTTGTGAGGAAGTGGATTGGTTACGTCGGTGCCAATATCTATCGACTGGGACCCCCAGTAAGGATGCACAAACGAGAGTGAGCACACTTTTAGAAGACTGTCGCAGCGTTCTCTCCCCGAACGAAATGGTCAAAGCGAAGAAGTTGTTACTCAAGTATGCCGATGTATTCTCATCAAACGATGCTGACATAGGAAAGACTGGCTTAGTTCAACACAAAATAAACACAGGTGAAGAATTGCCTATCCGTCAGCGGCCAAGAAGATTGCCGGTAGCACGTGAAAAGGAAGTGGAAACCATGATTGAGGGAATGGTGAAGGATGGTGTTATTGAACCTTCATCTAGTCCATGGTGTTCACCCGTGGTACTGGTAAAGAAGAAGGATGGCAGCATGCGGTTTTGTGTTGATTACCGCCATCTGAACGACGTTACTAAGAAGGACAGCTATCCCTTGCCAAGAATTGACGACACGCTTGACATGCTTACAGGAGTAAAGTGGTTTAACACGCTGGATCTGAAAAGTGGCTACTGGCAAGTTGAAATTGACCCTAAGGACAAGGAGAAAACTGCGTTCTCGACGGAAAAGGGTCTGTGGCAATTCAAAGTAATGCCGTTTGGGTTGTGCAATGCTCCAGCAACGTTTGAAAGGCTGATGGAACTTGTACTTATCGGGCTAATTGGCGATGCCTGTCTGGTCTACTTGGATGACATCATCATCGTGGTCCGTACGTTTGAGGAACACCTTAAAAACCTGGAACGCGTGCTCATGAAGATTCAGAGTGCCAAACTCAAGTTGAGTCCGAAGAAATGTTCACTATTCAAACGGCAAGTCAACTTTTTGGGGTATGTAGTGTCGGAAGAAGGTATCCGCACGGATTCAGAGAAGATCACAGCTGTAAAAGATTGGCCGGTTCCAAAAGACAAGACGCAGGTTAGAGCATTTTTGGGTTTGTGCTCCTATTACCGGCGATTTGTCAAGAACTTTGCAGATATAGCCAAACCTCTGCATAAGCTAACCAAGGAGAAGCGACATTTCTGCTGGGATGAAAGTTGCAATATCGCATTCCAGGAGCTCAAGGACCGTTTGTGCAAAATACCTATTTTGGGATACTCTGATGCAAGCAAAGAATTTATAGTTGACACAGACGCCAGTGATATAGGACTTGGCGGTGTGTTGTCTCAACGGAATGGTGACCAAGAGGTCGTGATAGTGTACCTCAGCAAGTCGTTGTCAAAACCGGAAAGGAACTATTGTGTCACAAGACACGAATTGCTAGCTGTGGTAAAGTCGTTGCAGCATTTTAGCAAATATCTCCTGGGACGAAAATTTCGCTTAAGAACTGACCATGCTGCACTAAAATGGCTATTGCAGTTTAAAAATCCAGAAGGACAAGTTGCGAGGTGGATTGAACTACTGCAAGAATACGACTTTGAGATCGAACATCGCAGCGGGAAATCTCATGGCAACGCAGACGCATTGTCACGAAGACCTTGTCCTGAAGATTGCAAACATTGTACTAGGCAGGAGAGTAAGGAAATGGTATCCGTGAGGATGCTCAAGGCAGACCACCTCAGCAACGAGTGGAAGGACAGCTTACAACGTGCACAGCAGGAAGATCCGGACATCAAGCCGATCCTGAAATGGATGAAGGCCAGTGCTCCCAAGCCCAAGTGGAGCGACGTCTCAGCGATGAGTTCGACCACTAAAAGCTATTGGGCCCAGTGGGACAGCTTGCTGCTTCAGGATGGAGTTCTGTGCCGTAAATGGGAAAATGTTCGGGGAGACAGCTGTCATTTACAAATGGTTGTCCCTAAAGCTAAAGTACCGGATGTTCTACAACTGTACCATAATGATTATTCAGGAGGCCATCTGGGAGTTAAACGAACTCTACTGAAGATCCGAGAACGGTTTTACTGGGTCCACTGTCGAAACGATATCGAGGACTGGTGTCGCAAATGTACAAGTTGTGCGGCTGTAAAGGGACCTCAGACTCGTAGTAGAGGTGCATTGAAGTTGTACAATGTTGGTGCAACATGGGAGAGAATAGCCATTGACGTGGCGGGGCCGTTTCCGGAGAGTGAAAGCGGTAACAAGTATTTCATGGTTGTGATGGATTACTTCACTAAGTGGCCAGAGGTCTTCGCCATTCCAAATCAAGAAGCTTCAAGAAGTTGCAGATGAACTAGTTCATGAAGTCTTCTGTCGTTTTGGAGTACCTTTAGAGATTCACAGCGATCAAGGAAGGAATTTTGAATCTCAAATATTCCAGGAAACTTGCCGAGTTATGGGTACTCATAAAACAAGAACGAATTCTTATCACCCGCAATCTGATGGAATGGTAGAACGATTTAATCAGACATTGGAGAGGTACCTAGCGAAATTTGTAGACAATCGGCAACGAGATTGGGACAAGCACATACAACCGTTTTTGTTGTCATATCGAAGCGCTGTTCACGAAAGTACAGCAGTGACACCAGCTTTCGCAAACTTTGGAAGAGAATTACGGCTGCCTGCAGACCTGATCACCGGGATACCACCTAATGCTCCACGTAGTATAACCGATTATGCAAATGACTTACGGAACAAAATGAATGACGTTTATGAGCACGTCAGACAATCGGGCCAGCAAATGTCTGAAAAGACGAAAACCCGGTACGACCGCAAAATGAACAACAAAGGGTTCGACGAAGGTTCACTAGTGTGGTTGCATAATCCCGTCCGCAGCAAAGGGAAATCTCCTAAGCTTCAAGCTAAATGGGATGGCCCGTACCGGATTGTGACCAGGATCAACGATGTAACCTACCGGATACAGAAAGGCGCAAGAGGGACTCCTAAGATCGTCCATGTGGATCGCCTGGCGCGTTATTATGGGGCCGATAATGCTCGGGACGAGCATGTCTTAGGAGGGGGCAGTGTTGCGCGGCTAATTTGACATCTCATCTCATGGCACTAGCGACATCTAGTGTTAGGTAATAGAGCGAGGAGAGAGCTTTCCAGAAAATGACATGACTATTTTTTTAACCGACAGCGCCATCTTGTATCAAATTGAAGAACTAAACTTTCTAGAAGCTCTACACTCGATCTTTCTGCGCTTGGTCGGTTGGCGCGCGTATTTACTCGAATATTCTCGAATATTCTGGATGTTTTCGTGGAAGAGCCCTATATAAAGGCGCTGCAATACGCGATCAGGTAAGTATTGAAGTTGGCGAGACAAGCGATGCTTTGGAGCGGAATAAAGTGAATCAGTGTCATTAATTATTAGTGTTTTTAACTTTAATTAGTGTAAAGTGAATTAAGGTGTTAATTTAGGTAATTCTATCGGCAATTTTTATTGTCACGAACCTCAAGCTCGTAACAGTATATATTTTTATCAGAATTTAAAACACTAATTTCTACGCCTCAGATAGTTTAAGAAAACTCAAAAGCGCGGTCTCTGCGAAACACCTAGCCTTAACTGATCGGTTGAACTGACCGTGTGTCAAAAACCAAAGCGTGGGTGCGCTTCCCATGCAGCCGCAGAGTGTGGTAAGGTACATGGACCAGATATAAGGACTTAAAATTGCTTCAATTCGTGTGGGCCAAACACAGATTAACAATGTACGTAGGTATAAATTAGACATTCCAACCTTTTAATTAATAACTTTTAAATTTAAAATAATTTTAATTTGAAATCATATACTTTCGTCTTTTTTCGAGTCTTGTAACAATAGAATTTATTTATTTATGCTTTATTGTACACCTTAATAAAAAAAAAAAAACATTACATTAATCCTTTTGGCATTTTTTCCCAGTCAACACGATTTACCTACGATAACTTAAGCTGCCTTCACCCATCATCATCATCATCATTACAGCCCCTCACAAGTCCACTGCTGAACGTAGGCCTCCCACAAGTAATGCTACAAAGCACGGTCCTGAGCCACCTGCATCCATCGACTTCCTGCGTATCTTACCAGGTCGTCACTCCATCTAGTGGGGGGTCGCCCTACACTATGCCTACCGGTACGAGGCTGCCACTCGAGAACCTATCTTCCTTATCGGTTATCGGTTCTTCGAACTACATGACCGGCCCATTGCCACTTCAGCTTACTAATCCGTTGGGCAATGTCGGTCACTCCGGTTTTACTGCGGATATCCTCATTTCTGAGTTTATCACGCAGAGAAACTCCGAGCATAGCCATCTCCATAGCTCGCTGAGCGACCTTGAGCGTCCTCATACGGCCAGCAGTGAAAGACCACGTCTCAGATCCGTAAGTCATCACTGGCAACACGCTCTGGTTGTACAATCTAGTTTTTAGAGATTGGGGTATACCTGACTACAAGATATTTCGTAATTTCCCGAACGCTGCCCAGCCGAGTTGAATCCGTCGATTTACCTCTTGGACGAAGCTGGACTTACCTGGTTAGACTATTTGTCCCAGGTAAAGGTACTCGTTAACAACTTAGTGCCGAGCATAGTGCTCCCAACAACTACCGGCATAGGTGTAACATGGACATTAAACATGATCTTTGTTTTGTCCATGTTCATCTTAAGACCTATCCGTTGGGACGCACTATTGAGGTCATTGAGCATAGTGCTTAAGTCCTCCAGCGATTCTGCTATAAGGACTATATCGTCGGCAAATCGAAGGTGAGTGATGTACTCGCCATTGATGTTAATACCGTATCCTTTCCAGTCCAGTAGCTTGAAAACGTTTTCCAAAGCAGCGGTGAAGAGTTTCGGGGATATAACGTATAAGACAGGGTCTTACACCTCTCTGCAGTTGGATAGGTTTCGAGCTCTCGTTCTGTACTCTGATAGCAATCGCAGCCCTACTGTACAAACACTTCAGCACTTCGATATACCGACGGTCAATTTGGCACCGCTGAAGGGACTGTAGCACCGCCCAAATTTCGACGGAATCAAAAGCTTTCTCATAGTCCACATACGCCAGGCAAAGTGGCAGATTGTACTCTTCGGTCTTCTGTACAATCTGTCGCAGGGCACGTATGTGGCACTGAAGCCTTTTCGGAAACCGGCTTGTTCGGGAGGCTAGAAGTCGTCGAGTCTGCGTGTGAGACGATTCGTAATGACTCCCGAAAACAGCACGTAGACGCGGTTCAGATGGGAAATCGGTCTGTAGTTCTTCGAGAGAGCGTTGTCGCCTTTCTTAAAGAACAAGACCACCGCACTTCTGCTCCTCGCCTCTGGAGTAGTGGCATCGTGGAGGACGGAATTGAAGAGCTTCTGAAGGCTTTCAAGTACCGGTGTTCCACCTGCTTTGAGAAGCTCCGCTGTAATTCCATCCTCGCCTGGGGCCCTACCGTTTTTAAGATGCTGGAGAGCCATTCTAATCTCGCTTAGACTGACGTTCGGGATATTATCGGAATAGTATCGGATAAGACTTGCTCTTGGATCGTTACTCACACTTGCGTGTGGCTCCAACGATGATGTGTACAGCTGCACACCGAACCTCTCAATCTTACTCAAAATCTTAGGTGTCCCGAAAACGATGCTGCCACTCTCAGTCTTAAGCTTTGAGATTTGGCTCTTTCTGGCAGACAAATCTCTGGCAAAGACTTTGAAGCCCTGGTTCCGCTCGATTGCTTCTTTAATACGAGTACAGTAGTAGTAGTAATACAGAAACAGTATTAAAGTTGCATAAGTCTCGCCGCATGCATTTGGAGATCTCCCCCGAACGGGTTCTCGCCTTGTCGTGGCGGGGGGGCTTAGTAGCCGTGGCTTGGTCTCCCACGGTGAACAAAGAGGAACCCACGTGGCTGGCCCGAGGTGAAGGGCCGGCCTGAGGTGGCCACTCCGAGTGGGCTTGGGGAGCCCACTTCGGATGTGTGCTGGTGGACTGCAGCGAGTGGGGACTCGCGCACCCTTTACCGCTGCAGCCGAGGTGGAGTCGCGGAGGAAGAGGAGTGTTGGTATGGCGATGCGCCACTCGCCCTATCCTTCGCGACTCAAACGGGGCCGCACCGTTGATGTGGTGGTGGTGGGGCTGCGGGGGGAGAGGATTGTCGGTATTGCGAGGCGCCGCTCTCCCAACCCTCCGCAGCCGAATCTTGGTTGGCGGCGGAGCCATAGACCAGATCCGCCGCTGGGGTCGGGAAGGCTAGTACTTCTAAGTGCTCGTTTTTCCTGGCCCCATGGCCTTTGTGCATCGGACGCGGGGGCGTCTGTTGCACAGACGTAATTGGAGGCCGTGGAGGAAGGCGCGCCATGTGTTCTGGTGCGCCTTACCTGGGAAGGAGAACGGGGAGGAATTTTCCTCTCCCGAGGAGGTGCTGCCATGGGCGGCAGGCGCTAGTAGGGCCGCGGATGTGTGCGAAAGCGTTCCCGTAGCCCTGCCAATATGCGACAAAGGTGGAACACCATGGGGTTTTAGTCGGTGCGAGTCCGACATAACCCGTCCTTGCCCCCGCGAGGCGGGTATGCGTAGGCATTTCCCCATGAAAAAAAAAAAAAAAAAAAATGCATTTGGAGATCTGTCTGTTCAGTTGCCTGTATGCTGTCAAATCTGTTGACGATTGCAGCCTCATCTCCCCATCTAACAGCCATGAGATTAAGAGTGTGATCGGAGAGTTATTGTGTTCTTCTGCGGCGAGTCTTGCAGAACTTAGCTCCGACCGCATGGGCAGTTTCCACGAGCTTGTCATTCTTATCGTCCACTGCATTGAAATCTTCTAGGCACTGAAAGCAGTTACGTAACTCGAGCTGAAAGGTTTCGGGATTCTGGATTAGAGTACGAGGGGGACGGAGCGTTGAAGTCATTAGACGAGACCTCTCCAACTTAATGTTTAGGTTCAGTGTGCCTCTAACCATTCGGAAATCGCTGCCAGTTTTCACCATTGCGATCACTGAGACATCACTGAACAGTTGGCGTCAATAACGAATTCAATCTTATTTTTTTTTTTTTTTATAGAATAGGGTGACAAACGAACACACAGTCCACCTGATGGTAAGTGGTTGCTGCGGCCCATAGACATCTACATCTATCTTCCATTACAAATCAAAATGCAGATGCGTTGTCACCCGTGAGGACTGAGATGGAATGCCTCATTTCCAGTAAAAAGGGTCTCCGGTTCTCTACACTCACCATACGAAATACAGCAGCATTAAGCTACTATTTCACGCTGGTATTCTGTGAGAGCGTGGTCCTTCCCCGGTCGAGCCGACCCATTCGTGCTACAACTATACTACTAATATAATTGCAGCATGGCTCTACCACGTAAAAATATTTTTTGTCGAACCGTCGGGGCTCGACCAGGTCCACTTTCTGTGGGGCCGCTTCTGGAAGATAGAGTTCATCATAAAAAGTCCTTCTTTCTCCATGAAGTCGGCCAGCTGCCGGTCCCTTAGATTCCGTTGCCCTATCCCAAATTTCCCTACCTTCAGCTCACCGTTCTTTCTTGTGCCCAGTTTTGCGTTGAAATCTCCCATTAACACCGTATAGTGAGTTTTGGAGGAATGAATTGCTCTAGAAATGTCCTCATACATTTCTTCCACCTGTATAACCTTCAGCGAATACCGTTTGGTGATTCTGAGTATAAGGTACGCACGCAACCCTCGTCGATACACTTACAATCTTTAAAACGTTGTTAACGAAAGACTTTTGGACGATAAATCCAACACCTCCTTGGGACAGATGGTTCCTCCCGGTCATAGAACAAGTTGCCGGATTAGAGAATCACCGTGTCCTCCGCAACTTGTCTATCTCTTCTTCCAGCTCTAGGTACTTCTCGTCAGTCCTCAGGGTGCATGCGTTAAATGTTGCCAGGTCGAGTCGTCGTAGGTGGCAACCGAACCAACACCGGAGATTCTTAGCACCCCTTGCCCCGTCGTTGCCATGCGCGTCACGGTAGCCAGGAATAGCGGGGCCGCCGGGGACTGGGGGGTCGTCTATTTGTGTAATTGTTCATGGGGGGTATATTGCCATAGTTGCCACGCTTGTCGAGCGGGTTGGCAACCGCAGTTTTTTTAGTAGTTAGTTAGTACCGGTTCGGGCTCACTGAGTCAGAAGTAGTACAAGTACAACGTTCGTCGACTCACGATCCTAAAAAAAAGAGGTTTTGGCATGCTCTGATCACGATTCTGTGGTCCATTTTTGCGTAGGATGCACGGTTCCGGACATGTGGAGATCAATTAACTCTTATCTAATTGATATCTGGTGAGGGCCCTCCACCGTCATTAGCGCTCCATTGTTCTTATCTATTTATCTGTTGTTCATTGAATACCGTCATTATCTATTCTCCTCAGCGTGTGCGTCGGATTATCAATGCTATTGTATTATACTCCTTTGTTCCTAACTTCATCGTTAATCTGAATTATCAATAAAATACATTACTTAATTTTGTTACCATTTTTATTTGCAAAATACAAAATCTTATTACTCATTATCTATAATATAGGAGCGAAACATCTCATCCAACAAAATATCGTTGTACAATGTGTTCCCTGTAAATATACTCGTAAAACTATGCATTGAACATCCCTGAAACTTATATAGCAAATACATTAATTAATATTCGCCACAAACTGAAGTCCACTCATTCTGAATCCTATCAACATTCCAATTCCATCTTTTACAATTCCTTTTTAAAAACTCTAGATGATATCGTACAGGTGCTCGTCCGTATGAATCAAAATATTGACCAACGTCATACGTATCGATATATAAAGCTACCCAATGTGACCCTGGTTTATTATCTGTACCCAAATTGCATATTATGTACGTTGGTACGTGGGTGTACAGTGGGTGGGCAGTCTATTAGCAGCATAAACATTATTTTCTAGACTGGGGTGAATCTTTTTCAGATGTTGTTGTACATCTAGTGTATCCATGATATTACTGCTATTAGTGGATTATTACAGTACAATCTACTCAAGGACTAACATAGGAATGATCAATTATAGTGATTTCTAAATATTAAATTGCATTATTTTGTGTTATACAAAACGTATTTGAGTCATCAATACACTGAATAAGACGTAAGACGAAGTAATGCTGAGATAAGAAACAGAATGTGAGATAAGCTTGTTGACGCATAAAGTTACTATCAATTCCACTGCAGAAATTTTTTAGATTAGAATTATTACTTTCTGGTATTTTGTGATTATTTTTTCGAATATATGATTATTACACACATAACGTTTGTTTAAATTTATGACATTTACCAAATCATTGTATTTTGCACATTTGTATTCTTCAATATTAAAAATTCTATAATTCGTCGTCAACATTTTTAAAAATTGTTTTTCTGTTGAACCACCTTCGTATGCGAGTACTATAACTAATGTTTTTGGGAAATCAAACAAAATTTATGATTAATTTAAAATTTTAATTTCAGGCAATAACCACTTGTAAAAAACCCGTACTTCGTCACAAGAGCAATGTAAAATTTTGCGATTATTTTTTGCAAATATTGATTATTACACACATAACGTTTGTTTAAATTTATGACATTTACCAAATCATTGTATTTTGGACATTTGTATTCTTCAATATTAAAAACTCTTTAATGCGTCGTCAACATTTTTAAAAATTGTTTTTCTGTTGAACCACTTTTGTTTGCGAGTACTATAACTAACGTTTTCGGAAAATCAAACAAAATTTATGATTTTTTTAAAATTTTATTTTCAAGCAATAACTACTTGTAAGAAACCCACACTTCGTCACAAGAACAATGTAAAATTTTGTGATTATTTTTTGCAAATATATCATTATTTCACACATAACGTTTGTTTAAATTTATGACATTTACCAAATCATTGTATTTTGGACATTTGTATTCTTCAATATTAAAATTTTTTTTCATATTTTCTATACTTATGGTTCAAAAGTTAGAGGGGGGGGGGACACATTGTTTTTTACTTTTGGAGCGATTATTTTCCAAATTATTGCCATTATCAAAAAATGATTTTAGTAAACCCCTATTCATTTTTAAATACCTTTCCAATAATATATCACACTTTAGGGTTGAAATTAAAAAAAAATCACTTCCCACTTTACATCATTCTTCGTCAACATTTTTAAAAATTGTTTTTCTGTTGAACCACCTTTGTAGGTGATCACTACGTCTTTGCACAAATTTCTAATATACCAATTTAATATGGGAATGATATTCTCTTGTTTGTAGGCACATTTTAATTCTTCGGTCACATCAAAATATGGAATGCCGTGCACGTGTGTCTCACAATAACGAACGTTTTTTTGTCTTTTGGCGACAAATAATTGAAAGGATAATTTGGCCGAAACAAATAATGATCGATAAACGCATCATTTTTATTAGATAGTTTTACGTCTAGAATAGCCATTTTTCTACATTGAAAATGTTTATGAGGATATGTAATGTAAAATCCGTCCATGTCGATGATGTATCTAATATTTTTTAGATTTTGTGTCATTTTGAACCAAAATGTTAAAAGTATTTAGACGTGACTAAAAATATGTTTGTTCCAACAAACTTCACGTAACAATTCATTCTTCATTACTTCCCATCATCCCATTTCTTCTTTCTGCTCTTGTCTTCCTGTAATTTAATTAAACAGAATCACATTCACTAATGATCAACTAATGACTGTTATTGTTAAAAAAGTATTTTTTAACTATTTCACTTTCTGCTATTGTCTTGGTATTTATGGTTAGGGAATGTCCGCGGCGCTGCCTAAATGCGTGTTGGTGAACTTCACATGCCTTCGAAATTTTCTCAGACTGCCGGCGGGGATCGAACCCGGGTCGCGTACTGTGAAAAACAGCTTGCTCTAACAATCTGAGCTACCACGGCTTAATCATATACACACATAATATTTAAATATAATTTGTTAACACTATATCATACACACGTAAGAAAATAACAGAAAGAAAATTAAGTTTGTCAATATGATGATTGATGATCCATGGCCTTTGATGCGTTGAAGTAACACAAATGTAGTATTGATAGATCCACCGCGGTCAAACGACCGTACACTAAATCCATGACTGCAGTTGCTTGGTCTTATATAGTACCAGTAAGTAATAATTCTAATCTAAAAAATTTCGGCAGTGGAATTGATAGTTTCTTTATGCGTCAATAAGCTTATCTCACATTCTGTTGCTTATCTCAGCATTACTTCGTCTTGCGTCTTGTTCAGTGTATTGATAACTCAAATACGTATGACACAAAATAATGCAATTTAATATTTAGAAATCACTATAATTGATCAATCCTATGTTAGTCATTGAGTAGATTGTACTGTAATAATCCACTAATAGCAGTAATATCATGGATACACTAGATGTACAACAACATCTGAAAAAGATTCACCCCTGTCTAGAAAATAATGTTTATGCTGCTAATAGACTTCCCACCCACTGTACACCCACGTACCAACGTATATAATATGCAATTTGGGTACAGATGATAAACCAGGGTCACATTGGGTAGCTTTATATATCGATACGAACGACGTTGGTCAATATTTTGATTCATACGGACGAGCACCTGTACGATATCATCTAGAGTTTTTAAAAAGGAATTGTAAAAGAGGGAACTGGAATGTTGATAGGATTCAGAATGAGTGGACTTCAGTTTGTGGCGAATATTACTTAATGTATTTGCTATATAAGTTTCAGGGATGTTCAATGCATAGTTTAACGAGTATATTTACAGGGAACACATTGTACAACGATATTTTAGTGGATGAGATGTTTCGCTCCTATATTATAGATAATAAGTAATAAGATTTTGTATTTTGTAAATAAAAACGGTAACAAAATTAAGTAGTGTATTCTATTGATGATTCAGATTAACGTTGCAGTTAGGAACAAAGGAGTATAATACAATAGCACTGACAATCCGACGCACACGCTTAGGAGAAGAGATAATGACGGCATTCAATGAACAATAGATAAATAGATAAGAACAATGGAGCGCTAATGACGGTGGAGGGTCCTCACCGGATATCAATTAGATAGGAGTTAATTGATCTGCACATCTCCGGAACCGTGCATCTTACGCAAAAATGGACCGCAGAATCGTGATCAGAGCATGCCAAAACCTTTTTTTTAGGATCGTGAGTCGACGAACCTTGTACTTGTACCACTTCTGACTCAGTGAGCCAGAACTGGAACTAACTAACTACTACTTTTTTTTGTCGCACCGTTGCTGTTATCAGGAAGATGCTGTTGCCTGTTTTCCTCTGTCGCCTTTTACGACACCCACGGGAAGATATGTGTTAGTGGATATTCTTAACCGCCACTATACGGAAAACACTCTGACTTCATCCATCCATCCTTCCATCCATCCATCCATCCATTCATCTTCAATAATGACTTCATCCGCCAAGGAGGAATTCCCTTGAAAACAAATCGTAAATGAAAATGAAAACGTTATCACAAGCATTAAGAGATCTTCTGTTAAAACATGATCCTTTCCCAGTCGGACGGATCTATTATATAATTTAGCTGCAATGAGGCTCTATAAAAATGCTATTTAATGAAAAACATAGCTTTTCTACGAACATAACTTCACATAATATTCTTCTTCATCATTATAAGTCTATAAAAGTTCAATGCAGGGCGTTTATATATTCCATAGTAGCACAGAATAAATAACAGTACAAGAACGGAAGGATCACTCTGTGATAGCAAACTTGCGAATTTTAACCTATTTATAACGTTGCTAATTTTCATAATACTTTGCACGCCTCGGAAGCGACCTCGGTGAAATTAGCCTACCGAATAAATTATCAAAAAAATAATGCGGCGTGTGTATTAAATCAAAACGCGCCTTACATACGCGTGCGAGTGTCTATATTACTTAGCTCGTTACACGTCTTTATCAAGGCATTCTTTGATATTAGTTGGTAGTAGAGTACACCGAGGTGTTATGCAATATACTAAAAACATTAGTGTTCAATAGGAGGAAGTAATATGCAACACCTAGAAAAATTAAGATTATAATAACGTGAACGTATTTGAAACTCAATAATTTACCTACTTATCATTTTTGATTCACATTTTTTGCTACTTACAAATATGTGACACGCAATGGCATTACTAATGAAAGAGCGGCAATGGGAAGTGCTACTATTTTCAATCTCTTTCTTTTTTCAACCAAGTGTTTAACAAATAACCAATAAATGCTGATCATGGATAAGTAGGCAGCAACTAGTACTGGGAGGTCTACTCACACAGAACTTTTATATAATATCTTTGACATTATACGCGAAAAAATCAAAAACTTGTGGTCGGGTCGCTAGACAAATAATAAATCTGTAACTATGGAACCAGTAACTAGGTACCTAATTATCTAGATATACTTATAAATAATAATATCTTAAGTTTCAGTATCCTTAGGAACAGTAAAGAATGAAAAGTCGACATTCTTTTGTTATTAAAGCACACGTATACTCTGCAGTAGGTACCTTTTGGCTTTATGAGTACAAACTCAAAAATAAATATCAAAAGTGCCTTAATACCTATAAGAGAAAAAAAAATTTTGTTAACGTAAGCACCGCGTCAGATTGAGCGCGCGAGTGATACCCTCACTGAATTAGCCTCTTATAGGCGGTCACGCAGCGTAGGTATATTTTCATATCTAAAGCGCGGAGTGAGACAGGCCTGGTTGTAGGGAGTATTTTACTTAATTGTAACTTTTTTACTAAAAATCCACTGCCATACATAGGCATTATTTGGTATATTGCCCCACGGAGGGATATTTGCCGTAGTTGCCACGCGTGTCTGGTATTTTGTAGCGTTGTCAGGATTTTGCGTTGCCATCAAGAAGTCACTGTTGACCATCTACTATTTAATTTCTTTCTGTTGCCTCTTGCGACACCGACTAACAAGAGAATCAATGCTATATTATCACTGAAGCAGTATTCTTTTGGACACCACATAACAGCATTATTACCAATTTGTAATTTGTACTACCTATGTTTCTTAATGTTGTGTGTTGGCCAAATAAATCTTCTTTCTATCTGTTTTTTTTAATTCCTATATATTATATTTATTTATTTATCCTTAATCATGCACTTTAATTAAAAGGATGAAAAAAAGTGTTCTACAAAACGAAATTAAAATAACCGGTTGAAACTGTTCCAAGCGGTACTAAATAAAACACATAATAGTAACATTCATATTTTTTTATTTCATGACTGGTTGTAAATTCAGTTGTTATTTAACATTGGTCATAAGTCATATCGGAACCTGTCCCAGGACGAAATTTCCTGAAACAGTGCTTGTCCGGGACATTCGGTACTGACAACTTGTCGATGTCCGACCAACGAATAGTCTGAGCTAATGTAGCCCAGCTCTACTCCAGTTGCGATTAGCTTCTTAACAGTTTCTAGTTGATGCGAAGGAGGTACTTCAGCTGTAACAATACAAAGGAAAATGTTAATTCATTTTATTTTTTTTAAAGTCACTGCCTGCGGCAGCATCGTGTTATGTTGCCGTGGACGAGGATGATGATGACATGTGTAAACGGGTGTAACGTGAGCACCGGTCTGCTCAGGTTTGCAAATTCGCAGTGCACCGATGAATTCCAAAATTTTATATCTAAGTTTTTCATCCTAGAATTGAATTTGTTGAATCATTTTTTTATATTAAACTTTAATAATATTTGGACCGTAAAGAAATTAAAAAAAAAAACAAGTGACAAAATTAAAAACATTTTGTACCAACTTCAACATAAATAAAATGAGAACATCATTAATGTAGACGAAGTCTATTAAATATGCATTATAAAGAACAACACTCAGAAACTACTGGTCAGTTCTTGATCAAATTTTTATAGCACTACGTCAAAAGCACCGGCTTACAAATAAAAAATCATCAAAATCAGTTCACCTAGAAAAAAGTTCCGATGTAACACACAAAAAAATACAGACGAATTGAAAACCACCTCCTTTATTGAAGTCGGCCAGAAAAGATTATTGTTAAATTTCTTTTGCCGTTTTTGATATTAACATTTGAAATAGACATTAGACAAATGTAGTAGTTAAATTGAAGAAATAAAGATATTTTATTTCACTTATTATTATGACCATCAAAATATAAAGTTGTACTGTTTACAAGCAAGAACAAACTCCAAGGGTACTTACAAACCCAATCACCGATTAGAACTATCCCAATGCTCATAGCGTTGTATCCATAGGCGTGCGCTCCAACTGCCTTCCAGCCACGACCTTCGTATACAGCCCCATCTCCACCCACTGCGAAGCTGCAATTAGGAGTATTGGTAATTTTTTTTAAATATTCCATAAGAAATTCGTTGTGACGATTTCCTTACTTCAACATAGATCCTTGAATTTAGGCTCATATGAACAGTACTGAACATTTTCATCTCGCCTAATATTCCGAAAGGAGATGATAAAAGCTCCAAATTTACTAAAAGATGCCCATTTTTCAGCCGACTATATATAGAAATGAAATAAATCTTAAAATGCAGCTAATTGAATTTTAAATTAATTACGCTCATCACAACGTTAAAAAAAACGCAAGAAAAGAAATATGTTTTAATATTTCTGTAAGTTTATTCTACGACAAGGGTAAACGTAGGTACTACTATTGGTTGCGCGGAAAACCATTCGTATTTATTTTTTTGACGGTAGGGCTTGCCAAATCGTTTATCCCTTTCCAAACGATATCATTCATACCCTCCTATCGACACATCGGGGTGGTGGGGTGGGAGGGGAAAGAAGATGATTCTAGAATATCACGTAATCATCGTAACCGAAGGAATGAAAGGCACGCGCGACCGACGCGCGCTCTTCCCGCCGCGCTCGTCGTTGGAACGACACCGCCTAGGATAATAGTGTCCTAAAGAGCTCTCGCCCACGCGCACCGCTAGTATAACCGCTTAGCCTGAAGCAGTCGAGCTCCAGGAAACCCGCCTCACCTCGTGTGAGAAATAGTCGCGCACCGCCTCTCTCCCGACGCGTCATCGGACAAGAAAGGCAGAGAGTCTACCCAGAGTATCTTCCAGAAGTCGCAGCTATAGTGCCCAAGCAGCGTAGAAGAAAACACCCCGGTAGTGAACATTCCTAATAATATTTCCTGCTTGATATAATTGTGTTTAATAGTTAATCCGCTCCAATTTTATTTTCTCCTAATCAAGCAGGATTCCTTTCATAGATTTGGCAAATAATAGTTCGTTTTAGGGAAGAGCGAGTGCATTGTACCGCGTGCTATAGTAGCCATTTTATGTAAGCGTAGAAGCATTTCACAGATACAGTCCACTTTGGTTAATATCTCGCGTAATAGGTTTAAGGTTCGACCGGGGAATTAGACTTCGGTAACCTTAGGCTCGTCGCTCCACCAACTATATTTTGAACGCATCTCAACTACCCTTTTTCTAGGACGTTCCAATTTACATACTGCTACTTTACTTTATTCAACTCTGTTTCTGAGTTTTATGCATTATTTTATATTTCTTTTAATCAGTAGGTTTTTTTATTAGTCTTTATAGTACATATTATTAAAAAAATATAATAATTAAATAAATTAATCGTTCTGTATGTTATTGAGTGCGCAGGAATGAAATTGATTTTTTTTATATTAGACGGTTCTGCAATTGGCATTGGCGCAATCCTTCGTTGATAATTAATAAACCATTCCATTTTATTTGTTTCCCTATTTTGTTTAAAAGGTATGTTTGTAAGTATGTACCATAGGTCAATGAAATGTGTTTTGTTGATAAGTGATCATTTTGACAATATAAGAAACAAACTAGACTTTTCAGAGATATAGAAACTATCTATCGTTTTTCGATAAAAAATGTAGTTAGTCAGTACTTACAGTCTTCGCTTACGGAGCTCGAATCGAGCAGTCGTGCCTATCAGCAATACAAGTGTTTAAATATTTTCAATGAAACTGTCACCTAGATAAACCATTGAAAAATTTCTGTTGAGTTGTGATTTCACGAATAACAAATTATAATAAAAAACATTTGATATAAAACATGTCTAATACATACGAAAATAGTCCTTTCAACCAGAGCACCATTACATCTCGGAGTCCGCCCAGCACGCCTCAACCACCACACCAGGATGCTGCAGACCCCATCGAATTTTTAGCCACCAGTGACATAAAGAATTGGATGACCTCAATCGAGCAGTGTCTAAATGAAGTTTGCCATATTGCACGGGAAGGAAAACTGAACTCTGAACAAAAGCTGAGAATCAATTCCCTATCGCGCAAGGTCGGTAATGCAGCCTCTCAGATGGCAGTTTACTACCAATCTTTGAAGCAAAGGGCAGGCTATTTTAATGCACACCTCTCTTGAAGCACTGAGAGAAAAACAAGACCTAATGGAATGCCTAAATGATTTTAGAAAATCACTCAAGGAAACGATTCAGGAAAGCTGTGCCAAACCATCTACAGAAAAAATGTCCTTTGCTGATATGGTCAAAACTACCAAAAATAATTACTTGCGCCCCAATACATTCAGTTCCGTAGCAATTTACCCTGAGAATAAATTAAAACAAGTGAAGACACAAAATCTCTTGTCCAGAAAATTTTATGCCCCGAACAATTGAAACTACACGTAAGAGGACTACGAAAAACTAAAAATGGAGGCGTTATTATCAACACTGATTCAAAGGAGGACATTGAGAAGTTAAAAAAATCTACCCAGCTTGGTAGTTCCGGACTAAAGGTGGAAGAGCCCCATAAAAGAAGACCAAGGATTATAGTCTTTTTTTTAAATTTATTTAGAGAACCACAAACAAGTTTACAATATGTCTTATGTTAAAGCTTATGTTCTATTACAATTTATTACTTATTATAAACTCAACGACGATGGTCACACATTGAGTATAAAAAAATAAGATAATATGTGAGGGACCTAGTTTTGTAAAAGAAAAGTATTTTAATTTCTAAAATATTATTTTGACATATATTAGAGGTTAGAGTTTAGTGTGTTAGCATATGTGCGCTCGCATGCGATCGCGCACGCGTGTGCTGTCTGTTATAGGATCTGGTACTGCAAGTAAATAAATCTACAGAATTAAATTTTTTGTTGTATGTGTCAACCATACGATGAAGGGGTGATCTAATACCAGCGTTTGTCCGAGATCTTGGCACAGCAAAGAGTGAGTGAGGACGCAAAGAACGCATACGTGCCCGAGATGGTACGGAGTAACTAATTCGATTAATTATATCTGCGCAATCATACTTGTTATTGCACAGATCATAAAGTAATCTTGCCTCAAGTTGAGTGCGCCTAGACCTTAAGTCTAAGAGCTTATATTTTGTTAAAAGGAGCACATATGATAAACGCTCACGGTGATATTTATAATTAATGCGACGCAAGAACTTTTTTTGTACCATTTCAATGCTATGATTATATTTATTATAAAGTGGGTTCCATACAGGCGCTCCGTACTCCAATTGTGGCCTGACCAAAGATTTAAAAAGATAGATTAAGGTGAAGGGGTTTCTAAATTCAGTGGAAGAACGCATAACAAGTGCGTACATTAAAGGAGGATTAGGAGTACCTACTGCCCTAAGCGAACGAGAAGTCTTTGACTGAATTTTTGAACAAAATTTAGCCGATAAGATCCCTAACTTAATGCGGGAATCTTTTTTGTTCTCTATAAAACTAAGTCATAAATTGGGTGAAAAACAAGCACTTTCATGCAACTTTATTTTGGAAGTGCCAGCTGGCATCAGAAAGGCACTTATCAACCAGGAGCGAGTCTTCATAAATTGGACGTCGTGCCCAGTTCAAGACTTCACACTTGTGACCAGGTGCTTCAAATGCCAACAGTATGGACACGCTGCAAGAACTTGCCGGGAAACAATTGACACGTGTGGACATTGTGGTGAATTAGGACATCAGTCAAATGCTTGCATTAAGAAAACTGATCCAGCAAAGTGTGCAACGTGCCTGCGTTTTAAAAAACCGAGCGACCATAAAACAGGTGACCCCGAATGCCCGGCTAGGAAGATGGCTGAAAATAGGTATATTAATTCCATAGATTATAATGAGGGCGCCTAAGAGCGCCACCTTTTACCTTAATTCCTTTTGCCCTAATTTATAAGTTACTAATAAGTTTAAGTTTAGTTATATATATATATATATATATATATATATATATATATATATATATATATATATATATATATATATATATATATATATATTTAATATTGTTATTATTTCTGTTGAATAATATGGATAAGTTAAGTAATGAAATCGATGCTGTCAGTTTATCAGTGGCAAAAACATGTGAAATTGATATGTGCAAAGAATATCTCTTCAAACCTGCGAACTCTCTTACTATTTTAACACAGAACATTCGTAGTATAAATAAAAACATGGATAATTTCCATATCCTTCTTCGAAGATTGGACACTGACTGCGACATCATCATACTAACAGAATGTTGGCTATCTAAGAGCCAAAGCAACCCCCTATTACTTTTAGTAGTAAAAATGTATATAACCAAAATGACGGTGTAGTAGTCTTTGCGAAAAAAAAAGACTAACATACCAGTCGAGGAGCCTAATATGATAGATTGTAGCAGGTTATTGGTGAAAGTGGGTCATGAAACTGCTATCCTTGCTGTTTACAGACCTTGTGGTTTTAAGCAAATAGACAATTTTATCACGTCATTAGACATTGCACTTGGGAAACTGTCGTCGTTCGAAAATATAGTGTTAACGGGTGATATGAATATTGATATTAACCCAGAAGGCAGTGAAGGCGGAGCAAAAGACTACCTTAATATATGTGCATGCCAGGGCCTGCTTCCAGCACATTTGCTTCCTACACATCTAAGTGGTTTTGTTTAGACCACACTTTACTAAAAACTAGGTTACCATCAATAACCCTTGTCACCAGTCCTATAGTAACCGATCATAGTGCCGTCATTCTTAACTTAAGCCTTAAAATATCGAAACCTAATTGTAAGTACTCTATTACTAAAATTAATACGAAAAACCTTGAACAAGCAATTCAAAACATTGACTTTAGCCCGGTTTATAAAACCGATGACGTAAACATCTCTTTGCCTTACTTAATAAATAACATACGAAATGCCATTGCTAGCAATACTTCGTATAGAACAGTAGCTAAAAAAATAACTTAAAGCCTTGGATTACACCTGGCCTGATTAGGTGCATGAAACACAGGGATAAACTACACCTGATGGCAAAGTCCTCTTCAGATAATTCCATTTTACAAAATTCATATAAAAGATATAGGAATTTTTGTAACAATTTATTAAAAAAGTTGAAGTATAATTATCTTACAAACTTACTAGAAGAGTCTGGTAGAGATAATAAAAAGATTTGGCGGCATGTAAAAGATATTGCATTTATTTCCAAACAGCATGAATCTTCGTCAGAATTATTACAAAATAATGAATCGCCGCTTATATCAGCAAATACAGTAAATAATTACTTTGTGAACGTTGGTAAAAATCTGGCTGAGCAGATAACAAACAACTCTAACAATAATCATGAATACAGGGCCACTTAATTAACTCAAAAAAACTGCCAATTAAGCTCGTTCACATTATTAGATACGGACCCTAATGAGGTGGAAAGGATTATAATGGGACTGAAAGAAACAAGCGCGGTTGGATGGGACGGATTACCCACTAGTATATTAAAAAATATAGACAAATTCTAGTACCACCATTAACCCATATTTTCAGAATTTGTCTCTCTGAAGGAATTTTCCCAGATTGTTTAAAAAAAGCAATTGTAGTCCCAGTATTCAAATCGGGGGACAAAAAAAACGTTTCCAATTATCGGCCTATCTCGATACTCTCATCCACGTCTAAAATATTAGTTAAGAAACTAGAAAAATTAATTAACAACAGATTAATGAATTATTTACAAAGTAAATCCATATTATCGAATATGCAATATGGTTTCAGGCCTAAAATGTCCACTGCTGATGCTGTGCAGGAAATGACCGATTACGTCTCTCAAGAATTAGATGAAGGCAACCAATCAATTGGCATTTTCCTTGACCTTGCAAAACCATTTGATACGGTTTCTATTCCTATCCTATTAAATAAGTTAGAGAGCATAGGTATTCGAGGTAAGCAGCTTCAACTTTTTAAGAATTATTTAGAAAATCGATATCAATGCATAAAAATCGATAAGGTTGTCAATAACTATGCATAATCTTTCACTATCAGGTTTTTAAATGTATGAAAAGTGGCATGATTCTTTGTTTCATCTATGTTTTTCCTTTATCTCGAAAGTACATTGTCACTAAATGGAATGTTGATAATGACACTTTTTTACACAGGTACTGAGGTTTTGATTATACAGGTACTGATTTTATATACCGAAGAGCGCACACACGCACACACACACACACACGCACAATTAAAAATTTTGAATATGTAAAGATAATAGATACTTGTATCCAATGTCGTTCCATTTCTGTGTCAGTTGGTGGTAGTTTTGCATGGAACGCATAGCACTTTTACAATCTTCCCTAGTGTAGCATGCTCCAGGTTGATAAGAGTGATGAACGATAACGTAGGGCACCGGGAGGTTCAATTCAGTGATACCGGTGGGTGGCCTCGCCTTCCATTCTTGTCTTGATATAAATTCGAAGTTGTTGGACACTGAAAAAGCCTTGTGTTTATTATATTGTCTGTAAAGATAACATTCTAACTTCTTCAACCTTATCCATTCGAAAGCGCTGAATCCAAACCTCAGAATCTCAAAGATTCGCGATGAATGTCAGCATTATCAACTCGAGGGTGTTTTTTACTTGATAAAACTACCATCCACCCATTACAGTTCGTCGAAAATAAAAAGTCGGCAGATGAACTTAGATCTCTCTCTCAGATTGCCTCTACTCTAAAGTAGATGCTTGCCATAATTGCTACTCTAGGCTAGTGTGTTGGAAACCCTAGATTTCCTGTTTATTTCCCCTCCTTTTTTCTTTTGTTTTATTTTCCCTGTTTTTTGTCTGTACGTCATCCACGGGATGATATGGAGTGGGTGGATTCTCTTATGATGATACTGCATATTTTACTAAAAAAGTTGACCTTTAAAATTATAAAAAAAATCTGACACCAAACAACAACAATTGCGTTATAAAACCAACCACTACACTCCTACAACAAAGCGCGCAAGTTTTTAACCAGTTACTAGATTCCTTAGTCAAAATATCCAAATGGTGGGTCTCGTTTTGGTGGTTATGAAAATTATGAAACAAATAATACTCGTAGGTTGGGGAAAAAATCGTCTTTCATAAAAAGTCTTTTATAAAATGTGAATTTCTGAATAAATGTACGGGATTTATAGTGCTTTTTAAATATGTAGTTAACTACAAAGCATGGTTTTATTTAAAAGAACTTATAACAAGTTTTAGAGATTATCAATTCCACTACATATTTTACTTTTTTGGTGTAAATCATTGTTTCGATATCCGGTCAACGGACCTTGGAGGTCAGTTGACCGGTTATTGAAAAAATTAATCCAGATCTAAGGATGTCTGAAGGTGTTTTATTTTTATATCATCTTATTACAAAAATTCTCAGCACTTATTATAGCAAGATAAAGCGTTTCGCTACTGCTCATTGTAAGGACATCGTCTTGATGGCCTTTTTATGTCCTAGAAACATAATTTATAATTAAATATGTAGGTATCGTCACGATTATTTTATTCTGTATCCTTTTTGGTTTCATTATAGAAATATTATTTCAAAATGTATATTTTAATTGAAGTAAATGCGATAGACGAGCCCATAGTTAATCTGATGGAAAATGGATGCTGCAGCCTATATTTCTGTCCCCGTTTTTATCCCCGATTAAGAATCAAAACGCATGCATTGTCATCTCCGAGACTACAATAGAATGCCTCGTTACCAGTAATCAGTCTGGTTTTCTCACCACTATTATACGTATTATCAACTCCCGACGAAAAAGAGGGATGCTATAAGTTTGACCGCTGTGTGGGTGTGTCTGTCTGGTGCCACCGTAGCTCGTAAACAGATGTACCGATTAGGGTGCGGTATTTTTAATTTAGGTTTTCTAGCGGTGGTTTTTAGATATGTTTTTTCAAAATCGCTTTAGCCGTTTAAAGATCAGCTTTTTGTTTCGGGGTTTTTCTTTTAAATTTTCAATTTAGGGTATGCTATCACTTTACATTGGTAAGAGCGTGGTTCTTCCCCGGATGAGCCAACGCTATAGTTTTGCAACTGAAATGTGGTTCAGGAGTACAAAATTACTGACATTTGTTACTGTTATTGTGAGACTTCATCTACTTACTTGAATGTTTATCATCCCTAAATGAACAAACTTTGTTTTTTAAGTTGGTTCCTTGGATGGCTGTGCGTAGTCACAACCAGTCCCAGAACAAATGCTACCGTCCAAAGTAACATATTTTCTGAAATGTAAATAACAAAAAATTGTCACTTTTTTAAATTAACATAACGTATTTATTAAATGAAAAAAAAAACATAATTACGTTATAAAAGGTATATACGTAATATAACGATGAAGATTAAAATCTATAAGAGCTGTTAAGATTACACTAAAATCATTACAAACTCAAGCAAGATAAGATCAGTGCTTTTATTTTTTATCAGATTGTTGTTTCAATGCTAATCACGACTAATGAAACTACTCATTAATCTCAGCTAATAGATGCCTGTTCTGAAGTACATTAACACTTTTCACTTTATTGATCATTGTTACTCTATGAAAATATTTTTTTAAATGTCACCTCTAAACTAGGATTTTATTCTGTATCATGGAGGCAGTTTACATATTACTCAATTTACGAGTACACATGGGTATACTTCCAGACCGAGAATAATTATGAGTAGATCAAAAATACTTGTTTCGTGCGGGAATGAAAGCCGCAACTTAATGCTAAGCCATTGTTGCACGCATCCTTAATAATCAAAAGATAATATTATGATATGATTAAACTATGAGTTTATATTTTTTGATTATGTTAATTAATCATCAAAAATAATTTTACATAACATATACACGTTTGATACATGAATTAAGTAGCTTACAGAAAATGAAAATTCTACCTACGGCTGTAGCTATAGATATCTCAGAAGTAAACTACATACTTTAGAAGGCTTTATGGTTTGCTTAATATCTAGAAGGCTGTCAGCATATTCCCCTCCTTATTTTCAGGGTTACAACACTGTTCCCTGTGCAGTGGTGGTGCAGTCATATCCACTATTTCTTAACGTCCCGTGCGTGTTGTGAGAGGTGATCGCGAGAAACTGAAACAGGAGATCAGCAGCAGCATCTTTCTGATAACAACTAAAAATATTAAGAAAACTACTGTTGCCAATCCACCAGTTCAATATGGCCGAATCCGTGTGGGGGAGGCATATTTTCAACTGTTGGCTTTTGACAGACTGCTATTAATGACATTAAAAGATAATAACAGAACCAGAATAATTACAGACTGTTATCAAGGAGTACATAATTATTATATTCTAGTTCTATGATAGATGTCCATTTTTGTTTGAATTTTGCCAGTATTCATGGCATTTAAATTACTTTTTCAATGCCTAATGTTGTTTAGGTAAAGTAATTATTTAATTTCTTGCTTTCGTATTTCTACATAATTCCTAATATTTTTGATGATAAAACCCTACTATATTTTCAGCTTAATTCTGATGGTGAAACTATTTAAAATGTTTTATTACGTGGTTTGTCTGTTCACTTTTCGGAAATTAAAAAATTTCAGTGATGTGACGTTTGATTTATATCAGGTTAATAAAACTTTTAAAGTAATTATGTATAATAATTAACATTATAAACGCTCAATGTCTTTTACGTAATAAAAATCTATCAGCCTATATTCGCAAAAATCTAATCATTTGCTTTATGTCAGCAATTGAAATGAAACTTGGAAGTCTAAATAGTATAATTATATTAAATAGCTAATTTGGAGCAATAGCTTTAAGCAAAGCATCATGAAGAGATATCCTATATTTCGTATACATGCCACCATCAAACACCAATCGCATCTTTGAGGATGCACTATTCTCATTGAAAAAAGATGGTGGGGCAAAAATTAAATTGTATCCAAATCTATATTTATAAATATCATAGGGTTCTGCTTGTCCCAGGTCATTCTTTGATAAACTCTTTATATTTTTGATAAGGTATACCGTACAAGTAACGAAAATAAGCTCTTAAATTTTTAATTCGATTTATCAATTTAATATCTTATGAAATAATAATAATAATAATAATAAGCAATAGTAAAAAAAACAAGTTCGGGTACGCACACTGTCTCTACAGCACAACACAAAACATCAACTAAATGTTTATTTGTTTCTTTGTTTTGATTGGTTTCTTTGTTTGCACATATTCACACAATTTTATGAAGAACTAAAAATTTAATCATGCTAGTGCTTGAATATTTACCTATAAATTCAATTTTATTCCTCACGAATGTTAAGCGTATACTTGGTCTTGATTTACAGTGTCACATCAGAGGTAAGACTAACTTTCAAATAATGTTCCATGTGAATATTGTAAATTATAATTACCTGTATAGTCCGTGTCCTAAAGTTCAAACCAAATTTAATCAAAATATGATCATAATATGATCATAATCGATGTTAAAAATATATCACATAATTATACATGTATATATATATATATATATATATATATATATATATATATATATATATATATATATATATATATATATTAAGACTGCAAGTTGTGTCAAATGAAATATAATTTTCTTGATAAATTTTAAAATTTAACCCAAATACCCTAGAATTTATATATTAAGCCATACACGCATGTATTGCGTGAATAGATGCTTGTGTTTGTGTATATATCTATGTATATAAATATTGGTCTGATTTTTGTGATAGTAACAAATTTTCATATGGCTCTGGCGGAATATTTATAACAATAGTTTTGTTATAATTATTCTGCCCGAGTCAACCATGCCAGGGTGAAGAATTTGGTGAAGAATTCCAGAGCCAACCATTGCAGGTAGCTCCAAACGTAGCGGGCTATTTAACAAGATCAGTGAGGAGGACGTTTTAAGAGCCCTTAAAAACTAACGAATAAACTCGAGCAATATAATAATAGCAGCTGTAGCAAGACCGAGTTTCTGATGTGGTTTTTGTGAACAATGTACGGTCAACATAAGTGTCTCCACCGACGGCCAACATCTTTAAATACTTCGGTTCAATGCTAACGGCGGATGTCAACATCGACGAATCTCGACGCAGAAGAAACCTATAGGATTAATGCAGCATTACTAAGGTAAAGAAACCTAATTGGAATACTTTGCGATAATAGGATGCCAATACAGCTGAAAAGCAACATTTAAAAAACGGCCGCAGCACCTGCCTTTTATATGGTGCCGAAAGCTGGGCGGCTAAAATACATGAAAAAAGGATATACATGAATAAAATGAAAATGATATTGAGGCTTGATAAAGTGCGCAACGTGTATGTACATCAGGGGCTTCTTTAAATTTACGTTCATAGTAGACAGTCGAGAGTCGTATGCAATGGTGTGGGTATGTAATGAGGCGGGAAGAAGAACACTACGTAATTAGGGCCTTGGCAATTCTAGAGGAAAAAGGCAGAGGACGCCCGTTAGCCACGTGGTGGACAACCATGTCAAGGATCGGGAACGAGCATAGCTTAACATGCAACCAAGATAGAATATCGTGGTAAACAAAAACGAAAAGAGCCAACACTAAATAAATAAAGTAAATAAGTAAAAGAAGAAGAAGATTTTTCCATCATCTGTCAGCTGTTACAATATTTGGCTTTTATGGTTAACAATAATCCATGTTTGCGTTGCAAATTAACTTCTAGTATGACTAGACTCCTTCTCTTGCTAGGAGTCCCCCTAGTTCGGTATGACATCGGTATTGTATCCTTTTCTAACGCCAAGCAGAATTGGTATAGAAGCCAGTATAGTTACAGCATTTTAACCCTATGTGGTGATAATATATCCGTATATATATATATATATATATATATATATATATATATATATATATATATATATATATATATATATATATATATATATATATATATATTACACTTATCATTAAGTGAAATGTAAATTCGTTCAACACTTCAATTCAATAAATATACTAAACGCCATTCAGCTTTAGTTAGATATAGATGTTAGTTAAGTATGTTATGGATATAAATGTTATTCGAATAACACATTCTTAATTTCTTACCTGGATAAAATCGATTAGGTACTTAATACTTACTTACGATTAGAAAATACAATTATCTTAATTGCAATGCGAAAATAAATACCATAAAAATTTAAATGAACGCTGTGTTTAAAATATTGGCATAATATTGCAAATTTTACCGATATGGAGAAAAAATTAAAATATTTTGGCTCTTAAATGCTTAAAATTCATTTTAATACAACCTATATAAGAAAATTATGAATCAGTCGATACGCTCAAAGATAATATGGACAAGGTTACTCCTCTATCTGTGTAAAATTAGTTCGATAATTAAGAATATCTAAGTATTATGTATTCAAATTACCCATGAAGTTATAAAATTTTGATATAGTAAATAATCGGAATGCATGGCACAATGGCCCGTAATAAATTATTTGAAAATACGATTTTTAACACGTAAAAATATGAATGTTTCATTTTCAAAATTCCTTCCTTATTTTTAGATCTTAATCAAAATAATATTTCATTAAAAAATAACTCACCATCGGGAAAAATTTCCCGCAATGATTGTTTACCATTTCAAATGTGCAAATCTTTTGGTAGACTTGAAATCGCTTTAATGCATACATGCATACCCTTTTAAAGCTACCGTGTACCGCTGATACAAACATTTTCAGCATTGCTAATAACACATAGATGAAGAAATAAGTAGTCGCCCTTTGTGGGCTGTTATAGTAAAAAACATGATGGTAGTAAAACATTTAATGGAAAAGAATAGTCGAATTATGTATGAATAGATTCAACACATATTGCAAATTGGGTCAGGAAGCTTTCACAAGATTAAGTCAATATGGTCTCGTTGAAAGGAAGGCCAAAAATCTTATGATTAATTTCGGAGCATATTTTTATTTGTTTTTGATTTGTTTGCGGTAATCTAATTGTTAGTAGCAATTTTAAATTTATTAGAACATGCTCGGTGGTGAAGCAAAATATCGCGGGGAAGCCTGTGTGTCTAAAAAAAAATAAAAATTTCAAGGACGTCAGAAAGTCCGCCAACTGCATTGGAGCAGCATAATGGACTTAACTACTCCTTAAGGGGATATATAACCTCAAATAGCTTAGCAAGATCCTCCGTTACGCCAAACATATTGCAGCATTAATTTTGAAATAAATATATGGTAAAGTTGAGGATTAATGTTAAGTACTATGTTAGACGAAAACATGATTCCGTAAAATTTTCTCGATAGAAAAAAATTCAAAGTTACCTCCAAACTGAACGATAAACCGCTGTTATTCATAAAATACTTTAAATAAGATCATGAAACTTTGCATACTAACTGAACTAACTATAAAGCAGGGCTTACGTTTATTTTTTTTAAATTACCATTATTTTCACAGTAAAAAGAAATTACCTAAGCTATCGGCGTCCTGAAGCTGGTTTCCAGCCGCTCGGTTCCAAGCTTCAGGACGCCGACAACATTAACATTAATCCTCAACTTTACTATATATTTATTTCAAAATTAATGCTGCAATATTTTACCGGCATAACGGAGGATCTTGCTAAGCCATTTGAGGTTATATATCCCCTTAACCCTTTCAGAAACGAGTGGAGGCCTGTGCCCTGCACTGGGAGTTATGTAGGTTGTATGTTATGTAGCATTTTTATATAAACAGCGATTTAATCAATCAAAAAAAAAACTGTCATTAATTACATTATCTCAAAAGCTGATATTTTGATCTCATGATAATAACAATAATATTTATAAGCCTTTTGATTGGATTAAGGAATATCAATATCGCCTTGATAGTTACAGTAACTTCATTCCCTATTTTACTAAAAGTTTTGGAGAAAAAAACGGCTTTTTCCACCATACACCTTACCTTCCTCCCTGATGCATAGCCTATTTATTAAAATAAAAACCCATCAAATCAGTTTTCTATTGACGAAGCTATCGCGTTCCATACATACAAAACCTATCTACACAATAATAAAAATAAATTATTTGACAAAAGTACATACATAACAGTTATAGTATTTCATCACTTACCCAATAGTATTAAAACAATAAACGGACCCAAATACAAATTAAAACTAAAAACATATTTGGTGGAGCAAACATTTTACACGATAGTACTTCATTCTTATAAGCATTTTAAATATTTAATCCAATAGTTTACCACAAATCTATTGCACGCCCAGTGAGGTAACTATTGATTGCTGTTGACCTTTTATATTATAGCCGTGCCGTGGGAGCTCAGAGGCTAAGCGCTCGCTGTAAATTTCACAGTACGCGAGCAACCCGGGTTCGATTCCCGCCGGCACCAATGAAATTGTTTATTGCAATTTTAAGTTCTGATTTACTTTTGAACTTGAAGGAAAACTTCGTGAGGAAACCTGCATGTCTGAGAAATAAGAAAAAAATACTTCGAAGATATATTAAGTTCGCCAACACGTATTCAGGCAGCGCAGCAGATATTTTATTAACCTAAAACCCTCTCAGAAATAAGAGAAGACCTGTGCCCAGACGTGGGACGCATCTATATATAGTAAAGTTACATCCTATGATGTAATTGCTAATTGTTGTTTGTGCATTGTGTTAGAGTTCACAGTAATGACGAGAAACATCTCATCTTTCTATCTGGTTGGACTGGATGGGGAACCTCTTACTTTTTTTGAAGCCAGCAAGAAAAAAGTGGGTAGATTTAATGTTGTCCACACATTAAAAAACAGGGAGGAAACCGGGTATAAAATTACAGCCTACATATATGACACCCTGATAAGCACAGGCCGCCTCTCATCTACAAAACCATAATTCCACCGCGCTGCTCCTCATGACCTCACATGCTCAAAATGCATAAATAATACCAGTTCCCTCACAATGTTTTCCTTCATCTGGTAACACGTGATAAATTAACACTTATCATGGCCTGAGACTAGAGTAGTATTTAGATTTATATAGATGTAGGTACAATTTTACTGTGTTGTAGAAAAAGAGAAACAATTATATAATTTTTTTTCATTTCGAGGCTGTTGAAGAACTTATGTTTCTGTTTCTATACTATCTTGTTTATCCCATTATAGCCCAGACAGGCGACGGGGAGTTGCATCAAAGAAGTAGACATCGTTAATCTGCCTGCCTAGCGATTCGAAAACGGCAAATCGTACATACAATGAATGGGGGGGGGGGGCGAAGCACAGTATTGGTTTTATTGTGGCCTCATACGAAGGATATTCGCCATAGTTGCCACGTTTGGCCAGCGGTTTGATAACCGCAATTTTTTTTATTTTTAGTCGTTTTTAGGAAGACGCTGTTGCCTATCCCCTGATTTGCTTCGCTCCGTCGCCTCTTACGACAACCCACGGGATGATATGGGGTTGTGGATCTTTTACACCTCCACTACACGGCATGGTAAGGTTTCATCAGTAACTGATAATAATGAAGAAGATATTATTGATACTTGCATGGTTCAGAATCTAGAGCACCTGGTGACTGCGTCGCATGTTTGGAATTACAAATTAGTTTCTCTAATTCATATTGAATACTTTGTATCATCGATCTAGATAACGGGTTTTTAAATTATTTTGTAATTAATTTTTAATAGTTTCGCAAAGTGATAAAGTTCTATATAGCCTCCTCAAAACTGTATTCTAAGAGTATATCAGCTGATATAGAAAGAAGCCTTAAACTATTTTAGCAACTTTAAGTCAAAGTCATTTTTTAAATAAATTCTTTTTAAGCTCTTATGAAGTTTTGTAAGATTCTAAAATGACTCTCCAGAGAAAATCAGCAAGATTCTTTGGTGTCATTGTTTTTATTGGTAATTTTTAAGGTTTCATTATTCGAGTTTTATATTAAAAGGTAGAAAAGTATTTAAAATACCCATTGCTATATTACGATAAATTATCAAAGATTAGATGTGATTCCACACTGCACGAATAAAGAACTTAAATACGTAATAACGCATAATGATTGTACATTACGGATCCATTTTGCAGGTGATTCCCCCAGCCTTATTTGCCGATTATCGACCGCTGACGTACGGTTGGTTGGTTCTATAACAGTGTACGAAAACAATCATTTTAAGCGATCTCGACCAGAAAGTCCAAGTTTATCGCAATATTATTTAATTGTATATAAATAAATATTAACTGCGCTTAACCACAATTCAAAAGATTCCATATTCTTATAAATTTGTTTAAATAAATCAAATATTTATTAATGTTCGATTTAAAGATGAAGCTTTTTTGGTTCATTTTCCTTGCAATATTTGATATTTTATTCAGCGGGTAGTGGTGGCGTTAGATAATGCATTACGCCATATCATCCCGTTAATGTCGTAACAGGTGATAGATGGAAGCAGAAGATGACCTGCAGCAACTTCCTGATAACAATTTAAGATTATAAAAACCTTCTTTTGGGAACCGGGTTGCATTTAGAATCGTTTGGCAGGAACTTGGGGGAGTACGGTGTTTTATTTGGTAGAGTTTTGGTCCCCGATTATAATAATACAACTCACATTAAAAGGTAATGCACCGTTATCGAAAAAATAAATAAAATGCTTAAAGTATAGAAAATGATACGTTTCTCTCTCTCTCTCTCTCTCTATATATATATATATATATATATATATATATATATATATATATATATATATATATATACACAGTAATCTATAATACATTTTTATTATTAACTGACTACGGCTCCGGGTTCTAGCCCTTCTGAGAAAAAATATTTTATAAAATTATGTTTATAATATAAAGTAATTATAAAAGCTATATAATATATCGGTGCTTTGTTTAGTGCAAGAGTGAGCGAAGCGAACTCGGGACATAAGGCACCCTGACTCGGATAGGTTAAGTTAGAAGGGGATGGCGGGGTAGAGTGAGCGAGCGAAGCGAGCGAATAGACCCTGCCATTCCCTTCGTGGTTATTTTTTGTAAACCACTCAGAAGTAGGAGCCCCGCGAAGCGGAGCTCCGTCGACCGGGCTTCCCTCGTCTGCGCTACATGGTGCTTCCCTCCCCAACTCTCTCCTCCCATAAATCTGGTTTATAGTCAAAAATATTACAAAAACATAACCTCGAAATTAGATTTTTAAAAATTTATAAAAATAAACTAAGCATGCCCGGTAGGATATGGAAATGGGGGACGACTCTGCAACTCCCCTGCCTCCTTCTCCACCACCTCCCACTCCCTTAATTCATTTTGAGTTATCAATTTGAGGAGTTCTATGGCATTTTCTTCTTGATTTTTCTCAAGAAATGTGCATTACCTTTTAATGTGAATGGTACTATTATAATCGAGGACTAAACCTCTACCAAATAAAACATTTTACTCCCCCAAATTCCTGCCAAACGATTCTAAATTTCAACCTGGGAACCTACATGTCAAACGTGGCAACTGTCGTAAATGTGGTGGATATTTGCTGTACCTAGTTGCCCCAAGGCAGGCATACGTCGGGGAGACATATGTCCAAACAACTTTTGACAGGCTATAACGTTGGTTTTTATGTAAATGATTCTATTTTATTTTTCACTTCCAGATTTGAATGGGCAGTCCAATTAAAAAGATTATTTACTACATAAATCTGCAATCCTGAGGTGCTCGAGTATCCCAAATTATATTCAAATTCAAATTGTTTATTGCATGTCACATTACAAATTAAAGATGGTACAATTATGATATAATGACATAAGTGCGTCCTAATGTCATACAATGCGTTTTTATTATTTATTTTTCGATGCATTTCAAACCCTTGCCAGCTCTAGACGTGAACAAAGCAATCCATAAACCTATAGAAATCTAACTTATATCGGCTAGAGTTCTAAAGGCTTGTGCACCTGAGTTATTTTCTATGTTAACATGTTTGTTTTGTGTCTCATTTAGGACTGGAATAGTGGCCAAAAATCCAGCCATGCCAATCCAACACATTAAGCAAAATGTTCCCCGCAGCAGCTGACACTGTGTACCGCCAAAATTGGTCGACTCTAAGTTATTGCTTCTCCACTTTTTCGTTTTCCTTGATTTCTGAAAGGTCATTGATTGAATGGCCCCATTCGTTTGCAGACCTTCTTTGGGAAGAGACGGCGTTTACTCGTAAGTGAGAATTCGGTACAAATTCCTTTGAATTTAAAAAAGTAAATATTGGCTGGTAAAACTGGTATATCTGTAAAATAACTTGTTATGTATTATTTTTAAAAGGCAAAATTCTATGGTTTGCAGCCTGTTTAGCAAGCTTGCGAAATTCTATAAAAGAACTACACGCTGTTGAGTGTAATTTATAATAGTATCTGTTTACATTATTATTACACATTAGGTTCCGACGTCATCATTAATGATCTAAAAAGCTTAGTCGTATTCAACTTTCTACAGTTGAAAGTTGCTGCACCAAATTTAAACGTTTTCCCATCTGTTTCAAAGTCCACTAGTGAATAAATTGTGAATAAAATTTTACATGAACCCTTGAATATTAAGACAGCGCAGAATTAAACCAGACTAAATATTTACTGAGATTTTTGGAACTGTTACCTAATCCTGTTAGTTTTTTTGGCTGTATATTTATAAAAATGAACGAAACGTGGCTTCACGATCGCGATTCTGAAACAAAATTACATCCTATGACTGAAAAAAGCCTTACGTCTCCAACTCCTAAGAAATAAAAGCGAGTCCTTCCGCCAGTAAGATCAATTGATGCAATTTGCGGTGCAGACTTTGAAATATTTAAGCATCCGTCATTTTACTACGTCTTGCAACTTGTCCTTTCTTTGAATCGGTTATCTAGGCAGTAGTTGCTGCAGACCAGGAATTATTAGTTGCTCAGGATGAAGAGTTCTTTCGAAAGAAAATTTTAACACAGGTGCCTTCCTACATGGCTTCGAACTTCGCTTGCACAACGGACCTCCCCCATCCCTCCACGCGAGTTCACCATGAGTGACTAAGGTAGGTGACCTAGGTACAAAATGGAAACATGTTTTAACGTCCTAGGCTAAACTTGTAATAACTATACCCGAGTTCATTAGAAGTCATTTCCCAACGCAACCGTCTTCTTTCTGCACATTCATGGTCTGGCAAGTTTAGGTATGCAAATGTCATATTATATGTATATTAGTGGAGATATAACAAGCGCATGATCTGGCTGGTGGGAATCAAATCTACTTCGAAAGAGAAGTTACAAAATGACCGTGTGAATCACTGAAGCTAGTGTTCGAATGCTGTGCCGAAACAACGTCCTTAAAGTTTTAGTTTGAGGACGTTGTTTCCTTTAGTTTTTTTTAAATTTCGTGAACGCACTACACGGCAAACGTCCCGATACCATCCACACCATCTGGATGCTTGGCGGTCCACCACTGTACGTTTCACAAGGAGTTTTCTTCCACTTACAACCTCTCTGTGGAATAGTTTACCACCGGCGATTTTTCCGGACCGATACGACCTGGGTATCGGTCCGGAAAAATCGCCAAGAAAAGAGCTTACTCCTTTCTAAAGGGCCGGCAACGCACCCGCAATTCTCCTGGTGTTGCGGTTGATCATGGGTGGCGGTAGTCACTTAACATCAGGTGAGCCGCATGCTCGTTTGCCCCCTCTTCCATAAAAAAAAAGTCTCCTGTCTCACTCCACGACGCAACTGAGAGGTTTTGTATAACTTTACTGTACTTAGGCGGATGTCTTACTGTTTTATTTTCGCATCGCCTTAATTCTTCATCATCATCACCTCGAAAAAGTCCATTCTAGACAGTTGTATCTCTTTCGTTTAGTCGTTAAAGAAACTTAACTGAATCGTCACACTTAACAGGTGAATTACCACATACTTGAACCTTTGAAGCTATTGCCATCGCTGGTTTGAGTAATTTAAGTCTGGCGTAGCGTAGCGAAGATACAGTAAGCTGCCATCTATTAAATGTAATAAGATTATTCTAGAATTTCCCATATTCGCCTTTTAAGACACCTACGAGAGGAAATGGGTTGCCGGATTCTTTTACGACACCATCACACGCCACCACACACAATCACAATACACCGCATTTATTTATATAATTAGCATGACAAACGAGCAAGCAGTCTATCTGACAGCAAGAGGATGATATGACCTATAGACATCTAGTTCTATCTTCGATTAAGAATCAAAATGATCGGATACTTTGTCAAGCTTAAGGACTAAGATGGAATGCCTCGTTTGCAATAAAAAGGGTCACTGGTTCTCTACACCCATCATACGAAACACAACAGCATTAAGCTGCAAATTTACGCTGGTATTCCGTGAGAGGAGTGTGGTCTCGCTTATAATCACGATATCGCTGCAGCATTGCTCTACCTCGTAACAAATATGAAGAATTCAAAATAGTCCAAGTTTCAAAGATGTGAAAGGTTAATTGATATACGTTGCGGTATTTTGTATTATGTATTGCACTGATTGAATGGTGCATCAATAGTTTCCCCGTTGTGTTTGTATATTTATTTAAATGTTTATATCAAGTAAATAGTTCTATCTTTCTTTCGCTGGGAAGATAAAATTTCTGATGCCAAGCCACGAAACTCGGCTTGTTTAAGAGATCGAAAGTCGCTAAATTGTCGCTAGAATGGATTTGGATTTCGAAACTAATTTATGTATAAATGACTCGGAACTAAGATAAGTCAATAATATTTCAGCATTGTGTTCTCATTTTTCTATAGAAACAAGACCGCAATCCTTCTGCCCGACATCTTTAAAGTTCTCATATCCGTAAGGCGCGTATAAAAATATATGTTATTCTGTGCAATAACCTTACATTCTATCTTTTTTTTTACGATGCAGCTGTATTATGGCTGTAGCACGAATGGGTCTACCCGCTCGGTGAAGGAACCACGCTCTTACAATACCAGTTAAATAGCCGCATGTTGTTGCTGTGTTTCATATAATGATTGTGGTAATCCGGACACCTCTCTTACTGGAAACGAGCCATGCTATCTTATTTTATGGCATGATGGCGATCTTGTCAATTTTTGATCTAAATCATTAGCATTACTACTTGGCACTTTAAAATAAAATCCGTTTCTTTTACGTTTAAAGCTTAATTCTGATATAGTCAAACTTTTTAAATGCGGTTTTGCTAGGCGCACATCCCATTCGAGTAGTATTTTACTTATAAATCCTGTTCGAGAATTAACAAAGGCAATATTCTAATAATTCTCGTGACCAATAAATGCTGGTGACTTGCAAAAAACTTAATATCGTTAAAAAATAAAAGCAAGCGTATTGATCCAAAATGCATGGCAAATCTTCAAAAGGGGATACATTTAAAAGTCCACTAACCCATATCTTGCCGTAAGTTTCGACAGATGGAAACCAGCCTGGAGACGGAAAACAGCACTATCCTAATAACAACTAGAAAATAAACTGCGGTTGCCAATGCGCCTGCTAAGTGTGGCAACTATGACCAATATTCCCTTTCTGAGGTGGTTTTTGGCGGAGTTTATGTTCTGCAACAGTGTTAGATAGACAGTTATGAATAAATGAAAAGAGAGTGGATAGAAAAAGCTGAAGAAAGAGATTACAATAGTTAGTAGATATTGTAAAATGAAGTTAAACTTCTTGCACTTCCCAGAAGCTTAAAATTAATATGACAACTTTTATATTATATATATTTGCTTTGTCTCTCTTTCGTCAATCATTATTTCTACATGACCAAACCACCGAAGCATTCCTTTCTTAATCCTGATCTTAACATCATCTTGTGCCACATTTTTCACTTATCACACAATTTCTCACCCTGTCATTCAGATTCAACCATAGCATTCCCAAGACTGCATTTCTACAGCATTTATTCTACTTTTTTTTTTTATAGAAGAGGGGGCAAACGAGCATGCGGCTCACCTGATGTTAAGTGACTACCGCCGCCCATGATCAACCGCAACACCAGGAGAATTGCGGGTGCGTTGCCGGCCCTTTAGAAAGGAGTAAGCTCTTTTCTTGGCGATTTTTCCGGACCGATACCCAGGTCGTATCGGTCCGGAAAAATCGCCGGTGGTAAACTATTCCACAGAGAGGTTGTAAGTGGAAGAAAACTCCTTGTGAAACGTACAGTGGTGGACCGCCAAGCATCCAGATGGTGTGGATGGTATCGGGACGTTTGCCGTGTAGTGCGTTCACGAAATTTAAAAAAAACTAAAGGAAACAACGTCCTCAAACTAAAACTTTAAGGACGTTGTTTCGGCACAGCATTCGAACACTAGCTTCAGTGATTCACACGGTCATTTTGTAACTTCTCTTTCGAAGTAGATTTGATTCCCACCAGCCAGATCATGCGCTTGTTATATCTCCACTAATATACATATAATATGACATTTGCATACCTAAACTTGCCAGACCATGAATGTGCAGAATTAAAATGTTGTAATTTAGTGATTTTTTAAAATTTCAAGATTTCTTTTGTGTAATGGTCCCATTTTGAAATTATGTTAAAGAGAGCTGGCCCTGGACACTCGGTAGCCATGGTCTGGTTATGTCCGACGAGCTTATAAACAGGACTGATAGATCCATTTTCAACGCCAGCAGATATAAGTTTCTTCGTTGTCTCCAACATTGCTTCAGGTGGTGTTGCCACTGTAAAAAAAAATAAGTAATAATTGTGAGTGAAAATCAGAAAATCTTATATTTACTCTAAACGAGATATTCCATAATACATATAAGTGCGGATTGTATGTTTTCTAATTCCTTGCAATGTTTTCCTTCACCACCAAGTACGTGGTTAAGCGGGACATAAAATTATAGTTAACTATCTAATTGGTTCTCGTATGGATCTAACTCATTTGTTCAAGTACTATGGAACTTTTATTTCCTAAATTGCAACGGCTTATTTATACATTGAGGCGGAAATCATTTATCCATTGGTCTATGGACCATAATATAATATTCACATATATAATAGTCCATAGTTAAATATATATGACGGATACCATCTGCTTTTAAATCAGATGTAAAATCTCAGTGTACTATGAGTTTCACTGTCATAGAAATATCTCGAACAACAACAAAAAATTGTTATTGTTAATATGGTAATTGCGTCGATCTAAGATCTTTCCTTGTATTTGAGAGGACCAGTTCAGCAGAGCATCATGATCATCATCATCACTACAGCCCTTCACAAGTCCACTGCTGAACATAGGCCTACCCCAAGGAATGCCACAAAGCACGGTCCAGAGCCACCTGCATCCATCGACTTCCTGCCTGTCTTACCAGGTCGTCACTCTATTTAGTGGGGGGTTGCCGTATACTACACCTACCGGTATGAAGTTGCCAATCGAGAACCTTTTTGCCCATCGATTGTCGATTCATTTAGCTATATGGCCGGCCCACTGCTACTTCTGCTTACTAATCCGTTGGGCTATGTTAGTCACTCTGGTTCTACTGCGGATATCCTTATTTCTAAGTTTATCACAAAGAGAGACCACGAGCATAGCTCCCACCATAGGCCGCTTGGCGACCCTTAGCGTTCTCATACGTCCAGCTGTGAAGTATCACGTCTCATAACAATAATTCATCACTTACAACACGCAATGGTTGTAAAATCTCGTTTTCAGACTAAGGTATACCTGACAAGTAGATGTGTCGTAATTTTCCGAACGCTGCCCAGCCGACTTGAATCCGTCGATGGACTTCTTGGTCTTACCTAGTTGGACTATTTTTCCCAGGTCAGCATGGCACTATTAAAGGAACTGTAACACTGCCCAAAGTCAAAGGTTTTCTCATAGTCCATACACGCAGGGAAAAGTTGCAGATTATACTCTTCAGTCTTCTGTACATTTTGCAGAAAAGTATGTATGTGGTTTATGCTACTAATGCCTTTTTTCTTTATAGGAGAGGGGGCAAACGAGCATACGGCTCACCTGATGGTAAGTGATTGCCGTCGCCCATGAACAGCTGCAACACCAGGGGGATTGCAAATGCGTTGCTGGCCTTTTAAAAAGTCGTATCGGTCCGGAAAAATCTCTGGTGGTAGTTGATTCCACAAGGAAGTTGTGCGAGGAAGAAAAATTCTTTTAAATCACTTAATGGTGGACCGCCAGTCATCCAGATGGTATGGATGGTATCGCGAGTTTTGTCGCGATGTGTGATGGTGAAACTGTGCGACTGGATTTAGTCCGAACAATTCCTCAGAGCACTCTCCGTGGTAGATGCGATAAAATACGCAAAGAGATGCAATATCTCTTCGCAGTGCCAATGAGTCAAGCCGATCGGAAAGAGCTTGGTCGCCGACGATTCAAACGGGTGCAATAAAATGGAAGGAGCTGGCACTAGGGAGCCCCTACCCAGAGATGGAAACATTATTCCATGTGCGGCCGAACCTGTGCCTTGTAAAGTTGCAGGTGGTGAGCCGGCATGAAATACTGTCCCTCTCTGCTGAGCATGCCTAGCTTTTTAGAGGCCAATTTGGTCTTCTCTTCCAAGTGACCATGAAACTGCACGTCACTAGATATGTCGACACCGAGGATTCCGATACTGGCTAAGGTAATAAGGAGAGTGTCTTGAAACTAAGGAGATACGACAAAGGGGTTCCTTTTTAGCGGTAAATGCGTAAACTTGTGTCTTCTGGGGATTAAACTGGACTAAATTTAGTCGCCCCCAGTCCGAGATTTTGTTCAACAAAGTCTCAACTTCAGACACAAGTTTATCCCGGTACTCGGCGACGTTTCATCGGGAAGTTGGTAAACTCTTCTTTCCTCACCGCCAAGTACGCAAGTAAATCAGTATTGAATATTGCAATTTACTAATTAATTACTACTAATGGGGATCGAATTAGGCACTACGAAAATTTTGGGCGAACACTTATCCCACTAAGCTACAACTTAACAATATATCGATGAAGTAAGTAAAATTGGGTACGTTACCTCTCCAGTCGCCAATTAAACAAATGCCGACGCTAAAATTATTAGCGCGCCCGGCGTGGATGCCAGTGCTGTTCCAGCCACGTCCTTCATATACGCCACCCATGCTACCGATGCAATAACTAAAAAAAATAATTTTAAAAGTAAAACTTAGGCGGTTGTCATTTTTCGGTGTTCAATATCTCCCGTTGGTGGATAAGCTATAATCATTTCGCTTGGTAGGGAGATTGAGTTCCAAATGCCGCGTACGTTATATGCTGCTTCCAGTCTCTTGTCGAGATATTATTATTTTTATTAAAAATACGATATAAGTATGAGATGGTTACACCGCAGTGTATCACAAGATCGTATTAGCATTTCCCTATCACTTCGAGGTTTTATTTATATAATTCCAGGTTTCTCTTGCAGCTTTGCACGCGAGGAATTTCGCTTTACCAACATCGTGTTAAGTGCTCCATGCCAACATTCAGAATCTTCCTTTAATCTGTTAGTGTCCTGTTAATTATGTCCTGACACAAACGTTTTTCCCAGAGACTTGATATAAATGCGTTCACTCAGTATTTTTTTACAGTACGCAATTAAATTAATCTGATACCAGAGTACCAGCGTAAAATACCAGCTTACTGTTGATGTGTTTCATATTCGTGAGTGTAGAGAGCCGGAGACTCTTTTTACTGGAAACGAGGCATTCGCATTTCCTGTATGTATAATGTAAATATCTATGGACCCCAACATCTTCTCACCATCAGGTATACTCACCATTACTATGTGCTCATTTGTCACCCATATTCTATAAAAAAAAACATAACAAACAGCATTGCGCCGCTATTTTACGCTGGTGTTCTGAAAAAGCGTGGTCCTTGCTCGGTTGAGCTGATCCATTCATGAGCTTAAAGAACCGACAACCGGTGGGTAAGAAAGGTTGTTGTGCGGTAACCCCTCTATTGAATTGACGAAGTGAGACGTGATGGTGCCCAATGGATGCAGATGGCTTATTACAAACCTTGTGGCCATCTTTTGGGAAGATTTTTTACGTGGTAGAGCCATGCTGCAGCTATATTAATTGTATGTTTGTAACACGAATGGGTCGGCTCGACCGGGGAAAGACCACGCTCTCACAGAATACCAGCGTCAAATAGCAGCTTAATGCTGCTGTGTTTCGTATGGTGAGTGTAGAGAACCGGAGACCCTTTTTACTGGAAAAGAGGCATTCCATCTTAGTCCTCAAGGCTGACAACGCATCTTCATTTTGATTCGCAAATTCGCAGTCAATCATTACTATAATAATAACTATTAAAAGTACATATTATTATCAATTTCAAGAAACAGAATCAGCCACGTGCAGTATGTCACTCTGTAGGGAAGGTTTGTTTACGTTCTGTTGCTGGTTTCAAATGGGAAAGTACCGCTTCAAAATGTCGCCTATAAATAAGCATCAATCGAAAGTTTAATACACTTTATTTCATTTATTGTGCTGCATCGATCACAGTACATAATGACTAATATATTAAGTTTTCTCACATTGATCAATGTGATTAATGTTCACTTTTATTTCGCACATGGATTCCCGAAATCGGACGTGGATAATTTTTACAATGGTAAGTTTAAATCTTTACTTAAGTTTTCAATTATAATGTATATAATAAATGATGATAAAAATAAGAACTCAGTCCACCTAGATGGTAAATGGCTACTATGGCCCATAGACACCTGCAACTTTTCTCTTGTTTAGAATGTCTCATTACTACTAAATATAGTTACATATCAACGTAAATTAGCAACATAATTAACGCTGGTGTTCTTTTATGAGAGCATGGGTCTTACGCGGTCGAGCGGTACCAGCCATAATACGTCATAATCGGCTCAGCGTGGCTCCATAAGTTATGTTTATGTGCAATGAATCCACCTTAAGTAATTTAGAAATACCTAAGCATTTTGTGATGATTGCAAAGCCAAATAATTTCGGATATTTGTTTATTTTTACCAATCAGTAAGAAGAAGTGGCAATCGACCGGCCATATAGGTCTAAGAATCGACAACCGATGGGGAAGAAAGGTTCTCGAGTTGTAGCCTCGTACCAGCAAGTGAAGTGTAGGCCCTACCCCACCACTGGAGTGATAAGGGATGCAGGACATCAAAGGATACATGTAGTTCAGAAGCGCGTTATTTAATGGGATAGGTCACAACCGGTAGTAGTGGATGTGTGTAGTTTACGTAAGCTTGATTTCTCTTTATACGCTTTTTGCAAGCACCAGAATAGATTTTGTAATATGTATTCAACAATATTAAGTAGGTATTAACTATTTAACACGGAGCGGCCTCGCAATTTCCGTACTGCTCCCATCAGTCTGTGAAATACGGTTTCGGTATTAAAAACGAATATAATTCCATTTGTTCACCATATGCGTAAAAGTTAACAATTGGAGTTTCTTAATATTCTCTTCCTTTTAAAGAACAAGGGTCATCATTGTTCTATAAAAATCGATTTTATGCTATAGCATTTTTGTTATGTTTTAGTATAAATTCACCCAATGGTTAGTGGAAGCTGTAGCGCATAGACATCTACCTATCCTCAATTAAGAATCAAAATGCAGAAGTGTTGCCACCCTTGAGGACTAAGATGGAATGCCTCGCTTCCATTAAAAATGTTCTCTGTTTCTCTACATTTTTTATGCGAAACACAGCAGCATTATGTTGCTATTTTACGCAGTTATTCTGTGAGAGTGTGGTCTTTCCCCGTTCGAGCTGACCCACTCGTGCTACATGCGTGATATAGGTTCAGCACGGCTCTATCACAATAAATAATGCAATTTTTAAATTAAGAAGTTGGCATGTGGTGATGGTGTAAAAGAATCCATTACCTCATTTTGTCATGCGAATGTCCTAAGTCCTAAGGGAAATCTCAGAAATAAACTAAGTCTGGCGAAGAACGGCAGCGTCAAAGGTACAAAACGTCTGGATATTCAATCCGCTGCCCAGCATGATAGGCCCACTACAACAGCCCACGGGACTGGGCTTAAGCTGTCCAAGTTTATAAAGATGGAAAATGGGAAAGAGAGCTCTAATTTGGTTGCGACGCTAAAGTAACGCTGATAAAAATATTTCAGGATTATAAATTGAAAGTTAAAAATGTTTTAACCATGACGTGATGCTTAATAATAATTTTAATTTTAGTTATAAATAAAAATTTAAATAATAAAAAAGCCTGGTTAGTTCAGTGGTTGTAAACGTGTTTGATATTGAGCTTTTGCGTCAAGAAATTCTCAGTAGCGACCTGGAGTAAGGAAGTTGAAGGTATTTTGCCCCAGTGTCTCTGAAATATACATACATAAACGTACGTAAAGCCGTTGTTGGTCCTACACCTAATCTCTTTTCGGTCGTGTCGGATCCCATTGGACTATGACAGTGAGGGAATAGAGAGGACACTTGTGATACATACTCGGACTCTATAATCGTACCTTGCGCAAATGGCTAGTCTCCGTTAAGACAGACCTTCGTGAATGTAGTTCCGTCTGGAGGACATTATTATCATTATTAAATAATGACTATAATATGACTTTCAATATTGTAATATTTTGTTTTGTTTTGTTTTGGGGATAAAAGTTAAAATCGCCAATTATCATACAATCTCCAAGTAGTCTTATTTTCGATTTCAATTTCTGTCTAAATTAAATACTCTACCAAAAGTGCAATTATTTATTTACATGCCTTTATTTGTAACCAGGTGCTAGCTATCCATTTCCATACTTTACTCGAGACGAATGGGAAGCAGACCTCCCTATGAATGTTAAACCTCTAACCAAACCGGTACCTTACGTGGTCATTCATCATACCTACATACCGAGTGCTTGCAACACCACCGAGGAGTGTTTCAGGGCAATGAGGTCCATGCAGAATTATCACAACAGCTTAGGCTGGGGGGACATTGGATATAAGTAAGTTTTATGGACTGTTACGATTAAAATTTTCCTAAATTCCTTACAAATTCCTTTTTATAATGCAATTATGTTTGTTAAACATTGTACCTACTTAATTTTATACCTAATTATTTTATACAATAAGGGTGACAAACGAGCACACAATCCACCTGATGGTAAGTGGGTGCTGTGGCCCATAGACATCCACATTTGTCATCGATTAAGTCACCACTGAAAACTAAGATGGAATACCTCGTTTTCAGTAAAAAAAGGGTCTCCGGATCTCTACCTACACTCACCATACAAGACACAGCAGTATTTAATCTGGTATTCTATGAGAGCATACTTCCACGGTCGAGCCGACCCATTCGTGCTACAACCATGATATAGCTGCAGCGTGGCGCTACCACATATAAAATTATTTTCAAAACTTAAATGTTACAATATGTAAAATGATAAATTACCTACAAATTATTCACCGCCAATTACATTATATTACCATCTTTTTTTTTTTTATAGGAAAAGGGTGACAAGCGAGCACACAGTCCACCTGATGGTAAGTGGTTGCTGGGGCCCATAGACATCTGCATCTATCCTTGTTTGCGAATCAAAATGAAGATGCGTTGTCAGCCTTGAGGACTAAGATGGAATGCCTCTTTTCCAGTAAAAAGGGTCTCCGGTTCTCTACACTCACCATACGAAACACAGCAGCATTAAGCTGCTATTTGACGCTGGTATTCTGTGAGAGCGTGGTCTTTCCCCGGTCGAGCCGACCCATTCGTGTTACAAACATACAATTAATATAGCTGCAGCATGGCTCTACCACGTAAAAAATCTTCCCAAAAGATGGCCACAAGGTTTGTAATAAGCCATCTGCATCCATTGGGCACCATCACGTCTCACTTCGTCAATTCAATAGAGGGGTTACCGCACAACAACCTTTCTTACCCACCGGTTGTCGGTTCTTTAAGCTCATGAATGGATCAGCTCAACCGAGCAAGGACCACGCTTTTTCAGAACACCAGCGTAAAATAGCGGCGCAATGCTGTTTGTTATGTTTTTTTTTATAGAATATGGGTGACAAATGAGCACATAGTAATGGTGAGTATACCTGATGGTGAGAAGATGTTGGGGTCCATAGATATTTACATTATACATACAGGAAATGCGAATGCCTCGTTTCCAGTAAAAAGAGTCTCCGGCTCTCTACACTCACGAATATGAAACACATCAACAGTAAGCTGGTATTTTACGCTGGTACTCTGGTATCAGATTAATTTAATTGCGTACTGTAAAAAAATACTGAGTGAACGCATTTATATCAAGTCTCTGGGAAAAACGTTTGTGTCAGGACATAATTAACAGGACACTAACAGATTAAAGGAAGATTCTGAATGTTGGCATGGAGCACTTAACACGATGTTGGTAAAGCGAAATTCCTCGCGTGCAAAGCTGCAAGAGAAACCTGGAATTATATAAATAAAACCTCGAAGTGATAGGGAAATGCTAATACGATCTTGTGATACACTGCGGTGTAACCATCTCATACTTATATCGTATTTTTAATAAAAATAATAATATCTCGACAAGAGACTGGAAGCAGCATATAACGTACGCGGCATTTGGAACTCAATCTCCCTACCAAGCGAAATGATTATAGCTTATCCACCAACGGGAGATATTGAACACCGAAAAATGACAACCGCCTAAGTTTTACTTTTAAAATTATTTTTTTTAGTTATTGCATCGGTAGCATGGGTGGCGTATATGAAGGACGTGGCTGGAACAGCACTGGCATCCACGCCGGGCGCGCTAATAATTTTAGCGTCGGCATTTGTTTAATTGGCGACTGGAGAGGTAACGTACCCAATTTTACTTACTTCATCGATATATTGTTAAGTTGTAGCTTAGTGGGATAAGTGTTCGCCCAAAATTTTCGTAGTGCCTAATTCGATCCCCATTAGTAGTAATTAATTAGTAAATTGCAATATTCAATACTGATTTACTTGCGTACTTGGCGGTGAGGAAAGAAGAGTTTACCAACTTCCCGATGAAACGTCGCCGAGTACCGGGATAAACTTGTGTCTGAAGTTGAGACTTTGTTGAACAAAATCTCGGACTGGGGGCGATTAAATTTAGTCCAGTTTAATCCCCAGAAGACACAAGTTTACGCATTTACCGCTAAAAAGGAACCCCTTTGTCGTATCTCCTTAGTTTCAAGACACTCTCCTTATTACCTTAGCCAGTATCGGAATCCTCGGTGTCGACATATCTAGTGACGTGCAGTTTCATGGTCACTTGGAAGAGAAGACCAAATTGGCCTCTAAAAAGCTAGGCATGCTCAGCAGAGAGGGACAGTATTTCATGCCGGCTCACCACCTGCAACTTTACAAGGCACAGGTTCGGCCGCACATGGAATAATGTTTCCATCTCTGGGTAGGGGCTCCCTAGTGCCAGCTCCTTCCATTTTATTGCACCCGTTTGAATCGTCGGCGACCAAGCTCTTTCCGATCGGCTTGACTCATTGGCACTGCGAAGAGATATTGCATCTCTTTGCGTATTTTATCGCATCTACCACGGAGAGTGCTCTGAGGAATTGTTCGGACTAAATCCAGTCGCACAGTTTCACCATCACACATCGCGACAAAACTCGCGATACCATCCATACCATCTGGATGACTGGCGGTCCACCATTAAGTGATTTAAAAGAATTTTTCTTCCTCGCACAACTTCCTTGTGGAATCAACTACCACCAGAGATTTTTCCGGACCGATACGACTTTTTAAAAGGCCAGCAACGCATTTGCAATCCCCCTGGTGTTGCAGCTGTTCATGGGCGACGGCAATCACTTACCATCAGGTGAGCCGTATGCTCGTTTGCCCCCTCTCCTATAAAGAAAAAAGGCATTAGTAGCATAAACCACATACATACTTTTCTGCAAAATGTACAGAAGACTGAAGAGTATAATCTGCAACTTTTCCCTGCGTGTATGGACTATGAGAAAACCTTTGACTTTGGGCAGTGTTACAGTTCCTTTAATAGTGCCATGCTGACCTGGGAAAAATAGTCCAACTAGGTAAGACCAAGAAGTCCATCGACGGATTCAAGTCGGCTGGGCAGCGTTCGGAAAATTACGACACATCTACTTGTCAGGTATACCTTAGTCTGAAAACGAGATTTTACAACCATTGCGTGTTGTAAGTGATGAATTATTGTTATGAGACGTGATACTTCACAGCTGGACGTATGAGAACGCTAAGGGTCGCCAAGCGGCCTATGGTGGGAGCTATGCTCGTGGTCTCTCTTTGTGATAAACTTAGAAATAAGGATATCCGCAGTAGAACCAGAGTGACTAACATAGCCCAACGGATTAGTAAGCAGAAGTAGCAGTGGGCCGGCCATATAGCTAAATGAATCGACAATCGATGGGCAAAAAGGTTCTCGATTGGCAACTTCATACCGGTAGGTGTAGTATACGGCAACCCCCCACTAAATAGAGTGACGACCTGGTAAGACAGGCAGGAAGTCGATGGATGCAGGTGGCTCTGGACCGTGCTTTGTGGCATTCCTTGGGGTAGGCCTATGTTCAGCAGTGGACTTGTGAAGGGCTGTAGTGATGATGATGATCATGATGCTCTGCTGAACTGGTCCTCTCAAATACAAGGAAAGATCTTAGATCGACGCAATTACCATATTAACAATAACAATTTTTTGTTGTTGTTCGAGATATTTCTATGACAGTGAAACTCATAGTACACTGAGATTTTACATCTGATTTAAAAGCAGATGGTATCCGTCATATATATTTAACTATGGACTATTATATATGTGAATATTATATTATGGTCCATAGACCAATGGATAAATGATTTCCGCCTCAATGTATAAATAAGCCGTTGCAATTTAGGAAATAAAAGTTCCATAGTACTTGAACAAATGAGTTAGATCCATACGAGAACCAATTAGATAGTTAACTATAATTTTATGTCCCGCTTAACCACGTACTTGGTGGTGAAGGAAAACATTGCAAGGAATTAGAAAACATACAATCCGCACTTATATGTATTATGGAATATCTCGTTTAGAGTAAATATAAGATTTTCTGATTTTCACTCACAATTATTACTTATTTTTTTTTACAGTGGCAACACCACCTGAAGCAATGTTGGAGACAACGAAGAAACTTATATCTGCTGGCGTTGAAAATGGATCTATCAGTCCTGTTTATAAGCTCGTCGGACATAACCAGACCATGGCTACCGAGTGTCCAGGGCCAGCTCTCTTTAACATAATTTCAAAATGGGACCATTACACAAAAGAAATCTTGAAATTTTAAAAAATCACTAAATTACAACATTTTAATTTCCGTAAACGTAAAAAGATGAATTTTAATTTATTTTATTTTTTTGTTTAGTTATTTATTTCTTAATGATATAACTCGATTTTTTAGTTTTTTTTCGTTTCCGTAAACGTATAAAGACGGATTTTGATTCTAGTTATTTTAGTTTCTTTTTTAATAAAGAATATAGTTTTTTTTAAAATTATTAGTTAGTATTTATTAAATTTTAGATTCTAAAACCAATCTAGCTTACTACCTCGTATCTCTATTAAAGATGCGCTAACCATTCTTTGTTATCAGAATAACTTATGAACAACTTTCCAAACACTACAAGGTCTTCGACTATGTCCATCATGAGATGATGTGCTAGAAACTACAACACGATGTTAGAACATTGAGCTAAAATATGTTATTAAGATATATGTTAAAAATAAATAACTTTATTGTTTATTCGTACTCTTTATTTTAAAATGCTTCCAATACATCACTACCTCTTGTTTTTCTTTATCATCAGCCCCATAAGTACCACTATTGGTCATGGGCCTCTCCCGATGGAAGGAGGATTTGCGTTAATCGTTTCGCTCGACAGCGGATTAACGGTTGCAGAACCGGACACCTCACACTTTTGACACTGCTGTAAATTGTCGGCTTGGGTATTTTAGGTCTAGCTAAATTGAGATGGTATCCCCCCATCTATCAGGTAGAAGACTTTGGCATTACTATTGTGGCTTCTAACAACTCCCACGGGAAGAAGTGGGATGATTGAATAAAAATAGTGACAGGGAAGCAAAACACAAAGTTATGGAGGTTCTGGTGCTGTTTTAAAGTGGAAGAGCCACTTAACAGTTCAAGGTTATTTAAAGAATATGTCGGCTCAAATGGGAAAGGAGCACGCTCTCACAGAAAACCGGCGTGAAATATTAGCTTAATGTTGAAGTGTTTCATATGGTCTGTGTAGATTATATCTTTGTCCTCACGGTTGACAACGCATTAAAGATTTGATTCTTAATCGAGGATAGATGTAGACGACACATACCACATACTATCAAAAATATGAGGCATAGTTACGACTTGATTGTAAAATCGTGCTTTTAACTGTAAGGGATATTATATATATATATATATATTTAACTGTAAAGGAATAAGATGGGATGCCCCACAGCCTGTAGTTACACCTTTCCTATATACACTTTGGACTTGTTTGGCGTTAGAATTATTAAATACGTTGGTGCCTACTCACAAGGTCTCCTGGGCAGAAAATAATCCAATCACATAGTAAATCTATAGATCTATACATATTGATGTGTCTGTTTCTAATATTGAAATAACTGTCTTTTATTGAGCTAAGAAGTTACATGCATTTCAAGCATGAGTGACGTTATAAAAAACTTTTGTGTGTTTGTCTGTACGGGCCAGTCTTCGGAATGGTTGAATCGACTGTAATGAATCTTAACGAACAAACAGAGAGCACTGCCAGAAGTGATCTACGCACTAGATATGGCATTCCGAACACTCACTATGTTCAACTGAACTGTAGTGCAATCCGTACACCTGTTATTGTGGCTTCGATATTCATGCAGTGCGGAGCGGCGCTAATAATAATTTTATATTATATTAGCACATATGAAAAACAAACAAAAATTGAAAAAAAATGTACTCGATTAACAATACAATCTAAATAAACAATGATTTATTATGACAACTTTCGCGCGTTTATATCAACTGCGCATGCGCGACTCTACTGTTTCCCGCGCATACACGGATACAGAGTAGTGCACATTTTTTTGTTTGGAATACCTTCTCTAGTTCGTAGTACATATAACTCAATGGATCTAGGCTATATTTAAAAACTTGGAGACTTTTTTGATAATATAAAAATCCATGCAATATATTATGGTTTAAAATCATTACTTTAACTTTGTATACATAATGCAATATTAATAGATTTCTTTTTTTAATAATAAGAAAAATAAGAAACATTTTTTATCTATTGACGATTTTTAAACGCACGGTTGTTATGATACAGACTATTGGCTGCGTTTGGCAGAAAAAAATGCTAGCAAGCGCTTGTAAGCAAAATGGCGAAACTAAACAGTTTTCGGCCAGGACACGTTTGCTAACTTCAGTAGCGCTGACACAATCCGCCATTTTGCTTATTTAATTTGTTTGTTTTGAACATTGAAGTAATATGTACTTACGTACTAGAACAGCTATCTCAAACAAAAAATGTGCGCTACTCTGTGTTCGCGCGGTTGGTTATTTCATCATAGAATAAACATAGGTAGAATGACCCGTAGGTAATAGTAGATTGTATTGTTAAATAGGTAAATTATATAGATTATTTTTGTTTACTATATTTGCTTATTTGATATAATATTACATAATATTATATCACAATTACATTTTAATGATATTTTTGTCTCAATATTTTAAAAGGTATCTATGTCAAATATAAAAAAAACATACTAAATGTATGTTTAACAAAATTTATTAATATAACATTTAAATTACAATTATATTTAGTCGTTCATAAATGCTGGACACGCGAGAGTTAAAAATGGACGAATTTATTCCACTTTGACTTTGATGTGGAAACCTAAAAATAAAATAAAAGAATAATGAGCAGATTTAATTATAAAAAAATTTAGCCTAATCACGGTGACTTATATATGTTTCTACAAAAAAAACGTGTATAATTCGTCCTATACTTAAGTACCCACAGAAATGTCGCATCTGAACAAATTAATTCCATAATCTGTATTCCATGACACGAGATGGCGTCTTAGGAATATTTTTTTTATTATTAATCTATAATACTTTTATAGAGTAAGTATCTTATTAACCGATGAAAAGTAATTCCTTGGTTTATACTGACATTTCTTGAATTATTTGTACAATATCTAAGTACACACGACGGCATATTTTTATCAAGAGATTTTTTTTAAATCTACACAACACGTGAGAACTCTACAAGCGCCTATCGAGTGTTCTCTAGTACATAGTCAGTAATCTATGGAGTGACTGATTAAAAATGCGGTGTATGCACCGCAGTTGAGTGGAACAGAGTAGCTGAATGTTTTGAAGTAGAGTTTATGTTGTTTTGTGCAATATTAGTTTCAAGTAATATAATGACATGAATAAACATATTATACATGTTATTAAAAATTCAGGATTGGTAAGTTTTTAATATGAGTAGTTTACAAACATATATTTAAATTAGGTTGGGTTAAAGCTAGCTTCGTGTCCTAGAGGAAAATTTGCTTACAAATGCCATGCCATTTTGCTTAGAAGCGCTTTCTAGCGCTTTTTTTGCCCAACGCAGCCATTATTTATAAATGGACGAGTATTTCTATTTGCCTCCAACACGAACCGACAAAAGTCGAAATGTTCTTATAATATTTTTACTCGTTCACTCTTGACAGACATGCGACATGTTATACTCCCGCTCCCTCGGGACCTTTTTGGCGGGAAAATTTTTATTAATTTTTTTTTTGCTATATTGCAAATTTTGCTATATTTTCACTTTGAGACAATATTTATGGATAAAACTTACAGGAAGTCTTGTTGAATGTATAAACTATCGAATAAAATTATTTTTGGTTGCTAGAAGTTGTAATAAAGTATATAAATTACACTGTATAGCATAATAGTAGTATAAACTTCAATTTTAGTGACAAAATTACTACTAATTTGAATTCTACACCTTTGTTTTTGGAGAAATTTATATGAAATTGTTTGGAAATATGTATATTTTATATTTTATGTGTTTCCATTCGTTACTCATACCAAAATATTAAAATATTAAAAAATAAAAAAAAATAAATAATAATATATTATCTGTATGACATTTCGAACAATATTTCTAAAATATGTTTGTGTGAATTTGAAATAAATACAACGTCATGTTATTTCAAAATATGTAGGAAAACTATTTTTACTTACATTTTACACTAAAAATAAATGAGAATTTGATAAATAACATATTTATGAACCAACCTCTAAAATAGGCCTTCCGAAGTTTGAAGTACTTTTGGCAATTTACTTTTCACTTTTTATACCACAAATTATATATCTACGTGTTTACTATATTACAAGGAATATCAATAAACATATACAATTAAATTCAAAAAACAACAAATAAAATAAATTCGAAGAAATGTATGGAGCAACACGCAACAATGTGACGTATGGAACGCCGGAAGAATAGAGTAATTTATTTTTAGTTTTTTCTTAGTAACATTGCCAGGCAAAGATATCAAGTCATAGAGCATATATTTGTCTTTGCTTCTATTATACATTACCTATTGCTTTTGGTTTTTTTTTAATTAAAAAAATTCTTTTTCAAAGGGTAGTGCTTCTTGTACACAATAGTACCTCGCGCGAGCCAGCGTAAGGTGTTTAGTTCGTGTACACAATAGTACCTTGCGCGAGCTTACAGAATTTTTATTTGAAGGTCTTATACGGAAAAACTAATCAATTTAAAACATAATAAGGTTATTTTATCAACATAGTAAATACATAAGCTGAATGGTTAAAACAGTAATTAAAAAACTCAACTGCGTAAAAAAAGTTACTGTAAATTAAGAAATTTTATACGCTACATCACTGCCACAAGTAAGACGAATCTAACGATATCCCAAATGTTTGATTATCATGTTTAAATTCATCACGCCGTTTGGGCTACGCATCACAGAAATAGACATGAATACGTACAGACATACCGTCTGAAAACATAACCACCTCCCGGGCAGTCCGGTAATAATAGCGACACATACAATTTTTTTTAAATTTTCCTTAAGTACCTGTATGGATTTTTATAATGGACTTCTGTCAATATTACTTTGATATCAAAGGTGACCTTTAAGGTCAACGAAATATTTTCTTGCAGAATGATTCACTGGCATGTCAAGATATGTTTTTTCTACGTAGTGAACAATAATTAGTTTAAATTTCCTGCTAAAGCGTAGCTACGAAGATTCACATAGATATGAAGATCTAAATATACTCGTATATATAAAATGAAGTGTCTGTCTGTAACAATGACTTAACAGGCTTTTATAAAGCTCAGAGGGTTACTGGATGTTCTTAAAATGTAAATACCTATTTTAATTTTTTTACCTAAATATCTGTTTCTCTGGCCTTATCTTTGGAATGTTTCACCTTTTAAAAAGTTTCATTACTAAATGTGACAAAAGTTTTTAAAAGGTTTATTTTGAAGTCATATTTTAAGTACTAGATACCTATTGCAATAATGATCGAAATAACGAATATACACAAAGAAGTAGTCACGAAGGATCACTCAATCCAACACGGTTTATACGTGGTAGAGCCATGTTGCAGATATATTAATAGTATAGTTGTAGCACGAATGTGTCGGCTCGACCGGGGAAGGATCGCGCTCTCACAGAATACCAGCGTAAAATAGTAGCTTAATGCTGCTGTGTTTCGTATGGTGAGTGTAGAGAACCGGAGACCCTTTTTACTGGAAACGAGGCACTCCATCTTAGTCTTCAGGGGTGACAACGCATCTGCATCTTGATTTGTAATGGAGGATAGATGTAGATGTCTATGGGCCGCAGCAACCACTTACCATCAAGTGGACTGTGTGCTCGTTTGTCACTCTATCCTATAGAAAAAAAACCGTCAAATTTTATTTTATGTCTGTGCTAATTTATAATGTATCTAATATTATACTAAAAACCGGTGTTGTAGTTGAACTTTCTGTTGGAGACAGTTACCTATTTCTATTGAGTTGGACACAACTCTATCCATAGAAGCCTCCACAGGGCCGTCGTACTATTTACACTCAGTTTGTTGATTTTATACCTATATGGAAAAATTGGAAATTGATCAACTAATTTAAATATTACTAAGTGTATTATAAAAGCATTATTTTAAAACTACCTGAATTGTTTCTTTTTAAAGTGTTTTGATTAAATATGCAATAAACAGTATCCAATAAACCCTAGAATAATCCCAGGATATCAAATATTAAATCAAACCTATTTTTATTAAGTTGCGTCCTTTAATTCTAGTATTATTTCTATCTTAATCGATTCTGCCTCGACCAAGGAGTAACATTGTCTAACAAACATCTACCTTTAGGCGCAAATACATATCAAGTATATCTTAATTAAATTCTTCGTAATAAAATGAAGTCGCTTCCCGCGCTCAGCTTGGATCTTTTAAACTACGCAACGGATTTTGATGAAAATTTTGCGTGCTTTTGAGTGGGTCCATGGAATTAATAAATAGTTTACCAAGTTAAGATTCACAATTAAACCCGGTCGGTGGCAGTGTTCTTGAGATCTAAAATGCACCCGCGCGAACCCGGGCGGATCGCTAGTCTACCTATAAGCGCAAATATATATCAAGTATAAGAGGCAAACATTTTGTACAGTTCCGACTCGGCAGCTCCCAAGGAATATTGCTAAATAAAGTTCAACAGTTATCGCAGTTTTGTGCGCGACAGTAATTGTAAGAACATTCATAATATTATTGACTTAATATATGACATTTTTGAGGATTTGCATGATTATAATTATTCTTAAATATATTAACTCCTTTATTATTTT